>OW121846.1:55453629-56937246 GCA_933228895.1 Platycnemis pennipes
TTACATAATTCATGCATTAAAATTAAGTGCTCAAATACATCTAAAATTCATAAGCTTATTATTTCCATAGAAATGGGCTTTGCAGTTTTCCCACAGTCTACCTTAAAGGGGCTGGCAGTAAAGGGGTTGAATTCTGATAATCCTTCATTTTGAATGTGTGCTTTTTCATATTTGCTCATGTCAACTGATAAAAAGATTGCTTTTCTATTTTAATATAAAAAAGTCAAAGAAATAGGTGGGCCATTTATTTTGCCAAAGCTGAGGTGATCCAAACATCTTGTCTGCTTAAAAATACCATAATTAAGTACCTACTATCATTATTTCATCAAGAAGCAGTAACACCTGCATAATAGGTTACACCTGATTCTTTTTACATAGCATGTAAATAATTTTCAAAAGGATACAGTGATTTAATGATGTTCCTGACTGGATAATATTAAATTAAATAACATTGTGTACAAGTAGAGCTGATGTAGCACAACCATCAAGCTAGAAAACAAAAACTTCACAAAAGTTGCTGCTTTTTAAGATGCAAAATAAACAATGATGGGAGAAGCAAGCAAGAAGGAAATAATACGTAGAATAGCTGTGAGAAAAAGACAACCTACTGTGAAACATGTCCTCCGCCTAGAATAGAAATACAAGCCCAGAAATAATAAAACATAGTGACTTGGAATTTAATTTTTGGAATCTTTCCATAAGAAATAAAACAGAGGCTACTTCTTGTGAATTCCATGTGATGAATTATTTGTACAACTAGTTTTGGCCATCAGACCATTATCACGTACAAAAAAAGTATCATTGATGATACTTTTAATCATGATTGTTGATAAATTGATACTTTCAATCATTTGCTCATGATGGTCTGATGTACATGATGATGATCAGGTACAAATCATATAAATTATCAATTCATCAACAATCAATCATTACAAATATCATCAATGATACTTTTTATAGGGACGTGTCGATTCTCGATACCTATTCTCGATACCACCGATTCTCATGGGTTGGTATCGGTATTGAGAATCGATCACTTAAAGTTGATACCGATACCATCGATACTAGGGAGGGTTAGATCGTATATTTTAAATTTTTGCGGCTTAGCGATCAAAGCGCCCCATGAATGGCATATAGGTGCGTTAGATATTGACAAGGATAGTTAGTGTAATTCAGATTGAGATATTAGATGATCATTTTTCCGTGCAATTAGAAGCAAAATTTTCCCCATTACCCTGATACCGTGAGAAAAAAATACGTAGAATGTCACATGGGTAGTCTAAATTTGCTGGTTGGCAATCGAGAGTTAGTGCCCTAAAGGAAGTACGATCCCCATCTCAGTTTCATATTTTCTTTCAGTCATTGCATCAAAATTTTTATCATTCAATTTAAAACCCTTACATCTAAATACTCACTTTTTTATACTTATATTGTTCAAATTAGATTTACGAATGTATCACTAAAAATATTAGGTATGGTCAGGTCTAATCCAAAGACTCATGGATCTTGCTTTTTATTTGCTACTAAAATCATATCCGAAGACCATATCAATTCGGATCCAGATCGGATATTTTTAGATTTCGAGGCCTAGTGGTCAATGCGCCCCACAAATGGAATGTAGGTATGATAGATACTGACAAGGAGAGGATTTGTAACTCGGGTCAAGAAATGAGTTGAATATTTTTTCTGTGTTACCAGAGCAAAATAAATAAATACATGTCTTGACTTTTTTCTCTACGGGCTGGAATGCACGGGAAAAAAATTAAGCAGAATGTCACGCGGGTCTCCTACGCTCATTGGCTCATGCAGTCATATGGTCAATATGCAGTCAACAAATTGAAGAAAAATAATTAAATTTGGCATTACTGAAAGCGATTGAAAAATGTTTTATTACAGAATTAAAACTGTAGAAACAATTTATTAATTTTACACAGTATTTTTTTTAAGTGATGCATTTGCAAACCTAATTTAAGCGATAAAAGTACAAAAAAGTCTGTATCCACATAACTACAAGGGTGTAAAATTAAGAATGATAAAATTTTTGATTCAATGGCTGAAAGAAAAATTTTAAGCATCGATAGGAATCAAACTTCATTATCTGCAGTATACTCCCCTACCCTGCTATTGTCAGCTTACCCGAATGCCCTCACATGTCATTCTACTTTTTCTCTTGCGAATAATGGAGAAAAAAGCCAAGACAAATTTTTTATTTTGCTTCTAGTAGCATGATGAAAAAGGCTCATCTCATTTCATGATTCGAGTTACGCAACCTCAAAAGAAATATTATTTACTGCACAGGAGTTCACTTTCTTGCCATTGCCATCTATTGCTGAACTTTGAATTTACTTTCCTACACATCTGCCCCCTCTCGGTGAAACAAGCACCAGGATTTTCAAAGCCGTCCATCACTACGTGCTAACGATGGTCAAAATTGAGTCAATGCGTTCCTTCATACGCAAACAATATCGATAATTGAGGTATCGTTTTAAGGTGTAAGATCTCCGCTTCAGGTAAATCCTTAATTTACAGCTCTAATATACATTACTTGTGTAAAAATCGAAGTTGAAGGATATATTTTTTTCGCGGATGCATTGTTGGTTGCCTGTACACCAGGATACTTTAAGGGGACGCATCGTAGTTATAAATAAGTTCTCCGCCTATATTATTTTGGAAAGGCTTTCCTCCGAAACCTTCTAAGACATCAGAAGACATGACGATCTCATAAACAAAATTGTGGAGGATATGAAAGGAAGAAGGAATCCAAATGAATGTACACTAAGGCCATAGATGAGATCTATGGAGGAAATTCTCAAAAATGTAAGTGAGTAGGACTTGATGCATGAGAAGGGGTAATCTGAACGTAGAATCGAATGAAGAGCTGCTGAATCAAAATGATCTTATGATTACCGACTATGGATGACTATTCAATCCACCAAGTGCTAATGAACCTATTTTGATGGATACAAAAAACACAAGTGCAGTAAGGGATAGGAGAGATTGAAAAGAGCGCGCGACTACACACCAGTTGCCGCCTCCATGATGGACCTGGGCGCTCTCTCCTTCTCCTCCATGGTCGTCCTTCTCCGGTTCTTTGCTTTCCACGCGTGGTACACTTTGAGACGGCGGTGGAACTCAATCCGACATGCCTGAAAGAGAAAGAAATCATGTTACACCTCTTTCACTGGTGGTTGACTCTCTAAAGGCCTGGTTACACGGTACATTAACACGTACGGGTTCATGTACATTTGAGTGAATGGTTTCAGTGCAACTTGTGTGAATGCATGAACCAAATAGAACAGGTTCTATTTTCTGTTCACGCATTCATTCATTTGTACAACATTTAGGGGTGGTTACACGGTGCATTTTCGCATTCATTCTCGCGTTCATGCTTTTACACATTAACTCGTACGTGTTAATGTATCGTGTAACCAGGCCTTAAGAATGCTTGACTTTTTTTTGACATTTTT
Source organism: Platycnemis pennipes (assembly GCA_933228895.1). NCBI lineage: Eukaryota > Metazoa > Arthropoda > Insecta > Odonata > Platycnemididae > Platycnemis > Platycnemis pennipes. The sequence goes on from OW121846.1 coordinate 55,457,097, forward strand.
CAAATTTTTTTTACAGAGATTGTATACCAGATAAAAATATGATTTTGGTACCAGCAGGAGGATCGGTATATCTTCTTTCAATTAAAGTACTTACTACATTTTCACAAATAAAAAGTTTGTGGATTTCTATCTTTCAAAGCAATGGTATGTTTCCAGGTAAATGAAAAATTTTTACTTCAATTACTGTGAATCATTCCAATTTATGAAGAGTATATACGTAACATTTTTGGAAATCTGGGAAATGAAATAAATAATTCTTATTCCTCATAAAACATTACAGGGGATCAGGTTGGTAGGAGAGCTAGAGTACTGGCCTCCCATTCCGAGGGCCTGGGTTTGAATCCCAGCACTGGAGGACTTTTCATTGATATAACGGTCCCTACTTGAGTGACTTGCGAAGAAAGTCCAGTACTCCATCCATCAGATGGAACGTTAAGTCATGATCCCTTTGGTACCTTCCATTAAGAGTAGACTAATGCCAATGTTGGGTTCCTCTCCACCCTCGCTTACTTAAAAATTCCTACCTTCAACCACTTACCCTGCTAACCTCTCTGGTGCAAATGACCTCAGTTTTCGGTAGCCTTCCCCAACAACTACAGTTAAAACATTAAGCATAAATATTATATTTCGTACTTTTGCCGTACATAGAATTATCTGAAGCAAGACTGTACGCAAAGTGCACAACATCTTGCAGCTGGTAGGTGAAAATATACTTTGCAATTACACTATTTTAAAAAAGAATTTATTTACAACTAGTTTCGCTACATTATAGCGTCATTGGGTATTTATTATGAAAAACTTTTTTGCATTAAATACCTGATGATGCTTCAGTGTAGTGAAACTAGTGGTAAATAAATTCTTTTTTAATTCTTAATTAAAACAGAGGAATTGCAAAGTAAGCAAGCCTACTAGCAATGAAGTCCACAAAGTATTGGCTACGTTAATCAACTACATCTTGCAGCTAGTTTCAGTAAAAGGGTTGAAATACCTGAATAACGCTTCATCTTATGACTTTTATATAAATAATAAGGACCAAGCTAGTCTTCAGAGTAATGCTAGAAGTGCCAATTAATGGCCTAGCTTTAAAACAAATGAGTGAATGTATGAGACATCAATTGATGTCCTCTGCATATTTCAGAAGAAATAAAAGGATGTCAACATACATACATGCATCACAGTGAAAGTATTAAGATAAACGATGGCCCTAGCAAAAACCTAGTCACTGGAAGTTGATTCCCTTCTCTATTAAGCATTCCATGAACTATCATAACATTTATTAGTTAACACCCATATTAAGCAGTCAGTGCACAAATATTTCTAAGATTCTGCATAAAACACAACATGGTGCCATCAGTGGAACATTCTGAATACACCCCATCATGATAGATACATTTTATTCCCTGACCTGATCACCTTCAGAACACTTCAAGGCTCAAGAATATAACCAACTACCCTATTCGAGAATGATTTAAAAGAGTTCTAAACATTGCCTAAAATGCTCTGTAATTAAACCATTATGAAATAAATGAACTTTAAGTTTTATCACTCACTGAAAACTACAGCATTCAATGCACACTAGCTAAGTACTTAATTTTCACTAATTCTGCTATTATCATGCAACATTTGAGACAAAAATAACACAAAATAATGGTAGGTATGAAATGTAACACTCTGTACTCATTCCCACAACTTTTATGGCACGGGAAACCATCAGTGGAGAGAATGAAGCTGCTTTTACTGTTTCCACTTCCATTTGGAAACACATTCACGTTCCGGATTCCTGTTGGTGTCAGTAAACAGGAAACCAACTTTCTTTAAATGCACAACCTCAAGAAATCCAAGTAGATGGATTGCGGCTAAGATATACCCGATTGTAGTGGTGTGCACGGTGTTTGAGCTGCCTAGTGTTATGCAGTTGATAATTTGCTAAGTAACAACTGCATATTCAAAATGTACCAGACAATAGAGCTGCTAGTTTACAGAATGCCGGACTAAGAGTTTGAACTGTAGACAGAAACATTAATGGGTGGAAATTACTTGCTGAGGAGGGAGTATCTGTTACTTGGATGTGACAATCATTTTTGTCGTGAATTAAGGACTTGACAGCACATATTAAAAATTAATGTGTTTTTTGCATATGCCACAATTTTTCTCCATTTCACAAACTGTTAACCCTAGATGGTCAACGGTTTAATGGTCCAGTACTGTATTAAAATGAATACTTTTACGTCTCATACTTATGGAAATTCATGATCACTGAATAAGAAATATTTTCATCGAATTCTACTTGTGCACTCAAAGTGGAAGGGATGGTTAGCAAGAATTATTGAATGTGGGTCAACATTCAATGGCTGATCCATTCAATTCACCTCAATCCATTTTTGTTGCACACAAAGAGCCTTACCTCGAGCAACTCAATCTCACATGATGTATTAATGATGTCCCGCAGCTCCGAGTACTTGTACCTCGACATATCATATTTCTTGTTACCTTGGGCAGCTTGAGATTTGTCAGGCCTGTTGAACAGAATGAAAAGAACATTAAAAATGTCCATAAACCAATCCCATGTCACCCTAAGATTAAAACTTTTCAATTCCTGGCACAAATTTAGGTTCTACCATTGGAAAGAATAAAATTTTGAAATCTTGAAAATTCAAAAAGTTATCAATTTCTCATTGAAAAACAATTTTCACTGGCTGTAGAGTACTGTTATATTTTTAATGGCCATAATTATAAAATGAAAGGCTCATGTTTGCATTCAGGGTTATTTCTCAGTATGCTGACACTGCTAATGCGATATTTGAAAAAAAAAATGTTTTAATAGATTAATCTAATGAATGGATAAAAATAATGCAGGGAGAATTTTTCAACAAGATTGGTTCGCAATCTACCTAGCACAATAAGGGATGATTATGGAAAATAGATGTTAACATGTGATCTAGAGCTGATGCCTACATAAACATTGTTTTCAAAACAATTAATAATAGTTAATTAACTTTCATCACAATTGAATATGAACTAAATGCATCCCCACAAATTACCATTGATTGGGTGGCATGATATTGCTGAGATACGGACTAGAGGGTTAAAGGTTTCAATAGATGTGGGAAGTTCTGTGAACTAAATCCTCCTCTTGGAGGCTCCTGGATTCTCACGGCATGATAAATTCTTGGAAAAGCTCATGGGAAAGTAATGTATTTATTTCATATGCTGGAGAGTTGAGGGTATACTATTTATACTCATGCAATTGACCAATGGGCACGCAATTTCAAAATGTGAACCCAATTTTAACTGTGGCACTTATGAACCACTCTAACACTACAGAAGGGAAGAAAGGGAGGAGGGATCATGGGAATCAATCAAGAAATGAACTGCAAGAAATACAGATGAATTGAAACCCATGTTTCCATCAATCATCTACTGTGGCACTTACATATGATCCACAAGCTCTAGGCATCAATGATGAAGCCTAGAGAAATATTTGCATCAAATTCTACTTAGTGCACTCAAAGTGGTAGGGATTGTTAGCAAAGTCTCCAGAAAGAAGCAAACTCTCCAGAAAGAAGTTAAATATCAATATGTACTTTTTTTTGCATCTGGACTATTCTGTTGGTCCATATACCCTAGGATCCCGATAAGCATTTACCTGTCATCAGGATTCCCAGGGGCTGAACCAACAGAGCTTGACAAACATCCATGCCCTGGGTGGAGAAAAATCCACCCAGGCAGGACCTGAGTCTTAGGATTAGCAGGCGACGACTTCACCTCACGGCCTTCTTTACTTCATTTGTCCAAACTTCTTTAATGCATAACTTTCTGTTACGTACAGGAGCCAACTAAAGGCCACTTCATCCACAAGTTCAAAGACTTTACTCCACTATCCAAAGCCCACATTTGTTCCAACAAAATAATTTATGAATATGGTACAAATATTAAAATTTGGATCATTTCTGTGCGAGACAGTGCACACATCACGATTTGACTGATTTGCCAGTTTCAGCATTGAATTTCATTCACAGCAGTGGTACATTAAGAAATAACCCTGCATACAACATCCAGTTATGAAAGAACAACATTTTAAGATGCTAATGGTTAAATTCTGACCAATGAAAGAAGTCTACATTGGAGGAAAATGATACAAATCATTATGAGCTATGTTTCCATACAAAATAAACAAAAATGTATTCTAAAAACATGGCAACATTCATATTAAGACTCTCAGACAAAGCTTACCCCAGCAAAGAACGAAAATGCATGGTTAGCAACACTTCAACCAGAAAGTTACCAACATGTCCATGTCTAGTTACTTGAGAGGAATTTCATTTACTATTATTACAAAGCTAATGCAAATCTATCATTCTCATAGAGAAGATCACAAAAAATGTACTAAACAAGAAATACATCAATGATGTATCTCTCACCTCTTTTACTAAGATCATTATGGTGGTAGTGTGATAATAGTAGCGCATATTAGACATAAAAACTAGCCCATGGCATGCTGTGGGGACATCCTAAATATCTGATATTCATAACAATATTAAAGGAAGGAAAGCAAGATGCAGCATAATCCCATAGCATATGACAGCAATCACACAAGTTATCCTAATCTACAACAAAAGATACGTTAATTAATTAGTTAGCTTGAGCATATTATCAAATGCATAATTTTAAGTTCTCCCAAATACTGGCTGAAAGATTTACCAAGAAGCAAAAACATAAATAATTTACACGTATTTAAAAACAATGGCATAGCCTCGAATTACCCCGACACATTTACAAAGTAACATGCAGATGTTATACATGCCCAACAGGGATCAACATCCCCAAGCTAATAGGATTGGAAGATCAAGTGTTGAAAAAGATTCAAGTGCAATGGGAATGACTCTCCACACTTCAGGTAAAACATGAGATGAAAAATGAGAGGAGTAAAAAAACAAGATGTTCTATTGAGTGCAAGAGACAACATATATATCCTTTGTCATTTGATATTGGGACTACAACAAAACGTAACAAAAGTAAAAGAGCTACTACAAACAATGGCAATTAACTTCCCCTTGGAAATCCTCACTTGCATGAATTCCTTACCTATCAGGAACACCAAATGTTATAGTTGACGGCGCATTATAGAGAGCCTCTTTTTGATCACTAACCCTTCAAACCAGGAGCTCCTTAGCTCCTGGAAAGGATAGTAAGTACCTTTATTTTTTAGGGGTATTTTATTTACTCGCAGAATGATCGCCGTTGGTTTGGTTCCCCAGCATAGTTACGTAGCATACATTTTTTTATAAGAGTTTCAATAGATAAATACTCGAGTTTTCTGCTATTGCAAAACTTAATATCATATAATAACTTCTTTAACAGAAAATTGCCTGTGACTTTACGTTTTGGGTTATTTTGTTGTAGTTTACTCTTCCGCTATGCGCTATTGTTCCATGGCTACAATGCATATGGGTAATCGGTCGTAATTTCATTGAGAGATAATTGAAAATGATTTATCGTACTGTCAGAACTGCATTTTTGGCCAGATACTAGCATAAGTGTCATATTTATTATTTATATTCCGCCATATAATAATGATAAAAGCATTTCATACCACCGGGAAAACCATTTTAAAACTGAAATTTACGGCTTCCACTTGGCTGAAAACAGTTTAAAAACTGTAGCACACGTTTCGAAACTAGCTAGAACCGGAGAGGAAGTGATACGAAAACGTGTTCTGAACAATCAAAGAAGTATTTCAAAAACGTGAAAGTGCCGAAAAGTGGCGGACATTTGCACCATTCCAGCACCATTTCAAAACGTGAATGGGCCAGTAAAAAACGTCCCCGGAAAGCGGGATAAATGCGGAAATGAAGCGATTTGTGCCATGTGGGAGGACATTTACACGAATCCAGTCTAGTAGGTAGGAAGGGATTCAAACGGATTCACTGGTTTTCATCGGTCTTTATTTAAAAAAATGTTTACTTTTAAACTAATTACTTTGATTGATATTATTCCTATTTAAAACTATGCCAAAATTTAAAAGAGCGAGAAATAATATATTGTACAAAAAATTGAGATAAAAAGTTGACAACCACGATGTAATCACTATGTAGTTCAAAAGCATTTGAAGTTCATGCCCGACATAATGACTATATTGCTCATTGTTCAAGGGTCGAGAATATGTGAATCAAACACCCTTCATTGCTACCAAATCACTTTGAACAGGAAAAACCAGATTGGTACTAAATATGTTCCTTAGTAATTTTCCACACTTATTTTTATTCACCGACCAGATTCAAAACACAGATCCCCAATTTTGATGCTGGGTATTAACTGGAATAAGTCGGGGATAAATAAAAAAAATTGTGCCTAAAATTGCCATGTCATTTACCACAAGCATCACTTTTCCACAAGTACAACCAAAAGCAGCAGATGGTAAACACCAGAAACTCGTTTTTTTCACACAATTAAGTGAATGCATTCACAAAGTGTTACCTCAGTCCAAAGACAAGATTAACGTGTGCTTAAAAAAATATCGGAGAGATGAGTCAATTTGAGATTAAGATTTTGATATCAAAATTTTGCATGAAGTTCCGTTTACATAATAATTTGAGATGGAATTTGTGCTTAAAAACAAATCTGTCAAACAACTTTTCAAGAGTGGGAATGATTTTATTTTGGTGTTTTTACCATGCCAAGGAAGCATTATAGAAATAAACTGAGATCCTATTAATGCATCACCATAATATAATGTGGCTCATTGAAACAGTACTAAGTGGTCAACAATGGGACACTCATGTGAACATCAATTTTGTCTTTCTGAAAGCAATCACTAAATACCACCGTACACACTGACCCCAACAACAGCTGAGCACTGAAAGTTTTGGACAACCAAAAAAGTGAAGCTCAAGTTAAATGTCCAACAACAAAGTCATATAAAAGGCACTTATGAATAGGAACAAATGGCAAAATTTAATGAAAAAGATACTTTTACAATTATCACAAAAAAGAAGCACAGAACAGTGTTCATTGCCAATTATGATTCAAGAATATGGAAAATTTTAATGATATTACATAATAGAACCCTGTAAAAAAGTTCCTGCATAAGAAGTTTTCCCTTCTAAGAAGATTGATTTTCCTAAGCCTCAAAATAAAACCCATAAGGCATACATTTCCCTGTTAATAATTTCTACTCTATAAGAAGTTCTGAGCCCTCAGACTCCAGTAAAACTTTTTAACAGGGTTCTATTCTACTACATACTAACAAACCCATGACAAGGAAAAACTAACAATTAACATTCAAGTGAAGTGCATGCCAATGACTAAAAACCAGCATGCAATAACCATACCACTCTATGGTAAAGGAATGATGGAAAATAAAAATAACTGAGCAAATACATGACTAAAAAGCATTTACACTACTATGGCATCATTGTATCCCAATTTCAAGATGTGCTCCTAAAGGATCAATTTTTACAGTGAAGCCAAATCCTCACAAAAGACGTTGGAATAAAAATTCAAAACCACTGTCTAAGCATGGAATCCTAAAATTGAGATAACAATTAACCAACGTTAGACACTTATGAGTGCTGTCTACCCCATTCCCAAAGTTTTGTTCAGGCTCAGGTGCACTACACATTTTACTCATTAATCTACAGTTCAACAAACACCACAATTAGAAAAGTTGTAGAAAGCAATTCCAGTTAACAGAGTAGGACTAATTACAGAGTAAGCCGCAGCATAATAGAAGTGATGGTCTACTATCTGCATCAGGCAGCTGTACTTGAAATACCTGTTCAGTTTTGAAGGGAAGTTCTTCGACTCGACAACCGCCAACCTACTGGAAAGAAGAAGGCACAAACACGGACATTTGCCATAGACACAAGCAAAAGACATCATCCCAAACCAGTGCAAACATGTAAAAAGAGGATGGGATATCACATGGTTACACTCAGTTTGTGGTATTGTACAAATGAAAAAAAAACATGATTTGTACACAAATACATAAGTACTTCACATGCATTACTTAAGATGGACATGGAGCTGTCAATTTTTGAAAATCTCATCAAAGGAGAATTGCAAGATTCATTCACCGGTTCATCTACTCTGATTCCAAGTCAATTCACAGATTACACAAAGTCTTGTTTTTCGGGATTAAGAGCATCAAAACATTAATTCAAACGAAGAGATCACATTCTGAGGGTAACTCTTCTGACAAAAGTGACATCAAATTTGTACTTATTACTTAGGTACACTCTAACATCCCATCACTGAATGTATGTAACATAAATCCAATATCCAAATCAAAAACCATTTGCAAGGACTAACTTTGCAAACATACAAAGATTTTAAAAACTCTTGCCATAAAGTTACAATGATAAGAACCGAAAAAATACACTGGACATTTCATGGGCTGAGCATCAGTTCAACCCTGTTTGAATTGATGTTTTATTACATGCCACCGGGACAGAAGAGTGACAAAACATCTCCTATAAGGCAGCAGGGCAATATTAGAAAATTAAATATTTATCTGACAAAAGTCAGTTTCGATCACAAAACAATGCTTCCTCTGGAATGTCATGTACAAATTAAATGACAGCATGACCCACTAGTGGGACAGGCTGCCCAGTGGGCTGATAATGCGTTAACCGGCGGGTCATGTCAGAGTGAACACATTAAATAATAACAAAATATGCTCACTGCTTCACAATACAGTCAGACCGGAAATTCGGGATTTCATGAAAATAAAACTAAATGGGCTGACAACGGTGTTGATTACACCATGAATGTTAATGCACTAACAATATAAATTACATATCTCCATCCTTAACATATAATATCTTTCATCCATATCATTCATTCTAAATGGCTTCAAGTGACATTTTACCAAAAAATCATACATGTATTTAATACAATCCACACAAATTACAGAGGTACACATAATGGAAGCATGATGAAAACAAAGCAATATAACTAAGATGAGGATTTTGTGATTTTTTCCAAATACCGTATTTACTCGTGTAAGCCGAGCACCTTTTTTCCTCAAATTCCTGTTGGTTTCTTCTCATAAGTTTTGCATTCTGCGAACATATCGATGCAATTGGTAAGTATGGTCTATTATTAAATCCTACATTGTAAAGTATTTTGAAATTTCGAAGTAATTAGTAATGAAAATCCGTGTTTAACAAAGTCTGAGCGCACAAGGGTACTTGAAGAAACGCTAGATCAGAAACACCACTTGACAAAGCAATAGATTTATCATGCATAGATCGTATGTAGGACAACACATTGTAGCACTGATATGAATTTAAATCTATTGTATCCTGTAAGCTGCCGCAAGGGGGATGGCATCTTTATGTCTTTTCAAAATCGTAAGCAGAGTTTGCTTCGGAATCACGTATCTGTAGCAACATTTTTACGTAATAGATAGCTCCTTCTGCGTACACATTAAAGCTGCATTGCAAAGATACGAAAAAGAACTTGTTACATAGTGGCAATAGTCGTATGCTCAGAGATGGTATATTCTTACTTTCTGCTATCCGCTCCGAGCGTTAGAGTAGTAAACGAGTTCGAATCCATCATTTAGCATTTAAAAATAGTTTGTTATTATTACCCTAAAATGAATTCTGATGTGAAATTGCTATTGTTTCCAGTGAGTAGAAAACTACATATTATAAGCGATGCCGAAAAGTAGGAAATCGAGCTGCAGTAAAGAAATATGGTATATCTGATTCTAGCAGTGATGAAAACTGAAAATGAGAACTGTTATGATATGAATATTCATTAGTGATTTATGATTCTATTTCTGGGAATGTGTTTTTCTTTAGTTTTATAACAATTATAATTGTTATTACATTGAGCTTAGTTTTTCTATGTGCTCCCAAGACTTTCTGGTGTTGTTAAATCGACCCAGTCCACAGCTACTATGCAGAGAGCAGACGAGACCACCGCTATCAGGTACGGATGGCATTCTGCTTTTATTGTTGATATGCCAACGGATTTCCGTAATAATAGAGTAATCACGGGTTGAAACTGTATATATTTCTGCAATTATTTCAATTGGATTTATTTTCAACAGATGCCATTTTTATAGCTGGATGATGTGATCGTATAACTGTGATTACTGTGAGATGCTACGAGAAAAAGATACACAGTGAAAGAGGCCGTGCGTCGATGCATGATGCGATGACGATCGTGACAATATTAACACATAATTCAATCAATTAATGAGAAAGACGTACATGTAATTTAGGTACAACATTTCTATTATAGAATGTGCAATCAAGTTATGACAAAATGATGCAGACTCAAGTGCAAAAAATTTTTTTTTTAATAGAAATAATTTTTTCCTCACGAGCCTGCCCGAAAATAAGGGTGCGCAGGATACACGAGGGCGGGGCTTACATGAGTAAATACAGTATGTGAATATAAATTCACACTGACTCAAAAGCACAGCAAAAGTTATTTAATGGCAGCACACCAAACAGAGGATATAAACCTGCACATTTTGAATGAGGCAGGAAGCACATGAACATTAATTGAATGTATGGATAAGCCATCTGATGGGTTTCAAGCAAGTAGAAGAGATTGATAAATACAAGAGTGGCAGGCGAGAACGAAAATATATTAACCTGTTAAGGGAATTAAGATGTTTATTAGGCTGCTTTCACTAAGGGAAAAACTTGTTTTAGCACGTCAAACAACATGGTGTATCAAAATTTTATACCTTCTTTAACCAAAACAACAAAATCTCCCCAATTTAATTTTTAACAACATCCCTTATCCCTAGATAACGTGTACCACATGTAATTCAATTCCTCATCTTAACTAATTTCCTGAGCTACTCACTTTAGCAAGCATACTAAATTGATAGCGTAAATATTAATGAGACACCTCTGTGAAGCTGCATTAATTTGTACTATGCCCAATACAATATGAATTGTAAATAATTTAATCTCCTAATAGAAATCTTACAAATTAAATAGGATAACAAGAGTGAATATGAGACATTTTAAAAATTCGTAAAGCTATAAACCAAAGGTAAAACTCATTTTTTTTTAAATTACTCTAAAAACTAAAAAATATACCAGTAGAATACAGTAACTATGCCATAGCAGACCTATTATCTTTTAAACAAAACCAACATCAACTATCTTTGCATTGTGAGGCAGTTCACAAAAAGATTCAGTTCCCAGATTTGCAAAACAGTGAGATCTTTTCTTTTCAAACCAAATTAAGACAAAAGTCACTTTTGTCTTAATTTGGTCCCCAGTATGTACATGGGTGTTCACTACCGATCAAAAAGACATCAAGGGATCTTTTATGTGTCAGCCATTTGTGCACTGAACTAGGCCCCCAGAATGAATATTCACCGATTATTTACACTTATATACAGATGAGCCCACAAAGTGTATGGCTAAAAGTGCCCAATTTCCCTGAAATTAACAAGTTATAAGATCCAACTAAGATAAACAAAGAAAAAAAATAAAATCTCAACCAGTAAGCGACAGAAGGCTCCTAAACTTTACTTTTTCTTCATAGATTGAAGGGCGAATATTGAAATAAATTCCCTGGAATAAATTATCATGAGTATCATACACTTTCTAGGGCTACTTGAACAAATGACAGTAAATGAGATGAAAAGGTTACTGGAGGCAGCTCAAGGATCATTGAAAAATTATGACACAATGCATCAAATTACTAACCAAGCTGAAATCGATAATTACTTTGATATACACCAATTGGTATCAATATCAAAGGAAAAAATTGCTCTTTACAAGACAAATGCAAATGCCTTTCCATCTGTTGATCTCCCCTTCATAGGGACTAATGAATGGCAGGTGATATAAGTCAGCTGACAATTACAGGATGACAGATAAGTGTCAAAATCCACATGGTTGAATTAAATATTTCTGAAGGAATTAACAAAGTGATAGCGCTTCCATTTACAACTTTGTGAAATAGTTCCCAAATGTATAGCTCAAGGCTGTTCATTTTCTTGAAACATTTACTTGAAACATTTGCTTACTAACTTAAGTTAAAAATTAAATTGCAAATGTCTTTGCATAGCTGCCATGAATAACCAAAAAAACTAAGACTGTGGATACTCCCCAATCCCTCACTGATTTTTAATAAAATTTCAATTCACTTTACACAGAACTAAACCCCAACTAATGCTTAATCAATATGAAACATATTATTAACTAAGAAGCATGAATTGTAGGTATAATATCTTATGAAACAAGGAAAAGCTACTTCAATAACAGAATCAATCGCATAGATTAACTCGGGGAGTTTCTTATATGTATTTACCCATTTAACATTCAGCAACTGTATCCTGTAATTAACAGAGAATCGTTAAGTTCTACAGCATTTTATGACCTAAAACTTCGCCCTGCAATTACATAGTTACAAAAAGCTGGTATAATACAAGAAGCGTTTAGTCTAGTCATCTATCATATTAAGGAGATTTATTCCTCTATTGCATCATGTCATAAATTCCAAATCTAACTGAGAAATATTAGACCTGGCATTTGGGATTTCTCACTCTTCATTGCAATACAACTCCCCACAGTTAGACACCCTCCTCAGGACTACACTCTAAATATCCCTACAATTATGAGTTACCTACACTACCATAGTTGGGAAAGTTACCAAAAAAATGACCTGATTAAAGTTCAACTTAATCAACATAAAAAGTATCTAGTTAAAGTCAAAAGTTACTTTTCTGAATAAGTAACTGATTACAGTTAAAGTTTTAAAAAAGTAACTTTTACGTTAAAAGTTACTTTCTCAGTTACTTTGGTAAATTGAATGCTGTGGTAACAGAGGCCTCGATGGTTCTTTGCTTTGACAAACAAAGCAGACATTGAAAACTATCATTATGGTTTCTTCCATTTGTTTAAATATATTGGAAGTGGGGATTTTCGTTGTAATTCCATTTAGTGTCCAGTGTTGTTGGTCAGGTTTCCTAGTGTCTGCTGAAAGGTTTCAGCAATTTTTCTGAGGTAGATCTCCTATTCCGGCATTTTTAAGTTTTCATGAATGTAAGACTTTCTGAAGAACCATGGTGCGTCTGTATTTACCGCAAAAGATTGTTCTGAGCGGTAGAAAGTGCTTTAAGGTTAGTTTTGATATCAATCCCCACATGGCGATATGAAGTATCCCTTCACATCGCAGTGGAAACGGCTTAGTTATATGGAGTTAGTAGATTCTGAGGGTGTGCCTGCACACCTTTTCTCGTGATTCACTGGGGGCTGATGTATTGATGACTCAATGTCGCCAAGTACGGCATGCGTAGACTGGTGCATGGTAACAGATACGTTAGTTTGAATGAAACCCTCCCCCTCGTTATCCATCATAGGTTTTTAGGCGACCCTTCTTTTTCGGCTTCAACAATATAGTATTGATGACAGAATATCACCGAGTAAGGCATACGAGCCCTCCAGGACATTGTATTTGCGTGGTTTTGTGTTTTCTCGTCTTAGGGTGCGTTGTTAAACTTTGGCGGTCACTCCCCTCATCCCTGCTTTTGTTTGGATGTATTCGTCTTCACCTATTCATTGCATTCTTGCACAAATACCCTTGTATTCTTAGATACCATTTATTTTCCCATTTGTCTGTTGGGCAACCTTTGTGCCCAAATTCGGACAGGTCAGCATTAGCCAAAAATTAACTGAAGTTAATTTTGTATCAGATAATGCATAACTTAAACAATTAAAAGTTAACTCTTATAAAAAGTAATGATTAAATTAAATAGTTAACCACATTTTTAACAATTTTAATCATTAATTTTTTTAATCGTTAATCCCAAATTTGTATGCTACAACATAAAGATATCAATCTTAAATAGCTCATTACAGATCTGGTCATAGTTTGGCTCTTAGATAACTCAAAATGAAAAATAATCTGGGCTAAAAATCATAATTTCAAATTTATGACAAAAAAAGAAGAAGTTTTCACTCTGAGTGCGGAAGAAACAGCAGCTCGCACAAACCATTTCTGCTGACGTTAATTATGAGTGATATTGCCACGTTTCAAAATGCCTTCATTTCCATTGATTCAATATCATAACAGTGTTCTAATTGATTTGATGGAGGCAGGGGATAATTTGTGGAAGTTTTGGGCGATGCCTTAGGGCCATTATTAAGGTGGCAACCAAGGTGGTTCACCACCTTGAAAATGATGGATGTCACAATTAATATGTAGAATAAAATCTAAAGTTGAGTAGTGCTAAGTTATTTCCTTTTTACCATGCTTCATGAAAGATCACAGTTATGGTGAAATTGATTTTCTCACCCTAATCTTGGTTATCTATAAGTGTTCATCCACGAATTTTGGAGACTTTTCAGCATAAGGTATGTCATTCTTCAAAATTCAAACACCTCTATACTCACTTCATGCAAAACTAGTAATACTAGTAGTTTATTTTTTGTATGTATATCAAATTATCAACAAAACTATATTCGATTTCACTGAGTGCAGTAGATGCCTCCACTAATGAGGCCAAGGTCAAGCACTGCAAGTTCACTCCTACCTAACGAATCAAAGAAACCAATGAATCTATTTCATTTGCAATCTTATAGAAACTTTCATGCAAAAATATACGTGTAGTTGACGCAAAAGTGTAAAATTTTGATGCAAAAAGTTTCTTAAAAATCTTCACTTCAAGTACTGAGAACTACCCATGAAAAAACACCCTGGGAAACAGCTGCCATGTACAATTGCAGAATTTCCGCAGAGAAAAAAAATAATTCACCTTTACCAGGCCTTGAACTCGGAACTCCTTTATTTTTGGCCAGGTGCTCTAACTAGTTAAGCTGACTAGGTATCCCTGTTCCCCTGGGGATTTCTCGAAACTTTTAAGTGACAAAACATTAACTAAACTACCAAACATAAAATGTCGCCTGAAATCCTAACAGTAAATTGATTTATTGGTTCCTTAAGTACAAACAACTGATGATTCTCACAGGGTAAACCTGTTGTATCTACTTTTCAGATATCCACTCTGAAGCTTATTATAACAAACTATAAATTAGAACTGATAGAAGTCGAAGTCAGGCAATATCTCATTCATGTAACGTCTTTCAAGATGAAGTTAAAATTCAAATCTATCTGAAGCCTCTTTCCTTCACTTCATAGTTTCCTTCAATAAAATACAGTGAGAATTGCAATTATGGTGCAAATTTACTGAAACGTGAAATCGCTGCAATGCTAACATAGGAGTTTGTAACTAATACAGTGGGGCAACAGATGGATCAAAGACTCCAGTCTTAAAGGAATAGATATATCTATTTTATCAAGCATACCTTCTCAAGGGAAGAGTCATGTCATCCAACTGGGTATTTGTCTCTTGCGAAAGACGGTACGACAACTCATAATCTCTTCTCTCTTGTTCCTGCTGTTCCCGGAACGAGGCCTCCTCAGCAGCTTCCTTCCGAAGTTGAGCCTAGATAATAGATGTTCATAATTCTACATTACTCCTTACTATAGATGGGTCAAGTAGCAGATTTCTCAAATTCAATTATCGAATTTGAATATTAAATCATGACTCGAATATCTCAAATTTCGAATACCTCAAACAGTATAATTGCAATTGATATGCTAAACGTTACACTGCAAATTAATTTGTTGCCCGTAAAGTAAAGTAAAAAGCTACAAGGTGATTAAATTAAAAAAAATTAATTCTGGTTTTTAAAATTTCAATATTTAATTAAATATTTTTCCACCCAGGACTGAATACATTAAGCTTTAATAAGTGAGCAGAAATTTCCATCCGGAGAGTCTGAGCACAAATCCCGAAAGAAGGGGAAAGTTTTTGCAGTAATTCATGTCCCTACTTAATTTACCAACCAAGCATTAGATCAAAAAGCACCGTACCTGCTACAAAAAATGCAAAAAGCGTCGAATTGCCCAAATGTACAACTGACCAGGCTACTCTTTTCTAACACTCGTTCAATTTTCTAATGTTCATTCCATAATTTTGACTAGTTTCGCCAAAAATTTAAACCATAACTGATAAATCAAAATTTATCGCCTCTAGTACTAGCTTTTACGCTTTCCCTTGTTTGGTCTTAATTTTTATGATCAGTATATTCACGTTCTTTGCGACATTTCGCGGAAGCCATTTGGAATAACACTCAGTTAGGAATGCAGGACCTGACCCAGTGGAAGACCCAAATAGACTTCATAGCAAAAACAATCTGCTTTAGCATGCATAAAAATTTTCTTGAAATAGCGGTTGTATCACAATAAGTTCTTTTTAGAGATTTCGTTAGGTCCTAAACATACTTACGTACAGTAATTTTCTCGGGTGTATATGCGCAATGGTAGTATGATACAAAGGACTGAAAAAATGGGTCTAATGAAGAGCCCTCCTATACCAACAAATGTGTTAAGTATTAATTCATATATTGCTCAATGATGGCAGCAAAACATAGAAAGGAATATAGACGCATTGAAAGTCAATAAACTAAGAGCGCTACTCCTTTGACTCCTTCATCACATTACATCAAGCAGTTGCAAGTATAGGTAACAAATAATAATTTCCTAACTTCAATAATATCGTAAATTATAAAATTAACTCACGAAAATGTTCAACATTGATTAATGTAGAGTGAAATAAAATATGAAAACAAGTTTAGGAGAGACAATTGAGTAGCTTGCCGTTTTTCCCTTCCGACACTTAAGTGTTTTGCACTTTTGGGCCACGGTGTCTATCTTGGAAATGCTCTCAACTCACAGACGTGCGCGTGTGCTCTCGACCACCCGGAAACAAAAGAAGATGAAATACATATTCGTAACTGCTAATGCTGCAGTATTACCACCAATATTAACAATAAATTAATCGGATGGTGATTTATAATGTGCAGTTTATACGTAACACTTCATATTAATTGCATTGCTAACAGATTGCAAGCTATGGCAGAGGTTGGTCACTTTTCGTATTTGTTTGCTGGTGACGGAAACTCTCACAATGGGGGGGGCCAACACCAAAAGGGTCTCATAAAAACCGTATTGTTTTACATGGCAATCATAGGGTCAATTGACGGTGCCCCTGCAATCTCTCGTAATGGTGAGAGTCTCGCAATAGGCCATACTCGTACTACCGCGGTTCCACTCTACCAAGATTTCTTCACATTTTCTTATTTTCAACAGTCTGTCTGTTCAACTGTTAGTCATGTTTCAGTTTCAACATGTCTGCACTAGCTAGCATGTTTCAGAATCACATCGCCATTATTCATAATTGAATCCATTGAAGAGACCAGTAATCGTAGATATTTCCCCATATGAGTGCGAGTTGGATCACGAGATTTTTTTACCAAGACTTTTATTTATGCCTAAATTGAAAATACTCTAGTGGCTGCAATGCCTTCTGCAGTGAATAGAAGATGAAGCGAGGTTTTCTGGTTTTTTTCCGTGTTGGTTCATCCTGCTGGATGAAAGTTTTGCTGGTATTCCAGACAGCATCTTCAGTTCCAAAGTATAGGAAATATGTATACAGGTCAAAGACAAGAAATTTGACGAGATGCAGTCCTCCGACCTGAGGATGACGTCTGGAATGCTGGTGAAACTGCATTGTCCAGTAGGATGAACCAACATGGAAGAAACCCGAGATGGAAGAAACCCTCGAGTCACCTGAAAATATTCTAATTCGCTTGATCTTCCCATTTTCAAGTAGGATAAAATTTATGCTCCGGAGTAATCAGGATAGCATTAACAACACATGAGAATAATGAGCTACCCCACTGGTTGGCTAGCGCAAGCAGTTATCCAACTTCAAAAATTTCTCAACAAAGTCAATTTTTTATTCAAAGCAGTTTTCACGCGATAAAACAAGTTTCAATAAGTTTCATTTTGTAGTAACCCTCAGTAAAACTGTTGACTCAACGCAGTGCGAATGATTCCAGCTGTCGGCCACCAGCTCAGTTCTTGTATTTTTAACATTTCATCACATCTGGGTAAAAATTCATTTTCATTTTTTTAATATGAACTTCGGTGCAGTTTAAATATACTCCCGGCCATGTTCCTAAATTGTATAAATTTAATTGATTTTTAGAGCATGAATCTTATCCTGGCAAAGATCAAGAGTGTAAATATTTCATCTTTCCGTCACTAGTGGCACTGTGTACTGCCCTGCTATGTTCGAATTCTTTCGAACACCAGAGCACATTACTATTTTCTCTCATGTTTTTGAAGTGTATATGCACAAAACAAGGTAAAAAAGTGTTTTATACAGACTGGTATGCATGGCTAAATGTCTTAGAAGTGAATTTTGTTTTTTAATCTATCGCATTCTAACCCACATCTAACGCAAATAGTGGAAAAACTGAAAATGACGGCTTAAATGTGGGGTTCTACATACGTTGAAGGTATAGGAAATTGGATGGAACCCAATATAAATGTAAATCATGGGAAAATGTAATTCTGATAATGCAAATATGGGGATTTACTGTATAGGTACACGCACACACACATTTCTTTGTTACTCAAGGTCAGCTTAGCATTCTCTGAATCACTCACTATGAAGACAATGGCAGATTCAGTCATCGAAACGTTAGTGCCCGTTATTGCTATCACCCAGAGTGAAACCGGAGAAAAATTTATTGAGTCCAGTAGTTAAAGCTTGAGATATACTTTAGTTGAGTCAATCATTACAAAAGTACCTCAAGCAGGGCAGCCGTCTTCCTGTCCTCTTCCTCTTGCTGCTTCCTTAGCTCTTCCTCCACCTTTCTACGTGCCTCCATTTCCATTTTCCTGGCAGTCAAAAGAAAAAAGCACATCAACAAGTCATCTTATTTCCAAGGCCATAAATTCAAAGAATACCCATGAGAGAGAGGGAGTACAAAGGAACCCTTGGCAGTATAACATTCATGAGATACTGAACAGATATTCCAACATGCAGTGCACCAAGATATGTATTTTAAAAGAGGAGTTTGCAGGATATTTAATGAACATTTTACAGTATATTTTTACACAGGAATATTTATATGACTGACAATTAACTATGTCAGGGTGATGTTCTGAAATGCTTTAACTGTTTTCAAGATAATAGGTTTACAGGTAGGAAGAGGAACATTGAGAGATGAAACTCATTCAAAGAAGAATAGGGTCACAATCACATTTAATGGTCAACCTGCCAGACATTTTGGAGGCATTCACTAATTAGAAAGCTGCAATTCCACCACATGCACCCATATTGGACTCATTGAATGGAAGTGAACATTGAATTTGACAATGTAGAGTTGCTGATCAGTGAAAAAATGTGTTACATGTCCTCATACTATGAAGCTTTGAGAGTACTTCTTGGGGCTCCACTGGCTCACATTGCCAGCCTCAAAAATTAAAACTCGTGAGCAATGTATGGGCAGTTAATCGACCGGAGTTAAATAAGGTGGTCTGAATGGTTAAAGCTGCATTTCTATAATATGTGATAAAGGAAGCACAACTATGTCACATGTCCGATGGAGAAATGCAATGGTGAAAGTTCAAATTTGCTTCCTTCTCCAGTACAAACAAGGTGTAATACTAGCGTCTGAGGCAGTGTTTTATTTAAGTGAATATTTTATTGATTTTGTTGAATATTTTCAAAGAAAGATTCAAGGAAGAAGTATTGATCACTAACCTCACGAGTATCAGTAACAGGTACAAGTGAAAAAGTCAAAGATTCCATAGAAAACCAATTTTAATGCAGTTAGATAATACTGGTAATTTTTACTTCTATACTTCTCTCTACTGTTCCTACTGACAGCCTTGTGGCCCCAATGGTGCCACTAAGTTTCAGACAAGTCACCAGGTTAGTATTGGGGTTTTACAAATTCATAATAACTATTGTAAATTCTTAAATATACAAATAAAAATTCTTTTCTCCAAATCATCAAAAAACTCATTGGATTTATTTTATCAAAATTTCAATTTAATATGATGACAGCTAACAAGCATGCAATTCTTGGTCATCGGATTATAAGTTCCAAAAACCAAATGTCCCAAAACCTCATTCAGCTCAGGTTATGGATTTTTTCCCAATCAAACACAGGAAGCTAATGGCTCACTTCCAAACGTATTGGAGTCACTCATCATCCAATAATTTCTATAATTCCCATTTCAACATGCTAATGATCTATGCCCCATGCAAAGCTTCAAGCTGCAGGAAAGATTACTTTCCTCATAAAATAAAAGAAATCAGGATGTACTTCACTTTTGAGCAATTTCCTTCCAAAGAAAAATAAAGATAGACATCAAATTATTTCTTAATACACATTTCATTCCGATCTTTGCATGAGTTAGTAAGATTATAAAATTTAAAATTTCGAATTGAAAGAAACCATGTTTTAGAGATTATTGTTTAAGATTTTCCAGATCTACCGTGAAAGCTGAATCAGGTACATATATTCAATTTGTGAACATTTCTACATTGCAAATATTCTGTTTTACTAAGATAATAGGTATTATTTAAATTTTTCATGTTTCTGAGGATAAACATATGATGATGGAGTTGATTGACTGTGCAAACAGCATCAATAACCCTGAACTAAAGGAAATGGAATTGGCAAATTTAGAGGAATGGATAGCTAGCGACCACGATACTCTCCCCACACATTTCACCGATGATAAAATCACTGAAATGGTAATTAATAACAATAAATCTGAGTGGAGATGAAGATGAAGAGCCTAAAATTGTTGAAGGAAGACTACAATTAATGATGATCTTTAAAGAATCATCCAGTCTGGTCGCCCGTGACATAGTGATGGGCGGCCATACAGATGACACCCATGCGTTGACTTCGCGCTGAATCAGCTGATAATAAATCAAGCGTGGCAGAAATAAGTTGCGCGAAGTACATCATAAGAAATATCAAATTTTATATACCTACCCTTTTCCAATAATAACTTTACACTTTTAAATGTGAAATAATATGATGCTAATGATGCTTAGCTTCCGTTATTTTCACTCACTGCGCAACTACGATACTTTTAACTAATAATTTTGTAAATTAAGAAACCATTTCTTTTTGATTATTCTCAGTGACTCTTTTAATATTTATGTTCAGTGAATGGCAAACAAACGTATTTTGTCCTAAATAATTGACTCCTATCAATTAAACCATCCTGGACATCAAAAATTGACCAGTCGTCGGACCCATAGTCCGGCAAAATCCCTAATCCGGCATCACTTCAGTCCCGACTGTGCTGGATTAAAGATGCTCAACTGTAATCTAAAAATTACTTAGGAACAAGAAGCTGTTAGCATATGAAACTTGGACAACAACAGCACGAACAATAACAGAAGTTGCTTCCAGAATGGTTTCTATGGATCACCGCACGATCTTCAAAACAAGAAGTTCCAGCAGAAAAAATGAAAATGAGTATAAAATGGGACTATCCTGAGATTCGTTTACAAAAGAAAAGTTCAAAAAAGTTTAAAGTAAAATAAAAAAGTTTACAAGTAGGGGGAACAATGGAATAAGGTATGCAACCTGGCATTTCAATTAAACAATACAGTCCCCAACTCATGTTACATACTAATGCAAAAAATAAATTAACACAAATGAAGTGCCATGCTGTAATGAGAATGTAGCCTGATATCTTAATAGTTATTTATTCCTCATTCTGAGTTGATCTAGGACAAAGTATTCACATTCTTTTTTTCATAATTTCACAAATTTGCAAAGACCAGCCATTAACTTCATTGCAAAACATTGTGAAAATATTGACTCATAATAAAAATATCGAAACTAATAGTACCATTGAAAGGAAATAATTGAATACTGAGAACTAAAGCTACTGAGGCTTCATCCCTCACACACAGAGCATTCTCGTTCCCTAAATAACAGTCCCAGACTAACTCCTCACACCAACCAGCTAACCTAACCTACTCGGTGGGTACTCAAAGAGCTTAACAATCATTTTTTGTGCAACATTAAAAGCATGTGACTGTATGAAAGACGTGATTAAGTTTGAGGGCTTCATAATAAAACCCGTTTCAATCAATTAAAACCCATGTAATGGCAAGTTTCAAGAATGCCATGTTATCAATAATATTATCCTTTACTGCCATTATGTTTTGGGCCAAAAGAATGAACAACATTGCATGTATATACATACATTTTCTTTATCTCCTCCTCTTCAATCTTCTTCCGTTCTTCCTCCTCCTTGCGCATCCGTTCTAGTTCCATCTGCTCCTTGAGCTTGCGCATTCTCTCCTGCTCCTCCGCAATCCTTTGATGCTCCACCTTCTTCTGCAGATCACCCAGCTGCTTGTTAGCCTTGTTCATCAGCTGAGTGTGCAACTGATTGATCTCCTCCTTGCGCATTCTGTCATTGTTCTGCGATGGATGAAAGACAGCTGATATGAAATTTCCATTCCAAATTCTCACCCAAAAATGAAACACCGTATTTGCACACATACAAGACACACACGTGCATAAGACCCACCCCAGATTTTGAGGCAAAAAATCATGAAAAATTATTTGAATACGCATATAAGACACACCCAGAACAAAAATTAACCAATCACAAAAATGGGCTGAAATGAGGTTAAATTACCTCAGACTGGTGCATTTCCCTGATTTTAAAAACACTTAACCGTAGGGTATTCCACTTTCTACAAAGATTGAATGTACCTATTTTGCAAACAGGCCGGTGAGTACGAATCCATAACATGATTTATTCAGGATTTTTCCTCTTTTGTACACTTGTATACGACATACGTATAAGATGCACCTCACTTTTTGGGCCTCAAAAATAGAAAAAAATGTGTCTTATATACGGGTAAATAGGGTAAATAAGATTAGAATCAATTGAACCACTGTTACGTGCCCTACTGATTGTTTTCCCACCAAAGGTATAATCAAACCTTGGAGAGTGTCTCAAATCTCAAAAAGTACAGAACATGTATGTTCACTTAGTGAGCAGTACAAGCACAAAACCCTGAAAAATCTTTATCTTCTGAACCATACATAGAGGGTACTGGAAAAAGTTTATGCATACAATAATACACTACTCATTAAAATCCAAGAAATAATACTGTTATCTAGGACATAGGCGCCAGAATTTTACTTTCTTTCTACACAAGCATTAAAAGGTGGACTATCAGCTGCAATATAAGAAGAAAATTAGTTGCCAATAGATTATTGTATGCCTACATACCCTTATCTGCTGGATAGCCCGAGCCATGTCACCTTGAAGGGCTTTCACTTCAGCCGCACTGCTTTCCTTGTCTTTTTTCAGCTGCTTTATTATTCCTTCCATTTTGGTAAGCATGGACTAAATTGAAGGGAAAGTAAAAAAAAAATTACGCACTACACTTTTCCATCTATAACAGTATCCATTCAATAATCCTATTGTAGGAGCTCACCTTTAGGCTGTTAATTTTAATTATCCCCTTGTAGCGAGGCTGGTGTTTCTTTTTAGCCACATACATTCTCACATTCTTCTGTATAATGATGTAACATTCCCTCCTGTACCTTATCTTGTTCTTTACTAAAAACATCCATTTAAGGGATCTTTTAATGAATGAAAACCTCAACTTTCGACAAAATGTTCGGTGTTGCATTAACTACTAATGAATGAAATAATATATGTAGCAATGATAATAAAGGCATCGAATGGAAATATGGCTCATATGAAGAGTGAAGATGTCGGAGGTGAGCTGGAAGACAAGGCAGGGATGTCGGGAAGTTAAGGTGGGTTGGGTCACAGGAAGAGGTCAAATGAGCGGGAGAGAGCCACCCGAACGATACGACATTTTAAAGGTTTTGCAGACCAACCAAAACTCACATTTGATGACTGAGAGAGCACCCCATTGGGCCTTTTTCCATCGCGCTGAAAGAAGCCACTTCTGCACTTTGGCAAGCAAATCCTGCAAGTTTTCAGGGTCCGATTTCATTATCTGATCAAACTCAGCAAACTTACCTGCTCTAAAAAACACCTTCTCAACTCCAAAGCAAAAGTCCCTTTCGTTCAAGCCCAGTGCATGAAACAGGGCCTGAATTCATTGAGAGGCGATGCATAAAAAAAAAGATAAAAAACATGAAATTAGCTTCAACCACCTTTCATAATGGATTATAGAAATAGATAATCAAGATGAAGGCAAAACATGACTTTATTAATAATTATTTCATGTCCATTTCATCAAACCCTTATAAATATTCAGTGCACATTCAGAACAAACATGGCCCCATGTTACTTAATGAGAATTGATTGAAGTTCATATATTAATTTTTAAGTTCATATATGAACGTTATGACACTTCTCGTGGGCAAATAGGGGCATTACAAAGCATGCCAGATTTACTTTACAAGGTAGGGAGAGTACTTTAGAATGCCTGTTTAAACAATGGGAGTGAGTGAAAGGTCCCACCATGATGTGCCCACAGTGTCACAGGCTAGTTGGAAGGAAGTTTATGGAAGAATGTTACTGGCTAATTTTGTAATCAGTTTGGTCCTCGCATAGGATGAGCACTTACTGACAAGCACAAGGCTATTCTGAGCTATATCACCAGAGTTCACAGAACATCTATGCGTAATGTGGAAAAGTTAAATATTAGGTCAAACAAACAACTAATTTTCAGGGAACAGACTTTAAAGTACACTCCAAAAAACTCACATTACCGAATAACCAATGATAAGAAAAAGAGCACAGAATTTTGTGAGCAAGAAAATTATTTTGTATTAATTAATTATAATGCAGTGCAGACAAAAATCTGGTTAAAAATTACTGCTGTTCTGAAAATGCAACAAAACACTCATTTTTTTCTTTCCATCGACTAAAATGATTTTCAGGTTGGCAGGTCTCTTATTATGCCAGAAAGCCACACCTTAAATTTAATATATTTTTTCCTTCTTAGTATCTCTGGAAAATATTCTTTCATAATAAAAAATAGCTGAATGCATATGCCAACATTATTTTTAATGCTCCAAATAATTGATCGAGATGGCATGCAGGACATCCATATGTGCAAATGCAATTTTCTCCCCTCTTTCATTTGAGTTTACCCTGATTCTAACTGCACCCAGGGTCTTCTAAGACTTCATTCCCCCTCTAGGAAAGGAAAATGTTTAAACGTACCTGCATACCTGGTAATAATTTCAGCTAATATATTTTTTTAAATTTCAGACGCCGCAAAAAAGTCCGGAACTCTCCGGAGTCCAGAAAAGTAGATGAAGTTTCTAAATCGTAATTCTCCTGCTGTTCTAGTGACATTATAAGATACTACCTCCCTCTTTCATGCACAAGATTCATTTGGACCACTGTTTTCCAACTTACCTATTTAATTTAATTTTAATACCTATTTACCTTCCTATTTAATATTACTATATCATGTGATTAACTGGCTAATACCTAATATAAGGTCTTGCTTATGACCAAATAATTTTTAAAAACTCACCGTCGCAGGATTACGGATGACATTAATTCACATAATGTCACAGATATTCATATTCAAGCAACCGGAGCATAAACAGAATCCTCCTTTTGATATGGTATTGTTTAGGCATTTAAATGGCAAATGATTTTTCATATTAAAATCTGTATATAGGACATTTTGTAATAAATCTTCAACTATAATTCTGGGAATGGATTCAGTTTTTGTGAACCATATCTAAAGTAGAGATGAAGGGTTGGTTTGAGACAATGATAGCAGATATCGATTGACGATTAAAAAAGAACTATCACGGGGAAAATTATGCCAGAAATATGCGATCATAGATAATAGAATAGAATTAATAAAGAGTACACGCAATAGTAAAACAGAAGAGCAGAGATAATTTTCATAAACCGGCTAACCACCATGAAAAAGCACTTTGATTTGACATGAGAACTAGATTAGTAAAGTAGCCTTTGTAAAAACCCAATTGGAATTTTCAGGATGAACACATTTACGTAAACTTGTTTGCAGTGTATCTGAAAAATATCCAAGCCCATGTAAATTGGTGCATTGCATGAGCAATGGAAAAATAACATTGTGAATAAAACACTTATTCTGTTACTAAATTCATCCTTCGTCATGGATGTAAATAATTCACACACTAGAACTCGGTGGATACGGAACTTATATGTTTGTTTATAGCGCAGTAACATGTAATGTAAAATCAAACAGAACAAGATACAGATTCTAGCTAATTCACTGGCACAAAAGTGATGGCGTAATGATTCATAGAACTTTTATATTGCTCCATCCTTGCACTTGCCTTATTTTCTTGCATGTTGAAAAAGAGTTAAGATTTTTAGTGTGCCTATGTCCTGCAAGATATTAGTAATAATCTCTGATTCACTAGAATTGCGATTATTAGCACATGTTTGGTGAATATTCATGCCCTGCCCACACCCTGGGAGTGGCTTGCACGGTGCTACATAGATATAGACTCTCCGCCCTCAAGGTGGCTTGCAAGGTGCACTGTAAATGCACAAATTTCAGAAACATGAATTGTACCTCATTTTAAATCATTTACCAAAACATATACAACGTATATGTACATAAAACGTCATCTTCACCTGAAGATGACGTTTTATCGTCGAAACCTAGGTCGTGTTGTGTTGTGAAATAAAAATTTTATGTGGAACAACCAAGTATTCTCATTCCAATCATGACTGATAGGGTTGATTTGAGAAGTTAGGTGATCGTAAGCGATCCATGCTGTTGTACTGGACCCAAAAAGAATACAATTATTTTTTTCTTTTTTTATTGATTTTGTTGTTATTACCCTTAAAATTTTCATGGCCTATTTCTATCATAGTTTAATTAAGTAGGCAAGAGTAGTAAGTGTTCTCCTTGATTGATAACACATGCCAGGTGAATGGCTGGCACTGCCACACACCATTACGGTGGCTTGCAGGATATCATGTAAATGTAGATGTTTTATGAATATGTATTAGATTTCTAAACTGTATTGATCCGGCAAAGGCATTATTTTTCACTCAATTAGCTGATACCCTATTGATTTAGAGAGTTGAAATACATACTGTTCTATACTTGTAATAATCTTACTCTTCCACTCATTCTCTGTACTGATGAAAGAGGTACAGCTGATGTCGTTGAGTTATCTATGAAATCAGTTTACAATATGTTTCACTATTCCAGTTCCTGAAAATGAGCATTCTACGGATTATGAAAGTTGGAACCAATGCCTATTCTACAAGGGATTAGCATTCACAAAAGAGTTTTCATAAAAGCTAACCTGCTAAAATGCACCAGCTGGGATCTGGCAGAGAAAGACACGCTTCTACGTAATGACTGTTCACTGTCAAGCTTACATAAGGAGGGCTCGGCATAATTCATAGGGTCTTAGGAAATGAAAAATTTTATTTGTTTATTTTAACTGCCATACGTGTGTTATAATATGCCTAAACATTTTCTGATATCTCAATAACATAATTTTATTAAATAGAGAAATGAAATAGGAATTAATGTAATTAAATAAGGAGAAACGTATGCACTCAACATTCGATAAATATTATTTGCGATAATTCACACCACTATGAAAAATAATATTTCACTTGACTTTCGAGTTTCATTGAGTTAAGAAATTAGAAGCTACACAAAAAATCATACTAAATCGTCATGAGTGCCATTTTTAGCTGCGTTTTGACCTAAGTGCACATTGGTATATATTTGTGATACTTCGTTTCTCCCATGGTTCATTGCATAACCTATCGCAAACTCAACTCAGTGATACCAAACACCTAACTAATGCTTGTAATCGTGCTCTAAATAACTATACAATACTTAACATCATTGCAAATTCAAGTGGGACGAACCATTATTTTGTACTGGAAAGTGAAACGATGCCCATGCAAGAGACAGGAAGATTTGAGACCCCTTCATTTGGTCAGAGATAAGAAAAGGTCAAGTTCTAAGAATCTCAAGTGACCACGGTCGAGATATCTCCCTTTCTTTTCACTCATCAAAACAAACAAACCACTTGTGTGGGGACCATGGAGATGCTCGGACCACTATCATGTTACATCTAGAGGAGGTGGAGAAGAGGGGGAGACGGCCCTCCCTTTCCACTTTTTTATACCGCCACTTATGCGATGAATCATAGAACTAAACCAATAACCGTTACATCTGAGAAAGGGTGGAAGTATAGAGTAGCCTTAAAGCAGGATGTGGCCTTCCCTTGACCCTGGAAGTCCAGGAGAGAGTCCTCATAGATCCAGTATTCCTCAATTGTTTCCAGAAACTAAGAACATGAGCTAATAAAGGCTATAAAAAGAATATAGAATAACATTAATGCTCTTTCTTAAACAGATATCCATAGAAAACCAACAAATTTAATCCTTGGAGGTTCAAAACATTCAAGGATTTTGAAGTTTTAAAAAATTGTTATAAATAAAAGTTTTTATTTAGGTAATTGACACATTGTTCAATGGGGCAAAAAAAACAATGCACAGGAAAAAAAGTCAAGCATCAAAAAAGTGATTCTCAAAAATAAGACTTTAAAAGTAGTTCATATGGAAAGATAAGTACCAGATATTACTACTGAAGTATAGAGAGAGAAAAGAAATGCTTTGATATTTGAGTAGCTTTATCCAAAGAGAGACATGTAAGTAGGAGAACTTCTACATTATCATCAGCTTCCTTGAAGGATATCAAGATTCCTTATTGCATTAATGGTGTTAATGACTTCTCTTTTACTTCAACATAATTTTCAAATACTTTCTATTTAACTACCTATCAGATACAGTAAACTCTCGATTATATGAAGCACAATAATATGAAGTTTTGATTATACAAAGCAAAACGGCCGTTCCCAATGAAAATCCTATAGCAATAACATGGCAATATTCGAAAATATGAATTTTTCAAAACTACGAATTTTGGGCCCAGTCCCCAGGAAAAAATGGAATTCGTTTTTACGAACCTCGGTGAAAAACTGATTCAGAAAAACTATTTTTGACTGCATAGCTTTCATTGTTGCCAATTGTGGTGCATCAAAAATGAAATCCGTGAATAGTATGCATTCACCTCCCACATATGTCAGTATCTACCCATCATTTTCCGCATGTAACTCCGCAGGTCATTTAGACCTTTACTAATGTGGAAATTGTAGCTATAATTCTCATAATGTCCACGGCTCTTTTAATCAAAGCCTATGTGTGAAGGCACATACCATGCTCGCTGCCGTGTACCTGGAATTATTGCAGTTCAAATTCTCCGTAGACCCTACCTCGTCCTTTAAGGGGAGCACTCCTAGCTCAGCTCTCTGTGAAGGGGATGTCTGCCCCAAAATCTTGTAGAATGGATGGGTTGAGTGAGGGTGGGTGATGCTGTTAGTAAATTTGGGCGGAATGTGTTGATGGAGGTAAGGATTATGATGGCCAAGGAGTTTCGGTTTATGGTGAGTGGGGGGAAAAGGATCTGATTGTAGAGAGGGAAGGTCCCAGTTGCGAGCGTATCTTTTAAGAGGCCTGTAAACGGGCACCAAATCCGGGAGACCCTCACCTGCCGGTGGCGGGCATCCTCACCCATGTTCGCCTCCACCCGTAAGACATACACACCCGACAGTGCCTGTTCACGGGTTCACATGCCCGGGTCCTAGGCGGGTGCCTGGGTTGCTCGCCCAAACTGAGAGGAGGGGTGGTAAAAGAGTGAGCAAAAAATATTGCAAATGACAAAGACCCTTGAGAAAGATACGTGGTGGTGACGATCTTAGGGTAGTCGCCCAGCTTCTAAGTGGTCACCCACCCAGTCGGTGGGTGACCCCCTATACTCGGCAAGTTCTCTTTTAGGTCACATTCGTGATACTTCGGAAAAGTCCATCAAATGTCTTCGGGTTGAGCTTCTTTATCTCTCACACACAGGCGACCCTCACCCTTATTTTGCGCATGTGTGCAGGCCTCTAGTATCTTTATCTCTCTTGCCAAGCTTGAAGGAGGGGAGGGGGTGGGTGGATGGCATCATGGAATGTCTGGGAGATTCCTTCTTCTTCTTCTGGGCAACCCTGGGGGGCACGTGGCAGTGGCTGATTGGAACCACTCCGGGTGTTAAGTGGAATGGGGAGGGTCAGGGATTCGGCGTCTTTTATCAGGAGCGTCTTCGACCCCTCCTCTCACACTCTGACACCTCTAGACCATCCCCTTCACTTCCCTCCTTCCCCTCCAATATCCCGCGAAGATCCACCCGTAACCACATGCACTCGCCCCCCAGGGTTGCTCAGAAGAAGAGGAAGGAATGTCACAGAAATTCCATGACACTGTCCCCACCCCCTTCCCACTTCAAGCTCAGCAAGACAGATAACGATACAACCACAACTGGGATCTTTCCTCTCCATAAGCCCCCAAGTACCATAAACCCAAAGTTCCAGCCGTCATAAAATCCTTAAGGAGACGATGTGGGAAATATGCCATATCACACTGTATTTATCATCAAAGTAGTAGTACAAAAGATACAATATTACCTCCAAAGATCATTTATTCCACTGACGATAGATGGAAGATGCTACAAGTAATAACCTGTAAATGTTTTTTTCTGGAAATGGGCTTAGTTATGTGCTTTTTTACAACTCTGATTGGGTGATAGAAGACAACTAAAGCATGGTTTGGTCAGCTGCCATTATAACAGCGTAGATGTTTGAAGCAAATGTCTATTTATAGCATCCATGCTAGATTCCCGTCTCTACTGACTATTCCGAAAATAAAATTCTTACTACCAAACTTTCGACTTTTGTTTTCTTTACGTTTTCGATACTGGGATGAAATTTTGCCAACACTAAGATCACAGACTTAAAAGCATTGACATAAGGTACTTATTTTACAATCTTTTAAGACATGCGTTTTTAATAATGCTTTCACGAATGACTACAAAAGATAAACAATGTTGCCGAAGAGAACAAAAGTTAGAGAAAACTTTGATAAATTTTTTTTTCACGACTTTCTTAAAATGTTCGAAATTATGAAATTTGAAATTACGAAGTGTCGATTTTACTGACTTTGTATTATCGAGAGTTTATTGTGCATAATCCGAGAATAAATAAAAGGCATTTTTCTTTTAATTATGGTACTCACAAGCAAGTGTCATAAATAAAATAGTTGACAAAGAAATGATACTTTTTCATTGCAATTAAACTCAAGAAAATCACATCTTTATATCCTGTACCTACATTGTGCATTCCATGTTGAAATATTTGCATTCATTTCTAGATAAGAATAGGTTAGCCATTTAGGTTAACCAATTTCATTCTCAAAGCAATAGATGCAATGGGATGAAGCAGGATTTTCGTCTCCTCCAAGAGAAATTGAAAACTAAGGTAATATCAACATTATGCATTCTGCTCAGAAATTACAAAAAAAAAAATACTAACCAAAGTCCTTTGAGGCTTCAGAAGTGCTTTTCCATTAGCATATTTTTTATAGGGTTAATGCTAATGGCATATCAACTTTCATCCTCTCTCATGGTCATCTATTGAACTGAATCCAGTTCGATAAGCACCAAGCAAATAGTTTTTCTTTGACAATAACTGATTTCAAATAGTCATAACACAAGTCAAACTAGAGGCAAAGTATAGCAACAAATTAATGTTAATAACAATATTTTGTCTCCTCAGCAACTAATTAGTGAAAGAAATGAGTTTGACCTCCAACGATTTGATTAAAAACTTTAAGTCATTAACTACCACCACTACAGCTTTCCAGGGGGGTGACACAATGAAATTAAGTTCATCTTTGCCATTGACAGATGTAGGAGATAATTGACAACTAGTGGCAACATGGACCAAGGGCACCTCAAATAATTACCTAATAATACAGAGAGGTTTATAAGTAGCAAACTGGCATTCAAAAATAAACAAGCAATACCTTACCCATCACATTGTAGAGTATATGTATTCATGTATTCAAGCTACATGTATCCTATGCTACACGGAAATACTCTTAAAATAATATTACCTACAGCAAAAATTTTGCTCAAAGATTTATTTTACCTAGCGCATTCAATTTTCCCACTTAAAACTATTGCATATGCCCTTATACTCTTAAACCATATTTTGCTTCAGTTATTAGCTAAGATGTCATCTAAATTGAATACATTGATAGAGATGGGAGGAATAGCAAATTTCTTGAAATTGAATTCATATCACACGTCGAACTTCAATGAATATATTCAATGCTAAACTGCTAATTTATTTGTCGCTTATTTACGTACCAAGCCACTACTCAATTAAATGTTGAAATTCAATTATGGTATTCAAATTTCTAACATGTAATCACATAATTTTAATACCAATCATGGACTGCACACATGATGCAGTTCATCAACAGTTCAAATATATCACTGAAAAGTAGCCCAATGGGGTCTGGTGTGATATTTAAGGTATTCGCATTTTTTTAGCAGAAGTATTCGAGATCTCAAGTATCAAATGCCTTCTAGTATTTGAGGTGTTCGAATATTCATGGGTAGTATTCACACATGTCCACAAATTGATGAATTCATTGACCCTGAAAAATCAAACCAACGTGTGCGTTGATCAATGAGTGAGGTGAGAGAGAGACTCCTAAATCCATATAGGGTGAGGGGTAGCGCAAAGTAGTATCAGTCAAAGAATTAACATTCTACTGCCCGTACTCGGTGCAAATAATTCACTATTATAAGAGAACCAGCTTATTATTGCTTCATTCCCTTTTGTTAAGACCCAAAAACGATATAAACCACTAAGCATCCTCACAGGAAAAGTTTCAGCATCTGCTTGATTGAAATAATAAGAATGCAATGAATATTACAATATTTTCATTCCATGATGGAAAAAGACATTTTACAATACCCAGCTGTGTCAATATGAATGAGAGTATTTTGACAACCCTAAAACATTGTTGTAGTTGCCCTGGGGGTGGCCACCAACAACTGAGGTTATTTGTGCCACAGGGGATATGTGGGTAACTCAGTAAAGGTTAAAGTAGGGAACACAGGAAGGGTGGAGAGGAACCCAGTGCCAGCATTAGCCAGTTCTTAATGAAAGGAGCCAAGGGATCCGTGCCTAACGCCCCATCTTATGGATGGAGTACTGGACTCTAAGCACTCTCGTCATGGCACTCAAGCAGGGACCGGTGTACCAATGACACCTCTGTCTAGGCAGGGATTCGAAAATCTCGGGAAGGAAGGCCAGTATTCTAGCCACGATACCAAGCCAATCCCTCTGAAAAAACTGTTCCGTAGGTAAACCAAGGTATATTTATTCAAATTATACCACGAGTGGGATATAGCAGTGCAACATGATTTGTCATGATACAGCATGCCGCGTGCCATCCATTCGGAAGATGTCATAATATCCAATCTGTGCTAAGGATTAAGGTTCTTCACTTCAATAGATGGAAGGACTATTACAGTTATCTGCATATCATTTAGGTCACGTACTTAAGCAATCCCGTACAATGAAGTGATCATAACACTGTGGCCATATATGTCTGTAATAATAGCATCTCTTTTGTAACCTTGCCCATAAAAATGTCATTGAACTTGTTAGTAGTGTTTATAAGTCCAAATTTATTATTCCTTGCACGTTCTACCCATGAATTATATGGTTCCTCAAGGATTTACAATACATGCTCAACACGTATTTCCTTAACACAACACTTTTTTGGAACTTATCTCTCATGTTAAATAAGGGTTAACTGTGCCTCTAAAACAACACTTTAGCAAACATTATTCCTCTCTTCTGAGTATAAACTTAAGTCAAACAAACTTTACACTTGAACAAAACAATTCTCACAGTTATCCACCACAAGGAACGCACAACCTCTGAGCTTCAGAACAACTCATTAACGCTCTAAGTATTTCTCCCCTTAGCAAATAATATTCTTACCTTACAAAACATCCTGGGATCAAGTTGTGCCAAGCGAGGCGGCATCGAATGGCGATAAAGCTCATAGAGCTCCCGGAACTGAGCCCTCGATGGGTATCCACTTTGCATGAGCTCCAACACTTTGGTCATTCCTGAGCACTGTAGCTGTGACAAAATGGAGCCACCATCAAAATGGTGATGCTCCATCTTCAGATTGGGCTTGATGCACCGCACAAAATTCGTCCCCTGAAACAAGACAGGCGGAATGAATCCCCAAAATGATGCCATTGGGCACAGAATGTAGGGGGAGACCAGGAAGAGTGGACCCATTGATAACAAACAACACTGCATGGTTCAACACAGTGGATCCACTTTGGAAGGAAGACCCTGAGCTCAAAAATATGCATCCATTTCACCATATTCAAGTTTTAACAATGTAGAAGAAATGCTACATAAATATAATCAGCCTTAGTTACTTATTTAGTAATTTATACAATGATCAGTTAGCTCAAATACAACTGAATTCACTCACTGAATGATAACACACAAATGAAACTTTTTCAATGGTAAAAAAATACAAACAGTAGAAGCCTGTTATAGTGAGTATGGCATAGAGCAAGAATCTCGCAATAACGAGTGGTTGGCAATGTACCATCGAAAGGCCCATGGTTAACATGTAAAAGAAAACGGACATAGCGAGGCCAAGAAGCTCCTGCCACGGTATATTCTCGGTATTACAAGCAATATTTCTTGAGGGCAATGCACTGCAAAGTACAAATTAACACATGGTATTTATCTTTAGTGGCATTATTAGTGAACAACAGCTTATATTACAAGATTTGCACCAACTTTACATTATTTAAAGTCCAATCAAGTCCAGGCACTCATGATTTACGGCCGGCCCTGGCGTACCTTGCGAATGCTCGCACTTTTCAGTTATTCTTTCGCTAAGCCAAGTTCACATAGGAGCGGGATGGGCAGAAAATGGGCAAGCGGAAAAGTATCTAGCCAATCACACAACAGCGGAGAGTGGTGGTGTGGGTAAGGGGCGGAGTTCAGCCTGCCTGTCTTCACACTCCCGCCTCCACACTCCCGCCTCCACCCACTCGTTCCTATCACTACGCCCACCCGCTAGTTCCCGCCCCTCCGTCCGCCCGCTCGATCCTGCCCCTTGACTGAAGCAGACAAGGCTTGAATCATTTTTCAGCCAGGAATAGAAATTGAAAGTAATGTGCTGTTAATGTGAAGCATGGTATGTATGATACTAAAGGTACAATGTTTGTTTTTTATTTCCGCTATGAAGTCGTCAAAGTTTTCCATTGACAAAGAATTATTTATTTCCTTATAATTTTACGATTCATATGTCCTGGTTTCAATTATTTTTTCCCGTTAGCAGAAATAATTGGGAAAATAAGTTTTCTGGTGCATGCTAATTTGTGCATATTTTTCAGTTTTCGTAAATATTGCCAGGGCCGATGATATACAGAGAATTAAAATTTATCCCATTCAACAAGTTTTTATTTTATTTTTATGATTCCTGAATTCACGGATACATGCAATTTTAGGTAAATACACCGATAATTCTCAGCAATAGTATTACATGGGTGTTACCTCCGTTCGCTCTTGATCCTCCAGATGGCAGCACTAATACAACACACGGATGTTCAGTGCAACCGACAGAGGCATTTGCTTGGGTAAATAAATACTCGTTGCAACTAATTTTCGAGAGATAACTGAATGTGAGTATTAGAAATGGCTAGGAGTAGGTAATTACGCAAGAAATATTTCAGACCTCCGAAAAATGCCGTATATCGGCGAAACATTACAACATTCTTAACCAATGAACATATTGGTTAACACTCAAAGACTTCAGCAAAGCGTAAATTATTGTTTTGGAAGATTTTATTTGCACAATGATCAATGAATATGCAATTATGCATGAAAACGGCTCTTCTACCCATTTCTAATAGCATGGTAACGAAAGAAAAGCGGAAAGTAAGAACAACGGTGGGAAA
Organism: Platycnemis pennipes; assembly: GCA_933228895.1. Taxonomy (NCBI): domain Eukaryota; kingdom Metazoa; phylum Arthropoda; class Insecta; order Odonata; family Platycnemididae; genus Platycnemis; species Platycnemis pennipes. The sequence continues at coordinate 55,492,867 of OW121846.1, forward strand.
TGAGAGGCTCAATTCAGCACCTTCGGATATAACGAGCCCTCGTTATAGCGAGTGATTCCCCAGACATTGTGAGCAGTCATTACACCAGGCTTCCACTGTATTTACACTTCTGTTAAAATTGATAGTTATGTTACAGAGCAAAGAGATTAAGTATTTTTTTTATAGAAATTGATTTACAAGATTTTAAATTTTTCTCCAGCTTCTCAAAAAATGGATAAAAGTGAAGAAGGCAGATTGCACCTCACAGCTTATACAAAAATTTGTGAAGGAATTTGCCAAAACTGCAAGTACTTGCAATTTGAATTCAGTGCCAAATTTCATAAAATATAGAGGAGGATGAGGAATTGAAAAAGGAACAAATTATTTGGTTAACTCTTCCAGCCACTAGCCCCTCACTCCTATCATCCTCAATTCACTAAACTTTCCTTGTCCACCCTACAGACCACATCCCCTCGCATACATTAGAGTAGGAAACACTGGTTTCACTTCACAGTGATTCCACATAACAATTAAAGATAGGCAGACTGATACTTAGCAAGAGGAATGATCAAGTTTAACCCACAAAGTTAACAAAATACCAAATTACACTTTAAAAGATATATTTACCGTGCTCTTCAGTTTGTCCATCAGTTCCCCAAGTTGTGTTTTAAATTTGGAGCCAACGCTGATGAAATTGAGTTTTCCTTTTGGCTGTGTGTTGAGAGAAGCAAAGAGTCCCTTGAGGAAGGGATTCCTGCTCTCCTGAATAAGCCCTTCCAGGGATGCATGAAGCGCATCATTATTTTTCTCAATAAACTGAGACTGAAATAAAAAAAGGAAACATTAATTAAAACCACATCTCAGACTGAATAAACCATCATGTAATGGACTCATTTAACCAGAGCAGCAAATGAAATCTGAAATGAAAATATCCCAAAAATTTCTTCATTTCTCAAGTATTCACCACATTTCCACAATTGATATCCTCCTCTCCAGCACTATGGTATTAAATTATCCATCACACCATTTAATCATTATTGCTATTATCAAGTTTAAATTAATACTCTAATTCCCTAGCATTCAAATATTTCATCTGCATAGCAACCACCAATGGAAAATCCAGTCAATGTTTCCTTCCAAGTGATTCAGTTCACCATTTCCCATTAGAACAGGGGCACATATAAATTGCTATAAGGCAAACTCTCGATAATATGAAGTTAGCGGGACTGGAAATCGGCACTTTGTAATTTCGAAAATTTTAAAAAAGTTGTGGAAAACACTTTATCTTTGTTTTCTCTAACTTTTGTTCTCTTCGGCAACATTGTATATCTTTTGTGGTCGCTCTTGAAAGCATCATTAAAAGATGCATTCCTTAAAAGATCGTAAAATAAGTACCTACTACGCCAATGCTTTAAAGTCGGCAATCGTAGTATTGGCAATATTTTGTCCCAGTATTGAAAATGCATAGATAACAAAAGTTGAACATTTTGTAATCAGAACTTTATCTTGGAACAGTCAGTAGAGAAGGGAATCTAGTATAGATGCTAAAAATAGACATTTGCTTCAAACATCTATGCTGTTATGATGGCAGCTGGCCCGACCTCGCTTTAGTTGTCTTCTATCGCCCAATCATAGCTATAAAAAAACATGGAACTATGCCCCTTTCCAGAAAAAAAATCATTCACAGGTTATTAGATGTAGGTTCTTCCATCTATCGTCAGCGGAATAAATAATCTTGGGAGGTAATATTGTTTCTTCTCTACTACTAAGCCCTTGACAAATGGGGTGTAATTCGGCATATTTTCCGCATTGTCTCCTCAAGGATTATATGACAGCCGAGAAGTTTGGGTTTATGGTACGTGGGGGGTTGTGGAGAGGAAAGATCCCAATTACAGGTGTATCTTTAACTGTCTTGCTGAGCTTGAAGTGGGAAGGGGGTGGGGGAATAGCATCGCCGAATGTCTGTGATGTTCCTTCCTCTTCTTCTGAGCAATCCTGGGGGGCGCGTGCATGTGGTTACAGGTGGATCTTCATGGGATATCGGGGGGAAGGGAAGGAATTGAAGGGGATGGTCTAGAGGTGTCGGAGTGTGAGAGGAGGGGTCAAAGACCTTCCTGATAACAAGGACGCCGCATCCCTGACCCTCCCCATTCCACTCTACACCAGGAGCGGTTCCAAACAGCCACCGCGCGAGCCCCCCAGGGTTGCCCAGAAGAAGAAGAAGAAGGAACCTCACAGACATTCCATAATGCCATCCACCCACCCCCTTCCCTCTTCAAGCTCGGCAAGAGAGATAAATATACTAGAGGCCTGCACACAGGCACAAAATAAGGGCGAGGGTCGCCTGCCTGTGTGTGAGAGATAGAGAGGTTCAACCGGAAGACATTTGATGGACTTTTCCGAAGTAGGTGTCATGAATATGATCCAAAAGAGAACTTGCCGAGTATAGACGGTCACCTGCCGGCAGGGTGGGTGACTGCCTCGTGGCCGAGCGACCTTCCTAGGATCGTCACCGCCGCATATCTTTCTCAAGGGTTTTTGCCATTTGCAATATTTTTCACTCACTCTTTTACCACCCCTCCCATCAGTTTGGGCGAGCAACCCAGGCACCCGCCTAGGACCTGGGCATCCAGGGCAAACGGGCATGGTCGGGCGTCTATGTCTCACAGGAGGAGGCGAACATGGGTGAGGACGACCGGCACTGGCAGGTGAGGGTCTCCCGGATTTGGTGCCCGTTTACAGGCCTCTTAAAAGATTCGCTCACAACTGGGACCTTCCCCCTCCACAACCGGGTCCTTTCCCCCCCCCCACGCACAGTAAACCCAAACTCCCCGGCCATCATAATCCTAACCGCCACCAACAAAACCCACCCAAATTTCCTAACGGCATGGCCCACCCTCACTCAATGCATCCATGCTACAAGATTTAGGTGCAGACATTCCCTTCACAGAGAGCTGAGCTAGGATTGCTGGCCTTAAAGAGGAGGTAGGGTTCACGGAGAATTTGAACTGCCATAATTCCAGGCACACGGCAGGGAGCATGGTATGTGTAATCACATGTAAACTTTAAATATAAGAGAACCGTGGACATCATGAAAATGCTGGTAACAGATAAAACATAAAATAGCCAGGATAAATAATGGCATTTACTACGATTTCCACATTAGAAAAGAAAATCCACTTTGTACATTCCACACAAAAGTTTTATTGGTTTCTACCATGGTTCTACCATTTCTATCATTTCAACACTTTATGTCATTCTCCTATTACTATTGGTCAAAATGATACGCGGAGTTACACGTGGAAAATGACGGGGAGATACTGGCATATGTGGGAGGTGAATGCACTACTATTCACGCATTTCATTTTTGATGCACCACAATCGGCAAAACTGATTTGTTAGATTTCTACACAGTCAAAAATAGTTTTGCTGGAGCAGTTTTTCGCCAAGGTTTATAAAAACTAATTCCATTTGTTCCTAGCGACCGGTCCCGAAGTTCATCATTTCGAAAAATTCGTATTTTCGAAACTTCATATTTTCGAATATTTCCATTTTATTACTATAGGATTTTAGTCAGGAGCGGCAGTTTTTCTTCATATAATTCAAACTTCATATTATCGAGAGTTTACTGTAGCAAAGTCATATCACACGAAAGGAAGGAACCATTAAACTTACAGTTTGGTAGCAGACTGCCCCAGCAAAGTGCCTGAATAGGAATCCTTCATCATCCCGGATTTCTCTGTGGTCACGTAGCTTCGACATCCTAGGGTAAGCAAGCCTAAAATGTCCACTGAAGCGATTATGAACTTCCATTGTGAAATGTGCAGCACTGTGCTTTGGCAACTTGGACTCTTCGTCAAGGAGGCTGAATATTCCTAACCCCCTGGACTCAATGAGATCTGAAATAGCCACATTTTGCCAGTCGATTATTTATAAAACATTGCTACTGGCTGGTTTATTACTCATAAAACAAAGAGGGAATAGCTTCCTTCACATAATAAAATCAACATCAACACTCAAAATACAAGATACATATCCTTATCACTAAAAAGTATAAAGGTATAATTATTGAGCAGAAGGCTCTTATAAGTACTCATAAAAAGTCTTTGCTACAACTTATATTTTGTTCAACTCTAAAAAATAGTTGAAAATGAAATGTAGGAAATGTCTTTTACCGGTTCATTACAATACACTGTTTCTAAATACAACCCACAGCATTAACTTATTCATAAATGAAAGGTCATTATCAGATTTACTTCTTAAATTTTCCAAGCAAGTGAATTATGTTACCAAAATTATGACATAGAGTTTCAAAAGTTATAGTAATAGCTGCCACTTATATCAGATGAAAATGTGTAGATGGAAAAATGACAAAAAGAATCAAAGCATGTATTAACTCACCAATACAGTCTTGGTTATCCACAAACTCAATTTTTCTAACTATTAAACCTTCTTTTTCATAGAGGGTTTGCTCATCCTTCAATATACGTTCATTAAAAAACTGCTGCAGTTTTTCATTGCAGTAATTTATACAGAACTGTTCATAGCTGTTCACAGTGAAGTATTCTATTTAATAAAAAAAATACAATCATCAATATTCGTAAGAAAAATGGTTTACGACTCATTAAAAAGCATTAAACATAATAAAAAGGTCTCCTCACCAAACCCAGCAATGTCCAAAACACCAATGTAGTAGCTAGATGCTTTGAAAGGAATACTTCGGTTGATTCTTTGTACTATGTAGTCAAAGAGTTTATTGAAGACAGCTTTGGCCAATGCATCCCTGGCATGATTGGCTTCATATACCTTTAGAGGGACCCTATAATTAGAGGCAAGAATTTATGGCAAATAAAACTCTCAAATTTCGTCATTAAAAATGACCCATTTCGGGATAAAAAATGGGAAATAGCCCTAAATTTCGGTGCATAAAAAATATTGATTCATCCGAGATTTCTCAAACGCCATTTGGTGATACATTGCATTACTATATTGATGACTGTTCTGGAGAAAAGGTATTTTTATTTTAATGTATTTGAGTGAGTTTAATTTAGTTTCGGTTTAATTTAGTAATTCGGCAGTTGCAGTACTTGCACATTAATACATTCTTCTGTTTATCAAAAACATAGAAACCTTCTCTACGAAACTGATTTTCGCGGTCAAAGACAGTTACTGCTTTCGGCATTTTCCTTAGGGCAATTTACGCATCATAGAAATACTTCTGCTATCGATCTCTGATTAGCTATTAAATTAAGTCTCACGTAAATAACAAATAATATTGCATGTGGACAAACTGCAATAATCTCTAGAAAGCAAAAGTCTCAAGCCGAGTTCACATGGGGGCGGAATAGACGGAACAGGCAGAAAGCAGAAAAGCATCTAGCCAATCACAATCCGTTCCGTCTATTCCACTCCCATGTGAACCCGGCTTCCACGGGGACTACAATGTAATGTACTGACTACAATGTAATCACTAATTATTGAGGTTCCGTATTAAAAAAAGATCGACATTACTCAATATGAATTTATTCGTTGCTACTACACCGCAGCATGGACAAGGCTTGACTGGGGCTGACCCAAGCAAAAAGGCACCCAACAGGCATAAAAACAAAAGAGCAGTGAAATTCGTCTCGAAATACTCATCAAATCAGCTTCAGCAATACAAACTTTTCATTTTTTTTTTCTTTAACACTCCCCCTAAAAGTTTACATTGCTGCAACAAACAACAAACAAAATGAAATACATCAAATATCAATAAACATCTCTTTTGCTCAAATTGTCTCTTACTTCATCAATAGCAAAATAAAAATGAGAAACAGAAAGGAAAGCTTACAATCCAAGTAAATAACTCACTTTCAACTTCAAATTAAAGTTCACACATGCCCAATAAAGAACGCAAATTTTCAAACTGCACTCTAGGAACAGGCTTAGTAAAAACATCTGCAACTTGCCTTTTACTTGGAACATATTGAATTGTTAATTGTCCTTTTTGGAGTTGTTCACGAACAAAATGATATCGTACATCAATGTGCTTTGACCTTTTATGAAATTCAGGGTTTTTAGCAAGCTTAATAGAACTGTTATTGTCACAAAACAACACTGGGGGACATTTTAATGGGGAAATTTCATCAAAGAGTCTCTTCAACCAGACAGCATCCTTTGCGGCTTCACTAGCAGCAATGTACTCAGCCTCTGTGGTTGACAGCGACACACACTGTTGCCGCCTGCTGGCCCAGGTGATGGCACCACCACTATGCATAAACACAATGCCACTGACTGACCGCCGTGAATCAGGGTCGCTGGCATAATCAGCATCACTGTAACCAACTCGGGGTTATCAAGGAACTGGGATGCATAGTTCACCGAGAATGCTATATCTGGCCTAGTAGCGACAGCCAGATACATCAGGCAGCCCACAGCCTCTCGATATGGTGCACTAGTTGTCTCAGCATCCGTCCTTTCCTCTGCTTTCAAATACTGCTCAATTGGTGTAGAAACTGGATTTGCTTCTGCCATCTTGAACCGCTGGAGCACCCCCTTAGCATAAGAACTTTGGTTGATGAAGATTGAACCCTCTGATTTTTGTGTAATATGTATGTTCAAGAAGTATCCCACTGGTTCACTAGAGATTTTAAACTCCATTTCTAAACGTCGCATAAATTCAGTAATTCTATGTTTATTTGACGCAGCCACAAGTCCATCATCAACGTAGATGACCACAATCAATTTGTCACGGCTATCTGTCCCATAAAATAAGCAAGGATCTGCCCCACTCTCACACAGCCCAAAGTCCTTGAGAACTCCCTTAAAGCACTTATTCCAACACCGGGGGGATTGCTTTAGCCCATATAAACTTTTATGAAGCTTACAAACTCTGCTAGTGCCATCACTAAATCCCTCTGGCTGTTTCATGTAGATTTCTTCATCAAGGACCCCATTGAGAAAAGCAGTCTCAACATCAAATTGTGCCAAATGCATGTGTTCCTTGGCAGCAATACTTAATACAGCTCGAATAGTATCGAACCGGGCAACAGGGCTAAACGTTTCACTGTAGTCTACTCCTTCTCGCTGGCTAAACCCTCGCACGACAAGCCGTGCCTTGTATCTATTAATTTTACCATCAGCTGCACGTTTTATTTTATAAACCCATCGATTTGAGATGGGTTTGCGATTACCTGGTAGGGCAGTCAAGGTCCAGGTCAAGTTTTCCTTCAGTGCAGACATCTCTTCCTCCATAGCAGTCTCCCAGAGTAATCGCTGATCTGATTCTATTGCCTCAGAATAGCTCCTTGGCTCATTAATCTCAGCTAACATTATCTCGATGAGGCGTTCAGGAGGCTTGATTTTCAAACGATCCCGTAGGTTTCTCTCACCTTTATTGGTCGGTTCATCGACACAGTCCTCTTCAGGATCATTTGAGGGCTCCAGCTCAGAAACTTCCAACTCGTCATGTGTGTAAGTTGGAAATAACGTCAGCAGCCCTCCACCAGTCTCAGGTTCAAATATGACATCACAACTCCTAACTACCTTGTTTCCAGGCTTTACCCATACTCGAAATCCATCTATATTCTCAGAATATCCCACAAAAACCCCACACTGACTCTTGGAGTCCCATTTCTTCCGATGGACTTTCGGTATGTGAATGTAACAGTTGGTACCAAAAACACGGAGCTTGTCCAGATGTGCTGTCTTCCCTGTAAAAATCTCATATGGTGTTTTTCCATCCACACTGCTTGGACCTGTTCGGTTGAGAACATACACAGCTGTATTAACTGCTTCTGCCCACAATGTTTTAGGCAAATTCTTCGCTAATAGCATAGTGCGAGCGAGTTCAACCACAGTTCTGTTACTACGCTCTGCACAACCATTTTGCTCAGGCGTATATGGATTGCAGACACAAAAGCTCACACCCATCGACTTTAACAGTTTTTCTACGTCATGGTTGACAAACTCCCGGCCACCATCGCACTGGAATATACGTACAGGTCGTCTACATTGATTCTTTACGATCTGCAACACTTCTGCTACCTTTTGCACAGTTTCCGATTTCTCCTTAAGAAAGTAGACCATGCGCAGCCTGGAGTAATCACATGTAAAGCATACAAAGTACCGTGCTCCACCCAGTGACTCACACTCCATCGGCCAACAGACGTCAGCGTGTATTAACTCCCCTGGTTCTTTAGCTCGCTGACTTCTTGAATGAAAGCTACTCCTATGCTGCTTACCTTGAACACAAGCGGCACAGAAGTTGTCATCTTCAGCAACTTCAATTCCTCGTTGTTTGAGAAACTTCTGGACATGTCGTTTATTTTGATGACCAAGACGCTCATGCCAAATTTGCAGTGTATCTTTCGATGCTACATTCATCTCTTTGGCACCTGTTACTTCAAATTTCACCACACGGATATGGAGTCTAAATAATTGCCCATACCGGACACCGCAAGCTTTCACAACATCGTCTTTAAGAAATTCACACTTTGTCTTCGACGACTTAAATGACAGGCCTTTATCAAGTGCGGAAACAACAGAGAACAAATTTCTCCGGGCCATGGGTACATATAGTACATTCTCCATACGACACGGTAACCATTTACCGTCAACACATGATTCAAACTTGATTGTCCCTTTTCCTAGTGCATTCATTGTGGATTTGTCACCAATAAATATTTTCAAAGGCGTTGCAAACAGTTCAAAGGAAGAGAACCACTCTCTCTGGTTTGATATGTGATCGGTGGCGCCGGTATCTACAACCCACATATCACTAACGGACTCTGCATTCAAAATTTCACTTATGAAAGCCTGATCAGTCTCATCATTACGGTCTGAAGCACTATATTTATTTTCCACTCTCTTATGTTTCGAAGAAGGGCAATCCTTTTTCATGTGTCCTAATCCACCACAACCATAGCACTTGAATTTCCTCTTTTCTTTTACTTTCTCTCGCGAAGATTCCCCTTTCTTTCTACTTGGACCACCGGCAAAAGTGGAACGATCAGTTTTTCCCTGAAATTTGGGTCTTGCTGTCATCAGTGCTACTGTTTCTTCTTTCCTTTCAGCTCGTTTCGAACGACGCATATCCTCACAAGTCAACACTGCCACCAAATTCGCGAACGTCTGGTGATCTTCAGGTCTCGCCCACCATGCCTGTTTTAGACTCTCATACTCGTCGGGCAACGTGTCCAATAGCTTGACCATCAGAGATGACTCATCCGGCCTTACATTTAGCTGCTGCATTCGTAGGACTAACCCTTCAAACCTCGCGATGTGCGTCACCATATCATCAGCGAGGCTCATGCTGAAGCCAAAAAACTCCGCCTGGACAGTGTGAGCAGCTTGTTTGGTCTGTTGTTCAAATACAGCGTGTAATTTGCACCACATGTCCCTCGCTGAGTCACACGCGACGAGAAGAGCAGCCACTTTCGATTCAACAGTCCTTACCAGGACTTGACATGCCGCTCGATCTGCCTTGTCCCAAACTTTATACGCTGCATCATACGAAGTTCGCTCGTTTGAGGATGAATCGCCTTCCACATGTACTGGTTTACTGACCTCTCCAGTACAAACCTCGTATGCATTTTCAATGCCTCTTAGTATGTTTTTCACAGAGAACTTCCAAATCGTCCAGTTCTCATTACCGCGTAACTTCTCGATTCCATGGAGCTCCATGCTTTGCACTTAACAGCAAACAGTTAATTCACAAGTGCAACCAAGCAAAAAATCCAAACGAGAACGTGGCGCGAAAAAACCGCCAACCGTCACGATGACTTACGCGAAGCGAAAAACGCAACTTAACTCGCGAAACACGATTGAAAACATCGAACACTATTCATACAACCGAGAAACCACGCTCTGCTACCATATTGAGGTTCCGTATTAAAAAAAGATCGACATTACTCAATATGAATTTATTCGTTGCTACTACACCGCAGCATGGACAAGGCTTGACTGGGGCTGACCCAAGCAAAAAGGCACCCAACAGGCATAAAAACAAAAGAGCAGTGAAATTCGTCTCGAAATACTCATCAAATCAGCTTCAGCAATACAAACTTTTCATTTTTTTTTTCTTTAACACTAATGCATCATTCGTGCCGGCTTCATTTGATAATGTTCGAAATCGCGCTGCGAAAACGAGAAAAACAAAACAAACGAATATCGCTTGGCGACTATATGAAATTTAGGTGCTCGGACGAATGAAGATGAGATTACAAGAGGGATTATGATAAAAATAACTCCTTTGATGGTTTGATTCACAATTAAAGGTCAAAGAACCCTAAGATATATAAAATCATTGGATGCGTAGGTACATGTAAAACGCGTCTGATGATTAATGTTGTACGGGCATTTGAATGAATTCAAATGGAAGGTTTCCATCAGCGGCTAAAATGACCGATTTTAATAGTCGGAAGCTGTAATATTTCGTGGAGAAATGAGAAAACAAGTGTGGGAGCAAGAACAAAAATTATCACCGAATATTCCATTCGGTGGAGGTAGTTTCGCGGTCTCGGGGGCGTTCACTCTTAGTACAAAGTTCGGAGGTTTGTCGAAAATAATGTGGTACGATACAAAGATGTTTCCCTCTGTTACATGCTTGAATTTTGGCCGGTGATGAGGATTTTACGATGAAAAGATGTTCCATAGGTAGAGGTTTTACTATATATTCCACATTTTCGCAAAATAACCCGTAAAAATTCTAAAAAATCGCATTATTTTCGCTCAGGAGAATGTATTTCGCGTTATCCCAAATAATCTTCATATTTCGCGTCATTTCGCGAAAAAATCGTTTTGCGAAAAATTCGTGGCTCTACCTATAATGATACATTTCAGCAGGTAACATCAATTCAGAATGAGAGTAGTAGATATGCAGTCAGAGATTTGTGCATAGAACACCAAACTATTATCAAGTTTACTCCTCTTGAATACTTGTAAATACAGTAAAAACTCATATTAACGTTATCAGAATGTACGTTTTCCCGCAATTTACATTTTTATTGGGTCCCATTTCCTATATCTCCAAGGTACGTAAAACCCTGTATTTACACCATGACTTTTTCTGTTTTCCCGCTGTTTGCGTTAGATGCGGGTAAGAATGCGATAGATTAAAAAAACAAAATTTGCCAGGAAAAGATTCCTACAATGCATATAGGATGCAATTTATAATTTAGGAACACCTGCGGGAGTATATTTAAGCTTTACCGAAGTTCTAATTGTGAAGAAGGAAAATGAATTTTTACCCAGGCATTATGAAATGTTACAAATACATTAACTGAACTGAATGACGATAACATGGGATCAATCGTCCAACCATCGCGCTGCATCAATTCAAAAGTTTTACTACACGTTACTACAAAACAAAACTTATTAAAACTAGTTTAATCACACGAAAACAGCATTAAATAAATAAAATAATTTTGGTGAGAAATTTTTTGCCATTGGATAACTGCTTGAGCTGGCCGACCACCAGTGAGGTATCTCAATATCCTTTTATGTTGTTTACGTTATCCTTAATTACTCCGGAACATAAATTTTATTTTACATGGAAAAGGATGCGAATTACAATATTTCAAGATGGCTCTAGGGTTTTCGGGTTTCTTCCACACTGGTTCATCCCTCTGGACGACAGTTTCCTCGGCATTCTAGACGGCATCTTCAAGTCCAAGATCACGTCCCACCAAATTTCCTATATCTTTGTTCTACACATTTCCCATATCTTTGCACTAACTATATATTTCATATACTTCGGACCTTAAGATGCCGTCTGGAATGCCGGCAAAACTGTCCTGCAGTGAGATGAACCAACATGGAAAAAAAACGGAAACCCGTAATCTTCTAATCGCTGTGGAAATCTTCACAGCTACTAGAATTTTTTTCCATTTTGGCGTAAATAAAAATTGAGGATCCTCATGATGCAACTTGCACTGATATAGTGAAACATCTAAGATTACCGGTCACTACAACGGCTGCATGGTAAGAAGGAATACAAACTTAAAAAGTGGTTTTTAAGTTCTAGATCGTCAAATATCGCCCTGAATGGCTTTGTCATAAGAGAAAAGGCTTTGCATAGTGCATAAGTTCGGGAATTATGGAGTGCAAAACGTCCCATGACTGGTTGGGTTGGTTGAAACATTGGTAAAAATAAATCGTGCAAAAATAAATCAGGAAAGCTGTTTACCTAAAGAAATAATTAATAATATTTCTATAATTCAGTTAATGTGTTTATTATTCATATATTTATTCTATATTGTTCAAGTATGCATGAAAGACTGAAAATTGTCCTTTTCCCACTATTTGCATTTTCCTGCAATTTGCAATTTTTTCTAGTGGTCCCTAGAAAAGTGTAAATAAGGAGTTTTACTGTAGTTAGTACTTCCTTAGTGTACAGTTGACTATGCTTGTTAGGGTATCTGCACTAAACATTACTCTCTTAACTGTTAACATACTATTAACTTTTAAAACCCTCATTTAAAAAATTCCAAAAGAGATGCCAGATTCAATGAGAAGGGTTATATTTTTTCCCAGCCTCTTAAATGGTAGCAATGGAACCATTTCTACCTTCCAATGCTAATCAATGCCATGCAAAATGCAATGCAAGCCTACCAAGATCGTCAGTCAAGACATCGAACAACTTTTTCTGTCCACCCACCTCATTAAAACTTCTTTTGCCCTGGCAGAATATTTAACTTTTTTTTTCTTAGAACTTTCTACTAATGTTAGCTCAAAGATTTCTTTGGCATTGGTTTGATGCTACATATCTGCATGCTTCTGGGAATTCTTCCACATAGGTTGGCTTAAATGACAACAGCGTCACTGACAGGAAAGTCAGTAAAACTGTTCTCATTAAACCCATTGGCTTAAAGAGATGGAGATTTGCCGGCTGGCAGAACTTGGCCTTCCGTTAAAGAGCCACTGAATTGCAAGGTCCCTCAATTTATTTATTTATATCATTCTTTTTATCATTCACAGATTTTTCGCATTCACTCTCATTAATGAATAATTAATATTCTCTAAATGCAAAAAAAATCCATGATAAGGGGTGTAAAATGTTTTTTAATCGATTAAAAATAAATACAAAATATGATTTCAATAAAAAATAGTGAATTAAGTGGCAAAAAAGGAGTAAAAAATACTAAGCCAATGGGTTAAGCCAACCTTCCCAGAAAAGGGAAAAAAGAATTCCCAGAAACATGCAGTGACCATCTTGCTACTACTGTAAAATCATAAGGCAGAGATGGAAGCACACGAGGAGGCAATAGTTGTTGGGGAAGAGGACAGTCAACCGGACAAGAACATATTTCAGTCCCTCACCCACTCAACATCTGTAACAACAAATCACTGAGTTGATTTCAGGGAAATGACGGTGCACGATCAGTGGCTACAATCATGGAAAGAGCTACAAAAAACCATATAGCAAATGCAAAAAATTTTTCAGATTGAGCATAATGTATTCATTTCATCAGCAAAAGATTTCCCAGTGACTATGAGTCATGCTGACAACGGGATACTGAAGGGAATGATACTAACAAGGTTCAATGCGAACGAAATCTCTCAAGTGAAAAGTTTTCTTCACTCTAATCAAATTGTGTGTCATCACTGAAATTCTTTATTCATTGGCAGCCTTTGTATATGCATGTGTACCTTAAAAGGGGTCAAAATAGAGGAATTCAAGTATGAATGAAAGTATTTCTAAACATCCAGGAGATCCCATGATTCTTTAAGGAAACTGTTATGTATTTATTTCTGTTTTGTGTTCATTCCCATGGCCACCATAATGTTTCATGCCTCAACTGTTTGTGCGGACCATGATTGTCACTTGTTTTGAGATAGTATATAATAGCGGTGTGGTGACGCGCTCGCTCTCTCTGTTGTAATGTCACGCCTAGAAGGCGGAAATCTGCAATAAACTAGTTTCGGAATGAACGTGTGTCAGATTGAGAACACATCAGAAAGTGGCGACAAGGAAGATAATAAAAATCAAATAGCTCTCAATGTTTGCATGGAGATAACTGTGATATGCAGCCATTCAACACCTTAAACTCCCAGTAATTTTAAAGATGACGCACTATTTAACTAAGGCTTGAAAATTGTTTCATCCTGTTCCATGAATTGTCAGCTGAGTTCTCACACAAGCAAAAAGTAAATATTTAGTCCCAGCTTATGATAAAAAATTACCAAATGTACCTAATTTACAAAATAATATTTGATTTAAACAATAATTACATGATCACAGTGCCTTTGAGACCTCCTCTGCTGGTCTGCATAACTTTAGATACTAAGGCTTGTCTTAATTCTTCGACATCCACACCCATGAGTGACGCAGCGATAGACAAGGACTTCTCTGCTGACATACAGACCCGTGAGCCACCTATAAAAAGATCGATTCATTCAATAACTGAGGATAACAGTTAATAATAATTAGAGATGAGACAATACCAAAATTTATCGATTCTCAATACCGATTCCTGTAAAATTGATTCTCGATACTGATACCATCAACCTATACATTATACATTTTTTTGCCCAGTTTTCTTACACATTATTATTAAATGTTCCATGAAATATAAAAATACAATTTTACTAAATAAAAATTTGAATATACTATTTACTTTGGGAAAATACATCTCATATTCCACTATGACAACATTATGAAAATAAAAACTGTTTGAGAACACAAAATTTATATATTTTTTTACATGAGCATGTTTAATAACAAAACATGTTTGGTATCAGATAAAAAATGACAAACAGATTCAAAATAATATGAATGTCATGTCATAAGTTGATTTTAATATTATTAATAAGTTGCTGTTGTAAATCAAATCCTTGAATGTATTCAAATTCATTCAAAGTTTAATGCTGTCAGGATAGTCCATTTATAGAATATCTGGGGATTCCATTTTTAAGATGAAAAAATTATTATAGAATATTCCAAGCTGCTAAACTAGTAATTTTGCAATGTCTTATTAATAATAACCCTTAAAATGGACTTTGTAAGTTTTATACTCAAAAGAAGAGGTTGCGTAACTCAGATCATGAAATGAGATGAGCCTTTTTTCATGTTACTAGAAGGAAAATAAAGAAATCTGTGTCTAGGCTTCTTTCTCCATTGGCTCGGGATCCCAAGCAGGGTGGCTACTGATACCCAATTTTCAAATTCCCTGACTTTTCCCTGATGGCTTTACCAATTTCCCTGACTGATCGCCAAAAGGTCTCCTAATATCGGAATATTTTATTTCTCCTGAATTAAATTTTCGTCAAAACTCAGAAAATGTTAAAAGCTGAAATCAATACATTAAAAGATATAAGAATGAAAAAATATATGGAACCTTCGCCCTAATGAAAAAATATATTAAACCTTCACAAGTTAAGCCCTCACACATATTGTACACACTTTTAATACATTTTTCGCGGCCGTGTATGTTTCCTTCGGTAAAATTACAAATTGATAATGTCTAATTCTTCAAGGAAGAGGTGGTGTGTCGTGGTACTTCTGGGAAGTTGAAGATTACTGAAAAGGCATCGAAGGGAAAGTTAATGGCTAATTTACTGGCGGATTCCGGCACAGGTATCACTAAGATACGCGAAAAACACAAACCAAAGCAAAGTTCTTAAGACTGGATCAAAATCGGATGGCAAGAGTTTTAGAAGCGAATAACAATTTTAATAACGTGGTCATTACCCCTTGATTGTAATAGGGAACGAAAAATGTAAAAATATTTGTTTTCACAAACAAAATGCAATTGCGGAACTGCGAGCGAAAACATGAGGCAATTAGCAACGGCAGCGTCATATTTAGGAATATCATATTTGAGGTGGTTTGTGACCTGACTAAATTGCTTCGAGAGGGAGCTAAGGGGGCCATTCAATAATTGCGTCGAGCGTGAAAGGTGGGGAGGGGAGGACAACTTTTCTTATGGTCTTGCGAAGGGGGGTATGGAAATTGAAGACGATTTCACTTAATATTTTGTTTACACGTGTGATCGTACTTATATTACCGTTTTAATAATCATCGTCTCGTATTTTTAGAACTGCAAGCACGTATTTATTACAAGCTAGTGTGCTACAACTACCTCTCGACCTGAGTCTCGGAAGTTAAAAAAAAAACGCGAGGTAAACTCTTCTGAAAAACATAGCCTCAGATTCCTTGTGATGAGCAGAATACATGGTGATCATGAATGTTAACACTACTAGGCAAATATCGCACTAAGGATATACAAAAGGGATACATTGTACGACTGATTCAAAACTGAATGTTCAATGAATTGACGGGGCTTATTCTATGCACTTCGGCGACGGACATTAGTTATAGTTGGTGGAATGTTTTGGTAAAATAAAGGGCGGGAAAGACTACCCGGTAAACGTAATAATAGAAAAATAAGGAGAATTTCCTATCCCAGTTTCTCCCCGACAGTTACGAGAATTCCCTGACTTTTCCAGATTTCCAAAATTCCCTCACAATTCCAGGTTTTCCCTGACGATTGCCACCCTGACAAGGAAAAAAAGTAGAATGAGATGCGGGGAGGCTGCATTCTCTGAACTGGGGTAAGCCAACAATAGTTGAGTACTGTACTGCGTAGTACTGAGTAGTGTACTGCAGATACAGAGCAACTGCAGAGTCAATACTGAGTAGTGTACTGCAGATAATGAAGTTCAATTCTTATCAATGTTTTAAAGTTTTCTTTCAGCCATGGAATCAAAAATTTTATCATCCTTAATTTCCAACCTTTATATGCGAGTACTGACTTTTTCATATTTTTTTGCTTATACTAGATTTTCAAATGCATCACTCAAAAATACATTGTAAAGTAAACGTACTCTTTCTATAGTTTTAATTCTGTAATAAAATATTTTTCCAATTATTTCACTAACGCCACATTTCATCATTCTTATTTACTTTGTTGACTAGTATATTGACATGAAATTTCTGATAATCTACTTTAACTGCCTGCTTGCCTTACTCTAGGAATACAGCATGACAGTATTACTAGGTAGTGTTAAGGATCGAACAGGCGAACGGCCGAACACTAGCACACATTTTTTAAAACTACATTATCATAGGTCCATGCGAGTCCGGCGAATGTAGGCAACCCACGTGACATTCTACTTTATTTTTTCCCGTGTATCCGGGCCTGTAGAGGAGAAAAAAGAGCCAAGACAAGTATTTCTTTATTTTGCTCTAGTAGCATGGAAAAATTTTCATCTCATTTCGTGACCCGAGTTACAAATCTCTCCTTGTCAGTATCTACCAGTATGTATCGACCGTGTCTATATTCCATTCCTGGGGTGCATCGATCATTAAGCAACAAAATTTAATAATATTTTATTCGGATACGAATTTATACTGTCTTTGGATCTGATTTCAGTAGCTAATGAAATGAAAAATCCATGGGTCTTTGGATCCGACCCGACCATCACTAATTTTTTAGTGATAATTTCGTAAATCTATTTTAAACAATAAAAGTATGCATAAGAAAGTGAGTATTCAGATGTAAGGGTTTTAAATTGAATGATAAAATTTTCGATCCAATAACTGAAAGAAAATATTAACCTGAGATAGGGATTGAACTTACTTTAGTACACTAGCTCTTGATGTCCGCCTGATCCCGGCAAATACAGGCTGACCACGTGACATTCTAAGTATTTTTTTCTCGCGATGCTGGGATAATGGGGATAAAAGTCATATTTCTTTATTTTGCTTCTTGTTGCATGGAAAATTTTTCATCTAATTTCGTGACCTGAATGATAAAACCTCTCCTAATCAATATCTACAGCACCTACATTCCATTCACGGGATGCTTCGAGTGCCAAGCCGCAAAAATTTAAAATCTATGATCCGGATCCAATTTTACTGCATCTTTGAACCTGAATCCGGATCCGAGTAAAATGATAGTTCCACAGATCAGAACCGACAATCCCTAGTATCGACGGTATCGGTATTGACTTTAGGCGATCGATTCTCGATACTGATACCAACCCTCAAGAATCGGTGGTATGGAGAATAGGTATCAAGAATCGATACATCCCTAATAATAATACATAATAATAAATTATATGGTCTACACGCATGACAATATTCAAATGAACTTTCAGCTACAGTGGCAGCAAAGCAAATCCACGGGTTGCGGGCTTGAATTCTGTCCGGGTGTTCTTTTCAACCAAGGGCTTTGATACAAAGGATTTTCCATATAATTTAGGCCTAAATTTAATTTACTATGTTTGACTTTGGCTAATACATAGGCAAAAGGAATAAAAAATGCCTACAACTAGCTCAAATTACAAGATTAAAGTGTAATTATGACCATATATAGTGATAATGCCCTTCAAAAATGTTGAAAACAATATTTAAGTCAAAATAAACTAACACTGAGCATTAATCAGTTTCACAGGACTACATATTGAACAATTACCAACTTTCAGTTCGTCAAGCAGAAACACAAAGAAAAAAATGGGACGAATACCTAAACGAGGATGAACTGCTCACATAATCAAATCTTTTATACAAATTGTACATGAGAGAGAGTGACTTGATTAAGAATGATACACCAATTCTTCTACTGCAACATTTTCTCAAACCATAGCAGGAATTTCACTGCACACACAGGGCAGATGTGATATGTACATATAACAAGGTAATCAACTACGCACATATAATTTCTTGATGAATTAGTTTCCATTAGGGTAGGGTCGGTTCGGTTCTTCGGTTCCACCGGTTCTTGTGCTTAGAACCGGAACCGAGGCCAAAAATAACCGGTACCGAAATAATTGGCGTGAAAACCAGTTTGAAACATGCTCACACTCTGAAAGTGGAGGCTTCACATTAAAACCTGGTGAAATAGTGTACTTAGATGCTTCAAAGTTGCTGCGAATTATTCTAATTCAGCTGTTAAAATGACTATATGATTTATTTTATTACATCCAATTCTAGTAAGTGATGAAATACCACTGTAATAAGGATATTCTGATTGATAGGTATATGTTACGTCCACCTACTTTGGAGGTGCGAGTCCTCATATCATTTTCGTAAATTATATCATAATATAGTATATATACCACAAAAATATAATGAAGTAGGTATTCTTTTTCAAGCATTATGTCTCTGAAAATGATTATTGATTATCTTATCTTACCACTAAGCAATTCAAATTAAGTAGTAAATTAAGAACCGCAACCGAGAACCGAAGTTAAGAACCGAACCAGGACCGAAAAAAAGTGAAATCGACCCATCCCTAGTTTCCATAGCAATTAAAATAGAGATGAAATACATATAAATACCTAAGATGGGAGTAGGTAGGACAGAAAAGGATATTAGATGTCTAAAGCTGCATTAGCAGAACACATCAAAAGAGCACAGGGAGCCACCTCACCTTTCAAGTCCTCAGGATTGTCTTCAAAGGCAACATTGCCCATGTGCAACACTCCAGCAACCATGGTGTAAATCGAAAGCCGCTCTTTGTCACTAAGGCCAATTCTGGATAAAGCCTTCAAAATAGATGATAAAAGAATATAAATACAAAAACTTTAGGAAATTACCAACACAATGCCTGAGACTGGAAAATTTATGAAATTTCATAATATCATTGATATGCAATGATGAAACTTGAGTGAGTAGTGCCATGCTTTAAAATTTACAATACACTACATTTTTGACTTAATTTTCATTCTCATGTTGGTTATTGATACTAACACAAATAATTAAATTCTTCAGCCTCAATCCTTGTCATAACAATTTAGGTCATTTTTGTCAGGGAAATTATTTGCCAACTCTCAACTCCGAAAAAATAAGGGTCCAAGGAGAATTGGAATATGCAAAAGGTGCGATATTCATCAACCCTTTTCTTGGTTCTATTTGATTCATTAATAACAATAATGGAACTAACCTCTAGGCAAGTAATTAATGCATTAGCAACACACACTGGCTGAAAGCAAAATTGCTGTCTACAATAAGACCTGAGAGTAATGAGAGGTTTAGGCCAGGGCCTAGCCACGTTGAATCACCGGTCCCCATCAGATCACCAAAATTAAGCAACATTTGGGCCGGGGCGGAGGCTGGATGGGTGACCCTCATCCATACCTCTACCGAGGTGCTCTTGTCCCCTGTCTCTGAGTGGCAGGCAGATTAAATGTGGGTTGGCACAATGGATCTAAAGAGGTCTAAGTGCCAGGGGGGCTCCAGAAGGCCCCCGCCCACCCCTCCAATTTATTTAATGAGTTTTCTATCCATGCCCTAGAGTATATATCAACTACAATTTGTTACAGCAACGCAGCTATCAACATGAAAAAGTGAAATCCACCAAGAATAAAGCACATTATTCTATATAAAACCATTAAATGAATAGTGGCTCTCCATTTTGTACCGGGTATGATTCCCTTCAGACAGCTGGCCATTGAAAAATGATAGCATACCCATTCTTACAATAAAATGGATCTGGCCTGTCAATAAAACATCTGCACCGGCTATTTTAGTGCATTCGTGCATTTGGAAAAATGGTCAGCAATTCGAGGCTTTTTGCATTTTTTGGAGCAGGTTCTTGATCTAATGATCAGGAGCAGAACTTTTTGATCTAATGGTTAGGTGGTAAATTAAATAGGGATATGAATTACCACAAAAACTTTCCCCTTCCTTCGGGATTTGTGCTTAGACTCTCCGGATGGAAATACTTCCGCCACCACACCTGATTCGTAGAAAATAGGTTTCATGGCAACTATTTACACCAACCTCGGTAAGATGATACTTCACTATAGTGAGGGTTTCCTTGGGCACCGTGAGGTCTCGTTTTAAAGAGGTTGCACTGTACATATTAAGCTAAAACGGAAAAGATTCTCTCATGGATGCTTTGTCAATCATACATTTCGCACAAGTTATGGGATATTTGTTCAATTGCTGGGTGGGAGGGAAAGGTAAGAAAGGTACGCTATTACACAACATAAATATATGTATATGGGCAAATGAACGTTTTTTACCGCTGATTATGCATGCGCTCAGAACAAAACGACATTTAGAATGAATGTGAGACAAAGTGATCATATGAACCAAACGAACTTGTATTTTCTCTGATTTTCTCGGCTGTCAGCAATGGAAGAAGGGAAGAGCAATGCTTACTTATGAATAGGATACCTTTCCTCGATGACTACATAGAAATGCTCAATGAGGAGGGTGAATGAAACCAGATTCTTTCAATGATAACTATTGTCAGCCGGAATAATTTGGCCATGGAGTAAGGTTGGGTAATCAGTCTGAACTATGTAGGGAGAATAAAGCTTCCATGTGTGATATGCATGACTGAATTCACTGCTCAAATGCCATAGCATCTCTTCCGATGACTGTCAAAACCTTTTCTGAGCACACAAGCACAGTACACAATTTCTGTACTAGGAATACCCTTTATGGATGTTTGGGATAAACGGGTAGCAAAAAATGCCTGGGATTATGAGAGGAAAATGTAACAATTACCTAGTTTCTTGTGGGTGAGTGTATCCGTACATGACTAATTTACGTTTTTTTGACTCATTGTTGCTAACTCTAGACTTGCGGCTACAAAGCCGAATGCATTTTTAGTCATATTGGTGCCATATTATATATACTTCTTAGCCCATGATTCAAAGACGTCATTAGCATTGAAAAATGAATTATCGTTCAAGCAATTCACATTTCGCGCATAATGTGCGTGCCTACGATTATTGATTAGGAGCTTTACTCCGGCAATGAGCATCTGAAAATCGCTGCTTTGATCCGTCATTATTCGTAAAAACAAGTAAATTTTTCACAATGGGACCAAGACCAGAAGTTCGTAATTTCAAAACACCGTTATTTCCTAATATTGAGTACCGTTACATGTATTTAGATACACTTTTGGTCCGGGCCGAAGATTTTACTTCGTAAAATCAAAATATCATAATTTTGAGGATCATAATTTTGAGTTTCTACTGTAACAGTTTCCCTCTTATTCATTGATCATGGATTTTCATAAAGTTAAACCTGAAACCATATACTTCACAAACTGCATCCACCAGCTGAATTAGAAATTACAGAGAAAAGATAATCTAATATCCTGAAGTTGTTCCAAATTATGCAGAGCAATAGATCTTGCCATGCTCTATTTGCCCATTGTACTTACATCATCCAAGTTTTTGAAGTCTTTCACATCATCCAGTAAGGGATCACGAAGGCTTCCCCTCTCCACTTGTGCCCTGCTCTTCTGACTATTGTTCAACTTGCCCTCATTCTGGGGCATAGCAAAGTATTGTGTGCAACCACGACGGAGGTACTGGAAAATAATTTTGCTATCACAATCAAGGCTTCCAAACAGACATGAACAGGTGATCATTTTGTAAAAATAATGCTATTTATATACCTTTTGGAAAATATAATCACATCAAAAGATAAGAACTTGTTTTTACTTCTTTCCTTTTTCAACAACAATGTCAACATCAAAAAACCAAACTAACTATACAGCATCTGGTTGTTGTGAAAAAGAATATGTTAATACTTGAACGTATTTCAGAGTATTTCTAACAATAAGTAGAACACAGAGTGGATAAAATTAATAAAAATGGAAAGAAACTCCATTCAAAAATGAGTCATGCAGGCTAATTACAAATTAATAACAGAACCATATCATAAAACACAATCGAGTCTAACACATTAAGCAGGTTTGAATGTAAAGACTATTGAGCCTCCGGTCCCTATCCTCATTCCAGCAAACTTCAATCATGAAAACAGTGGTGATGGCAATGACTAATAACTACAATATCCTGAAGAGACTGAACATTTTGAAGAAAAAAGAAATAAATTAGTATTCTGAAGGATGAAAGTACCTCGAACTAAATTTAATGCTCATTAAAAGAGTCGAATCAAATCAACATGCAGTTTTTAAGGGGCCCTGGGACATAGCTGTTTTTCAGACCTATTTTTCAAGGAAATTTGCTCCAACAGGAAGCCAGATATCGGAATGCGGTTTTCAGTACTTAAAAGAGAAAGTATCAAACTATTACTCTATAATCCTAGATTTTACGTAATAAGCCTTGTTAAAAATATATATCGATGTAAAAATAGACCTTTTTGTTGCAAATATTGGGAGACAGAGGGGCTATTTTTTTAACTTTCGTTATTATAGAGTACAAGATTCAAGCTTAGTCTGTTGGATCCTTGAAAATTATTGATTTTTATTAAAAGACACGCTGTTGAGATATTCTGAAAGTAATTGATGTTTTTCGCCAACTCCAGCCCAGGGATACGCCTCGAGCGTCGTGCAAATCACTAAACAGTTCACACATTCTCCGCCTACTGCGCTACTCAAAAAAAGGCACGGTCCCTCTACCCTATATCCTAAAACGGTATCCTTGAGGTGTTGGAGCTTAGGGGAAGGGAAAGTGCAGGCCGGCGGGAAGCAGAGGCGAGGACGGAGTGTCTGATTTACTGACGGGTTGTTTCTTGAGTCTCTGTTTAGGTTGTCGCTCTCGGGGTGTCTAGTAATAGTCAAACTGACTAATAGTCAAGTCTCAAAATGTCATCGGAAGCGTACCGATATCGGAAAATTAAAGTAGGCAGTCGCTTGACATTTTCGATGGCGAGGAAAAAAAGAAAGGGTGAATTTTTGGCCAAGCGGAGGGAAGAAAAAAGGTAAATATTGTCATTTTTTGTGAAAACACTATCTTAATGTAGTGATATATTCATGTGTAAGTATGCAAATTTCTATTATCCGAAACAGGCGTCTCAAAATAATGGGAACAGAGTCGCACGTAGGAGGAACTTCTTGCGCTATTGAAGAAATCCCGTCCAATATTGACGATTCAGTAGCTGACGAAACTTTGCATGATTCATTTGACGATATGGCAATTGCCGAAGAAGGGAAAAACGAAGGCATACCTATCCAGTGGAGTAACGGGAAGAAGAATTATCGACTTAAAATATTCGACAAATCGGTTTCCAATTTACTGAAAAGGTTTAACCTAAATTTCAACCTGCGTTCTGGTAGTAATTCCCAGCCTAGTTCTTCTATTAAACTCGTAACACTTATACAATTATCATAGCGGCCTTTAACAAATCTAGTGGATCTTCTTTGCACACGCTCTAATTCTTTTATCATACCTTCCTCGTACGGATCCCATATACTAGCGGCATATTCTAAATGAGGCCTGACAAGTGTAAAATAGCTTCTAGTACTCTCTCATCGCATTTGCCTAGAACTCTTTTTACGAATCCTGATATATGGTTTGCTACACTAGTTATTTCCCTGATGTATTTCCCCGCAGCATGTCTTCAATGTTGGTGACGCCTAAGAATTTAATAAATTCTACGTTAGATATTTTCTTTTCTTTGATGCAATAATTTTTCCGGGGAAAGCTATTCTTTTTCCAAAAGTTGATTACGGCACATTTCTTCAAATTTAATTCTAGCTGCCAACTACCACACCATTCATCGATCGCATCCAAATCCTTAGCTAATGACCGACTGTCCTCTTCATTTCTAATTTCCTTATATACTACTGCATCAGAAGAAATACGTAAATATGAAGAGATTAGCCGACAGGACTCAGTGGAGAGCTGCGTCAAACCGATCTGAGGATTGATGACCAATGATGACTGCTGCATCATCGGCAAAAAGACGGAGCTTGCTATTTTTAGCTACTGTATTCAAGTCATTTACGGAGAGAGGAAATAAAATTGGGCCTATCACGCTGGGGAACACCCGATGTAACTTTTACTTCGCCTGAGGTGACACCATCTAATACCACCCTTTGAACGCGTTCATGTAGGAAATCTCCTATCCAGCCTACCATATTACTGTCTCCCGTATGATGCTAACTTCGCGAGTAAATTACAGTGGGGAACCTTATCAAACCTTTTCTAAATTTAAAAACGCTGCGTCTACCTGTACGTTACCTTCTCCGGAAATTAAAATATCATGAACAAAAAGACCTATTTGATTTTCGCAAGATCGTCCCTTTCTGGACCCATGCTTATTTGCTATCAATAAATCCTGGCTATCGAGGTGTCCCCTTATTGATGTAACTATCATATGCTGCATAATTTTGAACGACAGTGACGTTATTGATATTGGTTTATAATTCGATGGATGTTCCCTATCGCCACTTCTAAAAATTGGGATCACGTTTGCTATCTTCCAGTCTTTGGGAACCGCGTGTTCTTCGAGGGATTTGTTAAATATTACTTTAAGATACGGTGCCATTTCGAGAGCTATTTCTTTATACACACGAGCAGGAATTTCATCAGGACCTGAGGACTTGTTCGGGCTATCGTATTTTAGTAAGTATACGATTCCGCTATAAGATACATTTATCGATCGGGGGCATTATTTGCTGAAATCGGTCTGGTATGGTTTCGAGCAAACTACGCTTAGATTGATTAAAAACGCTCTGGAAAAATAATTCAACAAATTAGCCTTATCTAATTATTTCGCCCCTATACCCTTTCAAGGAATTAACAGTTGAAATTTTAGTTCACTGTACTTCCCTAACATATGATCAAAATGCTTTCGGATTCCCCTCTAGTTGTTCTCCAAGTACTTTTCTCTTGAAATCACTTTACGCTTTTCTAAGGGCTGTTTTTGCGGCTGCTTTATATATAACGTTCGATAATTTTTTAGATCGCTATTAGCTACATTTTTCTTAGTTTCGCGTGGATAACTCGTTGTCGTTTTAAACATTTTTTTAACCTCCGCGTTGGACCACCTTGGTTCCCTATTCTCACTCTTATACTCACTCACCGTGTAATTTGGAGGAACTCTTTCCATGTCTGCATCACTATTTTTTCTGATGTTTAGAATTTTTCAAAAGAAGTCTGTAAGTCACGCCTAAATCCGTTAAAATCTGCTTTACTTAAAAGGCAAATCTTTCTTCTTAATTTTACATTTTTGTCAGTATTGAGGGATAATTTAACGTGTACTACCTTGTGGTCACTTATTCCATGGACATTTTTGACTTCAATAACTTTTTCATGGATGTTTGAGGCAAGTAAATCGAGAACATTCTCCCTTCTATTATGCAAATTTACTATTTGATGTACTGCGTATTATGCGAACAGGTTAAAAAATGACGAGCAGATTTCTTTTTCCCTACCCCCAGACTAATGACTACATGTTTTCCAATCTATCGATGTTGTATTGAAATCTCCACCTTTCAATAATCTGTCGTTCGTTGGTATGAGAATTAATGTGCCTGATCTGTTTCTCGAGTTCTAATACTGAGTGTACATCGGAATGGGGTGGTCTGTAGTAGGCACAAACGTATATTACTTTCAAATTACCACATTTAGACATTAACACGTACAAGCCAAGCTACCAGCTGAGACCACCTCCTATTTGTTGCAGTTCTTACGGCTAAACTGTTGTCACAACAACCAATCAACGCGGCTACCCTGAAAAAGGAAGTCTATTCATGACTTGGACCGTGGACGCGTTCTCCTGCAGCTACGAACCCCACTAGGACCAGACCGGCTCGGTTCTTAGAAAAACGTAGCGAACGCATTTCCGCGAATTCCACGTTGCCACATGGTATCATGTGGAGTCTGCCAAACAGTTTGGTCCCATCGTATGTTGAAATGGCAACATTGCGTCTAGTGGTCAGCAATGGAAAACTCCGCGGACGGAAGGGATGAGAGGGAAGGGTCGTTATTGCCTCATCACCTCTGCGCAAAGAATTAAAGCGTAGAGGAGACACTGAACATAAATATGGCTGGTTGGGTAGGCGCCGACTCTGGTAACTCTACCGGTCGACGGAAAAACTATCTCCATCATCTCAGCACTCGAAAGCGAAAAAATAATCATGTATCACGGCCCCTTAAGGCGGAAAACTTGGTAAGTAAAAGAGATGCACTATCCTCTGCAGTCTATAAGCAATTCTGACAACAACATCATCAGGATTCCTCAGAACACTCCCGATCAATCAAAATAATTCAAAATTATTTTTATTTCACCTTTAGTTGCCCCCACAGTCAAAACTATTTAGTCCCCACATAGAAAATATATTCCTTTCCATAATATTTTAATAATTACTGAAGAGTCATTACCACATCAAAGCACCATAAAAATTTCTTAACTGTAGCCTATTTTTTACCAACCCATGGTGAACCTAATTGTCAATGAATTGATTACCAAAAAGTATAGTACTGTATTTTTCGGTAGATAACGTGCACATTATCTATAGATAAAAGGTTAAATTTGCAAAAAAATGAGCCTCGGCATTCAATAGAAATTTATGAGAGGTTATTTAATTATGACGTTAGCAATAAAAAGGAATGTTTGACTGGTTTATCATTATTTTATCGTTTTTATTAGAAATTTTAGTATCGGAACGTTACTCCCTTTATTATCGGGGTTTCAATCAATTACTTTACCTCACTTTTCAAACTTCTGCTTTACGAGCCTCATGTGCGTTATCTATACTGCAAAAGTAGTGTCGAATAGGGTTGGGGTGCACGTTATACATTAAGTGTGCATTATCCATCGAAAAATAAGGTACTATATTCCTGCCCTTCAAGTGGCAGAATAAATGATTTCCTTGGATAAACCAAAGCATTTGAAACCTTAAGCACCACATGGGAAGAAATGAGGGACGTTGGCATGTGACATTGGAACTTAAGTTTCATGACGCAGCAATGGTTTACAGAAACTTACATGGAAGTCATCAGGTTTCGTGATGTGAAGCTGCTGTCTCAGACTCTCAGGTGCCCCAGCACAAATGTGATAGAAGACATGATAGTCCCTTTCCTCTGGTCCTTGGGTGCATATGCGAGATTTCTCAAGTAAATAATGTGATATGAATCCTCCCACAACTTGGCATTTAGAATCAAAGTGTACTTCTATGAATTTTCCAAAGCGACTGCTATTATTATTTCTCGTTGTTTTGGCATTTCCAAATGCTTCCAGCACTGGATTGGCTGAAGTGGGGAAAAAAATTAAGTGCTCAATCATCACAGCAGAGTGTATAAATATGTGCATGGAAAAAATTCTCACTAAAAACAGCTCAATTACATTGAGAAATGTGATACAATGCACATTCCAATTTTCACACTAAATAATTAAGAATAGGGATGTGTCGATTCTCGATACCTATTTTCGATACCACCGATTCTCGTGGGTTGGAATCGGTATCAAGAATTGAATGCCTAAAGTCGATACCAATACCGTCGATACTAGGGATAGTCGGATCGTAAATTTTAAATTTTCGTGGCTTGGCGATTGAAGCTCCCCGTGAATGGAATATAGGTGCATTAGATATTGACAAAGAAAGATTGTCTAAATATGGTCACGAAATTAGATGAAAATTTTTCCGTGCAACTAGAAGCAAAATAAAGATATATTTTTTCCCCCATTACCCCGGTATCACGAGAAAAAAATATGTAGAATACAACGCGGGTAGCCTACATTCGCCGGTAGGGCCGCATCTCTTCAACATGCTTTTGTAAGAAAAAAAGATATAGCTGTATTATCAAGCAGTTTCTATTTTCATAATGTCCTCGAGTGCAATATCAGAAGTTTTTCCAATAGTAAATAGTATATTCATATTTTTGTTTTGTAAAATTGTATTTTTAGATCTCATGGAACATTTTAAAAATAATGTACAGGAAAACTAGGCAAAAATACGTATACATGTATAGGTCAATGGTATCGGTATCGAGAATCGATTTTTCAGGAATCGCCATCGAGAATCGATAAATTTTGGTATCGACTCATGTCTAATTAAGAACAAGAAAAAAAAGATGGAGATGATTAAGCATACTCATTATTCTCTTGAGCTCTATTAATTAAAACGAAACCTATGAGTAAAGAATTCCAATTGCATAGATTATATCATAGATCTGATTAATTATCTACAATAATATTCCATAATCATTCAAGGCTTAAATCAATGACTAAGCTAGTACCGCCAAAGCAAAAGTTAAATTTATAAATTCAATAAAGCATCCACTAAATGCACTTACCATCCAGTATTTTCTGTTCAATAGGTCCAGCAGAGGAGCCCCACAAATCACAAAGGTATCGCAAAATATACTTGGTTGACTCTGTTTTCCCAGCTCCAGACTCACCAGAGACAATTATTGATTGGGATTTCTTCAATACTTTCATGTCACGAAATGCTTTGTCAGCTGCAAGTCAAAATAACCAAATTATGAAAGAAGTCCCATCAGAGTGTTTCAACAATAAGCGGAAAATATACGCATACAAACATTTTAATTGATACATCCATATACCACAGTCTTATGTCTGATCTGAACAGAGATACTATTTATTTTAATTAAGTGATAACACTGTTTTCATATGCTTACCAATTGCAAAAACATGAGGAGGCATTACACCAAGGGATTTCCCTTGGTAAGATTTGAGAGTTTTTGAAGAGTATAAGTCTGGAAATTCTATGTATGGATTCACAGCTATCAAAATATTGGCAACATAAGTCTGAAATAAATGAATACATACAAGATTAAGAATCACAAAGATGTACAATATCTCACATCCTAGGCACAACCACTAAATTCTTGCGACAATCTGAAAGCAAACAGGTAAAAGGAAACTGGCAACTATCTTCTACAATTTATGATAAATTTAATGTGTTACATATGTGCTCTCAATGAGGAAGTAAGCATTATTCTCAGTGTCTTCACATGAAAACCTAAATTGAGAAATGAATTTGACCAGAGATGCTCTCCTGTCAAGTTCTTAAAAACCTTCAACAACATTTAAACAGCCTATATTCAGTAATCTATTTCAAGAATAAATTCAATTTTTGCAAAGAGATAATAATTAGTAACCAGCATGGAGACCAACTTATTACATATTCTCATTATACATTAATGATTGATGTTTTCATTCACAGACTCCCAATGATCTTCAATTCATCACATAAAAATACTGTTTATTACCACAAATAAATACAGAGGAAAACAATTATTTAATCTATACTTACTACTAATATGATTAGCTAAAATTCTAGGAATCAAAATTAACAATGACTTGGAGGGAACTTACATAAATCCTATCCTTGGCATACCGCAACCTGAGGTTGTTCAACAGTGAGGCTTCATTTAAGTTCATCAAAGAACCTGAAATAATACACATAGAAATAATTATTCACAATGATACTATTTCAATGACTAATAGATCATAGTAATAATGGACAAATAGATAAATGTTGGATGCATGGACATTAACCAAATTCTGACATGTTCTATGTCCGAGTATGTAGACACTTGAAGGATGCCATGCTATAATGCAGTATACTGTCATCCATGTCATCAGTATGCAGTATACTGTCACATATATAATGCAGTATTCTGTCATCCACTGTCCATCCATGATGAAAATCATGCAGTTTTTTGTCAGTTATAATGAGGGATCATTTCTGTCATTGGCCATTACGAGTAGACAGGGTTGGGCACGAATCACCTAGTATTGATTCGAGTCACGAATCATGAATATCGAAGGAAATAAGATTCGAAGCACGAATCACGATTCACTGCTGTAAATTTGATTCAAATCTCGAATCATGAATCATGTGATTTTTCCTTTAAATATGATTCGTGCGGTTCACGAATCACGAATCATAGAATTATTGCAGAATGACAATACCACTAAGTAATGGTCACATTCTGAACATTGCTCCCATAATTGGGAACCTATATCAATCTTTTCGCCGGTTAATAAACACTTGTGTAGATACATTGTGGATTAACTGAATATCATAAATTACCAGTTCTGTGTACAAGCCTTCAAGCCACCATAAAGGTGTGTGGCAGGGGGTGAATTTTCACCAAACATGCACTACATATCATGCATGAAAAAGTAGTAATAGTATACTAGTCTAAACCTCACTATTAAAAAAATAAATATAGTAAACTAAGCATGCAAAAACATGCTGTTAGTTGGGTTACCTTTAAGTCCTAATACCAACATGCAGCTACCTATGATATACATTGATTCACTCGTATTGGACATATTTACCGCTGTTCATATCCCTAATTGTACTAGGGAAAAAGGACATTTAGAATCTGTCATTTCGGCAATCAATTTCTCTAACTTTCTGATTATGGTCCAGTCTACCATAGTAAGTTGGGGTTCGCAAAATATTTTTAACATCATCACTGAAAATATTATCTTGGAATTTATTTAGGGGAAGAACTCTACATTTCAACCTGCGATCAGACAATGATTCCCACTTTAATTCATTTAATAGACTGGTTACGCTAAAATAGTTATCGTACCATCCCTTTACAAATCTTGCTGATGTTCGCTGCACACGTTCAAGTTCATTTTTTAGACCAATTTCGTCATCATCATCATCATCATTGGTCAACAATCCTAGGATTGGTTTGAAGCAGCTTTCCACTCGATTCTTCTATTGGCCAACCTTTTCATTGTGACGTAATTCTTCTCTTTTACATCCTTCACAACCTGTTCCATGTATCTCATACAAGGCTTGCCTTTTACAATCTTCCCGTTCACTTTTCCCTTGACGATAGTCTTCATCAGGCCATCAAGTCTCACGATATGGCGATTAAGTTGTCCCTTCTTCTTTTTTGAGTTTTCAGCAGACCTCTCTTTTCTCCTACTCTTCTTAGGACTTCCTCGTTACTTACTCGGTCAATCCATTTAATCTTCAGCATTCTTCTGTAGCACCACATTTCGAATGCATCCACCCTTTTCTTCTCCGCTGCTCTCATCGTCCATGCCTCACTACCGTAAAGAAACATGCTCCAGATGTATGTTCTGATGAACTATTTCCTTACTTCTACGCTTGTATTTCCAGCTGTAAGTAGATTCTTCTTTTGATAGAATGCCCTCTTTGCCTGGGCTATTCTACTAACGATTTCTTTCTTGCTTCGTACATCGTAGGTTACTCGGCTCCCTAGGTAACAGAACTCTTTCACCTCTTCAAGTTTTTGTTTTCCTAGTTTGACATTGGTTTTCGCCTCTTCTTTCTTGCTGCACGACAATATCTCAGTCTTCTTCTTATTTATCTTTAGCTGATATCTGGCCATTGTCCTTTCCATGGTTACTAGAATCTTGTTCAGATCCCTCTGTCTCTGCTATTAGTTCTATGTGATCAGCGAATCGCAACATGATTATTTTTTCTCCATGGATAGTCACTCTAGAAGACTTCTCTTTGATTTCATTGATGGCTCTCTCGATGTAAACATTAAAAATGACGGGAGACAGTGCATATCCTTGTCTCACTCCTTTCCTAATTCTTGCCTCTTCACAGCTGGGTCCCGATTTAATCACAGGCACTTGGTTTTTATACAGACTATGGATAATTCTTCGGTCATTGTAGGACACTCCATTTCCCTTCAGATTTCCAAGCATTAAATCCCAATCCACGTTGTCAAAAGCCTTCTCTAAATATCTAAATCTAAAGCAGACGTTCATTGCAATCAAATGCAATGAACATCGGCTTGTTCTTCTCCATCCCCTTCTCTATGAGTAGTCTAAGGGCCAATATTGCTTCCCTTGTACTCTAACTTTTTACTCTAGCTTTTGCAGTCCTTCACGTGGTTTCTAAATCTCTGCTTCACTTAAATGTAATCTATTTGACATCTTCTTCTGTCTCCTGGCATTTTCCATGTGTATCTTCTTCGGTTGTGATTTTTAAACAATGTGTTGGCTACCACTAACTGATGCTGTGTGCAGAACTCCATCAGTCTTTCTCCTCTTTCGTTTCGGATTCCCAATCCGTATTTTCCAGTTATTCTTCCATCTTGACCTTCGCCGACAATAGTGTTCCAGTCTCCTAAAATAATTAGGTTTTCTTCTCCTCTTACCTGTTTTATAACTTCCGTGATATCTTCGTAGACGTCTTCCACTTCTTCATCTTCATAGTCCGTCGTATGCGTGTAAACCTGCACCACTCCGGTATCTACAGGTTTGGTTTCGATCTTCATCATTATTATCTTTCTTTGTACTGCAGGAAGCCCTTCATATGCATTCCTCCTTCACTCATGTGAAGAAGAGCTGCTGTCCTCTTCTCTGGGTGATGAGAAGCGTAATTATTAGCGGCTTCTCGTCGCCAAGTCATGGCATCTTCACAGGTTCGGTATTATTGAGAGACCTACCTTACCCAGGGATAGACCAATACCCCCTCGGAATGCCGTCGCTTTTTGTCCACCACTGCTTATTCCACGAGTAAACTCGCTTATCTTGCAGCTAACCTCTATATCTAGAGGTCGACCCACCATCCGCAACCCGGTGGATGCACTCGGTGGCTTTAAGTTTAGCCGCGAAACCGATTTGGTAGGGATCCCATACACTGGCAGCATATTCCAAATGAGGTCTAACAAGGGAAAAGTAGCTGATTTCTCGTACATGATCGTCACATTTATACAGTACTCTTTTGATGAATCCCTGTTTATGATTAGCTTGACCCATTATTTCACGTATGTTTTTACCCCAGGAAAGATCATGTGACAGTCTTATTCCAAGATTTAATGGATTCCACGTTTGCTAATTCATTATTACTTAATTTGAAGTGCTAGAAGGAGAACAATTCTTTTTCCAAAAATTCATTACCACGCACTTTTTTTAAATGTAATTCTAACTGCCATATATCACACCATTTTTCAATTTTTTGTAGGTCATCATCAAGGAGTCTACATGTAATAAATGTAATATTCGTGGTCATCATTTAAATGTAGGACATTTCATTGCTATTTTTTCAAAACAATTTAAAGTCACATTTGAACAAATCTGTAATATAGTGTAAAATATATTATTGAAGTTTGCATTAACCATATTGTTCCGTTCTGGCGTATACTTACACAGTAACAGTCGGTGAAAGACTGATGTACGTTTCTAGCAGTGAAATCAGTGATATTAATTCATGATTCGTCAGTGAATCGTGAGCTGCATCACAAAAGTTCGGCTCATGAATCACCTCAACTAAAAAAAAAGTCGACTCACGAATCACGATTCATTAAAAAAAAATGATCCGAATCACGAATCACAAATCGCAGTTTGTGATTCATGATTCGTGATTCATGAAGATGAATCATGCCCATCCCTGCGAGTAGATTTGTCTGTGATCATCATCATCATGTAACTTACAAACCAGCTAACGATATTATATTGGCGATGAAACTTTATCACTTATTTATGACACATATGATTTTCAATACCTTTACCAATGGATTGCTACAACAAATCAATGGCTCATCTGCCTCCTAATTAGTCACTATGGCATATGATGATAAGCAAGCATCAAAAATCATGTAGGTTATAATAAGTGATCCTTAAAAAGAGCAAATTTTTCTTCTCCCTTCAGCACTCCTTATAGCAGACTTGTACTGTACAACCAATAATTTTCAATGCATTCATTTATGTGATATAAACTAGGAATCTAAGATCCCATGAACGATGATGACTTGGAAGGGCAGGATTACCTCCCATCACTGACTTCGGTCATTTACACCTAGTAGGAGTATTAGACAATGGTTTTTAGGTGCTCCAACAGCTAAGATTATTTCACACCATCTAATCTTAGATTTTCACCCGATGACTTCATTCATTCCAAAGGACAGCGTAGAAGAACTGTCAAGACTTGCATAGTGTCTCACTAACTCACTCCCACACTCCCTTATTTATACTTAATTATCAATGGCAACCATTTAAAAATGTAAGGTTTTAATGATTATTCCATTTTTATGTTATTCTGTTAATCAATGGAGAATCCCCTAGTTTTAAGCTAAAAATGATGTTATCAATAAGGTATCAGGGGTGAAATTCAAAGACACTCCCAGGTACAAACCTAAGGTACTTAAAAATATAATTTATGATAAAACATACATGTCCTGGGTGGGATTCGAATCTGTGACTTTTGGATCACCTCATGTTACAGACCTGTCTACAATGCCTCACACCAATTAGGACAGGTGGGTATTTGAAACAAGGTAGAATCAGAATAATAGGCAGTCTTTATTTGGGGTGAGATAGACTATATATTCCCTTCTTCCATCTAACGTCTCATCAATAATTATTAGTACACTTGGGGCAGGGATTCGAATATTCGGTCAAATCCTATCGAATCCATGGATTCGAGATTCCATTGAATCCATGCTCATTATAAACAGGCTTGACTGTAATTCTTGTCCACAAAGAATTCTTTGAAATTCCCCAATTTGAAAATTCTAACAAAAAAAGTTCCTCTACATTCTTCCAACAACAGTATTTTCAGAAAGAGCCTTCAGTACTGCTGGAAATTTGGTTGATAAAAAAGAAATCGATTAGATCCTGACAGAGTGAAAATACTGCATTTTCAGGACAAAAACTTGTAATCTGTTTTCATTTAATTTTCAATTTTATTTAAGAAAAATTTAATTTTGATTTACTTTTGAAAATACACGTTCTTTATATTTGCCCTCAAATATGTCCATAATTTCAGTGAGTGGGGACTATATGACCATTATTCATTTACCTATTATTTACCTACTTTAAGAAATAATATTCAGCTTCAATTGGATTTAATTAGAGGATTCACATTAAAGGAAGCATTATTCAACAATTTACAGATAAAAAGATTTGAATTTAATGAAATTGAGGAGTATTAGGATTTGGGATTAGGATTCGAGATTCGGATTCGATAAAAAAACAGGTTTTGGATTTGGAATTCAGATTGATCAAATTTTGGATTCACCCCATCACTTTTATTATTAGAATATTATAAGAAGAATAAGGGCTTAAATGAATGTGTGGTTCAAATATAAATGATAATATAAAAGCATTTCCATACTTACAACATTAAAGAAATACAAGACTAGCAAACTACAATGAGGTAATGGAAAATAGAGTATATAGACATGGTACACTAAAGTAAAATGAACATGAAAAGATGTATACAGATGTGAGAAAAATGTAAGGATAAAATATTCATATCCTTAGCAAAAAAAAACAGAAAACAACGTATGAAGGGTGAGGGAAACCCAGCACCAGCCTAACTCTGTGAAAGGGCCCAAAGGGTTTAAGATTAAAAGGCTTATCCGATGAATCAAGTGTTGCACTCAAATAGCCGCCCACACATCACACAAGTTGGGACCAGTAGAGCAATGAAAAATCTTTACAACAGTCAGGATTTGAACTTGTGTCCTTAGCGAATATGGTAACCATCACACCAACTCTACCAAGTCCATTCACTTCCTAACCAAACAGGGGCCACTAAAAACAAAAAAGTAACAAACTGTTACATAAATGTACCACTCCACAGAATTTTATTAAGATGAGTTTAGCCTACTCGTGGCATCAGCGTGTATAAAATGTATACACATCCTAAATTTCTGTGGGATCGTGATTGTTTTCTTCATGGTATAAATTAGTTTGCTTCACTTACCAGAGGTGACCAATTTTGCATTTTTAGTGCAAAAATGCCTGGTCCCCTTAGTCAAACTACCAAAGAATTGGGCGTAAATATGAGAATCTATGCTACCAACCCATACAGACTCACTTGGACAAAATACCGGATGTACATATCATTCTCTGCATTAGGCCAAAGATGTTAAATGCAATTTCTTTGGATGGTTATTGACCACTATAATAATATATGGGTTGATTTATGGAGGTTTGGTCGTATTTGTAAGAAATTCAATTTCTTAAAAATACGACCAAACCTCCATAAATCAACCCATATGTTAAATACCATGAAAGTAGATGTACCTTTCCTTGAGACTTTCCTAAGTTCCCTGATATTTCCAGAAACCCCAAACCTGAATAAAAATTACCATATGTTACAGGTTTTCCTCCGAGGTGGTAGCCTGCGAGAATGAAAACAAACGAGATACTCCAAAGGAAAACAAGAAGGATTTCTTCAAACAAAAAATTGGATGAAAAAACTTTTCTACAAATTAACACTAAGAGGGGAAATAATGGCAATCCAACCAAAAAAACCATTTGTGACTACAATTTTTTTATTGAAATTTTGTTGAAAATTTTGTTTATTAAATAAATTTTCATGGAATTTTAGGAAAAGGTTATTTTTGCTGTGAAAATCAACTATAGCCGACGAATTTTTTTTTCCACTGGAACGGATCAACTTTTCTCCAAGGTCTTGAAAAAGCATTTTTGTAACACACACTAGTCTAGTGTGTGTTACAAGAAGCCTCTACTTCCGAGAAAAAGCATTGGAAGGACTTGTGCTGTGACCTATGTGCATGATAACACATTGGCTTGGCAACACAAAATGTTTATCCTAAGATTAAGATCTTACGTTAGGTGGTGCAACAGCCATTGGAGCACCTTAAACCCAAGACCACTAAGTCTCATTAATTATAATAATTAATTATTATTTTAATCTCATTCAATCTCATTATATTAGTCTCATTAATTAATAATCATGTATCTCATCAATTGATCCATATTAAGAGGAAGAATTAACCAACTCATCACAAAGGCTTATGAGAGACATTCTATTATTGTTGAGGATTGTTGCTGTTAAGAGGAACACATATACCTATTGTGTACGAAGACAAGGGGCATGAGGTGTTCCCAGAACAATAAAGATATAATTAAATAATAAATTTCTCCATCTATGCACATGACAGTAAGCAAAAATGTGAAAACGTTGGGAGAAAATATTTATAAATAGACACCAAGTTTTCTACAATACAGCAAAAAAATTTAGGTCTAAATTCTACTCTCCAAAGGTGGAGCGAGAAGGACACCAAAGAATGAAAAATGCACAATATTACAATGATAATTGTATAAATCTTCAGTTAAATGAATTTTCATTGAACCATGTCACTGCACTGATCAAATCAAAAGTAAATTATCTCAATGACTTCTTTGAATTTTAAACATGCACTGCTGAGCAAGGTGCTTTAACTCTTTAATGTGGTTTTCATGCAAGCAATTGTAAGAACTCGAACCTTGGACTATAAAAATATTCAAAAGCCACAGATTCATTCTGATAGTGAATTGCTGGTTGGCCAAGAATTTTATCAACCAGTAACTCAGAGAATAAGACTTTTGGCTGAATTGAGAGCATATTATACAGTAGAACCTCCTTCTGTTGGCCTCCCATTATTTTGAAGGATGGTGGTCAACTTAGGAGGTTTTACAGTATTTGGACCATTCATGAAATAGTGGAATGTATAACGCCACCTAAATCATATCCATTGTGGAGTTAGGTGGTCAGAGAGAGGGAGTCATTGTAACACATTTGCAGTTAAGCATTTAACCATTACTCCTTTTTCTTTGCAGAAGAGAAAATTCTTCCACACTGTGACAATTTCAACCATCCTCTAACAGTTCAAGACCTCCAAATGGAATGCAACAAGTACTGTGATGCATGCAATAGGGTAGGCATTAGACAAGAATATGTTCTGGGTTATAACCTTGATTGCGTAAGTCGGACTATTTCAAACTTAAAAGAATAGGAATTTTTAACAATATTTGATTTTACCATTGGGTTTTTTAACAAAGTTTTA
The DNA here is from genome assembly GCA_933228895.1 of Platycnemis pennipes. Taxonomy (NCBI): domain Eukaryota; kingdom Metazoa; phylum Arthropoda; class Insecta; order Odonata; family Platycnemididae; genus Platycnemis; species Platycnemis pennipes. Next base: position 55,531,258 of record OW121846.1, read on the forward strand.
ATCAATATTTTATGACAAATAGTGAATATGTTTATATTCCATGGCTAGGACTAATTGGGTTACAAACACCTTCGGTTGTGTAAGGTGAAAATGACAATCAACGCACCTTAAAACCTATCTTTAACTACCACAATCACTAGTGACTTTTCCCTAAACCCATGGGTTCTCACTTCCTACTTCCAAATGACCTGTGCAAAATATTTTCAGGTCCAGCCCTCGACAAAAAAAATATTTGCACTGAAAAATTCCCATTTTCGTTACATTTTTCACTTTTAAACCTGGAAGGAATAATAAAATCAACTTGAAATTTACCTCAAGTGAACCCAATTAACTATTTTTTTTCCAGGTGTATCTACACAAAAATTCTATATATTTAATTTGTTGTGCATTTAGATAAAGATTCTTAGTAAACAATTATTCAGATACTGTTATTTATAGTTGATTCTCAAAAACATAACCATCAATCACTTTGGTTACAAATGAAAAAAATCTTGTTGATTTTCATTACAACCACTGTCACATGATTTATACGAAACAGCAAACATTGCACCAGGCTGGTGATTCATTGTCTGTTTACCTAAGGGCCAAATTTGAAACGCCATAAAATTGCTAACTCTTTACCTGAATCAGTTAATGAGCAAAACAAAAACCTTAACAGAGTGAAGAGGATTGAGGAAGCACAAATTTTCCTTGACATACCATATTTATCGCAAAAAAAGTTAAAAACAATACCACTTCAGGACCCCAACTTGCGGCTAATATGCCAACAATGTCTCGTGCCACCTCAACTTGCCCTCTCCTTCATCAATGGACTCCTTATGACCCCCACTTCAGATATCAATGAAGTAAAAGCCTATTCAAGCCTATGAAAATTCATGATGGCACAGCAGACCCCGAAGTCAGAGCATTGGACAATTAATCAGAGATCAAAGACTTATATCCAGGACAGGATTGATTCCCCCCATCTATTGGGTCTTTTCTTTCTATGTTGGCAGGTTGGTAACAACAGTTTTGCCGACACTCATCAGGTTAAAGATGCACTCTAGAGCATCACATTAAACTTTGACCCAAAGAGAATGACGGGAGTGCCAACAACACTGTACTCTACGACCAGCCAACGGATGCATAAGTAAACCTGAAAAATGGAAAGAATCAGCAACCAACTCGATGGAATCCAGCAACCAAGTACCGGGGCAGATTTCTTTGATGATTTTCTGGGCACCATTTGTGTTTGAGAAACCGAAAGTTGCATGGGGAAAGGCAGTGGCCACTAATCCTTTGATGAAATGAATGGTGGAGGCTGATACTTTGTGGAAATCCATTGTAGGACATGAATTAAAATTACTTTGCAACTATTCCACATACGAGTCAACATGTTTCACTGCACTGCAGCATCATCAGGACTCCTGAGTTCGAATTAAATTTTTATGTGGAATAGTTGCAAAGTAATTTTAATTCATGTCCTAATAATCCTTTGTCTGAATTACACATGGCATTGACCTTAGTATTTAGGCCCTCACCAAGGAACCCAACTTTTAGGTTTTATGCAACACTGGTCTATCATTCACTCCTATGCCACATCTCGTCACCTGCCCAGCCTCCTTGAGCCCATCTAATGTCCTCCTCACACTCCATCAATCACCACTTTCATTCAATTCAAAACCCTAATTGAGGTAACATCTTATTCAAGATTTCAAAATGACTTCATTGTATTGCACACCAATATGAACTCACAGTTATCATCAACATCCTTTTCAATGTCATCTCCTGCAGGGTAGACTCTGTCAAGTGCGCACACAATCGGCTGCCTTTTTCTGTCAATAGGGTTGACTGTCACATCATCATTGCCATTTATGTCAACGATGCGACCCAGAATAAACCCATCAGCTGGGTCAGATACCCAAACTCTCGCATTCTCCATAGCCACAGATTTCAGCTTTTATGGCCTGAAAAGTCAAAGAAATGAATTGGATCAGAAAGGCTAATTAGATGGGAAAAAATAAAGCTAATTTTAATGAAGTGTGAAAGTATAACAGTAAAGGTCACATTTTCCATGACACACAATATGTTGACAATATGAAATTTAATGTGACGATATAAATTTCATGCATTTGCTATTGAAACAACAAATGAAATTTGGCTGTTTTAGAGAAAAACATTAAAGCCCTGACTTTGAACATTCTAAAACTGACTGATAATACAGTGTTAACAAAGACAAAACCTTCCATAGTTACAAAAAAATTAAATTTACCAGGGTCAATTTTGGGTGTGTAACACAATCACAGCTGACAAAATGTGCGAGAGGTAAAATAGGAAGCAAGCAATTCATCAGTAGAAGAGCTGTTTTCCACATATAGGTAATCGCAGTATCATAGTTGAAGCATACAACGACATCCAGATCTAAATGAACATTAATACCGGCTTCAATTGCGAGGCATGTTCATTTGGAAGTTAAGGAAGGGGCGACGAGGGCAGAATTAAATGTTTACGCAAACTAGTTCCCACCGTCTATGAATAATTTCATCGCAAGCTTATCACACCAGAAATGCACATACCTCCATGCAAGCTTAATTAAAAGCTGAAAAAATTATCCAACACCAATCCTTTCCGTTCCATCCATTTCTGTAGGGCAGGACTGAAATCCCCATGCAGTTAATAATATGCCTTAACAGAAAAATAGGAATGAAATAAAAAACTAATGGAAAGATCCTTTAACCAGCCTAAGAAAGGTTAGTAGAGGCACAAAAAATGTATCGGACGTCGAAATTAGATTCAGCAACATATTTTACTTATAATCAGAGAGGCTATAGTTTAATTAGAATTACGGCTACATACGTGACTTAATTTATGCATTTGCATCCATAAGTTTGAATTTTCCCCCAGAACAGACTCGATTACTGCACCTCGAGAGTACTTAATCCAATTGAGAAAGTTGTACAACCAATAATAGCGCACATTTATCGAATGAAATTAGCATGTTTTAAGTACAATAAATCATTGCTACCAACATATGCCTAACTTTCATGGAAACAAATGTCTTCCCTTAGCTCAAGTTTCACCATTTATCACAACATAACAATCATATTGCCAATGTAAACATCCTTCCGTTCCTCCCGCTCTTTCTGCGGAACATTAGTGCCACCTAAGGACAATATAATGAAACGATAAGACCGAACGCTCATCATCGCAGCCCGCGCAGTTTGAGAGACTGAGAAAACATGAAAATAACTATTTTATTTAACAGACCATCACTGCGGGCATCTCGTACAAAATAATATTTTATATATTTAACGCCGGTTCTGCGGAAATAAGTATTTTCTAAAGATTATTCTGCTGCAAACTTAAGTTGAGCAACCGCCAATTCGATTAAAACTTAAATAAGTAGTTTCAAGTTGTAAAAATATTTCCCAAATATATTGCTAATGTAAATTTTGAGGATTTTATGCAGTGTCTCAAGATACCCAAAAGGAGCAACTAAAACGTTGCACAGTGTGTCCTTATTCACTTTAGTACGATAAGTTTTTTTTTAAGTTAGGCTAAATGAAATAGGTACCTAATTCAAAATTGTCGACATTGGAATGGCTATCACAAAACTTTCCAGTGTCCCTGATCAGAAAGGGTAACGGAGAGGTTCACCTCAAGACACATGAATAGTGAGAATACAATTCGAATTCACTGCATTCTTTTTGGAAAATGAAGAGTTAGATACTTTTTTCCGACATCCGAGGGTACGTAACTCCTCAAATTTCAGGAACAAATCATATTTTTTTCTCAAATAGGCTAATACTATCAAAGGCCCAAGGTTGTTAACTGAATTTTCACGAGTCGCAATCACACGCCCAAAACATGGATTTTTACATACTAGAAAGACAACACTGTTGGCATATTTCATCATTCTCAAATTCAGCATTAATAAGCCAAAGTGGTTACAATCGACACTTTAGCAGTGATGAAGCATAAGTGAAAGCTCCATCAAGCTCTATTTCCTGTGGTTCTTCAAGGAAAGCAAATGTGTGGTTTTTTTCACTCGATTTAGTGGAGAAATTATTTTATTCAGAGTGTGATTCACTTTGGACTAGGATCTACCACCGTAGAATACCCAATTGCTCAAGCTATGAGATTCAGAGCCTGGTGAAAATGTCTCTTCTCAAAAGATTACCTTAAAAGAGCTTAAATACTACATAGGGGTCAATGACAAGGACGAAAGCCTTCATATTATTCCGTGGGCGCGTTTGGTTCTCAGCGTGGAGGCAGTGAACCAAATATGCCTAACCCAGGGGTGTGCATTTCTTCCAAGACCAAGTAACGGCCTATCGCCGACGGGTTTAGTAACTGCGATAGGCAAGAAAATGTTTTTCTTCGAATTGATCGACATATATACGACAAAAACTATTGTTCTCCCTCGGAAGACGTTTTAAAAAAGCGTTTTGTAAAGATTAGTATGCGAACTCGGTGCCATCAGGAAGGACCTACTTATGCGAATTACAGAACAAAGCCAGAGATTGAGTTCGAGAAAAGGGAATTGAGTGAAAGAAAATTTATTGAAAATTAAATATGACAAAATTTTATGGGAACGAATATTTTCAGCATTGTGCAAAGCGTTCCCTAACTCGTCCGTCTATCCCATGTGTTTTCATAGACGTCATCATCACCACGCCAACAAATGTTAAGCGTTTCATTCGATGATGGATACTGTCACGCATTGCCTTCACTTTACGTTTATTTTTTTTACTGACTCGGCATCAATGGATGGCATGTACCCCAGGAAGTAATTCAAATGACAGAGAAAATGACCACGTATATTCCACTAGTAGATTTATTTACGGTACAACCAGTTTCAGCGCTCTGCGCCATCATCAGGTACAAAAATCTTTTATTCAACCCAGTTGACAATTGTAAAAAGGACTACCGCTGGTGCAAACTACATTATTCCGGTCCTGTCTCACAAAACGTAGGCAATCTCTTCCCTAGAGACAATTTCAGAATAGCATTTCACAATAATTGTAACATCAGAACCATTCTAAATAAAACAAAAGACCGCACCGAAAAGTTGCAGAACAGTGGCATTCACAAATTGCAGTGCAATGATTGCAGCGCAGTTTACGTGGGGCAAACGGGAAGGCCCTTCGAGACGAGGGCAGAGGAGCATAAACGGAGTTTCCTAAAATGTGACCTACAAAAATCCCACTTTGCCAAACATCTGTGGGAGGAGAACCACCAGAGCACTTTTGTCCCGGAAATCCTACACCAAATGGAGAAGGGGAGGAGGATGGATGCCTATGAAGAGTTAGAGATACGAAGGCACCTGAAGCAAGGACACCTGCTGAACGAAATCATCTTTGAAAATCACTCCCCCCTTCTGGAAGTCTCCCTCTCACTAAGGAACCAACAAGCATGGCCAAGACCCCCTCCCTCCGCAAACCCATTACCTAAAACCCACCACTAATCCCCCCACCCGCCCCACTGCCCCTCCCCAACCCACTCCATCCCATCCACTCATCACACCAATGCACCCCGCCCCCCCATCCTTTTGCGTATATAAGTGTGTGTGACGGAAAAAATTATTGTACCTGATGATGGCGCAGAGCGCTGAAACTAGTTGTACCGTAAATAAATCTACTAGTGGAATATACGTTGTCATTTTCTCTGTCATTATGGATTTCCACATTGTTAAGCCTGAATCTTTTGAACTTAAGTAATTCAAAGTTGACAAATGGAGCAGGTCACCAAAAACGTTTTCCAGAGCTGTTTGACCAGCTTACTCATGATTTCACTTGATGCATATTAAATTGCGATGACAAATGACGTTTTTACTCGAGGCACAAGAGCGACCAAAGACATGAACTAATTGATAAACCGTTAATTCCATATTCTCATGCCACTTCCGGCACAGTGATAAAAACAAATTTTTAAATGAGATTTTCCCGTAAATTTGTCTCCTTTGTTCAATATTCTCGTTCCCGACTTTTTACACTTCCCTGACTTTTTTCACTATTGTTCTTTGCTCATTTATTTTCAACCTAATTCCCACTCACGAGAAAAAAATTCCCGCAAGTCCTTTGCCCATTCAACCCTCCCCATTCTCTAATAACTACAGTAAACAAGATGCCACTTACGCTTCATTACGTTCCCTCACGGGAAGGATGAATCGAAACTGGAGGGAATTTCACCGCCATAAAAGAGCGGAATATTACAAAATCCCTTTCATTCATCGTTCGCAGAGAGGTAAAAGTGTTTGTTTGCGGCCGGAACTCCAGCAAGAACAATGAGACGAAACGACAGTGGGGTGAGAAATGATCTCATGGGAAACTTCTCCTTCTGAAAATGCTAACGCCATTATCAGGTTATATTTATACCATCAAAACACACTGCCTAAGCACAATGGAATCACTAAAGTCTCACATTCTGCCGGCAGCTGGGACCACTATGAGAAGATGAGAGATTTTTTCTTTTTAATGAACAGACGAGATATTACTTATCCACTAAAACAATTCTTCAAAGAGATCGGGATGTTGTGGTGTTTCGAGTATTGGCTTTCAATTCAGAGGGCCCGGGTTCGAATCCCTCTAATAGCCATCACTTTTCGTTGTTAGAGTGTTAAGTAATTGAAGGTGTGTGCCGGCCATGGGAGCCTAATCGTTAACGTGTTGGCTTAGCAACCAAAAGATCACAGGTTCGAATCCGACCTAGAGTATGGATATTGTATTTGTCCTACGATAAGGATCTTAAGATAAACAGTAACATATAACCTAAGGCGTTGGAGAACCCCTAAAAAACTTATGACTAACTCGGCCGGCATGACTTTTAGCTCATTGTGATGATTGGTAACTGTCCAAAACTAATTTATTATATCTCTCTTGAGTTTTATGTACTTTTAACTTGATCTGGGAGAAAGTTTTCTCACAATATATACTGAATGTATTGACATGTATCAAAAATGTGTGGAGTTATAAATTGAATGCTAGGTAAATAAGTAAAGTTGGTCTCATTTTCGTAAAACATTATGGGTGGCAGTTGAAAACATGAAGGCAAAACCGGTAGGGGTCACAGGTGGAACAAGAAAAGGAACAAAACCCACTAACCAGGTTTGTAAATTTTACGCTCTGTGGAGTTTATTATTTCTACATCTACTGAGTGCCTTGCGAGTCACCTCGAGGGTGGGTAATCGCCGAACATTAATCCGTCGAACAAAATCTATTATTACCCCTTATTGTACAAAGAAAGAATGATATAAAATCTGTCTGCATTACTACTCATTTTTCTAATTTTATCTTTATGATATATAAATGATGATGAATTTGTATTCAAAAGCATACGAGCATTCCTGGGTAAAATTTATTCACTTTTGGCAGTCTCTAATAGAATTGCGATGACCTTTTACTCACATTAGTGTGATCAAAAATTGATATTGTGCGAAAGTGCGTATTATATTGATTCGTGATTGAGGAGGAGTCGGTCGTTAGCTCCGCTGTTGGTCACCATTCGTGGGAGGAGACCAAAAGAGGGGAGATTACTAGCAAATCGGGTATTTGTTTACGACGTAGGAATTTTTCAAGCAATCTACGAAGAGTGAAAAGAAACCCGGTAGCTTCAGCCTTCTCGGAACAAAAGGCGCCAATGGGGATCACGGTTTGACGCCCCATCCGATGGACGGGTTGCTGCACTCGACAGTAGTCTCCACACAGCATTCAAGTGGATATAGGAATAGCAAGAATGCATCTCCGCCACTGCCGGGAATCGAACTGGGATAGGAAGCTAGTACCCTAGCAAATACATGAACATCACCCCTATATTTGAGTCGTGTCAGATGCATAGGCGAATACGGAGCCTTTTATACCTGGAATAACCTATTAAATCAGCGTAAAAATACTAATTCTCTTCATTATCTGGTAGAGCCCTCTCCCCATCACCATTGAATTTGACCATGAGAGTTGAAATCGATACACCTGTTCACACAAAAAATTAAAATTATATTCACCAGACCAAAATTTTTAAGTTGCCATGCTTGTATGAAAATTGCTACCTGAATCACTTAGTAAAACAATGAGATTGACCTTGTATGCTAAATGTTTTATTCTACTATTAGAAATATCTGTGTGCCCTTTAGATAAGCAAATGATTATGCACTTTAATCAATACATATTGAAATATTGAATGCTGTTACAAAGGACTTAAGTCCGAGAATTATAAATGCCACTTTTATTATTTATTTTAAAAGATCCACCTCCGAGTGTCCGGCAGGCATGGGGTTTCATCGCCACCATCATGGCCGGAGAATTAAGAGTGGTTTGGCATTTTTTTTGCCACCTCCGACGCCTATCTGATGAGTGGACACGTTGTTTTAAGATGTGCACGCAGCAAACGCGGAGAGCCCAAGACGACGGACTTCTGCATTCGTGCTGTAAGTGATTCCGCCCGTGCCCCACAGGCCTGTGTACACTTGATGTTATCCAGCTGCGATATATATTATTATTAACCACCGTTTCCATTACATGAACTGTTGCTTAGCTCTAACCAGATCGACCTTTGGATTGAACACAGAGAAAAGAGGGGTGGATGATAATCACATTGCAGAACTAGAAGTAGACTCGGGAGCCTCGCAGCTTTCTAAGTGTCACGCCCGCACCAACGGAAGCGCACAATTGAGTTCACCTTCGCTTCCGGTCGCCGGGATCTCACACTATTACTGCTCCCATTCTAGTTTCTACGACAACCACGTCACCCTCACTTTCTTCTCAGTTTTTCACAAATCTAGAGAGCCTCCAAAGACTTCCATCCAATTGCTCGACTCTGACTTTCTCCGAATGCTGCCACGAATTGAACGCGGCGCGACTAATGCGAGATGATTTCCTCTTCTCGACAATTTTCACCGCTTTTTCACCTCAAATGTCATCCCGAAGCGTTCAGGGAGATATGTACAGGAAGGAGGTAGCAAGGATCATTACGTGGAGGCGATGGGAAGGAGAGGGAATCGGGTTGGTGCGGTGGCTTACGAAGCATTCCATCCCGGGGAGCCAGGTTCGTATGACGGAGTTGGTACAGGTTTTTAGGTGGCACGTACTGCCTTGGGTGATGTGTGGATAGCACATCGAGTGCAGAACTCCGTCCGTCAGATGGGTCGTTAAATCGCGAACCCATTGGCGCCTTTCGTCATCCCCGCAATGGCAGAGGTTTTTTTATTGGTGTACTGGTATTTATTTCAGTGATAAGTACAGAGGACTTCGAGTGGGGTACTCCGTCCGTTGCATGAGACGTTAAACCGTGAACCCCTTTCGGCTTTCACTATCTCGGCAATGGCAGAGTTGTTTCATTGGCAGAGTGGACCCTACTTTAGTACTGTGCAGAACTCCGTCCGTCTGGTCGGACGTTAAATCGTGAACCCCTTGGTGCCTTTCCTTAAGAGCAAGCTAATGCCGACACCAGGTTCTTCTCTACAGTTCCCTCGTTTCTGTAAAAATATTTACCAATATCCTATAACTCAAGAATCATAAATGGTGCAAATGACCCTACCGATCGGTTGCCTTCCCTGAATACTACAACTCGACAACTTAAGATATCCGGTCGACCAAATAAGAGGAGAGGACGGGTTCGAACCCCGACATTGGTATATTTTTCAGCAGTATACCGATCCCAACTTGAATGTCTTGTGGAGAGTACTTCGAGTGCAATACTCCGTCCGTCGGATGAGACGTTAAAATGTCTTCCAAAAATCTTCTCAGTACCTATTTAGCCACGTATTTTTCAAGACAGACATGATATCAGCGTTTAGCCTCCTCCAAATACTATTTTCTAACACTACGAACGGGATCTGTACCATCTGTGCCAATGAGAATAATTGTAATAAAATATTGGGGTGGCGGAGATAAAGGTAGGATTATTGGGGGATCAAGGATATGCGGATGGAAACCCGGTGTCAGCACTGTCCTACTCTAAAGTATAGGTACCAAGGTATCCACGGTTACACGTCCCATATGACGGATGAAGCCATAGACTTGATTTTCCCTGCCTACGGCACTTAGGGAGGCCCAAGATTGCTCTGAAAAATTGCTTTTAACACCTATATTCGAACCCGGACCCTCGGGATGGATTAACAAGACTGCTTTCGCATCAACCAGACTTGCACATGAAAGTAAAATCACTCCTGCTGCACCATTCACGTGAAACTGCTAAGGGCGAGCATTAAACTCATCTACTCTAGACATTAGTCTCCAAGTAGGCTCCAAGGTACTAAGAAAACTCAAAATTAAGATACAACATGTTTTGTACGCGATGCTGAATCTCATATTCTTTTCTACGCGTTTCACTGCAGTGAATTTGTGCGCTCCCTATTTAAATACTTCTCATTATATCATTCCAAAATATCCTGCCAACGTCTACCGTCATCTACAGAGTTTTTATTTTATTCAGAATGTTCTTATGAGAACTAAGGTTCGACTCAGATAAGGGAGGAAGAGAGAAATAAATCTTCGGTAAAGTTATTTCGCCCGACGACATTACCATTATCATGAGAAAAATGTGGAAAATCTGATATATCAATAGGATTGACACAGGAAGGGTTTAGAGCCGCAGACAAGTCGTTACCGCATCGGCCTGGCAACCCACAGGTCGCGGGTCTGAATCTCGTCTCTAGCATGAATGAAACATTAAGATTAAGGAACGGTTAGACTGCGCTAACTAATCTCAAATTTTAGGTGAGATACAAACCGATTTACACAACTACCACCAGAATGATCATACGAAAACACCTGTAAAGGTGTCATTCCGGAAACCCAGCCTCAGCCATTGATTTCATGTCCATATTTTCGGTTACGTTTCATTATAATATTAATGGTTGCCGTTAAATTAAGTAATGGCCGAACTACTGAATATTATCTCCTGGAAGATTTTTATTTGAACCATGTTGTTCCAAATATTAATTTTCCCGGCAAGATTTAGCATCTGTGGCATTACCCGCATGCAATATCACAGATGGCAAAGACTCTCGGAATTGGAGATTTCGCAAATGAATTTATTCTCACCATATTCATTTCCTACACACACATTAACAGGTACTAAACAAGTCGCTGTACGCAAAACGTCCAGTGTCAAACCGAATCCAGAGTCCCACTATCAAGCAGCTCACCCTCTATTCCCGCATCACCTATTCGGGTCTCCGTTAATTGCAATGATTTCCACTTCAAGAGAAACAAGTTGTGGGGCAATGACGAGAACGCGGAAGAAGCATCACACCCACCACCTTCCGCTTTGGACGTTTGGGACTTCCACAACAATGTGAGTTCAGCCAGAGAAAGCGTGAATTGAAGTGCACACAAAGGGAAATAAAGCTGGCCCTAGGAGATTGCCTTGTGATGACACGTTTGCCGCGGACGAAAGCGGATTCCCTTGAGGAGAACGAAATCGCAGCCGGGATGCTCTTGTGAAATCGAAACCAGGATATTTATTTGTCAAACGACAACGGACATTTGGGTTGGAATTAAGTCAGCGGCTTTGTTGCCCTCTTTGCGGATTTGTTTTTCCAAGGCCACAGCAAAACGCCTGCCGCGGTAGCCCAATCGGTAATGTGACGACCTGGAAAACCAAATATGGAGGGTTGGAATCCTACCCATGGTATGGACTTTGGGTTCGTCTTAAGATTAACATCTTAGGTTGTACGGAGTGACATAACTGCATGCCTGCTTTCATCTTTAAATCCTTTTGAAATTCAACTAAAATATATCTACTAACTCTCCTTAAGCAAGAAGATTCAACCTCTGTCACACTCCTTTATGGTGGCTTGTAGTGTATCGTGAAGATCTAGATAACCTCAGCCGTTGGAACTCAAAAAACCTTAGTTTTCCACGACTATCAGTAAAACCGGAAATAAAGTTACTAAAAATAGGATTGCATAATCGTACTGAGGCTTGTCATGTACCGATCGGATGCGCATTCATCAAGCAAATAATACTTTTTTATACAACTACGAATAACTACGAGTAGAACAGTTTCGTGCCACATAAATATTTAATTAATATTATTATGATTCCACCTAAATGATCCAGTGAGTAACGGGAGATGACAGTGTAAGGCGCTACAATCGGAAGTAAATGGGCCACAAGGAATGTATGTTGAGAAAGAAGGTAGTCACTTGCTGTAATTGCACTCAGTAAAGTTCTTATAATTAATTAAATCAATATTGTTTTCTTCCTTCTTAGTAGTAGCAGTGGAGATATGTTTTTTGGGATGCAACTCCTCAGTCTATATCGCAACATTTATCTACCTATAATCGTAAGGTAAACACCACATTCGCTCTTGTAAGGCCTCACCTGGAGTGCACATCAAGGATTTGAAATCCAATAAATAAATACTCAATTCGCAAGCTAATTAAGACACAAAGAAAAGCGTTTTGTATCGAATTCCTAGGAACGCACAGAATATGTCACTCGGCTATTTTAAGAGCTTGGCTGGGAAGCACGAGGAACTAGAAGGTTGTTCTCAAGATTCAAGTTACCTCAAAAATTCAAATCAAACATATTTGAATCTAATGCTACAAACGTATTTCTACCCCCACTGTGACAGTAGGTTAGTCAGAATCGCAATATTAAGTGAGGTCAACTGCTGGACAGAGCGACACAAGAATTCATTTACCAATCCAAGTGTTGCGAACTAGCCGCGAATACCTTAGAGGAGTCAACCCGCTGAAAATGAATAATATCATAGTTTCCACAAGGAAAAAATCCACCTTGACCGGGACAAGGTGGATTTTTCCCTCGTGGAAATTCTGCTAATTCATTCATCCCTCGCAAAATAAACGGCTAAAACACAAAGCATAATTATTTCAAACACATTACACATCATACTTCATTGATAATTAACAAAGTTTTTTTCAAGAGAACGCAACTTCATGGGTTGTGACAAAACCAAAGTGTAGATGTAGATGATATATTTATTCCCGCGGCTAGATTCGACTCCTCAACTATTTCCGTCGATAAGACGTCGTATTACCGATCTAGTTTTCGAACCCATAGGCCCCCTTCATCAACCACTGAGAGAGAGCATGTCACGCTACTATTCACGAAGAATATAGGGATCTGGTTGATGTGATGAGTAGAGCACTGGCTTTCTTTTGCAAAAGCCCGGGTTCGAATCCCGAAAAGGACAGAGAATATTCATTTGCATACCAGTCCCTACATGATGGAAAATATTTCAAGTTCAATACACTGTCCATGGGACGGGACATTAAAGCGTTGTCCCCTTTGTGCCTTTCGCTAAGTTCATGCTAATGCCGATTCCGGGTTTCCCTCAACCTTTCCTACGTTCCCTAAAAAAATTATACCTACTCAATCATGCACCTATCATAAAAGGCACAAATGATCTCAGCTGCAGATCACCCCCCAGAATTACCAACAACTAGCTAAGTAAATGAGGTATGCCATACCGCAAAGACGACAGTGGTCACGTGTTGTTATTTGGGTTACTGAGGGAAATTGTCGAGATTTTATCTCAAATAATTTTAATTGAATTCCCGACCTCCTGGCTCAAACTTCTCTCCATGCATGACGCGACAAGTTGGCCAACCTTTGATTATGGTTCGCCATCCACAAGAGAGAAAAATGCATATCGTGATATTAAAGAAGAGAAATTAGAGCAATACCGTAGAGCTTTGTACGTATACTCCGGAGAGTATCTCGTCCATCCGGTAATGCTAAATCTGCCGAGAGAGTCCACTATTGCGAATTAGTTGAAGCCTGCACCTTACAATGGTGAAACACGGCTTGGAAAGTCGTGTTTCACATTTTTCTATTTACAAAGTCAGGTCACACCCCTGCATGAATTTTCCCCTCAAAGAAGTTCTTAGAGAGCGAAGGGAACGTCTGGGTAATCTTTCCCTTTCCTCACGAACTTACCCCCAGAACTTGGGGAAATCATACGTAAGAAAGTCATTTTCTTTCATAAAGAAAGATTTCGCCCCAATGAGAAAGTTCCTTCCGGAAATGAAATGGAACATGTGGATAACAATGCAAGGGGAACCATTATTAATTTGCCTACACAAAATATATAATTGCCTATGGAAACATATTCTATCCAGGAGTTAAAATATATTTTAGGGGAAAAAAGGGCGATTTAACTTTTTTTAAACATGTATATATTTTTCGTGAGAAATAATTTTAGGAAATTTTCGGCACTGGAAACTGCTGCCGATTACGGTTATTTACAAAAATATTCCGCACTCTTTAATGCAGTTTCATGTCTTCAGAATAACGGTTTTTCATGTACTTCGGAGTTGAAATGTACCGCAGAATTCGGAGCTGCTCCATGAGTCACGTCCAAATCCATTGTTGTAGTTATCAGGGAAGATTAGGCTTTACGCAGGAATTTGGAAAGCAGACGAGTGAGAGTGTAAGGAAACCAGGTACCAGGATTAGCCCACTTTAAGCGATAGTTTCCAAGGGGACAACGGCTTAACGTCCCATCTGACGGACGGATCGCTGAAACTGAGTGCTCCACACGAGTACTGCCGCTGTTTTAGCATTCGTTTCAATTATTTTACGGGCTGCACACTTCATTGAAAGGAATAATCGAAGGAGAAACAAGGAGACACTGGAATAAATTCAAAGGAAATTGGTGGTGCCTTGCATATGGCATAAGAGTTCCGAAATGCCATGAACACTACTAATAGGATTTCATGTCAACAGCCTTGCAATAACTTTAGAACAGCAGATAGAGGACAAATTTTTATTCGTCACCTCTGCGTCTTGTGGAGAACGAAAACTGAAATTGCATAGACGTAGAACAAGGACTGTTTTCTACGAATTTCTTCTAGCATTTAAAAAACTTTAATCGCAATTACATGGTGCACAAGGCGCCATTTTTCCCACACATCTATAAAGGCGTTTTTTACACGATGATTGCAAATGTGCATATGATACATGGAGAGATTAGTAGTGAAAACTGTATCATAAAGTGAAGAAGCGTATGGCATGGAAAACTTCGAAAACACACGAACGACTGGGCGAAAATAACATGTTCTACCTAGTTGGATTCATTCATGGAATTTCCACAATTTGACGCTGTTTAAGTGTAGCAATTCATTGCTTTATGTAAAACGGTATCAATACATTACATCTGCTTTTTTAAGTCCATCCCGCACTTAAAGGCATTGCAGACCGGGAAGAAAAGCAAGAGGAAGTGAATGGTGGGGAAAGGAATAAGACAGTAAGAACTTCAGCGTCGGCATTAGCCTGCTCTGAACTAAAGGGGTCAAGAGGACCACGGCTTCACGTCCCATTCGACGGATGGCGTACTGAACTCGAAGTGCTTTCCACCACAGCAAGTAGGGTTCGACTTACCGATTTAAATCATCTGAAAATGCCGGGATTCATACCCGGGGTCTCCGGCATGAGAGGCCAGTGCTCTTTAACTATCACAACAACCCGATCCACAGCCTAATAGGAATCAAACCGCGCAATGTGCATAATGATCGAAGGAATCATTTCCCAGTCAATCGAGTACACTATTCCCTTTGATCTCTCCCACCAAGTACACATTCTTTCGCATCCTCCCCTGTTTTCTTTTCTCCTTTGAAAGTCCACCGAGGACCAACAAACAGTATCGGTAGGGATTCAGAGATCGAAAACTCGACGGATTAGCCGGTGCAGGCAGCGCCGCCGCCGCCCAGTGGCCTGGAGGGAAAAAAAGAGGCGGAGAGTGAGGAAAGGTTGCATCGACGAACTGTGTTGGGACGCTCGGCTCTCGGCGGCGCGGCGTTCAGCAAAGTGATCGCTCCCCGAGATGGTGGCCAGAATCATGGCTTCCCATACCAGAGGCTCCAGTGTGAATCCCGGTAGCGGTAGAAAGAAATCCCGGCCCGCAATCGTGTGCGGTGCTCAGGAAAATTTAGAGTCAATGCACTCGTTAATGCGGAAAAGACATTGGCCATATATCACCTGAAGATCAATAAAGAGTAAACAAAGGTATGGTATGCATTAAATACCCTACGCACCGTATCCTACACACCAGGGTGCAGAGCGGCCCCTGGTCTCCAGGGTATTGCAATTTCCCAGAATCATAGGAATTTGTGGAAGGCCAATTGCGGTCCGAGAATTTGACTTCTAACTCAAAATATGCATTACGAACCCATTGTATCCAAACTTCTCATATAAATCATAAACTTAATCATGACCATACTATTCGTACGCGTAAACACAGAGTAAATGTCTGTCCGTTTTCGTCAGAGGCTTTCGGGTGCAGCTGCATATAACGAACGCGTTGTCTACGAAGCTGCACCCGAAAGCCTCTGACGACGATGAATTTCGCTGCGAAACCCTACGTTCCAAAGTCTGTCCGTTTGAATCAACGTAAAATATAGAATCATAGGCATCATTTGACTACGATACCAGTACCCATGGGCCTAGAGTTGTTGACTAGAATACAAATAAATAGTGTCCTGTAACCCTACACAAGGGCGTTTGTAGGGAAACACTCATCATCAAATTAAAGCACACAACCATTAACACCAGCATTTCCATTTTCAACCGAAAATCAAGCTCTGCATATTTGTTGGCCATTTTAATTATCGAAACACCAATATTAAAGACAATACTTATAAATCGGCAGATATGGGGTCATGGCGAACAAAGTAATTTGGTGAGTAGTGTACTGGCCTTCGATAAATTAAAAAATTGTCATGCATTCCGACTGCTGAGATCACATCGGTCCACCTAAACGTAATTCAGAGACCAACGCGACGGCGGCAAGGGACAAGATAAGAGTACGTGCCTCTCAGACCGAGTAACTAAGTTCTTATTACGGCAGTGTTAGAGCTTATACTCCAATATACTACTCCACGTTTGACAATTGTGTGGAGAATACTTCAAGTTAAATACTGCGTCCTTCAGATGGGACGTAACACCGTGGATTTCGTTCAGATGAAGCTGATTCCGACGACGAGTCTCTCTCGACCCTTCCTCCGTTCTCTGAAAGATTTCATTTTCTACCCAGATACCCTCGCATCCTTAGGTAATGGCGCAAATTATCCAAGTTATCGTTCACCTTACCCCAACAACTACTACTACCTAACTATCATCATTATGGGCATATATTGCGAGTTCACTTTTTCAATAACATTCCTACGATGATTTAAAACATTGGACTCGTGCTTTGTACATTTCACTGTCATGTTCACTGTGTAGATGTGCAAAAGACGTCTGAAATCTACACCAGTTGGTCTAGTTATATTCCGGGTAACTTCATTTTAATCAATTATTGTCCATTTTTGCACAAAGAATATTGATATTTTAAAACCCTCTGTCTTAGTATGTATTCTTCTAATTGAACGGTTCTTAACCCTTTCACTTGCTGACACCATTTGAATTTCGAAAGTTTGTTTTCGTACTCCCTATCGAAAACGTAGACTTTTTCAGAGGCCAAATTTTTATTCGTTATATTGACGGAAAATCGGGCTCCATGCGCTATGAAAATATAAACGCAATTTACTTAACACAGATTTTAATTTTATCAATACGTACTTCAACAGCACAAATCAGTTCCGTCCTTTGGAATGATGAGCAATTTGATTACATTAAATTTTGCACACGTGCATATAAAATATAGTATACCTACATATTTTCTTCTTAAATGATTAGGTGCACTATCAAGTATACATGAACTCCAGAATTCAACACCAATAATCGTTAAATTGTTGGTTGCTGCAACAATGTGAATATCCTTGTATCATAACGTCTCACATCTACTGAAGAAGCGCTAACCCTCAAGAGAGCTTACACCCCCGATTTAGAACCACAGATCTGATGATCATTTAGTTCTGGTATATTTTAACAACTTTAAAGGGTATTTATCTTAAAGTTATGCGGTATATTTCGTCTGTACTTTAACCTACTAGCTGATGGAGATGAATGGATAAACTAGACTCCGGCCAGCTGCTGAATCCAGTAGTAACAGAAATTTTCAGGCGCTCCTACGGCTAAGGCTATATCGTACCATTATTACCGAAGTCCATATTCGTAGGACAGGCTCCATGCTCTAGATGTGTCCATGCTCTAGACGTGTCCATGCTCTAGGAGGGATTCGAACCCGAGACATTTGGATTGCTAGCGGTAGTCAGGTCGGTAATGCGAGAATCAGAGATTAACCCAAGTCTGGCAGCTCAAGGGTCGCGGATTCAAATCCCACCCAGGACATTTTTTTTATTTGAGAGGATTGGCGATTGGATAAGGAAGATGTTTTATTTGTCTTAGGCTTAAGATCTAAAGTTACATAACCGCATCCGTTGAATCACCTAAAACCTAAGTATCCAACTACCAACTAGACTCCGAAACATTTCCAAACCCCAGCGAATCTCCGGGATTCACCTCGGGCGTTAAACGTCGACTCCTTGCGCACCGCAGTCTTCACAAGACTCGCGCCACGCATGCATGCGAGCGAAGAGCAAGGTGGCTGGCGAGATGAAAACAATCAGAACGAGGGTGACGAAACTTGATAACAGTGAAAGTAGCGCCGGGGCTCCCATCTCAAACAATAGCGCATTGTTGCCCTGATTCCAAATATTTCCGCAGCTCGTCTCGGAAATGACGAGATGATCTCCACGATCTCGCGTCCGCGCCGCGGTGCGTGGCCGCGAATGAAATTAGCCCCTTTCGGTAGCGAGATGGGACAGCGACGCACCGTCCACTGGAACATCGATTGCGAGGCTGCGGCAAAAGAAGAGGAGCTGGTTCCCTTTCACTCTTGGGCATGAGCGCTCGCGGATCGTAAGGGCCCGACCTTGATTCCCGCTCCACGCTCGAAGAACTCTCCGTTTCCCATTGACCCACATTTCGCGCCACTTTCCTCCTCGGCGGGCTCGAAGAAATAGTTCCGTTGGGAGTCAAAGAGCGTGTCCAAAACGAAGCGCGAATCAGAGTGCGGCCTTTTCCCCCTCTTCTCGGGAGCGCGGGACTCTTTTTATCGGGCGTCGGGATCCTTAAGCAGTGGCCGGAGCCATCGCGAAGTCGACTGCCGCCAGAAGGTTATAGAGAAACAAACATTAGGGGGGGGTAATCGATAGTACGCAGGGGCGTCGGAACTATTATCACTGGGAGGGGCCAACCTTGAAAAGGGCCCGGCTCTTAAGAAAAGGGCCCGGCTCCTATGAAAAGGGCCCGCATTTTTTTGCGAATAGGAAGGGGTAGAGACTCGAATTCCGCGAAAAGTGCATATGAAGTTGGTATAATATGCGTCAGAAGGGAAAAGGCAAGCTGGAAACAAGTGAAATTTAATTTTTATTAATAAAGACTCATTTCTCAAGGGCCCGGGGCAAATTCTGGGGGGGGGGGCGAATGCTCCCCCTGCCCCCCACTTCCGACGCCGCTGATAGTGCATGGTAATGATGGTCATTAATTGAATTGTCTTAGGCCTTAGGTTCTCCTGCATACATGGCGTGTACACATAAAGTATTATGTATGACTTATGCATTGTCGGTTCTTATGATTATAGTTTGAAGTTTTTGAATGTAAGGCTACCGAATGTCTTGAGTTACTTTAGTTGGCCTAACTGCAAACCCGGTAATGTAGTTAAATTTTTAGACTCTCCCCTCAAGGAAATCGGGCTGGTGTGGTGGGTAGAGTAGGTACTTGGCTCTCATCCCTAGGGTCCGGGTTCGATTCCCGGCCCTGCCGTATTTATCATTGATACTATACCGGTCCCCACTTGGATGCTGTGTGGAGAGCACTCCGAGTCCAGTAACCCGTCCGTCGGATGGGACGTTAAACCCATCACACCCATTGCCACCCTTCTTTAAGAGAACCTGGAACCAACGCCAGGTTTCTCTTCACCCTTCCTCCATTCCCTGAAATATTCCTAACTTAACCAAATTTCTTAACGGAACAAATTACAATAGTAGTCGGACACCTACCGTAAAAAACAATAGTTAAGGTTATTAATGATAAAAAATTATCACAAAGACAATATTTAATTAATGTAATTCGGCGCCGGGTTTCTCTCCGCCCTCCTTCCGCTTCGAAATTCGTGAATACCCGCGTATTCTTGATAAAGCTAATGACCTCAGCTTTCGGCCGCACATCTAATAACAACAACAAAACATCCTAACCAACGGACGGAGTACTGACCTTGAAATACTCTCCAGATGACACTCAAAGAGGGTTCCGGATTTCTTTGATAAAAATCCGACTCTGCCAGTATGTGAACCAAGTCCCTCCGGATGTGATGCCAATAAACTACTAACAGCATCAAACCAACATCCTTGGAAATTGCGATCGCAAATAAAAAAAACAGCCTTGTGTGCGTGTCACTTTATTGAGTCAATGTAACTGGCACAATTCTTGAAAATTGCTCAGGAATGCCACTGGCATATAGACCAATTTTCATTTCGAATGGCACACTAATTGAAATGACAGCCACACACTGCATACTTTCGTTGTAACTGTGGCATTTCGGATGGCTGACCAACTTCATTAAAATTTTTTAGACCGGAACAGATTACCTTTCCTGACTTTCCACGTCTTAAGCTGAATGGCAAACAAACGAAACTAGTAGTAGCATCAAGATTAAGGAGCAGTTAAATTATGAATGAGGAGCTGAGAGATTCTGGATATTTTTTTGATCACAGCACCGTAATTTAATCCTATAACAAAAACAACATCCTGGCTTGAGGCAGGATTCATACGAAACCGGTTAATCGGTGCTATTAAATCCCTCCAGCAATTAAAAGCGCCTTAGACGGAATCGGAAAGATTTAAGGAGACAAATGGAAGGGTTTGGAGGAAGGGTGGAATGAAACCCGGCGTCGGCATTATCCTGCTCATGACGAAAAGAGTCAAGGGGACCACAACGTAACGTACCATCCGACGGACGGAGTACTGAACTTGAGGTGATCTTCACTCGGCATTTGCACAGTAAACTTGGGGTTTTAGATTCTCCAACCACTGACTATATCATACAACCTAGTCTAAGTTGTTAATTCTCAGACTGACTCGACGTCCATAACATCGGTAGGATTCAAACCCGTGACTTTCGATTACCAGGCTGGCATGTTAAAACCTAGCTACCGCTGTCGACATTCTCAGCACTCAAGTTGGGATACAGTTTCATATATCAATGAAAAATGTATACCAATGCCGGGATTCAAGCCCGGACCCACGAAGTCGGAGGCCAGTACTCTAGCCGTGACACCAAACCGATCCCCAAGACTTCAGTATTTCTATCTCTATCTGTGATTTTGAAGTCTCTGTCAACCCTTATAGCGCTTTAGACCGGGAAAGAATGCATGTAAAAGGACGGGAATGGAAGGGAAAGGAGAAAAGTAAAGAGTAACCCGCCGTCGGCATTAGTCTACTATTAATGAAAGGTGCCAAGAGGACCATGTTTTAACCTCCCATCCAACGGACGGTGTACTGAACTCGAATGGCCTCCAAAGAGCACTCAAGCTGGAAGTCTACCAAGGAAAAATATCGTCCACTTCCGGAATTCAAACCCGATCCTCTGGGTGAGAGGCCAGTACTCCTACCACAACACCAACTACACCCCGAAGACTTAATTCCATCGAGTTACGATCCTCGTAACTGCGGCCGGCAAACAAAGAAAATGCGGGTACTGTAGGAGATCCTGAGATTTTATGTTTCATACTTTGGAGGAAAGAAGGCGGGAAGATGAATGGTTGGAGAAAGTACGGAAAATTGCCAAATTACAGTCCCAGCGCCCGGAACCACAGAAAATATCGTCATTTTCGCGTAATTTTCTTCGTTCCGTGTGGCAGATTATTACGACCAGTAAGAATAAAGCTCAGGTCCTGGAGATGGTGAAGTTTTCCAAGGATATGGCAGCAAACCATGAGGTCGAAAAGTTTTGGGCGCAGCAGGAAAGATAAAATTGGACCTGCGGTTGATCTAATAGGAACAAACATTTCCGAAGAAGACACTTGATCGGAGAATATATCATTTGTAACCACACAATACCCACTGGTATCTTAAACATCTGCCTACCAAACAACGAACGCGGAATGTAGAATTCATCCACACAATACCCGTTTGTGTGTTAACATTTGAATTCGTAAAAAATATAGCTAAATATTTATCTTCTTTTGCTCTGGATAGTGGCTTCTTTATTATGACATGAGCAGGTGATACAAGACAATAACTCTGCGTTTGATACCCTTGTAACATGGACCCATTTTTATATTGATTCCACAAAACAAAACCAACTCAATATCCTGGTACGCGATTCATGTTGTCTGGGAATTTCCTTAGAGTATTTAAACTAGTATTAGTTGGTATTGTTTAGATTGGGATAGGTTTAGTACGTCGATTTTAATTTTCTCTCCCATTCCTCTTGAAATCCCTCAGCCCTATTTCCTTATTCAGATAAGAGCCCTTAACCTCTTTTTACCTAATCTAAGATTACAGATCTCTTTCTCCCCCACACCAGCCTTGTTAGCTTTCTCCAATGTATAACTTATAGCAAGGGACCAATAAAATTATGCAGCTTGAAATGAATCCTTCGAATTAATTTTACTCATTCCCAATGGGGGCGTTTACTCGGAACCGAAATCGCAATTTTGTACACGAAATCGTTAGGTGAAAACGAAAAACGAATTTTAGTGAAAAAATAAATCTTCTAACCACAACCATTCACTCATAAATCAAAACTTAAAATAAGCAAAAGGTGACGCCCACCGAAAATGCTGCTGTGATAACATTGACGTCATTTTCCTCCCGTACTTGACTGCTTTCAGGGGAGGGGGAAGGGAGTGGAGGGGGGTTCTCGGAAAGTCTGCTCGCACAGATGCTGCCGAAATCGCTCCCATTGGCCGAGTCAGCTGTGTCCCCCCCCTGTGCGATAAGGCGAAGTAGCTTCGCCGGCTCAGTTGTGATTGGACGAAGTAGATATACGTCAGAGGTTGCACCACACCCACTTTTCCGAAAGGGTTAAAAACATCAGTTTTTCGCCGCTTATAACTCGGGAAATAATTGTCGGATCAGAAAACGGAAAAATACGGGTCCTTTTATTTTACAGACTCTATCAGATCCAGCAATAAAACAAATTTGGTAAACGACCCCATTCTGGAGTTACTTATCCAAGAAGTGAATCAGATATTATTCTGGTTGTTCAAGGGTCACTTTAGCTCAGAGAATGAACCTACAATAATAAACCTGAAACATTGCCGTCTAATTAAGTTTAAGAGCAATGGAAATTTAATTCGGTTAGTAAAAATTTTTTTGATAATTGTAAATTAATCATGCAACATTTAGCATGCCAATCGCCGCAACTAGAACAGTATCGCATTGGTATGGCATCTCAAAGGTCGCGTATTCGTATCCTGGCTCGCGTATGGATTCTGTGCCTGTCTCAGGACTCAGATCGGATGCTGTTATGCATGAACACTAGCTGAAGCATCAAAAAGGCGAATTGTAAGAAGTTAATTTTAAGCATGTCCACATCTTTGGCATAACAAGGTTAAGGTGGCTACACATAGGTTTTGCCATGTAGCTGCACATTAACAAAAAGTAATGCACATATTCTTGTGAGCTTATTGACGAACCCAAGGGTAGGACGAGTGAACGACAGCCCTAATCTTTTCATGGACTTTCATAGAAAAAACACACTCGGAAATTCAATCATTTCGATAGCTTGATTGTGATCACTGATGAACCGTTCAGACACCTGTTTATGTAATCGCTCTGAAGTTGTCCCCTAATTCACCAATTAGTCACCTAAATGCCCACTTGGTGAGGAGGAGGGCATCTTAAAAGCTGTCTGCATTCCCTCAAGCCTGAGCTGAGGCCAAAGTCAACGGAGTCACCATTTCAAGTCATCTATCGTTGTCATCAACGAAGGGAGAAAAGGATACATTCTTATCTTAGGCCATGTTGGCATTCGCAGGAAAAGTTATCGAAATGTTTCATCTTGCTCGATTCAGAAAGCAACATCAAAATATTCCGACATAAAAATCCAAAAAATCATCCAAACGGGAATTGGACGTAAAGTTTGTACGAGTTGAAACGATAGCCGAACGAAGATATCGTTATCTGTTCCATGAAAGTTTTTTTTTCTCTCCGAGTCCGCAAGCCAGTTCTTCTTTCCCCCGATCCTCGTCCCACCTGAAACGCTTTCCGCCATTCGGAGTATTCAATTACGTCGCCCTTCCCATTGAGGGAAATCACGTGGGCGCTTCGCATAGCCACCCACGCCGTTATCCCGTCCCATTCTTCACCTGACTCCGACAGTTGCCTTACACAGCGCGACCGACTTCCCTCGTCCACTCCGCGCCAAATCCTGCAGCCCACCATCCCTCCTCACATGTCTGTGCGATACAGCGATGAGTCGACATGTCGTGACGTCCACCGATACATCGCATCGCTGCCTCATCCCCCGACCGCTGCGATGATGAACGAGTCTCAATAGCAGTTATTTGAGGTAGTCGACTGACAGCTTGGACCATTTGCGCCAAGTGGGGAATTGGTACGAGGAAGAAGTATTTTAGGAAACGGGGGAGGAAAGGAGAAAAGCCCGGCGTCGATATCAGCCTTCGAATGCAAGATATTCCACAGAGATTCAGCCTTCGAAGGTGCCAAGGGGTTCAAGGTTGGACGTCCCGTACGACGGACGGAGTACTGAACTCGTAATGGGGTCGTTTACCATATTTTTGTTATTGCCGAATATGATAGAGTTTGTAAAATAAAAAGGCCCGTATTTTTTTTGTTTTTTGATCCGTCAATTATTTCTCGAGTTATAGGCGGCGAAAAACTGATGTTTTTAACCCTTTCGGAAAAGTGGGCGTGGTGCAACCTCTGACGTATATCGACTTCGTCCAATCACAACTGAGCCCGCGAAGCTACTTCGCCTCATCGCAATGGGGGGGACACAGCTGACTCTGCCAATAGCAGCAGTTGCGACAGCATCTGTGCGAGCAGACCTTCCGAGAACCCCCCTCCACTCCCTCCCCTTCCCGTAAGAGCAGTCAAGGACGGGAAGAAAATGACGTCAATGTTATCACAGCAGCTTTTTCGGTGGGCGTCGCCTTTTGCTTATTTTAATTTTAGATTTATGATCGAATGGTTGTGGTTAGAAGACTAATTTTTTCACTAAATTTCTTTTTTTCGTTTTCATCTAGCAATTTCGTGCAGAAAATTTCGATTTTGGTTCCGAGTAAACGCCCCCATTCCTCCAAAGAGCACTTAATTCGAGGTCGGTGTACCACCGAGAATTTGGATAATGCCGGAATTTGAACCCTGGTACTCGGGATGGGAGGTCAGTTCTCTAGCCATCACACCCATCCGATTCGCGCATGTTTAAGAGATGAACTTTTGAAATATGAGGAGATTATTCAATGGAAGAATCGAGTGGAGAGCCACGTCCGTCTAAAGCCTGAACCACACGATCATTTTTCTCGGACAAGTTCAGGGACAGCGGCAATGGCATATCTAATGACAGCTGATAATGAATATCCAAAAGGATCATTTTTGGGAATAGCTCAAATGATAGGGACTCCGATCTCATATTTCATCCTTTGCAAGGATCATTTTTCCCATCCTTGAAGATGTAAATGAAACCAAAAGTCAGCCAATTAGCAAGTGCGGAATGCAGAGGCTGTAATCGAACGCCTATTGTAAACAACACGTAATCGCGACAGGTAAAAATTGAATTTCTCGAATGATTCGACAGGGGGTGAGAAAAATGAACGCGTGAGTGGCGAAAATAATAACTCGAGATATCAATTTTCCTGTCCATGAATACATTATCTTTAAAGGACCCATGAACGCCTACTCGAAAAATGACCATGTGCATTAATAAGGTAACTTTGGGACAGGGACGTAGCCATAAATTTGCTTCGGGGGGGCTAAGTCAAATGTAGAGTAACTTGAAACAAACCAGCTTTCCTCGTTCGTTGCCGACATGTTACAAATCTTCATTACTTTTACTTAACTTTCAGCGCTTGGTATCAACTTTCACAGAGCCCATTCCTATCTCTTCTCACTGGTGAAGCTCACTGTTTACCTTGTAATGAAGAGGTTAATTTGACCGGCCACAGAACAAAAGTTCAACGCATACGTACGCATCAGATTGAAAAGAACAGGTATTAACCACACACATGCATCAAAATAGTTATCACGTTTCAAGACAGTGTAATTCGGATTATCATGCCCAGTTAAAATCTTCACGACAAAATTATTGGGAAAAAATATCTGGGGGGGGCTGAAGCCCCAGAAGCCCCCCCCCCACCGGGCTACGTGCCTACTTTGGGACTAATGATGAGCCGTCGCAATAGTCAATCGTACATTCGCAACGCAAGTGCGACGCAGCGCGCGGATTCATATTTTGCGACTTGGAAGACTGCGCGGCGTTGCATACTCGGGCACCGCAGCGCGCCTTTGTCGGCCAGAGCCCACGCGGCTCTTCGGACGCTTATTGCCGAGTCCCGCCTCCCGTTCTCCTCATATAAGTCCACGCGCGCGGAGCCGGGGACGTCACGTGACTCATGGAAGGTTGGAAATGCCCCCGTCGTGGGCGGGACAAGATGAGATGGCATTCGCAAGCCGCGTTTTTGTTGCCGTTGTGGTTATTGGACGTTGTGACCCACAGCTGAGCTCATTTTCTCCATCGAGATCCGGGTTTATAATATTTGATTAAATATTTTCGAGTCTAAAATCAGAGTTTAGGCTCTTATACAGTTAAATTATATGCCAACCTACTGTTATTCAGATGCACTTTCCGTAGTGAAGTTTCGGTAGCCGCTAAAGTAGCTTATCTTCTACATAAACTGATGTTACCGCTAATCAGATGTAGTAACATCAGGCCTAAGTTTGCAGCAGCAGTCATTCAAGGTGGCGACCACTACACTGCCATCAAATTTAATTTAATCGTAAGTAGAGATAGAATTAGGTTTTTAAGGTATTCAGACTCCTAAGATTATATCGCACCGTGTAACCTAACTTTAACCTAGCGTTAATTCCAATACGAACCCAGCGTTAATTCCCTGGGTGGGATTCGAAGCATCGAACTTCCGGTTGCCAAACCGTCACTTTACCCACCTGACTGCCCAGGCCGGCTTTAACCCAATGAAAAACACAACATCCACGCCGAGGTTCAAATCCACGAGCTTTCGTTTGACAGGTCGTCGCGATATTACGAACTCGACTCCGAATCCGGCTGGACTGAACCGAGTCTCGGCGAGTCCGAATCTCGACAATCCAAACATGCAGTCTAGGAAAGAGTTCTAACCCTATATTTCCCTTCGGCGGATTTCCCGACGGAAATTAGTTCGCCCCCCTTCGTTTAAAAGGGGACACTCGACCCATCCCACACTTCGACTCCCAAGAATAGTCCTCTCTAATGTTAGGGTGACGTGGACGTTGAAATCCTTTTACGTCGGCGCTCCCCCACCCCTCACTCCAACCCACAGCATATTTTCTAAGGCTGTACAAGACGTGTGCGACCTTCCTAGGGCTTCCGCCGCCGGGTGGTGGAATGGAAAAGAGCCACGCGATCCCCAGCGCTTCGGATCAAACGACCAACGGTCTCCAAGTCACCCGTGTTCCGAACGGCTTGGGGACGGTTTGGTTTTCAAATTCCCTCCCCGTCGAATGCGTCCATTCTTCCGTACCACTACAGGGTCCCCTTCGCACGTCCCAAAAAAGAAACTTATGCCAGACTTCCTTTGATAATAGAGTCTGTGCATGAATTAAAAAAAAATACTTTTTACCTCTAACCTGGTAAAAAATATTAATAAAGATACGCAGAAATGATTCACCAATGCCGTTTGAGTACAAAAATATCCAATCGAAAAATAGCACATTTAAATTCCCAATAAATACCACGATGTCGATAGAACAAGCACTTTGACGTCATTTTCCTAGTATCCCACCAGGAAATATGAAAGGAAATAAACTAGGAAAGGGGAAAAAGCACAAACTTTGCTAGTGCCAAGATGTGCTAACACAGGAATTAGGACACCGGAAAAGCTGTTTTTCAATTTACCAAAATATTCTGAAAAGAGGAATACCGAGAGATACTGATTCATAACGTTTGCCCATGATTTTCGGAATGCTTCCAGAGGGTTCATTTTTGAGATAAAAATGCATGATTTGCGCTAACTTTTCAATTTAAAAACATCAGAACGATGAGGACGATGGAGGAGTTTTCCATCGAAACGTCAGCAACACAAAGTCTTATTCGCCTTGAAACCCTAGTCATTTATTAATAAAAACATCAGATTCGAAATGCATGATCACTTCTATACGAGTGTGAAATACTTTCATTAAATAATAATTTCATGCCCGGATCCTATGAAAAACCTATAAAGGGTAGCAAATATATACTAACGGCTTCCAGAAGGGGTTTTTTTAGGTGCCCAATCGCATAATACTAAAGGTGAGGTGAGGAGTAGTAGGAAGGGATTAGGTTGGTGCGGTGGCTAGAGTATTGGCCTCCCATCTCGGGTACCTGGATTCAAATCCCTTATGTGACTGAGATTTTTTCACTTTTTTCCTCCTTTTTAAGTAGGAAGAGGTCGCAACTTGCGTGCTGTATGGAAATCACTACAAGGGTATCACTCCGTCCGTCGGACGGGACGTTAAACCATGAACCCCTTGACGCATTTCGATGAGAGCATGCTGAGAACGACGCCCTGTTTCTCTCGGTCCTTCCAGCATTGCAGGAAATTATTACATCTATCTAATTATTCACCGATTCTGAATGGCTCAGATAACCTAACCCGTATGTCATCTCCCTAGAAGAACTCCTTCGAGCAACGTTTTAGGGGCTATTCCGCTTTTTCACGTAGAAAGGTAAAAATAGAATGTCTGCGGACGTCGTCGTGATAGCTCCCACCGCAATGTCTCAATCGTATTGTCTTGAGGATATTTATCGATATTTTCAAAACAAATCGCGCTAGAACTTCGTTTTGCGATTGCGAAACCGTGAAATATTTGAGAGGATAGCAGATTTTACCCAAGTATCGAGGTCATATTTAGGTTTTAAGTCTCAAGGAGGAGTATTTCAAGTCTAATTATAATATGAACGTACACATGGCCGTTTGAACTAGCATTGAGTTTAATGGTTGGTTTGATAGTTTATTATTTTGGGTCATCGTCCCGTTTTATCGGCTTAACTCCTCTTCTTCCCCTCCCTTGCCCTACATTACGGTCTTGGATAACTTTTCTTCCATGCTAGGGTTCAAGACTACTGGAAATCCAAAAACAGAACATCGAATAAGTCGAAATGAACCCAAAAAGGCCTAAAATCTCCGACGTTCAACATTTTTCACGGGATCTTTATGCTCATGAGACTTGCGGCCGATGCTACTAACCCTTTGGGTGTAGGTGGTCACATTATGATACAACAAATTCATTTGAATTTCCTGCCACTGGAGTAGTAGTTTCATCGCAGAACCACCGTTTCCTCATAAAATACTGCTGCCATCAAGTGTAAAAATTGTAATTTTTTGGGCCCTGCTCCTGAGAAGTCGATAAAGAATAACAGGAAAAGATGCTATTGCATTTTCAAACGTGTAATTAAATTCCTAGAATGGTAAGGCAATTTTCCACGACGCAATAAGTTGTACAGCTTGATGCAGCCTATATCAGGGAAATCCCATGGCTGAACGCTTGGAAATGGAAACGGCACGGCCGTTCGTGAATTTGGGAGGGTTTACATGCATGTAGCTGGACACGATGCATTTCTCCCTTCGCGTCATCACACGCATCACACTGCACAACGGCAAGAATCGCGTAAAACGGCCTCTCAATCGTCCACGCCAGATTCTTCTCCCCGACACCCATCCACTGCACGCAATACGTTCCCGATATCACCGGCCGACGGCAGCGCTTAAGCTGTGAGCAGTGCAACGGCTGAAAACGGTTGCATCAGTGCATTGGTTGCATCAGAGCGTCAATGAGTGGTGTGGCTTGCACTCGGCCGCGGGAAGCCCTTGCTGGATGGATCCGGCGCCCCGCCGACGGCGGCCGCGAGCGTCAACTCACCGGCGCCGGGTTCTCGAAGGGTACAGAAGGAAATACCCAAGAGCAGCCGGAGACGTGCGAAAAAGTATTCGTCCACGATGATAAATTAGGAAACCACAACACCAAGGCAAAGGTTTTAAAAAAATCTATCGAAGCAATGATTCCCGAATTACGAGGGAGGATTGGAACGGTCCTTGGGTCTACTGGGCCATAATCTGGAAGGTCTCGGCAATTAAGAACCTCTACAAAGACAAAATTTTACGCCACACCCCAACTTTTACTCTGAAAATGGGCAGTTTGCAGGCAAAAAGTGGAGGCCTGAATTCATCGGAAGCTTGACATTTTTAAGGCCCTTAACTATTGAGTACATCCTTATTAAGGCCTCTGGTATCCTATTTCAAGACCCTGATTTCGAATCCCGGCAGTAGGAGAGGTTTTTCGGCAGAACTCCGATCTCCGTTATTTTGGACAAGACTTCAGAAGCAGTACTCATTTCGGCCGCACAGAATAATTGAGTGCAACACAATGCGGAGACCTAAAAATGCACCATTTCTAGGAAAAATTTTACCGCGAACTCCTCTCTTAGCTCGTCAGAATCCTCTCATAGCAGACAAAATGATATCGTATGGCGCATTTTGTGTATACACACTAGAGTGCGGGATTTCCAGGTGTGTTTGGAGACCTTCCCGTTGGAAGCATGTGGAGTTAAAAAAAACTGTATCCCATATTTTCCAACAAGTCAATCAATATACTTAGATCCACTTCAAGGCGGTAGAGTATTCAAGAACGAAACAACAAAATATGAAAGAAGCGTAGTGTCATAGAGTAACCGTTCCCGCATGTAACCTCGAGAAGAGGTATAGCCGGAATAACTCCGTACGAGTCACATGGGACTCTAAATCTACGACCTTCTTTTAAAGAGTGCACAAGTTATTACCCTTCGGTGCACAAGTTATTAACACGCAACACTGTTATGCTTCTTCTGAATGAGTCACATTACCTACAACCACAGGGTTTTAATACCTCCGGGCATATCAAATCTGCCTCGGGGACGACACAACTATAAATATCAGAGTATTAAAGTCTTCTTAAATCCACTTCCAAAGGCAGGGGAAATTCGAAAACGTCTTAAGATTCAACAAAAAATTGCAGTATAAATTTTGATTTGTACGAGCCTATTCTTTTGCTCTCGTAAAAATCGACACTTCAAGGTCGATGAAATAAAAAGTTGCCCCTGGAATCGTATCAAGTTTCCTAATTTCCCTTAGTTAAACCAAGTTAAATCTGATAATTTCACATTTATTACGACGAATATCTAAGCTATAATTTTTTTTCTTGATTACCTACATCATTTTTTCTATGAATTTTTCTTGTATCACATAGCATTGATTCATGCCCTGACACTACTAATTAGCCTATTTTAGACAAACCAAAAGTATCTATAATCACTCTCTCTCCTCAGCAAGGTAGATTGGCACCATTACTTTTGATCCGAGAGGGAAAACAAGGTAGGAATAATCACCCACTTTAGGAGCTGTGTAGTACGCAAAATCAATCCCGTTACTACTTATTGTTAGTAACGGGATTGATTTTGATCGACAAATTGGGAGAAATTCATAAGTGAGATGTATTGCCTACAATGCACAACATACAACTATTGGCTATATCAGATAGGACTGAAGGCGTTTGTGGAATTCACGGTAACGAACAAAATAAAAGCTTTAGTCAATTCCACACAACTTTTAATAAACCGACCAAGGTTTCGACAATTGTTGTCATTCTCAAGCTTGACCTTCGGAATGACAACAACTGTCGAAACCTAGGTCGGTTTACAAGTTGTGTGGAATTGACTAAAGGTTTTATTTTATTCATTACCATGAATCTCTTGGCTACTGTCTTTGTGAAAGACGAATCCAACTCATATTTTTCGATCCATTCATTCATTCGTACACACGTCAACCCGGGAGATCCCTTTGTCCTTTGTCCACAAAACAAGCGCTGATAACAAAGGACGAATTTCTCATGTTCCTTATTACAACTTGAGCAGGTCTTTTGTTGAACCGTTCCCGCACTTTCATCCGTGCCATAAATCTTTGTAATCGTGAGACTCTTTCACGCGGATCGAGTATTATTTGGGCCGAAAAGAAACCGGGAGATTTTTGTTTTCACGCGAGTCAATGACCCAGACGTAGTTTCAAGAGGATTGGCGTAGGGTTTCACCATCTAACAAAAAAAAACACTCTTCGTGACAAGAGGGTTTCCGTGCATGCTTCTTATCCGCTACAAGAATGTGCGCTCTTGCACTCGG
Source organism: Platycnemis pennipes (assembly GCA_933228895.1). Taxonomy (NCBI): domain Eukaryota; kingdom Metazoa; phylum Arthropoda; class Insecta; order Odonata; family Platycnemididae; genus Platycnemis; species Platycnemis pennipes. The sequence continues at coordinate 55,563,514 of OW121846.1, forward strand.
AATTCAGCCTCGGACGAAGTGGCACATACCTGCCATACCTGAAGAATTCTCACCTCATACAATGAAATATTTTGAGGATATGTGGCAAGGAGTGTCAGGAAAACTGTCAAAATCATATTTTTAGGGGAGAAGACAGACAACTTCTATATATATTAATTTTGTAGCGTGCCAGTCAGTCAGTTGGTCCGTCCGTCATTCTGTATCCGGTTTGTTTCGTTCTCCCCCAATTTTTGAGCTAAAAATTGAGGTTTGGTGCGTTGAGTGTGGATTCTCTGTCTGTATGATTTGGTAGAAGTTCTGGATTTTTAGCAGTTTGTGGTGCAGAGAAAAATGCAAGAGAAAAATGGTGTTTTCCCTATCTTTTAACATGGGAAACCAGTTGCTATGCATATTTGTTTACGTTGCTAAGTAAATGTGTTTACGTTTTTGGTAAAGGGGCAAAAATTGGATTGAAGAATTTGAAGAAAGTGGAATTAGTTTCATCAATCAATTTTGTAAGCATGAAAATATTGATGTTTTCGATGTGCAGATAGTGAAATAAAACAATTTTTGCCTACCGGCCCCGATCTTGTGAATTGTGAATTTTAAAGCTAGGCGTTTTGAAGTACTTTTATAAAAGTTGAAAGAAGGTTTATTATGCATTAATGTTTGTTGTTAAATCAGCAGGTTAATTCGAATATATATTAATTTTGTAGCGTGTCAGTCAGTCAGTCAGTCTTTCTGTATCCGTTTTGTTTTGTTCTCTACCAAGTTTTGAGCTAAAAGAGTGAGGTTTGGTGCGTTCAGTGTGGATTCTCTGTTTGTATGATTTGATAGAAGTTTTGGATTTTTTGCAGTTTGTGGTGCATATAAAAATGCAAAAAACATGGTTTTTGAGAGTGGCAGACAACATATATTGAAAATTTGGTGCAGCAGCAGGTAAAAACATATAGCATAATTAGAGTGGGACACATTTCTCTCTTTATAAAATAGCCATTTCCTTCTCTCTGCATACGAAATGTTTATGAAAAGTACCTGCAAAGCAGGCAACAGACATGCTAGTAAGTAATTTAAGCCGTGAAGAACATTTGCGTAGTATTGTATGTGTAAGAGTATTTTTTAGGAAGTGGAGGAGGCCGGAGAGAAATTCATCCACACTCAACGACAAGAACACTACTCATAACGGAAGCGGTGCACTACTTAGCATTCGATGCGACGGACGGAGTAGTGCACTTGAGGCACCATCAAGCAGTTAGATGATGTATTTCCGAAAATTTTCTAACACTGCTGGGATTGTACCCCAGGTTCTCGGTATGGGAGGCTGTGTCTACAATACTAATGCGATCCCCGCCAATACTCATGAATGACATGAGGAAAAAATGCGAAAAAGGAAGGTGTGAATGGCAATGACCCAATTTCCCTTCACATTTTACTGGTCTAGAACAGTATGGGGATAACATTTTTCGAGGAAATCTGTTCCGCTTTTTATAAACCTGCTTTCTTTGCAACTCTCTAATCTTTTGATGCCGAACGAGACCGCGATTACTTCCTCCACGTTGCCGATTAATTCACATGCCTGATCTCCCCTCAATACGTTTATCTTTGTAGTTATCATAGAGGAAACGAGTTCCGGCGAGATGTGGTGGAAGTTTTCCATTATGGATAAATGAAAAAACGTAGTGAACTCCACAGTGAATTTTATTGCGACGACCTAGGTTTCGACACGTAGTGTCATCTTCAGGTACAATATACACTTCAATTTTACTTATATACACAAAATATTGGGGGGGGGGTGGGAGGGGGAATGAGTAAGGGGAAGGTAGGGAAGGGTTTGGAAGGTTAGTCATTGGGTGTGTTGGCAAGTTGCTGAGGTGGGGAGGGGGGGAGGGGGTTAAGGGCTTGGGTTAGTCATTAGGCGTAGGTACGGGACATTCAGCGCGGGTAGGGGGGCTAGTCATACACTTATTTGTCATCAATGTTTTTCAGTTCAAATTGCACTTGGGTTTTTTCACTATTTTGGGCGTAGGGTGTTTAAGGGGATGGAGAATAATGGAGAGTGGGAGGGGAGAACTTGCTCGTTCGCCAAAGGGACGTTGTTTTTAAAATGGTGGATGATTTCTAGGGATTCAAGGGCGTCTAATCTTCTTCCATTATTTTCTATGTGCAGGATGTCTGGGATGAAGCTGCTATTGTGGTTGTTGTCACTGAGGTGGTTGGCGAACATTGATTCTCGTTTCTTCTTTTCATGGCACTTTTTGTGTTCTTCTGTTCTAACATCAACACTCCTTTCTGTCTTACCGATGTATAATGTTGGGCAATCGTCGCACTTTAAACAATACACTGCACTTCTTTTGTGTTTTGGAATTTTGTCTTTGGCATTGAATAATAGCTTTTTTATAGTTGATGGGGAATAGAAAGCTGTTTTGTATTTCTGTTTAGGGAATTTTGAGGCGACCTCATATGAAATATGTTTGTAGTTATCCATCTACCTAGCCACCATTGGTATCCTATCCCTAAATTTATATTGACTGCCCCTTGCTCTGGGCTATTTAATAACATAATTTCACGAACGGTACTGTTCTCTTCTGAACTTACTTCAGAAATTCATTGATGGAAACACTCTCTCGTGTTTATACTTCCCCAATCTGGTTTTCTGACGTGAAAAATCATTCGACATGACACCTCGTGATTTACGCATGTGTCATGCGTGGGATTTCCCTGATTTCCTTCACACTATTGAGCAAAAGAATGCCAGATCATCAAACCATCACGGGAAAAAGAGCTGTTGAGATGGAAATATTTTCCTTGATGTGTGCCGGAAGAACCTCTCGTAACACACAAGTAAATAGCAAAGTTGCAGGAAAAGGTGAAATGAATGTTATTGCAGACTACATTCAATAATAACCGACTTTGTTTCTTTACACATCAAGGTATATCTTGATTGTAACGCTCGGTGCTATTACAGCATCGATTCTGGCGTTGCTACGCAATGTAATTGACGAAATACTCTAATTAGCATGAAATTAGCGGAAAAACACCATCCGCAACGTTTGAGCCACACATTCAAAATTTGAAAAAGTTTATGTTACGAAGTGGGCCATATGTATGCGTTTATCAGGCACATTAGTAAAAAAAGGTTAATACAGCATGAAATTAAGTTCCCGAGTTTCGCTGGCAATAGTGAAAGGATCGAGAAATGTTTTTCGTTAGAATTGTAACATATGAAATATAGATGATGAAACACAGGAAAACTATCGTTTTCACAGAGAGGAAAATCTTTCAAAGGAAATTAAAGGATGAGATCTTAAAAAAGATTGATTAAGAGTTCTCCAGAAATGAAATAATGCAACAATATGCAATGAAAGATTTGATATCTAAGGTGCCGATGATTCAATAGCTTATTCCTAGATAGTCTTCAAGGTGTTGAACGCCCTGAAGACGTTGGCGGAGTCACCTATTCTGAAATTCTAACCCAGTGGGAATCCAGAGAAGAATTCGCCCGTAACAAAATCTAATCTTCCTCTAGATAAGATATACATAAGAATGGATGGAGAGACCAAAAGAATTTGCGACAGATAAGGTGCAATCAGCTCACAAAACCGACGCAATAAACTCATCGGCCATTTGAGAAGTCAATATTAATATTCTAGGAAATGATAAGTGCATGAAATGTTTCTTATAGGATATTACTAGTGCTCTCTGGCTGTGAAAAATAATAGTCCATTAAGATGAAAGTGAGGCAAGACAAATAACCATCCTTTAAGATTAAAAATAAGATAAGACATAGAGATTCAATATGACGCGGTGGGAAGGATTTGTAGCAGACGCGATGTATTTACATCCACACGAATGTATTTGTAAATGCTTGATCAAAGATCTGGTGAAATAAGAATCAATTTGAATAGCGGCAGTAGTTATTCTGGGAAGATGACCATCAGGTAAGGTCATTTGCGCAATTTAACAAAGGCTGGTAATTTAGTATTGCTTGGAATTGTCAGAATACAGAAGATGAGATGAGAGAAGCTCGTCGACGGCCTATTCGCCAAACGAGAGACGCCTAAGGGTTCACTGTTTGACGTGCAAAGTGACGGACGGAGCACTGAGCTTGAGTTCTCTCCACATCGCACCCAAGTCACACAGATATAATAATCAAATAGCTATCACTGATGGAATTCAAACCCTGACCCTTGACATAGGAAGCCACTATTCGAGCCACCACGCCAAACCAATACCTCCGTCATCATCATTTAGCGACATATAACCGAGGCAGTTTAGGGTATTTAGCATAGATGGGTGCATGGAGTCCCTGCTTTCTCGTCAAATTAGGCTCCGCCAAATCACGACGCAAAGACGAACGGAAGAAAGTGAACAATAATGCCCGTACAAGCTTGTCGTATATATTTATCAATACTCGTACTGTTTTGTTTGGCGGGTCTGATGGCCAATTTTCATAATAAAAATTTTATTTCCCCGTAACATACCAGTTCCCATTCCAAATAATAAAAATAAAATATATTTATACCACTCTCATTTATTATATATTTTATACATAAAATATCAGGTGTATTATATATTTTAAACATAAAATATCAGTTGTATTATATATTTTTTACATAAAATATCAGCCCCAATGCGTCGGAAAATTGTGTTGTCATGACGGAGTAGCGGATCACTGGAATCATACTTTAGATATATCAGGGAAACGATGAAAAACGGGGGTCTCCTGTCACTTGATCTGGGTAGGAATTCTCCAAAGAACGGAGGAAGAAAGAAGTGAGCCGAGCGTAATGGAAGAAACCTAGGGGTCCACGGTTTAACATCCCATCCGACGAACGGAATGCTGAACTTCTTTTCTCCACACCGCACTCAAGTATACACCGGTATACCACTAAATAAATATGTCATCGCAGGTATTTGAATGCGGAACATCAGGACGGGAGGCCAATACATTCTCGGAGGCCGTTCTCTGAAGGAAGGCGACACGAGACGGGAGAAGACGAGATGAGATGAAGACTGGAGCACAATGAAAGTGATCGGAGTGCGGAATTGAGAGCAGTTACATCACCGAGTCCTGCTCCAAGACCAAGAAAAGATGGGACCTACTTAACTTATTCCCAAGGAATCAACCCAAAGTGATCATGCCCATCAAAACTTACGAGGCCAAAAGACTATGGAGCCAACTTTTTGCACTCATTTATTTCACCATAAAAATTTAACTAACTCAAGAAATATTGATTAAATTTGAATCAAAATCCGACATCTCAAAAAAATACTCGGTAACGGATAAATAGTAGTATATTTCCTCAATAATAATGGGAAAATCGTAATTTTCTGGTAAAATAAAACTGCAAGAAAGTAATCATGAAACTACAGATCTGATTTTAAAAAATATCACGATCAAATAAAACCATAAGAGATATATAATGTGTATAACATCAAGAAATTTAAAATTAATATTTGTGATACATATATCAATGCTCAATTAGATAGCTACATATGTCATGAATGTGTGGCAAATATTATGTATCAAAAAACTATAGTTACAGAGAAAACTAATCTCTTATAAGAAGTTTATCCCATTTCATATCTTTCTATACTAACTTCGGAATGTGTTGGGACATCGCTGCTGCTTCTTTAACCTAAAAGATTCCTCCAACATCAGTTACGAGTAAGCATTTCCGCTATTTTCACTCACCACTGGAAATCCCAATTCGATTGTAGTTTCATGCACTTTATGTACTAAGAAAATACTCGAGAAAGGTATTGATGCGATGATTAGAGAGCTATTCATCCCACAGCCTCGGTTCGTATTCCAGAGGAGGCTGAGATTTTTCAGTAGAACCCCAGTCCCTTCTTGATTGCTGTATAATCAGCGCAACAGCACAACACGTACTCCGTCGTCAGATAGGAACATTTGGAGCATCTCGAGACTAAGGCTAAGGACTACACAGATCATTTCGTTAAAAGTAAAGCAAAGTCAACGCTAGGCTTTTCTCCTAACGTTTTGGGCCTTTTCTCATGGATTCCAACGATTCCTTCAGTGAGGATGTTACTAGACACTACTTGGAAGATGCCTTTCGGAATACTGAGTTCCCGAGATCGTTCATGAAAAGACCATATATGAGTCACTCTTTATGAAGTAGGCTCAACGGGAGGATAGGATACGGATTCAGCATTCGAGAAAATATCAACAAGGGTTAGATACCAACTACGTGATGGAAAAGAGGGAAAAGATGATATCCTTAAAATACATCGGTAATTTATATTTTATCTTACGTTCCTCATGAGGTGTTCGTCAACATGCGCAAATGTTAGGAACAGCGAAAAGAGTCTACGTCGTGGTGGTATCCGAAAACTTCCTAATACAGGTATCCCCTTGAGTATAGAGGACCATGATTGGAGACCTATCAGGCGTGGTAGCAGACGTTCCAGGAGAGTAGGTATCTATGTTTCTGCTTGGTGGACATCACCGATTGGAGGCTCTCGGTCAGATAGTTACTACGGGGAGGCAAACAACAGCTAAAGTCATTTGCACCTTTCAAGATACTTAAGTATGGTATAGGTAGGATCCGCACTGGAAGCGGAAGGAGAGTGGTGAAAAACTCGGCGTCGGCTTTTGCCCGTTCTCGACGAATCGGACCAAGAGGACCACAGTTTAACGGCCTATTCGACGTACCGTGTACTGAACTCGAAGTGCTCTCCACGCAGAACTCAAGAAGGGACCGGTATAGAGATGAAAAACACTACAGCCGGTTTGAAGTCGAGCCATCATGTTGATAAGTCAGAACTCTAGCCAGAACATCTAGCGAATTCTCGCCTAAGATCAAAACAATATCCGTGCACAAGACGAGATTTGAACTGTTTGAACTTTCAAGAGTGGATATGGATTGAGAGAAAAGCCGTGAAAATCTTTGAATGACGTAGCTAAACATTATCCGTGCACAAGGCGAGAGCCGAAGTATTTGAACCTTGCGAGAGTGGAAATAGAGAGAAGAGCCGTGAAAATCTTTGAATGACGTAGTGTATATGATGTAACTGGTGAAGGGTGTACAACAGAGTTATTACGAGTTAGAATGAAGAAATGAGCCAATGTCTGTATCCGTAGGAGGACTCCGACGAACCAATCTTACGATTGACAAGTATTAACGAGGAAGTTTTGAACGATTGTGTGAAAACCGGTTGTGCCATCATCGTGGAGCAGACACCAGTCAGGTCGACGTCAACACTCTTTAAACACCGCAGAAGTTTTATAGCGGAAATTCTGCATTTACACTTTGAAATAAGGAAGATCTCTGCATAAAAACAAGTAAAAAAGAATATCGAATCGTAATAAAAACAGCGTTCCTAGAGCAATATAAAATCTAAGAAATATCCGTTCAATGTATGATAAATTGAATCCATACAATTCTCGATAATGGATGAAATGTACATCATTTAAGGGTAATATTACAGAATGGAGGACGTAATGAGTAGATGTGAGGTGTTGATTGCCGATTACTCTCATCCTCGACTGGCTTTTACACTACAAGGAAACTCCACCATAAAATTAATGTCTTGTTTTATCCATCGTTTCCTTATCTTGATTCTAACAGTGAAAAATATCCTAGAGATATTTATTACTCGAGAAACATACGGTTCAAGGAAATGGTTCTTGAAATCGTATTAACTTATGGTCAACGATAGGTTCTCAGAAAATATAACTTTAAGATATCATAACAAAATTCTAGGTAGAATAAATACTAATATGAGATTCTCATAGAGCCAAGTAATTATATGATGCTTCCTCTACGTATTTGCCTGTCTTTACCTCGTTTAGCTGTGGAGATTCAGCCGGCCGACTTCTGACGTGGCGATTATTGCTCCATCCATGTTATTGCATGAATGAAGTGCTTCGATGAATGGCCGCCTGAATATAGCTCGAAAACTAGACTATAGCTAATTAGTATTATAAAGTGTTCCACAGGTTAAGGAAGGCTTGGACGGCCATAAAAGTACCCCAGGCAACCTATCCGTTGCATGAAATTTCTTTAGTTACCTATCCTTACCTCCTTTCCTCCACTCTATCCAGACTGCCATTTCTTTTCCTTCCACAGCAAACTCCTGATTTTCCCTGCTGATGACTGGTAAAGGGTGGTTATAATATGAAGATACCAATCCACCTCGAGTTAGGTGTTTTATCAGAAAATAGCAATTATGGTACCGAAAATGAAACTGTTTAACATAGCATTTACCGACGTCACTTTGTGGGACTGCATATTTATAACTAGTCTAACTAGTTCCGGTTGGAGAGCACTGTGATATTTTCAGCTGACCTATTTGTCAACAATCGATAAGTTCCATACAAAAAATTTCTAACTTATTAACTAAATTTAGCCAACTACTCTAAACCTGATTCAGTAGATTTTAATTTACGGACTATGCAAGGACTAAGGCTACATCGCAACCTATGGTCTTAATTCTGAGGTAAAAATATACCCGTGCCCGAGGAAGGAGTCAAATCTAAACCTTAGGACAAATAAATTAGGAGCGCTACTAGCCTATGACCACGATCGGCCCTGAATAAAGCATATTTAATGCAAATTGATGCAAAATTAATTGTTAAGAACACCACCTACAAATGAATTCAAGTGTCCTTCGGACGGACCTTGAGGTACTTTAGTATGTGTTGTCCTAGGGACCGGGATGCAAAAATATGTACAGAATAGCGACTTTACGAATTAGGTACTGCTATCCACGAGGCATACAAAACTACTTTACAACAGCTGGGACACCACTTTGATAAGCATAAAATGGAGCTGAAAAATATCAAGGACTTTTGCGGTTTTTCGATAACTTATAATATTTATCCATACATACTGCATTATCAAAATCTTGACTAATTTCACGGGAATTAATCATGAACTCAACAAGATTAAGTGGTATTAGTCATCTTTCTAACAAGATGCAGCCAAAATAACAGAAGCGATACAGCAAATTGGAATCGAACGATGTGACTGAATTGAAAGAATCGAGTTGGCAACGAGGCTGAATCGTATTGAATATCACGATGCGTGAAATCAATTATATTTTTAAATGTATTAGGAAGCAAGTGATATGGTTATAATACTGACTCATTAGACCCTAAAGAAGCTGTTATGTTTTGTTACTCAGAGGACGCGACCTACAGCTGAGGTAACTTGTGCCATTTAGGATAGTTGGGTAATGGTAGGAGTTTTCATGGAAGGGAGGAAGGGTGAAGAGAAACCCGGCGTCGGCATTGGCCTACTCTTAACGACAGGCGCCAAGGGGACCACAGCTTAACGTCCCATCCGACGGACGGAGTACTGAATCTGAAATGTCGTCCACTAGACACTCAAGTAGTGACCGGTATGATACAGAAAAATCCGCCAATGCCAATATGAATTGAACCCGAGACCTCGGGATGGGAGGCCAGTTCTCTAGCCACCACACGAACCCGATCCCCGTGAAGCAGCTTCATTCACCTGAAACCACTTCCTAGATATTTAACAGCCGACCACCTTAACACCTGTGACGTCAGCCATTTCTGCATCAGGACATGGGATGGAAGCTCAAAAGCTGAAACGAGCTAGGAGTGCACAATAATTGCCATGCGAAAAAATTCACCCGGACCGTAGTGGTCTGCGCAGTGGCCCGGAAAGCCAAAGGTCCGTGGTTCGATTCCCGGTCCAGGTGAATTTTTTCGCATGGCAATTATTGTGAATTTCACCGCCGTTCACGCGGCAGGCTTGAAATATACTGCGAGCTAGGAGTGGATTGAAAGTTCGCGGATTAACTCGACAGCTGCCCGGGGCGCCATCCCTTCAGACAACTCTGTCGGGGTGCAGTGGACGGAAAGTGGCACCGGAAGGCTGTCGATCGTTCCGGCGTCCGATCCCGCCCCGGGCCCTCGCCCCCACCCGCGCCGCTAAGTGTGCTTCCGCGTCCGTCCGGCCCGCTTCCGGCCCCTGGCCATTGTGGGCGTGGGCGCGCTGGGGGGAGCGCCGCTGACACGGGCCACTGGCCGCGGCCCGCGACATCCGCCACCCGTCCCTTCCGCCGCGGAGGTCACGGCCCGCGTCCCCGCCGTCGGCGGCCGGCATTCCCACGCGCAACCCGCGCGCGCGCGCGGAGACTGTAGCGCTGGATGTCGCGGCGCTGGAAGCCGAGAGGGAGCGAAAGAAAGACGGAAACAGCCGAGGGTTGTTTACCTCCTGGAGCGAAATGACCAATATTGCATTATCCGGCGTCGTTGTTTTTTGGGTAAACCCGCGTCAAAGTATAAAAATGACCAACATTTTCGTCTCCAGCAGCGGTCATCTGTTGGTCATTTTTATACTGTGACGCGGGTTTACCCAAAAACCAACGACGCCGGATATCATGAACCGCGAAAGTTTTAACGAATTAATATTGCATTATGTACAACAGATCGAATGTTGAAAATTGGAACTTCATAACAAATAAATATTCCCAATCATATGAATGTTCGTAGTAAATTCGCAGTGCGAGATAAACATGAAAGAATATGGCTGCGTCACAGACGTGACCAGAGTATTAAGACACATAAAAAAGGACACTCACAAATATGGTTTTCTGATATTTCGGTGGCCACTACCACCTTTCTCGAAGGAAAGGAGAGAACTGACTGAGGGGGCAAGGCAGGTTGAGGAAACAAGTGAAGGGTAGAAGTAAGGGAAAAGAGGGGTGAGGATGAGGGGGAAGGAAAAGGGTATGATAAAAGGTATAAGAAGATGAAAGAAAGGGAGACAGACGGCTCCTTTAATGAGCCATGTTAATTCCCGGTTTGCGGAAAGCATGGAAGAGCCAAATTAAAGATTGCTCCAGGGACAATCCCTTAAACACATCCTCAAAGACCTATTCCCTATCCTGTCTGATAACCGTACCACCACCAATATTTTCCCTAAATGTCCATCTCTTATCTTCAAACGTCCCCCCAACCTCTCGGGTATTCTGAGAACCACCAGACCTCTGTTCAAATCCCATCTTCCTCCAAAAACACCCCCTTCCCCCTGCAATCGCGTTAGATGCAAAACCTGTCCTATCCTTATCGCCCAGCCTCTCCCTAAACAATTCCTCTCTTTTCCGCTTCCCTCCATGTCTTCACTTTCCTGAACCACTGAAAATACTGTCTACCTTCTACTCTACCAATTCTGTCCCGTTTTCTACCTCGGCCTCTCCACCACCCCGCTATGCATCCGCATGAATGGTCACCGAACTTCCAGCAATAATCCCTCCCCTCACTCTTATTCTCTCCCAGTAGCCATACATGCCTCCTCCCACGATTCCAACTTCAATACTTGTTTCAAGGTGGGCATACTAGCCTCCCTCCCACCTTCAGCGTCTCCCCCCCAACTTAAAACGTTGGAGCAATCTTTAATTTGGCTCTTTTATGCTTTCCGCAAACCGGGAATTAACAGGGCTCATTAAAGGAGCGGTCTGTCTTTCTTTCTTTCATCTTCTCATACTTTTTCTCATACCCTTTCCCTTCCCCCTCATCCTTACCCCTCTTTTCCCTTACTTCTACCTTCACTTGTTTCCTCGACCTGCCTTGCCCCCTTAGTCAGTTCTCTCCTCTCCTTCGAGAAAGGTGGTAGTAGCCACCGAAATATCAGAAAACCATATTTGTGAGTGTCCTTTTTTATGTGTCTCAACACTCTGGTCACGCCTGGACGCCTATTTCCTAATCATATGTATATTTGTCTTGATGTCTTTTATGATAGGTTTTAGGTATGATTTGTAATATTCGTTGGCCTTGTACCCGGTTTTGAGTTTTCACTAAATTCACTAAATCCGCTCACCCTTTATAATCACCTTATATGGGACTTATGTACATATTTATTATACGTAAAACTTAAACAATTATTCTAATTTCTGTATGTAGTACATTATGTTCTTTTTTTTCTTTGGAAACAAAATATGTTTTAATGTAAACTTCTGCCCCATCGGAGCTATTGCGTCTAGGACAATAAATGTTCTTTTCTCTTCTATTTTATTTCTACACAGCAATTCAACAACTTCAAAGCTATAAGCATTAGATAATTAATGACAAAAGAAGAAATTCGTCAACTCCACACAAATCATTTATTCCTCCCAGGTTTCGACTCTTGCGCAGTCTTTTTCAGGGGGAGCTTTTCAGGCCACTTTGAAATGACTGCAGGGCAGTTGAAATCTGGGTCGGAATAAATTGTTAGTTTGGAATTTACGAAGTTCTTCTTTTGCCATGCATCATCTACACCGCAAAGTAACGCCTGAAACCGTTAAGTCTACAAAAATAATTAAATTTCTGTAGTCAGCAAAGAAACTCTTCCACAGTTAAAGATTTATTATACGACCAGATTTCGTCGAATGTTCGATGTGATCGCGTAAGATTCAACAAAACGTATATTTTGGTCGTGTAATAAATCTTCGATGAAAGTTGAAAATTTTTTCTTGCTGAATGCATAATGAAATTCCGCAAAGCAACGTTGAAACTATTTAACGTGTTACATGTCATTTATATGTCAACTGCATTCTTATTTTTCAATAATTATTAGGAGACAACCGAGAGTGAAGGTCATTCGTATAGTTCTGAAAAGGCGTGCAATCTGGTGAAGCACAGTTTTCATTGAACGGAGGGATAGTGGAGTGAAACCCGGGGCGAGCAATTAGCATTCGATTTAAGAAACGCGCCAAATGGTCAACCATTTCACGTTTCATCCGACGGACGGAGTACTGAACATGAAGTTTCCACCTCACAACACTCAATAAGAGACCACTACACCACTGTAAAACCAGCCACTGCAGTGATCGGAACACCGGCTCACGGGATAGGATGCCAGTACCTTAGCTTGGACATCAAATCTTTTGACAACAAGGTATAGGAAGGCGAAATAATTCATTGTAAATCAATTGACATACACTTAGAATCTTTTTCTATACGATTTAAATTCGGCGAATGAAGAAATTATTGAGATATTTTCGTTCTTATGTTCCGCTTACAGCCGTTAAAATTCATTTTTCTCGAACTTGAAACCCAGGATATCTCAGGCTGAGCGAGTATACGTATACCGATATAAATGTAATTTTAAATATCCTCATGGTTTAAACAAGCTAAATACATTTGAGCCTTTACATATCAAGGAAAGATCAAGGTCTTTGAATTGACTCGTGCGACTCAAGCATAGCTATCATATGGAATACACTATTCTAATGAATTCACACCCTAGCAATGACATCCTAAAAATGAGTCACTCACTCTGTAATTCAACTAGAAGGTTGGTTTGGATAGGTGAGGGTAGAGCTCACCCCGGTTAAGCCATAGGCGTGTGAATGTGGGCGTATACTCGGAATCGAAATCGCAATTTTGTACACGAAATCGTTAGATGGAAACGAAAAAGGAATTTGAGTGAAAAAATTAATCTTCTAACCACAACCATTCACTCATAAATCAAAAATTAAAATAATCAAAAGGTGACGCCCACCTAAAATGCTGCTGTGATAACATTGACGTCATTTTCCTCCCGTCCTTGACTGCTTTTAGGGGAGGGGAAGGGAGTGGAGGGGGATTCTCGGAAGGTCTGCTCGCACAGATGCTGTCGAAATCGCTCCCATTGGCAGAGTCAGCTGTGTCCCCCCATTGCGATAAGGCAAAGTAGCTTCGCGGGCTCAGTTGTGATTGGATGAAGTCGAATACGTCAGAGGTTACACCACGCCCACTTTTCCGAAAGGGTTGAAAACATCAGTTTTTCGACGCTTATAACTCGGGAAAAAATTTTGGATCAAAAAACGGAAAAAAACTGGTCTTTTTATTGTACAAACTCTTATCAGATTCGGCAATAATAATAAAATATGGTAAACGACCACATTTCACACATTCAGGGTAGGGGGGGGCAGTTCCTTTCCCTGGGCTACCTCGCACTACGAGGATTTTTCGTTCGGGGTCGTCCAAAGGCTTAACTCGGGATCCTTCGATCAGTAGCTCAGCGCTCTACCCACTAGGCCACCACGCCTAAAAATGAGTAGGTAAATGGAATATAAAGGCAAGTCATAAGAATTAAATTAACCATATGCTAGCATCACACTATCCAACCGTATACAGGTTCACACGATCCGAAATTCATTCGACCGACAATTTAATCCTCTTTTTTCATGATCAACGGTCAAATTTTGTCATTTATATGCAGTTTAATTACAAAACAATTGAGTGTTATCATGGAATCGAATGCGGACTTACCATGCGCACTTTTAAATCGCTCTCCAGCTGGCAAAACTCACCACGGGGCTGAGTGAGGGCGCGGCGCCCGTGACGAAAGCAGAAGGCGTGGTGGATGCCATTGCGATTTTACTCGCTCATGACCCTCACGAAGGGAGCGATACCTCTATTCTGCTGAACCAGAACCCAAACGAAATAGATTCGTTTCGGCCATTCCCCTCCGCAAGTGATTACCGCGAGCCTAAAGGATAGAAGGCGCGTACTCCCTCGGGACGAAAGAGATCCGAGAGACGCAGCCTGGTGACAACGCATCGGAAGGCGGACAGCGGAAGTACGGGCCGAGTGAATAGGCGCGTCATCTAATTGCAGCCCGGCCCGGAAGTCAGAGATTTTGTGCGAGACGTAGTCGTGTTGAGCTAAACATGGCGGGAGAGCATAGACCTTCCGAATACCGATTTGCCTTGTTTTCCTCTCGACCACCAGTCAGTCCCTTTATTCCAAAAGCCATGGTCAACCCGTCTTTAAATGAACCGCGTGAGGGCTACATCATTATTTTTCAATACTTTGACTCGTTAAAAGCACCCCTCCCAACTTTTCCAATTGCTGCTAGTGCAGTAACATTCTTAACACTATCCTCTTTATCAATCTCTTTTTATATTTCCCATGTATTTTCTTTGGATATTTCACGAGAGGCATTTGCTTCAAATATTTCCCCCTTATGTTCCTCACGAATTCATTATATCTCATGCCCTGTTTCATATCAATGTTTTTACATGCTATCCTATGTTTCACATTGACCTTTCTTTCTCAGGTCTTCCGTTAGCTTCTTCGTTTTTCGTTTTATCATTCCATTTCATCTTCAGAATCCTATGCCGATACCAAGTCTCGGAGGCTGCTATCCTTTCCCTGATGACCTTCAATGTCTCTGACCTGTAGAATGGCATACTCTTTACGAGCTTTCACGTATCGCTATCTCATTTATAACTGCATCTTCTTAGGAAAGCAGTGGTGCATTCATGATTAATGTTCTCTAGCCATGAGCTAGCTATTCCGTGCTTAATGTCTATCGCCAGGACATATCTTGGAAGCAAACAGTTTTGAGTGCCTCTTCCTTTGAATTTGTCACGGTAATACATTTCAATTTGTCAAGGGCATCTGCTTGGTGTGCTGGCTAGAGTACTGGAATCCCATTCCGTTGGGCCGGGTGCGAATCCAGGCAGTGATAGATATATTTCATTGGCATACCGGTTCCTTCTTGACCTGCTTGAATGCTCTGTGTAATGCACTTCGAGGTCAGTTTTCCGTCCGTCAGATGGGACGTTAAACCGTGGACCCCTTGGCGCCTTTTAACGAGTAGGCTAATACCAACGCCGGGTTTCACTCCACTCTTCCTACGTTCCCTCGAAATCCTACCTCTTTTCAAATAAATCCGTTCTAAAACTGTGCAGATTACTTCAGCTGCCGGTTAGAATAACTATCACTTACCACTCGGAAGTTCGGGAATGCTGGTTACAGTTCATATTTCCGTTTCTCTTCGGGGGTATATGAGAAACCTGCGCCGATACAGAGGCTTAAATCTTACTTACTTTTCGCACCTCTGGTAGGCCTTTTATTCAAATAGAACAGACATTAAGGAGAAGATGACAGAACCGAGGTTATTGGCATCATTAAGTATCAGTAGTTAGTTCTTTTAGCTGAAAAGTATGTTAGGGTTCACAGGAAGGGTGAATAAACACTCAACATATTTTTCAGCTTATTTAAATGAAAGATGAATGAGAAATGAAATGGGTCTACTCCTTGACTTCAAATCCAAAGGATGAGTTGTTAAACCACAAGTGAGCTTCTGACGACAGTGACGTAGGAACTGGAATTCCACTTGTAATATATCTGTCAATGCTGAGATTCGAACCAGAGTCTTTGGATGGGAATTAGCACTGGTGGATGTTGCTTACAATTCATTTCACTCTTCTTTTATGATGCGCTACGCCTATTGGTCGTGCAATTGGCGCATTTTTTTCTTTTATATTCTATATCATACACAAATTCAGGGAGTAAGAGAGCACACATCATCATGAATCGCGCAGTGCAGGTTTGAGGCACCAGTGGAAAATTCACCAATAGAAAAACAAATGAAGATTATTCAGCGTCAAATAAAATACTGCGCAAGCGCCTGAGTATATTAGGCACACTAATTTATCACAAGTGAGTGAATAACAGTGAAAGGAACTGATTTGAGGCCATAGATCACGAAATAGATGAACTGATAGCTGAAAAACATTAATCGCAATAGATTTTGTGATCCCTAAGAACGCAATAGCACCCAAAAATCTGACAAATTTACAGTCTATGAAAATAGCTCAGTCGTTTCATCAGAAAATTAATACTTTTTGGCTCCATTTGCAATCAAATTAGGTTTGACAGAAAGTTAACTCGTCAGAGGAAATGGATTCAACTGCGAAAACCAAACCCGAGGCAGCGCACTCAAAAATGCAGGATCGACAACATTCAAACGCGAAAAGCAATAACTTGAGAACCAAACATTTCCGCGAATTATTTTAATAAGTTTCAACAGTCGAAGAAGTACGAATGGAAAGAGTTGCAGAGAAAACTCATGGATGAGTTATGTAGAGGAAACAACGATTGAAGCAAAAACCATAAAAACCTTCATTTGAGAAGTTATGGGAGAGATGAATGTGAGAAATACGTCATACCCTTCTTAGAATTGATTTCCTGTATTACGTAATATCTCATTACTACCCGAGACCTATTATAAAAAAACCTCTTGTATATTTATTTAGCTATTGGATACATGTGCAGGGAAAGAAGGTGCTCGTTTGTCTACCTTCATGCAGGGGACAAAGTTATTCAAGCCTCCGAGTGACTCACTCAACGACGGACCCAGCTGACTGACTGTTGGGGTGTTTCCGGCATTAGAGATACGCCGGAAGAGGACGCCAGGCTTATGGAAAGAGGGATAGCGGAGGTAATTGAACGTACGCGGTAGATTGCGTCAATTTCCCCGTCCTTTCTCTTGGGAAAGCTGACGTTACATTTCCCTTCCCGACTCCATCAAAGAGAGAATAGAAGTAGTAGTTAAA
Organism: Platycnemis pennipes; assembly: GCA_933228895.1. Classification (NCBI taxonomy): domain Eukaryota; kingdom Metazoa; phylum Arthropoda; class Insecta; order Odonata; family Platycnemididae; genus Platycnemis; species Platycnemis pennipes. The sequence continues at coordinate 55,580,800 of OW121846.1, forward strand.
CCTCCGGGGAGGTAACCGACAGCTAAGATAATTTGCTCCATTTAGGAAAGGTGGGTTTTCGGTAAGTTTAGTGATTTTCAGGGGGCGACGGATGGGTTGAGAGAAATCCATTGCTGCTCTTTCGCCTGCTCCTAACGAAGATCGTCAAGGGGGCATCAATATAACCGATCTTTAAAATCGATGGAATGAATACGGAACTCAAACTTCTCCCCACATGACAATGAAGGACCGGTACACCACTAAAACATCTGTCACCGCCGAGACTAGAACATGGACCTTCCGGATGGAAGACCTGTACGCTATCCACCAAAACCAACCCGGACCCTGATATATAGTAGATACTACAAATGGCTATGCATTCGTGCAACTGCTTGGCGACTAACAGAAAAGTTGCTGACTAAACTGAAATGAAGTCAGCGATCTGTTCTCTTATAACCCCACCAAAAGTTATTCTTCCCGATTAACCCATTAAAACAACTTAACACCAAAATAAATTTATGGCATTGGGGCTTCGACATGCATACTGAATTTTCCATACGCCTATATTATAAGTGTCCAGGCGATTAGGGCAAGTTTGGATGGACAATACATTCCTCCCAAGACTACTATCTCTCAAATGATATCCTTCTCCAGTTTTACATTCTTCGTGACTGCCATTATGCTATCAAAGAACACCGTTATTTTCTCCCTATCCCCAGCTTACCCTATAATCTTTGATCTTCCACGTCATTTAAACACCTTCGCCCTTTAAAACCTGCTTCATCCATTCCCTTTGCCTTCTAATTTTCTCCATCAACTTCCTCCTCACCATCTCTAGTACTTCTAAGTTCCTCTGCTTTACCAGACGCCTTATCTTTTCTATCCTCCTCCACACCCACATCTCAAACGACCATATTCTATTTTCGTCTTCTTTCCTCTAAAGGCCGTTTTACACGGTGAATGATCATGCGAATGAAATCATGCGCATGAAGTTCATGCGTCGTGTAATACGGAAATCTCCTCGCATGAAATTAATTCGCATGATTGCTTGAATGATCACGTGATACGAGCGCACGACGTCAGTCTTTGTTTTATGAGCAGGTAGAAAAGGATTCAAATTAAACAAGTACAGGACGAAATGCAATTATAATTGGTTTTCGGAGCTTTTCGTGCTTATACAATTAATTGGCGTGCCCATGGAGTATGTATAATCTTATGTCATTCTTAAGGGTAATTTATATAGGCATTCACCTGGTGAAGTTCTTCAATTAATCACGTTTTGGGCAAAGGTTGAGTTGAAAATAATATATTATGCAGGTTTTCTAAGATTTTGATAACTCTTGTGACAAGCAGGTATAGAGCAATAAAGTATTAGGACAGTACATGAAAATTATAACTGAAAACAACACATTAAAATATATCCATCGGCACTTTTCCGTTGTCTCTCATGCCACTCATGAGGATGTCACCTGTTATTTGTTATCACTGCTACCACGAACTGGGATAAATTATAACAAATAGCACGCATCAAACCTTTAAATAGTACACTATCTATTCCGATAGATGCCCCTACACACTTCATGCATAATTAAACTTATTTTACCCTCATGAATTCTTGCCGAGTAATCAGGGAACGTTATAACCGTATATGGTCATGATACGATTCGCCCGTCGCTAAAAAATCTTAGTTAAAGCCAGCCGAAAACTAATGCAAAATGTCAATACAATTGTAAACATGTATATCAAAGGTTGAATAAGGATCTCTTGTCACAGTAATTGCTTCTCTCATCATCGTGTCCAATCTTTCATAACCATGTCTGGTGTGATTTAATATATTATGAAATTGCTCCAGCGTCTTTCTTAATAAATTACGATAGGCCTCACAGTCCTATAATAACAGTTCATTTTGAATCAGGCCTAGCATACCTTAACCTCTATTTATCTGCTTCTAGCTTTCTCCGGCAAAATTGTGGCCGCCACCATTGTAATGGGCACCTGTAGCAGTAGATGCGAAAATTAAACCATACCGACCTATCATTTAGAGCTCTACTTTACTTCAGATCAACTTAAACCTTAGTATCTAGAAATCTTCGTTTAATGAATATTATAATTACTAAATATACACCATAGTTTATTTAATCTATTACGTATATCCTACGATGCAGACGAAGTAAACAAACCATTCCGACCAATTTCGAACATCGATACAGCTGCGTTGGTCGGAAACCCGTGAATCGATATGTACTATCGATAGGCCTACCACTGTGCATCCTTTCTGCACATAACAATCAAGGAATTAATTTGAATGATCATTCACCGTGTATAACACACCAAGCGGAAGCAATTTTAGGTCAACACTTAAAGTCATTCGCATGATCATTCACCGTGTAAAATAGCCTTAAGTCCATGTTTCCTCGCAAGGCGGCGCATAAATTCAAAATTTAAAAACATTGGATTGAAAACCGATACACTGAAATGCCACCTAGCTCTGCCTCTGGGGGTCCACTTCATCGCGTGCAATTCTATATCCATCACACTCCGCTGAAGAGTTCTCACCGTGACGGGAGGATTGAATGCATCACATCCGGGCTGTTCTTTCTCTGCTGGAGGACGAATACCCTAATGGTGTCTCTACGCAAGAAAAAACAGTCATCATCATCGGTCAACAATCATAAGATTAGTTTGACGTAGTCTTCCACTCCATTCTTCTATCGGTAAACATCTTCATATCAACGTAACTCTTCTCGTTTACATCCTTCACACAACCTGGTTCATACATATCACACAAGATCTGCCTTTTCCACTCTTCCCGTGCACTTTTCCCTCAACGATTGTCTTCATCAGGACATCATGTCTTACGATATGGCCAATTGAGTTGTCCCGTCTTTTTAGAGTTTACAGCAAACTTCTCTTTTCTCCAACTCTTTCTATTTTCTAAAAAAAATAGCACAATAGCAGAAGTTTTGCAGAGGAAAAGTAATTTGCCTTGACCGAGGGGAATCAGAAAATCTGAGGGAATTTGCCATCATTCATTTTCAGCGGGCAACTTAATTAATGTTTTAGTGGCAAGTTCCCGATTCTTAAACTTATATAAAAAGTTGCAATCGCAATAACCGGAAAGGTTCCGAAAAAATTTATCACTGCAGGTCAGTCCCACAAGCCCCACCCGGAATTTATTTCGTAGAAGACAATATTATATTTTGTAGGGAAAAATAAGCCATGCTGATGAAAACGAATGCATGGCTTCCGGGAGCACGGATATACGGTACAGAAAGGCATCCGGGTAAGGGCAGTGAACTGGGAATAATGGAGAGCCACTATTTTTAACCACTCATCGAAGCAAACGACCATGAAGACAATCCCTCCGACTTGCTGGCAAAATGTGATGCGTTTCCCGCGCAACTAATTTGCAGTACCGTGCAGTTGCCGGTGAAAACGCATCATGAGAGTTCCGAGGAGGATTCAAAGCTGTAACAATGACCAATAACACTTTTTATGATTCCCTCGAACCGCTTGTCCCTAGAGGAAAGAATAAGGAAGGTAGAGGGAAAAGGCCAGTGGAACAGAAGAGAATATGCACTTATTCATTCCGTCCTTGTTATTTTCGCTACCGTCATTGCTACTAGGGGAGGTGAACTACAACTTAAGTCATTTGGGTTATTTAAGGGTAGGTATTTGGGCAGAGGAAAAAAATTTCAGGGAGTGGAGTAAGGGTGGCGAGAAACCTGGGGTCTACGTTAGCCTTTTCTTAACAATGGGCACTAAGTGGTCCACAGCGTAACGTCCCATTAGACGGAGGAAGTGATGAACTCGATGTGCTCTCCACACATCATTCAAATGGGGACCGGTATACCATTGAATAATATTCCATGGCGGGGATTCCAACCTGGTTACCGGGTTGGGAGACCAAAACTTTAGCCACCACACAAACCCTTGCCCCTTCGGACACCCAGGGATCAAAGAACTTTGAAACTTAGTTGTAGAATAATGGATAAATATAATGAACTGGGATTGCCAATGCCATTACAGTAGTAAAATGCTAGGCAAGAGAGGAAAAGGAAGGAAAAGAATTCACTTCGTGGATGGTATGAACGAATAGGAGAGGGAAGTTGAACTGAAAGACCGGAAATAATATATTGGGGAGGCGAGCAACAGCTTCATCGAATCTTGCCACTAATGAGAGATAGTTATTTGGATATCGGTAATATTATTTGAGGGGGTGGAAGGGTAAAGAGACGGAGCGTGGGAAATAGCTTTCATGGTACGAGACGCCAAGAGACCCATGCCCTAAAGTCCAGCCTGACGGCCGGATTTTTGACCATGAGGTTTTATCCGCACAGAACTCGGAGAGCGGAGTAGATTTCAATTAAAACCTATGTCCCCAGCAGGATTTGAACCAAGGCCTTATAATTATTAGGCCAAAGGCTGATAATTAAACATTAGCCTATTCCAATGGAACGAAAGTATTTACCTTGCTGCACAAGTAATTACTCTGTTTTATAACTTGTACAAAAAGTTATTTCGGAATATAGTACTCTCTTCAGATGAAACATGGAGGACACGTTTTCTTACAGCCTCAAGAAGAATGAAAAAGATGATGTTTTCATTTTTCAGCCATCTTTTTAGTCAGTATTAAGGAGACTATTATCAGTACAGTAAACTACTGATTATCCGTGGGCGCATTATCCGGGCTGCGGATTATCCGTTTATTGACAACCTATTTACTGTATCGGCAGTGTTCTCAAAGATAAGCAAACTTCTGTTATTTTCCTCCAATCGTGACTTTCACTTCGGCCCTGCCGACTGGTCCGATAACCTACGCCAGGCTTCGTTGGTTGATTATTCAGGGGACGCGACCGACAGCTGAGGTCATTTGCGCTATTTTAGGATAGGTGGGTAATTGGGTAATGGTAGGATTTTTCAGGGGACGGAGGAAGGGTGGAGAGAAACCCGGCGTCGGCATTAGCCTACTCTTAACAAAAGGCGCCAAGGAGACCACAGCTTAACGTCCCATCCGACGGACGGATTACTGAACTTGAAATGCCCTCCACTAGGCACTCAAGTGGGGACCGGTTTTCCACTGAAAAATCTGCCACTGCCGGGAATCGAACCCGGGCCCTCGGGATGGGAGGCCAGTACTCTAGTCACCACACCAACCCGATCCCCACCAGGCTTCGTGCCGCCAACCGAGGCTTGCGAACATTTCATTGCGGCTTGGACAGCTCTACTGGATTGATTTTGTCTATAAATGCTATTATGTACTACGATGATCTTTTCATTGGCAGATCGTGTTATTTTCTTAGGGAGTTTATTTATTTTGGCGGCGCACCGTAGAGAAATGAATCCGGAAAGAACCAAACAGCGGATTATTCGTATTTCCCGATATTCCTTGCACCCTTAACCAGTCATTAGCACGGAAAATTGGGAGTTCACTGTAGTAGTTATTCGGGGGAGAGGGAGGGCGGAGTCGACATTTACTGCAATGGGAGAAGGGTAGTAATCATAAACTCTCATTATTTGGGACGATATTGAAACTCCATTGTCCCCTCTTTCACCTAACCCCTCGTCCATAGTAATTAAAATATTTTAAGAATAATAATATCGACACAAATTAATGCAATGATTAAAACATAAATGACGCTAAAACATCCTTTTGATTTTACGAAATTTTAAAGACAATAAATGTTAGAATAGCTGCATTTAAAATAATGGAAAATAAAGAGTGTACTGACATGACACACGATATTAAAATCTATGAGGAAAGATACATACAGATATGGTAAAGATACGAGTAAAAATTAATCACATCCTTTACGAAGAAAACACAGGAAAAAACACTCGCACAGGAAGGGGATGTGAAAACCGACGAAGCCTACTGAGTAATAGTTAGTGTTACAAATTAAAACATGTGCATTGCAAATACATAATATTCAAATATATGCACTGCGTCATAGTTATAACGACGACGCCTGGGAGAGATTAACATGGTGTCGGAATCAGCCTGCTCTTAATGAAAGGTGCCAAGGGGTTCACAGTTTAATGTCCTATCTGACGGGCGGGGTCCTAAACTTCAAGGTCTCTCTACATGAAACTCAATTAGAGACCGTTATACCACTGACAAAACCTCTGCCACAGCCGGGATTCAAATCCGAGCCTTCGGAATGGGTGACTAGTATACCAGCCCAGATTATTAGTGGCTACAGTTTACCACAGAAGGGAGAATGTAACTGGAGAATGGGAATGGAAGGGATAGGCGCTAAGGCGACAAGGGAAGCAGGAAGCATGTCGGGCAAAGAGATAAAGTAGCGTAAGACAATAGGCGCAGAAAGTTGTCTGGGAATGGTACTCAAGGCCTATCCAAGGCCTATCATCAATCGAAAGATAATCCCTGCAAAGAAATCAACCTGATCTTTGGCAAACCTATTCAACCTTGATAACAAGGGCAGAGATAAGTCTTCAACAATCTTTTGCATTCCATCCCGAAATTCTCATATAGACAGTTGCTGTATTTATTGACGCATGGCATCCCATTTTTTCCTTGAAATTGGAAATAATTCTAACACCACGCTACACGCATACTATTTTTCCCTAGATCAGCTAAGTAAATAGGAGATATTTATTTTTATTCGAGTAGAAAACTTATTTCTCTGTTTTTTTACTATTTTAAAGGACATACAAACAATAATACATACGTGTATTAATTTATATAAAAAATTCTATGCTCCCAAGTATTTTACTTTACTTTTAGTTGTTTTGCCAAACATTCCTTCATCAGGGCACGAGTTATACGACAATTAGTGTTATAAACATAGAATACGGTAGTTGTTCATTGGCTAGGAACAACCTTTTGTAGTTTGGCGTAGAAGAAATTGATTACTACCCTCCTAATATTTGTTAAACTTAAGGCGAAAGTGTGTGGTGGCCATAAATAAATAAGCTGCAAATTTAAACACTCAAACACACTTTTATTTGCATCTAAACGAAGTTTTGGAGGAAGAAAAAACGTAGGAATTATCAAAAACATATGCTTATTAGTTATTCAGAATTCCAAAAAATGATTGCTGTCGCCAATATTACGTATACGGTTGCTATACACTAATTTTGTTCAGTCATTACCTGCACCATCACCATTTTCAAAAATACCTTGATAAGTCTAACCGTCTGGATCAAAGTTTGCGCAGGGTTAGTTATTTGTTAGGTAATTTGGGGACAATTTTCCTTCACGCATATGATTACTGCAGAAAAATAAATAAAAATACCTTTCTAAGCGTCAATTGCACATAATATTGCAGTTTTTTATCCAGCCAAATTCTGATGTGCTTCAAGTTGTTCAGTACCAAGTACCTGACTGAAACCTATGGTAACCCGAATACAGGTTAATAGCAACTTCCTCACAAAGAATATTTTGATGTATTCTAAACACTGTACGCTGTAATGAGGAATAAATCATCACCACTCATTAATCCTCAGATTGATTTTACGGAGCTCTCCACACCACCCTTCTTTAGGATACCCTTTTTATAATTACAAAATTCTTCTCCTTTGCGGCCATCTCTACCTACTTTATGTATGTTTTATGAATCTTTCCTTTGCCATTATTCCCACTCACTTATTTCTATATCTATCTTCAACAAACCAATATGTTTCAAGGCAGACAAATAAGGTCGTATTACTAACATTGAACAATAATTTAACAACATCTTCCATGGTCTGATTACGAGAGGTAAAAATTATGTCACGATAGCAAGTCGAAGAAGGTAAAGAAAAGCAAGGATTGGGAGTTAACCGCGGAAAACCTCAATGGAGTTACCCACTGATTTTCACAATAGCAAAATTTCCACAAAGAAAAACTTATTAACTTTAACCGGTGTTCGAAGCTGGATCCCCCGAAAACGCGCCAGATGCTTTCTGTCAAGCTGCCAAAGCGTATTTCTCCCTGGCGGATTACTAAAGTCTTAAAAGGAGCTAGATGTTTTAGCGGACTAGAGTACGTATGATGTCACGATTACAGCTGCTTCGTGACGCATGTATACGGCAGTCCTTTACAACATCTAGCTCATATTAAACCTTTAAAAAAATCCACAGGGATTCACAGAAAACCTTGGTAGTTTAATTAGCTAAAGTAGGTGGCGTGAATTTGAGGAACCGGGATTTGAATCCCGATCATCAAGATGAATGATTTTTTTTCTTTGTGAAGACTCTCAGATGTGTAAGACTTGTGACAACATCGGCGTGGACTGTGAAACACGTGAAGGAGTAGTGAACGTGAAAATGCGTTGCACGGATGGAACAACCTCGGGTGCAGAGTATATGACGGCCTGGGAGATTGGCCTCATCCCTCATCTCTTCACGTTGCTCTCACAAGGAAATCCAATTTACACTGCCGCATGGATTTGGCAATGGCGGGTGCCAGTCGAAAGCCAAAGAGATGCATATAGATCCCTGCCTCTGCATTGGTGTGGCTTGAAGGTAAGACTATTGCGGAATATTCTGAAAAGGTATCGTTCAACTGAATTTTTCGCAGTGACCAGCCGACTGCAGTCAAATCGGGCCGGGCGCGAGATCCAATGAATCGAAAGAACCAATGTTCGAGTCCTGATTTAAGTAAGTTACTTTCTGAAAGGAATTCCAGCGAAAAGATCGGTTGGTTGGTTATTCAGGGGAGGTGACCGACAGCTGAGGTCATTTGCGCCATTTAGGATAGGTGGGTAATTGATAATGGTAGGAATTTTCAAGGAAGGGAGGAAGGGTGGAGAGAAACCCGGCGTCGGCATTAGCCTACTCTTAACGAAAGGCACCAAGGGGACTACGGCTTAACGTCCCATCCGACGGACGGATTACTGAACTTGAAATGCCTTCGACTAGGCACTCAAGTGGGGACCAGTTTTGCCGTTGAATAATCTGCCACTGCCGGGAATCGAACCCAAGCCCTTCGTATGGGAAGCCAGTACTCTATACCAACCCGATCCCTAAAAAGGTCGGTCACGATATTTTCGTGACTAGCTCTAGACTCCATGAATCAGAAATTACCATCGTAATTCACAGCTATCATCTAGAGGAGACTCAGTTTGGATTTCTATGAATCATATCTTTGAAAAACTATTTTTTTATAGGCTATTAAACGTCACCAGCCGCCTGGATGGTATATCCTAACTTCCCACAATTTCCCGTTAACATAAACATTCAAGAGAGGGAGCCCCAATAACAAAGGAATTCCAAATCCCCATAACTTTGCAAAAACACCGGCTAAAAATAAAATAAGAGTAAGTGTTGCAACACTAGCACGAACCACTACTTGGGGGTTGATCAGAGTATATCAATAATTTTTGGTCATGAAATTCAATTGTAATGCATATTTCTTGTAATACATTGGGTGATTAAAATTTAGGACAAATTTTGCTAATTAAGCCTCGTCGGTGTCGTCGGCACAACAGAAAACATCATGTGACCCCATGGCAAATATCTTTCTTTGCCCCATTTATTCGACAGAGTTTCTCAGTCTTCAAACCTAGTTAAGATTATCCCTGTTATGTCGCGTACATACTTAATACTTGCCCCAAAATACCTTCGTTTTACAACGCCATGACTAGGAAAAAAGGAAAATAGTACGGGGATCGGGTTGGTGTGGCCACAAGAGTACTGGTTTCCTACACGCCATTCATATCCTTGTGCCCTTCCTTCCGGCTTGAAAGGCATTTAAATGCGGGTAAACATTTGAAAAACCACCGATGAAGGTTAATCTGGGCTTGAACTTTTCCTGAACCATAGAGGTGAATTTAGTTATCTCCACCCCATGCAACCGGGTAAGCGATATCCCAAATAAATGCGTTTCAAGAGCGCTGGTGGAACGTCGAATCCGTAGGACAGGGTCACCGGACGGAAGCCGTGATTGGCTGCGGAGGTCATGGGAGGAGGTCACGAGAGGTGGAGGTAGGGGAAGTCAGAAGCACGATACCGAGAAACCTTTGACATCAATACCGCCAGCATTCAGAAACTTCCGACTGGAAACTGGATGGGCGGCCTAAAGTTACTAGGACAAAAATCACTTAGATATTTTATGATATGAAATTCACGATGGAAGGAGGGTATCTGAGATTTATAAAGCATGGTCTTTCAATCACAAGTGACCGCGTTCGTATCTTTGCTGAGGTAGTGATTTTATATGGAATCGTGGTCCCGTCATATCATGTGTTTTCAATTCTCTACCCTCACTTACAGGCACTTCAGACCGGGTGGAAACATGCGATGTTTGGAATGGTAGTTAGAAAGGGTGGAGAGAAGCCTGGCGTCGACATTGGACTGCTCTTAACGAAAAGCGCCAAAAGCTTAACGTCCCATCCGACGGACGGAGTTCTGTACACAAATACTCTCCACAAAACACTTAAGTAGGGGATAATTTACCAATGGAAAATGTTCCACTACCGGAATTCGAATCCGTGCCCTCTAGGTAAGAGACCAGTGCTCTAACCATTTTACCAAACCAGCCCCGTGACAATTGTGGTGCGGAGATAAACCACAGTGCGTCTGATGGGTCGTTAAACATGGCATGTTAAAGTCTTTTGTGGCTACTATATATTATTTTTGTTTTCACTGTTGTTATGAATAGAGTGTAGGAAGAACGTAACCTTGAATGTTTTTTTCGATTTCTAATTTTGAATTCGATAGAATTTAGAATCGATACATTTCAATTTGTCACATTGGCAAATACCGCCACCTAGTGACCACCACTCTAATAGGAGTCGTAAGGAGTGGTGGTACATTTCTCTAGCATCGTATCTACGTCGACTGCTTATCATTTTCTTCCTTCTCGTTCGCAAGCTATCCAAGAGTTTGTGCCTATTGATTCGTCAACTGGCGTCCGTGTAGTTTCTTTGCGCCGAGAGCTAATATCGGAAAATTCCGACGCCAGGCGGTACCAGGGACTCGAGTCTATTAAGTGCGTCTTCCAGAACGATGCTCCTCATTCATGTCCGTCTGCGTTCAACGTTAAACTTCTTGCAAAAGCAGTAAAATTCCAGCAAGGTAACTCATATGTGAAGCGTTGCGTCTTCAACCGATGTTCCACGGTCAAATTTCGACACAATTTTTATAGTCCAACGTTTACATGTGGATATGCGTCTCGGCATATCCACACGTAAACGTATGCACTTATTTACAGGCACTTCAGACCAGGAGGAAACATGCGATGTTTGGAGAGAAACCTGGCGTCCGAAACTTGAGTTAAACAAGGATAACTGTATGAATTACAGAATTTTTGTAATGAAAATCAATACAGCCAGCATTGTTTAGGTTTACATTAATTTGCTTTCCGACGAGAAATAAATTATATTAATTTATATCTCATAAATTTAAGTTGGTGAGAAAAAATGGTCCATTTTTTCTCACAAAAAAATGAAGGACCATTATTTTGAACGTTCGCGTATTTCAAAGCAAAGTGCTCCTATCAAAACACCCTCACAAAGCGGATAGCGGTTTACTTTTTTGGAAGTTTCCGATTGGTCGGTTCCATACCTGGTGGTTGAAAATTTAAATTCCACAATGTCGTTCAAAAGTAATAATAATAATCAATCAAAGCAAAGCGTTCAAACTACATAAATAGCTCATAAAAAGAGCATTAATACAATTCACGCTATATATCAGTACCGAGAATATTTTCGGCTGGTGCAGTCGTTTTCTGGTTCTGGATTGGGGAAAAGGTATAATTTTGAAAACCTTGGATGTGTAGTCATCCGCCAAAACCGCGATTGGTATAATGAAAGGAGAAACGAGGGTGGCCTCTAAATTTGGAAAACTCAACGGTTCTACAGAGTTAATCCTGAGAAATTGTGGATGCATATATTCCGAATTCTTAGCGGATTAGAAAGTGTTACTCAACGATGCAAGGTTTGGTCTAAAATGGACGAACCAATGAAATACGAGAAAATAACTTTTTGATGCATTTTGGCAAACTTTATTTTTTTTTATGGATTGATTTTTTTTATTTAACCCATTTATGCCGAACGGGTCGTTTTCGACCCATTCAGAAAAAAAATTGGTCTTTCAAAATGCATTACAATGTAACAATTTTGGTGCATGGATAATGTTTTATAAATATGTTTTAAGGGATCCGTACGCTTAGATCGGATTTATTTCTACTATAGTCCATGGTGTGGACGTTCATATTCGTAATGAAAAAGGAGCGGTGTTATCGTCACGCTAAATCGTAAGATGTCTTAAATTTAACTGTTCTACATGCAATTTTTTAACGTCTAAGAGTTTCTTAAATATGAGGATATATATTCATGAAATTAAATGGTATTGTTTTGATTAATATCAGAGTTACTGCTTTTGATACAAATAGTGGGTCGGTAACGACCCTTCCGGCACAAATACGCAAAGTGTAATTTTTCCCGTTTTATCGCTGAATACTCCAAATAGGCTACTAATATTTATGAATACGCTTTCTATGATATTTTTTCAGTGCATCTATATATCGATGCAATTTTAGACTCAAGTTAACTTGCTCCAACCGTTTGCTTTCATCTGCATTTCTATATAAAGCCTCGATTAGGTGTTATACGTTAGATCTATTCTGAATTAGTATCTGAAATTAATTTCATAACCACATGACAGTTTATATAACCGATACCGAGATAATAGAGGCATTGGAACTTGACGACATCCAAATTCCTTTTGTTGGTGCGAATGTTTCCATCAGTGCTTCAAACGACGATGGCGAGGTAACTGATGAAGACTCTGGGGATGAAGAAGGCAATAATCGTAACTACTTCAATCGACGTCAACTCCTGGCACAAGCGGAGCTGGCTATTTTGAATGATGGTGTATGCTGTGAAGGAAATGAAGAGGATACCAAAGAAATAAGTGAGCCTGAACCTACGACGAGATGCAGTACAAAAACCAAAACAACAGAAAGGAAATGGGAATCTGGTAACCTGGCCTAACACACTTGTCCAAATGTTCATATTTGTCACAAAAATGCTGCCACTATCTCAAGTGTTAGTCCGCTCGATTTCTTCCGACTTTATGAACAAAAACGCTATGACTGCAATGGCTCTATTTTCCTTCGATTATTCCGCTGCGCATACGAAAAATGAGTCACTAAAGTGAAGCATTCGTGCTTGCGCTATGACAAGGCTATTTAGTGTCTTCACGCAGATTTACATGAGGGTCACCGATACAAGGGGCATTCTGAGAGGCTAGTTGATGTAGGTCTCGGTGAATCAGTGGTTTACCAGTTTTCAGTTGTATTACTGAAAAATTTTCCCAGGATATCCTTTTCTTTTGTGATAATTTCTTTACGACCGCTAAGCTCATGCCAGGAATGTGACGGAGAGGCATGAAAGCAATAGGGACAGTCTGGGTAAACAGATTGAATAGTTGCCCATTGCAAGGTAAAACTACCATGACTGAAAGATCAAGGGGTTCAAGGGCCTAGAATTCGTAGTTCATAAAACGATAACTTGATTGCATTCACATGGAAGGACAATGATGTCGTCTACATGCTGTCTAACTACCTTGGTGTTTCCCTCTTCAACAAGCTCAGCGTTATTCTGTTTTGGTGAAAATTCAAAAAATAACCATTGGCCAGCCAATGGTTATTTTTTACACTATAATTTGAATATGGGAGGCGTAGATCTGATGGGTAACAACGTATATAATGACAGAATTAGGATCGGGAGAATTTGAGATTGAGAGAAAAAGGGGTATATGCCTTCAATAATGTGGCTACTTGATGTTTCCATGAGTAATGCTTGGATTTTAAACCGGGAGAAAGGGATTACACCATTCTCTCCTGCATCAGCCAAGCAGTAAAACAAACTCTCTTACAGAAATATGGCGTGGCACTTGAAACCCACGGCCATCTGAATTTCTCCTACCGAATTCAAAACCCAGCATGGACAGGTATTAGCGGGAATCTAATTGTGACCGGTCAAGCGAGAAGACTGGTTGCAGAATGGAAGAATAAGACAGAAAAAGCATGTATTAAGTGCAAGGTTCCTCTTCATAGCACGTGTTTTTCACTGTATCACCAAATATAAGTTCCACGTAAAATGTCTCATCCCCATTCAATTATCTCATTTGAAGTATTTAACTTCAATAAAGAATAAAAATTTAATATTTTTATTCTTATTTTGTCAGTATTTCTATCTGAAAGTAATTGCACGGCTGAATAAAAATTTTCCTTACGTAAATTCCATTTTTTTCTTGAAGGCATTTTCTGGACCCTTGAAAGTGGCTATGTGCCGAAAGGGTCGTTAACGACCCACCCTATTTTTTCTAAAGTAAGGGGTATAGAATTTTTAAACTATTTTTTCGGTGATCAGGATTCGGCAATTATATAGAAAGTGCAAGAAAGATCACTGTTTTGATAAGTAAAAGTTCTCGGCATAAATGGGTTAATCGGTTCATACCGATTTATGTTACCACCCGACCATATGGTCGACTTGTGACTACTTTGTAATAATAATAATCATTAATAATGGAAATATCTGCCACAACCGAATGTGAAGAAGCCGTGGTAATGGCAAATTTAGCTATGGAATAGTGCATACATTTTAGTAGGCTTAAAGAAACAAATCGTGCTTTTGGTCCCGTAACTACGTAAATGTCTCCACGTACTCAATAAGTACAACCAATGCCATATTTTAATCATTTACACCTGTACAGCGACTGTAACATTCTAAAGCAAAGTTCTCCTATCAAATCACTCTCACAAAGCGGATAGCGGTTTACTTTTTTGGAAGTTTCCGATTGTCTGTTCCATGCGTGGTGGTTGAAAATTTAAAGCAAGTTGTTTGTTCGAAAAGATCTGAATACGAAAATGTTGGAACAAAAGCTAATCTGATACAATTCCACTATATCACGCGGTCCACAAAATTCGCGTCGAAAAGTTGTATCAAAATTTGACCGTGGAACATCGGCTTTATGCGTGAGGAAAAAAATAGATTTTTGGCTCAATCTTCGAAATGCCCCTTGCCCCCGAGCCAGCGGGAGCCGTTAAGTGGGCAATGGGGTAATGGGCGAACTGGGATGCGCACCTTTTGCGGTTCGAAGGTCACACGCCAGGGTTAGACTAAAGGAAATACAATCTGCTTGACTTTTAAGAACGGAACAGAGGTTGGGGGCACAAATCCAGTTTCGGGTGATACTCTTTGGCGTTCGCGTTCAAAGGGCTGGATCCAGAGTTTTCAAGTTCTTAAAATTTTCATTTTAAAATGATGTGTGCAATGCATCAGTAAATGTATACCAGGATTTGAGGATTTGCATTTTAACTACTAAATGCTAATGAATTCGATGTAATAAAGGTTAATGAATAGCCAAAAATGATTCGTTTTGATATTATTTCCCCCATTGTCCCTCGGCGCAAATAATGACAGTGGATACGGAATGGGTTGCAATTTAAACGCATTTACAATTGATATGGAAATTTGGGGAATAGTACAAGGAAGACACGATAGAGTTGGTGTAGTAAATTAAAATATTTTTTACAATTTTCAAATGTAATTATGTACTTGAAAATATTTTCAAAGAGTACACGTGATGATGGTGTTATGCTAGCAAATTTCCTTTACTGGGAAACATGTCTTTTATCCACTAGAAAATATTCTCTAGTGAGTAAAAATAATTTTTGGAAATGTATTTCAAGTGCACTCTTTACGTGAGCATTTTCCAGATGCATTTCAGCACTTTCATTAAATCGTGGGCTGTATATCCGCGAGAGGTTATGAGAAAATAGAATATTAGGCATATTGATACAGGTACTTGTTTTCCATTCAAACCAAGAGCGATAGAGTGAGTTAACATTGCTTAAGAACTCGAAAAAATATCATCAGTCTATCCGGTTTTCCCACCAAGGATTGGACTGTTCCTTAAGTGAAGGAATATTTATTCTTTTTTATACATATTATGAGCTATTGTCTTTAGGTCCGATAATTCGCTCCTCCTCTGAACTCAGAGAAACCTATCCATTCACCCAAAATTAAACACAGTCCACTGATCATAACGTGTAGTTTCTTTCCAAAAAAAGAGATCGGCTCCTGAGGTATATCATGCCAATACGTATCACTTTGGAATTGGATTTATGCAGGAATATTTCTAAGGACTAGAAGGTATGGAGAGAAATTCGGTGTCGGCACCAGCCGACATCGGGTTATAGAGTCAGTTACTGGTTGTGAAAATGAACCGGAGATGAAGAAATATACACAATAGGTTACTTCCATAATATAATGCTCGATTCCACCCAAATTGATCTTGTTTACAGTAAACCATTCATGCGCCGTCCAAATGAGAATGGAATGAATTATCTCCGTTAGCCGAGGTATCACTATATATCACAACTTGATAGCTCATAAGAAAGAGAATTAATACAATCCACGCTACATATCAGTACCGAGAAGATTTTCGGCTGGTTCAGTCGTTTTCATGTTCTTGATTAGGGAAAAGGTATAATTTTGAAAACCTTGTATGTGTAGTCATCCGCCAAAACCACGATTGGTATAATGAAAGGAGAAATGAGGGTGGCCTCTAAATTTGGAAAACTCAACGGTTTCGCAGACTTAATCCTGAGAAACGCTCCTTCACATTAAAACCCGACAGGCTTGAGAGGAAGAAAAGGCGAGGCATGATTGCTCACCCTTGACTAAGAGTGAGGAGAGAGATAAAGGGGAAGTACCGGAAGCTGCGATACGTAACGACCTTGGGCAAATTACGACGCGAGGGGCTTGGACTTCTGTGGCGGATGGAGAACGGACTCCCATCCAGAGGACTCAGGTTCGCGTTCCGGAAGTACCGGAGGTTCATCGGAGAATATCCAGTTTCTTTGGCTAAGTGGAGAGCAAGTTCAGTACACCGTCTGTCTGATGGGACGTTAAACAGTGGACGCGGTGGATCGTTCAGTTGAAGATTCATGCTCCGCACTTCCTAGGCTGTCGGGCACCTATCGGCAATATTAATGCCAAAATTAGAGCACTTTGAAAGCCGTAGTCATAAGCAAAGGTGGCTCATTAGTGGTACAGTTATTTCCTGATTCTTTTCGTAGAGGGGGGCTTTTCAGGGAAGCTTAGAGCCAACATTAGCCTTTTCTAATCATTAGGCAATAGGGTAACACGGGATATTATTTTTTCATAAAGCCAGGAAAAAAAGTTTAACATCATATGAAGGCATAGACGTTGTGACACACCAGTGGGTGGTGTCTTAGAAAACTTGGTTTTTTTATGAGCCCCAACGGCTGAGGTTTTATCTCACCGTTTAGCGTAAGGTCTCCATCCTAGGACAAAACAACAATATCCATGCCCTGAACGGGATTCGAACCCGTATCATAACCAAAGATTTCACAGTACTCAACTGCTGATCTTTAATGCTATAAATACAACGTTATGTCTCTTAACATACATTTACGATACGTATCACAAAGACGTTTTTACAAATCAGGTAGACAGAGAAACACACTGGCAATATCTTATTGCTAGCGACGTATTTCAATATGATAAAAACTATCAGAAACATTGAAATAAAAATGATTTTCAATAGGTGGTCTTTTGTTACATGAGTGAAATAACATACTTTTTTGAAGTAATAAAAGTAGGTTCCTCAAATTCTTTGATCTACTTCGCGACCATTGGGTTGGTCAGGTTAACCCAAAGGTCACGGTGTTACCGGCCTGGCTACGGCCGGGAGGTAGTTATCACTTGGCGTAAATTAGATTGAGATATATAAAATAGCAAGTGTCATGTGCCTTTCACTTCTCGTATTTTATGCTGAAATTGTTTTTTCAAATAATGCATTCAAAATGAAATTGAGTTCCTCAGGCATGATATTTTCCCATTCCGCTCCTTTCGGACAATGTTCTAACTTGGGAGTGAGGATATAACGACCAGGTGAGATCGCGTGCTATGAAAATCCGCGATGGAGCCTTTGACGCTGTTTCGCCAGCCACCCTTTCAACCTTCATCCTTCCCCGTTCCAAGCCGAAGCGTCAGCTGACTGTATTGCGACACCATCCGCGGTGTGGATGCGAGTCTGGGCCTGGGGAACGAGCGGTGCGGTCCAATCGACGAGCTGATTCAGTCGAGGTGGCCGGGGAAGCTTCCTTTGCCCAATGAATGGGGTTGCGTGGGGATCGGCTTGGAAGGATCGAGGACTGGTTTCCCCACCCAAAGTCCCTGGTTCAATTCCCGGCAGAGGCTGAGATTTCTTCCATTAGTATACCGTTCCCAACTCTGGTGTTGTGTGGAGAGCACTTCGGGTTCAGTGCTCCGTACGTTGGATGGGACGTAAAACCGTGGTCTCTCATTACCTTTACGGGAATCTTTATCAGACCGTAGGTTGAAATTTAGACAATCTCTTAACTAAATTACACTACAATATACTGATGACGTTAACAATATTTTGCAAACTCCAATTTTGTATAGTAGACTGAAATCATAAAATTAGAGATATATTGATTGCAGAACCGACAGATTCAAAATGGCCTTATTTCCTCGGACAATTAGGGATATGAATAGCTGTAAATATATTTTCAGTAGTATAAATATAAGTGTATCAATGGATACCATAGGGAGTTGCATGTTGTAAGAAGGACTTTAAGCTAACCCAATTAACAGCATGTTTTAGCATGCTTGCTTTGCTATTTTTATATTTTTTTAAATTATTAAGCGTAGACCAGAGCATAGTTACTAATCCTTTTCATACATGATATGTAATGCATATTTGGTGTGAATTCACCCCCTGCCACACACCTTTATGGTGGGTTTCAGGTTATCATGTAGATATACCTTCCTTTAAGAGTAGGCTAATGCCGACGCCGGGTTTCGCTCCACTCTTCTCACTTTCCTTGAGATGTTGCCACTCACATCCGATTACCCACCTGCCCTAAATGACCTCAGCTGTTGGTCCCCACTCCTTGAATAACTACAGCAACTCTAATCTCGGAATTGGCAGAGTTTTTTTAATTAGTATACCGGTCCCCACTTGAGTGCTGTGCGAAGAGCACATCAAGTGGATTACTCTGTCCACCGGATGGGACGTAAAAAACAATCGACTCTTTGGCGTCTTTCGTTAAGGGTTGGATAATGCTAGGATTTCTTTCTACCCTCTCTCCTAACCCAGAAAATATCCTACCCCTACCCAATGACGTCAAGGACATAAAGCTGTCGGTTATCTCTTCCGAGTAGCAGCACCTACTACGAATGGCGTTGGCCACTGTGAGACAGACATCGTTTGCGCCCGACGTTGTCAAGAGTTTCAACTTGTTCCCTGAGGCGGAACAAGACGCCAGCTTGAGCGAGTTTGCATCCACAAAGCTCGGGGTGAGACTCCGCGATTCACTGACGGCTTAAATCCGTAAACATTAGCTACGGCGCAATAAATGGTCTCATATGCATGTCCATTTATCAGAGAAGGCGTTACGTTTCTCCTAACACTTCGGTGGCGTCTAGAAAGGCAGTTTTACAGTGCCAGAAATATTTTACTGTATAAACGTGCCAGTGACTCATTTGAGACTGCCTTTCTTGAATGGGAGCTGTGGTCCACTCAGATGACGTAGCGCAAACAGCGTCTTCCGCGAATACCAGTTTAAGCTCACTGTCTTTTCAATTCTATCAAGGACATTCCACAGCAGTATCCTTTTCGCCCTAGTTAACAATGATGCACTCCTGCATTTAACATTGATAAAACCATACGGTATATTTTTCCGATATTTACGCGAAGTCACAAAATTTGGAGGGGAAAACTGATGTAGCGTACGAAAATACCACTTTTAAATAGAAATAAAAATGTCCATTTAGCGCAAAAAATTTGCAAAATACGATGGGAATTATTCTAGTAAATACAATATCTGTAAAATATAATCACGAACTCGTCTTCTCTTTCGACCTACTTAAAGAAAATACTCGTCTACTTATAACTATTCAAACAGAGTTTTACTTCTCGGACGCTTAGCCATGAATCAGCAAGAGCATTATTTTCTTAAAAGATATACATAAATGGTGAAATTTCTCCCCCATTCTTTGTCGACAATGATGGAAACTCCTTCCACAAATCCCTTCTCGTAAGTCGACTGCAATGAAGAAGGGTCACTGAGTCACATGAGTCACTTTCACGACAAACACTGTGAGCAGTGCAGTTCTCAAACCTCCTAACGCATTCGTATTTTTACAATGAGATGACTCATGGCCTCCGTATTTTCGGTCCCTATCACACAAACGTTCACCCGATAATATTTCAATGCTCTACTTCACTAAATTCATCCAATAGTCGGGGGAATATGGAAATCGATGTGGGATTTAGGTTGTGGGAATATGGGGTCCATAATAGAGTAAATTCACAGGGCATAATCCACATTTTTCACTGAGAGAAAACCGACTTAGGTTTCAACAAGGTCTTTGATAACTGCACAAAATGTTTAAACCTACGTCGCTTGTCTCCCAATAAACATTTTGGATTGTACCCTTTGAGATCTTTCAATTATGGATGCCGCATTTCCACATAGTTACGCCTTCAGCGTCAGCATATGGTGGGGTATGGGGTTATGGATTTTGAAACCCCATTATTGATGCTTGATTTAACAACCATTCACAGTGTTATTAGTACATAAAACATTCTCTCTCCCAATGCATACATTTCTACAGATGGGTTGCCCCTAATTATAAATTCGAGGACTATCGAGGAAGGTAGAATAGTTTACACTGTTTTTTAGGTGCTCCAACGGCTAAGGTTATCGCACATTCTAACTTAAGATATCAATCCTTAGATGGTTTTTAATCCTTAGGTTGGTAGGTACAAGGTCCGCGGTGAGAGACAAACCCATGACTTTAAGGTTGCGAATGCGATATACTTTCTACTGCCACTTGAGGAAATGAACATTCGCAAGTATTCTATTCGAGAGTCTAAGAGACGATTACTTCCATGCGAAAAAATACTAAGCGCTCTTCCAATACTAATTATAGCGGCGGGGTTTCTATAAATTCTATACTCTATTCTTTATTCTTTTGACCATTCTATTCTATATTATATTCGTTATAATCTATATTCTATTCGCTATATTCTTATTCTTTCTGTTCTATATTATATATTCTATTCTATATTCTATGAAAAAATTGAAGTCATTAAACGATGTTTTGAATTACCACACAACTAAATTCACATTTTTCCCTCATACATTCAGCAAATACCGAAAATATTCCATTACCGTTATAATCGTATGCTCAGGATAGCTAAAAGCCTTTTAATCCGTACTTGCTTATGGATCAAGGTTAGCTTTTTATGTGCGGGAATAACCAATCCATGATTTAATCAAGCTAAGAATTAAAACAATTACTTGAATTTGAAAACAACACCATCGAAAACATTTTAAGGGAAATTCATTGATAGAGAAAATTGCACAACTAGGAATTTAGGAGGAATTTTCGAAAAGGGTGCAACGGGATTTAATACGAGACCCTCCGGTGTGGATCACAATGCTATGCAAACTAGGATTTTACATCACATTTCGCAAGATAAATTTATTTTATGCCTAGGTTTTTCTTTTCGTTCCAGTCTCTCATTTATATACCACACATTCGCACTTGATTCCACCATAGGAATGTAAATAGGCGATCGATATACACAAAGCATAATGACATTCACTACGAAGCATAGCTTAGGTCACTTAAGTTATTCAGAAACCCATGTCCTAGCGAGGAAGACGCCTGTTGCACGCTGCCGTGATGTGCTTTTTGCGCCCAACGATGGAAGGAGAAATTGACTGAATATTATGACATTTGAGAAGACGGGAAGTTATAATGGCATTAAAGTGAAGACTTCTAAGCCCATTGAACGTCGGTTCTTCTGTGCCTCAAATGCATAATCCCTTCCGCGGTGAACTCTCAAGTTTGAAATGCCACTCACCTTCTTCTAAGGGAGCTAATTAATTTCCGCTCTACTTCTTAAAATAATTTTAATTTCCCAGGTGGAATGTTGCTTTCACTTGCGTAGTTCTTTACTAAATCTCTCGCATAATGCTGGAAACTAAACGCGTCATCAATAACGCATAGCTACTGAGTCTGAAGCAAGCTTTCTCCCATGATGTGTCATGCACTGCCGATGGCGTCAATATTCCGACCCTATGGATTTCAATCCAAAAATAAACAATCAAGCTTCCTTAAAGTGAAAGATATCCGCAACCTGAATATAAGTTAATAAAGATGTGAGATTATGACTTACATCGGGAATGGACGGGAAATGAGGTCTTAGAAAGTCGATCTTCGATAGACTGCATCGAGATATCTTTTTTCCCCATCGGAAAAATAAAATGTGACCTTTTACCCCCAGCGAAATATTGCCTTCCGCCAAGACGGGGCGAAGTGAAGGGTATTTTGTGCTGCTGTAAAAAGCATTTATGGCCGATAGTTTATTCTTGGAGCAACGTTGCTTGAGGCAAGAACGAAACTCATCTATCGTGCTCACAAAGGCTTTTTCCGCCCGATCCAATAACCAGGCCCGTGGAGTTAGCCGGAGTCATAACTACTGCAAAAATAGTTGAGTACGATGAAGCAAATAAGACATAAACCGAAAACGCTTTCAAGATCAAATAATCAATATTGCATAAACTTCACATAAAAAAATGCTCTTAATCTACGAAAATCACTTAGATTGAAAGCCATTTCCAGAGGCCGAAGCAACATTATTTCAACTAATAGCCACTATTTCAGTGAATAGTTTCGCGTCGATTCAGAGCTTAAATGAACTGTCGCATACTACGCCTAATGCATCTTAATCCTTAGAACAATAATTTAACTGAACTTCTAAGCATCAATATCGACATTTGCAAGGAAAAGTTTCCCTTTTCAGGTCTTATGGTGGCGCGACTCGTAGCATACAAACATATCTGAATACCATCGTTTAGAAATGGTCACGATGCTTTGGAAAGTTCCCTCTCCACCCGTATCATATTTTTACTTTGATATGTTTATGTCCCTTCGCGGTCGCTACCAGAGTGGCAAAATATCGGTCCGAAGAATACGATTGCGTCCCGTTTCCAGCGCAGATACCAATACAGGCAACATTACATTTAACCTGAAGGTCCCGGTGGCGTCGTGGTAAATTCCTCGTCTGCGACTCTTGTTTCGCGTGTTCTAGCCCCGCCTGGGCAGGTTTTTCTCCACCTAGAGCATGGATTATTTCAGCTCTGTTGGTTTAGACCCTGGAAAACCTGATGACAGAACAATTGATACATCTACATCTACATAATACCCTGCAAGCCACCACAAGGGTGTGTGACAGGGGGTGATTTCTCACCAAACATGCACTACATATCATGCATAAAAAAGGAATAGTATTGATATAGTAGTCAGAACTACACTATTTAAAAAAGATAGAAATTGCAAAGCAAACATGCAAAAACATTCTGTTAGTAGGGTTAGCTTTAAGTACTCATACCAACATGCAACTACCAATGCTATTCATTGCTACTCTCCGATAGGACATATTTACCGTTATTCGTATCTCTAATTGTTCGAAGGGAAAGGACATTTTGAATCGGTCGGTTCGGCAATCAATTTCTCTAATTTTATGATTATGGTCCAGTCTGCCATAGTAAGTTGGGGTTCGTAAAATATTTTTAACACCATCACAGAAAATATTGCCTTGGACTTTGTTTAAGAGATTAAGTCTAAATTTCAACCTGCGATCTGACAATGATTCCCATTTCAATTCATTTAATAGACTGGTTACGCTAATATAATTATCGTATCCTCCCTTTACAAATCTTGCCGATCTTCGCTGCACACGTTCAAGTTCATTACTTAGACCGATTTCGTAGGGATCCCATACACTGGCAGCATATTCAAACTGCCTGATACTGGGATCCCAAGGGTTTATGGACCAACAGAACCGTCCGGATGAAAAAAAAAGTGCAATATGTATTTTTCACTTACACTTAATGCACGTACCATCTAATACACTACACGTCCCAGAGAGCAGAAAGTTTGCTAATGGAAACCCAATTTTAACGTCTACATCTGGTATATAACTGAGGTAGACCAGAAGTGGACGTTAAAATAGGGTCTACATTAGGTATATTGCAAACTTAGTGCTCTTAGTGGTGTTTCAACGCCTACGGTGTTTTTAGCAGTTCTGAAGTAGACCTGATGATGATGCCTTAAGCGTTGACACACGTGTTTTACATTAAATGGTACATACATTAAACATAAGTGACCAGTACAACTTATGCAGTTTAATTTAATCCCTGAAATTCTGCTCCACCATGTACGCCGGATTTCTGTTCCACGTACGACGAATACGGTCGAATTTAAAACACGCGAGGATTTTGTTGCACTTAACACGAATGGATTCCACCGAGACATGACAAAATGGCATTGTCACTTGAGGAAACCAGTCCAGATTGGAGCAATTTGTTTCCGCCAGCGTGATGGCTCGCGCTGGCAACTCACCGTGCTCATTGAGTGGGCCGCCGCCGGCTGAGGTGAGCGCTCCGATCGTCTAGCCGTTGCGCAAGACATCCAACTCGATCATTGCCCGCCCTTCCCCACCCACCGACTCAATTCTTTTGTCTTGTCATCGCGAGGCATAAGTCACGCGGTCGATGACCAGAGACAATATTCTCGAAACATTCTTCCGATCAGTGATTGCAGTATTTGGTTTTGCGTGCTACAATTACTGATGTTAATAGCACCATCAAACTGAATCACGAGAACCACGAAACCCATTTCCATGGCGGAATCCGAACCAACGATCCATGGGTTGCCCGGATGGTGCCTTGCCAACCTGGCTACGGTTGCCAATACATACTTCGACAAGCATGCATTAATATCACAACCTAAGCCTCTCCTTTGAGATTCTTATTAAAGTTTCACTTATTATTTATAATAACCATTTCATTTTCTAGTTGCAATATTACACCTATTCCTGCCTCCCCAAACGATCATTTGGAAACAACTACGCACAGTCATCACATTTCAAACCAATATTGCGTAGCAAAACAAGCCTCTCCTTTGACATTCTTATTAAAGTTTCACCAATTATTTATGTTATCCACTTCATTTTCTAGTCGTAATACTACGCCTATTCCTCCCTTACCAAACGATTACTTGGAAACAAATACGCACAGTCATCACATTTCAAACCAATATTGCGTAGCAAAACAAGCCTCTCCTTTGACATTCTCATTAAATTTTCACTTATTATTTATAATAACCATTTCATTTTCTAGTCGTAATATTACGCCTATTACTCCCTCCCCAAACGATTACTTGGAAACAAATACGGACAGTAATCACATTTCAAGCCAATATTGCGTAGCAAAACAAGCCTCTCCTTTGACATTCTTATTAAAGTTTCACCAATTATTTATGTTATCCACTTCATTTTCTAGTCGTAATACTACGCCTATTCCTCCCTAACCAAACGATTACTTAGAAACAAATACGCACGGTCATCACATTTCAAACCAATATTGCGTAGCAAAACAAGCCTCTCCTTTGACATTCTTATTAAAGTTTCACCAATTATTTATGTTATCCACTTCATTTTCTAGTCGTAATACTACGTCTATTCCTCCCTTACCAAATGATTACTTTGACACAAATACGCACGGTCATCACATTTCAAACCAATATTGCGTAGCAAAACAAGCCTCTCCTTTGACATTCTTATTATAGTTTCACTTATTATATATGTTATCCATTTCATTTTATAGTTGTAATATTACACCTATACATACCTCCCCAAACGATTACTTGGAAACAACTACGCACAGTCATCACACTTCAATCCAATATTGCGTAACAAAGAAATACGCCGTCCGTGGCTGTCAGGCCAGTAGCGTGTCGGTCTGACAACCCAAAAGTATCGTGGGTTCAAATCCCTCCGCAGGTATGGAATTTTTGATGGTCTCATGTTTAAAGTATTAGGTTAGATGTTGCAATATTCCCTTATCCGTTGGAGAACCTAGAAACCAAGAAGAATACTACTTCAAAAGAGCAACGATTAATATCATCTGCTCCAGCTATAGCATCGCACAATAGCAAACCTAGATTTATGATTAATGGCCTGACCAGAAGGGTACTACTCAATAATGTTTTAAGGCGTGTCTAAAATGACTTTTGGAGTATTTGTATTAGAGCACATTTAGTGCATAAATTATTGTGCGTAACTTAAGGAACAAATAAAAAATATTCCAAATTAATTTCTACATTATATTTCCTCAAGTACAAGCCCGTAAATATTTATGATTAAGTAGTAGAAATCGAGGACAATAACTCAGATTACGAGGAGGTATCAATAGCCTAAGGACATATAGAAGCGTCTATAAATGAATGAATGTAACTCTATAATTGCCCCTACAGTATAACTATAGTGAAACTTCCATTAACATACACTCCATTGTTTTCTCAATGCAATCGCCCCGCACCTAAATCACTGATTTCATCTCTTTTGTGGTCCAAATTGGCTACATTTCTTTCTTCAAAGGATAGTAAATGAGAAAGCAACAGCATTCATTCCATCCAATTGATTTGGGGTACTTGTACATTTTAATAGCCCAATACCCTGATTTACTTTTGGCTCTGAGTGAAGGTGAATCACGAACTCGCTTTTGAGGACCCATCGTCTCTCAAAATTCCGATTACAAGACATATTGAGACGAAAGTTCATCATAGTTGACTCAAGATTCATCTGTGTATTTTGACATAAATCTTATGACCAGGGCGTCATATATGGAGGAGCAAATTGAAGGACGAATTTGTACCAACTGGCATCGGAGTGGCAATTGCAAGGATAAATACTAGGTAAAAGGGCATTTTGTTGCTCGCCTTCTGCCATTTTCTCTTCTGCCGCTATTGGAGCAATCGCATGACACTTGCGACCATAGATCTGTTAGTGGATCTATCAGCATCCGAACAAGGGTAAGCTCCAAAATCACCGGAAAGGTAATCACACAAGATGCGTTTTGTATGAGAATTGAAATAATGACAAGGACTCCATGCAAATGCACGGATGAAAGATAACTTCCGACATTTTGTCGCAGTGATATTTAATCTTAAGGCCATTTTGCACGAATATTATCACTGTGCAGTCTGATGTTTGAAGAGATATGCAATGAACATTGCATAAAGTCATTAATTGCATAATACACTTCTCAAATGCATGAGAACAGCCCCTTCCATACTTCCTTGCATTTATGTATACAATTCCCGTGACTCTTTGGTACTTCAAATTGTGCAATATATTGTTTCGTGTAAAACGGTATTTAATGGATGAATTTTGAGCGTAGGTTAGACACTTTTGAGACGGAAATGTTGAAGAATAGTATAAATAAGTGTAAGATGCTTTAACTAACAAGATTATATATCTCACCGTCCAACCTAAACGCAATCCTCAGGAAAACTTGATATACCCGAAAAGGGATACCTACCTACAATTTAAAGTTGCAGACTTAACTTTATGGAACCCTGTCACAGGAAAGAAATTACAGCTTGGTGCGTTCCATGCTGTACTTCTGAAGAACCTGGTTTCGTCATTCAATGACATTGAGTATCGAAACCACGGTCGGCTGAAACACAATGTGGAATGTGTCAACCGCAAGTGATCCAACCCTTCCCACTCCATTCCTCAATAGGTTACCCCACCCCCCTGCTGTTTTGTATTTAAGGCCATTCCTTCGGCACTTGTTGTACACTATATGTTGCCTTGACAATGACGCTATAGCCGTCGAAACCGCGGTCGGTATTGTTAATAAAAGTGTGGAATATACAAAGTCATTTTTACTTTTTCAAGATGATTCAATTCCACAAAGTTACGCCTGAAGGTATTTCTTCGACAATGTGGAACGTACCAAGTTGTGATTCTTCTTTTCATACGAACCTAAAGCCTATCTAACGGGTCTCAGCCGGTAGTTACTGACTTAAACACCGTGGATGGCGCTATGAACAGACAAGGCTGGTGAAGAAAACAAATAAAAACGTACTACGTACGGTAGGATAGCATGGATGTAGCGGGGATAATTTCAAAGGAACCGAAAAGGCGACTTGATTGAGTTTTGAAAAGGAATATGTGTAGGATAAGATGTCTTCAGAATGTATTGAGGGCCATCTCTTGGAGAAAACAACTTTAGAAACCAATT
The DNA here is from genome assembly GCA_933228895.1 of Platycnemis pennipes. Classification (NCBI taxonomy): domain Eukaryota; kingdom Metazoa; phylum Arthropoda; class Insecta; order Odonata; family Platycnemididae; genus Platycnemis; species Platycnemis pennipes. The sequence goes on from OW121846.1 coordinate 55,608,896, forward strand.
CCGATATGACGTCGCAATGCATCACGCGCAACCTTTGAAGGTAACAATAGACGACTAAACTAATTGCTAATGAATTCGGACACCATTCACCATGGTTTCCTTCTTCGAAGAGAGTATTTAGGGACCTTATTGATGAGAACTAAGCTTCACGAATGAAAAAAATACACCACAGTCTCCGCATACATATTCTTTGGAAGTGAGGAGAGATATTTTAAGTCAGCATCGGCCTGTTCATAATGAAAGGCCACTATTCGACTATTTATATTCTATTTAATGGACGGAGTACTAAACTCCACGTTTTGTCCCCGCAGTGCTATAGAACGCAAAATATTAACTTTAAGGCTAGGATTTGATTCAGATTTTGTCTCGATTAAAAACATTATACAGCATGGGATATCAAAGGCAACGAGAATTTTGACGACAACTTATTCGATTTCCAGAATAACTCCCGTAATATTATTAAACCTACAAGTTTGTTAAGCTCACGTTTACTCTAGAAAAAGATTATTGATATAATGGCAAGGGGTTTGATCAAGTGTATAAGTGAATTCCCCGAAAAACCATGTAAATCAATGAAATAATGATGAGTAACACTATAAACCTTGTTAGTCAATAAAGCAATGAATGAATGCATTAAAATGAACTCAATTCCCGCTTAATTAAAAGTTGTAAATAAGTTTAAAGAGTAATTAATGGAACTAAATAAGAATGGGTCATCGAGATTGGGGAAGCGAAAAAAGATTTCGATTCCGTAGCATATCAATAGATGGCGTATTGCTCAAAGGTCACTGTAGATAAAAGATGTCCAAGGATATCCAAATGGGGATGGAGATAAATTAGGGTGCTAGACCATCAAGGAACTCCTGGAGAACATGACATTATTGGCAGAACACGGAGGTGCAGACGCAATCTGCAGTACTGAACGCTCTAAGATAATAAAGGCCGTCGTCGGTAATCAGCGAGCCGTGGGCAGTAAATTTCATATACGACCTCATAGTATGTGTACCTCACGACACGGACTGGTTACGAGACTACCGACCGATTCTACCGCAATATGGGGGGCAAATATATTCGAGTCGAATGGTGCGCCGCTCTGCGGCAGGTACAGTAGTCGCGGGATGCAAAACAGGAGTGAATCGGTGGACCGCGACACCGCGGAGCTCCAAATGCAGGTTCATCGGGCTCAAATTATTCACTTTCATTGCCACCAGATTTTCAACGCATAAAATATCCTTCATGGGTATCAGTAGATTGGGTTTTTGGCACTCTTATTTGCCATATTCACATCATAGTGTCTGACCTAAATTAATCCTAAGCGTAATCCTAAGACTAGCACAACACCCATGCCCGTAGTTGGATTTGAATTCACGACCTTCGGGTGGTGAGGCCGGCGCGTCACCCACCTGAATACCGTGGCCGGCTTTCGCTTAAGTAGAAATATGAACGGCTCGGAACGATTTCCATGCAATATATTACAACTAAATATCAGTCATTTCTCTAACACGTCCATATTTGCATTCCACACGCCAACTCAGAACTTTTTTTTGCATCCAGACAATTCTGTTGGTCCATATACCCCTGGGATCCCAATAGGCATTTGTCTGTCATCAGGTTTCCCAGGGGCTGAACCAGCAGAGCTTGACAAATATCCATTTTGAATGTTTTCCGTAAAACAATTTAAAGCTGTTTGAACAAACATTTTAAGCTATTTCCGTGTTTCCATTTAACCTTAAGCTAAGCTAACCTTAAGAATCATACCATAAAAAGTCATAAAAATTACAAGTTGCCCATCAGTTTAAATAAAATTCTATTTAACCATATAAGGATTATATCGACAATATATAAATCGGATTCTGGACCGGGTAGGTGTGGTGGCTAGAGTACTGGCCTTCCGTCCCGAGGGCCCGGTTCGATTCCCGGCAGTGCGGATTTTTCAGTGGCAAACCGCTCCCTACTTGAGTGCCTAGCGGAGGGCATTTAAGATTCAGTACTCCGTCCGTCGGATGGGACGTTAAACCGTGACCCCCTTGGCGCCTGTCGTTAAGAGTAGACTAATGCCGACACCGAGTTTCTATCCACCCTTCCTCCATTACCTGAAATGCTCCTACCATTATCCAATTACCCACTTATCCTATACGACGCAAATTACCTCAGCTGTCGGTCGCCTCCATGAATAACTAAGTAACAAATACGATTAAGAATCATAACGTGGGTTTAAAAAAATAATAAAAGTTCAAAGTGCTTTCTTTGCTAAGCTTATCTCAACATCACAATAACTTCAACTTCGTAATTACCAAACATTTATTAAATTGGTTAAAATTTGGTCATTGGTAAAATTAAATTATTGCATTGATTCCCTCAACTCTTCCAACGACTAACAATCAATCTCTATTGAGCACTGCGTTTGATTATAAGAGTATTGAATTGAAAAAAATTGAAAAACATTGTATTGTCTAGGACGAATGTCCTCTAAGAACAAAAACACTTTCCAATGTTCGAGGCTTCACTTTGTGGAACCACGAGATTGGAAAAGAAAATACACTTTGTACATTCCACACTAAAGTTTTATTTACTTAGACCGGGGTTTCCACATTTGTATGACATTATCAAGGTTGATTATGGCCATATTATTATTATACGTTGATAATGACATAAAAGTGTTGAAACTATGGTCGAAGAAAATTAAGATTTGGTTGGAATGCACCAAGTGAATTTTCTTTTCCAATAAAAACACTATTCAACATTATGAATTACATTACAAATATCAAGCAAAAAAGAAATATAAAGTTAGGTTCGTTGTGAGAACAAGTAAAATAAACATGAGTAAATAAGTTGAGTACATAGTGGGTACATATAAAATACATTACGAATAGCAAACAAACAAGCATGAGAACGGGAAACGAATGATAGAGGTAACCTAAGTGAGGTTACTAATCAAAGTGTAAAAATAACATAATTTTCTTTGTTATATCTAGTTTTGTCTCGGTAAAGATATGTCTAAAAGGACATTAAATTCACCCCTCGAACCTTTAAAGTCCAAGCGATTTCTCTTTTCAGCCCCGTTTACCTCGCCTTAATAAATCTAAACCACCCGTTCCTCTCCTGCTTCCACCCCACTTATCCAAAATTCTTCCCTCTATAATGGTCAAAACACCCTCACCCTGCTTCCTCCGTTCAGACCTTCTGCCTTCTCCTGATTTCCTGAAACAACATCCCTCCTTCTTTTACTAACCCTAGCACATCTTCGTCCGTCCTCCTTACCACGTTCAATCACCCAAAATCGGGGTGCGACTACCCGTCTTTGCGAGATGTGGACGATTGCTGTACCGCAAGGCAGATAAGAGGAAGCGAGGGCTATGGACTGCCACCGAGGATGTCTGGCGATAAATTAGTCCCGAGTTGCTCATGACGAAGCCCTTGAACGATGGCAGAACATATGTCGAGGAAAAAGCACTGAGATCACGGACTGGCAATTAATTACTACGCGCCCATTTATATGTCCAGATCCCACAGCAGGGGTATGCCAGGAGGCAATCAGGGGTGGATACACAACGTTTTTCCACCCATCATGTATCAAACGAATACTCAAACACATTTTTCCACGAGATACTCGAAAGTTATTTACCTAATTCCAGGAGGCTCCACAACAATGGCAATTGACTGATTTGAGTTAGATGTACTAAAAGACATGAAATCCTAGACATAGAGAATCTAATGGGGTCGTTTACCATATTTATTGCCGAATATGATAGAGTTTGTAAAATAAAAAGAGCCGTATTTTTCCGTTTTTCGATCCGTCAATTATTTCTCGAGTTATAAGCGGCGAAAAACTGATGCTTTTAACCCTTTAGGAAAAGTGGGTGTGGTTCGACCTCTGACATATATTGACTACGTCCAATCACAACCGAGCCCGCGAGGCTACTGCGTCTTATCGCAAAGGGGGGGGACATAGCTGGCTCTCCCAATGGCAGCGATTGCGACAGGATATGTGCGAGCAGACCTTCCGAGAATCCCCCTCCACTCCCTTCCCTTCCCATAAGAGCAGTCAAGGACGGGAGGAAAATGACGTCAATGTTATCACAGCAGCTTTTTCGGTGGGCGTCACCTTTTGCTTATTTTAATTTTTGATTTATGAGTGAATGGCTGTGGTTAGAAGATTAATTTTTTCACTAAAATTCTTTTTTCGTTTCCATCCAAAAATTTCGTGCAAAAATTGCTATTTCGGTACCGAGTAAACGCCCCAAATGTTGTTGTAGTTGGGGTAGTTGCTTCCCATCCTGATGGCACCGGTACGGATCCAGGAAGTGCAATGGACTTTACAGGTATACGGGTCCCCCTACTCGAGTGGCATGTAGAGACACTTCAAGTTCAGTATATCGTCCAGCTGATGAGACGTTACAGCGTTGACCCCTTGGCGCCTTTCGAGTACATACGCAAATGCCAACGCTGGGTTTCACTCAACTCTCACCCCATTCGTAGAAAAATGCCTTCTAATCCCAATTACTCAACAAACCTAATGGAAGAGATGACGCTAACTGTCGGTTGACTGCATCGTAAAGCAGCAACCACTATTTGCAGTTCTAAAGTTTGAGGACAAAAGCACAAGACAACGTTACCAGAACATTAAATTATGTCGTTATCCGTTAATATGAATGTTTATTTTCAATTTTTGTAATAGTTAATACGTACAGAGGTGACCAATATATTAGAACATTTGCATAATAGAGGAAAGGTAAGTTATATAGTTATTATTATTATCTAAAATGTGATCTACTGGTTAACATTGGTTCACTGGGCATAACACCCTTACCCCTACCTGTAACTTTTATACTATTTCTTTCTTTGTAAATGGATAAAGGTAAGTATTTTTCAGGTAACGAAGGGGGTGGGGAAAATAAATCCGACGTCGGCATTATTCGGCCTTCTGGTAACTAAGGACGCCAAGTAGACCACTATTTAACGTCCCATCCGACGGACGGAGTACTGAACTCGAAGTGCTCTTCACACAGCACAGCTTTCACACAGCAGTAGGAACCTGTGTACTGACAAAAATTCTCTCCCACTGTCGGGGTTCAAACCCAGTCCTTCGGAATGTCGGGGTTCAAACCCAGTCCTTCGGAATGTTGGGGTTCAAACCCAGTCCTTCGGAATGTCGGGGTTCAAACCCAGTCCTTCGGAATGTCGGGGTTTAAACCCAGTCCTTCGGAATATTGAGAGAGTAATCTGATTACCTCGTAAAACCAATGACTATAAATTTTCTCCGCTGCAGCTGAATCCACACATACAGGGTCCGGCAAACTTATTAAGACGGCAGAAGCTAATTTGCTCTTCTCAACAATAAAATACATTGTTTTATTTATTTGGTTACCTATATATGTGTACAATTGATATCTCAAGTGAATAATTCGTTCGCGTTCCGCTCCCGTCGAGTGTGGATGTGGTCTCACTCCGTGCGGTTCTCTCAAGGTCATGCATTGCTGGATGTGTCTCGTATTGTTCCCGGGCATAGGTGCAAATAGTTAATCTTACAGAGCGGAAGTGTTACTTGTGTAAAACAAAGTGCTTTACATCGTGCACCAGGAAACGACATCCAAAACCTCCATTTCAACGTTCTGGCATGAGTTCGTGCGCAGTGTGCAAAAGGTCTACGCGGAATACAACCGCCATCTCCTGTGAGACGTGCCGAAAGATCTTCCATGGTTCCTGTCTACAAGAGCCACTGACCAGAGAGGACGTTGAAGGGATCGAGGCAAGTGGACAATCCTGGAAATGTGTGGACTGTCATAATGCCCATAAGTCATTCCTGATGGACAGAAGCAATATTGAAGGTAAATCCCTTCAAGAGATTTTTGTTATGCTCCAAGATCTTAAAAACGAAGTCAAATCCACCGAGAAAAATCTTGGTGACACAATAAATAAGTTATATGATAAACTAGAAGATAGTTTTAAGTTGATTGAATCGCAGGGTAAGAACTTAGAGAAATGCCTAGATCAAATTTCCAGCCTACAAAGTGAAAACGTGGTGCTTAAGAAGCAACTATCTGACGCGTTGAACCGTTCTGTTGACCTTGAACAACGCTTGCTATGTAATAACGTGGAAATCCATGGTGTTCCAACTAGAAGTGATGAAAATTTGATGGAAGTAGTCAATAATATCTGTGCTGCATTAGACGTTGAATTAAGTGAAAGCCAAATCGATTACTGCTACCGGTCAAAACAGAAGCCAAATGGGGAACCAGGGGGAATCCATGTTCGTTTTCTAAATCAGCACGTAAGAGATAACCTGTTGGCCAGGCGCCGAGTCAAAAGAAACTTTTCTACTCAACACCTGACCTTTGACACCGTATCTCATAGGGATACGCCTGTTTACATCAATGAGGCCCTTTGTCCTGGCAGGCGTAAGGTATTTAATGCTGCTAGACAAGCGCAGAAAGAGAAGCACTATAAGTATCTGTGGATACGTGGTGGCAAAATTTATTTGAGAAAAGTGGAAAAGGAGCCTTCAATTATTGTCACATGTATGGATGATGTAAACAATCTTTGATCTCCGCATTTGTAATACACCATGACCAATACTGACATATTGTTTAATACTATAGATAATGTCATTGTTATTCAACAGAATATACGGAGTATGAGGTCAAATTTTGATGTCTTCATGTTACATGTAAATAATTTAACATTTAAGCCAACAGTAATGGTTCTCTCTGAGATATGGATAAAAGAATACGAAATTTCTCTCTACAAAATAGCTGGATATAACTGCTTTGCGCTATGTAAAGATGAAGAACGATCCAAAGGTGTAATGGTGTACATCTTGGACAGTATAAGTTGTACCACCAAACCAGTTACTACGGTAGCTTCGGATTGTGTCTTGCTTACTTTAAAAATAGACATAATATCATTCGATTTATTATGTGTATATAGGCATCAAAAAACATCTGAAAAACTCTTCTTTAGTGAAATGGAAGGCATTTTTAAAATTTGCAAAGGTAATCTAATAATTGTTGGAGATATGAACATAAATATATCTGCCACAACTAGTGTAACAGATGACTACAACAATTTATTGTCGTCGTATGGATTGCTTTCTCTAATTAACTGTCCAACCAGGATAGCAAGATCCTCAGCTACCTGTTTGGATCATGTACACGTCAGAATCGCCAATATGTACAGATATAATATAACTGCCGATGTTATTCACTTAGATATTAGTGATCATTCAATGACCAAATTGTCTATCTCAGCGAATGTTGACCATGTTGCAAACCGAGCAAATGTTAACCCCCATAAAACTAGAATAAACTTTGAAAATTTTAAAACTCTTGCTGACAACTCGGATTGGACTTGTATATTAAATGAGACAAATGCCACTAAAGCATTCAATACCATTATAGACAAATTAAAGCTGTGCCTTCAGTTGTCGACTTACATTTTCACGGAGGACAAAAAGCCCTTAAAGTTAAAGCCGTGGATGACAAATACCTTGCTCAAGATGATTGAAAGGAAAAAATACTTATTTGAAAAAAGTAGACGTCATTCCAGTAACGTAAACCTGAGAAATAACTACTTAAAGTATCGGAACCAACTGAGAAATAAACTTAGAGAAGCTTCCAATACCTATTACATGAATTGCTTTGCCTTGTGCCACAAAAAACCCAATTTACAATGGAAAATCTTCAAAGAAATGACAGGGGAAGAGAAATCAGGTGTAACTCTTCGATCCCTAAAAGTAAACGGTAAAGTCGTTGATGACGATCTGGAAATGGCAAGTGAGTTCAATACCTACTTTACCAGCGTTTCGGAATGTGCTAAATCCAAACATGACGCTCTCAAATGTTTATTTGTTACAAATCCATGTGATAGGAGGAGTATTTCTAAATCATTCTTCTTCGATCCTATACTTCCAGACGAAATAGTAAAGACGGTAAAATCCCTTAGAAATGGTACCTCTCCAGGAATTGATGGCATCAATGGAAATGTTTTAAAACTAGTTATTGAAACAATAGCGCCAGCACTGGCATACGCTTGTAATTTGAGTGTTACTACCGGCGAATTTCCCAATGGACTGAAAAAAGCTGTAGTTATTCCTGTCTTTAAAAAAGGTGATCGAAATGAAATTCAAAATTATCGCCCTATCTCACTACTGCCCACCATATCAAAAATTTTTGAATCATTAGTTAAAAGGAGGCTTATTAGGTTCCTTGAAAAAGAAAACTTCTTTAGTAAGAACCAATATGGATTCAGATGTGGAAGGAGTGCGGAAGATGCCCTTATGAATTTTATGACAAAAATATACAATGAAATCAATTCAAATAATCGCACTGGGGGCCTATTCATAGACATAAGAAAAGCTTTTGATACCCTAGACCATGAAACACTACTGTCAAAGCTAAGTGACGCCGGAGTTAGAGGGTGCTCGTTAGCTTGGTTCAAAAGTTACTTAACAGAAAGATCTCAGTGTGTACGGGTAGGTAAGGCCTCCAGCAATTTTAAATTGGTGGAGACAGGGGTACCCCAAGGCTCAGTGCTTGGGCCTATTCTATTCCTTATTTACATAAATGATTTGTGCAATTATGAATTTCAAGGATCAGTTACCGCTTTCGCCGATGATGTGGCCTTGTGCTATAGTCAAAGTAACTTTAACACTGTCGCAAAAAATGCACAAAGAGACTTAAATGTTCTACGTAGATGGTTTGACTACAACGGCCTTGAACTAAGTGATAAAACCAAATTTATGGCATTTGATCCAAGCAATTGTTATAAATTTATAGTTAATTTAACGTATCATGATGTAGACTGTCCGAAACAGGGTTGCGGGTGTAAAAATATCGACCAAGTAGACAGTATAAAATATTTGGGTATCACCATTGATACATTTCTAAAATGGAAAAACCATATAAATGAACTAGCAAAAACTCTCCGTTATTATGCTTCTAAATTGTACTTCATTCGAAACAGATGTCCTTTACCATTCCAAAAAACTCTATACGAAGCACTTGTAGGCTCGAGATTAGGGTATGGACTGATTTGTTGGGGAGGAGCTTACAATAATTCCCTGCAGCCGGTCGTATCAATGCAGAAAAAGATAGTTAGAATTATAACTAATAGTAAGAAGTGTGAACATACATACCCAATATTTGTTCAATTACAGCTTCTACCCATAAAACATATGTTTATTTTTAAAGTGTTGAAAATGTTTTACCTAAAGAGTGGCAATTTGCCTGCGATAACCGGAAGTGACCATTGTTATGATCTAAGAAGAAAACTAGTTATACGACCTCCGAAACCAAATCTCACTCTGTATAAGAGATCCTTTGTATTCTTAGGTCCTAAAATATTCAACTTTGTACCGGAACATATCAAAAATACAGTTAATATAAACAAAACTTTCAGGTTGTTAAAAGAATGGATATTGTCACATGCCAAAATTGAAAATCTATCAGAGTTGTAATAATTTCTTATGTCAATTCATACTCACTGAATATCATGAATTAAGTTGTAACAAATTAAAATATTTTATGTATTATTACTATTAACGTACATACATGCAAAAGGCAAAATTGGGTGTAGTTTCAGTAATGTAACAAACTTCCAGAGATTTATCATGTTGTCAATTACGAAATAATATATGGATATTATGTTTTGCATCAATGTACTTTACTATCTCTAAATGTTATTACCATTGTAAAAATGAAAAATTTACATTATGAGCAAAGTTTAAATGTTCCTAGCTGTTTTTTCTTTCTTATGCTTTGGAAAACTGATTTTGTAAATTGCCAGCAATGCTATTTAGTTACGGAAGGCAGTCTCCACACAGGTGACACCTTTGAGACTGCCTAAAGCTCCAAATTACCTGTTTAAAAATTATGTATGTAACTGTGGAGTAAATAAATATTATTATTATATTATTATAATAAGGTTGAACCGCAAATGAAATTATTTTAATGTTTTCCCTCAGTTTCACTTGAGATCCATATTTGCATACGTTACGGCCAGCTGCAGTCTGCCGACATCTGCATTGGTTTATTTCCAACCCAAGACGGAATTAGGTACTTTTGATAGTTAAAGAACTTGGAAAGGTCCTTATGCCACAATAAATCGCAACTGGCTTTCCTCGAGAGAATTTTTGAATTCATACATTCTCCGGCATAGACAGAGTAGAGTATACGTAGAGTTCCATTTTCATTAGCACAACCGTGGTCACCAACGCTTAAGGAGGTTGATCCGAAAAGTGAAAGTCATGTCATTTTTTTATATTTTCAGCACTTATAGAACTAAAGTTTCTCTATCTGATAATGTAAAGGTAATTACACCAACCCATACTCATTGTTCCACAAATTGCATTTGAAATTACATACGATTAACGGCGAGAATGGTCATCACATGGGAATATAACGTTTAAAAATACCATAGTGACATGTCATTTTTGCAAAAAACTGATATTTTATGCGTAATTTCACAAGAAATAAAATGACACGAAAAAAAAGGCATCAACCCACCGAATTTTTCGCTAGATCCACCAATTTCTGCGCTTATAGCAGACGAAATGCGTAGTTGTCTTCAAGTGGGGCTGCGGTAGCTCCAGCCAAAATGCATGGCGTATGAATGATATTATTACTAATGAGATATTAAAGCATATTTCAGAAAAATATTATAGCATAACGTTTGAAAGTAATATTCCTGTGGTATACATTGTACATAAATTCATTGAGTACATGAATTTATTTCTTTAAAGTAAGTGCTGAATGACTCTATCGTCGAGCTGATTAAAATTATCATAAAAAAGAAATACTTCGACTTTACATCGTATTTCTTGTGATACTTATGACTTTCAATAGTTTAGGTAATTTTCTTTGTGAAGTAAGGATCATTTAGCAGGCATATACTCGTACTTAAATTAATAAGATTCCTCAGACAACTTGACTCAAGCAGTCGCGTGCCAACCTCCTTAACGGGGCAACTTGTTGCCGAGAGAACCCACGTTGACATCTACTCAATGCGGGCATCCCCAAAAGATAACCCTTTTGATTCTCAGGAGCTGATGCATGCAAAAACATTGGACCCGAGAGGTTCACGCTGTTAGTTCTTTGACCCCGATGAAGACTGAGGAAGTAGAACGAGGAACGGCGGCCAAGCACGGAGGCTCAGCCGAGTGGAACGATTTCGAGCTTGCCGAGAGCTCCTCGAACATCGAACGCAGGAAGTGCGATCGGAAACCCAACCCAACGGCAACCCAATGGCAACCCAATGGTCGCGGGTTTGCATCCCGGTCAGCGTATTGACGTTGTGTTCGTCTTATTTTTAAGAGCTCCCGCTAGACGCGTACGTAAGGAAACTATTCATAAGGACGTACATCTGGAGAATATTTCTTTACGGAAGTGAGGCATGGACGACAGGCACGTAGCCAGGGGGGAGGGCTTCTGGGGCTTCAGGCCCCCCGAAATTTTTCCCAATAATTTTGTTGTCCTGATTTGAATTGTGCATGGTTTGGTTAGTTTGGTTGGTTATTTAGGGGAGGCGACCGACAGCTGAGGTCATTTGCGCCATATAGGATAGGTGGATAATTGGGTAATGGTAGGAGTTTTCAGGGAACGAAGGAAGGGTGGAGAGAAACCCGGCGTCGGCTTTAGCCTACTCTTAACGAAAGGCGCCAAGGGGAACACGGCTTAACGTCCTTTCCGACGGACAGATTACTGTACTTGAAATGCCCTCCACTAGGCACTCTAGTGGGGACCGGTTTACCACTGAAAAATCCGTCACTGCCGGGAATCGAACCCGGGCCCTCGGGATTTTAGGCCAGTACTCTATCCACCAAACCAACCCGATCCCCGACTGGGCATGATAATCCGAATCACACTGCGTATGATTCAAGTGTTAAGTGTCGTGAAACGTGATCACTAGTTTGATGCATGTGTGTGGTTAATAATTGTTCTTTTCAATCTGATATGTATGCATGCGTTGAATTCTGTTCTGGGGCCAGTCAAATTGATTTCTTCATAACAAGGTAAGCAGTGCACTTTAACTGTGAGAAGAGATAGGAAGGGGCACTGTGAAAGTAAATACCAAGCACTGAAAACTATGGGAAGAGATTTCTAACATGTCGGCACCGAACGGGCAAGGCTGATTTGTTTCAAATAACGCTATACTAGACTTATCTCCCCCCCCCCCCACCTAACCCCCCAAAGCAGATTTCTGGCTTCGTGCTTGATGGACGATGACAGCAGCGGAGGAGGAAAAGATGGAACTATTCGAAGTGTGGAGCTACAGAATAATGAGGAAGATGAAATGGATCGACCGAGTGACAAACAAAGAAGTCTTAAGAAGACTGGGAGAAAAGAGAAGCCTGCTGAAAACTCTAAGAAGAAGACGAGATAACTTAATCGGCCAAATTTTAAGACACGATGGCCTGATGAAGACAATCGTTGAGGACAAGTGGTTGAGAAGAATGGCAAAGGAAGGCCTCGAGTGATATATATCGAACATGCGATGAAGGATGTGAAAGAGAAGAAATACGTAAATATTAATACATTAGCGGAAAGAAGAACTCAAACCAATCCAAGGATTGTTGGCCCAAGATAATGATGATGACGCTAGACGGTGCAATTAAACCTTAGCCACTGGAGAAAGTGATACCTGGTGAAGTAAGGAAACTTCATCAGAATATACATCTGGAGCATGTTTCTTAATGGCAGTGAATTAGACGAAGAAAACAGCAGAGAATTTAAGGCTGGAAGCATCGGAGATGTGGCGCTATAGATGAATGATGAAGAAGAAATGGATCGACTGAGTAAGAAACGAAGAAGAGACAAATGAGAGGAATCTGAGGAAAGTCGGAGGAAAGAGAAATTGCTGAAAACTTTGAAAAGAAGACGGAACCATCTAATAAGCCACATTTTGATAGAAACATGATTCATGAAGATAAAATCCAGAGAAATAATAATGGGCGTAACAACTGAATAGAGTCGTTAGTCATTCAGGGGACGCAACCGACAGCTTAGGTCATTTGCGCCATTAAGGGTAGGTGTGTAAGGTATTGGGTAACAGGTGGCGCCAACGAAAGGCGTCAAGGGGACCTCGGTTTCATGTCCCATCCGACGGACGGAGTACTGAACCTGAAATGCCCTCCACTAGGCACTCCAAGTAGGGACCGGTTTGCCACTGAAAAACCCGCCACTGCCGGGAATCGAACCCCTCAGGATGGGAGGCCAGTACTCAAGCAACTTCATGAAGATAATTGTCGAGAGAAAATTGAATTGAACGTAAATGTGAGGCCTCGACGACATATATGGAGTAAGTAGTGAATGGTATGGAGGAAAATGACGTAAATATGAAGAATTGGAAAAAAAACAAATATTATGTACTTTTAGCAAAATTTATTTATATAAATTTTGTGAATGATGCTATTTGAATTTTTTTATGTCTTTTTTAATGCTATGATCCCTCAAGATGAAGCCTGAAACTATTTGTATAGATATGAAGAGGTTTGTCGATAGGGGAATGGATTGGAGAGCTTCGTCATACCAGTCTTAGTTGACTAATGATTATGATGACAAGATAAATTTAAATTACGGAATAGCTGATCAGAAAATGTGGAAAGATGAAGAAATGGAAACGGATATATTGGATTTGCCAAGGACATACTGGCGGGCAAATAGATGGAAACACGCCTAGGAAAAGACAAAGAGATAAGTACAAGAACCAAATAAAGAGGAAACTGCGAAAGGGGAAGTACCAGGATACAGATGAGTTATTGATGAAAAGAGAGGCTGCAGTAACCCAATCATAGAATTGAAAAACAATGAATGAATGATTGAATAAAAAAGATTGCCGAGCCAACAAAGGGGTTCAGGTCTGAAGACAAATCCACATTTTCGAGTTTTACGTATCTATGGGAGGTGATTAACTGCTGAGGTCATTTGTGGCATTAGGGATCGGCGGCTTATTGATGGAAGAAGAAAATTAACCTGGAAACTGAGGAAAGGTTGGGTGAAACCAGGAGTTGGCATTTGTCTGCTCTAAAGGAATTCCACCAAGTGGATCTCAGCTTAACGTCCCATCCGACGGACAAAGCACTGAACTCGAGTTGTTCCCCACACAGCAACCAAGTGGGGAGCGGTATACCAATGAAAAATCTGCCTTGAGCCTGGACTCGAACCCTGGCCAAGTGTTTAAGGCACCGAGAGGCTGAACCAATGCCCTCCGCATAGCACCCGAGAAATGACGCTTTTCCACCGAAGGATCCCCGTCCTTCTCTGCGGCAATGGAGCAGCCACTAAACTCAAATTTCATACCAAATGGTCGAGAAGCAGAGTATCGACTAATTAGCCTCATATAAATAGATACTCAATGATTTTCATACAAAAAGCCTGCCTAACCATCGTTACATAAAAATGGAAGATATCGGGTATGTATAGTTCCTAGAGCACTCGAAGTCCATCTCGAAAGTCAAGGGTTCGAATCCCCGCAAGGGCAGTGATTTTTCATGGACATACTGGGCCCTACTTGTTCCCTGTGTGGGGAGCACATCGAATTAAACACAGCGTCCTTCGGATGGGACGCTAAGCCGTGATTCCTTTTGCGCCTTTCTTTAATATCAGGCTAATTCCGTTTTAAAAAATGAAAAAACTTAGTTCTTTTCCACCAATATATTTAAACAAATCTACCGGTTTTGGCTTTCTCAGGCCATTCTCAAGATTACAGTGAGAAATTTTTTTTTCACACTGTAATCTTGGGAATGGCCTGAGAAGGCTGAAACCGGTAGATTTATTTAACTATATTGGTGGAAAAGAACTGAGTTTTTTTCATTTTTTTAAAATGGAAACTAACTTCCACAATATAAACTCGCCAACTATTTCTTTTATAAGGCTAATTCCAACCTAGGGGTCTCTCCAATCTTCTTGCGTTTCCCGAAAAATTCCTCCCTCTTCACAATTAACCACCTTTCGTAAAATGTCGCAAATGACCTTACCTGTCGTTCTTCTCCTAGTGATAACTAACGAACGAAAATTGATGCCTCAAGATTGCTGCATAGCAAGCGATATTTGACGATCGATACACATCGCTCGATATCAAACCTGGCCAGTGAAAATAAGACATTACATCGTATCAGTATATCGAAACTACAGAACGTATATAAATGCTGTTTATATATCGACTCGAACTATTGTTAGAACTTGTTATAAATTCCGAGTTCAATAAATGATATTAATCTCAACTTGATGTAGTAATTCATTTCTGTATTTGCGGGGATTGTTTTATATTTCAGGCATAAATATTGCAGCAATAGTTGCTCGTGTGTTAATTTATTTGCAGACAGTGAACTATTCGGTTATCTAAATTCAAATTACGCGGGTGGTTTTTTTATATAATGACTCACAAAAGGATGGTGGCGCTCGCGTATGGAATTATATACTTTAAGATCTCATGGGATGGTCACTGGCCTGACCAAACAACAAAAGAAATATTTCCGCATCCAACATCTCAATACCGAGAAACACGCAACTGCGGCAATAAGTCTCGTTGGCGGTCCGCCACCTCTCCTAGGAGCCCATCCCCCCTCCCCATTTAACCAGCCAGACTGCCTCGCACCCTGCCCCACCTCCTAAACTCACCTCGTCGTCAATTCCCCGCTCCAACGGCTGGAGATGAATGCTTCCACATCAACCACATGCTCGCGGTCACCAAACTCCCCATTTCCGCTATGCTCACTCGAGGAGTCGAGCCAGTCACGCCGGAGATGAAGGCCCTTGTGAAGAACAGACGACGACCACGAAGCGCAAACGAGGCACGAGAGCGAAGAAGGAAAGAGTAGCCAAGGGGGGGCGTGCGGGCTTGAAGCCGTCAGGATTATCTCGAATTTGGTAACCAAGGGGTCACGTGGTACAAACACGAACGGTTCGCTATATTGGTGTGTTTGAATCGCTCATTTTAATCTCGCTCATTATTTTCACTCGAGTTTTCCTCATTTGGGGGGCTTTATGCTCGAGGCGGATGAAAAAACTCTAGTGAAAACAATGCTTGAGATTTAAAAAAATGTGTGATTCAAACACAACAATACTGCGAACCATTTGTTATTGTACCACGTGACTCCTTGGTTACCTATTCGAGTATACCCCGACTCATTCAAACAACCCCCCCCCCCCTGGGTCGTTAAATAGCCGTCCTACCACCCCAAAGGTCGCCGGATTGAATCCCAATCAAGTCATTGATATTATGTTCGTTTTCGAATTACGCAAAGCATTAATATAGATTAACGGTGAACTGCAATCATAGCAATGGCTATAGTAATTAATCAACCGACGCCTAAGATCGTTTGCGCCATTTAGGAACTCTTAACGATCGGCGCGAAGGAGTCTACATTTTAACGTCCCATGTGACGGACGGAATACTGAACTCGAAGCGTTATTCACAGAGCACTCAAGTGTGGACCGGTATACCAATGAACAAGCTCAACCACCGGCCCTCAAAATGTGAGACCATCACTGTAGCCATAGCACCAACCCTACCTTACGTTACAGAAGAGTAAATTTAGCCGTTAATGGGCTCCTTCGGCTAAGATTATATCGCACCATCTAAACTAAGATTGATCCTACACACATACGCACCATCCATGCCCTAAGTGTGATTTAAACCCGATACCCTATAACCATAGCAGCTGGAACAACTGAATGAAAAGCCAGACGCGGTGAAAATGAAACGGAGAAATAACATTTAACTTAATTTACAGTTTGTAATGAGTTCCACGCGTGACATAAACGCCGAGTTTCCGTAATATCAAAAATAATATCGGCCATGATTGTGAAGCCTTAACGAGTCTGCCTAACTACCGATCGCGAGTTTTAATCCTTTGCAGAGAATGAATGTTTTGGTCGTATTTATTCCAAATTTAATATTTAATTGTCTTATATTGCGCGATAAAACACAAGCCGTCGCAGTACCAGGAAATCTAATCCTGCTTACGCATAATAACCCTGATACTACGAAAATCACAAACAAGGAATGAGTGGAAACATGGGCCTAAGAGACCTGCTGAACGAGAAAGAGTCTGAGCAAAAGCTTAATCAAATATAGAGAAGGGATACGAGGTGGTAAGCCGTCGAGCAGAAGAAATCAACCACTCCAAAGCAGTAACGAAAAAGAAGAGTGAACACTCAAAGAAATGTATTTTAGGAACGATATGAAAGCTGAAGGGAAAGTTCCTTTAAGAACATTTCACTCGTGGCAATAAATTTCACCGAGTGAAGCTGTATCAAAGCGAAGAAACTGCATGGGCTGAACAGAACAGGGACTATTTTCCGCGCAGTCGTCCAGGTATATCCCAAGTTCTCTCTGTGATGCGTTGCTTCAAAAGACGCAATTTTCACTGAAACCAGTCCAGTGGAGCAGGCAGCCAATTGATAATCATCATCATCATCATGGGTCAACAATCCTAGGATTTTATAGGACTTGGTTCTTTCCCGGCGAACTAATGCTCTGAATGCTTCTCGGGTTTTCCACCGGGTTAAGTGTTCAGTTGCCTTCAGGAAACTGAACTTGCTTCTGAACTGAACAGGCTTCGAAAGGCTTGGAAAACTCGAGAAGAATTCGCAGCAATCCTAGAATTGGTTTGACGCACCCCTCCACTCGATTCTTCGATCGGTCAACCTCTTTATATTAACGTAGTTCCTATCTTTAACGTCCTTTGCGACCTGTTCTATATAACTCATAAGAGGCCTGCCTTTTCCATTCTTCCCGTTCACTTTTCCTTCGACAATTGTCTTCATCAGGCCATCGTGTCTTAAGATGTGGCCCATTAGGTTGTAGCATCTTCTTTTTATAGTTTTCAGCTTTTCGTTCTAATGGTAGATTGATGTACTGAATCGAAGGTGCCAGAGACATGATTAGGAAAGACACTGTGGAATTTTGGGCGTTTTTGCTTGTCTGCATGAACCATAAAATATATACTGCATGCGCGTGATATTTATTTAATATCTCCTACCATATTGAATAAAAGGTGAAATTTTCTGTAACGGCCTCGAATGATAGAAATTATTTATTTCTAATGGTGTAGTTTTCCAACAATTTTTGTATGTGCGTAGTGCATGTTTGATGATCATTCACCCCCAGCCACTTACCCTCTGGGTGGCTCGAGTACATGAAGATGTATGGATAAACGTTTTCAGCTACAATCGTCTATGGGCGTACCATATGTGCATGTAGAAGGCATTTAGAAGCTATAGAAGAGAAGTATACACTATTGCAGAATTAAACGATTGTTATAGACACAGAGAGGATGTAGACTTACGAGTTGAAGATGCATATAAGAGCAAATAGCTATTTTACTCAATAATGTAAAACAACTATTATTTACAGTTTTTTACGCGAATATTTTGCGCAGCGTTCGTTAGAAATAAAATACTCAAACGTTCCTTTTTAGTCGCACAGTAACTCATCTCTCGTTAGGTCGGCCAGGCGGTGGGGCGCGCAAGTAACGCCGGGATATCGCAGTGCCAGAGACCTCAACCTGGCGGACCGCCCACGTGCACGCTTCCGTTCGACGCCACGGGCACGTCCCAACTCCCTTTCGTGACCTTTTGATGCTCCGGGCGTGATTTACCAACCTCGTCCGATACGGATCAGAGGAATCCTCTGAACTTTACTCTCCATCTTGTGGACATATTTGCGGTCAATGTTGACCGCGTAATGGGATCAGCACGAAAATATTGGCATGATTGTTCAGGAATAAATGAAAGTCATGAAATTAATTTCAGGTAGGATGCCCAGGCTAAACAAAGTCTGCGTAATAAATTTACTAAGTTCTCCAAGAGCTAAGGTTTTATAGCACACACTAAACTAACTTAATGTTGGTTTGGTGCGCTCGCCAGAGTACTGGGTTCCCATTCCGAAGGCCCGGGTTCCATTCCAGGCTGAGGCTCAAATTTTCATTCTTATGGTGATCCCATAGAGAGCACTTCGAGTTCAGTACAATGTCCATCGGATGGGACGTTACATCGTGGACCTCGTGGTGCCTTTCTTAAGAGTACGCTAATACCGACGAAGGTTTTCATTGCATCATTCCTCCGTACCTTAAAAAACTAACTCCGCACAACCAATTACCCACCTATCCTAAACGGCTCAAATGACCTTGGCTGCCGCTCGCCTCCCCGAATAACTCTTACTACTAAAGTTACTTTATCCTTAGCTTAAACCAAACACAACACCGATCCTCGAGGTGGGATTTGAACCCACGAGCTTTGGATTACAAGGCCAGGGCGCCACTATCGCATCTGGAAAAAAATTGCGACCATATGTTCGCAGAACTTCGCGTATCTGTGCATTGCTTTAGATTAAACATATTTTAGTGGCCAGGATAAATACAAAGAATTGCATTCACAAAAGACACTTTCACGAAAAGATGATACTTCGGTACAAGGGATTAGGAATTAAGGCCGTTAAAAAGGCATAGGTCAGGATTTTGATGAGGGGTGTAAAGTTGCGAGCTTGTGAAACTTGGTGGTATATGTGACCGAGTTGTTAGCTTGGATAAGAATGAGGGGAAGTGTACTTTGGTAGGAAGACAAACGAAGAAGTGCTAGGTGAGGAATGGAAATTTTTGCAGATATCTGAAGCAGAAAAAGTGGATGGCAGAGATGCCGGAAGGAAACTGAGTTTTGAAAGCTGTTACTAAGGAAAGAATGATGTGTAAGACGCAGAGGAAAGAAATGAATATGGACTCTGACGAGCGGCGGAAGGAAAAATAACCAAAATGTAAAAGAGTTGTTTAAAGTAAAGTATTCGTAGTCCTAGGCAACAGGAATGACTTCAAAGTAAGCAAAGTTAGATCAGACAGGAACTGTGCGAGAACATACAACTGTTGATCGGATACCAATGCTGAGTATTATTTGAATGATAAGAGGAAAGTGATATCAGGGGAAGTAGCAGTTAAAGCACAGATTTGGAACCTCATCAAATCCTATCATAGCCTCTACAAAACTAATGATAACGAGTAGTATTTGGCTTTCAGGTCCTCCAGATGTTATGGTTATACCCCAACGCATAATACCTAGTTTAAACGCATCACTTTCGTTATGTGCCCAAAGATAGATCCCAAATGCTGGAAAAAACCGGAAAACAGGTCAGTCCTAAGACGGCAAGATCTATTCGTCGAAATCAATTGAAAGCGTGTTATTTCGATGGGCAGTAACAGCGAAGGGTTATTAATTAAGGGTAATGGTAGGGCAATTCACTCCAATCGCGGTCGTGCGTGACTTCATGGGAATTTACTACGCCCGAGGACCACAGGATTATAGTCTCACAACCGAATTGAAAATAACTCCATTCGTGACTACGATTGTTCTGGGTACATTTTACGATGCTGGGTAAATTATTTTTGGGGAATGAAAATTACTGTGAACCTGCTCAGCTACCGCTAACGTTCGTGTCAGCTAACCTTCCGCCCGATGTTTTTTTCAATGACCAGAGCTGTCGTTCATGAAAACATTAACTTAACATACATCTCAAACGGGGTTGAACGCTAGCCATACGCTATAAAACAAGATCTTAGAGAGAGAAAGAGATATATGTCGCCGAAATAGTACGATTTCCGTGCTGGACTACGATAATTTCATCTTCCAGTGATTTAGATTATCTCATTCAGGCTTGGATTTGACAATTGTCATTCATTTTCCACCGCTCTCAATTGTGCTCAATCTTCCAATAATTAAGTATCATTCCTTACAAGATTCTCACTGATAGACATTCACAGATCATCCGAACATAAACATTAAACAGTCGCGCAGCATTAGAGATAAATTCTGAGCTTTCTGCTATGCTTTCTCCTTTGCGTAAGAGCTGCCATTAATTACGTACGGATCCAGTTTTTAATACTCTTACTCAATGACAACTTGGCACGGTGAATGTAGAATTAGAGTGTTTCGAGTTATCTAAAAAAGCATGCGATCTGGATCTCCGAAAGAAACTCTTTTGCTCTTAATGGAGAGGAATAGAATCTATTTTTTTAAAGGATCAACTGATAATTGTAATGTTTGCTAGCTGTAGAAAATAGTTCCAAAAAGTCACATCAAAACGGTACTTCTGATCATAAGCTTATGAAATTCACCTCATCTGTGGTTTCAAGCCAGTCCACGCACTTAAAGGCATCTCATGCTTGGAGGAAGGGTATAATTGATGGGCATGGAATGTAAAGAGTAAAGGTGGACAGAAACCTGACGTCGGAATTAGTCTCCTCATAACGGAAAGCGCCACCGCAAAGCGTCCCATCCAACGCACAGAGTAGTGGACTCTACTAAGTTTTTACTACTTAGCACTGAAGAAGGGGCCAGTTTATCAATGAAAAATAGCCGGGATTGCACCCCCCCCCCCCGGCTACGTGCCTGCGGTACCTACAGTTTCGCGATTCATACACATTATTTTCATCAAAAATGAACAAGTCCTTTAAATCTCCAAATAAGAGCGTGTAGAATTTAAAATATCCGGAATACAATCCTCTTAGGAAAACTGTAACGGAAACACTTTAAACCCATCTTAGGTTCAGGAAGATTCAAGCGTGTCGGTTCATCCGTTAACGATTGTTCCATTGACGGGACGTCGGCGGGAGCAAACGGACCTTGGAAGGGGTGGGGGTGTGGCTACAGTGCTGCCCCCGCGTAGACGTGCGTAAAAGCTATCAGAACAGCGCGGAGTGGCGCACAGTGGTTGGAAATAGAAAATTTCTGGACAAAATTACACAACAGATTTTTGGAGATATAGACTTGAAACTTCACACAAATACTCATAGAAGATTGCTGATTAAGGAAAGTGAATCATTTGTCATGATTATAATCCGTTAGCCAGATACCGGGGCTCGAACATGACCAAATTTCCAACAAAAACTCGAGCTCATTTTTCTCCGAATATCTTTTAAGTTAAGTTGAAGGTGACGTTGTGGGAGGAATTTGAACGAATAAAAAATAGCACGATCTATTAACACAATCCTTTGCCTTTACAATACCAAAGTTTTAAATATTTTTTAAAGAATTTTAGTGCTATTCCATTAAAAAATGTCGGACACTGTTTTCAGACAATATTTTTACATAAACTGTAGAATATCTAGCGTTTTAGGGAGACACCTTTCAAGTGACTTATATCAGAGCACTCGTTGAAGACTCATCAACACGAAACTTAAGAAAAATTAAATATAAGTTTCGTAAATACAAATATTTTGGAAAACTAAAAATGGAAAAATATTCTGCCCTCCTTGTAAAAAAATAGATCACAAAAATAAATAAAAATCCCTCCTGACTGACGAAAAGAAAGTGCTACCAAAAGCATTGAGGCTTGAAAAACTAAAAACACAAGACAAAAAAATATTTAAAAATTCTGTAGTCTCTTGGGCACTATTTTTCTTTACTACTGCTAGCTATAACTGAATTTCAAAAACGCATTTCTCAAAAGAAAAGAAAACTGGTCTCTAAAAATGCCTGTCCAGAATGTCTAAGGCTCTGCGGGTCCATAAATGTCCCTTTTTGCACGAGCCTATTGGGTGGGCGAAGGCTCGTGCTCGCGAAGGCTCCGACGGTGCATCTCTTACAGCGTGCATAAAAAGAGTGAGGTGAAAGGAATCCAAAAGAAAAACTGGCGCATCTCTGGAAGGTGGCATGACACATCCGACCACTGTGCGGCGGCGCGTCGTTAGCAAACAGTTGAGGGGAGGAGAGGCGGCGGGGCTCTTTACTTTCCGCGTGGCACTAGCCGTCAACAGGTGTCTGACGCGGTGCGCTCGGCAGCAGAGTTGAAGGGGTCATCATCGTCTGAGTAGAGGGGCGGGCGGCAGGTGGAAATACGGGCTGGGCGAAATACGCGCCAACCCAAGACTGAACTGCATGCTCGTTCGAGTTCAAGGGTATCGACGGTAATAGCTTCAAAAAACGAACGTCACTTCATTAATGTTTTTGACCTTGATGCAACACTGTCTCGTCCGGTTAGCCTGTTTGACGGGGCATAGCAGTAACAATTTAGTTTAATACGAAACATCATACGTAGAACTAATTTTTAATCTTGTATCTCAGGATAATTAATAATAATAGGGTCGTTTACCATATTTTTTATAGCCGAATATAATAGTTTGTAAAATAAAAAGACCCGTATTTTTCCGTTTTTATATCCATCAATTATTTCTCGAGTTATAGGTGGCGAAAAACTGATGTTTTTAAACCTTTCGGAAAAGTAGGCGTGGTGCAACCTCTGACTCATATCGACTTCGTCCAATCACAACTGAGCGCGTGAAGCTACTTTGCCCTATCGCAAACGGGGGGACACAGATGACTCTGCCAATAGGAGCAGTTACGACAGGATATGTGCGAGCAGACCTGCCGAGAACCCCCTCCACTCCCTTCCCTTCCCATAAGACCAGTCAAGGACGGGAGGAAAATGACGTCAATGTTATCACAGCAGCTTTTTCTGTGGGCGTCACCTTTTGCTTATTTTCATTTTTCATTTATTGGTGAATGGTTGTGGTTAGAGGATTTATTTTTTCACTAAATTTCTTTTTTCGTTTCCATCTAACAATTTCGCTTGCAAAATTGCGATTTCGGTTCCGAGTAAAAGCCCCCATTCTAAAATATGAAAAATAGCATCAAACGAAGACATTAAATATAAAATGCATCTAAATTAAAATACTTCTTATCCA
Organism: Platycnemis pennipes; assembly: GCA_933228895.1. Classification (NCBI taxonomy): domain Eukaryota; kingdom Metazoa; phylum Arthropoda; class Insecta; order Odonata; family Platycnemididae; genus Platycnemis; species Platycnemis pennipes. The sequence goes on from OW121846.1 coordinate 55,632,564, forward strand.
AAGACATTTCCTCACGAATTAAATTTTGGGGAGTTCAAGGTAATATATTGTACAATGGAAAATTACTGGAGTAGTCTCAATTGGGGGGAAGTGACGGATAACCGAAGTCATATGAGCCATTTTGGGCTGGCGAGTGATTGCTTAAGTAATGGAAGGAAGATGGAGTTTGCTCTTAGAAAAGGGCACCTAAGGGTCCGAAGTTGAACGTCCCACCCGACGGAATGTATACTGTACTTGATATATCTACGCACAACCCTCAAACTTTAACGGTTTAGCGATGAATCATCTACGTCACTGCCGGGATTCAAACCGTGACCCTTGGGATGGGAAGTCGGTTCTCCAGCTACTACAACAACTCAATATCCGTCCTACTTGGATACTGTAATTATTACTTTAGGACTTCAGGTGCCCCTCCGTCGGACGACTCGGTAAACTAAAGCCTTTCGTGAAGTGTATGCTAATTTCAACGCCGGGTTTCTCTCTAACGTTCCTCTGCTTCCTAAATCAGTTTCACCAATGCGCAACACCCAAATGTTCATAAAGGCGAAAACGGAAGCCTTGGGCCACACACTTAGGGGGGGTTTGGTGAAGTGGTTAGAGTACTGGCCTCTCACCGGGAGGGCTCGGGTTCGTATCCCGGCAGTGGAAGCCATATTTTTCATTGATAAAAAAGCCCCTACTCGAGTTTATTGTGGAGAACAAAGTACAGCACTCCGTCCGTCGGATGGGACGTAAAGCCATGGTCCCCCTGGCGCCTTTCCGTGAAGAGCAGGCTTATGCCGACGCTGGATTTCTCTCCACACTTCCCCGTTCCCTTCCATTCCCATCCTTGTAACTTACCTTATAGTTTGAATCACCTATAAGTGCGGAAACAGACTTCAAGACACAGATAAGTATGTAGCAACAACAGTCGAAATATTTATACTTTTTCCATTGAATTTATATTTGAACGTCAATTCGCCCTAAAACACAGAATACTTTCACTAAATAGTAAACATTAAAGAAGTTTCGATATAATGGATAATTATAACGCGTGGTGGCCTAGTGGGTAGAGCGCTGAGTTACTGACCGGTGGGTCCTGGGTTCAAATCCCGGGCAGGAGCCTTCTGGACACCCCCACCTAAAAATCCTCGTGATTCGATTTTCTGCGTGTCAGAACTTCGAGAGAAATCGCAGGTGGCCTAGAGGAAAGGAACTGAATACCCCTACCCTGAATCTGTGAATTTCACACGCCAATGGCCTAATAAGGGGTGAGCTCTACCATCATCTATCAAAATACGAACCTTCCGGTTGAACACAAAAAAATAATACGTATGGGCGTAACATTTCGACACATTATGATTTTAATCAAAGGAACGTAGTTAACGTAACATTCCGCCCTGCCCTCGTTATTTTGCCTAATTTTGTCGTTGCTTACGATTGTTGATGAGGGAAGAGCTAAACCATTATTCTTCTACGTCGTAAAGCCTTCATCTTCCACCGCACCGAAAGAATCTCAACGGAGTTTACAGGATGATATGTCAGTATCGGATGAAGTTAGGAGATATGATACTTGAAGGGAAAACAAACATGACCGTTTCATTGGCGGAATGATAGCTTTAGCTACCGTTTTGTCCTTGTACCTGAAGAGCTATAGCTTTGATGATATCTTAACTATTATGTTCAAAATTACCGGATGATTCGGACTCAATGCGAGAACGTACCGAGGGATCCAGATTTTCGCGTCCCGTCCGGCGTACGGCTCTCTTCACCAAAGTGACTCCGAAATTATCTCTCCCTAGTCTCGGAGCACAGTTGGGTCTCTCAAGTTGTCAAATTGTAACCCCAGATTTTTTCTCATCGAAGCTGTTATTAAAAGGAGGTGAGTGTAAAGATGCTCGGCACCGGCATGAGCCTGCTCTTGATGAAAGCCGCCATAGAGTCACAGCAATACGTCTCATCTGACGGACGGAGCACTGAACTTTAAGCGATCTTCATAAGTGACTCAGGGTATTTGACGCATACGTTTAGAGAGACGAAATGAAAATTCTGGCTCCACTGTCCACGTGGGAGATTTCAAATGTGAGAGTCTCTTGAATTGCAACTTGCAACAATCTAGGAGTATGACCTTCCTCGTTTGAAGATAGGGTACAGCCCTTAAAACTCTTTTCCCTTCTCCTCGCTGTAATGACAGCGACTGTCCACGCAGTTTTCGACATATCTTAACAAAGTATGACAAATACCGGAACGTGTCTATGCGGAAAACCATCTAGAGCTAAATCTATGCAAATCCTTCAAGCCACCGCAAAGGTATGTGGCATGGGGTGAAAAATAACTATACGTGAATTTCTGACAAGCACTTAAGAGGCACAATACTACTACTTCATAGAAATCGTGAGACAGTATTGGATGCGACCTGGGATTCCTCCTACGCAATGAAACAAATGCCCTCAACCAAGATAATGTATTTTTCAAAGAAGTTGTTGATTTTTAGTACCTACTATATACGTGATTGATAATTAGAACTCAAGATAACCCATACAGATAATTGATATTCCAAGTATTTATAGAACTTTAGGAAGTGAATGCGGAATTTTTCTTAGATAAGCGTCGAAAATGGCCAAGTCGTCTATTTACGCTGCATCTCTAGTCATTTTCCTTAAATCTTGGATTTGTAGAAGTTTTAATCTAACAACCGGGTAAATTTTGAAAATAAAACGGGAAGTGTCAAAAATTAAGCGTTATAATTTATTTAATTAATTAATTAAATTATTACACATGTTGCACCATAAATACTGCTTTAAACAAACTAACATCAATTCCATTAAAAAGTGGAAAATTAAACAATATGAATGGAAACGGAAAAATAACATAGCCATACTTATATTATTTATAATCTCAACGAGTATTATTATCAACACTGCTTCAAAAATTAGAACTGAAAACGAGAAGAAATTTATTTATTTATTTTTTCTCTAGGGTTCTCAAAAAAGCGGGGCGTAACTCGGGACATTTCCTAACCGAACGGGAAAATCCAGGGAAGAACGGGACAATATGGAAGCCATTTCTGGAACTTCTTCAACCGTCAACCGAGATCGTAAGTGCTCCACTTCGAGCCATTTTTGAAGGACCCTTAAGGGCCGGGGGCGTGCCGGGAAGGGGGGAAAAGGGGAGCGGTCGCTCATGCCCATTTCCCATGCTTGCGCCAAGTACCGGAAGTGGGGGGCGGGGCGCAGCAGGGCGTCCGCACCACCGTCCGTGAGCCCACATGTCCCGAGGAGTTGGACCGCTCCCGATCCAAACAGCGCAGGACACCAGGGATACTATATTAATTTACACACTCCCTGGACACAACACTTAGAGCTCGCAAATCGCATACATAATGTTGAGGACATCCCAAAACGTAGTTCCAAGAGTAATGGTAGCAACTGATTAGGCTATAATCACACCGTATCACAAGGCCTCAGTTCTAAAATAGACACATCATACCCCAGCCGGAATTTGAACTCGTGACCTGTGGGTTGTAAATTCGATCCAGCTACCACATGTGGATACTCAGTTGCAATCCTCATGGTTGCAACCACTTCTTGTAAATACAAATTGTAATTGCATTAACAGGGTGTATTAGGAATCCTTTCACAAATAGGGCATTTTTCATGAAAGTAAATCCCAATTTTCACTTGTTTATTTCCCCGATTGCCTTTCACAATACATTATTTTCCTGCCAGGGATATAACATCCTCTGCCTACGTCTTTCAAGCAGCAATATGTCTACTAGTACATCTACGCGATACCCTGCAAGCCACCACGAGGGTGTTTGGCAGGGGGTGAAGATCACCAATCATGCACTATTGACATGCAAACAAGCAACTATAGGGTCTCATGAAACTAGATTGTTAATTTCTATAGTATTTAAGGAATTAATACATGTATCATGCACTACAGACTACTCTAAAATATTTCCCCTTCCTATCCCTTTGCTATGCTGTAAATATATGTACATTATTACTCGAGTGAAAGCTACATCACTTTTAAATAATAACTACCATTGTGAGTCGAAGCATATACAGAGAAGAAATATGAATGATTTTCATCCGAAACGGCAGATAGGAGTAAAAATAACTTAATTCTTCATTCCAATAAAATGTAAAAACTGAAATATTAGCCCTGTCATATATGATAACGGATCAGTGAGCAGACGCGTCACATATCAATGCCTCCAATTCTTCTTGAAAGATCAATGATTACTTATCTACTGGAAAGTATTCATTCCTATAATAAGACGCGGATATTTCAACGAATGCTAAAAGATCGCCATTCGTCTCCTTGTGTGTCAATCGCGCACACTTTCACATTCGAAATAAGAGGAAATTTTATCGAAAGTTTGAGTGAAGAGCAAATACAATTCTCACTGGCCCAATGAGAGATCATTTACGCGGATTGCGATGACTTATTATCTTTACTATCGCTGGGCGATAGGAGTTAAGAAATGTGGCCAAGGTTGAGCAGGGAATCAATCGGATATCAAGACTCTTATATTGGCTTGTCGTAGTGCAGATTATTGCATGAAGAGATGTGTGGGCGAATTGTTGCATGTGCAGCAGCGAATTGCGCGGAAAACTCCCCAATTGCATGGACAACTGAGCGGAAAATATAGCCTAATCGATTTACATGCACGAATTCATCCATATTTTCCACGATTCGAGGCTGTTTAAACTTGCGCAATTTAAAGCTTCACGTAAAACTTCCTTCCAGGATACTCATCACTGTACTTTATGATGCATGGAGAGATGCGCTCGGAAATTGCATCGTGTAAAGCAACGAATTTCATGGAACAATTCATCAATATACCTATTTTATGAATGATATGTAGTGCATGTTTGGTGAGAATTCGCCCCCTGCCACACACATTTATGGTGGTTTGCAGAGTATTATGTAGATGTAGATGAAATTCTTGGACGACTGTGGGGAAAATATACCCCACTCTAACCCCATGCAATTTCCACAAATCGATGCATCTTCAAGTCGGGCTATTAAATGCTTCGCGTTTAGCGACATACACGAAAACGAATATCCTCGGGACATCTACATCTGCCTTACACCTTGAAAGCCACCACAGGTGTGTGGCATGAGGTGTAAGATCGCCATAAATGAACTTCTCGTATCAAAATGAGAGGTACAGAGCTACTTCTTCATGGAAACATTTAACAGATGATTTAATGAGTCATGTGAAATTAAATATTCATAATCTACATGTTATTGAAGTGATTGTTGATATTTGAAGTATTTCTTTAAATGACTTAAACTAATTTTCCCTTTATTTTCGAGTAGGTGAAATGTTGTTAATCTGCAGTGCAGATTAACAACATTTCACCTACCTATCCCTAGCCGATTATGTTCTCTTTTGGTATGCGGGAAAAATGAAACTCTAAAAATACGGGTATGACAGTCTATCTCTCAGGGACATGGGGGTTCATGCGCAGTCGTAGCGGGAAAATTTTCCCGCATGACGCGGAGGAAAACGGCAGAGACTGAAAAAAAAACTCGACCCGTCACGAGGCAGCGATGAGTAACGTCGTCATCCTCGCACCGCCGTGGCAACGGAGAATCACAACAAGCCCATGAGCATAATTGGAACGTCCGCGGAATGTTCCACGGCGCACGAAGACCTCGGCGTTCGCAACGAATGAAAAAAAAGAGCAGCCAGTGGCTTCGAATTGCCGCACGATTGCATTATCCACGGCGGTACGGAAGATAGACTTACGCCATGCCTCGTCATCGGAAGAACTAAATTCTCACGGCGTGGGCTCCGGTGGGCGGGGAACTAGCGTGGGACGATCCAGACTCCTCTTCTCGTCTTATCAAAGTCCTGCTCGCACCTACTGCTGCCCGGAAAGGAAACAGAATCGGATCTACGCACCGTAAGAGAACCGCCACTTCCGATTTTCAAATCAACCAAGTGCAATATGCACTAAAACTACGAAAATCCATAGTGACTCGTACCCACCAAGAGGTAGCCCGTTTCCAGCATTCATTACACTGCCATCACTCTTCGAGTAGCTTTTTTACTTGGCTAACAGTATATCAGATAGGACTGAAGGCTTCACTTTGTGGAATTTAGTTATACTATTCATGGTAGCGAGTAAAATAAAATTTGACTATTCCACACAACTTTTTAATAACCGACCTAGGTTTCGACAATTTTTTTTTACCTTGAGAATGACACCAGACAATTTTTTTTAACCTTGAGAATGACAAAAAATTGTCGAAACTTAATCGGTCGGTTATTAAAAAGTTGTATGGGATAAACTAGAAGTCTTTATTTTATTCGTTGGTTAACAGGTACACAAACAGTTCCACATCATCATTTATTAAAAACAAGACCGTATTTCCGCCGTCATCATTGGGTGACGATGCCGTCAAATAAAGTTCGTGTTAAAAATAAATATTCTATTGAAATAGCAATTTTTCCCAACTCGTATCACCAAAGAATTCCCCCAATGAAGCTTGTGTATCCTTCACAGAATTCGGTTTTATGTCCTCCGATAACTAAGGTTACATCTCCTTGTTTAAGATCTAAGTCATGTTACAAACGTAACATCAATGGCCGAGGTGGGTATAATTTAAGGCTGCAGGCTTACATTAATGGAACTCACTTACATGTAAGAAATTACTATTTGGTACCTTCCACATTCATTACTATCGGCCATGATTTCGAAATACACAATGTCATCAAGGTTTTCAGAAGAAGGCTTGAAGCATTTTGTGTGTCGAAACCATGGTGATAGTAACAAAAAAGCGAACCTTTGGGTTGTCAGGTCGGTGTGTGACCAACCTGTCTATAGCGGTCGACATGGCTCTTCAAAACCCACTTTTAAGGCACCTAATTATACAATCTATAAGGAGAACCACAGTATATATGCCCTTTTATAGCCAACTATGAATTCAAATTCGATATCCGCCTTTCGAAACCAGAAATTATTGTCACCCCCACAGTAGCTTAACGTCCAACTCAAGCACCAATTAAAGTTGGCCAAGTATTAAAACACATTTAATCTCTCGCTAAGTCATGGTTCATCCCTGCGAAGAGCAACAGAGAAATATATTTCCATCGCTTTCGCTGACTTCTCTCCTCCCACTTTCACGATTTACAACTAGAGCATCGAACCTTTCCGTGAGATTCTCTTTCCAATAAGTTTTTCTGCACGTACTCACAGAGCAAACGCTTCGAGCACTCGTTTTAAACGGTGTGTATTACGATACTGCGACAGGCGGAATGGTGTTTGCGGAGTAAACTGCACGATCACGATTCTTCCGCGTGTATCGTCACTCAAAGTCGGTGAAGAAGTGTCGGCAACGGTGAACCCGAACTCACGAGCTTTAATTACTTATTTATCGCCCTCACGCAGACAATAGAGGGCCCTGTTCACGACCGCGGTCCTGGCCTAGCTCTACCATTTCTTAGTTCTCGGGTGCAACCGTATATCCCGGAAGTTCATTATGTCCTTGCGCCCAAGTCCAACGCCGGCCGTTTGTAGTTCCGCAAGCCGGCAGACGGATACAGTCAGCTGCCGCCAGATCGTCAACCCCTCGGCTTAACATGAAATTCAGTTTCTCTGTAATATCGGAGAGAATTACTTCAAGAATTACAAAATTCCCAACTCCCAGTGATCTCAAGAATCACTCTCAAAGGTTGAGTCTGCAGAAAGTGAGCCTAAATGCAATGGCACAAACGCACGGAAGTCTTACTTATTATTGATAATAATTATTAGCCACATGAGTTCATAACGTTATCTTTGAAGAAGATCAGTCACCTCCTCCGCCCCTACAGAGATAAATCATCACCATGGCCACATTAATAAAGATAGCCTTTTCCGCACTCCTGTCTATCCTATTCAACACCACAAACTTTGAATCACAGACCTTTCGAGGTTGAATTTGCACTAAGACCACTCCCAAATCACCAGTTCGCGGGTGAAAGTTCGAGCCTCACGCACAAAGGAACCATCGGATGGGATCGAGACGCTACGGCTCGTTTGGCTAAACGTTCGTCAGTTTAATGAGGCGGGGTATGATACCTTCTTCCATTCGAAAAAGTGATGAGGCTTAAAATGGCCGGAAGCGATCCAGATGCAGCGCCACGTACTCCCAGATAAGCGCGGGTGCAGCCCCGCAAGGTGCTCGGGCGATAATTCGTCCGTTCGGGTAAGACCGCCGGCCCCGATGCCTTTCCGCGGACGGCTCAGCTGTCGGCAGCGCCGGTACCGATTTCCCAACCGCCACTCGGGAGTTCGAATCGCTCTCGCCACTCCGGCGAATCGAACCCCGGTGTCGAGGCGATATATATACGGCCGAGTCTCGAGTTACGGAATGGGTAGACACGCGTCGAATCCCGCGGAAAACACAGACAGCACTCTAAACTTTCAAACTCCCGCGCGGAAAGTCGAGCGAACTCTTTGACACTCACCTGGGGCGAAGAGAATCGGGAGCGGGACGTCCCAGGGGGGCAAAAACTCTCACTCCTCGTGGTCCGCCGGCCCTGGATGAAGAGGGGAGGCACACACACGGATCGGAGGGGGGGGTAAATACCGAGAGAGAGCTTGTAAAGTATCCCAGTGTTATCTCTCTGCAAGCCTACCAAACCACTAGTCGGCTCGGCCTTCGGCTCACGACTGACGCCTCCTCACGCTCGGGATGGGTTGGTAAGCAGCTGGGAGGGAGAGGTGGGGGCGGGAGGGGTAGCGAGAGGAGTGGGGGGAGGTGGGAAAGGAGGGAGGGGGAGGGCCCCAGTGCCTGCCACGTACGGAGGCGGGGGCGGGGAAGAGGAGCGCAGATAAATTGGAGCGGGTAGGGGCGGGTAGCGGAGGTGCCGTCGTCGGCTTAGCGGGAGGAAATGACGTTTTGCCGCCATCCGACTTCGAAAACGCCGTCGCGAGACGAAGTCGATGGTGGCGAAAGATGGTTCGTGATGCCCCGTTCGCCGGGAGATGCAGGGCGGAGGTAAAGGCACCTCGGGGGGAAAGCCGCGATATTGACTTTCACGAACGAGACACGACACCGAAGGCGCATAACATCTTATGTCACGGCGGTTAGTCGGAGGCTTCCCTCTCGCCATAAGCGGCACTTTGAATTATCAGCCTCAGGCGCGGAATTCATCACGGGAGCGGAAGCAGCCTTGCACAAACATTTCGCTTTTTGGCCGCGAAACCTTGATCTTCCAAAGGTTTCATCACCACGCTCTGTTGCTATTCATTGAGCCATACCAAGAGCAAAGACAGCCTCCGAAATATCTGCTGATTTCCGTGTATTCTTTGAAGGAATTCCTCTCTGGTTTTCCACTGGGTAGTTTTGCAACCTAGGGCCGACTCGGCCATCGAAACCAGTGGAAACATGGAAAAATGGTAACAAGTACCCAGTGGAAGTCACGTGGAGAATTCTCTCTAAAGATGGCTTCGCACCGGCAATTTGTGAGAATCGGGTAGCCGAGGCGGTGGGATTATTGACCTCCATAGCGAGGGACGCGGCTTTGAATCCCGGCAGAGTACCGGTCTCGGTTTGAGTTGTGTTTGGAGAGGGCTTATAGTTATCTGTCAAATAAGATGTTAAAACGGTGACTTGTTGGAGCCTCTCTTTGAGATAAGTAGGGAGAAACCTGAGTCGCAAATGCCGACGCCTGGTACTCCAAAATGCCACGCTAACCAGAGATTCAAGATTCAATAAAAGTTTATTTTCCCCAATAACAGAGAAGAAGCTAACCAGAGAAGAAGCTCTGGTTCTTAACCAGAAGGAACCACTATGAACACTAATTGAAAACACCTGCCATCGGCGGCTGCAGACAAATGTAAGGACCCACGCAAGTCGTATGACTAGGAGTTCACTAATAAAATCCCGTTATAAGTAATAGAAATCTATTAATTACTGGCAAATGTTTGAGTAATTTCAATGGCCGATCCATTTACGTGTGCCGAACTGGGTAGGCGGATCGGTAACGCGCGGCTCAGATACCCGAAACGTCCCAGCATCGATTCTCACATCGAATAGAATTTGTGTTTTTCCCACGATATTAATAGTATGTGTTTTTTAAGGGGTGCGTCAACGTCTGGGTCATTAGCACTATTAGTATTAGATTAGGTTAGAAGGTGCGATATAACAGCTGTTGAAGCACCATGAAGCATAATTCTACCACACTTCGCCAATTACCATCTACAGCTGTTAGGCGAATCTTGCCCAAGAAAGGACCACTTCCTATCCAAATAAAATGAATCCTGTCATTAGTTAGTTTTCCTTGAGCTGTCAGTCAATCATCCAGTCGAATCGCATTTCAACCTACCGTCATACGAAACTTACCAAATTGAATTGACAAAGTCAAGTCGGTGAATGATACATGACAGTGATATGAGAATAAAATTATAGGGATAGAACCCAGAGAGATTGAAAACGCCACATGAGGGACAGTCATATATTAGTTCGAAGCCACCAGGGGAAAAAACAGCATAGATATGTAGATTATTGTATTTCTTCATGCGTGAATGAAACCAAATGTATTCATTTTAGTTTATTTATAATTAAAAGTAAATTTAAATATTTGTGTATGAGCGATGTCCGTCCCAGTAGGTCATACCATCTTAGTAACTGTATTCCATGTGAAACCACATTATTTTCAAGAGGAATTTAGTTCATTTTGGCATATCACTTTAACAATAGATACTGCATTATATTAACTGTCAAAATGTAGTATATAACTTTATAGTGATGAATAGCATGTGTTGGTGTCCCCTGCCACACACGTTTTTGGTGGCTTTCATGGAATTGAGTATATGTAGATGAAAGTACATGCATTGATGGTACATTTACTTCGTAGAAAAAGAACTGATGTGCTCACAATACATTCGATTCACTTCCGAAAGCCATTTCCATGTATAACAATCAATACGGTTACCTCGCACCGTCTAATCTAAGCTTAATTTTAACCCTAGACAAGACGGGGTTTCCCGCGACAACATTAATCACATTATTACTAGTACAATCGGCAGAATTGATCAAATGGTAACTTCCGCTTGAGTCATTTTTCTTTCATTTTGTCGCCCCCGCAAAGAAGGGATAAGATCGCATTTTGTTCTCATTCTTGCACTTTCTAAGTAGCGTATCACCATGCACTTTGGGGTGATATATCACCCCACCTTACCTTTTGGTTGGTTGGTTATTTAGGGGAGGCGACCGACAGCTGAGGTCATTTGCGCCATATAGGATAGGTGGGTAATTGGGTAATGGCAGGAGTGTTCAGGGAACGGAGGAAGGGTGGAGAGAAACCCGGCGTCGGCATTAGCCTACTCTTAACGAAAGGCGCCAAGGGGACCACGGCTTAACGTCCCACCCGACGGACGGAGTACTGTACTTGAAATGCCCTCCATTAGGCAATCAAGTGGGGACCGGTTTTCCACTGAAAAATCCGCCACTGCCGGGAATCGAACCCGGGCCCTCGGGATGGGAGGCCAGTACTCTAGCCACCCTTACCTTTTATGTTCGTAAATTTACACAGTCATCTTCCATTAATTGTTACCTCTGTGTAGCATACAGAGATCGAATTCAAATAATTACATATAATAGACAATGCTCATACTTCGACGCCACCATCTCACAATCACAACTTTTTCGTCCGTTAGCCATCCCCACGACGGAGAGATGATATCGCCACTCTTTGAAACCATTCTGCCTTTATGTTATCACATTTTCGTAGAAGTTTTCATTATTTTTGCACTGTTGCGTTGTGAGTTTTTCATGGAATGATTTCATTAGCGTGTGTAAAATAGGGGAAATTTCATACCACCAGCATAAAATTAGGACAAATGCTTCAGTATTCCCGGAGGTTTAGCGGAGAGGTAAGAGCCTACCCCAGTCCCTCCTTTCCGCTTCGCTTGAGTGTATTTTTTTCCTTCCTTTTACTCACTTGTTTACAATAATCCTTTACAATTTACCCAGGGAGTGGATTAAAGGGAGCTTTATCGAGCAGACGAAGATAATCGTTGTGAATTTGAGCGAAAGGTGGCTAAAGGGGATGACTTGGATACATCTACATCTACATAATACCCTGCAATCCACCATAAAGGTGTGTGGCAGGGGGTGAAATCTCACCAAACATGCACTACATATCATGCATAAAAAAAAGGATCAGTACTTTTATAGGTTCTGTTCAAAACTACGCTATTTAAAAAAAGATAAAAATAGCAAAACATGCATGCAAAAACATGCCGTTAGTTGGGTTAGCTATAAGTCCTTATACCAACATGCAGCTACCAATGTTATCCATTGCTACACTCGTACTGGATATATTTACCGTTATTCATATCCCTAATAGTACGAGGGATAAAGACAGCAACGAAAGCGAAGAAGTCAGCGCAACAGAAAACAGCATTCCGCTAGACCATATGGAGGATGACATGTTTGACATATCTACATCAGATCATGGTTTCACACCAGTGCTAGGAGAAGAAGCGGTAAGGATGTGTTCGACTGGAAGAAATGGATGCAGATGGTATGTAACGCCGTGCCTCAAAAAAACCTCTAGAACCCTGTCAAAAATATCATCACCCTGCCTGACTGCTTTGACCTTTTGACTGCTCCAAAAGGTGAAGCAGGGAACTTGCAAAATGAAATTAAATCGTTCAATCTTTAGTCATGGAGGAGATGATTGAAAAAAATGCCTGTTTTATGAATCGATACATTGCAAAAGCTAAGATATAAATCCGAGAAGTGGTATATCGGAGAGACAAAGTTGAAAGGTAAGCATAATAGGGGTTATTTCACATGAGTGAATTACTAAAAGACATCTATCAGCATACTATGAGTTCTCTGAGATCCTTTTACATCTAATATTTTGCTCAACAATGACCTTGAATAGCTTGGAATACTGGATGAATATTTTGAGACTTGATAGCAAAACTGAACCTTAAAAGTAATCTCTGGCTACGTTTGCTGCATTCAGGGAAGTTTGGGGGTTATTTATCAATAGCTGTAGCTCTTTGCACACTCCATCAGGGTATCTTACGGTTGATGAAACACTGTTAAATTTTAGTGGTAGACGTCCCTTCAAAATGTATTTACCGAGTAAACCTGATTAGTATGGTTTGAAAATAATTTCCATGTGTGACATAATTTTCTTTTACTTTGTGGGGTATTCCCTATACATGGAATGAAGTTAGGGACATTAATCTGTCAATTCCTACTCAGCAGGATCTTAAGATGACAGAATCAATTCAAGTATATAATCGAAATAAAACGACGGTCAATTGGTTTCCTTCCTGCCAGGCTACTCAAGGAAAAACAATTGACTATTGTGGGAGCGCTTCGTAAGAACAAGACCGATATTGTTAACAGTGACCTGCATAGGAGGGGTAAACCAATTTATCTTCCCAGTTTGTCTACATGCCAGAAAATATGTTGGTATCATGCATCCCGAAACAAAATATAAATGCAATTTTTTGCCGTCATTTCACGTTCGTGGTGATGTTGGTGAAGAGTCTGGAGAACCAGAAATAATAATTTTTTATATCCAAACAAAATGTGGGGAGGATATTTTTTATACGTTGTGTCATTCGAGATACACGAGATATTTCTATGAGCTACTGGATGCTGTCGTCATAAATATCTGCGTATCGTCTAGAAGTACCGGACCCACTATGAGTTGACATTGCTCCTTAAAATACTTGGCATTTTCCCTGGCTGGGAATCTAATGAAACCAAAATTTACAGATATCTTTTTGCCTGGAGAACTTCTGCTGACCATATTATTTGGGAAAACTTGGGGAGCAAATATTGAAGGCACATTTAGAAAGACGGGTGAGTAATACGACAGGACTACATTACACTTTACAATTGAAAATCAAGAAGTATTCCAAAACATTGACCTCAGAAACCTCTCCAACTACTCCTAACAAAAGCACCACAACACTAAATTGTAATCACTTGGCAAAAGACGTGAATTGTAAAAGTGAAAGCCGTTCATTAACACTCGAACAACAGGAGCTATTCGAAGAACACCTCCTACCATCAACAGAAGAGCCTGAAAATGCTTCTAAAACTGCTGGTGTGAACGGGAAAAGTGCAAGCCTTATAGAAATTTAAAAAAGGAAAAATCAACGAGATTCAGCTGTAAACATTGTGATACCTATTTGTGCCTAGAGCACTGTAATATCATATTTGATGCCTGTTACCAAAAGGATGTTGCCTAAAAAAAGAACAGGCAAAATACTCCAGTACTCACTGTTTCTTATACTGAATTCCATACAAATTTGTTAACTATATTTATACATGCATTTATTTCATGCATACTCAAGAATTATTTCAAATTGGAAAAATTTTAATCCAACAAAGGAATAACTTAAAGTTGCAAATTGTTTATATTGCATCATACAAAAATCCGTATAAAGAAAAAAATGTAAAACATTTGACACAAAATGTTTGAATATTTTCCATGTTAACTGATCTTCAATGCAAACAATTAATAACAATGTGTTGAAACATGTAATTAGGTTATTACTGGGTATTTGGTACCAAGATATTTACCTACAGTAAGGTTCCATGCATGTAAGAAATTAAAAATAAAATCCGCGAGAACTGTGAGGTCCCCCAGGCCAACTCCAAGTTCCCAAAAGACAGCGCCCAGCCGAGGGTTAGAGAAGAGTTTTAGAGAAACACTGAAAAGGGGCAAGTTTTGAAGCAAGTGTTCACCCTTCTACCTCAAGTGCACATAAAACATCAAAGAGACCACGGTTCTGTGATTCATGTAAAAGAAAACGATTTCGCAAAGGAATTGGTGCTTGTTGTCAGTGCAATAAAAGGGACAATAGAGCAATGAAAGGAGAGCACGATGAATAAATGTTTTAAATATTGTAGGGATCTTATTGAAATGTTAATTCGGTGCGAGTTCAAAATTATTTATTTTACCTGTTAAGAATGTCATTCCAATTTCTTACTCAATATGCCATGATATTCTTCCATTGTTTATATTTCTCCTAAATCACTGTGTAGATTTTGATTGGTTTACTTGTATCTAAAACCACTTTAATATTTGTAATTGTGAAAAATTTTAAAGGAGCTGATTTAAAAATTTTATTTCAGTATCAATCAACCACTAAGCACACCAAGATAGTACCACAGAGTAAAAATTATTGTTTGAGTCTACCTAAATGATATTATTTTATTGAAGTTATTTCACATACAATTTCAACTCCGAATATCACCTATATTCCAATAATTAATTTTAATTACTAGTGTAGATAAAATCTTTATTAATTTGTTGAATGTGTGTACGTTGCATATTTTTCGTACTTCATAATGCTGAAAGAAATAATTTTATATTTTTAAGACGGAAGTACGCAAAAAAGAATTGCGGTCATAATTGAGCCCACATTGTTCCGAACATCTAGAAAAGTTGTTCCAGAGTTATGGCAAGGGCAACATCCATATCCCCGCAAAAATAAGAGCTCGAGACCCTCTGTTCACACTAACGTACATTTGTGACCTGACAACCTCAGTCGTTTGGAAGCGCAAGATATGAAGCACTTGATTTTTCGACGACGATCATTTTCTGCTAGGAACAAGTAATGAAATCGGACCACACTGATTATAAAACCCAGGATACCAGCATTCATACAAGCGTTCGTGTACGTTTGATACAGAAACAGTACACCCATTGGTTCTGTATCAAACGATGTTTCTTAAATTAAAATTAACCGTCTCCAGCGAGATTTTGCTGCACATAATGAAAATGTAAAATAAAAAGAGTGGATAAAAACGACATATTATTTTCATTTTACATTTCTTAAATTAGTAAAGAAATTGATTTAATGACACTTCGAGACCAAGTCTCGCTTGCTACAGGCTTTCTCGGACCACATGGTAAAGGAAGGGAACGTCGAAACTCCCAGCTGACTGCTGAACCCCCGTGAAGCATCCTCCAACCCCTCACGGAATCTACTAAAAGTATTATCTACTAGTAGTAATAGTGGTATTTATTAGGATTTTTAGCTGCTCCAATGGCTAAGGTCATATCGCACCAACTAACCTAAGAACTTGATCCTCGAAAAAAATTCCCTGGATAGGATTTAAACCCGGAACCTTTGGGTTGCCAGTCAAAGCACTATCGACCTGGTTACCACGGCCGACTACTTCTTAAGGGCTACCCCGGCTGGCCCCACGGATACTATATAGCTTTCGCATGTGTACGTGTGGCTACTTTTGTGTCAGTTCTATTTTTCTTCAACCTGAATAAGAGTCAAAACTTGTACAAAAGTACATTTGTACTGCCAGTACTAAACTTAGCTCTGGCCTCAATGGAGGCAGGCGATACTTGGTGGAATTTAGTTGCACTGAACATATTAACTTTGTACAATTCCAAAAAATGATTTATTATTCCGATCGATTTCGACGTCTGAGCGTCATGTACCTTGACAATGACGCTCAGGCGTCGAAATCGATCGGAATAATAAATCATTTTGTGGAATTGTATAAAGTTAATTTTCTTAACATGTTCAGTTAGTACTGGAAACCTATTCCATCACCTCATTCGAGGATCACTGGCAGTTTATCTCTTTTATTTCCAACAGACTTTTCTTTTCCAAAATGTCTACTGCTGTGTCTTTTAATTCATTCCACACACAGTCTGTCTCTCACAGACTCTCTAGTCTATGCCAAATGTGCTTCATTTAACTTATTCCGAAGAGCATGACGTCAAAACAGTGGTATGTGTCAGTTTACCAGTTGTATGGCATTGGTTATATCCTGCAAGGGATTCGAGTTAGAGTAGTGGGTAAGTTAATGGATTCTTTAGCCGTAGGAGTGAGTACGAAATCCGCTAGTCGTGAATCATTTACGTGGCATCCCCGTCTCGCCTTTAATGTGTAGTGTGGAGTTTGAAGTTCAGTACTCCGAATATCAGCCAATATTGAAGGTGTCACGAGGAAAAGTTATATAACTAATGTAAAGAATAAAAACCCACGGAATATACATAAGATAAACTTATTTGCATAATCCACATAATTTATTAAGGGAAAACTGACCTACGTTTCGATACATTGTGTCAACTTTAAAGTGAATTTTTGGCGTGAGCTATAAATACCCCATGGTTCATATAGTCGTGACAAGAAGGAATAGATAAAAGGAGAAAACAAGAGGTTAGAAAAACAGTACAAGGAGTTTAAAATATGGTTCAGTTCTGTATTAATTAATAGTGTGGATTGCACTCTATGATTATTTTATTTTTCCCAATGGGTTCTGTACTCCGTCCAATAACCTGGACGCAAAGCTACGATGCAGTAGTAGAATGATGGTTCAAGATGCTTCAACTCCTGGTAGAGTTCTACATCATCTACACTTACCTAAACCATAAGAGAAACAGACAACCAATGTCGGCGATGGGTAATGCGTGGACCACTCGGAGCATTTTATAAAGAAGACGCTGAAATCGGGTGTATCTCTATCCCATCTCCTTTAATTTTTAAATCCTTACCTCTCATACTTAGTCTTTAAGTGCAGAGCAGGGTTAATTATACTTTAATCCCTAACCTAAACGTGCAGTGTTATACGCCTCGTTATCGCACCAATGTAGCATTTGGAGCTGATCTCCACTTAGCGGCGGGAATGACCAAAGCACCGCTAAATTATCTTGACAGTTATCTATGACGGATGTGGCTGGGCGATTCGAAAGGTTTCCCAATAGCAGAAGACGTGGCTTTTCTTATGGACAGAGATCTTGATTGACGAAAAGGTTCGTGAGCTTCAAGTAGGATCAAAGAGCAAACTTACCACTTAAGTATGTTCTTCATGCTATTGGTTGAAATCTCTATACAACTGGGAACTACGCAACAATAGTACTTCCTTAAATATAAACCACTCTGTCCATTCAAAGAATGGTTTTTCTTGCGCGATAGCGCTCACCAGGTTAAGCCCATAATCACGTGAATTCCACACATTAGTGTTGGAGGTCCATTTCCTTTGCCTGTGCCAACTAACATTTCCATAAATCTTTGGAACACAGAAAATTCTAGAGAATGGGTTTAATCAGACGAGCCCAAATGGATTCACAACCGTCGGTAGCCCTATGCTCTAGCCACTAAACTACCAAGCCGTCTTCTGTAGGCATAATTACATTTCTCTCACCCGTACGCGTACACGTGATCAAACCTTAGATTTTATTTTGTCAAAACATTTGTTGGACCCATATCAATCCGGATTTCGTCCAGGATTCAGTACACAAACCGCTCTGATCAAAATAACCGATGACACTCGCAAGGATATGGATAATAAAATGGTGACTATTCTTGTTACGCTAGATTTTAGTAAAGCATTTGACCTTGTAGATCACCAACAACTATTAAGAAAATTGAAGGAGCTAAACTTTTCCTCGAGGGTATTAAATTGGTTCCACTCTTATCTAACAGGTCGTAGACAGGCAGTCATGGACTCGACTGGGAATATTTCTAACTGGGGATCAGTAATGAGGAGGGTCCCTCAAGGATCTGTCCTTGGTCCTGTGTTGTTTTCCTTGTATGTGTTCGATCTCACTAAGACAATAAGGTTTTGTAAATATATGCTTTATGCAGATTATCTCGAAATCTATCTACACTGTCCACTAAGTGATTTTAGCACAACTATAGAAAAAATAAATATTGATCTGGATGCGATCTCTGACTGGGTGGAAAGTACTTCCTTCATTCTTAATATTAACATAACAAAATCAATTATCTTTGGTAGTAGAGTACTCATGAAAAACATTGACTTCAATAATGTTCCGAAAGTCGAAATTGAGAATACTACAGTGCCTTTCTCAAGCGATGTTAACTGGGGGTGTATCTTTCTCCTACATTATCTTGGTTTTGTTTAATGTGCTATCACGCTGATAGCACATTAAACAAAACATCAAGAGTTCTATATCTACTAAAGGTTCAAAATAACTTAGGAACAATTAAGAAGAAATTAGGGCAATACTAATATACACTCTTGTATTCCCGATGATTGGTTATTGTCACTTAGTGTGGCCCGATCTACCTAGTGTGTTGAATACCAAGCTCCAAAGAAACATAAATTCATCCATCAGATGTAAAGACGAACACATAACCCCTTACCTTAACAAACTAAGGTGGTGGAAAGTAAAAGAAAATACTTTTTGGGAGTCTTCCTATACAAAATATTTGATAGCAGAAGGCACAATATCTTGTGGAAATGTTTAATAAAAAAACCCTTGACCGGATTCACTTTACTCGAGCAAATCCTGATCTGATTCATTGTACTCGAGCTAATCCGGATTTATTTTATTGCCCTAGCTATCACACCACCACCTACCAACACTCTTTTCAAATAACCTCAATAAAACTTTGGAACTATTTCTATACCTCTAATCTTTCTATACATCTAAATCAAAGTTTAAAACAAAATGTACAAATTTTTATTGGAATTGCAGAATGATTAAAGTTAGAATTTAATCTGCATAAATATTAGTCCTCAATGCAAAATCTATGTAATAATATGTGTGAGTTGTACAGAAGCAGGAAATCTATGCTCACTCATTCAGTGATTCAACCCGAAGGTCGGTTTGGATAGGTGCGGGTAGAGCTCACCCCAGTCTTAGCCACAGGCGTGTGGATTTCACACCATCAGGGTAAGGGGGCCAGTTCCTTTCCCTGGGCCACCTCGCACACGAAGGATTTTTTTGTTCGGCATCCAAAGGCTTCACCCGGATTTGAACCCGGGACCCTTCGATCAGTAGCCAAGCGCTCTACCCACTAGGCCACCACGCTCCCTGCTATGCTGAATATTTGTAATAATTACGTAAAAGTCCGAGCTGTTTTCCACTAAAATGTACTTGTTCTTATATGGCGTGCCCTAGAACAATAATACATATATTTCTCTGTCTATCTATCTATCTTCGCGAGTGTCCGCTTCGCTTTTTGGGTTCGATGACATCGCAAATCCGTCTTAACGGAACGGAAACAATAACGAAAGTGAATTTTAAGGCATTTAAAATTACAGCGACGTAGCTACGTCTACGTAGCTACTAGACCAAGGTCTTCAATCCTTACCACCCACTGTATTTAAGTTGATTCTCTGCCGTCTACATAGAACTGTCCGCATACTTACAAGTTACCAACAATTTTTCAACGGGAAAGCACATCTTTTACCTAAATGTATATTTTTATGGTTTATCTGAGTACTTCAATGACATTTTTGAACTCAAGACATCAAGATAATAACAGAACTCAGCAAAATTCATGAATCGAACCACGATTATGGAAATTCTAAGGCGGCTGAGTGAGTCAAAACGAATGAATATTCCACCGCCTTATCTAAGCCATCATATGACTACTGTCACCAATAGCCCCCGAGGAGAGATGGGATGGCCAGAAAGATGCTGAGAAGTTGATGAGCACCTGAATACAAATTTTAATTATTACTTTCGACGGAGCGAGGGGCGAAATGCGGCACTTGTACAAACAAAAAATAACATTTTTTTGTTTTCTCTCAATTACTCGAATCTATGACTAATTGAAGCATTTATTTTATTTTTATGATCGTTCGTATGCTTTTTTGGAAAATGTAGTTCTTGTGTTAACCATCGTAACACTAACATCGGGACAAATAACCCATGATGTAAAAATGTTGAATTTTTCCAACACAAACATGCGTACATTTTCTTGTTTTCTTTATAAAGATTTCCAGCATTCTTCTAAAAAAATCGCATTCATACAGGCATTTTTTACCAAGTGGAAAGGATTGGGTCAATTTGACCCGATCTTAATGTTTCGCAAAACGTTTCCTTTGCTGCATTTCGTATTAAAAGAAAAGAAAAAGTTTTTACTGTACAAATAATGCAGTGACCCATTTCAAATAATCCTTTCCTCATAGTCTGCAAATACAGTACTACATAGCCGATAAAAGACTGTAGCCTGTACACCCAACTTCCGTTCCCTACTAAATTCCTAGATAAATCCCCATCTATCTTAAATGGCGCGAATGACTTTTGCCGTCACTCACCCAATGAATAAATTTAACCTTATCTGAAATCCGTTGGCTCATTTGAAGTGGGAAACTGAGAAATTGCTTCTTCACCAAGACAGAGACCAGCTTGGCTCCAGAATCTTCTGTTTTGGTGAGCAAGAATGTCTCGTTGGTATTTCATTGGAACGGATTGAACTCTCAAACCTTATCGAAGGCCACTCGAAGAGGAGAGTAATTCCCGTGTCGCATTTCCGCGGTCAGCGGGAAGACGACACGTTGGTGTCAACCACGATGAGGGAAAAGGTCAGACGTGTTGGGACGAGAAATATCATCAATGCACAACGTTACGTAACATGAGAAGGACCCCCATATAGTTCTTTTTTCGCGAAGCGTCGGTTGGTTGGTTATTTAGGGGAGGCGACCGACAGCTGAGGTCATTTGCGCGACCGACAGCGAGGTCATAGGTGGGTAATTGGGTAATGGTAGGAGTTTTTAGGGAACGGAGGAAGGGTGGAGAGAAACCCGGCGTCGGCATTAGCCTTCTCTTAACGAAAGGCGCCAAGGGGACCACGGCTTAACGCCCCATCCGACGGACGGAGTACTGTACTTGAAATGCCCTCCACTAGACACTCAAGTGGGGGCCGGTTTTCCACTGAAAAATCCGCCACTGCCGGGAATCGAACCCGGGCCCTCGGGATGGGAGGCCAGTACTCTAGCCACCACACCAACCCGATCCCCATCGAAGCATCGGCAATGATGAGAAATACAAGAGGATATTTCCACCAACTTGATGATATTTCTTAATCGTTATAATGATAGTTGCAACGGAATATCAGATGGTGAGTAACCCATGAACCGGAATAGACCATCTGCTTATTTCTATAAAGACTTTGGTGTTTGTATTACATCTACATCTACATAATACCCTGCAAGCCACCTCAAAGGTGTGTGGCAGGGGGTGAATTCTCACCACACATGCAATACATACATATATACACATATACATTTAAAATGATTATTATTAATATATTAGTCTAAACTGCAATATTTAAAGAGATAAAAAAAGCAAACTAAGGATTCAAAAACGTGCTGTTAGTTGGGTTACCTTCAAGTCCTTACACCAACATTCAACTACCTATGCTATGGAGTATTGGACATATTTACCGCTATTCATATCCCTAATTGTATGAGGAGATTCGTATTAGTCTATTAGTAGTATTCTTGGGTATGAGTTGCTCTAACGGCTAAGGCACTATCACACATTTAACCGTAACCTAAGAGTTTAACCGTAGTAAAACTCAACATCCATGCCAAGGGTAGGATTTGAGCCCACTACCTTTGTGTTGCCATGCCAGCACGTTGCAGACCAGATATCCACTGCCGGCTAAATAGTCATCCTACTTTTTTCTTCCCAGTGGCAGCCCAGGGGTATATCGTAAGGGTAAGTGTAGACCTACTAATCGGACGACCCTGATTTAAACACAGGAGAGGCCTTTACTGCAGGCTGGTTATTTATTCTCAACTTTTTCTGGGAAGCCAAAGATGACATCTCTAAAGGGACTGGCTCCCTTGTCCCGAAATGTGAGTTTCTCACACCTTTGTGATTAGTTTCATCACATCATGTTTCACATCATGTAATCACGTCACGAGTTACATCATTCTCAGTCTAAGGTGAATCTATCCCTAGCCTCATGAACCACTGTAGCAGTGCAGTAAATGAAAAGGCTGAATGGTGTAATATAAATGGTTCCGTCATTAATCACTCAAA
The DNA here is from genome assembly GCA_933228895.1 of Platycnemis pennipes. Lineage (NCBI taxonomy): Eukaryota > Metazoa > Arthropoda > Insecta > Odonata > Platycnemididae > Platycnemis > Platycnemis pennipes. The sequence goes on from OW121846.1 coordinate 55,655,302, forward strand.
ATCTGTTTATCCAATTTCATCTAAGTCACTCTGAACCTTTGTACAGTCCGTACCTCAGAATAAATATCCACACCATCACATGATCGCAAACTACAAAATTTCTTGATATATAAATGATAAACTGAACTATTCCGATCATAACTACCAATTTACAAATAAATTAGCAAGCCAAGTTTACATAATTATAAAACTAGTCCCAGTCTTATCTCTGCATTCACCAATGCGTCGAGTCTCTAGTGAAAAATGAAATAATATTTTGGGGAAATTCTCCTCTGACTATTTAATATTTTCCATCCAAAGATGTGCACTAAAATAAAATCGAAAAGTATCACATTAGAACCCCTGGTTAACCACTTTTTATTTCATCAAATATTTTGACCCTTACCCTCCCTTTACATTTTTGCCTGAGCCACTTTGAGAAGTGCAATCCAGATCTATTCCAACTAAATACCGAATACCATCAATACAACATCAATATCAAACATCATACCTGCTCTCATTCCCAGAAAGGTCCCCACTGCTCTGCTTCAGTCATCTACAGTAACTTACCCATTAATATGAAAGCTGCACCATCCAAAAAATATATTTACCTGGAGGTTAAAAACCTATTTATTTAGTTCAGGCTTTTAAGCCACTAAATAGTTCATCATGGGCAAAAATGAGTAAGCCCTGTATATACCTTTACTCCTTTGTGATATTATCTGAAACTTGTGCTATCTGTGACAGTTGTATTATGTGACATTTTTATATTATTCATATGCAAATGACATTTGTTTTATTTGACGAATCCTATGATTAACATTTGTAAAACCACACTGAGGATCAATAAAAATTTATTATAAATATCCTAGTTGTAATACGAAAACCCTCACCAACCAGACCGAATTAAAGTCTGAAAACTGCGGTTAGAGGGATATCAGAGGAGTTGATCGACTGCTGAAGTCAGATGTTTAGATGAGGTAGGTAATTTCATTTCGCTCCTTATCATGACTGCAATCAATGCGGTCAAACCCGCACACGAGCCGCGATAAGGATATGATAAAGATGGAAAGATAATCTAAATATATGGATTATTACTTTAATTATCATTAATTACAGGCTATGAATTTAGCAGAAGACTCATTTGAGGCTGTATTACATTAGTGTCCATACATAACCTTTCGGCTTCCAGCTGAAGTAGAAAAAGATTAGGCTACGGGGTAATACATTCAATGACAAGCAGTCTGCAATAGTCGGGCTGTAAAACGAGAGCTTGACAACCAAGGGGTCGCTGATTTGACTCTCACCTAGGACAAAAACATTTATTTTTTAGGGTCAACTTTCCTCTCCCCCGCCCACATATTCATCTGTTACCTGTCATGCCACAGAACATATACGTATATGGCTCATTAACACTTTCAAAATTCCCGGTTTAAATTTGACACACTAGACTCAACCCAACCCACCACTCCGCACCTGTCCACTTCCAGTGCAACCGTTTTCCGCTCTTTCTCCTCCTCTGTAATCCTCTCCTCGTTTAAATGATGACTGTGACCTCCGAAACACCCCTGATTCATGTGATTGTTTATTTCATATGGTTTATGTTTACTTATCACACCTGTGAATAGATTTTATAGTCCACAAATTGGCTGGTTCTCAAGTCATTGGGGGATCGGGTTGGTGTGGTTGCTAGAGTACTGGCCTCCCATCCCGAGGGCCCGGGTTCGATTCCCGGCAGTGGCGGATTTTTCAGTGGAAAACCGGTCCCCACTAGAATGCCTACTAGTGGAGGGCATTTCAAGTACAGTACTCCGTCCGTCGGATGGGTCGTTAAGCCGTGGTCCCCTTGGCGCCTTTCGTTAATAGTAGGCTAATGCCGACGCCGGGTTTCTCTCCACCCTTCCTCCGTTCCCTTAAAACTCCTACCATAACCCAATTACCCACCTATCCTATATGGTGCAAATGACCTTAGCTGTCGGTCGCCTCCCCTAAATAACCAATAACCAATCAAGTCATTGTATACGTATGTATATGAGACATAGTTACCGACAAGGGTCAAATCGATCAGGTCATTACTCTTAGGGTAACCGAATTGGACGAAATTCGACAAATATTCGTCATCATTTGATAAGAAAATTGAAATCCCCAGCACGTGTTGTAATACATGCAGCATACTCAGCTGTTAATGAGAAATTACAGCGTTGCAAATTTCAAATTTTACATAAGTGACTTTTGGCGGCATATCTCAGACACCATCAAACGTACAGATTTGCAAAAGAACTTTTTTGAAAGGCCGTTACTTGAATAACTGTAATAAGGTATAATATTACAAAATTTAGATAACTTTATAAAGTTTAAAACAATTTGAAAATTTCATATCTATTTTTGATTATGTAACTTTATCTTCGATTTTGCTCATCTTGTCATATGTTGTAAACGCAACGCTCCGTTACAAATTAAAAGGTTTGACAGAGATAATATTTCATCAATAAATAAAAATATTTTCGAGTGTAGGCGTAAGACAGCGTATATAATAAGTATGTATATCTTACCCTTACGCGAATGCATGATGGAATCCCATGGTCATTAATCTTATCACCACGCTTGAAAGCCTTTACGTGTTTTAATTTTCACCCATGTCCTCTGTTATCTCGCTCAGCAGCAAGGCCTGATGTAAGATGCATCCGTATCGAATCGAAAGTGACGCTCTCGTGTGGAGTATCCCCCAGAAGGGTTCGCGGCTTCCTTTGGAGCGCCACACCCGCGACAGTTGCCCCTCTCCTCCGCTCGGTAGCGCCACTCCCAGAAATCCCATCTCTATCCTTCCACGGATAACTGGAACCCGGTTTGTTATCCCTCGAAAGCCTCGTGGCAGATCCATGCCAGTGGTTGATAAGGGAGGGAATGTCATAAATCAGGCGGATTCAAGGATCGCATCACCTACCGCATGACTGATACGTCCTGGCCACAGAATGGTGATAAATATTAATCTCGGGTACCCAAACTTCGTACGTGACATGTGGGAACTACAACATTTTGGTGAGTGTTATTGAGCTCAAAATCAATCGAGCCAGAAAAGATTAGAGAAATGTAGGTAATGCGTTCGTGGCAATAGATAATCGGGAAAGCGTCCGACAGCTGAAGTTATTTGCGACATTTAGGATTTGTGGGTAAATGGATATGGTTAGGAATATTTCAAGGAATGGAGATAGAACTCGGCATGAGCCAGTCGTTGGGATTTGCCTACTCTGAACGAAAGGCGCCAAGGGGTCACGGTATAACGTCCCATCCGGTGGAAGTATTACTGAACTTGACGTGCTCTCCACACCGCTCCCAAGTGGGGATCGGTACACCAATTAAAAATCTTCCTCAGTCCGGATTAAAATCCGGGATCTCAGGATGGTAATCAATTCGTAAAAGCAGAATTCGTTGTCAAGGTGATTCAATTGCAAAGGTTATATCTCATCGTCTAGCCCATTCTTATACCTGGGACAAACATGATCAATGCCCAACAGGCAAACTTCAGGTTGCCAGGTTCAGGCCAGGTCTAATCGACCTGGCAACAGTGGCAAGCGTTTCGAGTTTGCTGGAGACAACAGGTGAAAGAAATTTCAATAACGGCTGATTTTGCAATTGCTTTCAAGCCACCGAGGCCTGAGCATACCAGTGTCAACCGTACCACTCTCTGAATTCCATCTGTCAAGCTTTAGAGTGATTCTGGGAAATCTTCAGCATATCTCACACGTAGCCCAATGGAATTTATGTACATTTCTCAGTTTCTCAAATTCAGAGTTTTTCGAGTTTTGCAAACCCTTTTTCCTGATACCCACTCTGAAAAAAACAGTTGTAAAATACCACAGAAACCTTTATTAGAAATGCCTTTCACCGACTATGTGGCATCGTAAGGTGTCTCTTGCTTGTACCGGACTATGTCGCATAGTCAGCGAAAGGCGTTGCTTTTCATAAATCTTTCTGTAGAATATTACAATTGTTCTTTTTGCAATATAAATCAAGTACTTACACGAAGTTTGGCCTGAAGTCGTAAATTGTACCATTTATAGAGTAATTCAGGTTCATGTGTAGTTAAATATAGTACTATCATATGATACATTAATTAGGGACTCTACAAGTAACACTACTGTTTTTGACTACCAATAAATTAAAATAGGGTTTCATAACACATGCAGTCCCGTGCTGCTCTCGTGTGGCTTTATTTTCAGAAAGACATGGTGAGCCAGTAGTTTTCATACGAAATAATCATTTATCCAGACCAGGTATGGATGGTATTATACCGACAATGTTCAATCATTTATCCAGACCAGGTATGGATGGTATTATACCGACAATGTTCAGGTCGGACTGACATTTACGGTTACGGATGCTTACAATCAATGTGGCCAACTTCTTAGAGGGTTAAAATTTGAGGTGAAACGATTTGTGGACAACCTTAATTCTCTAACAAACTAAATCATAGGAAGTCACAAAGTGGTTATCAGGCCTAGCGACAACACCATAGCGTACGCCAAGCGTGGTCTAAGGTACAAATAGAGACAAGGGAGAAGAAGAGACAAACTACATGTAACAATGCTCATATGAGCAGTGTCACTCTACAGATAGGAAGTGGACTATTGGTACAGCGAACCAGAAAAGGTTGATCTGATTTGTGAGAATAGAGCTCGCCAAATACTAAGCTCAACAGGCGTGAGACACGTGAGACGTGAGGCGAGAGACACAGGGGTGAAGTTCTTTTTCTGTTCCACTTCCGGTTTCCCAGAAATATCAGGTACCCACTCAGAAAATTACACATCTTAGGTTGGGCAAAAAAGGTCTTAAGGGCTGTCTCGGATTCAAACCCAGTACCACAGAAATGGGGATTACATAATATTTATGTGCCTCATCATAAAAGGATATTTAGATTATTATTCACTAAAGCTATAATTGAATTAACATTCTCCTGTCGTGAAGACAATTCAACAATATTTTTCAGCCCAATAAGTTAAATTCTAAACACTAGCGCAAAATATAGTAAATTACGGGAAACAGTACCTGATCATATTTTAAACGTGCTCGGTGGTAAAGTGTGGGTAGAGCGTTAAACATTTACCAAGCAATAGAAGTGATAATTTACAAATTCAGGTAACATGTTTAGGGGGTTTAAACCCTAAACCCCCATGTCTGTACGCCACTGCTCATAGTTAAGTATAGGTACCATTAGCCAGTAACTCAGGTCAACAGCCGAGCCTTCTATCCATTGGACTACCCAATACCCTTTTATCTGTTGAACCAAATTATTTCAGGTTGTTGCTTGGAAGATGCTTGGCATTTTTCTATCCTATCATTATTTACTCTTCACGACCTTTTAAATTATGAGAATGCAGATGTGATGCAACGAAGTGTGCAACCTAGCGGCAAGGGGTGTCATGGAAATTGGTGGCTAAATGCGCAACATAACCTACGTATGTTATAGTCATTACTAAGGTATACTGTACACAGTTGAAAATTCTGAAATATCTGAGTGGATTTGACGTTTAATCTAAAATATTATTGAATAATAATGTAATAACAATAGTAATAATTATTTAAGCCATTATAACATCAATTTCAGTCTAGACCTATTTAGCTTTGAAATCCACGCAATTAGTTTAAACTTTCTTGTTGTTTTAATACTGTAACTATTCAAGTTTCTTCGCAGTTTACTTCAATAAATGTTCAGCCTTCATGACACCACTCGATCGTTGAAGAGCTAGGTGATTGTTACGAGAGTAATTGGGCATTAGTTTGGTTTGGTACTACATCTTTTCGTAAATATTTTGCTTGCTTTTTCTTCCAAATTTAACTTGTTGCCAGGGGCTGTCATATCTCCTAAAAATGTTTCATATCATAAAATAAACGTTTTAGCCATTTTTTCCCCCACTTATGTTAGAGAGCTCCAGGAGTACGAAAATCTCTCCTTACAAACTAGCACGTACCCAGTGGAAGTCTTCAGATCAGAGGTGACACTTTTTTCATCCTATCTTATCACGCACATATGTATTTAATTATACCTCATTTACAGTTAAGGGATTATCTTTTTTCTTTAATTTACTTTTATCAATGACATTCACAGAGCCATTTTTGTTAGACTCTCAGTGCAGCAATGCATGTAATCCACTGTGAAAAAATACTGGACCTGGACTCCAACCTGGAACGCTGAAGAGAGCGCCGAGTACTTTGACCTTCTAAGCAATAAATAATCCCCTTCCCTTTATCCCACGCCATCATCCACACACAACGCTAAAACCAGCAAAAAAACATTTAACAATAAGGTAAGCAATAATAACTCCTGAACAAAATCAAGGGAGCAGCCATCTGCCTACGATGGTCCTTAATGTCATTACCCGTTGGTTATACACGTAATTCTCGCCCTAATGTGTGTACCAGCCAGTAACTCTCCTTGAAGTATTAGATATAATGGTAGATCTCGGTGCATACTAAAAGGTTCTGCGTAGAGCAGGCGGAATTTAATACCTCTGGGACGTAACATTTTGATAACTAAGCATTTTTGTCAAGATCAACCGTTTCCAAACCGTGTTTCTTCACCCCCTTCCAAAGCCTCTCCTCTCAAACCGAAGTGCTTCAATTGTGGGACGAACTTGAGACTCAAATGCTACGAATTCTTGATATTTTTGGCGATTTGAAAAAAATAACGATACAAGGCTGATTTTTTTCAGGCACGGGTAAGGATTTCACAGAATATCCCCGAGGAAGTTCTTACATCTCACCTATTTCTATGACCCTACTTACATTCACAAATTATTGGTGCTCTTTCACAGTTTTTACACATATATTTGGTATTCTATATTCTTCAAATGCAGCAGATTTCCTTGCCATTAAATGACCTTTGACGATTCCCTCATATTGCTCAACCATCGACTGAAAAGGCCATCACACTTGAAGTCCGTCGATTTAAGACATTTACTTGGATTTACAACGGGTAACTATGAAAACTAGTCCATGAGTGGAAGGCCCGAAATATCTGGATTTTGAGGCTTATATCTACTGGTATAAGGTTTGTCAAAAGTAGATTATGGCGACTCATCCTCCAGAAATATTCCATGTTTCGCATTCTAAAAACTTCTGGGATGTCCCAAAATTATTGCAAGTACCAAAATAATCACATTAATGAAAAGGAAATATTCGTAATCATTGCTGAGGGATAGCAATTATTTTCTCAATTAGAAATGCAAGCCACGTCCCTTCTTCTAGCTATCATGGGTTCGTATCATTGCGCACTCCAGCGGCTAAGATTACAGCGCACCATCTAAACTAGATTTTAACATTCATACTCAATGAGTAAGGGACTGTGTAGGTTTGGTATTTAGAGTACTGGCCTCCCATCCCGAAGATCCGGGTTCAAATCCCGATCAAAGCGATTTTTTTCATTGGTGCATTAGGTACCACCTAGGTTTGGCTTGGTTTAGAGCTCGAAATAAGAGCAGGCTAATGCCGACGCCCGGTTTCTCTCCACCCTTCCTCCGTTTCGTGGAAGCTCCTACCTTTACACAGATATCATCTATCATCTCTGTAGAAACTGACCTCAGTTGTCGGTCAATTTCCCCAAATTACAAAAACATCGAGGAGGGATTCGAAACTGGGACCTTTGGACCTCAATGGCAGCACGCTGCAGCCAATCTACAAAGCAAAGCCAGCTTTGTGCGGGAGTATTCAAATCTAGAATTCCACTGGGTCCTTTGTAAACCCTCATCATTGCTGTGAAGGGTTGCATGGCTAACCTTCGATGAATGAGGTTTTTCTCGTGGATTTCAACCTCTCCTTTTGAATACGGGTGACAAAGTTTTCCACCCAATTTCGTCAACAGACTTCAGGCAACCTGAATACGACTGCTGGTTAACGGGAACGAAAATAATGCTTCCCATTATCAACAAACAAGGTGGGAATCGGAAAGAAGTAAACCCTCAATCACCGCTTCACTTGAACACGTTCCTAGACGTGTTGAACACGTTCCTAGACTATCACTAACCAAACGTTGGCTCCTCTTCCGGCTCTCATCCCTATTGAATTCACTTCCCGACAAAATCGATCCGTTCTTATTATCTTCAACCGCATTTACTAACCTAGCCCTATCTCATCTCTCTCAAAAATAACTGGTACCTTCCTTCCTGTCATTATTTTGCTACTCTCTTTTGTTACTTTCCTTTGTACTTATTTGTTGATATTATTCTTACCTTGCTCTTGTGGATATTTACATGATTACGTCTTCAATGTGTGTTTGTTATATGCGTCACTGTAAAATGGCAATACTGCTGTATGTGAGCAATTTTCTTTAAAATAAAATAAAAAATAAACAGATGCAAAGGTACAGACGTAACTTTCCGAGAGTTGATGTGTTACAGGTCAAAGTGGGGTTGACTGAGAGTCATTCAGTTGTGACTGAGCCTGAATCAAATATTCTCGAATAAGAGGTCGTGGGTTCGCTTTGAAATAAGTTTTCATCGAGATTAGCTCACATGCTTTCGACTCACCCGCGTTCACTCGTTACCTGTATCGATAACTTACGAAAGAAAAACCTGTAATGACTAATAACCGTTTGTTGGGGTTATCCGTGTTTTGAGTTAAAAGTAGCCGACGTTTCTTCTCCTTTGCCGGAGACCTCCTCAGAGCTAATGTGTGACCGGAGCGTTATGCATCAATTTATATGCTCATAGTGGGGAAGGGGGGTGGCAAAGGAGGAGAAACGTCGGCTACTTTTTAACTCAAAACGCGGATAACCCCAAAATAAAACTGTTATTGGTCATATTTATGGACCGCGAAAGTTTTAACTAGAGAAAACCTGTAATGTTTCTAAATTAGTCGACTCATCAGCCTCTGACCACCTTTCCTTCGAAGTTTTTATGTTGCATTTAGGAGCATGAAAAAGCAATGTGATGAAAAATGCAAACACTCGCAGATACTCCCTGCATTTGTCAGTTTATGAGATATGTTTCCTGTGCCGCCTACCTTTCATGTATTTTGGCAGTGAATGGAGAAAATCATGCCTCTGTTTCTATGGTCAAGGGACCCCAAACATAGCAGCAGAGCAAAAATTAATTTTTTATTTTAAAATGCTCCGATTACCGAGGCCATATTGAGCTATCTAACCTGCTCTCAGCCCTAAGACGAACACGACCTTAACGACCGAGGCGGAATTCGAAACTGAGACCTTTGCATCGCCCGGCCAGCGAGTTAGCGAACTGGCCAATGACTTAAGGTTTGTGCAAAGGGTTTCAAATATTCCTCTCATATGTATCGAGTACTCCCGTCAGCTCACAACATTTTTTGAGGCGCATTAGCATTTCATAAGCCGAATAGATGAACTGCCATATTTAATGAGCTTAAATTGTAATCATTGTCTGATCGTAGGTTGAAATTTGGACTTAATCTCTTAAATAAATTCCAAGATAATATTTTCACTGATGACGTTCAAAATATTTTGCAAATTCCAACTTACTACAGTACACGAGAACAAAATCACAAAATTAGAGAAACTGATTGCCGTACATGCAGATTCAAAATGTCCTTCTTTCCTCGTTAAGTTAGGGATATGGGTAGCTGTAAATATATCCAATATCATAAATAAGAGTGTATGAATGGATATTATATGTAGTTGCATGCTGGTATAAGGACTTTAAGCTAACCCAACTAACACAATGTTTTTGCATGCTTGCTTTGATATTTTTTTCTTCTTTAAATTGTGAATTTTAGATTAAAATATTATTGCTAATCCTTTTTATGCATGATATCTAATGCATATTTTTTGTGAATTCACACCCTGCCACACACACTTGTGGCGGCTTGCAGGGTATATGTAGATGTAGACGTTCTCTTTGGTATTAACATTCCAGCTGAGATGGTTCAGATTCGAAATAAATACTCTGCCCGTCAGACGGGACGTAAAAATGTACAGCCCCAAGCACAATTGGCCCCCACACTGACACAGTTGCTGCCTTTTTTTACATTTCTCTCGTCCCGCGGAAATCGATCACGGGCAGATGAGCTGGCGTCCTGGGTCCCAAGTCTTCTCATGTGATTGTCACCGACCGCAATCTCCTCCGAGCATTATGGCACTCAGATAAGTTCTTTATCTCTCGTGTTCCGAGCGTGATAAATTGTTTCATTGACGACGGCAGTAGATACCTCAGCTAATAGGGGGGGAGGGCTATCGTCGAGCTGACAGGTTGGAGGTGGTTGGCGGTGCTCATCAAAGCACCGCATCGATTGAGCTAATTGGATACATAATTCAATCCAAGTTGGCCTTACCACCACTCCTCCATCTTTTTCTAATCGTACACTCTGCCGGGCTGACAATATCACTTACGCAAAGCATTATCAACGTCAATATATCTTTGGATTGGCTAAGTGCTGACCTCGACTCTTCCCTATTTCGTACCAGAACTTTCACTTCCATGTAATGCTTATTGCCAACATCCCTCTTAGTTTTTTTCTACGTTAATTAAGACGTTTATACCTACCTTTGAAGCACTCATGATGGGGGATTCGAAGCACTCTCTCATCATTATCATAAATCATCAGTAAATATATTAATCCTTTGAATGGTTTTCTCCTGCCCATTCTTCCGTATTCAATGCCAGTTGTTTTTCTTCCCGGTAATTCTCCTTACACATATCACTCTTGGTTTTTTATAGGTGTCCAGGCACGTAACCAGGTGGGGACGTTTCTGGGGCTTTAGCCTGCCCTCCGAAATGTTTTCCAATAATTTTTTTTGTTCTGATTTTAATTGGGCATTTTACACTGTTTTACACTGTTTACGGATTACACTGCGTATAATTCAAGTGTTTAGTGTCTTGAAAGTTGATCACTAGTTTGATGAATGTGCGGGGTTAATAATTGTTCTTTTCTATCTGATACGTATACATGCGTTGAATTCTGTTCTGGTGCCGGTCAAATTGACTGCTTCATAACAAGCTAAGGAGTGAACTTTACCAGTGAGAAAAGATAGGAATGGGCACTGTGAAAGTAAATACCAAGCACTGAAAACTAAGGGAAGAGACTTGTAACATGTCGGCACGGAACGGGCAAGGCTGATTTGTTTCAAGTTACATTTAACTAAACTTAGGTCCCCCGAAGCAAATTTCTGGCTACGTGCCTGTAGGTGTCTCAAGGTATGCCCAAGGCATCATTTTCTTATATTCCGTATTCGACTCAATGAAGTCTTTCATCCTTCAGCTTTCCTATGTTCTTACTTCTTTCGTAGCTGTTCCGTCTATTTCATCTTCAGCATCTTTGCCTACTACAGGTTCACATGCTGTAAGTCTTTTCTGGTTCGCTTTTACCATGATCCACATTTTCGATCCGTGGGGTCCCACTGCCCACACGAACGTTTTAGATATTGCTTCCCTGCCGCCAAAAGTATTTTTGAGAATAGAAGCTATTTCTTCATCATGAAAGCCTTCTTACCTTGGGGTAATCTTCACTTGATATATGTCGCTTTTCTTTCAAGTCACGCAATCCTGCTCCTGAGAGAGGAGAATGCTTCCACCTGATCTAGTTTCTCCCCATTGAGGAGCACATTTGCTTTTGTTTTCTCTCTTCCGCATATTCGTGTCTTCTTGTTGATGATTTTTATAATATATTCCTGGGACTCTACCTCAAGTAGCAGCAATTATGCGGTTAGTAGTAGTAATTATTAGTAGGTGAGGTGACCGACAGCTAAGTTAATTTGCTCCATTTAGCAAAGGCGGGTTTTCGGTAGGCTTAGTAATTTTTCAGGGGGTGAAAAGAAGATAGAGAAAAGCCCAGCGTTGGCATTAGTTTCCTCTCAACAAAAGGCGCCCAGGGATCCACAGTTTAACGTCCCATCCGACGGACGGAGTTTTGAACTCGGAGTGCTCTCCATAGAGTACTCAAGTAGAAACCTGTGTGCCACTGAAAAATCTCTCCCACAACCGAGATTTGAACTCAGCCCCAACCCAATTAAGGTAGGAAGGAAGGCAAAACGTAAATTATATAAGAATATCGTCCCACATACAGCAGTAACCCCCATTCAGATGGTAATGAAATGCCATATCACACGATACTTGGCCCTTCAATAGACAGTGGATGCTGGCAAGCGCTTGGTGCCGAAAGAGAACCTAATATGACTGAAGATCCTCAACGAATTTCACACTTTCAAAGAGCTTGCAAAAGTAGTACTTGGATCTCGATTTTTGGTCATCCACCTGCTTCAATTACAGGCTTAATTTAACCCCTAAAGCAATACAACACCCATGCCTTAGGATGGATCCAAACTCACGACCTTTGGGTGGCCGGGCCGGCTTTAAAGACGTGGCTGCCAAGTTACCAAGGCTAGCACAAGTAACTCGGAGCTGTCGAACACCGGAAGATGACACTGAAGATCACGCCGCGAGTGTGACCTTTAAATGCAATAGAGTAAATTCCCGATTTTACGTGCTAATGACTGGTAAAGGGTGCACGGATAATAGGGAAACACTGATAATCGGCTGTTTGGTTCTCTTCGAATTCATTTCTCTACGGTTTGCCACCAAAATAAACAAACACCCTTAGAAATAACACAGTCTGCCAATGAACAGATCCTCGTTGTACATAACAGCATTTTATGACAAAAAAGCATCCAGTAGAGCCGCACCAGCCGCAATGAAATGTTCGCAAGCCTCGGGTGGTGGCACGAAGCCTGGTGTAAGACATCAGACCAGTTGGTAGGGCCGTGGTGAAAGTCGCGATTGGAGGAAAATAACAAAAGTTTGCTTACCTTGAGGACCACTGCCGATATACTACATAGATTGGAGGTGCACGGATAATCCGCAGATCGGATAACGCGCGCACGGATAATCGGGAATTTACTTTACGTCGACGGCTAACCCCGCTAGGATCAGGGGCAAGAATCGGACCATAAAAATAATGAAATTAAGGGTTTCACTAAGCTTTCTCGTGACCTTATTATAATAGTTTGGGGATTTTACAGGTTAGATGGCCGAGAATCAAGGTCTACCGCATATTTAAGAGCAGGTGGTTATTTGGGATTAGTGTAAGGAAGCCCAAGATCAGATCTATCTATCTGTAGACTAAAGGTGCCAAGGGATTCACGGTTTAACTGGTTTAAGGTCCCATGTAACGGAAAAATCACGTAACTCTAGTAACTTCTAGCATGGCATTCAAGGAGGGTTTCCGTCGAAAAATTAATTCCAAATATCTGAATCGAACTCAGAAATCAGGGGTGGAAAAGCATTACCATAACAAACACACTAACCCCATTCCCAGTAAATAATTCTACAAATATTTTTAGTCTACACTCAGAGATATTTTGATGAGGAGGATCGAAATTAGGTTCAGAAACTCAGGGGGAACAGCATTTTGACAAACCAATATCATATTATATCAGGAAAAATTCCAATAAAGAGAGATAGAGGCTACCTGTTATCATGAGATCATCATAAATTTTTCAATATCAAAATTAATACTCTTGATTTAAATTATCGAAAACTCTGTAGAAATCAATCCATGCTGCATTTGACAATTTTATATTGAGCAAAAAGAGGTTTACTAAACTTAGATACCTTAGTATAAAATACTAAGCATAGATCACGCTTTATGGTTTCTTTTAAATGGCGGAGATTATTTAAGAATCTCATATTTTCCAGGTTCAGTAATGAATTGATTACTCTTTGTACATGCATTTATATAAATATTGTTTATGTATTTCCCTAACATGCATGGTGTAGTAATATTAAAACATAAATCATGCACCACAGACTACTCTAACAATATTTCACCTCCCTATCCCTTTGCTATGTTGCCAATTATACGTACCTTTTATGGTACGTAGGTAAAAAGAAATTTTAAATATAACGGTACGACACTCTATCTCACTAATCTTATTTATCTGACCAAACGTTGCCCAATACGCAAGAGTTATTAATATGCACCTAACATCTTCGGTGAACCTATCCGTTTTTGATCGCGGAGGGGTTCAAATCTTTCGCAAGGTTGAGCGAACCCAATGACTACGCTCAGCCGTTTCAACGCTGCCCGGAGCGCCGGTTTCGTAGTGGTGATATAGGAGAGCCGGTGAAGCGATGAAATTGGGAGGCTTGACCGTGGGATGGGGTGGATGGACGAATGAGGAGTTTGAAGCGGCAGCGGCGGACACCAAAGCCCAAAGCCGAATGAATCATCCCCGCGATCAAACAACCGTCCTTCAGATTATTTCGGGAGGTATGGTATCGAGAGGTAAGGAGAACGATATCTCCCTCCCGCTATCACTGTCTCAACGATAGCCATTTAAAATTATCTCTTTCATTTTTTATCTTCGGCGAGCTATTAAAACACGCACACGCAATCCAACATTCCGTTAGATCGGTTCAAGTGCGTGCGACACGCCGCGCAGTGGTCCGGATCCGGAAAAAGGCGGATAAAAGTAATTTTATCGACTTTCTTGAAACCCGCTTTGAGCTTGCGGTTCATATAGCATATTGTCCTATATATCCTGCAAAAAATATAGTTTAGCATAGAATACATTAATCTCAGTACATTGTTTTATAATTGCGCTTTTTGCATTTATACGAACTCAATTTTTTTTCAAAAACGCATCATTTTAACATTTTTTGGCTCTATCTCATAAGAAATATTGAAAAAAATACTGTGTACCATAATAATATGGACTTGCACTATGGGCGCGCCGCGACCGATAGAAGAGAGGCAGGGTGGAGAAGTACCCAGCATTGGCATTTACTGACTCTTAACCAGAGGCGCCAAAGTGACCGTAGCTATATGAAGGATGGAGTATTGCACTCGAAGTTCTCTCCATGGAGCAAGCAAGATGGACTGGTGTAGCAATGATGAATCTCTGCCTTCGTGGGGATTCAAACTAGGACCATCTAGATAGAATACCAGTACTCCAGCCTCCATACCATCCTGACCCCAATACCATTTCTGAAGAGGGGCTTGCTTCTGGGGCTTCAGCCCCTCTGAAATTTCTTCCTAATAATTTTTTTGCTCTGATTTTAACTGGGTATCATAATCTGAATTACACTTCATATAATTCAAGCATTAAGTGTCTTGAAACATGATCACTAGTTTGATGCATGTGTGTGGCTAATAATTCTTCTTTTCAATCTGATAAATATGTATGCATTGAACTTCTGTTCTGGGCCCGGTCAAATTAACTGCTTCATAACAAGGTAAGCAGTGAACTTTAACAGTAACAAGAGATAGGAATGGGCACTGTGAAAGTAAATACCAAGCACTGAAAATTAAGAGAAGAGATAATTGTAACATGCCGGCACCGAAAGGGCAAGGCTGATTTGTTTCAATTTTTGCTACACTAGACTTAGCCCCTTCCCTAAAGCAAATTTTTGCCTACATACCTGCCTCAAATGCTTACCATCTTCAGTGACACATATTTCCACCTTCTTTTCTGTTTGGAAATACACTTTCTTTGATCATTATTTTCATGACTATCATCTGAAGAGACCTGCTCCTTCTGCCTACACAGCCAATACAAAATGTTCATTCCTCTCTTGCTGTGCCTCTCTTGGTTATTTTGTTAAAACATTTACATAGCTATTAACATGCATCTTCAAGAAGTAACTGCTGATGAGTTTCTATTAGCGCTCTTCTGATCACTTGACTGAAGGAGGAATTGAGACCATCCTAAAATGTCTTATAGTAGATGAACTTTTCTGCCAGATTTCATTTCATAAAATACCATTTTTTTGTGGATCAGTTCAGACAGAGCTGCCAACTCTTTCACCCTGAAAATGGCAATATTTAACTCAAGAAATGAGAACTTCTGAGGGTGTTTATCCTTGCTATAAAAACCACACGAGCACACTTTGTGACTATGGGTCTCATGTATGATTGTATGCAATTATTTATATGAAAATATTACCTTTTCTTCATTTTTCTTGTTGAAAATACAGTAATTAAACTTTGACAGCACGTAAGGTCTTAATGAAGTAGAAACTACATACTTCTTTTAGTATTCCAACATATATTTTCTCATTTTTTTAATGAAATTATATAAGACAAAAAAAATCCCAATAAGGATTGTCTAATAAAGTTCATAATGTCCATTCACTGTCCACTCAATTGCTTTGGATTACAAAAGTATCTTTCAATATCTTTAACGTTGAGAACAGACAAATGCCTTTAGAAAATTTGCCATTATTATGGACAGAGTATATAAAATTTAATTGATACGATTGCCAAGTCTGATGTGCTGGTTATCAATATAGAGGAGAATTAATTTAGAAGTACTGATGAACACTTCTTACCACAGAAGTATATGTATCTGTTATCATATCGTGCCATTTGTATGATATGGCAGCTAAACCTATGACTGAAAAAATACCAAGAATGTACAGCGCTCTTTGGAGAATCTGAAAAGATGTAAAGAACGGTGTTAAAATGACTAGGTAGAAGTAAAATGTACTTGAAATGAATGAATTACATTGATATTAAATGACACTGTAGGTAACTTTAAATAAAAGCCAGTTAATAATTATCTATTGTAACCAATTCCTGACATTAATGATAAGGACTTAAGATTCAATTCAAGTGCCTAATTTAAAGCAAATCCACAGTTGCCAATTTACCCCAGACCATTTTTGGCAATCTACGTTGTTGCTCATAAACCAATCAACTATTAAGTTATAATTCAAATCCTATGGATGCTTATATGCAGAAAAATCAAATTGATTCTGATGCTATCCAAAAGTTGCGCTTTAAACATAGTGGAAAATGGATTTTTTAAATTGAGGATTACAAGTTAGCCACTCATTTTTTAGTAATTTGCTGAAAAATGTTATAAATATTCAAATAATTAATAACCTACTTCATAGTTTCTTCAAAAATGGCAACAGAACAAAAATGAAAATATTAACCCTACCATGTTTAGATTATTGTCAGGTGAAGATGATTTAACATCTTCATACTCATTTTCCCTTGAAATCATGTTTGGGAAAAGTTTTGAAATCTCAAGTATGAATACATTCCTTTTTTGTTTATTAAAAAACATAAAAGAAACATGCTACAAAATTACAATTCAGTCAAAGGAGCTCTGAATTTAGAGATCAGATGAAATTGAGGTATGGCTTCCCATACCGTGGAACAGGGTTAAAAACATATGGCATGAATAGGGATTTTTTAGTGGATAGAACATTAAGCTGTAGGCTACCCATCACTTTAACTTTTCAGTTTGCTTATGACCACCTAGAATTTTCCTCAGCCCATCCTTCTACACCATAAAAAGCAACCTCTCTAAGGTTCCTCTCTTTAATTTTTCAAATCACTGTATTCTATATTTACCACTCCTAGTGATGCGATATGATTAAAATTATTCATTGAGTATTTTCCATATATGTAATCAACAGATATGGTCAGTGAAAATGGTTCCCTGTAAATAGCTCCTGCATTTTATATCCACTATCGCAGGCCATTTTTAACCCTCCTTCCCAAGGAAAACATGCTTTGCACAGAGTGCCTTTTAAAAGCTGCATATATTCCACCTCCCAATAAGCCATCAAGTAATCAATTTTTCCTTCCTCATCTGGGCTTGCCTAACATTTCCCTTCTATTATCCTGTTGAATAGGTACACTGATTTCTCTAAATATGCTCATTGTTCATTTTTTTACTCCTTAAGAAAAGTTTTCCAGCCAACTTTCTTGTTTGACATTTTCACGTTCAAGTATCCATTCCTAATTCTCTCCCTACCTCTCACAGCACAGACTCATATATACTCTCTGAATCTTTCAACAAAAATCTGTTTTCTGGACCAAGGAAAGCAGTCTTCCAAAGTTAAGTGTTGACTGATTTTATATTTGCAACCGCAGTCATGATTATGTTATTAGAAAGACATTTTATACTTCAGTGGACAAACCAAACTGTATCCTCATATCCTAGCCAAGTTATAATCTATTTTTGTAAGAGAGACCCAATGTAGTCGTTTTTTAAATGTCACAAATATAAATTAAATGTTAGTCTCAAAGACCAGGAACCAAATGGAATTCTTCACTCAAATTTTTCAATTGGGCTGAAAAATCAGTCGGACACATAATCGTTTGTTTAAGTCTGCAGTATTACATGGATAAGTAGAGCTTTACTCATTATAATCATGTACACTTATTAAAAAAGAAAAGCTGAAATTAATAACAGAGAAATAAAAAGAATGAGGTGGTAGAAGTGTGTGCGAGGCTGGTAACATAGCACAAATTAATGCTAATGCTAGTATGAGTATGTTAAAGCTCAACTTATGTCTCCTCAAAGAGAAATATGTATTCCAAATACATACATATGTATCTGGAATATCAGTATTGAAATTTTTAAGAAAAATAGAATTCTATGAATATTACCTTATCCTGCCATGCACGGTTCTCAATGCATAAGCTGTATCGCATATGAGAAAAAGTAACAGATGAGTAAAGTGGTATCCAGAAATTTGGCATTATCTTATGCAGGAACAAATCAAACTTCTTCCGTATCAAAAATGACGGGTGATTCACTAAATCTCGCATCTAAAAGGGTAAAAATAACAAGGTTATTTTCGATAAATGATCAGCTGTTCACTTGGAATAATAGACCAAATACCCCTTATTTTATTATTCTTGAAATAACGTTTGTGATTAATATATGTGATATTTTCAATTAAATGATAGATATTATTCTTCAAAGCATTTTTCAAGATCTGGGGCCAAAATATTAAACAGGTGAGTCAATTACTTTTCAGCAACAAAGAAAACTTAAGGGCATGTTTGCAACATCCTTACCTCAATGTAATTATACATAGCCAGGTTGCAAATGGCTTCTGCATCTGGATTTCTAAACTCTGAAAATTCTTCCAATGTTTTCTTCAGATCATTTTTATGCTTTGTCAACAGATCATCTAAAATATGGCAATCTTCAAACCCCTAGAAAGTAATGATATCCTCAATAAAACCAAGAAAATGGAGCATTTTAATTTTGAAACTTAAAAAATACACTAAGATATTTCAGTTAATTACTCCTCATTGCTCACCAGATAATCAGAGCAATGAAATGAAAACAAGCAATAAATAGATACAATAAATCCATTGGGATAAGATGATTGGAGAAGTAAGAGTTGAGAGTTAAATGGCCAACTTATAGTAATGAGCAAGGGAGACATATTGCTACATAGGATTATCTAAAACTCGTTTTATATCACCTGTCCATATTTTAAAGACATTTAACGATTATTTCAAGCATCAAAATTCACCCAATCAAAGGTATTTGTTTTCCTCACCCAATGGAAATTAAAGAAATTATTAACTCCAAATACAGCATCATTGATAGCAAGGGCTTAGTGGATGAAAAGAAAAATGGCATGATATATTCTAGCAGAATTCTAAACAAGAGATGAAAACATCCCAGTAAACACAAAATGTTGCAGCAACGTTGTAGACAGGTTGTGCGAGGTTGCAGCATTATTCAGGTTGCTTTGCAACGTCACTGCAACGTAATAATTACATCTCCAATAGTTTCGAGAACAAAATTTTTGTAGGTTCGAAATAGCTGAGGCAGAAAGTGAGTTAGAAAATGTTGTTTTATACGCGCTCCTTTGTCATATGAAGTGAATTAACAATTGCCAGAAGGATATATTTTTAACTCCCTATATGAGAAGACTTGGGGCATTGAAAATATTCTCGCGGGGATATCAATAGAGCGTTCCGCTGTTAGCCTAATTTATTGTTGCGTGAGAAACCCAGGCACAAGTATTTTCCACTTAAGTCGTTCATTTAATCTTGCATGAGAAACCTAGCGTCGTAATTTCCCCACTCGAAGCGCTATTCACGCCGCACTGCAACGTTCCTGCTACGTAGTACGTCTCCAATAGTGTTGAGGACTCAGAAAAAATTTAAGTTCGAAATTTTTGAGCCAGAAAGTAACTTGGAAAAAGTTTATTAAACGTGCTTCATTATCATCTGGAGTGTAAAAACAATTATCAGAAGGATATAATTTTTGAAATGGCACAATTATGAGTATTATTTAAAGGCTGCAAGAAGGTTGCTATAATGTTGTGTGTCAGGTTGCAATAACGGTGTGAAGACGTTGCCAGGACGTAGTAGGGAGGACATTTGGAGGCTTTTACGACATTGTCATAACGTTGCAGCAACTCCCAGTAGGTTGCAGTGAGACGTTGCTGCAGCCTTGTGGCAACATACATGGTTTAAAGGGATATACTTACCGCATTCATCCCCTGACCATAAAATGGCACCATTGCATGAGCTGCATCTCCTATTATGATTGCAGTACTTCCTACATGATATGGTTTACACTGTGAAATAAAGTGAATAAAATAATATTAATAGTACCTGCCTCAAAAAAAAAATTAAAATATGTACCCGTCACAGACAAGATAAACATTTCTGCAGACTAAATTGGTATGAAAGTGGCACAATGGTCATATCAATTCATGGGTAGATTTTACTTAATCTCATAGCCTATCAATTAACGTGCAACTTCCATTACCCATTTGATTACATAAAAAGAATATTTTGACTCATTTGTAGTAACAATCCATTGTTCAACATTTACCTTCACTGAAACAAGTGGAGAAGGCTTTGAGTCGAAGAAATCTTTCACCAGCTTATCTTGTCCAAGTAATGGAACAGCATCTGGGTAGTAACTATTAAAAAAATCAAGCAGCTTCTGTGGAGTATCGAGGCACTTAAACTGCGCAAATGGCATAAAGAGTGTCACTGTCCATGAGCGATCTTGATTAGGCAATGCAATCATCATGAAGGTCCCCCTGGGCCATATGTGAAGAAAATTTGGCTCCATTGCAAACTGAAAGAATAGTCACAAAAAATATAAAACTTCAAAAAGGTTGAACTTCAAAAGGTTGGAAACATGCATATATACTTCATCATTAGATTTCTCCAGCTATTTATCCTAAGAATGATAATTGGCTCTCACAGTATATCTGAACAAAATATTATGCTCCTCAATTTTTTGGGAAGCCAATTTTCCCAAATCCTAAACTATATATACCCTCAAGATAGTAATCATCATCAGTTTATTTCACCAATTTATGAATTCAAGTTTAAATCCTCAAAAATATCATGGTGGAATTCAAATGCTCTGTAAACTGTAGACACAATTAATGTTAGAATAGTTTTACTGCCAACTCTGGCAATAATTCCATACACTCCTGCCTCTTCAATGCATGACTTGCATTTCAATCATAACAAAGCCACACAGAGGCTTGGGGGGCTGACTCATTAAGAAAAAATTAGGGACAGAAGAGAGTAGTCATAAACATACTCTGAGTAAACAAGCTCTGATCACAAAAATGAACAAAGGTATAAAAAATAATCTCAAATCAAATTGCCTTCTTGCCCATATTAATGTAGTCTTTGTTAGTTGAATCACTGATGTATTACGCTCAAAATAATGCTAAATATGTTTCCCCAATCATGAAAGATAAAAGAAAAAAAGAGAAAAAATTATTCTTAATGCCCCACTCCGCTTTCTTTAAAGAGAACATGTTAAAAGAGGGAAAGCTAAAAATTGCAACACCCAAGATCAAAACTCAGAATATCCCTCTTACATCTCCTGATTTTGTCGGTGGGATGCAAAGCTCCATGTAGCCATGCTCAATATATGTCTGGCTGTAGTTGAAAAGGGGCTGCTTCATCAGCTGTTTCCGTACAGAGGAGTACGCACCATCAGCCCCAATCACCAGGTCTGCTTTCACTGAAATGTGCTTTGTTTTTCCTTCACTTGTGATCCTAAATAAAATAAAATGCACATGGAAACATTTATTAGTGTTGAACAAATGACTGCCTACAAAAGCTTTGAATGCTCTCTCATGATTTTAAGTATACATTTATGTGCAAAAAGTACACTTTCCTCGATTGGATTCTTATATTCCATCAATTGATTTATTAGGGGATTTGAGTAAAATTCTTTACACAATCATGGAGGAGATAAATTAAAGAGATAAGTTTCATTGCTATACAAAAATAATTTGCTAAGCAGGTGATATTTGCTCTGGAGGTAAAAGTTCATGCTAAAACTTATTAAAAAATCAACTAAAAATTAACACTTAGAGTTGTTAAATTCCTTTCACACAAAAGTCCCCACATCAAAAAATGGGAAATAAATATTGAGACACAAGTATCCCACACCTTGGATGGTAGTCACAGACTAGGTTTTCCCTTGCATCAAAAATTAATACACAACATCTTTAAATCTTATCATTGTTTCAATGAATTTTTTTCTGGCACAGAATAAAATTTTCAATATTTAAAATTTCTTCCGCAAAGAAATTTTATTGATTGAATATATATACTAAGTTTCAAGAGAATTGTCTCATTTCTTGTAACCTAGCAGAACATTGATGACATTACACAGTGAATCATGCCTTGCTTCATTTGTAGAATAAACTATAAAGATTAAGAGTTGTCAAGGGCATACCTATTCATGATGCATGGCATATTTTATGTTAAATTGCTCAAATGAATCTGGGAACGTTAGTACGTATTTGTACAGATGCTTAATCCTTTGGTATGACTGTTAGAATGAACTGCATGAGTTTTTGTGTCAATTTCATTTGTACTCACGTTTCCAGTGTGACCTCTCCCTTGCTTAAATCACCTCCAGCCATTTTATGCTGGAAATACAGCTCCACGTTAGGGTTTTTCTCAGCAGCTGAAAAAAGTAGTAAGTTTTGGTTAATGACAATGATAAAACCACTGAGGTAATTTATACCCTTAAGGATGATAGTTGGAGGTTAGATATAAATAGGATTAATGAAAAATGGAGGAAGGATGAGGAGAAACCAAGCATTGATATCTGCCTACTCTAAAACCATTCAAATATTATTCTTTTTTTGACCGTCCCAATACTGGTTGGTTTGGTACTATAGTACTGGCCTGCTATCCCAAGGGCCCTGGTTCAAATCTCTGCAGGGGCATATTTTACAGAGGCATACTGATCCCTCCTTGAGTAGCTTGTGGGGAACACTTCTAGTTCAGCAATCTGTTGGATAGTGGTTAAACAGTTGGGGTTCCACAGTTAAACTGTGGACCTCTTGGAACTTTTCAACTGGAGTAGACTATTGCAGATGCTGGATTTCACTCCACTCTCCCTCCATCTACTTATGGATGCATAAATTAACTCAGCTGTTGGTTGTCCCCTCAAATAACAGCAACAACTATTGTCTCGAATTCTTATATATTTTCATTCATTCAAATTTAGAAAAATATTCTCTGTAAATGATTTCAGAAACTTTTATTTAGAAATCATTTTTGAAAAAGAATTGTATGTCCAATAACTCAATTTATAAATGAAAATATCATGCTGATTGAAATCAAATAACCACAGCATGATGGTTTAAGCTAATAAGAAAACACTACACCAGGCCAGTCACGGCTGCTTAACATAGGACAAATCAAAGCTGCAAATGAAACGCTGGCTCTTCACTTGAATGGGTTAAGGAATAGCACCAAGTCGTCCACAGTTAACTATTCCATTTGAGGGATGTAGAGCCTTGTATATCTCACAACAAAACACACAAATAAGCACCAAGATACCATTGCAAAAATTTTGACAAGTGCCTGGGTTAGCTCCTATGCTTTTATGATGACTTTTATTACTTTCTTACCTGTCAGCAAGACCTCATTCAGGTACTTCCTCCCTACTGAGTAGATGCACTGAAAAAGAACAGAAGCTTGTAAGTTACATTAATTCTGTGAAAAATTTTGTTGTGTCTTCATCAATCAATGCTCCATGACCTCTTATGTCTGCACTTGATCATAATTAACATTCAAAAAACAAAATGACTTTCTGGTCTTTCAAGACCAAGAAATATACAAGAGAAAATGTGAGAAAATTGATCAGATGATCATATGATTTTTTTTTGCATCGGGACTATTCTGTTGGTCCATATACCCCTGGGATCTCAATAGGCAATTTGCCTGTCATCAGGTTTCCCAGAGGCTGAACCAACAGAGCTTGGCAAACATCCATGCCCTGGGTGGAGAAAAACCTACCCAGGTGGGATTTGAACCCGTGACCCCAGGATTAGAAGGCTAGGACTTTACCTCACCACCACCTGGGTCGGGAATTCATATTGACATGCTATTCTATATACATCTCTGCAAAGAAGCTGCACGATGATATTGATTCTCAAACACCAATTTAAATGCATGATTTGATGAAATGTACTCTTATGTAGTCAAACATCCCACTTCAGCCCATATCATAAACCAAAATTGAATAAGTAATAGTGCAGGAAGATGCACAAGATGTATTTTTTTATAGGATTAGAGTTGCTATGAAATAGTCATATAGTGTTCAGCTACTGCAAAGTGGAAGACAGCTCAGTGAAGAGAGCAAAGGGAATTGACTGAATAACCCTTGAATAAAAATTCAGGAAATATCTCAATCAAGATGGATCAATTTTTGCTGTGGTTAGGTTACATTTCTGATCACTTGGTTCACATTCCAGCAATGGCTGAGATTTTTCAAAGTAAT
This sequence comes from Platycnemis pennipes, assembly GCA_933228895.1. Classification (NCBI taxonomy): domain Eukaryota; kingdom Metazoa; phylum Arthropoda; class Insecta; order Odonata; family Platycnemididae; genus Platycnemis; species Platycnemis pennipes. Next base: position 55,679,792 of record OW121846.1, read on the forward strand.
CCTGGGTCTTTTTGGGAGCTGCATTGCTTATGTATCAAAGTCATCCAGCTAATATAATGCTAAAGACCAAAATCCTTCTTCAACACCCATTCATGGTAAGTGGGTACTTGTGGCCCTGAAGGGGCCATTCCAGCTTACATGCCCCTGGTGGTTCTCATGTCCTCAAGGGTGGCCCCTTTGCTGACCGTTAAAGTCCTGTGAGGGGCTTCCAACTATTGAAGAGGTGTAAGATTTTATTTTTCCATCATACATGATAAGCAGGGGTATTGATAATTGACAGAGGAAAAAGGTTTTCTGGAGTGGGAATCAAACCACAAAACTTTGGCTTTCCAGGAAAATGCACACACCACCACATTACCCAGGATTCCTGATCCCGAAGGCAATTTTTAAGAGAATCTATGGGAGCTAGGTCAAGTTTTCGATTGTAGCCCATTAATGATATTTGTAAGGTACAAGGGGTTTATGGAAGCCACTGTCATAAAAGATAAATCCTATAAATTATCGCCAAGGGCAATAAGCCACCACTGTAAATTGTGTCTAATCCTATAAAAAAATACATCTTGTACATCTTCCTGCACCATTACTAATTCAATTTTGGCTTATGATATGGGCTGAAGTGGGATGTTTGACTACATAAGAGTACATTTCATCAAATAAATCATGCATTTACAGTGGTGTTTGAGAATCAACATCATCGTGCAGCTTCTTTGCAGAGATGTATATAGAATAGCATGTGAAGATTTTATTTTGCCATTATGTGTTGACAAGGTATTGCATTGATAATTGCTGGAGAAAAAAAATGTCCTTAATCAGAAATCTAGCCATATACCATTCCATTTGATGAGTTTCTTTCTTAATGGACTATAAATGCAAATGAGACCTGACTCTCATGCATCCTCCTTAAAATATCCTTTGGGATCGGGAATCCTGAGTAGTGTGGTGGTCTGCTCTGTGGTGATTGGATTCCTGATTAAGGGAACTTTTTACCCTGGCAATTTTTCTGAGGAGTTGATTCAAGTAGCAACCAGTTCCAGGAGTGGGGAATTTCAGGAAATTATGGTTAGAGCATAAAGGTATCCTTCTTGGAGCTCGTGATAGGTGGGAGGAGTAAATTTTATGTTTATAGGTTCATTCACGACATCCTCCACCTGAAGATGCTGCACAGTGGTGAAAGCTGGGTCACGTGAAAAAATATTTACTGTGAAATAACAGTGTTGTTTTTTTCCCACTATCTTCACAATGGAAAAATGCCATAAAGTCAATCCGGAGACAGCCTCCTTTATTAGGACATCCTAAGTATCGCTCCCATATTATTCTCCTTCCTTTCTTCATTACAACCCCTTACTATAAAACAATACATAGCCCATATGATGGTTGTGTGACAGAGTGAGAGTGGAAGGAAAACGCCCATAATTTGGGAGGTGGAAGATCATAAATATTATCGTTCAATTTTGGGAGTATTCCAGCAAATCAGAAATCGGAAACCCTAACCTTCCCTATTGTCCTCTTGTTGTTCATATGGGAGGTGACAGAGAGCTGAGGGGGACGAGTTTTTGTGGTGACTAGACAACTAACTTCCCATTCCCAGGGGCCGGGTTCGTATCCTGGCAAAGGCAAAGATTTTTCATTGGTTTACCGGTCCCCATTTGAGTGAATTATGGAGTGTACTTCGAAAACAGTACGATACGCCATAGAGGGTGAGTAGGTATTAAATATTATTTATTATTTTTATTAAATAGAGGTTTATTAAATAGATACGATATACACTGGGAAAGGTAGAGAGAAACCTGGCATCAGCATTTAGCATGCTCTACACTAAAGGCACCCCCACGGTTCAGCGTCTCAGCCGACGGACGGGATACTGAACTTGATGAGCTCTCCTCACAGTACCCAAATAGAGACTAGGATTCAACCGGAAGATCTTCCATAGCCGCGATTCGAATCCTGACCCTCGGGATGGGAAGCCAGTACCCTATACAGAAGACGAACCCAAAGCCCCATCAACCCAGCACATGCAATGCAAGAGGGAAGAAGTTCTCACCTGGTCCGAAGTTCCGTATGGGATGGGCCTCCGCTCGCCGGCCCTCGAGTGGATCATGCGGCCCCTCATGGGAATGCCGTGCTCCTGGATGAGGGCCCCCTCCAGGCCGACGACCGCCAGGGACGCGCGGGCCCGAGCCGACATCGCCAGGTTGATGGAGCGACCCCGAGACAGCTTCGCCGTGCGGATGTCTGAAAAACGGACGTCACGGTGGACAACGATGAGTTACTTTTCACAGATCGTTGACCAGTTCGATGAAGCATGGCTTATTGGCTGAGCCACAAGCCTACACTCAGGGGCGTCGGAACTATTTTCGCTGGGAGGGCCAACCTTGAAAAGGGCCCGGCTCTTAAGAAATAGGCCCGGCTCTTAAGAAAAAGGCCCAGCTTCTATGAAAAGAGCCCACATTTTTTTGAGGATAGGAGGGGGTATAGACTAGAATTCCACTAAAAGTGCATATGAAGGAGGTAGAATATGTGTCAGAAGGGAAAAAGCAAGCTGGAAACAAGTGAAATTTAATTTTTATTAATGAAGAATCATTTCTCAAGGGCCCGGGGCAAATTCTGGGGGGGGGGGGGGCGAATGCCCCCCGCAACAGCTATATCGCATAATACCTACCGATGGAGGATTAGCATATAAAATAGCATACAGGTTTTCACGTATGCTCCGGCAGGACCATTGGTGTGTTAAAAATTGCCAGAGGAAAAATGTTTCCTGATTGGGAATCGAACCACGGACCTTTGGCTTACCGGATCACCACGCTACACAGAATTTCAGTACCGAGGGTAGTTTTTAGGAGGGTTGATGTGGTGGCTAGAGTACTGGCCTCCCATCCCGAGGGCTCGGGTTTGATTCTCGGCAGTGGCGGATTTTTCAGTGGTATACCGTTCCGTACTTGAGTGCCTAGTCGAGGGCATTTCAGGTCCAGTACTCCGTCAGTCAGATGGGACGTTAAGTCGTGGTCCCCTTTGCACCTGTCGTTATGAGTAGGCTAATATCGACGCCGGTTTTCCTTCACCCTTCCTCCATTACCTGAGATGTGCCTACCATTACCCAATTACCCACCTATCTTGTATGGCGCAAATGTCCTCAGCTGTTGTTCCCCTCCCCTGAATGACTAACTAACTAGCAGTTTTTAGGACAAGCCAGAGGTCCATGGTTCGATTCCTAGGTGTGGAATCACGGATGCATCTTTCGCGTTATCGCAGTCTGTATCAATAACGCTTACCCCTAAAGTAGCGCAGGACCGTCTATAAAAATCGCTCCACTGATTGTGACAAGCAATTTTAAGTGCTGCGCGAAAAATGAAGAATGTAGATCACGTTCTCTCTGAAATAAGTTAAATCATTAATTAACGATAACGCTAGCGCATGCCCTATGAAGGTCCACGATCGAGGCCCGGGACACAATTTCCTCTGGTTATTTTCAACACGCTTGCTGTGCATAACGGCAACAAAAATCTTACAGGACCACTAGGGGATAATTCGAATTTTCCGGTATCAAGAACGCTGTTTTAACTTGAAAAACGTCTCTAAACATTTGCAGCGAGTCTATGAGTAGGTAACGTCTTTCATTGGTGTATGCTAATTTTAGAGTAAAGTTACCTGCATTACTATAATATGCTCTACCTGCCGAAATCGCGTCAATATGATGCAATGGATTGCATAGAGAAAAGAAGTAATTGATTCCTGTTAACGTTGCTACCGACATGTATAACCTAAATAGCTATTTTGTCCGAATTTTTCCAAGCAAAACTTTTTCCAAACTTTTGCTTCTAGAAATTGGGGTTCGTCTTTGACGATGGTGAATTCTCGATATCAGCAAATTCAGTAGTAGCATAATTATGGTTTTAGGTGTTCCAAGAGATAAGGTTATATCGCACCGTGAAACTCAAGACCTTAATTCTAATACAAGCACAACATCCATGCCTTGGCCAGGATTCGAACCCGCGAACTTTGGTTTGCCAGGCGGGCGCGTTACCGACCTGAATACCGCGACCGAAATAGCAAAGACGTTACTATTTTGTCTAGCTGTAATCTCAAATGAGAAGATGTGGTTTTTAACTCTAACAATTTGAATATTTCCCTTCAAAAACCGTCAATAAATTACGTAGCACTTAAGGGAGCTAGGAGTGCTCAGGCCAAATGTAACATTGCTCTATCGATAGGGAGAAGGGAGGTCCAGCCTTCCGTTACGCTGAAAGAGATACATAGTAAGTTCGTTTCTTGGTCATGAAATAATAACGATTTTCTCAATAATTTGTTAATCAACAATAGTGTTGAGAAATAAACGAGACGTTTACGAAGAACGTCTGATATATCATTTGAAAAATGAGAGAATTTTTTCGCAGCATTGCGTGGTTTAAAGGGATTCTTAACGAATATTACGGAGCGTTATAGGAGGGAGATTGGGAGGTTAGTGGAGGGGTGATAAAAGTGGAAAACCAACGTGGCGTAATATATGGATGGCCCAGATTTTATAGATATAGATTTTGGCACACGACCTTATAACTCCCTCGGAGTCAAAAGTAATCTCTAATACCCCGAACATCACAATTTTTGACTATGTATATACTTACGTACCTATCTCTTGGTTATGTGTATTGCGTGATGACTCAGTCCCTGCCGTAAATCCAAGAGATATTTTGCAGAGTCCTCTGTAGTTATGTAATTAAATAATTCTCAATTCCATTTGCTACAGATAAGATATAGAAGTTTTATTGCAGTTACCCAATAAAATATTACCCCTTCCATTTATCTATCTAAAAGTGTTTTACAAATATAATGTCTCTAATAAACATTTAACCCAGTTATTCATTGATTTCTGTCTCCGGATGGTTTAAAATAATTTCTTCATATAAAAAAAGCATTTTTCCATATCTGATTAAACAAATTCAAATTGATTTCGACTCACCTGTCTTGTTCTCTGTTATGGAAAGGTTTGGGATGCAAAACTGTTCCGAATAAGAGCAAATTATCAAAACATTCAGCGTTGTTGATTATATTTTATGTACAGCAGCGAATTATTTTATGTTATTCTTATCAACGCAATACTGCAGATGAAAAGAGCAGGAAAATACTATATTTGTACGGAGTGGTACATATTATTGCGGAATAACTAAGTTAAAAATTTTTGTTGTGCTTGAAACTAAAAGAAATTGCATTAAACCCATCAGCGCAGTTAGGTCCTGGGACATTTCACGAGGTTCCAATCCTATTGCGGACTGTAAGTGAATCAACACGAATACTGCACATGATTGCATTGATTGCACAAGTTATCTCTTCAGGTATGTGGCTCTGGAGGACGTTCCCAGCAAAATCTCGCCAAGGCCCACGAGTGAAGCACCCATGTCAAGGTATGGTGTGGGATATCTGTGCATGCAGAACACCTCGATCAAGCGGCCTTGATGGGGCAAAGAGCAACCAGATCATACCACAATCCCGTTAATCTCGAGGGGAAGTTACACTGACCTTCATCATTCACTGAACACCGAAAAAGCACCTGATTTAATTCCAAAAATAAACTTTTATCATGTGTAATGAGCATACTTAATATATTACTACAAGTATGGGAACACCCATACTTGTATTAGTAGTCTAACTAAGTGTTTGCGAAGTTCAACGTTAGGGGTCATTTAGCACCACAAAACGAAATGGAAAATTTGTTTAACACTATTACTGTCTCTTCCATATTCTTTAAAAAACACGATATACTATATAAAAATATTTGTGCTGGAAACGATTAGATTCTTTAAAGCAGTACATTGCTGCGTCTACTTTTTCGTCATCATTCATGCAATTGTCACTTCAGCATATAGTTGGGATTAACAATTAAAATTAATCGTTAAAAATATGGTTATCCATTTCATTTAATCGTTATTTTTTTAAGAGTTAACTTTTAACTTTGAATCGTTAAAATTATGCATTAACTGATACAAAACTAACTTCAGTTAATTTCTTTCGTTCTTTGGCGAATGTTGACCTGTCCGAATTTGGGCGCAGAGGTTTCCCAACAGACAAATGAGAAAATAAAACTGTATCTAAGAATGCAAGGGTAGTTGTACAAGAATGCAATGAATAGGCCCAGGCGAATAAATCCAAATAAAAGCGGGGTTGAGGGGAGTGACCGCCAAAACCAGAGGCGCCAGTCTACGTATGCCTAACTCGGCGACAGTGCTTCGTCAACACATCAGCCCCCAGTGAATCGCGAGAAAAGGTGCGCAGGAACACCCTCAGCATCTACTGTAACTCTTTAAAAATAACCCGTTTCCACTGAAATTTTACAATTGTGAAGGGATACTTCATATCGCAATGTGGGGATCGATATCAAAAACTAACCTTAAAGGACTTTCTACCGCTCAAAACAATCTTTGGCGGCAAATTACAGACGTACCATGGTTCGTCAGAAAGTCTTACATTCACGACAACTTAAAAATCCCTGAATGAGAGCTCCACCTCAGAAACATCGCTGAATCCTTTCAGCAGACACTAGGAAACCTGACCAACAACACTCTGGATACTAAATGGAATTACAACGAAAATCCCCAATTCAACTATTTTTAAACAAATGGATACGGTTGGAAGAAATCACAATGACAGTTTTCAGTGTTCGCTTTGTTTGTCAAAACAAAAAACCATCAAGGCCTCTATTAAAACAGTATCCAATTCGTCAAGGTAACTGAAAAAGTAACTTTTAATGTAAAAGTTACTTTTTAACTTAAACTTTAATCAGTTACTTTTTCAGTAAAGTTACTTTTAACTTTAACTAGGTACTTAGTTACTTTTTACAGAGAATAACTTTAAATTTAATCAGTTAATTTTTTTGGTAACTTTGCCAACTATGCTTCAACAATAGGGAATGACATTTTGTGCAGTCGGTAACAATAGGCTTTTACTACTTAATCGCGCATATACCCATTTCTCGATTAATTTCCGCGTCAAATTTGTTTATTTCAAGTATTTCATCATTTCAAAACATATTTCATTCATCACCTGAAAAAAGTACAGACAAAAGGCTGTCATCAGCTGGTTACAGCAGGTGACTAGGTTTTACTTGTTTTAACAGAGTAGTTAAAGAAGGAAAATCGTTCTCCCCCGTTATACCGTATTTTCTGACCCCATCGCGTGTATTTCTGAGGGATAAGTGTAAACTCGTAGCTCCTCACCAATAACCTCGCACAGTACCGGGTAAATGTTACCTTCCCTTCGCCCCTAGGGTTTACTTACGCTGAGGAAAGTATTCATTTTGTGCACGATATGATTCCAATAGAATGATTATTTTTGAAAGCAAGTGATAAAATACCAGGCCGGCACTGTTTCAAATTTTGCAAACGAATGGTTTGCGTTCGCTTAAATGTTTTTTGGAGAAATATTCATCAATAGACATTATTCAATGATATTGCAGATTATTAAGCACACATTTATAACGTAAATACCCAATTGAAGACGAGTAATTTTAGACTTGTTCACTATATGGTAACATATCTTTGTGATCGTGCGTTTGGCTGGAAATGAGACCGAATACGTAATTTTTCCCTCGTAGATTTTGATCAGACTTAAGAAATCAGTTAATCCAATTCACACGACCTTGTGACTGAGGCATACTTGTGTACCACACCCAATGTGTACAGACCTGACAAAAGCAAAACAATAAGAGAAACTACCGAACAGATGAATATGAAGATTTTTGCCTTCCCACATTCCGATCACGACTGAAACACGAGCAGACCACATCCAAGACACTTTTTTCTCTTTATCCGTTTATTTTCTTGCTACCTTTTTCCACTTTTTTGAGGGTTGGTAATGTACCAAACTTTTCCGCCCTTCCTTTCCCTCACTCAAAGGGTAATTGACAGATGTGCACGGGTTAGACTGATTCTTTAGTTTGTTGGTGAATTGAAAGTGAAAATTAGTCAATTTTTTCTTGAACCATCTACGCAAACGGTCCAATTAAAAATATTTATCATGCTATTCAGTGAATCTCAAAAGTATAGTTAACGAGGTACATACAATAGAATTTAGAGGCAGAAGCGACGATTCGAAGGCAAAATATCGCCGCGTACGTTACTGTCGATGAGGAGTCCAGTGAACATTTGTCAACCTTTTAACCGTGTTTGAATATTAATCTCAAATCACGATTGGGAACAATTCACCACCACTTGATAAGTGATATTGTCGTCAGAGCCCCTACTAGTATCGTAAAAATAAATGTTTATCACTTTTAGAGATGCATTTATCCGTTGGTGGTTACTCACCTTCCCTGTATTCATAGAGACGAACTTTGTGACCCCTCTTAGCGAAGAAGCAGGCGCTAAGAGCCCCGACCTGAAAAGAGTGAAATAAAGCCAATGTTAACAGCAGCGTCAGCTGCATACTGAACATTTTGAACATAAATCTTAGGATATAATAATATTTTTCTCATTCGTAAGGTAAAATAGAAGGCAAGCCTTATTGTTTTCCTTCAATAATGAGCACTTTAAAACACACACTAGTTAATTTCTGCAAGCGCAACGCATTTGAAAAGGCAATAGAGAAAATACTAACGAAATGGTGTGTTAAGTGATCCCATTGCAAAATTACTGCAGTACCCCAGGTTGCTTTCCAAAATCCAACTTAGCCCTAACTTTCTTTCGATTACATCAAGTCTTTTGTTGAATATCTTAGGGAAGGCCACCAACATATAGTTATCATCACTTCGCATCCTTACAAATGAGTGAGTGGTGGGCTTCGTGTACGCATTTTTATAGCTGAGGAAAGGTGCATAGATACCTGGCGTTGGTATTAGAGTAATGTAAACGAAAGATGCCCAGGGGTCTACATTTTAACGTCCTACCCGACGGACGGAGTACTGCACTTGAAGTGTACTCTCAATATGAAGTGTAAAGTAAAACTCTCTTGAAGTGTAAACTCAAATGTGAATCAGTCGACCACTGGAACACCTTCACCACATCTGGGACATGAGCCCGGGCTCTCTCTATAGGAAAAAAGTATTCGAGTATGGACAGGGTGCCCTTTACGTTACGGGAAAAATTTCGAAATGGAATTTCTTAAAATATGCTCTTTTTTCAACCTTATTTAGTTCCCTGTTGTAAACGAGCCGAGAAAACACATAAGCCCACCATAATAACACGATATATTATTAGGAATGGTAGAACTTAACTCGGGCCCTTGAAAGTCATTACGAAACGAGGTACTTTACGAATCGATTTCTATGCGTTGCAAAATTATGATTTAACATCACCTTATTTCACATTTTTTCATACCTAAAATATGAACCTCTGGAAAAAAATAAACTTCTCAGATTGGATGATAGAAACGAGTTTTAACAACACGAGGAAAATCGATGAAAATGGATAAAAATTGAATTAAATAAAATTATTAGCTCACTGAATTCCAACATTCTGATGTTGCGATGTTGATCTGAACAATCACGTTCCGTACCAATGCACACAGTGTGATTTCAGTATAGACCTCCCAATCCGAGAGCCCGGGTTTTAATCATGGTATTGGCGAACACCAATTAAAAAGTAAGATCCTGGAACCTACTTAATTGTGTGGTGCATGATGAGCATTCCAGGTTCAATGTGTCGTCCATCGTAAGAGACGTTAAACAGTAATCCCTTTGGCGCCTTTCGTTAACGAGTAGCCTAGGCTAATCTAGTGACGGGCCAACCCGACAGCGGGGTTTTCTTCATCCTTCTGGCCTCTCCTTACAAACTTAAAACTTCCACTCATTAAGACTTATTGAAATTTCCAGCTCTTCTTCCAGTTTCAATAAGTCTTAATGAGTGGAAATAATTTGAAATTACCCTAATAAAATTGTCTTAAGGAAGTGAGTGCCCATTTTTTTTTGCATGCTGAGTATCTATGAAATTGTTGTCGGGTTTCAAGTCATGCATGGTATTCGTATTTCCCCTAATTACTTTTAAAGGTGCGGTGTTAGTTTTGTGCTGTTCATTTTTGTTGATGTGCCATTGTTCCTGGTGTGGATGCACCCCCTGCCACACACCCTCGAGGTGGCTTGCAGGGTATGTCGTAGGGGTCTAGTACAACTCGGCGCGGCCACTTCGGCGCGGCCACCTCGGCGCGGCCGCCTCGGCGCAAGCCACCTCGGCGCGGGCCCATCTCGGCGCGGGCCATCTCGGCGCAGGCCATCTCGGCGCTGGCCATCACGGCGAGGCCAATGTATTTAATACTGGATGTTTTTAAGTGGTCCATATATATGTCCAATATATATGGACCACGTTTAAAATGAAGTGTAGGTGGTTGTTTGTTTACTTGGGTTATATCTTAAATGGAGATGGACGCAGTAATAATGATATTAGGAGGGGAATTTCTTTGACGAAAGAGGTGTTTACTAATAGAAGAGAGCTTTTGACAAGAAATTTGAGCATAGATGTATATACATTTACATCTACGCGGTACCCTGCAAGCCCCAGCGAGGGTGTGTGGTAGGGGGTGAGGAACACCAAACATGCACTATTGACTGTGACTATGCAACTACAGCCACCATGCAATGCTAACCATGAAACGAACAGCTACCACTTCAAGCTACTCTAACAATATTTCACCTACCAATAAATATGCTCTGCCGCCTATTATGTTTTCTAATGGTAAGAGGGAAATATGACATTTTAAATCTATCGGTATAACAAGCCATCTCTCTAATCTTATTTACTTGGTCAAATCTAGCATAATACGCAGGAGTTCTTAATATATACCTAACATCTTCAGTGAACTTTTCCGTTTTAAATTTCCTTCTGTACATAAATGATATCAATAAGGAAGTAAAAAATAAGATTCTATTTGCCGTATCTGCAGTGGTCTCTAGCCCAGCGATAAAGAATCTTTGCATGATGACATATTAGCAATTGAGAAATGGTGTAAAACATGTTCGTTCGTAGGTTTCCGCGGCGTTGATTAGATGTTCTCTGCATTTTTCTCGGGATGCGTCCGCGTCGTTTGACTGTGAGACTACAGTTTCGCCAACCTTCCTGTTGGCGTCTTCAGGTCGAAGTGAAGTCTTCTTCGACCTGAAGACGCCAACAGGAAGGTTGGCGAAACTGTTGTCTCACAGTCAAACGACGCGGACGCATCCCGAGAAAAATGCAGAGAACATCGGTGTAAAACATGGCAGTTGGATATAAATTTTAAAAAAATGTGTGGCAATGAATTTTTGGAAAAAGACTACTTCTCCCCCTAATACTTATTACATAATGAATAATAAATTTACAAACATGGAGTCCGCCAAATATCTTGGAATATTATATTGACACATGATCTTTATTGGGGTAAACACATACGAGAAATAATGGGTCAAGCTAATCGTTAAACTAGGATTCATCTGGGTAATATGTTGATGTAAATATAGACTGGGATTCAACAAAAGAGAACTGGGCAATTATGACAACCATGTACGAGAAATTAGCGACTTTTCCCTTGTTAGACCTTTTTTAGAATACCCTGCCAGAATACGGGGTTCATTATGTAGACGTATCTCTCTGATTGTATATTCATGGTGTAACCTGCTGTTACGCTGGTATTGATAAAATAACTGAAGCTTCTTCTGATAGCCTGTTAACCTTATATTTTTGCATGTGAATTTTTTTGTATTTCAACTTACGATTTTATAATGATTCCCAACTTCTATTACTTTTAATATTTGTAATACTTTTGATACATTGATAAACAGTGTAATAATTAAATGAATATTATCTTTTTGTGAAGATAATACAACTATATTTTTCAGTCCAATGAGCATAATTCTAAACGCTAATGTAAAATATAAAAAATGTAGTAAATTACGGAAAACAGTAACTGAATATTAGTAGTGAAATGATACATTGGTATCGGCACGTCCTTATGAGTAGTTTCATATAATTAAACTCACTCTTCAATATGTTCCATAAAAATAGTCTTCAAGATAATTTATAATTTTTAGCATTAAGGCATGTTGCCTGGCAAGGCATGATCATTTTCAACAATAGCTTTTGAAGAGTTGTCCGTTGAAGAAGCAGATACTCGGTGCCAATAGTATTTTTACATGAGCATCTGTCTCGGAACTTAACATCTCTGTTCTCCGCGCCGAGTTGGGACTGCGCCGAGGTGGCTTGCGCCGAGACGGCCGCGCCGAGGTGGCCGCGCCGAAGTGGCCGCGCCGAAGTGGCCGCGCCGAAGTGCCCCATTCCCATGTCGTAGATATAGATATAGATTAGAGATTTTATGGAGACGGATCTACGCCATTTGCTATTTCTTTATAATTATGTCAATCATAACTTACTTGTAGGTACATTGTGCTCCTGTCTGTCAGGCTTGAATGATAACATCCAAAGATAAGACTCTAAGCATGAAAATGCATTGTTACGGTAAAATACTTAAGTTAAAATTGATAGACCGAGTAACAAACGATATAAGAAGTCATAAAAAGAGTGGAAGAATTGCGAAGTTTGGTGAAAACTTAAAATAAAACATAACCTAATGGGTCAAGTCTAGAGACATGGTGGACTTAGCAGACAACCGTCGAGGGGAGAGTGAATGCGAAGAATGACAAAAGAAGGTCTAGTGCGAAACATATATTGAGCAAGTCGTGAAGGATGTAAAAGGGAATAAATGCATAAATACGAAGAGGTTATCCGAAAGCAGAATTGAGTAGAAAGCTGGGACAAACCTGTCTTGAAGTTAATGGTAAGTGTTAATACTTGGACTTCATTCACTTATTTTCCTAAGGCACTGAGGTTTATGACGTGAATCTCGGGGTATTTCTCAGGAAGGAATGGAATGAAAACAATAGGGAAACATCGTAGGAAAAGAGGGATTAATGTTGAACCACGGACTTCTATCGACAAGAACCTACATGCCAGCCACAATATTTCACAGGGTTCATGAGAGCATTGATATTTTATTCAGTTTAATAAGTCCATTAGTGTAATAACAATGGACTTATTAAACTAAGCTAAAATATAATATCAGTGCTACCATGAACCCTGAGTAATATAGGGGATTGGTGGTAAAATTAGTTTAATAACAATGGACTTATTAAACTAAAATATAATATCAGTGCTCTCATGAACCCTGAGTAATACTGTGGCTGGGATGTTGGTTCTTGTCGATAAAAGTCCGTGGTTCAACATTAATCCCTCTTTTCCTACGATGTTTTCCAATTGTTTTCCTTCCATTTCTTCCTTAGATTAGTTTAATAAATCATTGTTCCCCGTATGAGATATATGTAACAGGTTGTGAAGGATTTAAAAGAGAGGGGTTTCGTCAATATAAAGAGGTTGGCCGATAGAAGAATCGAGTGGAGGGCTGCGTCAAACCAATCCTAGGATTGCTGACCGATGACGATGAAGTCCATTGTTGTGGTTACGTAAGATAACCGACAACTAGGGTCATTTGCGCCACTACTGATAGGTGGGCGTCAGGGTAGAAGACGGAATTTAGAAGAAATGGAGGGAAGATGGAGAGAAACTCAGCGTTAGCCGAAGTCGCCAAGAGGTCCGCGGTTAGAGTACTGGCCCCCTATCCCGAAGACCCTGGTTCGATCCGGGCAGTGAAAGATTTTTCAGCCGTGTACAGGTTCCTTCTTAAGTGCTGTGTGGAGAGTTCTTCGAGTGTAGAAGTCCGTCCGTCGGATGGGACGTCAAACCGCGGGCAGCTTTTTGGCTAACGCAAACGTTGGGTTACTTTCCAACCTTCCTCAGCTCTCTGAGAAATTCCCACCGCTCTTAAAGTGCCCACCTTTCATTAACGACGAAAATGACTTTAGCTGCCTTTCACCTACCCCATTTAACTTCTATGATATGCAATACTACAGTTACCTATGAAGTGGCTGCAATCCAAATATATTTTTCCCTGTCCTAATGGAAAATCACTTCTGGATGATCTCCTTGGCTATTAAAAATACACAATGTTTACATGCCAAAAATAGAATAGACTACTTTAGCGTTATAATGTAGGAAAAGTTATTCCTACATAGGCAAGTAAAAAGGAAATTGGTGGTTTCCGCGAGCAATTATTCGTTTGGTGCTAAGGAAAAATCCGCAAACGACTAAGGTCGTGAACTCCGAGCAGCGACTTTGCGAGGGTCGAATGTAGATAAACTGAAAGGTCACTACATATATCTCTACATTTTCTGTTGTTCTTCGATTGTTGACCTCGGTGAACCTAGCACCCCAGTAACCTCTTCGCCCCGCATGTGATGCTGAGTCATAACATGGTTTAGTGGAACACACAAGATTCAGTCTTAGTTTAGTAGATGTTAGTTTAAATACAATGCTTTGTGAAAGCTCTGTGTAAAACGTTTAAGAGTCCAAATATGAGTCGAGTATTCAAATAAAATGGTTATCATATTTACTAGCAAGTCAAAATGCCACACATGTATGGCAAAGGCAAAGAACTACGAAAACTACCAAGCGATAGCTAAATGTTGCGATGCAAAAGAAATAAATGGCAAATTATCTAAAAATATGTGCTCGGTAGCAGTATCATGGGATAGGTGATCAACAGATTAATGAATACCCTGCGCGTTACTTCTGGGGAATATCATTGCCCTAATGATACTTTACTATAAAATCGATACCTAGTTGGCGAGTTCACGTTGTGCAATGAATACATGATAAATATTAGAATAAACTTTATAATAATCCACAAATATTTATTGAGCGGTCGAAACCGGTTGCTGAATAAATATTTGTGGAATATAACAAAGTTTATTGTAATATTCATGATGCGTTACTAGTGTTTAACTTGAGGCTATTACACTCTCCACTATGGTAATGAGTAGATGGAATGAACGGATTCAGTCGTGCTATTGTATAAAAGATTGTTTTAGTTGGGAGCAAAAAATAACTAGCACAATGCTCAAAGTGATGCTATCTCTTTTACAATTATTTTGTGGAATAATAATGGTGATTTCAATTGTGTTCCATAAGGATGTTGAGGGTTATTGGTAGAGAACCGGCAAGGTCAAAAGAACAATCCCCTAATCAAAGTAGCGTTTACTTATTGAAGAGAATCGCTGACAGGGGCGTTCAGTGAGGACTTAAAGAAATCAATACTTAAACCCCTAAGATGGAGCATGACACTGCACGGCGCTGAAACGTGGACATTCAGGAAGTAGGTAAGGATTGCCTGGGGAGGAGACGAAATTGATTGAAGAAGTTAAGATTCATCGTAGATGCGGGTCACAAGTGATTAGAGTGATTTGAAGGACGTGATAGAGGGGAAAATGTTAGGCAGGCCTGGAGAGGAAGGACGAAAATGGAGTTTTTAGGTGGGATAACGAAAGATAAGATTGCCGCACAGATATTACCCAAAGAACAAAGAAAGGAAACTTACAAAATGGTATACAGCAGAGGAGAAGAGACCAAGACCAATGTAAAAATTCGGTGGTCAAAAGCTTGAAGAGGTGAAAGAGAATTGTTTTCGGGAAGTAGATTAACCAGCGACGGATGAAGCTGGAAGGAAATAATCAGAACAGCCCAGGCAATTAGGGTATTTTACTGAAAGCAGAGTCTACTTAGAGACCATTTATTTCACTAAAACTTACATCTGAAGCATAAAAACAACCTCGGCTTTGTGGAATTTGTCCATAGTTGAGAATTAAAAAAATATCTGTAATTTTCCACATAACGTTTAAGACCCTACCGGTTTCAACACATTCGTGTCAGTATTTTTAGTCCCTTGATAATTACAAAGATGTGTTGAAACCGGTAGGGTCATTAAAAGTTGTGTGGAAAATTACAAAGATTTTTTGTTATTCTCAATTACGTATGAAGCATGCATATTCGTGGTTATGATGCATGGACGATAACAGTAGCAGAAAATTCAAGACGGGAAGCACTCGAAATGTGGTGCTACAGTAGAATGATGAATACTAAATGTATCGACCGAGTGATTAACGAGTATGTCCTAAGAAAAGTAGGAGAAAAGATAAGTCCGCTGAAAACTCTAAAAGAAGTTAGCACAACCTAATCGGCAATATCTTGATACGTGATGGTTTGATGGATACAAGAGACAAGTGAACCGGAAGAAAAGAAAAGGAATACTTCGTGAAGGGTGTAAAAGAGAAGGGTACCATGAAGAGATTAAGCTGATAGGATAATTGAGTGAAGCCTTAAAACCAATCTAAGGAGTGATGAGTAGTGATTATGAGGACGTGAGCAAGATAAATGAGCACTTCTTATGAAAGACGAGTGTGCTCTGCCACTTGAGAGCACTTAAGACAGTTTCAAATCCATATAAATTTATCGTAAGTGGTATGGCATTAAAATATAAGCATCCTTTTTCCGGTTCTCTCCTAAGCAAAGCCCTATCCAGTTTCCCTCGTCCTGCTGTCCACCAACACGACGGAGCGTGAGCTTGCGAGCGAAGCCAGACGATTCCTTATTGAGGTGAAACCGGTCGGCGAAAAGGGATAAAAAAATGCGCCCGTAAAAACTGCCGGAGTGTGAAGGCCTTGGCGTCAAAGGACTCCACGCATCCGCCGGCGGAGGCTCCGATCAACCCGTCTCCAACCTTAATTTCCGTGAGTTTATCTTCTACCAATCGAGGTATCAGTTGTTTGATAAAGTTTAATTATCTTAAGATATACACAAATGGAGGGGAGCAGAGAAGGCAAGGAATCGGATTATAAATCTACATCTATATGTAGAAAACCCTTGCAACCCAGTTAGCGTGACTCATCACGAAAATTTTTATAGTTCCTAGAGGACAGCGTAGTACCGGCCCTGGTTGACCGGCCGACAACACGCTGGTATGGAGAGACTAAGGTCGCTGGTTGAAATTCCGCCCAGGGAAAAGATATTACGTTTGTCCTAAGATTAAATTTAAGATTATACGATGTAATAGAACCTTAGCGGTTGGAGAAACTTAAAACTAAAGACTAATACTAGACGGCGCATGATCCCCTCGCTCAATTTTATTGTTCGACTCTCTGAACTTCCTCCCACCCGATTCAATATTTACAGCCTTCAGATTTTTCTTCCGTACAAATGCTGAGGTTTCAGGCGTGATTGAGTGGAAACGGAACATAATAAACTTGAAAACTGAGAAACTTCCGCGGAGGAAAACGTTTATTGCGACCGGGTTTCACTTTTTATTGCATCTTCAAACAACATACATCAGCGTGTATCAGTTTATATAGGGAAGCCGAATGAGGGGTGAAACGAAGTATTATATAATAGCAGTTCACCACTCCTATCCATCGACTATTCCTAGCCATCCGTCTCTCTCCCCTCTCCTTCTTCTTCCCTCCCTCCGTTTCCCCCCCCCCCCCCTCTTTCCGACAGATGGTTAGTTGGTTATTTAGGGGAGGCGACCGACAGCTGAGGTCATTTGCGCCATATAGGATAGGTGGATAATTGGGTAATGGTAGGAGTTTTCAGGGAATGGAAGAAGGGTGGAGAGAAACCCGGCGTCGGCATCAGCCTACTCTTAACGAAAGGCGCCAAGGGGACCACGGCTTAACGTCCCATCCGACGGACGGAGTACTCAACTTGAAATGCCCTCCACTAGGAACTCAAGTGGGGACCGGTTTTCCACTGAAAAATCCGCCACTGCCGGGAATCGAACCCGGGCCCTCGGGTAGGGAGGCCAGTACTCTAGCCACCACACCAACCCGATCCCCTCTTTCCGACAGAGAAAGCGGGATTTCCCGATCCCCTTCGATGGCCCACACCAGAGGACATTCAGGACGAGGGTATCCCGGCCGAGCGACCACCACGAGAGACAACGAACAGAGGGGGAAGACCAGCCAGGGTTTTCCCGAGGTTCCTTCCACACGGCCCTTCTTCCAACGCCGACGTCCGACGTCCAACTCAAGACGCCAGAGATTCTGCCTCCCTATATCAACTCATTCACAATTGTTAAGTTTTCAAATTTTACCGATGTTTTGTTTTGTTTGATATTAAGTTTATTCGGTGGTCCCACGAGGGTTTTGCGGGTTTCCCCTCGTGCGCGGGCGAATGCCGGACCAATACCGCTCCCGACGAAAAGAGAAAGCAAGCTCAACACAAATATTGTTATCCCAGTACCTATTATCGCACACCCCGAAGAGGAGAAATCCTAGAACGGGGCTAGACTAGTTTTTGTTGTTTGTTATTTTATATGTTATTTTTAATTAATTTATACATTTTATGTATCGTTATTCTGGCCAATAAACGCTTGTTGAACTTGAACTTGATATATGTTGCCTGAAGATGCTGTACAAAGCGAAACCCGGTGGCAATAAACGTTATTCTCCGTGGAATTTGCTCAGTTTTCAAGTTTCTATTATCCTTCCGTCTATCTCTAAATGGCGTGGTAGACCACTTCGTAGGGCATTGGGATACCTATCACAGGTCCTGGGTTCAAATCCGGGGTAAGACTCCTGGGACAGGTCCAGCTATATCATAGCTGGACCCGTTTTTGGGTTGCATCATTCTGGGAAACCACAGGCGACACCTTTATGAATTAGCCCCCTCTGCCATCGTAAGTGAATTTCACTCGTAGGCCTAGCATGATTAGCCTAGTATGATTAGCCTAGTATGATTAGCCTATTATGATTAGCCTAGTATGGTTAGCCTAGTATGGTTAGCCTAGTATGATTAGCCTAGTAGGTTGAGTGCTAGGCTAATGACCGGAGGTCCCTGGTTCAAAGGTCCCGAAAGAGGCTTTTGAACGTGTCCAGTAGACCCGAGCTGTTTGGTACTCCGAGTACCAGAAAAGAGAAAGAAATATGATCGGATGGGAACCGCTATGAGGCCGTGGAATGAAATTTGGACTGAATCTTATGAGTGAATTTGAATCAGGGAGTATTGGGATCACACTTCTGGTTTATAGGTGCTACAACAATCGAGGTTTAGTCACGCCATCTAATCTTTATCCTTAGAAAAAGACGACATCAATATAATTTGCGCCCATGAGGATAGGTGGGTAATAGGGTTGAAGTAGGATTTTTCTGGGAACGGGGAAGGGTAGAGGGAAGTCCGGCGTCGGCATTAGCCCGCTCTCAGAGAAAGGCGCAAAGAGGTTCATGGTCAACCGTCCCACTTGACGGACGGAGTATTGAACTCGAAGAGCACTCCGAACAGCACTCAAGTAGAGACCGGTATGGCAATGAATAATCTCCACCTGATGGAAATCGAACCACTGGACCCTTGGATTGACTTTAGCCACCTGACCAACCGATCCTCCATCTCTCTCAAATTAGGCGAAGAGTAATGGTCAGCAGTCACCTTGAGCTTTTAGAGTTGGCATCTTCTTATGTCCAAAGTGAAACTAGGAAAACGAAAACTTGAAGAGGTGAAAAAGTATTGTTACCTGGGAAGCAGAGTAACCGGGTATAGACGAAGTAAAAAAGTAGTTGTTTGTAGAATACCCTAGGTGAAAAGGGTATTTTACCAAAAAAAAGATTCTGCTTACAGTTGCAAATACAAGCGTGGAAGTAAGGAAACATTTCATTTGAACATACATTTGGAGCATGTTCTTTGTGGCAGAAAAACATGGACGATAACAGGAGCAGAGAAGTCAAGGATGGAAGCATTTAAAATGTGGTGCTATAAAAGAAAGATGAATATTAAATGGATGGACCGAGTGACAAACGAAGAACTCTTAAGAAAAGTGGGAGGAAAGAGAAGTCTGCTGAAAACTTTACGATAAAAACGGGACAACTAAATCGGCCATATCTTTAGACATGTTGGCCTAATGAAAAACATCGTCGAGGGACAAATGAATGGGAAGAATGGAAAAGCATATGAAAGAGAAGAACCATATCATTATGAAGATGTTAGCTGAAAGGAGAATGGAGCAGAGAACTGCGTCAAATCGATCTTAGGATTTTTGACCGATAGTGATGATCTTCTTATGTAACGCCGTGACGGAAGATGGTGACCAAACGAGACAGCGTCAGCCCCCATTGCAGCCGCAAAGACCCCTACCACCGAGGCGTCGACGCATTACGTCAAACTTTGACGTCATACGTAGTCGCCGTATGCAAGTGACGGCGCCGGAAGTCTACCCCGCCGCGACGAAGCGTTTGAGTGTCATATCATCTCCGTGGACGTCCTCGGAATTCTTGAGCGTTGAATTAGTGGATGAAAAAATCGGCACATTAACCAGACTTTACCCTCGACCTTGGCACCTTTATAAAACTATGATTCGACAGGTTTGTAACGGTGATTCATTTTTTGTAACCCCTGTGACCTTGACTTCTATCTTTCAGGGGTCACGGTTGCAATTTTCGAACTCGAAAGTTCTTCCGTGTTCTTCGTGCCCAAAAACCTATTAGTTGAAAGTTTCGCTTCGAAAGTCTTTTAGCATTTCGAATATTTTAACATTGAAAGCCCATAAGGCAAAATTTGGATTTTAGGTTGGACCCTATTTCTGGCATCAAAAGGTCATATTTTTAATATTTTGCTTAGACTCAACAAAACTTACAACCTTTTTCTAGCCAGGTACCAAATTTCATCCATGTGGCTCAAATGGAAGTGTCTAAAATTAAAGGTCGAAAATGACACACGATCAATGGGACACTCTGTATACTGAGAGATCTATGCAATATCGCGGAAGCCGACTGCGATGAAGAGATTTATCGTTCTCCTGTATCTCAGAGAAACCATTGCAAAGTCCGTCAGTGTTCATGATTGTTGGCCAAAAAAATGGGGGCCACCAATTTCCGACCATACCGTGGAAAGGGACCGCTTCTGTGCTATAGTGAAATTTTTAAGGTTTGACTTAAAATTAACGAGGAAAGAAAGAATAAAAGCTGATGAGTTTGCTTTGGCCTCAGAAGTTTGGGATGAGTTCTGATGAGATAAGGGATGATATTCGATGAGATGAGATGGGATGAGCTGTGGTGCTTGTTATGTGCCTGGTCCCTATTTGACCGTAGACGAGCAGCTTTTTACTTCGATAGCAACATGTCCATTTACTCAATAAATGTCGAACAAGCCTGATAACTTTGATATCAAATTTTGGATACTAGCTGATGTCGACTCAAAGGCTGGTATTCTAAATCGGGGTCGCTATTATAAGGCCGCGCTATTCCACGGGTCATTATTGCCCGATCAGCTATTCTCAATCGAGGTGAGGAATACATTACCCAGTTCTGAGTTGTAATAATTGTACCCGTCCCTTCCGGTATGAGAACCGTAAGATCATAAAATAAAAATTCCGGCAGCCAAGCCTGTTTACGTTCTTATTGGACAGTTTGGGATAGAGTCACGGATAACTTTACGCCTTTCTCCATGGCCAGCGAACAGCTGATATTAATGTATTAAATTATACATGTATAATTTATTTCCCTGCTTGGAAAATTAGCGTATTCATCCAGATTAATGTATCTTATGAGCAAACATGGTTAACTTAAGTAACTACCCTACTTACATTTGCCAACTGCCAAACTGCCAAAATAGTCGTAAAATTGTTTGCGCCTTTAGTTTATTACAATACTTTTAGCTAAAAATACGATATATGAACTTGTCGTGGCTATTTTACGCTAAAAAAGCATGCCAGAAAATAATACATACGTTCAAAATGCATTGATTGTCAATATTCATGTGGAGTTTATTAATAGGTATATAAGTACGAGTTTATTAATGATGAATTGGTAATGCTCCGCTCTGGGGTAAGCAACCATATTCTTTATATTCATCCGATCATCACAAATCTTAAGCGGTTGAACTTATATTTATAGCTTTATCATCTTCAGACAGTATTGATAAACAATAAATATGTTTTGTTGCGGAGGTTTATAGGTTACCCGTATAAAAACCGTATTTATCATCATAAAAGATCAATAGTTTCATAACTATACAATATGCACATTAACAGAATGGCAATGCTTGTGGTTTCAGTACACTTCAGGATTATTAAGTGACACCTTTCACACATTGCCTACCGACAGCTCCTCATCTTCAGCAATAAGTCGTTTCTGTACTGGTAGCTCCCTTAAGGGATGATTCATGATGATTTCATCACGTATTAGTGGATCTGGGTCGTTTCCTCACATCTGACAGCATACTCAGTTTCATGAAATAACTATTGTTTGTTTACAATTGAAGCGAAATAAAGATCATTCAGACTCAAGGGTAACCATAGTTATTAATATACTTATTAAAATTAAGAACGCCCCTATGGAGACGTAGGTAAACAATAAAATGGGAAGGATTATTGTCGGCAGGAGATATATTGCTTTTCATCGGGCAAGTAAATAACTAATCAAAGGTACTATAAACTGTAAATATGTTCACATTAATAAACTGCCTTTGCAATAAGGTATATGGCACATAACACCTTCCCCGTCTACTATTATGATCTATTAATGAGTATTTACGCATCAACAAGCCAGGATTTCTCTCGCCGCAACTTTTAATCAAGCCAGTTTACTACAAAAATTGTCACTTCATTCGACACACGGAAATGGTGAATAAATCTCTCCTCCATCACTTCAAATGGATTCATGCTATCCTTCTGTTATTATTCTCGTTTATAACATTTATAAATCGAATTTGGTGTACAGATGGGCATGGGACGGAAGCCCGTGGGTCTGCGGTAAGTTTATAAATAACAATTTCCAGTAACTCTTAACATGAACTTCGATGAGAACAGACCTCCATTTCCAAATCGAATGTTGAATGTAATGATTCGGACTGTGATAATACTGCGATCGATGAGAAAATCAACTTGTCACGTTCCCAAATGTCGTAATAAGACCCAGCAAAGTTTGTAAGAAGCACAATAAACCTGTTTGCGTCAGACATACTTAAATAATAACAATTATTTGTGGAAAATATGCATCAAGATAACTTGAAGTGATTATTTTTCTGAATTTTGTACAAATATTATTGGTTATAAACAAACGGAACTATTCTTGACACTATTAATCTACCAATTGTAGCATTTTATGGACAAGCGTAATTTTCAGACATGACAAATAATGACATTACTAACACCAAAATTTTTATGTTTTATTTTCGATTTCAGAAACCTGATCATTCATTTTTATTCCGGACCTGAAATTAAAAATCTGAATCACGCTTCGTTAATTTGACTGTTGTAACATCTCTTGATCTTTGATATTGTTTGAGGAAAAGTTCATTAAAAATTATTTTCTATACCAGACTATTGAAAAATATTCATTCCATTACTTCAAAAAAGTAGTTAAATTATGTTAATTTTTTTCTATTTAATATATTTATATTTAGAAAAATAGAATATATAAATATTTATATAAATAGAAACACAAATAGAAAATATAAATATTTATTTATATTTTCTAATAGCTACATATATATTTATTTATATGTAGCTATTAAGTATTTCTGAAAATATAACTCCTGTAATGATTTTTAAGGAGTAGTAAAATAAAACAACATTCTCACGATTTATCAACTGCGGTCACAATGACCGCTTAGGCGTTCTATGTAGGAAGGAGGGTTCATGCGTTATAGTGTTAATGAATTAATCTGTGTACGCTCGCTAGCTTCAGAATAGTATTTCATTACAATCGCTAATATGGTATAGTTCTTCCACAAAAAAAACAATATTTTTTCGTTGTTTATGAGCTAAGACTTTCGGCATTGTGGCCCAGTGAGCGGTGTATGGACTACAGAATATATGTTCAGGGATCACGTATGGGAGAGATCCTTTTGGATTTACACGCCATCAATGAGGATTCATTAGCATAATATTTTTCTGGGAAATCATGGGCGGTATTGATAAAAGTATTGCCCTAACGTAATACGCACGTTTCGCAAACCATTTGGTGGTACTTGTAGTAATCTTGGGTTTAAGGTTGGTTAGATTCCCTATCGACTACGGCCATTTCGCACCACCTTACCTAAGATATAAACCTTAGGACAAAATCCATGACCTAAGCGGAATTTCAAGCCGCGACCTTGGGTCAACATGTCAACTTGGTTATAACGGTCGGGATTATCAATTGATCAACGCTACCCTTAACTGCCACAAGGGGAGGTAGATATTATATCTTCGGGTAGGAAGGTGTTATACATTCTTGGTCCTGCGACAACGAATGGTTATTTCGCACCTATGCGGCAAATATGAATTGGACACACAGATTTGCAAAAGAACACAGTTTTTCTTATGTATTTCCGTAATTTTACAGTTAGTACCTATATTAAGAGATGTTTCACAGATATCTAGTACGTATCAGAAATTAGCGGTTCTTTCTGAACCTGTATGTTCACCACTATATTAATGTGTTCAGGAACAACTATATCTTTTGCTACACGTGGATAAGACAACATTTTAACAACTTAATATTGTTTCGAGATGTAGGAATCCTCTTTCCCGAAATGAAACGGCGTGATACGTAAAGGGCATATTTTTAGCGAAAACGCTAGCATCATAACAGCATAGGCAGCCATAGGGTTGCTGGTTCGAATCCCACCTGGGTGGATTTTATGCCCCCACCAAGGCATGGATGTTTCTATTGCAACTTATGACAAGCCAAACGTTCAGGAGAACTTGTGTGTGCATTTGTACTTATATAAATATCCATGAGATTTCCGTTACCTCTTTCCTTCTTCGATATCTTTCCCCCTCAACACTTACGAAAGTCGAATCATCACCAATATTGCATTATAATTTTATCTATTCCACATCTTTATGCACCCCTCCCTTCGAGGAAGCAACTAATCCATGCTTACGTTATGAATTATGACTCCTTATCAGTTAACTTAGACGCCACGCATTTTCCTGGTCTTCACTGCGTCATGCAATCTGAACGATACGTAAACCAATGAGATATCTCGGAATGAGTACAATCTAATAAGAGATTGTAGTGACTCGAGATGATATGGCTGTTGCCATATTCGTTATCACTCAGCTTCATTCAGTGAAGTAGAAATAAAACTGCAGGATGTGTCTACGCCTTGGCCATTTTGCAAGATTATCTCGCATAATTATTCCGCAGTCACCGAATAAAATAACAAAAATATCTTCTATAGAGAATATTTTGAGAAAAAATTATTTCAATACTAATGTTTGTATGCTTCCGTAAAAATACAAGTTTCTGTTTAAAAGAAAATAATGTGAATGAGGGCATTATCATCGACTAGTGGAGACTGTTTGTCTCTCCGTAAGTATAACCACTCACACACGCCCATTTCCTTGTCCCAATCCGTCAGGATACGTCACATACTGAGAGGGGAGTCACATTCATCACATCTTGGTGCAGTTTTCTCTCCAATGCCCCGTTTACACTACTAGCTTTTTATGATGGAAAGGCTTACCATGGTTGGAAATTGGCCGTGTGAACGCAAGTTGCCGCTAACCCTGGTAAACTTTTCTACCAAAATTGAGTTACTATGGTTGGCGCTAGTTACTGGTATTTTAAGGGCGTGTGAACGCAAGTAATGGTAGAAAGAAGGTTTGTTTTGAAAATGGAAGTGGAAATGGACGTAGAGTGTTTGAAGACGAAGGGATCGGATCGCACTATATGGATCGGAAATGATTGTAATTAACAATGATACTTCTTTAATCACACTGTAATGTATTTTAGTAGTTGTATGACCACGTTCCACTGGTTCGATTGTTCAATAATGGTGTTAAGTTTGCTTTACCCCTGAATCCTGAGTACGTACGCTTATATATTTATTTTATGTGTTTACCTTGCCGTGCAGAAAATATACATATATAAATTAAATAACTAAGAAGTTGCCAACATTCGCAGGAAATTCGACTCGAGTTATTTTTTACGTATTTGCTCCTTAGGACGGCGTTAAAAGTGTTTTCAGCACTATGCCCTTGAATTGCTCCTTTCACAAGTATCAGAATATGGTAAACTTGGGATACCGGACTTAAAAATATTGAATTTAAATAAGAGCAACAAATTCATTACGTATACTTGTATGTATTCTACTTGGATGCATGAACTTGTCTACGAAATGGGTTAATATGAGCGATAACACACACCCCTTTCCTTGTCCCAATCCGTCAGGATACGTCAAATACTGTGTGGGGAGTCACATTCATCACATCTTGGTGCGGTTTTCTCTCCAATGGAAAGAAAGAAGCGGGTCAAGGGACATGCCATATCATTCAGTGTCGTTGAAGAAATAATCATGCCGGTCAATCGAAAAAAAATCCGTATACTGACAGCACAAAAGTACAGTTTCAGGATAAAATGCACTTTCACTCACTGATATGATACACTATAAGATACAAGAGAACATACAAGAAAGGAGGAAGTCAAGAATATATTACCCGGAAATGATCTCCTTTCGCAAGCTAAGGGATTTACGAATGGAGAAGATATAATAGGGGATCGTAAAATGTTATGATGAATCTGATAGCGCCAATAAAGTATGAGACAACGGTTTTATCCCGGCTATTTGCAATATAATAGATTATTATGCCGTGGCAGCCAGGTCGATAACATTCCGGCCCGACAACCTCAAGGTCACGGGTTTGACTACCGCCTCAGGCATTCATGCCGTATCTGTCAAAATTTTAGTGTTAGGTTTGACGGTACGATAGCCTGAACAATAAGAGCTCCGAACACCGAATACTACCATTAAAATAAGCTTCAAGGCTGTCGACGTCAGAACAGGTCAATCCGTGGGGGGAAAATCGTGGAAGAATTTGACAGAACATGCAGAGTAGTTTTAGAAGGTCAGAGAAAAACAGATAAAAAAGACGAACATGATTAATCATCAAAGGTAATAGGTAGATCAAATAGTGGGTCCGTTAAAAAACTATCGAGGAAAATTTTAGTTGGTAAAGAGCACCAAGAGAGAAACAGATTGGGAGAAAGAATTTCAGTGATAGTCGTGAATTGTCGTAGTTTAAGAAATAAAGTAGCTGAATTTCACCACCTCATAAAAAGTACTGATGCAGATATAATCGTAGGTACAGAAAGTTGGCTTTCGAAGGACATATCAGATTATGAAGTATTCCCGAAGTGTTTTACCGTATACAGAAAGGATAGAGTAAGCAGAAACGGAGGAGGAGTAAATTATAGCTGTGAAGGACCCGTATGTCAGTAGAAGAGAACTTATTTCAGAGCGAAATGTAGAAATTATTTGGTGTACCGTTAAAAGTAAAAGTAGTAACGCAAAAAAAGATATATGAAGGTGCATATCACAGGCCACCGAACGCAGACGTCAACTCTATAATGGAACTAGAGTCAGAGATAGCTACATTACTTTCTCGGAACAATGATAGAGGAATAATAGTAGGCGGAGATTTCAATCTCCCTTCGATAGATTGGAATACGTGTAGTTTCATTACAGGAGGTAAGGATAAGGAACTCTGCGAATCACTGTTGAACACCTTAACGTCACATTCTTTACAACAGCTAGTAACAAAACCGACCAGGGGAAACAACATTCTAGACTTATTAGCAACAAATATACCCGAAAGAGTTCTAAATACAGTTACAGACACAGGAATTAGTGATCATAAAATAGTGCATGCGAAATTTATTATAGGCGTTGAAAGACATTGTAAACCAAGGAGAAGGGTATACTTATTTGGCAAGGCTAGTTACGACGGTATGAAAGAGGCATTAAGGGAATCGTTTAATTTATTTAGCGAACAAAGCAAAGGATTAAATACAGAAGATTTATGGAGAGAATTTCTTGAGGTCACCCGTAACGCAGTTAATAAATACATACCAAGTAAATTTATTAGTGATAATACAGAGCCAAGGTGGTATAACGCGGAGGTTAGGAAATCACTAAAGCGACAAAGGGTATGCCACGCTAAGATGAATAATACAGGACGGGGTTTATCGGTAGAGGAAAAAAATGAGCTAGTTCAAAACTATAAAAAATCGAGAGCATTAGCAAGGAAATCATGTCGGCAAGCGTTATCACATTTCAAGAGCAAGATGTTAGGAGAATATATAGATAGCAATCCTAAAGCGTTTTGGT
This sequence comes from Platycnemis pennipes, assembly GCA_933228895.1. Classification (NCBI taxonomy): domain Eukaryota; kingdom Metazoa; phylum Arthropoda; class Insecta; order Odonata; family Platycnemididae; genus Platycnemis; species Platycnemis pennipes. The sequence goes on from OW121846.1 coordinate 55,707,709, forward strand.
CATATGTGAGAGAGCTTCAGGGAAATAAGTCCACAGTGCAGACACTTAAAAATGATAAAGGAATCAGAGTCACCAGCAGTGTAGAAAAAGCCAATACCTTAAACACCTTCTTCCAAAGTGTATTCAACTCAACGTCACAAAACGAGGTGGAACCACCGCCGAACACTTTCAGTGAGCAAATGCCCGAAATAAACATTTCATGTCGCGGAATAGAGCAGCAGTCAAAAAGCATTAGCAAAAACAAATCACCAGATCCCGATCAAATTTCTTCCAGAGTATATCAAACATTAGCTTCTGAAATAGCCCCCTATCTAAAAATAATATTCAATAAAACACTAAAGAACCACACAGTGCCCAAGGATTGGAAAGTAGCTAACATTACACCTATATTTAAAAGCGGTGATAGGGAAGAACCTAGTAACTACAGACCCATTTCACTCACGTCAATCTCTTGTAAGATATTTGAGCACATTGTAGTCAGTTCGATCATGGGGCATTTGGATAGTCAGGGATTACTCATAAACAGCCAGCATGGGTTCCGGAAAGGTAGATCTTGCGAGAAACAATTAGCTTTATTCGTACACGATATTCTAGTCCACGGCGAAAACAGTACTGAAGTTGATGCGATATCTTTATATTTTAAAAAGGCTTTCGATAAAGTTCCTCGTGACAAATTAATCTTGAAGTTAGAGAGTTTTTGCATAAATAAAGACGTTGTATGTTGGATAAAAGAATTCTTAAGTGGGCGAGAGCAGAGGGTTGTCATAGATGGTATCATGTCGGACACAATCGAAGTCACATAGGGAGTTCCCCAGGGTAGCGTAGTAGGTCCGCTTCTATTTCTTTTATACATAAACGATTTGGGTACCGTAGGTAGTAGTAACCTTAGACTTTTTGCAGACGATGCGGTGGTGTACAGGGGTATATCAAATGAAGAGGACAGGAAATCGCTTAGTAAGGATTTAGATGCAATTCAAGAGTGGTGCGACAAATGGCAGTTAGAACTTAACCTTAAAAAGTGTGTAGCCATCAATTTTTGGAAAAGGAATAATTCGATAGAGCGATCCTATAGAATTAATAACACGAAGATCGAAAACGTTGAAACCGTAAGATATTTAGGTGTAACAATCACTAAAGATTTATCGTGGGGTAGACACATCCCTGAAATATGTGGCCGAGCGAAGAGAAAGCTAGGATTTATAAAAGGAGTACTTGGGAAATGTGATGAGAAGACAAAAGAGCGATGCTACTTTTCACTAGTTAGGCCCCACCTTGAGTATGCAGCCAGTGTATAGGATCCTAATGAATTAGGTTTGATTAGAGAACTAGACAGTGTGCAGCGTAGAGCAGCTAGGTTCATCAAAAGGTGTTACGATAGGTTGAGTAGTGTATCAGAATTAATACAAGAATTAGGGTGGGAATCATTATCAGAGCGTAGGTTAAGGTACAGATTAAATCTATTAGAGAAATTTCAATCGGATAGCTTTACTGAAGATGTTAGGCACATATTAAAAACACCAGCGTATTATGCTATTCGACCAGATAAATAAGATTAGAGGGATAGATTGTCGTACCGATAGATTCAAATGGCATTTTCCCCCGTACTATAAGAGAACAGAATAGGCAGCATAGGAAAGGGATAGGTAGGGTAAATATTTTAGAGTATTCTGTAGTGCATGATGCATGTATTACCCCTTAAATACTATACATACTAACAATCAAGTTGAATGAGACGATATAATTGCTAGTTTGCATGTTAGTAGTGCATGCTTGGTGATCTTCACCTCCTGCCACACACCCTCGCGGTGGCTTGCAGGGTATCGTGTACATGTAGATGTAGATGAAGATATCGAAGTTATTTTTCTCTACTTCTGCGCTCGTTCAGCGCCATTACCTTCCTCTTAAGCCCGCTTAACCTTTAAGGCTGAAATCAGAGATCTTTTGTAATAATCTGCGGTAAAAACAAAAGCCCCAAACGGACGCAAATTTGAGTTCAGACGCTCAGTTGCCCTCCGGCCGACGTGGCAGTGAGGATCAAATGCGCTTCAAGGCGGAGTTAGCAGAGATCCCGCAAAAATATTCTCCTGCTCTCACTAAACATTCGACTATATAGAGAACCGTTCGACCAAAGGTCGATCAAAGTATATGGCAAAAACGTACTATTTTCCGCTGATGAGGTTTATCTGATTTGATATATAGGGTTTCATGATGGTCTACCGAAAATTTTCTTCTGCCACACGATGTGACACATAAAATTATCATTACCATTCAATTGTATGTTTCACCGAAGATCAGTTTCATATGGTGACTAGTAGTGACTTCCCTTGTCTAGGGCCCGAGGTCGAATCACTTCTGAGGCAGATAATTTTCAGTTGAAGTTGTCATTATTTAGGGAAATGACCGACAACAATAGTCATTTGGATTTGGGTCGAAGTAAAAAAATTATGGATGGAAGAAAGGGCGGATTTAAAGTTGGCATCAGCTTTAGCTCGTTCTTTACGGGAGATGCCAAGGTTTTGCGTCTCACTTGACGGACGGAGTACTGAATATGAAAGTTCCCTCCGACCAGTGCTCCAATAAGGCCTGTAGTGCCAATGAAAAATACTTTGTCACTTCCGGTATTCGAAACAAGTTCGAACGATTCCCAATGATCCTTGATAGGAGGGTAGCATCCACTTCAACCTGATCCCCGATTTTTCAGGAGAAAGAAACTTCGAAGGTCCCCTCAAAATACATTTATCAAGGATCAGGCCTGAAGAAATAATGTTCATTCCGGCCCCGGTAGTCAGGTCGTAGACAAGCACAACTACTACACATTCGGTTCGTATAAGCGACTAGTATCCCGCTTTAGGCATGGTTTTCGATCTCGTGTTAACACTGCAACTTATTGTGTTAGGACTAACTTAATGGAATTAACTAAATTCCAGAAACGTCTTAAATAAAATCAGCATTGGCGTCGGAAGTGGGGGGGGGGGCAGGAGGGGCCGAAGCCCCCCCCCCCCCCCCCAGAATTTGCCCCGGGCCCTATCAGTCGAAGCGGGTACTTTTGAACACACATTCTCACACCTTAATAAGCTCTTTTATCGAAATTCTAGTCTCTAACCCCTCCTATCCGCAAAAAATGCGGGCCCTTTTCTTAGGTGCCAGGCCCTTTTCTTAGGTGCTGGGCCCTTTTCAAGGTTGCCCCCCTCCAGTGAAAATAGTTCCGACGCCCCTGGAAGTCAGTAACTTGGTACGATAAATAGTGAAGTTAAAAAGTTACAAATTTTATTAATGAACGTGTTAAGACGATGCATGTCTGTTTGGGCACCCTGAAACCCAAACACACTATCACTTTACCCCTCGACATAAGAATTTAGAAGTTTGAGCTAGGGATACCACATCAAGATCGATGTATTGGACTATTCGATGTTTTTTTTCGATGTATCGAAAGCATGAAGTGGTGAGAGGGTAGATGTAACATCAACTCCATGATTTCAAAAAACTCAGCATGGTACCGATGTTTTAATCAGGAGCGAGGGCTGTGTCCGAATTAATTAGCCAATAGGAATTAGTCATATTCCATTTTCCATCAAAGGTGCCTGTATTCCCAGATGGCCTAAGGGAGCATGAATTCGAACGAAAACTACTGTATCGTAGCCCAAAGTTAGTAAAAGGATTCTTCCAAACTCTCTTTACTCACCTTGGTCGTAATAATGGTACTGCGAAACAAATGAGTAGCAATAATCTGAATTGGGATTCTCTACCCGAGGTTGCTTTTGAAACTATTTCGTTCTAATACTATTTTTTTGGATTGAGACAGATGCTCACCGGGGAAATTCTATTTTGTATTAAAAAATATTTCCCCAACATATACCACGCTTTGGTGTCATTGACAGAGATTTTTAATAAATTATTATTTTATCAACTACTAGCTGTATCGGTAAGATGTTTGACATTTCCGCCTACGTTAACATTAAAAAGCCAAGTTTTCCATGTATTCCTGACAACAATCACCGTTTTCTCCGTTGCTTGAAGTATTTAATGCTTTGTTCATTATAATCACAAAGAATTTGCTTTGAAGTGCTCAAATTTCAATGCTAAGCCATGACTGCGTTCAAGATAAATGAACTTCTACTTAGTACGGACAATAAAATGGATAGGAACGGAGCTGTTGCAGTAGATAGTTGAGTGGAGTGATTTGGGGCCTACGTTATTTATTTTTTTAAATGTATGCTAAGCTTTATCACAAACAGTGTACATTATATAGGCAGGGGAAGAGGCTGCCGTGCGAATTTCAACAACTAATATACCAGCACCTTCAGCTATAGGCCTCATATTTATTGTTTTCTGGAATAAAAAGTCAGCTAAGTAAGTTATCTCCCTGATTTATGAAACTATTTCTTGTTCTTCGAACATTTTCCACTCCACATTGAATATCCTCAGCAAGGCATAGAAATAAATTATTTTTCGTTATTCATTAGGATTGCCATTTAGTACAATTTTGCTATTTTTAAGATATTAATGCTAATGCTTCTGGAATAAAAAAACAAATTAATATCCAACGCACAATTGAAGCATTTCGCCGGCTCCATTATGAACAATAAGCATAGCGTAAATAATATTTTATTTTATTTCACCACAAAAACCATTCTTCTACCCTCCAAAACCGCGAATCATTATGGGAAGGTCATTTAAAGATGGCATCGAAGTAGAATGCACATTAACTATCATGCATATTAATATAATTAAGTACATTCCATGCACTTTACTGACTATAATATTAGACGACTAAACTCGGTGACACAACTGATGCCTACGATTTCGGACATACTACAAGACGGTTTCCTCACTACAAAGGGACCATTTAGGCAGCTAAATCGAGAATTCGGAACAGCTAATTGGCCTAAGAAGAAAAAGATATCGTAAATCGATGTTTCTTGTTGATGAATATTGAGTGAGCGGTGAGTACTTTTACAAGCATCGAAACATCAACCACCCAAGGGACTTTCATTAGGGCTTGGACAGACGAGTTCCACATGGATCGCGTGTTTCTTGCAACGGCCGCAGGGGTCAATGATTCTCGCCATCTACTGTGAAACTTGAAGAAAACGAGACTCAGGAGTGGTTGCAGTCATAATTAGGAGTGGGGATCGAGAGCTATGGTCATTTGAGTTATTTAGGTTAAGTTTAGGTTGGGTAAGGAACGGTAAGCGTAAGGAGTTATTCAGAAAATGGAAGAAAGGTGGAAAGAAACCCGGAGTCTCATTTGACCTACTCTTAACGGAAGACACAAAGGGGATCTCATTTACCGGACGACGGACGTAGAGCTGAGCACCAAGTACTCTTCACTGAAGCAGGAATCGTTATATACACGTAAGTCCCTGCTAATGCCCGGAATTTGATTCGCTAGTAAATAAGTAACCCTTTTCACTAATTAGGCCCCACCTTGATTATGCAGCCAGTGCATGGGATCCTTATGAATTAGGTTTGATCAGAGAACTAGACAGTGTGCAGCGTAGAGCAGCTAGGTTCGTTAAAATGTGTTACGATAGGTTAAGTAGTGTATCAGAATTAATAAAAGAATTAGGGTGGGAATCATTATCAGAGCGTAGGTTAAGGTACAGATTAAATCTATTAGAGAAATTTCAATCGGATAGCTTTCAAGCAAAAACACCAGCGTATTATGCTAGATTCGACCAGACAAATAAGATTAGAGAGATAGATTGTCGTACCGATAGATTCAAAATGGCATTTTTCCCCCGTACTATAAGAGAACAGAATAGGCAGCATAGCAAAGGGATAGGTAGGGGAAATATTTTAGAGTGTTCTTTAGTGCATGATGCATGTATTAACCCCTTAAACACTATAGATACTAACAATCTAGTTGCATGAGACACTATAGTTGCTTGTTTGCATGTTAGTAGTGCGTGTTTGGTGATCTTCACTCTCTGCCACACACCCTCGCGGTGGCTTGCAGGGTGTCGTGTAGATGTAGATGAAGAAGTTTCGGTATTTTAGTAGACTTGGCCTTGAGATTCTTCAGGTGCTTAGTTTACATCTAACCATTTAACCTAAGCTACAAGCACTAAGTCCAATAGAACAGATATGCCAGAGGCAGGATTCCAACCTTCCACTTTTGGATTACCAGGTCGGTGCGTCACGACCTAGTTAAGGTAAAATATCGACTAATGACATACCACCAAAAGGATGACAAAACTAAATTGCAAATAAAAGAGATGAACGTAATTTAACCCAAATATTTTATGAATATTGTTGTTCTACAAGTCAGGGTACTTTCATGGACCACTTCTTTCGTAACATTCTATTTGTATTTTAGACCTTCGGGCGACAAATTGCATGGTCCACCATCCAACCTATACTTAGCCCTAATTCAAAATCAATATCCATGCCAATGGTCGGATTTCAACGCACGACCATTCAGCCACCTTGCAGAAACCATCGCATTTATTATTTGTCCCATCCACAAACTAGGCCTCCTGATTTCCTCCGGCAACTTCACTTCGGAAACATAAGCTAGAACAAATGTACGATAAATAGTAGTTTCGAGCATAGCTTTGTGAAAGCTGACAGGACCAGAGTCATACATGAATTAAATGGTCGTGGAATTACCAAGCTACTTCTCATATTGAATAATTATATCAATGGTTTCACGATTCGGAAGAAGTTCGGAAGAACAGCGACGAATTAAGCAGGAGTGAAATTATAATCCAAGACAGAGGATATATCTTATATCTGCAGCCAAGTACCTGGTAAAGGAAGCCTAGAATTAAAAAAGCACGTAGGTAAAAGAGCGTACGCTAGGAGAATGCTCCTTTATAGGAGTGAGGCCGAAGAAATATCAGGAGTAAAAAGGGAAAAAGAAAAATTTATACTTTACGCTGACATAGAAAAATGGAAGCCAAATGGATAGGGAAAATCAACTAACGATGACGCTCAAAGAGGAAAGGAGAAAAAAATCTCGCGGAAATTTCAAGAAAAAGGGATGACCTTATCGGAGTCTTCTCGAAATACGATGCATACAGCAGTAATCGAGGGGGAGGCGTGGAAGAATTTGGCGGAGGGAGGTCTCGGGTTTGTGCAATTGCCTCTGAACTGGTCTCTCATTCTGTGGGCCTGGGTTCAGATCTCAATAGTGGCAAAGGTTTCGCAATGGAACCGCAGGTCCCAACTCAGTTCCGTGAGGAGAGCGCAGCAAGTTCAATTCTCCGCCAGTCGTATAGAACGCTAAAAGAGTACGCTCTTTGGGACCTTTCGTTAAGATTAGGTTGATACCGACACGGTTTTCTTACCAGCTTTCCTCCAACTTCGATGAATACTTGTCAAGGAAGTTTGGGTCAGGGGTAAAGTACTCTCTTCGCAGAGTCAACGTCCCTGGTTCGACACTCTCACCCACCATTTTTTTATAAAAAGAGTACTTGGGAAATGTGATGAGAAGACAAAAGAGCGATGTTACTTTTCACTAGTTAGGCCCCACCTTGAGTATGCAGCCAGTGTATGGGATCCGAATGAATTGGGTTTTATCAGAGAACTAGACAGTGTGCAGCGTAGAGCAGCTAGGTTCGTTAAAAGGTGTTACGATAGGTTAAGTAGCGTTTCAGAATTAATAAAATAATTAGGGTGGGAATTATTATCAGAGCGTAGGTTAAAGTACAGATTAAATCTATTAGAGAAATTTCAATCGGATAACTTTACTGAATATGTATGGCACATATTAAAAAAACCAGCGTATTATGCTAGATTCGACCGGATAAATAAGATTAGAGAGATAGATTGCCGTACTGATAGATTCAAAATGGCATTTTTCCCCCGTACTATAAGAAAACAGAATAGACAGCATAGCAAAGGGATAGGTAGGAGAAATATTTAAGAGTAGTCTCTAGTGCATGATGCATGCATTAACCCCTTATATGATATAGATACTAACAATCTAGTTGCATGAGACCCTATAGTTGCTCGTTTGCATGTTAGTGGTGCATACTTGGTGATCTTCACCCCCTGCCACACACCCTCGCGGTGGCTTGCAGGGTATCGTGTAGATGTAGATGTAGATGAATACTATCCTTGCCCATATAAACTCAGTCTTTAAACATACAAATATATATTTAAGCTGCTCAAACTGCTAGGGAAATGGCGCACTGTATGCAGCACGGAAATTGATTGATAACCCCACAACTACATTTCTCCGAACACAAAAACGATATTGATGTCCAAGGCGAGATTTGAACCCTCGACCTTTGGTTGGCCGACCCGGCGCGTTAACGACCTGACTGCTGTGGCCCGCTAAATGGCTAATAATGGCACGAAATTACATAAGTGATTGGTGAACGTCGGGATTTTTGAAAGGCTCCCTCTATTACAGATATGCATTTATGATAAAATTTTCCCGTCTAGGCTAAGTATGATTTTCTGCTCAGCACTGTAATACGCCGGGAAGTACAGAGTTCACTAGTTCATTCAGCACTCAGTCAATTACGATAAAAACTCGGTAGACGTTGGAAGAATAGAGATAAGAAGTAATCTGGAAAAAGACATGACAATGAAATGGGGGGGAATGAAATAGGAAATCTGGCATTGCGCATAAAAGGGTCGGGACTAAATGAAACAGTTCATAAAAAGTGGGTCACATATGAATAGTGTCGTACCACCTTTCCGTGGGAATGAGACAAGATATTTCCCATCCCTTTTCGGGTATTAATTTAATTAATGAGTTGCAGTTACAAACTAAAAAAAACATGGTAGAGGCCTTGTCCTATAATTTGGGCCATATTCGGAATATTTTGACACTATGAGGATCATCGGGTACACCATTCGCCATTGAGTTAGACCTTGTGGAAAGGTAATACGCAATATTTGTGTGAATTCGATAGAAGAGGGATAAGAGTGAAATATTTGGGTTTGAACAAGGACAAGAGGCTCTCCTTTACCCACAGTTAAGAGATATCAAGACTCTTCAAAGAAAGGTGATGGCATCATGAGTCATTTAATATGCTACCGAGTAATGTCAAGAAAGCAAAGAGCTTGAGTATATTCTTAATATGTTTAAAACAATGGCTACTGAGCATAGAAAATGCAAATTGCTTCTTATCTTACAATAGGTGGTTGTTGCTATTCCTGTTGTATATATATATATATATGTTTGTACTGAGTTAAATTGAAAACCTATCCTAAAGTTATACATTTGCATGCATGATGTTATGTGCAAGGTATCTATGTATATGTATTGTGTTGAAAGCTGGGTCAGAAGTATTGCATTTTTCTTTTTTCAAAGTGTCCGCACCTTCAGGCCGTTTGCCTTGGGGGACACTTAGCTCCAAACTAACTTCAATGTGTGAGTTTGTTACAAAAAATATTCTTTGTTACGGAGCAATAAATTTCTATTCTATTCAATGCTGGCTACGGATCCCAAAGTGAGATTTTTATGGTCCAAAATTACGATAGAAGTTGATGCGACTATAGGAAGGACATAGTCCCCAGCTATCGTGTCGTTTCATAATAAATCCTTCCTGAAACTGGTGCCTTGAAATAAAATGGAAAGAATCAACCACAATTGAATTTCATTTTCCAGATATTAACAGATCAAATTTCGTTGCTATATGGGGGGGCAACAAACAGCTGAAGTTACTAGCGTCATTTTGGAGAGGCGAGTGCTTGGGAAAAGGTAGGATTTTCATCGTCAACAGAGGAAGGTTGGAGAGAAGCCCGGCGTCGGCATTACCCTGTTCATAACGAAATACGCCGAAGAGTCAGACGTCCCATCAGACAGGGGGAGTACTGAACTCCCTCTGTCGTATGAAATGACGAAAAGTGATGACGAGAAGAGATGACGACGAGTCGGAGATGACGAAAAGTGCTCTCTACACGGCACTCGAGTTGGAACCGGGATTTCACTGAAAAAGTTGACACTATCGGGACTCGAACCTGGTATTTCGGGATGGGAAGCCAGGCTCTAGCCACCAAATTTACCCGATCTCTCTAAAACACATATGCACGGTTATATTATCAAATGCTTTCGTTTTACAGCCCTTGCTGCAAGCTCAAGCATAACCTCACCATCATTTCTATAACTATCTCTGATTAAGCTGAATCAATGTAATAGAGATTGATTTCAGACGCTTGGTGACAAGAGAGCGAGATGAAAGCCCCACCAAGGGAGACAACAATTTGCAAATGATTCCATGGTACCAATAAATTATGTGATGACGGTGGTTTCTGTTGAACACGTCAATCTTTTGCGTAGCTTGCCAAGGGAACCCATGCGAAGACTAGTCTCAATCATTATCACAAAGAGTGATTTACTTAGAAAATGCTGGCAGGTTCAAGCACCTCTTCATGCTGGACATGCTCACCATCCTCTATCATCAAATGCTATCATTTGTGGGAAGGCTGCGCAACCTGGTGTTTTCCGTAGTAATCATCATGAAAATTTACTTTGGAATTTGGAATAAATTCCAACCTTACAGAGAAAACTCGTCTGAAATGTGTGTCCAGTGTGCTTTAGAGTCAAGTAAATTTTCATTCGTGGCTTCGCAGTGAATCAATTAATAGAGGTCTTATTTTTCCCAAGCCTTCACTTCAAGAAAAGTACTCCGTTGCATCTCCCTAAACGGAAGAATATAGGACGCTAGGTCAAAATTCGGAGCAAGAAATTTAGATCGCGTGGGTGTACTCACAATAACTTATCAGTAATTCACATCCCGTGATATATTTTCTTAGTATTGAGCAACTCAAGCCTAACTCAATAGCTATTAGAGTTGTTTTATCGACATAAATGTGGACGTTAATGAACGAAAGAAAAAAGTACAGCGCACAAAATGGCTTTTTCTCCTCAAAAACACCGATGGGAATGTTTTTTGTCAGACTTAAGCCGTGAAACACCCAAAAAAATCCACGGTACACTGCCAACAGACTTAGAGAATACCTAAAGGACAGTTTACAAAACGTTATTAGAGGAATATTTGCTCTAAAAATTACTCGAAAGGAAAAAATATATGTACTCCATTGCCATCAGTGAAATTCAGTGTCTAATATTATGATCTAAAAAAAATTTGACCCCATATCTTACAATTTTTACGCTGAAAATGTATTTAAAGAAAGTGTTACAAGCTACTACAGAAGGGGCAGCTATTACAAAACCATATTCACCTATCAGAGAATAGAAGTATGATAAAACTCTAATGATAAGTCGCGATATCGACTAATTAGGCATATTTTGAGACAATAAAAATCTGATGAAGGCAATCGTCGAGGGAAAAAGTGAATGAGAAGATCGGAAAAGGGACGCATAACATGATATATATGAAGTGCAATGTGTCAAAGAAAATAATTATATATGCATGAATAGGCTAGCTAGGTAGGAGAACTAGCAGGAGAGCAGTGTGAAACCAATCTTGGAATTGATGATTGCAGCCAATGATGATTCACCTCCAATGGAGAAGTTAAAAATGGAAAACAACAAATTAATGAAGACCGAATTTCTTTGATTATGAATTGTTTAGTCTTAGAATGAAGTTTACCAAATCAAACTTCAAATAAAGCCTGAAATGTGTTTCTTCCAAAAGCCACCCAAGTATAGGTGACGAAATGCAGTCATCGCAGCTTGAATGAAAGTGAAAGTAACTCCGTATTTCATCGTTCAAATGTTTCGGTTGGAGATTAATATGGGGCGCGGGATACTTGAACGCACTGAAATGAAAATCACAACAAGCGCAGTTATTATAAAAAGACAAACCAAAGTTTTCTTTTGGTTAATATCGAGGATTAGGTAATCTGGGGATAAATGAAATATCATGAGCCGACGAAAACGATAACTTCAATTCCTTACGTACGACAAATTGCATTACGATATTTTCCCTAACCACAGGACGTGAAAAACTGGAGCCGAGACAAATATTTCACCATATGAACTCCGGTGGACAGTGGAAATTCGTACTTGACTTCTCGTGGTTTTATGGAAATCCACTCAATATTCATGAATAGCTACTGCACTCTACTCAAAAATCATTTTATTATGGTTCTATTCAGGTCCACAGCGTCAAGGGTTTGAATGGAATAGCAATAAAATAGGGAAAATAACGGATGATCTCACGACGATAGTAGTCCTCATTGATGAAGATAAAATGTACCGAAGGAGTGAGAAACCAAGAAGTGCTAAAAAGAGTGAGAGTAACGAGGATTCTGCTAGAAAACCTAAGAGGACGGAGAAAATTCATAGGCCTCATCTTGAGACATAATGGCCTGATGAAGACAATCGTCAAGGGACAAGTGAATGGGAAGAATGGAAAAGATAATTGGAGTAAATAGTGAAGAATGTGGAAAAGAAGAATCATGAAAGTATGAAGAGGCAAGCCGATATGAGAACCAATTGGAGAGCTACGTCAACTCAGTCTTTTGATTGACGACTTATGATGCTAATTGTGAAGCCTTATTCGAGAAGAACAAGATTTAGTCGTGCCAAGAAAATATCAAGGTTTTGACATCACGAACTGCTCAAATCAAAATTTTTAGACGCTAAAATATATTTTTCCGAGGGTTTTGCATCAAAATGTCGCCACTTTCTTCCTGAATAAGGCCCCTAAAAGTCCTTAGAATACCATTCGACACAGAATGAATAGGTAGAAAGAGAGTTTATATAATACACACCAGCCCTCCTCCAACAATGGTCACGGTGAGGGTATCCCCCTTTGGCTCCATCCTTTGAGATCAAGACGCTCGCTGTAACCTCGTCGGCTGTGCTCCCCACTGAAACTAAGATTGCGGTTGCGGCGAGAACAGGAAGCGTTGTCTGGCGTTGACGGGAAGACCCGCGCATGCGCAACCGGAATGTACGACCTCGGACCCTGAATCGGGAGGTGAGCGTTATGTAACAGGCTGCTTTACATTCCACGGACGGCGAGGAATTTATCCGCCGACTCGAGGCTGAGAATTAATTACGAATTTGAGAAGATACGTTTTCGCCAGTTTATGCTCGCGTGAGAACTATTTAAAAAAACTCCCTTTTTCGGCGTTCAGGCTTATTGATGGGAGGAATTAGTGCAGTGGTGAGTCGCTCTGCGGTCAATTCGGTGGCTAGACAAGGGGTGAGTTCGGAAGGCCGATCAAATTTCTCCCTCGGGCATCGAGCATACTAGAGCGTCGACGGAGACCGGACTGGTCGAAGGATGTTTTTCCTAAATTTTGTGCTGACGTAACGCCCTGTTACGTAACGTTTCCGAGTGGAAACTCTTCGTAAAGTCCGTTTATCAAAGCAGTGGTCAAATTTAAGTGTTGGGTAAGTGGCCAGAAATGTCCGAGGAATCTTGTTCTATTCCCGTGACACCAAGACCAGCCAAAAGATTTAATCATAGATATTGACGGGGGAAAGGAGGGATGCATATTACTTTAAATCAGGAGATGGAACGTTGTGACAAATTTAGAAAAAAAAACTTGCATGAGATGTGCGAAGGGATGAGCTTTCCAAGCGCAATAAAATTACGTAACGCAGAAAGAAATTCTTCCCCGAAGCAGGTAGATCGCTGGCTTTAATTTCTGTACCGTAGGAAAGATAACCATTCTCAAAGCTTGGCCGACTTGAGCAATTTTATTGGGCTTCGAATATTTTGAACTCGTTATCAAAAGAGTTTATCCATGAAATTTTCCTCTAATGAGCGTGAGTGTGAGCGAAAAACCTTTTTGCAAATCTGCTCAGCGCTTCTATTTCCCTTCAAACTATGGCTCACTCTTGAGAATGATCCACTTAGAATAATATTTAGAATGTATATCCTATTTTATCAGCTGCTCTAACAAATTAGACCAATAGACTCATTCCGTTTCAAGATAAGGAAATCTTACTTAGGAAAAGCACCATTTCCCAAAATCAGAGCGAAATGTCGACTTGAGAAGGAAAAAACTTTCAAGAGAAGAGCATTTTTTCACGAATGAAAGACGCAAGAGTGTGAAGGCAAAAATTAGTCTCGGATTCGGAGTAATTAACAGTAAACATGTAATTATTGCGAGATAGTTCAATGCCAGCGGCGCTGCATTACGCTGATTGGAAAGCGTAATAATTCTTAAAAAATGTTCTTTGATTTAAATGCACATTTAGAGACTTCTCGGAGACTTAAGTATGCTATGAGATGTAGCAGAATTTTTTTCGATGGCTTGGATAAAACTTCGGATTCTTTTATTCTGCACTGAAGCTGTTGCGAAGGAACTTCCGCGAATATATCAAAGACTACCCTACGCAGGGAACCATTTCCTGTCCATGAAACACCAACCCTCTGCTAAAGCCGAGGGTTCGTTCTGATGTCATCCCCCATGGTTACATAACCCCGACCGGATCGGCAGTCAATCGGTGCCAGCTGACGTACCGAGTAGAGCCCCGAATACACAATCTATAGGTCGCCTCTTCGAATCCCGCTTCAGACAAGGCTATCATGTTCATCTTACACTTAGGCGTAGGTTAGATATACCTATTACGACTCAGCGGTGGGTAAACCATCTTCACTGGTCACTAAGATTTGCGGCTCTCCACCCGATTTCTTAATCGGATAATCTCACTATAATTTTTCTCTTTCACATATTTCACTGCTTGTCCCGCGTTTCTCATCCGTGGTTTTCCTTTGTCATTCTTCCCGTTAACTTTGCCCTCGACAAATGAGTCTTCATGAGATTGATTAGCAGTGATTTTTATTAGTTTACACCCCACTATCGAATACCATAAGCTTTTCTTGTTGACGTTCGGTTATTATACATCCAATATCATTTCCAGGTTAAATTCAGTGTTTCTTGCGTTTATGCCTCTGCTAAGGCATCACTGCCGTCACTCATTATCACACTGTTTCCTCTGTAGACTCTTAACGGCTTCTCTAATGTTTACGGTATTCTTGATACAAACTGTAAAAATCAAATAATACAATGCACTTCCTCCTAAACTCCTTTCTTTATTCATGCTTCTTCGCATCTAGGTGCAGATTCAATCACGGTCATTTGGTTTTCGTAAAAACTGTGAATTTCTCTCTTGGTATATGACGATCACCCGATGTCCATTCGTGGACTGTACTGCGGTCGAAGATATCAAAAGCTTCCATTAAATCTATGAACGCCATACACTTCGACCTGTTCCTTTCTTTACTAGTTTTCCACTTCCTCCCTGCGATGGTTCGGTCACATACCTACGTGTATCGCTGGGGGTCATGGCTAGTTATTAACCGTCCAGGCATAAATATGTATCACCCCACCAGCCGCCGAAGGACGTGAATCATGTGACTCAGTCATCACTTAGGGGTTTGGACACTATAAAGCTGAAACTCAAGCGAAGCCGAAATTCGAAGAAGGCTCTAGTTATGAAAGCATTTTCCCCCGGCATAGAATCTGGCTGCCTCTCCAAACGTCTAATGTCTTCCAAAAATCCAATCTAAGCTGGCGGAAGACAAGAAAGCTCCTTCCCGCTGATGTATGGATGTATTTGTATTCTTTAAATCATTTAGCTTATTCAGTGCTCGTCTGAAAGAGACTTTAATATTTTAGGTCTAATTCGTGGTTTAATTTCCTAGGCTGAAATTCTATCTCGTTTCTATTAACCCATATTTAAGCAGCTCCTCCCCCAGCTGTTGTCATAGGAAGGTTTTAATCAGCTACTTTTCCCTTGTTAGACCTCAATTGGAATATGCTGCCAGTGTATGGGATCCCTACGAAATCGGTCTAAGTAATGAACTTGTACGTGTGCAGCGAAGATCGGCAAGATTTGTAAATGGACGGTACGATAATTATATTAGCGTAACCAGTCTATTAAATGAATTAAAATGGGAATTATTGTCAGATCGCAGGTTTAAATATTGACTTAATCTTCTAAATAAATTCCTTGATAATATTTTCAGTGATGATATTAAAAATATTTTGCAAATCCCAGCTTACTATGGTAGACTTGACCATAATCACAAAATTAGAGAAATTGATTGCCGAACTGACAGATTCAAAATGTCCTTTCTTCCTCGTACAATCCGGGATATGAATAGCGGTAAACATTTCCAATACGAGTGAATCAATGTATAGCGTTGGTAGCTGCATTTTTGCATAAGTACTTGAAACAGCATGTTTTTGCATGCTTACTTTTCTATTTTTATCTTTTTTAAATAGGAAAGTAGAGACTAATACTAGTACTTTTTATGCATGATATGTAGTGCATGTTTGGAGAGAATTTACCCCTGCCACCTTTATGATGGCTTGCAGGGTATTATGTAGATGTAGATGATGTAGAAGACTTAGGCGGGATGCTGTTACCTTTCGGTCAAGGCGTCTTTGGAGGGTGCTTGAGGACTGCGTTTCCTGAGGTCACACTAAGAAGTGACAGACGAGGTCATATTAAGTAGTGCCAGCGACTAATGCTGGCAGTGGAGCATTAAAGAGGAGAACAAGGAAGTTAAAGAGTGAAAATAAAGACATGCTCATCCACATCCAAAAATACAAGTTTCACTGAGAACTGTTCAAAAGGTGTGTGGCAGGGTACGGTACGTCACCGGCCATGAAAATAAAGTTGAAGAATTAAAGAGCGTCCGAAGAAAAACGGATAAATAGGGAGACGAATATTTTTATCAATGAGCTTTGTTTGCATTGAGTACGTGGACGGTAGGTGAGGAAAACAAATTCTTGATCTTTCCCATTCGACAATTGATATCACTTAGTCTGTCACTTCCTTTGGACTGACAGGATAAAACCCGGCAGAACAATTCATAGCAAACAATTCTTGCATGCAGCGTGGAGAGCATCGAGATTCAAAGGGAGGAAGGTCGGAGGTATGAGGGGCTGAAGAGGGTCATCGTGTGAAATGTAGGGATGTGAGAAGATTTAAATGCCCATTTAGGCCTACCTTCTCTGGTAGAAAACTGACAATAAAAATAATAATAACATAAGATTAATCCTAAAGCATTTGCATCCACAGATGAAGCTGAGGAGTCGAAACCGCTACCAGTTTTAAAAAACTAACCAATAAGCCAACGTATTATGATCCTACAGCTGGGGCCAAAAAAGTTATAAAAACGGACTCCTAGTTTTCGAAAATATCCCTCAAATCTTTTGTTTCTTGGTGAATATAAGTAATGTCGTATTCAATCGCAGGGTATTTGGTCAAGTTAGTATTAAACTAGTTGCATGAGACACTTTAGTTGCTTGTTTGCATGTTAGTAGTGCATGCTTGGTGATCTTCACCCCCTGCCACACACCCTCGCGGTGGCTTGCAGGGTAACGTGTAGATGTAGATGTAAACGTGGTGTTAAAATACAAACGGAAATTTCGGAAGCTATGGGTTCTCGAAGGGCTTCTTCGTGCTCACCCTTAAGAAAAATCATCAGCGGTTATTCTAATTGAACTACACAATTCTCGGTTAGAAATAATGCCTAGGTACCTAAATAATGATATTACATCTCATTAAGATACTTAGAATGATGAAGATTTTGTTTGCTTAACCCCTCATGACACAAAATCGATGTATACGTTCAAGCAAAAGAGTTCAGAAAAGAGGAGTTAGCATCAATCAAAGGGAATACATCAAAGGATTATTGCGCAGGATATTTGTTAAAAAAAAATTTCAAGGTTATTGTCACAGACATTTGGACTATAAGTATGCTTATCTACTCAGAAAAACCGTCCATGACGCTCTTATTTGCTCACCATTATGTAGTGAAAAACAGTAATTATTATGAGGCCTAAATAGATTTCAATGTTAATTATATTAAATATGTGGCTAAGTGAATCAATTTCTGGAATACAAACCGGGGGACTCAGTTCAGATACATAGCCTCAGTACACAGCAGCTTGACAAAGAAAAAGAGGACTATTAGGCACCTGAGTACAAAATCCTCACATGAAACTGCAATTAATGCAAAAATAAACTACCTCTCTTACCACCGAAATAAACCACGTACCCTAGGAAGTACATCATGGAGAATTTGGATCAACCTCTAAAATATTTATCGAGGCTGATTAATCCGTATTTCAGATATGTTTAGGGCTAGACACGTGAGGAAGGCTGGATCGTTATTTTTTATTCTTCTTTAAACGGCAAACGCAACCTCATCAGAAAGAAGAAAATGGAAAAAAAACATTAGGGTCACTGCCCAAATTCACCTTAATTTATCGATGACTATTCTGAATAATTTTTAAGTCATTGGCTGTACTTCAAAGTGAGATCCTGTTCTAATTAAAGATTTTGAGGAGTAGCAGGAATTAAAAAATACAGCTGTGGGAAAAATCTCGACCTTTCTTAGCGCAACTTCCCTAGGAGGTATCCATGTTGGAGAAAATATTAAAGATGGAAAAGTATCTCCCAGATTAAAATATTTTCTTGATGCGTAACGTGAATTACAGTATATTTTTACCCGACAATAAGCTCCATGAGGTAATTTCTCGGCTGAACCTTCACACTGCTCGTCATTCCCTCGCCTTGAGGGACTCGTGAATAGCAGGTGACCTTGGGGAAGTCGCACACACCCCTTTTGATATCGTGTGTCCTCCCTTTCGTAAATTCATCCTCCCGAGATAAATTTTAAGATACCTACTGTGGCCACACCCTCTGGGCATTTGTCCGCTGCGGTCCAAGGAGGCTTAAAACACCGAACTCAAACTGATTTAATGCTTAGAGTTGACGGAAATATTTTATTAATCGAAAAAATTTGCTTTAGCAACCAACCGTTTTCCACGAGTGTGACTCATGCATAATACTCGCCCATCTTCACACTTTTCCTTTCCGGAATATGTACATCGAAGATGTTTCTTTCCCACAGAGTCCTCGGTCTTTCACGAGCAGGTAGAAAGTAATGTGTTGAGTTCCTACGGAGTATACGCATTGGCGTAGCTAGCCTTGGATAAACAGGGAAATACCTCGAAAGTCCGAGCTTCGACGGCCCCAAAAACAATATACTGAATACCTTTTATGATTGTGAAGTCACCATAATAATAATAATATGTTTGTTTCCATGATAAATTTATAAATTTTCGATTCTATAAGTTGTAAGTATTTAGTTCAAGTTACATAAAAGTAGAGGAGCACCCACTTGAAGTTTTGTCCCAGGGCCTTCAAAGGCCTCGTTACGCAGCTGAGTATACATTTAAAAGAAAAAGTTAAAAAAAACACTGTCGCCAAAAAACTTTCAAATTTCGTTTTCATGTGGCTTCGAAAATGTAAGTAACTGCCAAGAGATTTACGGAAGGACGGAGGATTCACCACGCGCATGGTAACGAATATAAGCTAGCGAGGCCAACTAATATATGCAACACGTGAAGGTTTATCGCATTCTCAGAAGCTAGGTCGGTAACGCGCCGTCCTGGCAACAAAAGGGACGCAGGTTCGAATCCCACCGCGGAAATTAACGTGCCCGTCATATGCTAAAAACCTAATGTTAGGCAGTGTTAGTCAACATAGTCTTAGCGAAAGTCTAAATCTGATGCTTAGTGGACGGGAGAGGGAAACGGAAAATACTATCCACTTCCTTGATTTTGTCAATTTTTCCATTTCATAAGCACATACCAAGGCCAAAATGGGGCGGAGTTCATTCATTCATAACAAGGAGGCAGGTCCTTTTCCCTTCTCCATCCGCTATTTCCGGCTATCAAGTTCTGGTGCTCAGGAAACGAAACCAAGGAAAGGATATTTTGTGGGTGTTCCACAAGAGATACCCCCGGATTCAAACTTGAGGACTCTTGTGCTAGGTCCTACTCTCCACCTACTACTTTTTAATAGACATTAATGCCTTTACATTTCTCGTACATCACATTTTTTTCGCATGTTGATCAGTCAACAATCCTAAGCTTGGTTTGACGCAGCTCTCCACAGCAGTCTCCTATTGTCTATTTTCTTCACATTCACATTTTTTTCAAATATTTCCTCTTTTTTTCATGCATCTCATTCCAGGCGTTCCTTTGTCATTCCTCCCGTTCACTTATCCATCGACATTTGTCTTCATCAAGCCATCTTGTCTCAAGATATGGCCTATTGAGTTGTCCCTTCTTCTTTTTATAGTTGTCAGCAGACTTCTCTTTTCTCCCACTCTTCTTAGTACTTACTCGTTACTTACTCGGTCGATCCATTTCATCATCATCATAAGTCATCAACCCTCAGATGTTTTGACGCAGCTCCCCACTGAGTTCTTCTACCGGCGAATCTATTCATATTTACGTAATTCTTCTCTTTCACATCCTTTATCACTTGTTCCATATATCTTGCACGATACCTTCCTTTGCCATTCTTCCCTTCCACTTATCCCTCGACGATTGCCTTCATCAGGCTATCATGTCTCATGATGTGGCCGATCAAGTTGTCTCGTCTTCTTCGTAGGGTATTCAGAAGACTTATCTTTCTCCCACTATTCTTAGAACTACCTCGTTACTTACTCTGTCTTTCCATTTAATCTTCATCATTCTTCTATAGCACCACATTTCGAATGCTTCCACCCTTTTCTTTTCCGCTGCTGTTCATGCTTTGCTGCCATAAAGAAACACACTCCAGATGTACGTTCTGATGAACGGTTCCTTACTTCTACGCTTGTATTTCCAGGGGTAAGTAGATTATTTTTTTGATAGAATGCCCTCTTCGCCTGGGCTATTCGGCTATTTCTTTCTTGCTTCGTCCGTCGTGGGTTACTAGGCTTCCAAGGTAACAGAACTCTTTCACCTCTTCCAGCTTTTGTTTTCCTAGTTTAACGTTGGTTTGGGCCTCTTCTCTCTTGCTGCACGCCAGTATCTTAGTCTTCCTCTTATTGATCTTCAGTTGATATCTGGCCATTGTCCTTTCCATGGTTATCAGCATCTTATTCAGATCTCTCTCTGCCTCTGCTATTAGTGCTATGTCATCAGCGAATCTCAGCATGCTAATTGTTTGTCCATGGATATTCACCCCAGAAGACTTCTCTTTGATTTCATTGATGGCTCTCTTGATGTAAACATGAAAAATTACTGGAGACAGTGCACAGCCTTTTCTCACTCCTTTTCTTATTCTTGCTTCTTCACAGCTGGGTCCAGATTTAATCACAGGCACTTGGTTTTTATACAAACTGTGGATAATTCTTCGATCATTGTAGGACACTCCAAATCCTTTCAGAATTCCAAGCATTGAATTCCAATCCACGTTTTCAAAAGCCTTCTCTAAGGCCACTAATGCAAGGATGGTCGGTTTGTTCTTCTCCATTCTCTTCTCTATGAGCAGCCTCAGGGCCAATATTGCCTCTCTTGTACCCTTACTTTCTCTGAATCCGAATTGATCTTCATCCAGGAACTCCTCTGCTTTTCGTTCTATTCTTTTGTAGATGATCCTTGTCAATATCTTCGATGCATGTGTTGTCAGGCTTATACTTCTAAAATATTTGCATTTCTCCGCTCTCTTCTTTTTGGGAATAGGAAGATGATGTTTTTCTCGAAGTCCATGGGTATTTCTCCTGTTGAGTACATGTCGCAGATGGTCTTCTAAAGATGGGTTAATGTCTTCTCTCTTGCATTATTTATTAGTTCTTCAGGAATATCATCAATTCCAGAAGCCTTATTCATGCAAAGGTCCTTAATTGTAGCGTCAAATTCCGATCTTAATATTGATGCTCCCATATCATCCCCTTCGACTTCGCTTTCCTCTTCTATCACTTTCGTGCAGAAATGGTTTCCGTTGTATAACTCTTCCAGGTATTATTTCCATATCTTCACTTTGTTTTCATTTTCAATCAAAAGTTTCCATTCTTGTCCCTTATGGCATTACATCTTATGCACCGTTCTTTGAAGTGGTTCCTCACTATCCTGTAGGCTGTTTCCACCTTTCCAAGAGCAAGGTTGTTTTGTACATCCTCGCATAGGCTCTTCATTCATATTTCTCTAGTTATCCTAGCTTTGCGACTTATTTCGTTCCTTATTCTTTTGCAGCAATGATGCCCTTCTGGCATTTTCGAATTCTTGTACTTTCTTCTTTCTTCAATCAGGTCTAAGACTTCTTCCGTAATCCATGGCTTCTTCTTTGCAACTTTCCTTCTTCCAAGAGCTTCCTTTGCGTCTTCCTGTAGTCCACATTTAATATTTTCCCAGCGCTCATCAACTGATTTCTCAGTCAGGTCCTCTTCTATGTTGTTTCCCACTGCTTTTTGAAATGCCTGCTGGTGTTGAGCCGCCTTTAGTTTTTTCTATTTTCCATAGGTTCTTCGCTGTTTTCTTCAACTTCTTGAATTTTAGATGGCAATACATCATTACTAAATTATGGTCAATGTCGACATCTACCCCAGGGTAGTTTTTGCAGTCCTTCACCTAGTTCCTAAATATCTGCTTCACTAAAATGTAGTCTATTTGAAATCTTTTTCTCTCTCCTGACATTTTCCAAGTGTATCTTCTTCAGATACGGTTTTTAAGCAACATATTGGCAACCACTAACTTATGCTGTGTGCAGAACTCCAGTAGTCGTTCTCCTTTTTCATTTCGATGATCCAATCCATATTTCCCAGTTATTCTTCCATCTTGACCTTCGCCGACGGCCGCGTTCCAATCTTCAACAATAATTAGGTTTTCTTCTCCTCTTACATGTTTTATAACTTCCGTGATATATTCGTAGACATCTTCCACTTTTTCATCTTCGTAGTCCGTCGTAGGCATGTAAACCTGAACCACTACGGTATCTACAGGTTTAGTCTCGATCTTCACCATTATTAATCATTGTAATGCAGGAAGCTCTTCACACGCATTCCGGCGCTCTTCCTGAGTATTATGCCTACTCCAGCATTACCATTTAATGATCCCGTGTGTATAATTCTATAGCTTCCGCTCAAGAAGTCTCATTCTTCGGGCCACTTCATTTCGCTGATTCCTAATACGTCGAGGCCCATTCTTCGCTCATCCACCTTTAGGTTTTCCAGTTTTCCGCAGGTCCGAAGCGATCTCACGTTCCATGTTCCGGCCCTAAAATGCTTATCACACTTGTCTGATGTACTCTCTCGGGTAGTCCCCGCCCAGAGATCCGAATGGGGGACTATTTTACCTCCGGAATATTTTACTCGAGAGGGTGCCATCACGTCTGATAATAAAGGAAAGAGTGGAGAAGCTGCGACTCCTCGGGATAATAATGTGGTGGTTTCCCCTTGGCTTCCACATCGCAGTACTACAGCCGTTAAAGTAAATGCTCCCACGCCTGTAGTGAAATGAGTGTCGCTGTACCGACCACTGTGGTCTCCACCTTCACTCATATAAAGAAGAGCTGCTGCCCTCTCCTCCGGATGATGGAATGCATAATTGTTGGCGGCCTCCAATCGCCAAGTCACGGTATCTTCACAGGTTCTGTATTATTTAGAGGCCTACATTACCCAGGGATAGATCAGTACCCCCTCGGAATGCCGTCGCTTTTGGTCCACGACTGCTTATTCGACGAGTAAACTCGCTTATCTCGCTGCTAACCTCTATATTTTCCTACATGATCGGATACAAAGGGTTTTTTTTTGGACGGTGTTACCTCCCCGGCAATTGAAGTCACTTCAGGTTTCCCACAAGGTAGTGTGATAGGTCCACTCCTGTTCCTTCTGTAGATAAATGATATCAATAAGGTGGTCAGAAGTAAGCTTCGTCCATTTGCCGATGACGTAGTAGTGTACAGAGAAATTCTATGTCTAAATGATAAAGAATATTTAAATGATGACCTACAAGCAATTGAAAATGGTGTGATAGATGGCAGTTAGAATTAAATTTTAAAAAAAGTGTCGTAATGAATATTTGGAAAAAGAATTGTTCTCCTACCACGTACAAAATAGGTAATAATGAATTAACAAACGTGGAATCCATAACATAACTTGGAATAAGAGTGACACATGATCTTTCCGGGGGCAAACATATACGTGAAATAATGGGTCAAGCTAATCGTAAACTGGGATTCATCAAAAGAGTAATGGGTAAATGTGACGATCATCTACGAGAAATCAGCTACTTTTCCCTTGTAAGACCTCATTTGGAATATGCTGCCAGTGTATGGGATCCCTACGAAATCGGTCTAAATGACGAACTTGAACGTGTGCAGCGAAGATCGGCAAGATTTGTAAATGGACGGTACGATAACTATATTAGCGTAACCAGTCTATTAAATGAATTAAAATGGGAATCATTGTCAGATCACAGGTTGAAATGTAGACTTAATCTCCTAAATAAATTCCAAGATAATATTTTCAGTGATGACGTTAAAAATATTTTGCGAACCCCAACTTACTATGATAGACTGGACCATAAGTACAAAATTAGAGAAATTGATTGCCGAACTGACAGATTCAAAATGTCCTTTTTTTCTCTCGTACAATTAGGGATATGAATAGCGGTAAACATGTCCAATACGAGTGAATCGATCCATAGCATAATAAGGACTTGAAGGTAACCCAACTAACAGCACGTTTTCGCATGCTTACTTTGCTATTTTTATCTTTTTTAAATAGGAAAGTAGAGACTAGTATATTAATACTAGTACTTTTTTATGCATGATATGTAGTGCATGTTTGGTGATAATTCACCCCCTGCCACATACCTTTATGGTAGCTTGCAGGGTATTATGTAGATATAGATCTAGAGGTCGACCCACCATCCGCAACGCGGTGGACGCACTCGGTGGCTTTAAGCTTAGCCGCGAGCGATCCATTTCATCTTCATCATTAGTCGGTTGCACCACATTTCAAATCCTTCCAGCCTTGACTTCTCTACTGCAGTTATTGCCCATGCCTCGCTGCCATAAAGAAGCATGCCGCACATATTACATTAATGTATTGCTTCACGCACACTTTGCAGACGCTCAACATATCCTCTCATCAGGATCTCTTTCAGAAATGTTTACCACTGTATCCCTTCTTCAAACGCCATACCAAAGAACAACTTCCATTCTCATCCAATGTCTAGAAACAGTTATAAGGAGGTGACCAACGGACTTGAGGTCATTTGCGCCGCAGGGGAGGGAGCATGGGGAGAACAGCATTGGTTGGACTTTCCTGGAGAGAGGAAAAGCGAAGAAAAACTTGGCGTACAGCGAGGGAAAGTCATTAAAGAGC
The DNA here is from genome assembly GCA_933228895.1 of Platycnemis pennipes. Classification (NCBI taxonomy): domain Eukaryota; kingdom Metazoa; phylum Arthropoda; class Insecta; order Odonata; family Platycnemididae; genus Platycnemis; species Platycnemis pennipes. The sequence goes on from OW121846.1 coordinate 55,732,719, forward strand.
CCACTGTCCTACATCTACTAAAAACTCTGCAAGCCACATGGACAGGGCATGGTAGGGAGTGAATAATCTACAAATATTTATTGCATTCATACGCTATAATATTAATTATTTATAATAGTCATTCAATCCCATCCGAGGGACAAAGTACGCAATTCATTCAAAGTTCGTGGTGGCTGGAGAAATGGCCTCCCATTCCGAAGGCCCGGGATTGAATCCCGACAGTTGAAGAGATTTATTTTCATAGGTATACCAGACCCCACTTGAGTGCTGTGAGGAGAGCACATCGAGTTCAGTACCCCGTCCGTCGGAAGGGACGTTCAACTGTGGACCCCTTGGCGCCTTTCGTTAACAGTAGACTAATACTGACCCCGAGTTTCTCTTCATCCTTCCTCCGTTCCTTGAAAATCTTTTTACCCTACCTAATTACCCACCTTTTCTGAATGACGCATATGACCTTAGCTGTCTGTCGCCTCCACACGATAACTACTCGAATAGAACGTACTTTATATCTAATATTCTCTACCATTTAAAATCATGCTTGACAGCCATTTTCACTCTCATCAACTGCTGATTAGCAAGATCAGCACTATACATTTTGACAGCATATTGCTCACGTTATAACATCATCCATTCTATTACTTATATTTAGTTTATCAACGGCATCTCTTTTCCTTACACTCAATTTTAAGTTCCAAAATTCCAACTCGTGAGGCCATCCCCACTTCTTGGTGAGATGATAATGTAACATTATTGTTATAGGATAATTAATTAAATGACCTTAGCTGCCTATCTTGACCTCGAAGATCCGAGTCAAATTTATTTAATATTTCGACCTTAAGTATTAATGAAGTCGGAGGAAGGTTAGTGGCCTCTGTGGCATCCATGCTCAACGTAGCATTCTCCGCTACATGTTACGTCACTATAGCGGTTACAATTTAAACATTTTCTCCACGGAGACTTGAGTGAGGCAGAGACTAGCTGATTCCTAGACCTGCGCTCCCATGCTAAAGTAGCAAGGATATCCGGAATAACTGAGAATTAAGAACAATTGATAGCCAAAGCCAAAATATCTCGCCGTTAAATATAGGTTTAATTCAAAGATAGAGCTTCTAAGTTTGATGGAGGACACGAATGGTTACTAATTAGTTTGTCTGGCCGTCTCGTTTTCTCACTATCGTAGTCGGCGCGAAGATATCATTGAAGAAACTCGAAAGCATAGTTTGTCACGACCAAATAACTATTCGGAGGTACATGTGGAATGCATCCACACATTGTCAATAAATGATTAGGTATTGCTTGAAAAATCTCATTCTCGAGCAAGAAAACTTTCTTACGTCAAAATTACATGACCTCAAGGAGTTAATTAGAAGTTGTTGAATGGGGGCGTTTACTCGGAACCGAAATCGCAATTTTGTACACGAAATCGTTAGGATGGAGTTAGGACTTCTTCGAGGAATGGAAGAAAGGTGGAGAGAAATCCGGCGTCGGAATCAGACTGCTCTTAACTTAAAGTCTGAGTCTATGGTTTAACGTCCCATCCGACAGACAATACAGCACTCGAAGTGCTCTCCTCACGACTCTAGTAGGAAGTAAAGTACCAATGAAATATCTCTGCCACTTTCAAAGGTTGAACCCGAGCCCGTGCGGTATGGGAAGCCAGTACTTAAACTAACACAGCAACCCGAACCCTAAATAACTGAGGAAGAAAACTAATACAAGAGATTGAAATCTTTCTTCGTGTCTAGAAACCATCAAGTGTTTCACATTGCGAAATTCAGCCGCTCTACCTCGGGTTAAAAATCCTGCCATCAAACTCATTCCTCACGTTATTCCAAAACCGTAACTGACCGAAATGACTTAACAACAACTTTGCGGGATGCATGGCGGTTCTTACGGTACACACACAGATGCTACAACTGCGGAGTTTATACCTTTCCATTTCACAAAAGCTTAATCCTACGACAAGCACGACATCCGTGCCCAAGGTGGAATTCGAACCCTTAACCCTGGGTTTCCAACGAAGCAGGTACCGACCTAGTTACCGAGGCGGGCACAAATACAATTAAGATAAGCTATTAATTAGATCGATTCGGATTGTACTTTACCTGTTTTCTTCCGGAAGATTATGCCAAAGTTCCGATATTCTCACTCTTGTCCAACTGAATTCTTTCCGCGAATGTTGACTTCAAATAGGCTCCGTCCAAATTATCGTGAAGATATCCCGGTCGATAAAGCCCAACGCGAGCTCGCTTCTAGAGTTTGAGCTGCACATTCCGATCGCTGGAGACCACATCGTCACTCTGGTAATAGATGTTTTGGGCGGGATCGTCAGGGCAGCCCAGCACTTCGACCTGGAATCAAGTGAACTGCTCCAAGCTAGCGTTTAATTCCGCATTCTCCATCAACTCCAAGGTCATTTGCCAACTTGGCCACGATCCTCGCTCGGAAAACAACACCATTACACCCTCCAACTACACTTCTACTAAAACCTCAAAACTTTGTGATTTCCGTGGTTGGAATTCGGCAGCGTCAAATGCTCCGCAAAACTATTAGCTTGGCGACCCACAGCTAAGATTGCATCGTTTAGGCATCAGTGTTTTGGGTATTGGTAAAGGCCGATTTACACGATACAATTTTTTGTACAAACGCTTGTATATACTGAACGAAATTATATGTTTTTCTGAATGGAATTAGAACAGGTTCTATTTCCCGTTCAGTCATTCAGACAATCAAACAAGAGTTCGTACAATTTACCGCTTTACACGGTACAATTTCCTCATACAAGAGTTTGTACAAAAAAGCGGCCTTAAGACAAGTTAAGCGTGGTAAGTTTGGAGAGAAAGCTGGTGTGGGTTGCATGAGGTTACCTCAAACCTGGGGATTACAAACTACGGCCCACAAACCAGATGCGGCCTGCTATATTACTCTATACCGCCAGTGGAGCATTGTGGGAAATGCTCCAATTGAACTACTCTTTCCGTCGAAATCTGCTATTAAGATACAAGATGTTGATAGATTAAAAATTCAATGATTAAAATTGAGACAAAAATATATTGATATCCCACATTAGGGTATGTTATTAGTTTTATTATTGCCCACAATTTTCTTTTATGCTGAATCGTTATTACATTTTATTCGTTATTATATAAAATAATTCGGAAATAATGAGTTTCGTAAGAGCTTAGAACTCGGGCATACGACTTCGTACGACCTATCTTGAATCTACGCTATCACACTAAACTTTAGTTTTCAATCTCCAACACTGCGGGCCATAAAGCTAAACCACTACCATCCATTACGACAGCATAGCACCCACGCTCAGTTTAACTCTAACATAAAGTCCTCTTTCTTTCGTTTCAGCTAAGTTCTAAGTTTACGAATAAAATGGTTACCAAAAGTGCCATCTTCTTTTTTTGGCAATCCTCTTCGCTTTGTCGAAGAATCGTCCAGCATCACGACTTAAAAACCATTGTCACGAGGAAAAGTAAGATCAATGACGTGCAGCAGACCCATTCAAGAGTAATCTGCCCCAAATTCATAAATGAGACCCGCCCATGACCTACCCCATCCACGCGGAATCTTATCGGACATCCAGGTCGCATTCAGACCACAAGGAGAGAATACCCAAACGCGTCCTTCGGAGGACACGCGCCAAAAGCTGACAGCCGAAAAAAAATACGACGGCTCACCGCGAAATCCCCGCAAGTCAGACGCACGCGTTGAGGAGATGGTACGGCGACCAATGACGAATTTTATCTCATTGAAAATATCAAGGTTTCGATGAAGTATATCTTTCATTTCTAATTACATTAAGAAATAGATCATAGCTACTAAGACCACTCAATTCTATGCAACTGGAGCGTTAGGAGATAATCAAATCCAATTGACAACCAAGGTGCCGAGATTGGGAGCCAATCATGTCTGACCGTCACGCGCAGAAGTTTTGAGCCGTCCATAAATTACGTAACACAAAAGGAGGTAAGGTTCTGCCCAACTGCTACGATGCACAAGCGACATGAAACGGGGAGTCCAGCCGTCTCGCTGCGTTAGGAGAAAGATATTGTATTATATGTTAATTCCTTGTTCGAAAAATAATGATGATACGCGGTAATCAGTACAAAACAGGAACAAATCAGTAATCATGAACAAATAATCGTAATGAGAAATAAAGAAGGAATTCATAAATTGTTTTTTTCTTTCACAAAATGAAAGGGTTCACTGGAAGTATTACGTAAATTAGGGTGGTCCTTAGAACAGGATTTCCCAAACTTTTCCAGCAATGGAACACTTCGTAAATGCTGAAAGCATAACGGAATACCTAATTTATTTTGTAGGGTGCGCACTGACACATATTCGATAAAAATTTTAAAAATGAGATAAAGCATTAATTTTTAATTTAATACTTAGTAATTATTTACATTTTCATTCCCTGAATATTTAATTTTCTAGACATTTTAGGGCATTGATCCGTCTAACATGTTTGAATTTCTTGCAGCCGTTGCAGGATCTAAACACATTACCAGGTTTACGCGGAATACCTATTAATTTTAGGCGGCACACCAATGTTCCACGGAACACCTATAGTTTGAGAAACAGCCTCAGAGAAAACATTAATAAGGAGCGTCATTGCGGGGAATGGAAAGGGAGGGTAAAAAGTGGAAAATCATTGTTACGTCATATGCATGAATGTCCTCATTTTTTCATCAAAGTGCGGTATGCATGGAATAGTGATTTATTATAAATTACCCGTGATTTTTAAAAATATCTTTACGCAAAACAACTGTCTTACAGCTATATTCCTACGACGATAATATTTAATTATTCTGGAAATGCATTCACAAAATTAATTTTCATCGCAATTCATAAATAAAAATTGAGAAAAATAATAAAAAAATGCCACGGAAAGTATATATCATTTCAAATAAATCCAGATAATTTCAACACTATTAAAAGAATATAGTCATTGAGATATAATTTTCTAACTAGAGAGAGTCCTTGATTGACAGATCCCTAAAATCTCCCAATACGCCTGGTTTAAGTCTGCTTGAAGGGTTTATGTTGTCGCAGCGCGACGATTAGCGCGGCTGATTCAGCCTTTATAACTGCAAAGGGAGCTGAGGCCGATACACTCCTATCAAACAACTCTGTCCACTTGCGCAGACTGTGTGCCTTCCGAATGCTCCAGTCACGAGGAAGGCGACAGAAAATATTTATGATCTCAACGCATCTGTCTGGCCGCAGACTATTTTGATAGTTATCGTGACGTAGTCAACCATTATGATGATGAAATACGGTCGTCACGACGTCTCAAGTTCTTGTACACACTGAACTTACAGAGTTGGTTAAGGTCAACTCGACATACCGCGGAAAGGAGAAGTTATAACGAGATTAGGAGAAAAAAGAACCGTAGCGAAAGTTTTGAGAAGAATAAACATTGCGTTTTCCGGCGTTACTTTGCATTTTCAATGGGGAGTCATTTCCAAGGTATAAGTGCAACTACGAGTTGTTGTGTGGCTGGAAAATAATGCATCAGTCGAAGCCGGGTCGGTATTTATAAATTAGAGTGAGGACTACCCAAAGTTACTTTTGTCAGTTTTGAAAAGAAGACTTAACGATCTTATCGGACACATTTTGAGAAACCATGCCTCGACGGACAGGCGTCGAGGATTAAGTGATATGGAAATATTCCAAATAAAGATCTCGCATCGGATGTATTGCGAAGGAAAACCTCGACGTTGTGGATGGAGCAATTAGTGAATGATGTAAAATGTCTTGTAGCTGTTACAGGAGACGACTGGCAACAGAGATAATTTAAGGATGGACTCGCATTCGGGAATGGTTTCATGCGGAAAAGAGGAATACGAGACAGTTTTAGCGACGGTATTAGCCTGATCTTAACAAAAGGAGCAAAGGGATCAGTAAATTAACGTCAACCCATCCGACAGACGGAATATTGTTCTTTGGGCAACCGAGTGTTGAACCATAGGATTGGAGACAGTACTTTACATACCGCTCCAACCCGATCGCTGAAAGAGAAGAGCAATGCTAATATGAAGACACAAGCAGAAGGAGAATGAAGTGGAGAGCTGCGTCAAATTAATCTTAAGATTAATGACTGATAAGACCTCTCATCTCTGTACTGCTCTTTCACAACTTCATACAGAAAGCTTGGAATATTCAACTCAAAAAAGTATCGCCTATTGAATACCAAGTACATACCGGTAGTCAGGGCCGGTTTAAGACAGAATGTTAACCCGGGGGAGAGAGTATACCGGCGCCCCCCTACCACCCACAATTGTCAAACCCTGTTGTAACAAATACAGTTAACTACCGATTATCCGTGCATCGCCAAACTATATAGTGTATCGGCAGTGGTATCAAAGGTAAATAAACTTTTTTTCTGCAATCGTGACTTTCACTGCGGCCCTACCGACTGGTCCGATGTCTAACACCAGGCTTCGTACCGCCCCCAAGGCTTACGAACATATTTAATGGCGGCCGGGACAGCTCTACTGCATTCTTTTTTGTCATAAATTGCTATTATGTACAACGAGGGTCATTTCATTGATAGACTGTGTTATTTTCTTCGGGAGTTAATTTATTTTGGTGGTGCACCGTAGAGAAATGAATCCGGAATTAACCAAACAGCGAAATATCCGTGTTTCCCGATTATTCGTGCACCCTTTACCACGGAAAATCGGGAGTTTACTGTATTCATCATTTAAACGAAGCAGCAAAAATTAGGTAGTAAAAAAATTCGTAAATTAGTTTATTGGACATGAAGTACTGAGTAAAAAATAGCTTTTTCGTTTCCCACGGCGCCCCTTCCTTCGTGGCGCCCTGGGCAGCCACCCATACTGCTGGTACTACTATAAAGCCCGTTTCACACGATACTTGATCCAGTACAAGGTCTACTATACTCGCTAGTATGCCAGCTTTTCAGTATCGTGTAAACTGAACCAGTATATTGGCTAGCAAGCATGCTAGCTAGTATACTCGCTGAGCTACTAGATTTCATACTTGATGGGGTACTAGATTTCTAGTAGGACCTAGTAGCCCAGTAGCCATCGACAAATCAAGTCATGTTACAGACGCTGGTCGAACTTCTCTTTTTTTTAATTAGTATGGAATCATATGGAGTAACCGATTCATAGCAAGCACAAGGTCGATGATCGTGTGAAACCTCCCAGGACGGTTCCAATCATACTAGATTCCGTCCTCAATATCAAGTGGCGGCTAGCACACTAGGTCTTGTGCTGGATCAAGTATCATGTTAAAATGGACTCAATCATAGAGCACACTATATGTAACATATAGTTCGGACAAGAGGAGTAGCAAGGTAAGGCTGGAAGCATTTTAAATGCAAAAGAATGCTGGAGGTTTAAACGAAGAGAAAGAGTTACAAATGTAGATGATACCTAAATGAAAATAGAACCACTTTGTTTCCACTCCTTTGGGCATTTTTTGTGGAAGAGTATATTATTAAATAAAAGTGCAAGTACTTTTCTGCCAGGATTTTTGAATAAAACCCTATTAAGGTTTCACCATTTTTAAGGACCATTGAGACAAACACCGTCAAACCAGCCTTAAATAAAAAAAGATGGGGGAGGGGTTGACTCATTTTCAGTTCACTGTTGCAGAAGTGAGAGGCTGGGATTGGGTGCAGTTGGGTATTAAGGTGAGACAGGAGGTAAATGGGACTTCATATTTTGTTCTAGTGAGTGCTTTAAAAACTCAAACCATGCAATATGCCATCCATGCACAGATGCATGATAAACTTCAAAATGTTCACTCTCATGTTAAAAAACAACCAAATCAACAAAAGTTTAAGCTTGCTGCTCACATAAGCACAGATTAACATGAATGGAGGCTTGCGTGAATTGTGTACTCTAAGGAAACTGAAAATCTAATAAATTAGTAGTATCTGGATGCATCCTTAGACTTTTCACTTGGAACCGAAGTCGCAATTTTATACACGAAATCGTTAGATGGAAACGAAAAAAGAATTTTAGTGAAAAAATTAATCTTCTAACCACAACCATTCCCTCACAAATCAAAAATTTAAATAAGCAAAAGGTGACCTTCACCAAAAATGCAGCTGTGATAACATTGACGTCATTTTCCTCCCGTCCTTGACTGCTTTCAGGGGAGAGGAAGGGAGTGGAGGGGGATTCTCGGAAGGTCAGCTCGCACAGATGCTGTCGCAATCATTCCCATTGGCCGAGTCAGCTGTGTCCCCCCCATTGCGATAAGGCAAAGTAGCTTCGCGGGCTCAGTTCTGATTCGACGAAGTTGATATACGTCAGTGGTTGCACTACGCCCACTTTTCCGAAAGGGTTAAAAACATCAGTTTTTCACTGCTTATAACTCGGGAAATAATTGTCGGATCAAAAAATGGAAAAATACGGGTCTTTTTATTTCACAAACTCTATCAGATTCGGCAATAAAAAAATATGGTAAACGACCCCATTGAAACTAAGAATCTCAACCAAAAAAGGTTAATGTTCACTCACAACTGAGACTATCATTATCAAATTGTGTAAGCAAGTGAACAATAAATGCCTGCACCAGTATTTACTAGTAATTTATTTTAATATAGATGGTGTACATTTACATCACAAAACTGCTCATTCTGGGACTAAATTACAAAAAAAATAATAAGCCAAGTTAAATAACTTATTTACAAGGCAATAACAAACTTATAGAAGATTTAAAATAGAGGTAAACTTTTTGTCCATAGTTTGTATGTGTACTTATCCAACACTAAAATCAACATGAAGTAATTACAGCAGCTTTTAATCATATTCTTCAATTTGTACATAAGGTTGCACGAGTTATATTGAACCACCAATATTCTGGCAAAAATAATAAACAAATCCTTGGCTAAATTTTTTATAATTTTTCTAGTAACTACAAACATTATTTAGAATTCAACAACAGCTGATTAGCCTGGTCAATATTGGTAACAATTAACACAATTCAACATTTGTGGAACCCATTAACTTCACTAACATCATGAGATGGCTAAGTATCACAAAGATTAGATTCCTGTCGCTTTTAATTGGGCATATGATGGTGCCACTGTATGAAGTCAGAAAATAAAAAGTCACCACTTCATGAATACTGTACATTATAAACTGTACATTCAATTAGCACATTTGTCTTAATAATGCACATTTAAAAATTACACAAAGCATTCTTGAATGCACCACAGCCTTGTTTTTAATTGAGTGAAGGAATCAATGAGCTGAGGAGACTGCTCCGATTGGAAAGTAAGGAATAAACATTGGATAGTGCCATGAAGAAACACATGCTGAACATCTTAAAGACACTAGGAGGTTCGTCAGGATTCCGACAGAGTTCACGGCCAACAGCCATGACTCAGGAAATCCATAATACACCTGGATATTTTTACACAGCTAAGACTTTCCTCTAACAGTAAAAATCTCACAAAAACTTAGCCACCTCACTTATAAACAGTAAATGAACTTATTTAAAGATCTATGGGTGTCCAAAAATGTGCTTAATGCTACAACACCAATTTGTTTAAAACAGCACAGTCCTCTCCGTGTGTTCTGAGTATAAAACTTTTCACAGGGTCATAAATTTTTATGCATAATTATTGCATCACCATTTCCTATCTGCATACAAAAGAGAAGAACGCAGTTGTGGCTTCCTTTCCTCACCTTTTGTACACAACACAGCACAGACTAAGGATGCAGAAGTTTCCTATCATTACAGGCCTATCCAAAACTTAATAATTCTGGTAGTATTAAAACTTTTGAGGCAGGATGAAATCTCTAGGCAATTTGTCTTTTTATAAATATTTGTGGTAGAGAGTCAAGAAGCTAAACTTTTTTTTTTCTTAATTTCAAGGGAGGGGTTTATGCTACAGAGATAGTTACCAATGGCCACAATCCTTCACTAAATATTATTAAGATGCACAGCCTTTTTAAGTTGCTTGTTGCATACAACTACGCAACACTAAAAAATCCTTATTATTCAAAGACCTTTTGGGAAAAAAAAATCAATCAAGAACTATGTTCAGGTTCTGCGAACTTGATTGCTATCACACTCCATTTGGTAAGCCTGGTGGCTGTAAAAGATCAGAATACTGCAGCAGGGCTTCCCGCAAGGAATGCGACACTTGGGATGAAGCGGTGGCAGTACAGTCCACCAAATAGGGGTACAAGCCAATGAGTTGCTCCCACGCTGATCTATCCACTGTGGATGAGAACAGAGATTGTTGAGGATGTGAGAGACAAATGGTTCAGCCCCTAATTGTAAGCGATGACAACAACCTTTGACCCAATGCCTGATTCCTAAAAAGAACTGGTACCTCAAATAAACTAATGAACTCTGTAGTACCATATATTACCCAGTAACGTTTCAGTTTTTAAGGCCATACTTCTACAGTATTTTTATTAGCAGCAGTAGTAATTACTTACGGAGAGGGGACAAACAACTATGGTAATTAGGTAGTTTCCTCCATCAAAGAAAACTGAATTCATTATTTGTGATGTTAGTTAGTTAGTTAATCAGGGGAGGTGAGCATGAGCTAAGGTCATTTGTGTTGTTTAAGATGGGTGGGTAATTGGACACTGGAAGGAATAATTTAGGGGGTGGAGGAAAAGAGGAGAGATATCCAGCATTGGAACTAGCCTGCTCCCAACAAAAGGTTGCAAGGGGACTATGGCTTAACGTAAAAAATACGACAGTTCTAAACAATGTATTTATAGATTAATTAATATTTTAGACCATCAGACAATTTACGCCTAAATTCCCGTCATGCCGTAGGCAAGGCCATAATCAAGCTAGGTACCCATTGCATACAGAGACAGCAGCTGTATAAGTATTGATTGAGAAAAAAGATATTTTTAAATCCATAAACTATTACTACTCTACCTTACTTTTGGCCATAAGAATCCAAATGAGGGAAAATGATGACAGAACATAAGAGAAAATGAATAGCAAAATATTCATTTAAAAATAATATGACTTAAAATTGTAGATCCCTGAAATGGGCTTTGGCTGTAAGCTAAAACCCTTGTAAGAGGTACTCTTTTCATTAAAACTGTGAAGAGCCTAATTCAATCACTGGGCATGGGGCCCCAATGACTGCATTCAAGGTCCCCTTGTGTTTTAAGAACAATGGAAATTATGTTAGGGATTTAGGGGGGAAAAATCACTATGAACACATAAAATGAGTAAAAAAAAAGTTTCTAACCTTTATTCGAAGGTGCTTTCTTCAGGGAGACAACAAGAGTGGCAACAGCTTTCAGCACAAATGATATTTCTGACAGCCTGTACCTGAAATAAATGAAAAACTTACATAATAACTTACCACTGATATTTTGCTGAAATGACTACCTAGTCACTTCTTTCTAAGATGCACCACCAAGCATCTACCACTGTGACTGCCACAACCAATCCACAACATTGGAACTAACAGTTTTGGGTAGAATCTTCCTTCATGATTCCAAACACTGCCAGGCTATAAACATTCACAAGCAACTGGCAAATCTAGTTGCTAAAAACAAGATTCTCACATACCAGTCTCAATAGGGGGGACATGGTTATTCATACATCTGATTAGGCTTTTAAAACAATTTCCACTGTTCCCAATGCAATAGGACAATAAGACAAAATGAGACACGGAGACAGTAAGACAGTGGCAAGAAAATATCATACCTCAAAGTATATATGTATTTACTTCACTGTGAATACAAATTATTTAACAAGACATCTCCATTTACAAAGAAACATAGCCCTTTGCGTGCCATGGGTCGAGATATCAGCTTTTACTTCTTGGGCTAGAGGTGCAGCAAGCTAATTGACCAACAATTAAATTGCTTTACAGAATTAATTATAAATTTTAACTAAAATTGAGTAAAAACAATGTTAATGCCAATGTATACCCATTTTTCTCATCATATTAAAGAAATCCCAAATTGATGTTTACAGAATTCACTAGTTCATTTTTTTATTAGGTAAAATCTTTTTGTTTAAATCCATGTGGCATGTTAAAATCCATGGGTATAGCTAAAATTTGATGTCATCAAAAGTGTGAAACATTTTAGAAAAGAGCTGAGGTGCAGTAACAGCCATTCTTAACACACTCAATGCTGGCCTATTTCATGAAAACTTATTCATGAGTGAAAGTTTTTTTTTCTTTTATATGAATAAATACATTATTATAAATGCTTTAAACATAAAATTTTTGCAACATAATAATAATTTTTTACTTAGCAACAAACATATCGGGACCTCATGCCTTGACGTCAAGGCATCCGCCTCCCAGGGTAACGAGGCATGCCTTGAATTCAAGGCATCCGCGTTGCGTGTGTTAAGGCAGTATGTCACCAACTGAACAGAAGCAATGGAATAATTTCATACAATTTTCGTACAGTGCTGTCACATTTAATTAAAACTGGAATACATCCCTCAAACAAGACGAGACCTCAGTTAAATTAAACTTTCTGGCCAAGAATAGGGTAGTTTCCTCCATCACAGAAAACAGAATTCACTCAGGTGATTCATGCCCCACTATAAATGTATTCATTTTAAATTGGGTTTAGTAATCCCAGTTTACTAGAGAATTAAATGTTCATTTTAAGGCCATTCAAAAAAGCATAGAAATGACGGGATGTGTTGCCGTTTATGAATGCTGGGACTTATTTTATATATATGAGGGAGAGGAGGGGGGTTCTCGGAAGGTGTGCTCGCACATATGCTGTCACAACTGCTCCTATTGGCAGAGTCAGCTGTGTCCCCCCCATTGTGATAAGGCAAAGTAGATTCGCGGGCTCAGTTGTGATTGGACGAAGTCGATATGTGTCAGAGGTTGCACCACGCCCACTTTTCCGAAAGGGTTAAAAACATCAGTTTTTCTCCGCTTATAACTCGAGAAATAATTGACGGATCAAAAAAATGGAAAAATATGGGTCTTTTTATTTTATAAGCTCTATCAGATTTGGCAATAAAAATAATATGGTAAATGACCCAATTAAGAGTGGAGTGTTACCATTGTGTTTTATTATGAATATCGCAAACTTTCACAAAGTCATACCTGAAAAGATTTCTTATAAAAGTTGAAGCATCTGGGAGCATGAATCAAGGGCAGTGTGAACACCTTACAACCAACATTCCAGGGCATTTACCTTGGCAAGGGACATCTCCCACTGAGACGCTCATCAGCCACATACTGCCTCAAAACTTCTTGGAATCGATGAAGCAGTGCGGTGACAGCCAATCGACCAGCCAACCCGCCTTCAATTGCACCTAAATCACCAGGCTCCACACCATCCAACAGGGAGAACTGCAGGAGGGTTTCGAAGCATGTTTTGGCAAACTCTTCACGCAACTTCTGCTCCGAGCTATAGTCTACAAAATGAGAGAATGGATGAGGACGTCAGATTCAGAGTGGAGAATGAAGAGGGGCTTAGACATACCTTTAGGCCACTTGAAGAACAAAGCGCCTATTCAACATTGCAATTCCAACCATACACAAGCAAAGTAGAGAAGAGGTGTCCTATGAGATGTGCTCTGATGGACCTGTTCCCCACATCTCAGGCAAAAACTGCAATGCTACACGGCAAGGTATTGAGTAACCTACGCAAAACATTGGCTACCTCAAGGACGATCATGGCGACTGTCATTGCTGAATCCTTCCCTCTCATTACTATTCTTCATTCATTTTCATTCCACACAAATAACAATTGCCTACTCTTTACTGGGCTCTGAACCACAACTAGTGCCTATACTTCTTTTTAACATTGCTAGCGGCTAGGTTCAGGTGGAAGAGTGACAGGACATATTTGGGAGTCGTTTAAGTCTAATTTTGATTGATATATTCTAACTGCCAGCAAGGTGCATCATGAACTAATGCTCCACACTAATATAGCTTTGGGATGTAGCAAGTGGAGACCGCAGACGTTGGGACCTTGTGAAATGAACCTTTGAATGCAATGATATTTATCAGACTTGTACAATTCAGCAAGATCGTAGGTTTTACCGTCGAATACTGATGAAGTCTGCCAGAGGATGTTCACACAGCTGGAAACCTGAGAAAATTTCCTTGCGCAATTCTGATACTAATCCGAAAACACTTTATTTGCATGAAATGCTTGAAATAAATGCATAAAAACCACCAAAATAAATTTTAATTTGATAATAATGATAACAGCAACATATGGTCAAGGAATAGGAAAAAATCACACATTCTTATTGCAAAAAAGATTCTATTCTTATGAGACTGGACATAACCTCCACTAGCTATCCTATCACATGAAATTTGAATTTTGCAAATTTTAAAGCCAACACTGGAAATACTGATGTGTTGTTCTATTAACTGACGATGTCCCTTATGACTTACGATTTATGTTACTAAGGCTAATAATGTAATTTTTTTACAATATGGCTTATGGCTCTTCAAATATGTAAATAATGACACCACTTGTACTTCTTAGCATGCCACAACATATATCTAAACATCTTACTGGCAAATTTCCACAAAAACAGAAATTACCTATGGATAGGCTAGATTCTCTTTGATCATGTTACTGACACACGATTTCCCCCAGACATAGAACACTACCCACTAGGTAACCTATAAATTACTTCAAAATATTTAAAAACCTATTAGGAACTAACATGCAAGGGTGCAAAGTTTGAAAGGTGGCATGCAAATAACATAAAGGATGAAACATTTCATTCGAGTGCACATTATATGCAATATTAATAAGCCAAAGTGCTGGGAGCCACACTAACAACACATACTGTCTGGGATAAGGAGAATGAATAAATGTTACTTATGTCTGTAATATATTTCATCTCTGGTTACACTTCCATGGACTTTCTCAGTCTTCAGGTGAAGGAGACTTGATGCCTAGGATAGCACACACAATGCAATACAGTAGGATATGAAAACTGTAACAGAACTAAACGGTGAGTTAAATGAAAGCAAAAGGAATTCATATTCCCATCACGGTGCACTATCTAGCATTATATTGTGTTGCATAGCTCTCTACAAGACAGAGAGGAAACTGAAAATACATTGGATTCTATTTATGGGAAAATCATAGAGGATGCCTTGCAATTTAGTTCCTTGAAATTCTGATATATGATGGACTTAAGTTCAGATCAATTCTTGAAGGCAGTGAGTGAAAATAAGAAACTTCTCCAACTATGACTCAGGAACTACTTATGCAAAGAATTTTCAATGCTCATAGAACTTATATTGATACACTCCATCTATTAATTTGGATAAAACATGTACTAGAGATGCATAAAATCCTTACTGACCAAATTGTTCCTCCAACTTACACTTCTTTTTCGAGGCTTGGAATTTTCATTGGTGCCAACCACCAGAGAAATCTGCCTTACGATTGGGTGCTATGTTTGCTTCAGGATTAGGTAGACTTAGGTTTTAGGAACTCCAACAGCTAGGGTTATATCGCACCATGTAATCCAAGTTTTTAACCCTTAAGGTGACTCAACTAACTATGCAGCACACACCAGCAAAAGGTCACAATGATACCCTCTTAAAATGCTGTCTAATCAGTATGCATTGTTTTAAACATTACAGCAGAGGAATGAACACATGTATTTCACCTCCTATGAACAGGGCATGTTATTATGATGCCATACTTTTCCCATCACATTATATCCTTAAATACATGACCATGAACACAATGCTACCAGACCAGAAAATATTATTTGTCTTAATACCTATGCATAATATATTCTGAGGGTTATTTACAGAATTTTCACTCCAGGGCTTTTGGCCAAAATATATACATACACACATGAGAATTTGTTTGTCTAGTTTGGAACAGCTAATTGTGGTGGTATTAAAATGTTTTTTTTTTAAGTTGGCCAAGAATTAAGAGATTACAAAGCGGGGTTAATCAGGAAAAGGACTTGCATCCGAGGAATTTGAATCAGTTTTTCAGCCAAAACAATGTGCGCTTGGACCAAGGGAAGTGAGAGCAATCATTTCTTTAAAACCAATCAGAAAACAGAGGGAACGGCCATCACCTGTAACCAATTCACGCTCAAGTTGTCCTGGTTCATTGTCCGCCCCAGGGACATCTTTAGTAGCTTTCTCTTCAACTTCACCCGTGGAGTGCTTTGCTAGGCCTTATGTATGCAAAAGAAAACGCTTTCTTTTAGAAGCAGCATGTATAAATGAGAGAGATACATACTCAAGTGAAGCAAGGTGAGGTAAATGTTAGTAAACATCAATAAAAAAAAGCAGAGATGTGCAGTAAATGGGGGACCACATAATGATACTTGAAGAATTTGATAGTCAATATTTCATTACTACACCAAAATCCATTTTCTCTCACTGACCATTGACTCGGCCATCCAAAAATAGGACATAATGATATCAACAATATCATTTTACTAGTGCTGATATTAATAATGCATGATATCAGTGCACTGCCCCAGTCTAAAGTGATGTTAATCCATTAATAATGTGCTTGTTTGATTGGTGACTCAATCTGTCAGCCAGGAACGCAACACCATCTTAAATGTAATAAAAAGTATATTTCAGGTATCATGAGGACACAATCCACTTAACAAACACCCTTAGCACTATTTATGCACTCAACAGGTTATGGAGAGGAGGGACAATGCAAGGGAGTGCTACCAGTGAAGAATTATCTTACAGTGCTCACATCCAATAAATTGGCATTTCCTAGCATGAACACCTTTAGGCCCATAGAGATTCCATTAAACAGGGTAATTATTGATATGCAACCCGTAAAACACACTGTAATTATACCTTCCAGATAATGGCAAAGATGCAAGGTGAACGGCATACGTGCCGAAGATACATTCAAAGTGTCACCACACTAATATGTAACGGTAAAGGTGCATTCAGGACTTCAGACTTAACTTCACACACCAATGCTTGGTAAATTTTGACTATTAAATAGGCTGGCTTTCCTTCTTTTGAGATCAGAACTTTTACTTACAAACACACATTTTCATTAACCCTTTGACTGCTCCTCCGGACTCTTGCAAAAAGTGCCGTGGAGCGCTGGCATGTTTCTCATACAGGTCACTTATTAGTTGGCAATAGTTTGCTGATTGCTGACACATGGCATTTAAATACAGAGAACTTTACATACCAAACGTTTGCAATTCCAATTGACTGCTGGCGTTTATTTGCCTGAAGTCAATGGTCGGCAAGTTTACTTGGTGGAATTTAGACATAGTAAAGATAAAAGTACTTGATTGATTCCACAATTTATTTAGATAGACTCATCCTCAGACTCCTGAGGATGACCTGTAAAGGTTGAAACTGGTAGAGTCTATCTAAATAAATCGTGGAATCAACTAAGTACTTTTATCTTTACTATGTTTATTTGCCTGTTTTTACATGTACTACATTAAATAATTTATTTGCCTGAACTATTGCAAAAACTACAAAAATGCTCTGGCACTATTAGCATGTAAGGAAAATGGTAGGCACTCAAAGGGTGGAATGGAAAATGTAAATTATAGCACAGTACTCAAATAAAAAAAACATTTTTTGCTAAAACAACAAAGGGTCCCTAGAAGAAACATTTCACTAGTACCTAGAAAAAGTTTCCTCAGACATTTGTTATACGCCACAAACATGGAAACAAAACATAAAATCAGATGACTTCAGCTCTCAAGGAATTACAGGGTTCATACCAAGTTTCCATTTTTAATTTCCCTGACTTTTCCCTGACTTTTCCCTGATTTCCAGTTCCAAAATTTGAAATTTCCCTGACTTTACAATCATTGGCAAAGCAATCGTGTATAGGGATTTTACGGAACAATGCAGCAAGATACATAGTGAAATAAAATTTATTTACTCCAGGAAAGTAGCATATTCCTGTCGAAATTCAAAAAGAAAAAAAATGTAAAATCTAAGCAGTCTCTGCTTAAAAATCTGAGATTATTAAAAATCACACAAATCATCAAAAAAAACAAAACTTATCCTAAGCTTGCTATTATTGCAGCAATCTGGTTATCCATTGCACTTATTTCCACAGATTTCTCAGATGCTAACTTAGCCCTCTTGGCCATCAGGTCAGCCAAGTTTTGCACCAGTGACCTTTTTTCTTCTTCCCCTCCTTTCTCTCTTTCTAGACTTCTTAATTTTTCCTTTGTAAGACATTATTGTGATTTCTCCTGGCCTAGCAGCAAGCAGCGATAAGTTTCTTGTTGATTTCAAGTAACTTGATGCCCCTGCTGACTTGACGGCATCGTAAACATGATGGTGGGCAACAAGGATTCCCTTGTTGGATTCCCAAGGATTCCAGCTGGTTTCTACAGCAAGGTTCTGGTTGATTGAGAATGCAGCAATGCTCCGTGTGTTCAACCACAATTTTCATCTTTTTACTGCGCCTCTGGCACGGTCGTATATACAGGCCTCGTAACTTCCTATTCTACCCTACAGGCTGAGCTGGCAGACCCTTTGAGGCTACGGAAGTAGTTCCTACCTAGTGGTGCTAGTAGTCATCCTGCCCACATTTTCCGCCAGGATTATATGGTGAGAGTGGCGAGTTATACAATGTTCAAGCAGAAAAGTGAGAAAATATTTGTTGTATTCGGTGAGAAAATATTTGAGATTAATAAACATTTGCCATATGGTTAATATAATATTTCGGTATAATGACATTGAAATGACTTATTTCACTTGCGGTTGGCACTTTCCGTGAAAAATCCCGAAAGGCCAGTAATGGGGCAGCCAATAGGGAGCAGGATTTATTCGCATGTCCTGTTCAGAGATGTAACATACATATAGATGCTTTTATTAAGTCTGATAACAATTCTTTGTCTTGTAAACACTGTCTGATTCCAAAGAGGCAACGAAAGCTTTTGCATGCAAGTATTACGATCAATAAAAGGCATTGGAGAGACTGACATCACTTAATAGTAATAAAGCAATAGAAATTTACTTCCACACGATATTAAGATTACAATACAAATTCATTCACTTCGATAATAACATTATATTCCCCTAGCAGATGGAGTTCTCTGGACGTAATGACTACTAGCACCACGTAGTTCACTATTTCGCCACGGCCTCAAGATTGAGCCAAAGAAACGCCCTGAGAGTCACTGGTGTGGCCTCTGGATTTTATCCCTGACTTTTCCATGACCTCCAGTCCCAATTTTTATTTCCCTGACATTTCCCTGACTGGTATGAACCCTGAATTACGTAAGACTCATGAGCTCTTTGCTCCCCGGTGACAAACTCTACACCACCATATGAACAGATGAATTATCAGCCAAGTGAACATTTTACTGCACTGATAAAACCGAGCGAGATCTATGTTCTCAATGTCTGAGCAGTTGCATTCACAGCCATGAAGATATGGCAATAGTTCATATTCCACACAGCTAAGCAGACTGAGGTTACCAAGGCAACCATCATCAACACTGCGGTGGTACGTTAGATAGAGTCCCTTCCACATCATGCAATTTTCAGCTTCATTTACTCATCACACCTAAGGCCATTAAATATTTGTTAGCTTTGAAATGAGCACATGAATGTCTTTCTAAAAAGCAGGTTCAAGTATATCACTGTAATTCAGCAGATGATAATCCACTCCCAAGCGCAAAATAATGAAAAATGCAATCAATCGTTTCCAACATGCATTTCTTATAGTAGAGCAAAACTTCCTTTTAATGACGTAGGAAGGATGATGTCATTGGTAAGGTCAAAGCATACAATGTTTGACAATAAGGATGCAAAACAAGAACATGGTTGATTCAAGGTACATACTACAATGGTCACCTAACAAATAAGATTTGACAATATCAGGTGAGACACTTCATTAATAACTACTTAGGTTGAAAATAAAGAATTAGGACGACATGCACAGATGGGCACAGGAGAAATAAGAATTTATAAGCATGGTGCTATGATATGATGCATTAAAAGCATTAAATAAGCAGCTGAGGGGTGGTGTGGAAAATACCTAATTGACACTACGAAGGGTGGCATGTTTAAGATGCAAACATACTGACAAAAATATAGTACATGGACTATACTGAGTATTACATTGAATATGGCATATGGAGAATTAGAAGTACATATATCAAGAAAAATAAAATAATACAGAGTGACAAAGGACCAGGTATGGAAAATGAAAATTATAGCACAATACTCAAAGCACAAAACCATATTTCGCTAAAACAACAAAGGCAAACAAAAATACTTTCACAAAAGTTACTTAAAAGCAAAAATTCTACCAAAGTACTAAGGGACCATCCATATCCAACTTTTAATCAGTAGACCACTTACTACAATGACAGAGAGGGTGGATCAAGCAAGCACAGAAAATTCTGGGCGATTCGTTTTTCTTTCTAGAAATTTTGAAAGTATTCTTGGATTGAAATACATCCTCCCCACCTTTTGGCATGAGAAACTAGAGTGAGGTACTTGTCAACCCTTACCACTGCACAACTTTTTTCCAAGTTCTAGTAGTCTGGTCCCAATTAATTTTCTTACAGTTTTTTTCTTTAATATTTCAGTAACAAATGACATTTATACACGCTTTAAGATATTAAACATGAGACAGCAAGCTAAATTAGACTATGATCACTGAGTTCTAAAAATAGCCAGCAGATGGCAGTTTCATACAAATTTCGGCAATGCTATAACAAATATTATATGTACGTTGAGTGACACTTGCCACTCATAACTAGTCTTGCTGACATTCATTGGACTTAACACTAGTTGATACACTGTCAAGTGGAACGCTACGTCGGACCGGGAAGGGTTAAAGGTTTAAATTGATAACTTGCAAAGCATGGTTCAAGCAGTCACAGAGGTTTAGGGTAAGTCTCAGGCAGCACTATTTGATAAGTCATCATTTTTGAAACTCTTGCTTCTTTTTCTTCAGAACTTTTCATGAGTAGTATTGAATTTAAATTGAACAAAGAATAATAGTAATGCATGGGAGGTGACATACATCTATGGTCATTTGCACTGTTCATGATAGGATAGATTGGGTAGATGATATAATTTTCAGGAATAGAGGATAGGTAGAGCAAAACAAAGCACTGATATTTGCCTATTTTTGGTAAAAAATTGTGCCAAGGGGTCCATGGTTTAACGTCCCATTCAGCAGACAGAGCACTGCAATCAAAGTGCTCTCCACACAATGCTCAAAGAGACATCGGCATACAAATGCAAAATGATGAAAACCTGATCTTCCAGAGAGAAATAATACCCAAGATTAGGCTGGGTTATGTTGTTGGATGTGGTGATCTTTAGGTGAAGAATAAATGGATTTTAAGAATGAATGAGAGGTCATAGAACACTTGGTTGTCACAAAGTTTAGCACTTCATTGATAAAGCATGAAATGTTCTAAAATGTCCAATTGGCAAATAAATTTTTGATACAAAAACAATTATTGTTATTTAGACAAAAGTGGTGCATGAGAATGGAAGTCTGAGTTCAGAGAATGTAAACACATTGGCAAAATATTCATGCCTAGAATCAATGAGCGCAGAAATAATTATATCCATTGAGAAGAAACATTGGGTGCTGTGAGATATTAATGCACAGAAAATCACTGGTGTAACTTAAATGCCTTCGACGTGAACCTGGGTTAATGTCCAAAACTCTACACCGACTGGGCAGCCATCAAATTGATTTCAATAAATAGGCCCGGAATCTAAAGCGGTACGATTGAGAAAGGTAATGAGGTAGGATCGGAAAAGCAAATATTTGTTGCTAATAAAACTCTCCAAAGTGAACTTCAGAAATGAGTAGCAGCAATTAATATTAGCATAAAGATATGTGGCAGAGTGCAGCCCAGAATGTAGTGCTGGGCCATGGACCTGGGTTCAATTCAAAGCCTCTTCTTTCACCTCCCATCTAATATCCTTGAGATGCAATTTTACTGGGTTTCAATATACAGAAGAAAATTTCAAATTGCCCAGACCTAGAATGTGGATTATACACAGCTTGAAGTTAAACATAAGGTGAGGTTATAACGCTAATCTTTGGGTAGAACCAAGTGAGTGAGCATTGGTGAAAGATTACATGCACAAATTTCCCATTTGTGTTCAATAAAAGAGAAGGAAGGATTTAGGTCACAAATTTACTATCTTGAGAGTGCAGCATTAAATTAGATATGCGAAATTCAAGCAAGGTGCCACATAAAACCTTCGATTAACCTATTTTGTTATAAAGATACACCAGTTAGAAGAAAATTTAGGAGAACACCTTGGTGCTAAGCATAATTTCGCAGAATTCCAGTCAGCGACAACAAAATTTCTCCCCACACTAAAAGAGAAGGATATTAATTGTAGCACTTACTCATTTGGTAGCAGCTCTTACTTTCATTACACTATCATTTCTTCCTACAATGCAGTTTCCACCTCAAATAAAACAATCAATTTGATGATCTCTGGTGATATCTGCAGAGGGTGACCAGAAGAGCCTTGCTTGTCAACTGGTAGGCTTAACTTAAGAGTTGAAGTTGTTTGACGAAATAAAATAACATTTGGAAGCCAGATGTTTTAAGGGATGAAAATTTAGTAAACCCTGAGCATACACAGTCACCAGAGCTGTGGGAAGATCAGCAATGAGCTAACATATTAAATGCCTGCCATTAAGAATTTCACAGTTACCACTCACTTAAAGACAAAAGTTCATGCGTAATTTCACTCAAAGCTTCACCTGTCACAGCCAATATGACACTGAAACTAGTATTTTTCCACTTTACAGGGTATGCCACAAAAAATACTAAGAGCCACACTTATGGTGGTGTTGTGTATAAGCACTTGTTTGCATCACAAAACTGTACTAACAAAGAAACCCACTTAAGTAAGTTCTGACAAATCTCTGCACAGTTCAACATGTTCATGGTCACAAAGAACGAGTTTTTGGTCATGCTCTCTTCCACTGAGAGAAGGCAGTCAATGTTTAACATTAAGAAACCAAAATTAAACTTGGAAGAAAACATTTTTGCACATGCTTTACAGCTATCTTGAATTCATCACTGAAAGTTAACGCACATAAAAGTCATGGAGATAAGCAAGGCTCCCTGACTTGACTCATGTAGGTATACCTGGATTCAGGGAGATGTGGTGAATTGTTACGCAGCAAATATTTGAAAATTTTCATTTCAATCTGAAGTTAGAGACAATTCCAAGGCAGTTATCATGTTTCTCAGTGCACAGTCTTAGATACCATCAAAATGTTGAGATGATAAAAAATTCCTAGCACACTTTTTGTTCTCTTTTCTGGAACTTTTAACCCTATCGATTAGAAGTAAGGCTCAGTCTATGTTTCTTTGGAAAAATTTAAACTTCTCCACTTAAAATTCATGAACACTGTAGAAATGAACGTGTTCCTGCAAAAACCTTCACCTTAGAGAAGCAGCTTCCACAGATTATTGCAAATGGTTCAACATCTCAGAATAAGTGGCATATACTAATGATTTTCCAAGGTGGATTTCTTAGCATCATATATGGGAAAATACTACATATTACTTCATTTGGAAACGTTGGTATGCAATATTCTTCAGTAAAATTAAAGATAGTTTAGATTTCGAACCAACAACTGAAAGGATAAATCAGGAAAAAGGTCAATTATCACATTCAAAAGATAACATACTGCAAACTAAAAGACTTGGCATTTAGCACAAACTCATTTAATATTAAAGGAAATTAAAATCTGAATTTATTACAGAAATTGATGTGCTTGATAAATTAGAGCTGGCAGGTTTCTCGCCTACCTCTAACTGAGCACATCAGTAACAGTGGTATAGTTGTCATGGCTAAAGTTCTCATGATGTTGTGTTACATTTAAGTACTAGAGTGAGTACCTGAAAATGGCGGCCACGAAATTCATTCACCCAAATATTCAAGTTTATCTTAAATCATGACTAAAATTTATGCATACACATGAAAAAGCTTGCATGCTCATACTGAATGGCATTTGGTAAAGATATGAAGACGTACAACGACCAAAGAGAAAGCTTAACTCAAGATAATATTTCTTTCATACTTTTATTAAATAAAAACATTGATTAATGCATGCAGTGTTGGAGAATCTGTTTTTACCACCATGATATAAAGGTAACCATGTGCCAAATGACTTCAAGGCTCAAGTTAAGGATCATTCAATTCACTCTAATCAGGCAAGGTAAGGCTCAAAGTTCATTCTTCTTATATTATATGACAATAATCACCCTGAACTTCTGCTAGTAAACGCTCTGAGCAATACTCATACCTTCAAGTACATTTTCAACATGAGGCAAGAAAATGTATCATATTCAGGTGAAGAAGATTCCCACAAATATCACATACAGTAAACTCTCGACACCACGAAGCACGATTAAACGAAGTTTCAATTATGCAAAGCAAAATGGCTGGTCCCAACGAAAATCCTATAGTAATAACGTGGTAATATTCGAAAATACAAAGTTGCAAAAATACGAATTTTTTGAAATTACGAACTTTGGGCACGGTCCCCAGGAAAATATGGAATTCATTTTTACGAACCTCAGCGAAAAAATGCTTCAGCAAAACTACTTTTGACTGCATAAAGATATAACAAATCAGTGTTGCCGATTTTGGTGCATCAAAAATGAAATGCGTGAATAGTAGTGCATTCACCTCCCACATATGCTTGTATCTTCCCATCATTATCCACATGTAACTCCACGTATCATTTAGACCTTGAGTAATGTGGAAATCGTATTTAATGCCATTATTTATCCGGGCTATTTTATGTTTAACCTGTTACCAGCATTTTCTTAATGTCTACGGTTCTCTTTTGATTAAAGCTTACGTGTGACGGCACATACCATGATCACTGTCTTGCACCTGGAATTATGGCAGTTCAAATTCTCCGTGAACCCTAACTTGTTCTTTAAGGTGAGCAATCCTAGCTCAGCTCTCCGTGAAGGGGATGTCTGCAACAGCATGGACGGGTTGAGTGAGGGTGGGTGATGCCATTAGGAAATTTGGGCGGGTTATGTTGGTGAGGGTAAGGATTTTAACGGCCGGGGAGTTTGGATGTACAGTGCATGGGAGGGAAAAGGGTCCGGTTGTAGAGAGGGAAGGTCCCAGTTACAGACGTATCTTTTAAGAGGCCTGCAAACGGGTGCCAAAACCGGGAGACTCTTGCCCGCCCATGCCGGGTGTCCTCACCCGTGTTCACCTACGCCCGAGTGACATAGACCGTGCTCATTTGCCCCGGATGCCCGCATCCTAGGTGGGCGCCCGGGTCCTAGGCATGTGCTCGGGTTGTTCACCCAAACTGAGGGGAGGGGTGGTAAAAGAATGAGCGAAAAATATTTCAAACGGCAAAGACCCTTGAGAAAGATACGCGGTGGAGACGATCTCAGGGCGGTCGCCTGGCCTCGAGGTGGTGGCCCACCCAGCCGATGGGTGACCACCTATATTCAGCAAGTTCTCCATTAGGTCACATTTGCGATACTTCGGAAAAGTCCGTCAAATGTCTTTGGGTTGAGCCTTTCTCTTTATATAGTTAATAGTTTCAGGCTTAACGCTGCGGAAATCTTTCATCGTAGGAATGAAGGATGAAATTGAAACACTGCAATTTCCGCATTCAGTTTTATCCTCCATGACCATGGTTTCGTTGCAAAGCAACATCATCAGGTGATGATGTTGCTTTGCAACACCTGATGATGTTGCTTTGTTGTTCACCTGATGATGTTGCTTTGCAAAGAAACCATGGTCGTGGAGGATAAAACTGTGTGTGGAAATTGCAGTGTTTCAATTTCATCCTTCATTCCTACCTTTCTCTTTATCTCGCACACACAGGCGGGCGACCCTCGCCCTTATTTTGCCCCCATGTGCTGGACTCTAGTATCTTTATCTCTCTTGCCGAGCTTGAAGGAGAGGAGGGGGAGGGTGGATGGCATCATGGAATGTCTGAGGTTCCTTCTTCTTCTTCTTCTGGGCAACCCTGGGGGGCACGTGGCAGTGGCTGATTGGAACCGCTCTGGGTGTTGATTGGAATGGGGAGGGTCAGGGATATGGCATCTTTTGTTGTCAGGAGGGTCTTCGACCCCTTCTCTCACACTCTGACACCTCTAGACCATCCTCTTCGCTTCCCTCCCTCCCCCCTCCCCCCCCCCCAATATCCCTCGAAGATCCACCCATAACCACCTGCACGCACACCCCAGGGTTTCCCAGAAGACGAGGAAGGAACATCACAGAAGTTCCGTGATGCTATTCCCCCACCCCTTTCAAGCTCAGCAAGACAGATAAAGATACACCCACAACTGGGATCTTTCCTCTACGCAACCCCCCATGCACCGCAAACCCAAACTCACCGACTGTCATACAAGCCTTGAGGAGAGGATGGGAAAAATATGCCAAATCACGCCCCATTTCTCATCAAGGTCTTAGTAGTAGAAAAGAAACAATATTACCTCCCAAGATCATTTATTCCTCTGACGATAGACGGAAGACGCTACAAGAAATAACTTGTGAAGGATTTTTTTCCTGGAAATGGGTTTAGTTCCGTGCTTTTTTATAGCTAAGATTGGGCAATGGAAGACAAATAAAGCACAGTTGGGCCAGCTGCCATCATAACAGCGTAGATGTTTGAAGCAAATGTCCATTTTTAGCATTCAATCTAGATTCCCGTCTCTACTGACTATTCCGAAAATAAAATTCTTATTACAAAATGTTCAACTTTTGTTTTCTATACGTTTTCGATACTGGGATGAAATTTTGCCAACACTACGATCGCAGACTTAAAAGCATTGACATAGTAGGTACTTATTTTACGATCTTTTAAGACATATGTCTTTTAAGAATGCTTTCATGAATGACCACAAAAGATACAATGTTGCAGAAGAGAACAACAGTTAGAGAAAACAAAGATAACATTTTTTTCATGACTTTTTATTACGAAATTCGAAATTACGAAGTGACAATTTTCCGGTCCCGCTGACTTCGTATTATCAAGAGTTTATTGTATTTCAGATAGAAACTCTTTTTTAACAAAACTTTCGACAGATAACCTAGGCACTTGAGAGCAAGTGACAGTCTTTGTACCACCAGACTTAAGTCAATGTTAACAACATGACAGGCAAAAAAAATCAAAGGATTGCTAAGATAAACTCAAAGAATGTACCAAGACAAGTATTATAGCTAAATATCAATATCTTAATATAAAATGGTTATTTCATATGGCATCAAATACACGAATACCTGAAATATCTGAACAAGTAAGTTATTTTAGTGACTTTTGGAGTAAAATAAAAACTTTTTGACCAACTACAATGGTGACCTCATAAAAACCAAGTTATCTACGCTTTTTTAGCCATCTAATGATTACTGGAATCAAGAAACTCCACAACACTGAGCAAGTAACAACTCTTCAAGACAGCATGGACAAAAATCAGGCCTGTTCAGTTTCATTTATGTCATGTTTTTATGGACATTAATGAGAGAAGATCTGAGCTCAAGGTGATTACTTCCAAGCAATGCTAACAAGCTTAAGAAGATACAACTCGAACATGACTACACAAAAAATATTTATTGCTAGCATAACATTCACTAAGTGTTAAGACAGTACACATCATTAGAACAAGCTTAATCAAGCAACTAAGGAAGTCATGCAACATGGGGTTAGTTAGTCTAACAGCAATGTTAAACTGAAACTACAAACTGGCAACTAAAACTGGACATGACAGCAAATATCAGGCTTGATAACAGGATGACTAAGAGTTGACTAAGTCAAGGGGAGCTAATAGTCTCCCATCATAATCCCTCACCCAAACCGGAGGACCCAGAGGCAGAATGAATGGATCCTTTGTTGAGCAACACTATCACTTGCAGCACAAAGTCCTTTGGGATTGAATTGGAGTGGGGCATCACTTCATCCCGCAGCAACTCGATCACTTCACAGTCAATTTCTTCATCGGCACGTGTGTCCTCTGGGATGCGATCAGGGGGAGGTGAGCTGGCAAAGGCATGCAACATAGAATAACAACAGTCAAACCACAAAATCTCAGATGATATGGGCTCAATAGCAATCAGTGGCACAAGGGTCATATTCCACTCTGTAATCACATTACTTCCAATCGTACAGACTCACGATGATTGCCTTGTTTTGTTCTACGATCAAAATGATAAAAATTGATCTTGAGGTTTACCAAACCACTTCAAAGAATAAAACAAGGCACTGTGGCATTATAGGCCAAAACATGTAATAAGCTACAGCTGGGAATGTTGGGAAATGAAAAATCTTAGTCTCCCAACCTATTCTGAAATTTGACTGGCTCATCAACCCAATCGCTCAATCACATGTAAACAGAAAGTTTCCTATCAACCTGGACCAATCTGTATGATTCCTAATAAAACCTGCTCCTCCAATTTCACTAAGTATTTGTTCAAAAGGATTACAATCCCAAGTCGTACAACTGCATAGTAAAATGTGGCCTTTACTCTAGTCAGACTGAAGTAACAACTGAAAATCAGAAGTTCAACCCAAATGCCGAACTTCCAAGGACTAAAAGGTATGACTATGACTCGGGTAAAACCAAAGACTGATCATGGAATTAAAAATGAATGAGGAAAACAGCTTATGGGCTTAACAGATGATTCTGGGCACAAAAGAATGGGGTCGTTTACCATATTTTTTTATTGCCGAATCTGATAATTTGAAAAATAAAAACACTCATATTTTTCCGTTCTTCCATCGGTCGATTCATTCTTGAGTTACAAGCAGCAAAAAACTGATGAGTTTAACCCTTAAGGAAAAGTGGGCATGCATTGGACTTGCACGTCATCCAATCACAAGTGAGACTGTGAAGCTTCTTCGCTAAAGTACAATGGGGGACACACAGCTGACTCTGCTAACGGAAGTGGTTATTAGACCCCATTCAGGTTCTTTTGAAAGGCGATGCATATTCGACTACATCATAATTAGTGAATAAGTAAATGAACTTCGGCACACTTTTATTCACGCCAAAATGAATACGAAAATATTTTGTTGCTCAGCTGTTATGGGTGATTTGCAGGATGCAACAGGATCTATTCAGCCAGACCTCCCCTCCCCACCTTCACTTCCCTTCCGTTCTCCATCAAAATAGTCAAGGACAGGAGGAGGATGATGTAGTAATCGTTAATGAGGTCTCCATCGTCTCAGGCTCAACTTTGTGGAAGTTCATTTTATCGTAAATGAAAAGGAAAACTATGTTATATTCCACCAATTTATTCTCAGGTACAACTAGTTTCGTCACAGCGGTGTCATCTAAATTGGTGGAATATAACAAAGTTTTCCTTTTCATTTATTGTTAATGAGGTCATTTGGTGGGTGCCACCTTCTGCTTATTTTAATTTTTATTAATGAGCGAATGGCTCTGATAAGAAAAGTAAATTTTTTCACTAAAATTCATTTGTCATTTCCAACTAACGATGTCGTGCACGAAAGAGTGATTTTGGTTCTGAGTAAATGCCCCCATTCCTTTGATAATTCAACCACCTGAGATGAAATCAGTCTCATTCTACCTTAACCCAGGCAACTCAAATGGGAGCGTTTACTCGGAACCCAAATCGCAATTTTGTACATGAAATTGTTAGATGGAAACAAAAAAAGAATTTTAGTAAAAAAAATTAATCTTCTAACCATGACCATTCACTCATAAATCAAAAATTTAAATAAGCAAAAGGTGACGCCCACCAGAAAAGCTGCTGTGACAACATTGACGTCATTTTCCTCCCGTCCTTGACTGCTTTTAGGGGAGGGGAAGGGAGTGTAGGGGGATTCTCGGAAGGTCTGCTCGCACAGATGCTGTCGCAATTGCTCCAATTAGCCAAGTCAGCTGTGTTCCCCCCATTGCGGTAAGGCAAAATAGCTTCGCGGGCTCAGTTGTGATTGGATGAAGTCGATATGCGTCAGAGGTTGCACCACGCCCACTTTTCCAAAAGGGTTAAAAACATCAGTTTTTCACCGCTTATAACTCGGGAAATAATTGTCGGATCAAAAAATGGAAAAATACGGGTCTTTTTATTTTAAAAACTCTATCAGATTCGGCAATTAAAAAAATATGGTAAACGACCCCATTCTGTCTGATTGAAGATATAATTTTACTCCTACGTGCATTTACCTCTTAGGAAAAAGGAAGTGATCCAGTGTTGTAGCCAGCTCAGGCCACATTGCAAGGAAGTGCTCAGGCTGTTTCCTTGCTAGGGGTAAACCAGTCAATAATACTGTGAGAAGGCTATTCACTGCTAACTTCCACGTGGAGGGTGATGGACAGCTGTACTTCATGCCTAAGGGCACATGAAGTGCCTAAAAGTGAAATGAAAGAATTGGTGACAAACATTCAGGAAATCTCAAAGGGCTGGAAATACTTAGCAGTAAATGATCATGGGATGAATAATGGAAAGCAAAGCCACAGCCTTTTTAAGTAGAGAAGCTACCACTCGATCATAGATCAAAAAATAATAACTAAACATTGTTCCTCAATAATTATTACTGAAAAAACAAAATATTAAACCAAAGTCACAATTATCACAACATTTACAGGAACTTTACTAAGCACGATTATTATGTTTATTAAAGTTTAGAAGAAGATAGCTATACTTAGAGGCAGGGGCGTCGGAACTATTTTCACTGGGAGGGGTGAACGTTGAAAAGGGCTCTTAAGAAAAGGGCCCGGCTCCTATGAAAAGGGCCCGCATTTTTTTGCGGATAGGAGGAGTAGAGACTAGAATTCCGCTAAAGGTGCATATGAAAGTGGTAGAATCTGCGTCAGAAGGGAATAGGCAAGCTGGATACAAGTGAAATATAATTTTTATTAATGAAGACTCATTTCTCAAGGGCAGGGGGCAAATTCTGGGGGGGGGGGGGGGAGGGGGGCAAATGTCCCTCCTACCCCCCACTTCTGACGCCACTGTTTAGAGGGCTGGTTTTAGTAAATAACAATTTAAAGCCCAAAATGGGGTAAAGTAAGAGAGAAGTGAGTGTCATAATGAATGAGAAAACATATCCTGGGTTGTTAAACATAATTCATTTAGAATTACAAATGACAAATATTAATGAGAAGTGATGCAACTGCAGCAGAGCTAAGATGTAAATTATGAAAACGCATTATGAGAAAATATTGAGTTCTGGACAACCATTATTCATCATGCATTTTGCCTTAATAATTACCTCAATTATTTCCTTTAGTATGCCTCCCTCAATAACTGCTGTTTCTTGGGCGGTTTTTTGGTATAAACTGACTGTCATGCTTAAAGATTTCTCTCCAAATGGTACATAATTCATTGTAATCCATTCAGCCTGGAAAAACATTAAAATGTAATAAAACAAAATACAATAAAGCAAGGTAAAAATTAATAACATGCCACGATGTTAACATCTACAAAGAACAGAATTTCATATTTTTCCTAGCTCCCTTATTCAGAAAGTAGCAATTATTATCAGTAACACTGCCACACATGAACTCATGTCATCAAAGAGCAATTTTCTTTTTCATAATTCACATCACTTAACAAATTAAAGATTAGCTCTG
Source organism: Platycnemis pennipes (assembly GCA_933228895.1). NCBI lineage: Eukaryota > Metazoa > Arthropoda > Insecta > Odonata > Platycnemididae > Platycnemis > Platycnemis pennipes. The sequence goes on from OW121846.1 coordinate 55,764,231, forward strand.
AACCCCTACATTAATACAAGGGCTACTCACTAACAGAGACCTTATAACAAGACTACTGTTAATTATTAACTGTACTGATACACTGCTGTTTGATGTCCCATCTGGTAGCTATACTCCATGAACCATAATTTTTGAAGAGATACCAAAGACCTTAAGAAAATATCAAGAAAGATCTATCAAAAATCCCAGTAGAATACTATCATAACATTTCTGCCAGTACAGGGATTCTAAATTGGGCTCATTGTCTTGGAGACCAGTACTCTGGCCTGACCGCACGACCCAAACCTGACCCCTGAAGGACATAAAGGAGAAGACTTATGCCAATCTGAAGAGATTAGCTAATCAAAGAGTGGAGAGCCATACAAAACTAATTCAGGCTTGTTGTGATGAGTGAAGACGATTCTTCATTTAAGAATTATGGGTAGGTATCAATAAATTATTTTAAAATTAATGCAACTTATTCTTCAAGTACATTACAAAATAAAACACTTAAGTCATTCTATGCACTAAAATTATTCAAATAATCACCCATATAATGTAATTGCTCAGCATATCAACTAAATGCGAGGTCTGCTAGAAAAGTATCAGCCTTTTGGCCGGGGAAAAAAACTGGCATACCTGGAGCATTGGAAACCTAATCACCCTCAAAGTAGTCTTTTGGAACTATTGTCCATTGTTGGAAGCATTCTGAGAAAGCCTCTTTCGGAAGGAGTTTAGCTCGGCTGTCGTTGAAGCCATAATGTCCTCTCTTGTCTGAAATCGTGTTCCTTTCAATGGCCTCTTGAGTTTGGGGAACAGTTAGAAGTCGCAAGGGGCCATATCAGGAGAGTAAGGAGCCTGTTGAACCACAGGAGTCTAGTTTTTTGCCAAAAGAGTCTGAATCAAATGTGAGGAATGTGCTGGTGCATTGTCGTGATGGAGACGCCAATTTCCTGTTGACAAAAACTCTGGCCTCTTGCACTACACAGCATCACGTAGGTGGCGGAGGACATCTCTGTCGTACTCTTTGGTGATTATTTGACCCTGTGGTGAGTACTTTCAGTGTACCACACCGTGGGAGTCAAAGAAAGCAGTTAGCATTACTTTGATGTTGCTGCACACTTGACTTCTTTAGTCTTGGTGACGTGGAATGCTTCCACTGTGACGACTGGGATTTGGTTTCCGTAATACGTTGTACACCCAGGACTCGTCCCCAGTGATTATGGTGTCATGAAGTTGGGGTCACTGTTTGTGGAGTCCAGCATGTCCTCTGAAACTTCAACACGAAGTTGCTTTTACTCCGCCATCAGCAGCTTCGGCACGAATTTTGCCGCCACCCTCTTCATGGCCAAATCTTCGGTCACAATGGAATGTACAAAAAAAGTGCTGATGCCCACCTCTTCCGCAATTACTCGGATAGTCACAAGATGGTCTGCATCACCACAGCGTTCACTTAGGCAATGAGTTGGTCATTTTGGCACGTTGATGGCCGACCGGAGCGTGGCTCACTCTCCACCAACGTTCGGCCATATTTAAACCAGTTGTACCACTCCTTAATAAGTGTGATGCCCTTAGCATCATCACCAAAAGCCGACTGAATTTTCCGAATGGTCTCCATCTGGCTGTTGCCCAGTTTCTGGCAGAACTTGATGCAGTACCATTGCTCCAGTCACTCCGTCATTTTCCTTACAATGAAAAACCGACGAGAGCACTACACACTACCTCACTCAAATGCTGCTTGCCAGCAACAGATGCTATCGAAAGGCAGGAAAAATATCACACATGTGCACAAAGGTTCAAGGTCGGCTCATACAAGCCCACTTGACTCACATCCATCAGGTTTTCGGAAAAATAATAAGGTCGGATACTTTTCTAACAGACCTCGTACAATGGCAAAAGTGTTTAACAGGATAAATATGTTGAAAACGTTTTATACTCACTGAAACACCTTTAATCTGCATGATATTTTTTGTCTCTATCTTCCCATAGGGAGGAGCTTGACAGGAAAATTTACTGAACAAAAGCAGCTGCCTGAAAATGGCTGTTATCATATTCTTCATGCTACCAGGGCTAGAAAAGGCTTCCTGAAAAAATTATGCAACAATTAACAATGAAGTAAGGAAAAAAACAACAACAAAACTAGACAAGATGCTTTTAAAGCAGTGCTGGGCATCATTATCAATACATGACCTATAATGAAGGGTGTGAAGTAAAAAAAAGAACTAAGATCACCAGAATATTGACTAAGCAAAATATCTATTTGCCTGCATATGGGATGTACTTGTTCCCCTCAAAATACATTAATATGGGGTGTGTCTTATGCCCCATGTGGTAATCAAAATTATCAGTTCAAATTACAGCTGATCTAAAACTTCAGGTTAATAGCAATACATTTTGGTCCTTTTGCAAATGAGTGGTTTCCAAAAAATCGTTTCCATGATTTGTTTCTCTTTTATGAAAATAATAAGAAGTATGATATATTTTGTGTGTCATTAATGAAAGAGGGAGAATTACAGTAAAATAGAATGCAGATCCACTAAGATCTCAAGGTTACGGTTCATCCAACGTACACATTCGTAATCACATAATGCTTGATGGTGGGGAAAATTTGGACAAGTATGGCAGATTTTTGTGTGTTTCACTCATGATGTAATAACCAATGTCTCCAGTCAATTCAATTTTTTAATAAATTAATTTTGTCGTTTCACCATCTATTTAATCATTTCAAACATCAAAGCCAATTATAACAATAGAAAATAGTCTCAACAATTCCCAATATTCCTCTGCTTAACAGCAATTTGATTTGGGAGTTTTGGTGATTCAAGGCTGGATTTCAGATCTTTTTTCATGTTTTCACCACCGTTATCAACTAGGCAAGCTCGCCCAGAAGTGCACTGAAAAAAATAAGCAATCCATTTATTAGCAATAAATCAAGATAATTACCTTTTGAAGGAGCTCCATACTAGTCAAAACACCTTCTTGAAGGGGTGTTAAAGATATGTCATTGACGGAAGGCAAAATAAATGGAGAGGATTCACCATGGATAGGAACTGTCACTGAGTTTTGAAGAACCTGACACAGTTTTTGTAGATCAGCTGCCAAAAACCTGAAACATAAAAATGAGCACATCAAAGACGTTATCTAACCTAAAATCTAATAAAACAATCCACTGTTCACTTTAAAGGGAACTTTTCACTTTTCACAAAGGGAAAAGGCTTAGTTGATTCCAAAATATTCATCATGATTTTTAGATAACTAATGTTAGTTGTCAGTTTCTACTTCATCCACTCCCAGTAAAGAGGCATGACAGGTACAGCCATTCTAATCACCCAACACTGCAAATGCCGCAAAACATGTTCTTCAGGCCAACAAAGTTCATTTAGATATACTTTCAACCTCATCACTTACTCCTCTATCATGCCTGAATACAGTTAATTACCTTTCAGTACTATCTCCATTTGCTACATCTTCCTAATTTCACCTGACAACATTTTTTACTCCCCAAGCTTGCCAAACACATCATCATCCATCTTCCTATCCACCCAGCTTTAAACTCCTTAGTCTTTCTTCATACCCATATGCCAAAAGTCTAGCCTACACACTTCAGCTGATGTTAAAATGAATGGAATGTGTGGCCATGTACACAAACTACTACCTAATACTGGTTAGTGAGACATATTTGGATCCTTTGGTGTGACATTCAGGTACAACATCTGAAACTACAGACTAGACATAAGTGTTGCAAGTAGCACTTCTAGGCACCACTCTTACTTCGAATCTATCATGGGGGAATCTTATTTGAAATGCTTGTGGCACAACACTGAAGAGACTGATTTGTTAAATAAAATGTGGGAAAGTTTTCAAATGAAAAAGTAACACGAATATGCTCTTTTGCACTTTTAAGGCCACATCTGGCATATGCATCGAGCATTTTGGATCTAATGATTAGAGATTTAATTCAGGAACTAAACAAGATACAAAGGAACAGTGCATTTTGTAACAAATTCCTATGAAAGTACAGAGAGCCACTCGCATTGTAAGAGATTAGTTACGAAACTCTAGAGACTATGAAGTGGTTTGAAAGATTTTAGTTACTTGAAAAATTAAATTACACGAATTCAAATTGAATGCTGCGGATATATTTTTACCCCCAAACTACATTAGCAGGATGAACAGAAGTGAAAACTTAAGAGATACAAACTGTCAAAAACGAGTGATACCAGAATTCGTAGGTTGATTATTCAGGGGAGACGACCGGCAGCTGAGGTCATTTGCACCATTTAGGATAGTTTGGTAATTGGGTATTGGTAGGTGTTTTCAGGGAACGGAGGAAGGGTGGAGAGAACCCTGGCGTCGGCATTAGCCTACTCTTTACGAAAGGTGCCAAGGGGACCATGGCTTAACGTCCCATCCGACGGACAGAGTACTGAACTTTATATGCCCTCCACGTGGCACTCAAGTGGAGACCGGTTTTCCACTGAAAAAAATGCCACTGCCGGGAATCGAACCCGGGCCCTCAGGATGGGAGGCCAGTACTCTAGCCACCACACCAACCCGATCCCCACCAGAATTCGTATTTCCTACACATGATACATGACTACAACACAAACACAGTGTAATTCTTCCAAGCATATTACACACCACACAGCATTAATTTAAGTTGTTTCAGATAAAAACTCAACTTCACAGCTAGCGACCTACCACCCCCTGCCATACACCCTTGTGGTGGCTCACGGGGTGAAATCTAGATGCAGTTATACAGATGATGCAGAGAATTGAAACTGCTGCACTGATCAGCAAGAACTGCCAGCAGGCAGATGCATGTTTCACTCACACATTTGATCAGACAAGATATAATGCCCTACCATGTTGCGTCCAATCTGGTTAGTGATACATATCTGCTGATTAATCATGACATAAATGCACACCTATTTTTAATGTGCTGGAACACAGCCGGGAACATCTGGATGAGGGCAGTAAGGAATGCTTGCGATGGAATATACAATTCTTCTCTCATGTCATTGTCACTGGGTGGAGATGTGCTGTCGGCCCCAATACTCAGCCACACTCGCCATGCCACTCCCCAAATGTCACTCTCCTCGGCAGCAGTGGCATTGGCAGTTCCTCCACTACCATCGGCACCCTTGTTCAGGTACAGGATCTCTTGGAATGATTTGAGGGCAGCCAGCGACACCTGACAGGAAGGAAAAGACATCCACATGTAGGCAGTTCCTCACTTGACTGGATTGCAATGTGGCAAGATGAGAGAAGTCAAAAAAATGGTAGAGGGGACAACATAGACAGAAAAAATTAACAGATAAGTGTTACAAGATACAAGCAGGCCAATTTAATTTTCTTCCCTTTAATACCCACAATACTTCATATGAATTACACAATATATTTTTCGATCTGCATTAATGACACAAAAATAGCAATGCACTAAAGCAGAGGGGATAATAGAGACAACCAGGCACCATTAAATGAAATTTTATAACTGATTATCCTAGTCGTGACTAATATTATGAATATTATTGGCAGTCCCCTACATCCTCAACTGTGTCATTAGAGCAGACAAAGAGTTTTAAAATACATTTGTAAGCATCGATCTAGAATCAGATTAGGAGACTGAAAGTAACAATCAGACTGACCTGCAGGACTCCACTTAAAAAGTCTTAATAACTAGTCACTAGAGCTAATACTCGAATACCTTGAATACTAGAAAGTATTCGATACTCAAAATCTCGAATAATTATGCTATATTTGGTGTTGATAAACTACATCATATTTATTCAAAACTAGAGAGGATATGGTGTATTAACGCTTTCTGCTCACTTATCAAGACTTATAAAAGTTAATGTACTCAGCATTTCATAATTAGTATAAAAAATGTATTATGGATTTGACATTTTAAAGCCAGAATTAATTTTTTTAAATTTAATCAACTTGTAGCGTTTTACTTCCACAGGCAACAAATTAATTTGCAGAATAACATTTAGCATATCAATGGGGTCATTTACCATATTTTTTTTATTGCCAAATCTGATAGAGACTACGGGTACAACTGTCATTGACTTGTAAACTCGAGTGTCATGACTTTTTTCCACGACAGTAGTGGCGTGGTGCAACCTCTGATGTATATCAACTTCGTCCAATCACAACTGAGCCCGCGAAGCTAATTTGCCTTATCACAATGGAGGAGACACAGCTGACTCTGCCAATAGGAGCAGTTGTGACAGCATCTGTGCGAGCAGACCTTCTGAGAACCCCCCTCCACTCCCTTCCCTTCCCCTAAAAGCAGTCAAGGACGGGAGGAAAATACGTCAATGATATCAAAGCAGCTTTTCTGGTGGGCGTCACCTTTTGCTAATTTTACTTTTTGATTTATGAGTGAATGGTTGTGGTTAGAAGATTAATTTTTTCACTAAAATTCTTTTTTCATTCCATCTAACAATTTCGTGTACAAAATTGCGATTTTGGTTCCGAGTAAACGCCCTCACTGCAATTCTAGTATTCAAGGTATCTGAAATTCTAGATATTTGAGTCATGATTTAATATTCGAATTCAATATTCAAATTCAAAATATTTGTTATTTGACCCATCTCTACTAGTCACACATTGGTCTGTTCAGAACGAGAGCACAATGGGGTCTCATTAGTCTGCATCCAAGAAAAGGATTGGCTTCCAGTGACAAGATTACCTCCTCATTCTTGTTATCACATTGGAATGAAATTGCTCAAAGGCGGGTTTCTACAGCCACAACTGTTTCAGACTGGACTATGGGGTTTTAAAATACCTTTGTATCAACTAGAATCAACTTAGACAACTGAAAGCACTAACTTTCTTCCTCTTATAGCATTTTAAGAACACTGACTTCAAATAAAGGGCAACGGCCTAGCCACGTTGGCACACCGGTTCCCATGAGATCACCAAAGTTAAGCAACGTTCGGCGTGCACGGAGGTTGAATGGGTGGCCCCCTTCCATACCTCTACCATGGTGCTCTTGTCCCCATTCTGCAAGTGGCAGGCAGGTTAAATGTGGGTTGGCACAATGGACTTAAAGAGGTCTAAGTGCCAGGGGAGCTCTAGAAGGCCCCTGCCCACCCCTCCAATTTATTTTATTTCTAACTTCAAATAAATGTAAGATTAAAATGTAACTGTAAGATTAAAATTTAACTTCAGCTTCATGCAGAAATTTCCTTTCGTACCTCATTGTTTTTACTGAGGGCGGAGTTCTCAATGAACTCGAGCAGAAGAGACCAAGCACGAGGGAAGTCACCCAAATTTTGAAGCAACTGTCTCTTGGTGTTGAATACCCTGGCCACACCAGATAAGGTCAAAACCTGGAAGGAGTCATGAATTATGTAAATAACATGGAACAGTCAAGCACAGTGCACATGTGTAAGCCATTAAGATCCAAAATATCACCTGAGTTTCAGCCCATTGCTTCTGAGCAGTGTTTCTGGAGTGATGAATTAATATATTCCCACCAGTATCAACCTTCTCACTACTGGCAGAACTGGATAGACTGCGAACTTTGTCCAGCAAAGGAAAGAGAACCTAAACGGAATGAGGAAATTTATCATTGAAATTACAAAGGTTGCTGAAGGTACAGATTGAAGTTACACAGGGGTTCTCCAATGTTAAATGAATAATTCTTAATTAAACATCGATAGGATAACACAGCATCAGATAGATAAGATAGAGCAGTACAAGGATGAAATCTGATAGAAACAGGATGACAATCCATAAAAAGAACTACACAATGAGATATTGAACCCATGCAAATGAAACAACCACATTCTCCAATCACCTGCCACAACACAGCTTGCCATGTTGGCTGATGAAGCAACGCTCCATGCGCAGATATGGTGGAAAAGAGTGTTTGGCCAGCTGATTTTCTCACCGCAGGCCGAGAGTCCACACACAGATCTCCTAAATTGTAAATAAAGACATTATGTAATTCCCTTCAAACTCATAAAAAAGTAACCAAAATTATTTTTAGTGAATGAAATAATATTTTTACTCTTGCCTGCAACATCTATCCAAACAAGATTTAATCACAAAACACAATCACATTTTGCAGTAAATTGCAAGGATTGATTTATTATATGAAATAATAAAATCTTACCCAGCCTTGCGTATAAGCACATCCACAGTTTATCAAAAGGAGGCATGTTTGGAGTCCCAGGAAAGTCAGGGAACACATTTGAATCACCCGAAAGAGATTGGCACAATTTTTCCTGATTCTGATAAAAATAATCTGAAATATTCCACTGGAAAGAAATATGAAAACATTGATGACTTAGGAAAAAAGAAAAATGAATACATAAAATTACTACATTGGGGTCTGAAGGCATGCACTTCATTCAAACTAGCCAGTTCTATTTTTCTGAGAATGAACAATGAAATTTCTCCTTTAGCACTGTTGCAATTATTCCTCTGTTCCTGACAAAAAAATAAATTGGGAAAGCTCCCATAAAAATAAGAATGTGAGCCGATAAATCAAGCATCTACATTTCGTTGGCATAACCAACAGTCATAATTCCTTAGTAATGAATAATGTGAGTGGCCCACAAATCTAGTATCCAGTATAGCATGCATAACATTTGATCACAATGTCACCATTAATTCGTTTACATGACGGTTATGATTCCTCAGCAATGAATTTGCTTTTGCTTAAGTGAAAGGGAGCGTGCTTTCACTCTTTTTGTCAAGCTTTGGCTGTAACATCATCAGAAAATAAACCAAAACAACCCAATGATTCATAGATACATAATTACCTACAGTAAAATTCTTCAATCATGAACAAAATACTAATTAATTTCATGAAAAAATAATAAACTACAATATTAATCAATTATATGAAAGGCATAATGAAAGAGACATTAAAAATCTTGAACCTATTCTCCAGGAAACAAACTTCATAAGATACTCACTCACTCAGTGATTCAACCCAAAGGTTGGTTTGCATAGGTGAGGGTAGAGCAGGGCTCATATCAACTTTCCATTTTCAATTTCCCTGACTTTTCCCTGATTTCCAGTCCCAATGTTTGAAATTTCCCTGACTTTATGTCAATGGCAAAGCAGTCGTGTAGAGGAATTTTATGGAAAAATGCAGCAAGGTATATTGTGAAATAAAATTTATTTATTCCAGGAAAGTAATATATTCCGGTCAAAATTCAAAAACAGAACAACGGACGAGCAGACCAAGAAGCCAGATCCCGAAACCGAGCGAGCCGCCAAGTCGGCACTACCCCACGCCACCCAGCCAGGACGGAAAGCTGACATCAACAAAATGCTCACCTTGCTACTCAAGTGCAGCAATGCTCCGTGCATTCAACCATGATTTTCATCTTTTTGCTGCGCCTCTGGAAATTTTACCTGACCAGAATCTAATTTCCCTGACATTTCCATGACTTCCAGTCCCGACTTTTATTTCCCTGACATGTCCATGACTTCCCTAACTGGTATGAACCCTGTAGAGCTCACCCCAGACTAAGCCACAGGCGTGTGAATTTCACACATTCAGGGTAGGGGGGCCAGTTCCTTTTCCTGGGCCACCTCGCACTCTGAGGATTTTTCATTCGGGGGCATCCAAAGGCTTCACCCGGATTTGAACCCAGGATCCTTCGATCAGTAGCCAAGTGCTCTACCCACTAGGCCACCACTCTCCCTTCATAAGATACAGACACATGAAATTCACTTTTAGCAATCAACCTCAGAGAGACACAAATCCATGGACTTGAATTGGATACCGACTAGCTATATAAGAGAGTTAATTACTTTTACAGTTTTATCTTATGATATGGCCATAAAAACATTCACACTCACCATTAAACCCACAGCAGTAAGAGAAATGTTTAATTCCTGAGTCTGGGACCCAAATTTGGCAGCAGTGTCCACACAATGCGGTAGGCAGCGCCAAGGCATTACTGGCAAAAAATCAGTGACGACCAGCTGAAGGCATTGAAAAGCTATTCGAATAAGATTTTCCCTGCAAAAAGAGGAGGCAATTAGTAGAAGAGAAATAAAGTGAGTCTTAAAATATAATTAAGAAAACCTTGACCATGAACGAGCTACAATTAACCCTTACAGAGCCAGCCAAATGGTCTTGCAAAAAATTTCACCAGAAAATATTTATAATCCAATGATATTTTTAATAGGGATGGGTCGGTTCCACTTTTTTTCGGTTCCGGTTCGGTTCCTAACTTCGGTTCTCAGTTCCGATTCTCGGTCCCGGTTCTTAATTTACCACTTACTTTGCATTGCTCAATGGTAAGATAAGGTAATCAATAATCATTTTCAGAGACTGAATTAGAATAATTCGCGACTTTGAAGCATCTAAGTACACTATTTCACCAGGTTTTAATGTGAAGCCTCCACTTTCGGAGTTTGAGTAGGTTTCAAACTGGTTTTCGCACCAATTATTTCGGTACCGATTATTTTTGGCCTCGGTTCCGGTTCTAAGCTCAAGAACCGGTGGAACCGAGAACCGAAGAACCGAACCGACCCATCCCTAATTTTTAACTTTGTGAATGATGCAGCCCGAAGGAGGAGAAAAATGGAGCTTAAGCTGAAGAATTATACACACCTGATAACTAAATGGTAATGCTGAGAAAGAGTGCTTACACACCAGTGAAGAGCTTCGTGCAATACAGAGAAAGGATAGCAATGGTGAAGATCAAGACCAAGCCTACAAACACCATTGTGGTGCAGGTTTACATGCCTAGATTGGACTACGGAGATGAAGAAGTCTAAGAGGATATCATGAAAGGAAATAAAACAGGTTAGAGGAGAAAAAACTTAATTACACTATAAGACTGGCACACTGTCATTTGCAAAGGTCAAAATGGAAGGAATATTGGAAAATATGGATTGGGAAATCGAAATGAAAGAGGAGAAAGACTATTACAATTCTGCACATAACACAAATTAATGGTAGCAAGCACATTGCTTAAAAACAACCACCAAAGAAGATACACTTGGAAGATGCCAGAAGATAGAAGATTACTAAATTATCTAAATTTAGTGAAGAAAAGATTCAGGAACTGGGTGAATAGCTGTAAAAGCTCCCTGGGTCAGATATTGATGGTGAACACAACCTAGTAGTGATAAAATACCATTTGAAATACAAGAAACTGAAGAAAACAATGAAGAATATATGGAAAGTAAAAAAATTGAAGGAGGCTAAATATTGGTTGGCCTTTCAGAAGGCAGTGGAAAATGAGTTGAAAGAATAAATTACTGTAACATCAGTGGATGGGAGATGAGAAAACAAAAATGAGAAAACTGAAGAATGGCAACTGCTACAAAGGAATATGAAATGAAAGTGTAAAAATAAAAAAGCTATAGAAATGTGACGCACAAAACAACCTCCCATATGAAAAGGTGGAAGCTGCCTATAGGACAGTGAGGAACCTCATCAATTAATGAATGGAGAACTTTTGAAAAAAAATGAGATAAATTAAAGAGATAGAAGGAATATTTGGAACAATCATGCAACAGAAGTAATCTCAGTGCGAAGGTTATCAAAGAAAAACTTAGGTTGAGAAGAATGAAATGGACTCAATTTTGAGATCAAAATTTGATGCATCAGTAATGGACCTGCAAATAAATAAAGGCTTCTAGAATTTATTATGCTCCTGCCAAGCTAATTAACAATGCAGCAAGAAAACATTAACTCAACCATCTGCATCCTGTACTCAACACAAGAGATTTCTGTAGACTTTAAGAAGAACATTCTTTAAGACTTTAAGAAGAGCCTTCAGTGGTGCTGGAAATTTGGTTGATAAAAAAAGAAATCGATTAGATCCTGACAGAGTGAAAATGTTGCATTTTCTAAACAAAAACCAATAATCTGTTTTCGTGGAATTTTTAATTTCTTTTTTAAGAAAAATAAAACTTTGATTTATATTTGGAATTGCCCATTCTTTATATTTGCTCTCGAACAGGTCCTTAATTTCAGTGAGTGGGATTATATGACCATTATTCATTTATTATTTACTTTAACAAATAAGATTCAGCTTCAATTGGATTTAATTAGAGAATTCACGAGAAAGGAAGCATTATTTAACAATTTACAGATAAAAGAAATATTTGAATTTAATAAAATTGAGGAGGATCAGGATTTGGGATTAGGATTTGATAAAAAAAACAGGATTTGGAGTCGATCAAATTTTGGATTTGCCCCATCACTAATCCTAATCATTCATCGTTGGCATGCACATTATGCATCAGGACGACTTTGAATCATAGACAAAGTAGTACAAAAAATAAGTCACCAATACGACTAAAAATACTTTCGCTTTTCCAACAACAAGTAAAGAAAACGTAAATTTTTCAAGTAGACATATACTTGCCCGTGGGAAACTAATAGCTACTACCAGTATTATCCCCTGATCATCCCTGTCATTTTTTGCTACCCGTTTTCCCCAAACATAAATCCATGAGGGGTATTCCTAGTACAGTAATCGTTTACTGTGCGTGTGTGCTCAAAAACGTTTTCACAGGCATTGGAAGAGATACTATGGCATTCAGGCGATAAATTCAAACATGCATATCACATATGGAAGCGTTTTTCTCCCTACATATTTCAGACTGATTACACAACCTTACTCCACGGCCTCATTATTCCGGCTGACAATAGTCGTCACCGAAAGAATCAGGTTTCATTTACCATCCTCATTGAGCATTTCGATGTATTCATCAAGGAAGGATATCTTCTTCGAAACTAAACATTGCCCTTCCCTTCTTCCGTTGCCAACAGCCAAGGAAAAAAAAATTCAGAGTTTGCTTGGTTCATAAGATCACTTACTTTGTCGCATTAATTCTATATGATGTTTTAATCTGGGCGCATGAATAATCAATGGTAAAAAACATTCATATGCCCATACATATTTAGGTCGTATAATGCTACAAATTTCTCACCATTCTATCCTACCCAGCGATCAAAAAAATAACCTATAAGATATCTTCTCAGCTGCAATCCTCCGGAGTGACAAGGAATCTGGTAAGGCTTTTGTGGCCTAATCCTTGTTAGGGCTACACATAAGACTAGATGATAAGTAGAACCATCCTATGAAATACCCTAATTCATGTCATAAGAGACGGGGCAGACAACCTCGTCAGAATCCTAGTCCATTCGGAGGCACTTTCATCTTTCCCTTGCGTTATCGGACAATAGACCCTAGAGGACATCAGGGGTAGGAGTTAGTTGATACCCAGCCAGTTGGGAAGCAGGACATGAATTGACCGGGATCTTTGGGTAGGGGTGTTGATGCAAAAGGCTCAGTGTGTTAACACGGTCAAGGACATGGAACCCTCTCAGTTAAAGAGAAAAAGTGTTGGAAGAGAAGGTGAAAATGATCCCCGAAATTGAATCAAAAAAGTTAAGTAGAAGTGCTGTTGCAGAAACGTTTGGTCATTCTGTCACCATAAGAGCATATAACTATTTTATAATAAACAATTGTTCTTCGGATTTCTTCCTGAATTATTATTCGCTGATTTCCTTTTCACAGATTACCGGAAGTGATTGGAAATTAAGGAAAGCAAAATGGAAATGCCCACCCATTCCCATGTTCTTTTCTCCCCTGGCAGTCCCCACCAAGAAAATTCACCCCAGTTTTCCATCACCTTTGCTCAAAAACTTCATCTTTCTTTCCCCCACTACCTTTTTTTTTACATTTGCAGGGAACCCAGCAAAGGTTTTCCTTCCCTCCCACACTGGTCATCTCACCTCCAGTGACCCTTTGTTTTGCCACCCCTGGGTGGGCAAGAGTCACCCCCTCCCTCCCAAGTCCCCAGTGAGGCTTCCCAACTGGCTGGGTATCAACTAACTCATACCCCTGATGTCCTCCCAAATCCCCTTGAGGAGATAGGGCCCCTTCCTAAGCCCCTTCCCTCCCTCATGCAGTGTCCCCCACTAGCTCAGCAGGCCTCACATGCCCACTTTTGAACCCCTGGAGTGCCCCCTTTCCCAAGGAATCTGTGCACAGAGTGTAATACATTCAAATATTGTTTCGTGGGCATACAGTAGAACCTCTATTTTACGAAGTTGAAGGGACCCAAACATTTGAGCTTTGTAAATCAGAGGGTTTGTAAATTGGAGGTTATCTTCCACTAACTCCTCTGTCTCCGGAAATGATGTGTCACCAAAACCAGCTGATCTCCAACAGTAGAAAATAGTTTTAGTACTCTGGCAACACCTTGCACAGCATGGAGCAATGTCCATGGAGGCATATCATGCACATAAGATTCTTGATCTGTGACAAATGTACGTCTACTAAAACTCTGCTGACAAGAATGCGAGTATACATTCAATGCAATTAAACACTATGCTGTACTGAACTTGTCAAATAGTTATGTTATGGTTGAAATCAAACTAATTACTATAACAAATAATAGTCATCAGCTCATTCTGGGAAAAAACAACAGATATTATGTGAAATTCTCTGTGTGCAGTGTATTTGCCAGAAATTGAAAGGATTTAAAAATTACAACTCAATTGTATTGATTCCCTGTATAGCAAAGGCATTATTCCTAAGGCTAGGAGACTCACTTTAGTAAAAGAGAATGAAACAGCCATGAATTAATGAAAAACAGGTGAATATTTTTTTTCTACAAATTTATAATGGTACCTATGAACTTGGCTGCTGCAACTGAATTAAGTTCTTGTAGCTGTTCAGTTGGTAGATCTCAAAATAAGGGGAATAACTCATAAGAGAATTAACTCATCCCGCGGAGTATTTTAAGCATATGCAGTTATGCATAAATTAATGGAAGGGGATATAATTAGTACTAGTCGATTTGTGTTTAAAGAAGCCATTTTAACATGGGAAAGCCAGGGATGCGTTTTAACTAGGAAATTTCAAAACAAAGATCCAACTGACCCAGTATATTTCAGTGAAAAGACCAGAAAATGCCTTTTTTGAAGAAAGCATATAGTTTGAAATACATTTAATAATATTTCACCGCTGATGAAAGTCAATCTGAGAAATTCACTCAGTTAATTTGAAATTCCCTCTTTATTAAGATGCGTTCCACAGTGCTGACATCTAGCGGTGATTTACGAGAACTATTTACTCGCGGCTACATAAAGCGATCGCGTTCTAAAAGACGCGATCGTATATTCATACCTAATTACGTAAAACACTTCTAATGAAAAATTAAATAATCAAATTGCATCAAGATTTGAATATAAGTAATTTATTATTGCAAAATTAGTATTTTTTAATGAAACTAAGCTCCACGACAGCTGCAGCAAACAACTTCCTACGGGAATGCTATTTTCAAGTAAAAGGAAGAACAAAGTTCTGAATTGGGGTTACGGCAGCTACCTTAAAGCTAATTTTAAATAATTCCAGAGAAAATATGGATCCTTTGTGACGACGAGTTAGGTATTCGCAATACATAAAATGATAGAAAAGGAATAGAAAATACCAAGCACTAATCCGATTATTTTATCAAGTGGGGCATTGCTTTCGAGAAGTAAGCGTCGTTTCATACGTCTTTGAACATTTTTTCCTTGGGTCATATAATTAGGATTGAATTGCGATTTGGATGATCAGTCTCTGGGATTTTTGCTACAGTTTAAGCACTTCAAAAAGCACTAAGCTGACATTCGATTTTTCCACATTTTCCCATATGAAATACTTGGACCGAGGGCCCTCTCAACATGACCTATCTGGCTTCAGCTGCTCCTGTTGCGGTATACAGCGATCGTTATTCCATTGTGCTGAGTTCAGTGCTAAAAAATCATTTCAAAAACTTCGTAAAAAAGAGGTTCAATCACTCCTAGGGACCGGCCTCTCACTTCGCAAATCAGTAAAATCGAGGTTTCGTAAAATAGAGGTCACTTTACATGGTTTTCCTATATACAAAGATCGGGACCGGCGGAATGGTTTGTAAATTGGTGTCATTTCGTAAATTAGAGGTTCGTAAAAAAGAGGTTCTACTGTATCTTGATTCATGATGCATAATCTGTTGAGGTAGAGCAGGAAGAAGATAAGCTGTGACTAAGCTGCATAAGGATATGATTCTTTCGACATTTATTTCCTGCACACATCCCTTGGCCTTGAATCCCAAGTGACTTAAGATACTCGGAGAGCATGGGACTCCTGGCTGTTTTTGTGAGGGTGAATGGAGTGATCCCCTCAGTGACGGGAAAAGACATAAGACTTCCAATTCCGTCTTAGTTTGTGGTCAGAACTAGAGCTGCAATGCTCCGAGGAAAATCCCCTTGCCTGATTGGAAGCAAAGAAAGAACGATACGCAAAAATATTCCACAATTTTTAGGTGTATCGAATCTTTAAATTATGCTTGCAATTTAGTGAAACAATAGCAGGCGACCTGATTTGAATAGTCACAACTGAAGTTTTCGCAGAGTAGAGTGAAAAATGTAAATTATGGATTTATGTTACCATCGAT
Source organism: Platycnemis pennipes (assembly GCA_933228895.1). NCBI lineage: Eukaryota > Metazoa > Arthropoda > Insecta > Odonata > Platycnemididae > Platycnemis > Platycnemis pennipes. Next base: position 55,780,635 of record OW121846.1, read on the forward strand.
GGCAACATAAAACCATCATTAGTAGCTGAAGAAGTGTAAAGAAAATTATCACGCATTCACCATTGAAGTGCGTGGTTCGTACAATCTACTTTAGGAAGGAGGAAAAATAAAGATGAACTCCATTTTAATCTCTTCTTTCAGAGCCTTCGTCTCGGAAATAACCACGCAAAAAAGGTTATGGTTGTTATTTCTCGAAATTAACGGGCGTATCATTATTTGTACAAAATACATGATACATAGCATCTGCGAGAGAATCTTTTCACTGTTTTAGCTTAATTTAGTTCTAATCTATAAAATCTGATGTGGAGCATATGATTTTCTTTTAGCGGCAATTTATTCCTCTAAATTCTATATCCGGAGCAGTATCTAGTTACAAATGATCCCCCAAATCGCACACTTCCATAGTGTATGCATACATCAATACTGGCTTAAAAATATGAATACATCATCCACGAATACGTTACAAATTTTTCAGTAGAGATAAAAGTAATATTATAAATGCGCAAATGAAGCTTCGTAGGCCTAGTCCAAACTGCACAAAAATTTTGCGAAGATGCTGGATTGCTTCTTACTCATTGGAAAAAAGGAAAAATTAGCAGTGTTTAACTTAATGAACCGTGTTGACATGAATACACATTTATAGATACATTCATGAATTATGGCATCGTAAATCATGCAATTACATTGCAGGAGTGCATATATTCCAGGAAACAAAAAAATAGCTTCATCGTAATGTTGGTCAAGAATACTTGTTCATACAATATTTGATATTACGAATTGTCGATTTTTCCGGTCCTGTTGACTTCATAATGTCAAGTTTCTACTGTAAATGCATATTGTTCAGCATAATCAATATTGAAAATCGATTCTTAGGCTAACTTATCAAATCACTTGTCATAGAGCAATGTCAATCATCAAATGACAAGTACAATGTCAATTCTGGTCCAAAATACTATTCATAAAGGCAAGATTGACAAGATACATACCCGTGATGATCAGAAACAGCACCAATTATCCCAAGAACAATGGGCCACCCATGAGACAAAGTTTCACCAGCCCCATGGAGCACTTGCAAAACACATTCCAATTGGCGCTGTCGAACATCACCATGAGGCACAGTTGACAGCTCTGACAGTGGACCAAGCAACAATGTCTGGAGTTTCTGCAATGCAAGTAAGGCAGGAGTTAAATAAAGTCCCTAGCCATGGGCATTACCTAATTACTGAAATCTTTGGATGAAATCCAAAGAGAATGGATTTACAGCCCAGTGGTATAAGGTTACCTTCAAAATAATTGTGACTTCTCTCCAATACACATCTCATGTAGACACTAACATTTAGGAAGTACCTGGTCAACCGTAATCTTCATTTGTTCTATATATCATATCCAAACCCATGTTAAGGACATATATGTGGAATCAAAATTTAATCACTGGGCCTGACAATAAGATTTCAATTTTACATTGTTTGGTATGTCATACTACAAATCAAAACTCGCAAGTTAAAACAGCAATATTCTTTTCATTAAAAACATTAAAAGTAGGGATGTGTCGATTCTCGATACCACTGATTCTTGAGGATTGGTATCAGTATCGAGAATCGATTGCCTAAAGTTGATACCGATACCGTCAATACTAAGGATGGTTGGATCGGATCCGTCGGGTCCAAGTATCCGTGAATCTATCATTTAACTCAGATCCGGATCCAAAAACACAGAGTAAAATCGGATCCGGATCGTAGATTTTAAGTTTTCGTGACTTAGCGATCGAAGTATCCCCCAGTGGTACTAGGTGTGGTAGATATTGGCAAGGAGAGTTTGTGTAATTCAAATCACGAAATTAGACGAAAATTTTCCCGTGCACCTAGAAGCAAAATAAATAAATATGACTTTTTTCCCCATTACCCCGGCAACGCGAGAAAAAAAATACATATAATGTCACGCAGGTAGCCTACATTCGCCGGGATCAGGCGGACATGGAGAGCTAGTGTACCACAGGACATTCGAGCCCTATCTCAGTCTAATATTTTCTTTCAGTTATTGAATCGAAAATGTTGTCATTCAATTTAAAACCCTTACATCTGAATACTCACTTTTTTCTACTTTTATTGTTAAAATTAGATTTACGAATGTATCACTCAAAAATAAGGGATGGTTGGGTTGGATCCAAAGACCCATGGATCTTTCACTTCATTCACTACTGAAATCATATCTGAATACTATAATATTGAATCCGGATTGGAAATTCATAAATTTTGCGACTGAGTGATTGATGTGCCCCACGAATGGAATGTAGGTACCATAGATACTGACAAGGTTTGATTTGTAACTCGGGTCACGAAATGAGATGAAAATGTTTCCGTGCTACTAGAGCAAAATAACGAAATGAATGTCTTGGCTTTTTTTTCTCCTCCACATGCCCGGATGCACGATAAAAAATTAAGCAGAATGTCACGCGGGTCGCCTATATTCACCAGATTCGCATGAACAGATGATAATCAAGTTTTTAAAAATGCGAGCTAGTGTTCTGACGTTCGATCTGAAACACTACCTAGTAATACCATCATGCTCAATTCCTAGAGTAAGGCAAGCAGGCAGTTAAAAAAAGTAGATTATCAGAAATTTCATGTCAACATACACGTCAACAAAGTAAATAAAAATAATAAAATTTGGCGTAAGTGAAAGTGATTGGAAAAATATTTTATCACAGAATTAAAACCATGGAAACAGTACGTTAACTTTACAATGTATTTTTGAGTGATGCATTTGTAAATCTAGTTTAAGCGATAAAAATACAAAAAAGTCAGTATCCACATACCTACAAGGTTTGGAAATTAAGGATATAAAATTTTTGATTCAATGGCTGAAAGAAAACTTTTAAACGAACTTCGAGTTTCGAAAGTTTCGCTATAAAGCCTCACACTCCTGTCCATTAACTTTTTGCGTGGACTGTACATAAAAAACATGCTACAAGTATTTGTTTTCTTCTTTGGATGGTTATTGACCACTATAATAATATATGGGTTGATTTATGGAGGTTTGGTCGTATTTTTAAGAAATTTAATTTCCTTTTTTTGCCAACGTTTCGCCTTTTTATTAAGGCTTCTTCAGGGCTACAGTACAATGCAAGGAATACAGTTAGTAAAAATTATAATATTACAAAGATAAAAGAGTTTTCAAATATAAATTTAGTACCTCAAGGAACAACTTTCTTAATGCGACAATGGTAACAAAATAACAAACTCTTCCTCCAAGTAACAAAATCAACATAAAAAAATCAACATTAAAAAAATCAACATTAAAAAATATAATTTTTACTAACTGTATTCCTTGCATTGTACTGTAGCCCTGAAGAAGCCTTAATAAAAAGGCGAAACGTTGGCAAAAAAAAGGCAATTGAATTTCTTAAAAATACGACCAAACCTCCATAGATTAACCCATATACAAGTATTTGGTCATTATTATCATAATTAATTATTGAGTATGCATCAAAGTAAGGGACCATATGTGTTTCCTTGGGAGGCATAATAAGTGTAAATACAACTTTGTTGCGATAAATGAACACCAGCCATCTACGAAATGAACTAAAATGAAAGTTAAGCATAATATTACCCTGGAATTTATTCAACCCACAAATACATTGTCAACTTACCCTGGGAGGCCTAACCTGTTTTGCACGTTTTACTTGTTACCATGTTCAGAATTTCTGGTCCCTTGATAAACAAGCTAACGAGAGTCCACTATACAGGCAAACCTTTTTTAACACCCCAAGCTGCCAAGTGAAAATTTAAAAATGTATCTCATTGCAGTCCTGAGATATTATCTTGATGTTGAAAGGTGAACCACCAGACTATGGGCTATCACACCATCTATAAAGCAGTGCAACTCTGACAAGAGGTCAAAGGTCGTCCTTCACCTGGTTCTCCCGCAGAGGAGGCTGGTATTTGTGCTGGAGCGCAGCCTTGACCAAGTAGGTAACGGCCTCCACACCCCACTCCCTCATTCGAATGTGCGGGTGCTGGCAAACCTCTAGGAGGTGGTTGGTCAGAGGACGCCACAAAACTTCGACCCGGGGCAGATTAACCAATCCTGTCTCCAACAGCTTGGCAACAGCAAAAAGTGATGGCTCCTACAACAAAATGAAGTCGACATGAATGACTAGAAGAAAAGTTGGAATGAAATTGTATGATTTCTAAATTGAAGAATCATAAACATTTCATTTACAGACCACAATGATCAAAAATGACTGGATTAATATACTCTACAATTACACTAAAGTGAGAATATTGCCATAACGAATGATTTCTTTTGCCACCGTTTATCCATGGTAAAAATTATTTTGAGTTCTGGCATTACCATAATAGAAAAAGCATTGCACATCATCAAAAGTTTGGTAATCAGGATTGCAAAATGCTCAATCGCTGATCAATGAAAATATATTGTAGAAATATGTCGTACGAAAATATACCAGTAGAGCGATATAGTTTAAAAAATAATAGATTATACTGCTCTTTTTGAGTTAATCAATGTTTATAATTTTTATCTTTACCCTATAGTGCAAAGTATGCATGCAAAACTGAAAATTCTCATTTTCCTGATACAGTCAACTCTCGATAATACGAAGTCAGCGGGACCAGGAAATTGGCACTTCATAATTTAGAACTCCGTAATTTCACCAATTTAAAAAAAATTAGGAAAAAAATTTTGACTTCTTTTTATCTAACTTTTGCTGTTTTCGGTAACATTGTTTGACTTTTTTTGTCGTAGTTCGTGAAATTATTCTTAAAAGATGCCTTTGTGTCATATACGCATTGCATGTCTTAACCCTTTGAGTGCCACCGATTTTTATGTGGGTATTCCCAGAAGTGCCACGGGTATTTTGCTAATTTTGTAGGCCTTTATTCAAAAAATCATTATATGTTTATTTGTTGCTATTTTTACATGATTTCTTCTGCATTTGAAAGTGAATACTTTCTTCCAATTTAATATGAAAAAAAATTGGCTGATTTTCTCAATTACACGCAATTGTTATAGTTTAATTTGGAATTTACAGATTTGAATTATTTTATTTCTCAATTTTGACCAAAAAATCGAGATATAATTACAACTTTAAAGAAATAAACCATTGATAAATATAAAAGATTATTATTTTTTTAGGAATTGATCATATAATATCAACGGAATTTGCACGAATTTTCAATATATATTCGATTGAGTAACACAATGCAAATTGCATAAAATTCAGGGGAAATTATCAAAATGATTGGAGGTATATAATGTGAATATTTTCGCAGACAAGAGAATATTTGGATGTGAAAACGTTACAAAACTTAGTATCTGAATAATAACAACAAGAATTTAATTGCTTACAAAATGATAACAATTGCATTACAAATTATTGAAAATATATACTCATACTTAGCAAAGGATGACAACATTACAAACCCTATTCCAAATCAAATAACTAATTTTCATATTATTCATAAATGTGATGAGACACACTAATTCCATGTAGACCTTATTTACATTTCATGCAGTTCTAGATATGTGGACAGGGCCACGGCCTTTCCTACTGCATACAGCACACACTTTTTCCCTCCGCCCTGAAAGTTTCCTTATCCCATATATTCCTGGCGATACTGTCATAGGAATTGACTGACTGGGATTATTCCATCTAAGTAACCATTCACTCACAATGCTATCTATTATTTCTGAAAAAAACTGCACTCTTGATATTTATATCAGGATTGTTTGATTTGTAAGTAATATAAGCATTTAGCACCATTTTAGAAATTACATTGCAGACCATTTTCTTCCAGTATATCAAATAATCTTCTCTCATCTAAATACACGTACAACATAATATCCAAAGAATAAATGCCTCCCATGTATCATTGTACTCATTGTACTGCTCAATGATTTGTGGACTTTCCTTTGGAAATTCTTGACCCTTGCGAATGACTGAATTGCTTTTGGCTATCAAGTTGGTGGAGAGTAATAAAACTGGATTTTTTTGTGATTTCTTTTCTCGATACCCAAGAATAAGAAGCTCTTCACGTCTAAAACACTTTTTCTTGCCCACACTAAAGTTTTATTTGAGAGGTTGAGGTACCATGGTCCAGAAAGCGTTGGTAAAAAGAGGTTGAAGTACAGGATTGGAGAAGATTTTGGTGGCGGAAAATGATTGGAACCAGTAGTTTCCAGGAATTCAAAATGTGGAGGAGGGAGTGAATCACAATTGTCCTGAACCTCAATGAATTCTGCAGAATGATCATGGCTTCTACTTTCACGTTCATCAGAACTGACGCTATCATTGCTATACTCCATAATTGCCGGTCTCTTCTTAGGAAGGATTATCACCGTTTCATCTGAGTCTGATAACACTTCCCCTTCACTAGTGTCACGACGAAAATGGGCGCTGTCTTCACTTTCCACAGAGTCGTCGTCATTACTTAGAGAATTTATGTATTCAGCTAATCTGTCATCGTCAACACCAGGTGAAAATTCATTTCTAGAAGTTGACGCCATTTATTAGGTAAAAGATTTATTTCACTTTCAAAAAGCCACTTATGAAATTTCAATGTATAAACAACAACAAGAGATGCACACATTGTATTTTTTATGCACAGCATCATCTTTCAATTACTACTGCCGCATCTACTATGATAACGAGGCTGACAATCGGAGCCACATTGCTGACTCAGCACCCCAGCTGACTCAACGCACCAGCTGCGAGAGATAGCATGATAACGGTTACGTAGTATCTTTTCGTCTGCCTTTCGTAGCTAAAAATCAACGACTTGATCGCAGTGAAACTGCAACAAATTACCTCATCAGAAGCGACATAGCAGTGATGTTTGAAGTCTAAAGTCTTTTTGCTATGCCAGGATTCGTTCGCAAAACGAACGAGAATGCGATGTACTTCGCAGAGAATAAAATGTTTCTAAGCATATAAAAAAATAAGAACACGCCGAATATAATATCTCCGACATAAATACAAAGTTCAAAATAATAGAAGAAAGTCAATTGGTTTTAGGCTAACAAACAATGTAGTTTCCAAAGTGTCGCACCAGAAGCAGTTTCGTTACAACCAAATGTGGCGCTCGGAAAATTCAATCCGACATACAGTTATTTAAATTACCGAAGCTGTTGATCATTTCCATTAACAATCAAAATTATTGTTCCACGTACTCATTAAAAGATCATTCTTGTATTATGTACAATTTACAAGAGTTAAAGATTGAGAAAAACATTGTTTTAACAGGTGTCCTCATAGACGACGATATATCGTCGTTGGCACTTCTGGCACATTCTACAAACGACGATATATCGTCGTGTGGCACTCAAAGGGTTAAAAGATTGTATAATAAATACTTAATTGAATTTATTTTTCTATCTAAATGGTTTAAAGTTGGCGATCGTAGTGTTGGCAAAATTTTGTCCAAGTATCAAAAACGTATATAAAACCAAAGTTGAACATTTTGTAATAATAATTTAATTTTCGGAATCCGCTGTCAGTATTGACAGGCAACTAGTATGGATGCTAAAAAAACACATTTGCTTCTAACATCTACGCTGTTATGATGGCAGCTGACCAAATCTCACTATAATTGCCCTCTATCACCCAGTCATAGCTAAAAGAAAAGCACGGAACTAAGCCCGTTTCCAGAAAAAAATTATTCACAGATTATTATTTGTGGTGCCTTCCGTATCATCAGCTGAATAAATGATCTTGGGAGGTAATATTGTTTCTTTTCTACTACTAAGACTTTTCGACTGTCTTGCTGAGGGTGGGGGAAGGGGATAGGGGGAATGGGAGGGGGGAGGGAGGGAAGGGGAGGAGGGGGAAGGGGAGGAGGGGGGAAGGGGAAGAGGGGGGCTAGTTACATGCGGAAAATAATGGGGAGAGACTAGCATACGTGGGAGATGAATGCACTACTATTCATGCATTTCACTTCTGATAAACCACAATCAGCAACACTGATTTTTTAGGTGTCTATGTGAGCAAAAATAGTTGGCCAGGATCAGTTTTTTGTCGAGGGTTCATAAAAACGAATTCCATTTGTTCCTGGGCACCGGGCCGAAGTTCATAATTACAAAAAATTCATATTTTGGAAACTTCGTATTTTCGAGCATCGCCTGTATTTGCTTGTTACAAGCACATGTATTCACTACAAGCTTTTCGTCGGGACAGGAAGTTTTCCTTCCTATAATCGAAACTTCGTATTTTCGTTCTTTGTATTATCAAGAGTCTACTGTATTTGCATTTTCCAGCTATTGACACTTTTTTCCAATAGTCCCTGGTAAAGAAAAGTGTAAATACGGAGTTTAATTGTATTTCTTTATAATACATGACTTCCAATATTTATAGATGGATTGTCTCAAACACCAAGTATTTCATCTTCGCCCATTTTAGGCATTGACACATAACAATGGGAATACGTTAAATTTAATGTGGAATGAGTGAATGCACGACTTTTGTCGACTAATCATGCAGTTGTTTAAGCTTTAAGTAATTAAAAATTATAATTACAACTGTTAAAAAGTTTTTCCAGGGTCAGAAGGTTAGGAATTTCTTATGCAGGACTACCTAAGTTAGACTACTTTGAGGATGGGTAAAAAAGAGCAATATTTCATTTACATATTTTATCATAAGTTGCTAAAAGTGCCGGAGGAGTCCATTTTCATCGAAGGTAGTAGGAATGAATGTTAATTTCTCTTATACATACCCTATTGGAATATGCAAGCTCCATCGCTTCATGTGACAGTTTACAAAGGGCATCGATCAAATGATGAAGAGCAACATCATCTAAATATTGACTAGACTCAAAGAGACGACTCAGCATGGCTGAAAGGACAGGGAGATCTGCCATCACTGCCGTTGTGATCACTGCATTAGCATCTGCTGTAGTTCTTCCCGCTTTCAGACTCCCGCCTGTAGATGGCTTCAAGCCCAATATCCACACAAGATGCTGGAATAGAGGGAATCATAACAATATGAGCAAAATTCACTTTGAAATGAGAAGTACAAATGTTTCCATTATGATACCCGATCTTAGGACAGACAAATTTACTTCTTAATTTTAGCTGAGGGTGCACAAAAGATGCATAAAAGATGCTAATGGAGGAGGCACCAAAATATATCAATAAAGAAAATACCACATAAACAATGAGCAAAAGGACTTATGCTGAGTAATCATGCATTCTCGCATCAAGAATATCAATCTATTATTTTTGGTAAACTTGAAAGAAAATTACAGAAGCATTTTTTCATCCTATATTATGATACTAATAGTTTAAAGAATTCTAACCAGTGTCACTAAACCAAAAAACTGACACTTCCAAACACTCAAAACTATGCGCAAAGTCTAAGCCGAACTTTCTGGGAGATTCACAAGAGTAAGGTATGAATTAGTCTAAACCGATGTTTAGACTGAGTCTTATGAGAACATCTTAAAAAAAATAGATGTTAAGTTTAGAAGAATGTGGGTATCATTAAATTGTGTTGAAATATTGGCCTAAAAGTTACCAATGGCCACCGATCATTACTGTCTGACAGTCATTCAAGTTGAAAGTTTGATGTCATTATTAACTCCACCATGAGTAATTTACATATTTTCAGTTATAATCAACCAGCATTAAATAGTGGAAATATTTTACTATTTACTAAAGCAAAAATATCACATAATGATACTAGTAGGAAACAAGAATTTCCTTAAGACCTCTTTTCTTCAGATCCTGCCAAAATAAAGCATGTTTTCCTTTCTAACATGAGATTACAGAGCAGTTCACAGAATTGAGCCATGGAATTTGCAAAAATTAACATTTCAAGGCACTGAAAAACTTAGAAAATAACAACTGGAGTGAATGCCAACTGCCGAAATTCAGCAGGGTGGGATACCTGGAGAGTAGTGAGAACTAAATGCCAAGCTGATCCCAAAATGCTTCCATGACAGTGGGCTAGACTTAGCAAGGCACGCATACACTGGAGGTTTTTTGCAGTCAGCATAACAGGTCCCTGCTGGGCCCCTAAGGGAAAAAGAGATTTAAGAACATTAAATTGTTGAAGAGTAGAACATGGGAAGTGCCCAATGTACAATAATGTCAGGCGTATGTCATGAAAATACCAAACTTTTCTAAATTTAATGGACAGGTCATGGTAATTTTCGGCAGGCAGAAAGAGAGAAAAGTTCTTTTGGAAGCATCAAAAAAGCACAGCAGTTGATGAAATTAGGTAAGATGCAAATCTTTAAAGTATCGATGGGTCATTTCAAAAATTTTTCCGATTCTGATTGTGATCCTGATTCTTTCATTTCAATTCTGATTCCATCAATTTCTAGAAAAAATATCTCTTAATCTCAATCAATTTTAAAAGGGATTTGCACTGTTTTTTAAAATGTTTTAATAAGTTAATCATCATTAAAATAAAAACGTTACTTGGTTGTTACTCACAAAAGTAATCAAGTAATTTTTTTATTTCAATTATGAAGCAATTCCTCAAGGTTACTATGGAAAGGGTAAACTATATTAAGTTTGACGTCATTTTTGAAGTTACACCTTGGGACTTTCTTGGGTGGCATACGGCAACCCAATCATTTATAGGATAAATATGAAAATGTTTCCATAATACTTTTGACATTGCATAGCACATATATCACCTCTGCAACAACTACTGGGAGCAAAACTTATTAAATGCTCACGTATATCATGCAGCGGTGTCGGAAGTGGGGGGCAGGGGGGCATTCGGCCCCCCCCCCCCCCCAGAATTTGCCCCGGACCCTTGAGAAATGAGTTTTCATTAATAAAAATTAAATTTCCCTTGTTTCCAGCTTGCCAATTCCCTTCTGACGCATATTCTACCACCTTTATATGCACTTTTAGTGGAATTATAGTCTCAACCCACTCCTATCCACAAAAAATGCAGGCCCTTTTTACAGGAGCCGGGCCCTTTTCAAGGTTGGCCCCTCCCAGCGAAAATAGTTCCAATGCCCCTGATGTCATATATCTCAAACTAAACCAGTTTGAATAGGTTTTGTTTTCATGAGTGTGAGGCACAAAAATCAAATGATCATTGGAAGCACGGCCGCACATAAGCTGGTAGTGTGGTTGGAACTTTATTTAAATCGGAATCGAATTTTTACCCTTTGAAGTACTCAATTCTGATATTCAGATTCTTGGCCTAGAATCAATGAATTGAGGAATCGAAGAATTGACTTGACCTATCACTAATTTAAAAATTCATGTTCTCATATTTGGTAGCTGCCATCCAGATTTGTATTTTCAGGGTTCTTTGTTTAGCAATGTTACCAATGCAAAACGTAGTTCCACAATACAACCCCTGGTCAATCAAAAATTTTACTTGAATAACACATCACATTCCTTCAGTCAATGACATAGTCAACAGATGTGAACCTTCAAGAAAATAATTGATGAGGTATTTAGAGCACATTCCAATATCCTACTGGGTGTCTTCTGAGCGGCTGACACAATGATTATTCACCAAATAATACTGGCTTTGTACCTCCCAATAATCTTTTCTCTTAACTATTGATTAATTATTATTAGATAAATATAGACAGTTTTTTCTTGATATGTTTTCCTATTATTACATGATTCACCACTAAACTATGCCTATAGTTTCATGCCATGTGTTTTTATGAGTAGTTACTTTATTTGTGGGCAACACAGAATTAGTTCCATGTCTGCATTTGCCAACATTATATGCAGCCAAATATAAACCAAGGAACAAAAATCTTAACGTGTGATTCAGATGAAAAACATGCGGCAGATTTATACACAGCAGCTACAACGATAAATGATAACAAAAGAAACATGTTTCAAAGATTATAGATCACATAATCAAGACATCCACAGAAAAAAAATCATTCGCCTTAACCAGGATTCAAACCCAGATCTCCTGCTTCTTAGCTTTCTGCGTAAGTCAGTTCAGCAAACAAGGCATCCTCCTTCCGTGTGGATTTCTAGTTTAAAGGACTATGCATTACATCAAGGAACAATTAAAGCTCAGTTCTGTTCTACAAACAAAGATTTAGAAGTACAGAGCACAAAAAAATAAACCGTGGTTAGATACACCAAATGTATCTACTTAATTACTACGAAAAGATCCTTTATCTCCAAATACCAAGCAGATAAACCTACCCATATTGTATAAATTGATCAATTACTTCCAATGCATGCATAATAAATGAAACCATGGTTTGGGATTTGGCCACCAGATAGAGCAAAAACAAAGCAGGGATGCAGAGCCGGCAAAGTAGCTATGCACGGGAGACAGACAAAAGATTATAATACAGAGGAAGAAGTTAAGGTCCTAGGAATCGTTTCCTAAAGGAAATCTAAAGGACCGATGCATGCAAAGGGATCATAGCAAATTGAGCTGGAGAATAACCAGAATACACACCAATAGGTAGGGAGGCAGTGGGTAATGGAGTCCCAACAGCTACAACCTGCTGTCGATAGTCATTATCTCCGTAGGCACTAAGATTGTACTGAGATGTCATGTCCTGGCTATTGGTACGTGAATGCCCTGGAATGTTAGAAATGTACAAAAATGAGATGTTTGCCAGACGTAATGCCCAAGTTCAAGACAGAGAATGGTATTTGCTGGGATACTTGCCTCTCACCGAGCCCGCCCCCTGAGGCACTGCATTCAGCACAGTTAAAGCGTAATGTGGTGGAAGGGAGGCTTTACAAATGGCTGTTATAAAAGCATCCCGAGGGATTTGTAATTCTAGACGACCGCAAAGACTAGCAAATGTTTGGATGGCTTTCAACACATTTTCTGAAGCTGATTCATCCGTGCTGAAATAACACAAGTCACATATAAATACAGCAGGATTGGTAGAAAAGTGAGTGGTTACTGAAGCACTAAATTCACATCTAGAAACGATGCGATCATGTCATATATAAATCATGCCATGGTGTAATCATAACTTCATGATGAGTGGCTCCTCTACATTCATTAAGGATGTTATTTACAGAATATATAATATACAATGGACATTATAGCCACCTAGACCACAATATAAAGCTCTGTAATTCCAGGAAAAATGTCCTGATCATGTAATATTCAGGGTATTCGTGAAATGTGAGCATTAGTTCTGCGCATACTGAAAATGCAACCCAGCCAAGCATGAAAACATATATGTACTGTGTAGGTTTGACTTCTCAAAATTCAATTTCCCATGGAATATGTTCAGCATGGTGATAAGTAAGAGCGGAAATCTGGCCTTGGGATCCCCAATTACTTATTTATAGCAATGATAGCAACCTACATTACAGAAGATTACATTTCTCTGAGGATCTGAGGATGGATTTATAAGCAGATGCTTCGCCCTAAAATCTATGCATATAATCACAAGCTCTAAATAGTATTCACACAGTTAACATTTTTCGATTACTACATCATTGTTCTTTAAAGTATTTTTCCCAGAATGTCAGAATGGTAGGTATTGATTACAGAGATTTTTTCTCGCCATTCAACACTACATTCAAAGAAAATATAATATTGTAGACTCCACCTTCAATATGCCACCTATGTTTGTAATTGCCTCAGCAGATTGATAATACTAAATAGGTCTTCATTGATTGAACAGTTGATTTTGAAAAGAATTAATCTTCGCAGGTGTGAAAACTTGGGAGTACTCATTGATGAATAAGACCTTGTGGGCCACATGACTTGAAAGTCATTCTACATGCTGTTGCATATATAAAAAATATTTATGCAACTACTCAGACAGAAATTATTCCGTAAACTCATGCATATTCCAGTTTCGCACACAGATGTGCTCTCAAACTAATTTTCATTTAATACATGGTCTGGTGCTATGCCATCAAAATAATCCTGCCAACTTATAAAAATTATGTTACGGGATTACATATACATCTCCAAATATTTATACAATAAAATTGCATTGGATAAGATCTTTTACTTGCGTAAGGTACAAATGATTTATTCACTAGTGAGACTTTTTATTCAGCTCTATACTATACCACATAAACCAACAAAATAATCAGTGACTAGACTATAAAAATGGAACTACATGTAATTTATGGTAAGCTACTATTTACAACTACACATAATTTTGGTAAACTACTGCTCATGTATTACTATCTTTAAAGGAAAATACTAAACTACCCTAAAAATGTTATACAAGAATTGAAACATTACATAGGTATTTATATTAATACCATATAGCAGGACAGGAATTTTAACAATACTAGAAAGATTTATGCTAGACATTATGATCCTTAGTTTTACACATTGTTTCAATTCAAGTGTCATTTTTTAAAAGGCCAAATCTGCAGCAAAAACTTTTGACTCAAGGTTTTCTTGATTCCGAAAATCCAGGATAAAGATGCTTATCCTATTCTTACAGTGTAGCAGGCAGGACTGGCAATTCATTCGAGCAATTTTTGAGTGAAAGAATGGCTAAATACCTTCACGAGTAATGCCAACCAAGCAAGAAAATGAGTTCCTTTTTCATTATAACTGTAACAAAATAACTTTATCTAGTTCAGGAGCAAAAATAAAATGGTTACAATAGAACCCTGATAAAAATTTTTTCCAGGGTCAGAGGGTTCAAATCTTCTTTCTCGGGAAAGCATGTTAAGAGGGAAATTTATGCCTTATAAGCTTCATGGGTATTATTTTGGGACTTGAAAAATCAAACTTCTCAATGGGGAAAACTTTAAATGGCTGAACTTCTGAATTCTACTGTAATTACTTATGCAGAATAATAGCAGATAACCAAGGGCATAAAATTGAGCCCATTTCACATGATACTTGATCCAGCACAAGACCTAGTGTGCTAGACGCTACTTGATATTGAGGACGGAATCTAGCATGATTGGGATCCTGCTAGGAGGTTTCACACGATCAACGACCTTGTGCTTGCTATGAAGCAGTTATTCCATATGATTCCATACTATAATCCGTTTCAAATATCTTTGCGACTGAGAGGCAGGCTGCCGGGGGGTGGGGACCGGCCTTCGAAAGGGGAGGCACGAGCTCAATGTTGCCAATGTCATTGTCCCAAACTACTTGAGCCGTGAAATCCACGGGACGCACAGTGGGAAAGGCCAGGGTATTGTAGCGGGTCATTACGGAAAAAGGCGGACCTAATGACTTGGTCATCGGGACATATGGTAATGGGAGCCAGGAAAGAACACCACGAAGCACCGATCAAAGACAGCGGAGGTTTGGCAACACAGCAAGCAGATTCACGAAGTTCACATTACGGAGGTCTGAGAGCGACTGAATTTTCTAAAGGATAGGCCACGCCTACTGCATCCTAGTTCGCTCTGAGAAAGTCACGTGACGAGCGACTTTCACTTCGCTCACCCCCAAAAATTTAAGGCTTGCCACTCGGTCGCAAAGATATTTGAAACAGATAATAATTAAAAAAAGAGAAGATCGAACAGCGTCAGTAACGTGAGTGCTATTGGTATACGGCCACCAGGTCCTACTGGGTCTAGTAGCAAACTAGTACCGCATCAAGTAGGAAATCCAGTAGCTCAGCGAGTATACTAGCTAGCATGCTTGCCAGCCAGTATACTGGTTCCGTTCACACAATACGGGAAAGCTAGCATACTAGCGAGTATACTAGGCCTTGTGCTGGATCAAGTATCGTGTGAAACAGGCTTTATGCAAGACTTCTCAAAATCCATTGCAGCCTTACTATGGGAATATTTGCATGCTATTTATACTATTTTACCCATTAAAATGCTACAGACCTGATGAAATGGCAGAAGGGTTTTATACATTTTACAGTATATTATCAAATTTTTAACTCTTAGGACACTAATTATGGTGGAATGTGTGGTTTAAAAAGTGGTGGTTAACAAAGGTCATTATTTACTTCACACAAGCGTACATACAGTTAGGCTAAATGCACAAAGCTAAAAGTGATTAAATGGGATAGATGTAACATATACAAGCTGTTTGCAATTGTAGTTCAGTTTTCACTGGTGTGTAATTAATCTCGTCAACAAGTAGTTCACAGGTATGGAACTAATTATGTAGGTACATGGCTTCAATTCTAACTTCTATCAATCAAATAAAATAGGGGAAGTCTGCACTACTTCATATATTCGTGAGATACAAGTGCCAGAAACTAGCATCTAATCATTTATTAAAGCTATCATGTGACCTTAAAAATCCATTTCTAGCTATCATGTTTTTGAACTATTCAAAAATGTTGAGGACAAGACTGACAAGAAAAATAAACTTGCTGAATAAGTCCTAATCATTTCATTGGATTAAAGAATTGAATTGCTAGGTTTCACAGTTGCAACTAAATTTCAGACGATAGATGCTGCATCACAAATCTAATTAAAATGGTAAAATAACAGCAGACATTTTTGGCTGCAAAATACTATAAGAATGAAAATATACTAGAGATGTGTATTGAGTAGGAACACGGATACTCGAATACAGAAAGTATTTGAAACTTGAGATGATCTCGAATAATTATGCAGTGAGATAAAATTCGAATACCTGGAATATCATGCCATACACCACTGGGTACCCATACAGCGCTATATTTGGCGTATTAATGAACTACATCATATGCAACTCGAGAGGATGGAGAAAATACAAGTCTATTGATGGGTTTCGCTTGTAATTTATGGTAGAAAGACAACAGTTTCAAGGAATGTAGGCCCGGTGAAACTTGTCTTTTCAACATAAATTGTACCACAGAACTACTCACCACTAGTAACGATTCAAAACCGAGGAGAGTTCATAAACGCTGACGACGATAGCCGCTCGATATGAGCTATGGTTACTCCCATTACATATTCATCATAATTTATAAGAGGTCACTCAATGTGCCTCTTCTTCCAAATTGTAGTTCAACAAATAACTAATGAATTTTATGTATGCGTTACAGAAAACTCAAACCTCTACTCTGCTATCTTACAATGAGATAATTTCCATCAAGACATCCACGAGAATACCTGGCAAAGGTTGTCTGATGACACAGTAGGCTTCCGGGAATCTTCCACGCTGTCATTGTTGATGGCGATGCTACACCTGCAGGCATCCTCAGGCCAGGCTGAAGTGGGGATTGCTTATTTATACGCAGCTTTCGAGGAGACTGTGTGGCTGCTGCTCCCTGATTGGCTGTTCGTATTACTGGTGTGCGATACCCATTTCCAAGTGTTGGAAAGGGTTTATCCATCCTCTCTATTAGGTAGTCTGAATGTGATGACATTTTGACACAAATTGGAATTGTGTTGGTGGATGGTTCCAACACTTGGAAATGGGTATTCCACACCAGTAATACCAACAGCCAATCAGGGAGGAGCAGCAGCACGGCCTCGCGGAAGCCGTGTATAAATAAGAGCCGTTTTCAAAGCAATCTTCTCTTCAGCTTGGCCTGAGGATGTCTACAGGTGAAACGCCACCATCAACAATGACAACCAGGAAGACTCCCAGAAGCCAGCACTGAATTCAATGAAGTACAATACTTCCTATAGAATGTTTATTTCTACATTTATTTATGCAAATAAACATGTTTTGTCACCTTAGGTAAAAATTTACTAAATTTTATTTGATTTGAAATGGTTTTTGGGACTTAAAATCTCAACAAGTTAAAGCAAATGATGAATTTTTATTTAGGTGATTCAAAATTTTAAAAAAGTTGTTATGAAATACCTATGTAAAACCCTACAACGAAACTGGTGACCCGACTGAAACTTAAGTAGGACCATGGCCACCATAAAGTTTTCATCATGAGGAGAGTAGAGAAGTAGAGAAACAATAATTACCAGTATTACCTAATTGCATTACAATTGGTTCTCTCTTTTGGAGAGATAGCTTCTCAAATTCAGGCATCTCCAAACACTTTACTGCCAGTAGGTCCTTATTGAATTGTTCATTAACTACATGCAAAATGTTTATCTTTTCATAGTAATACCATAGTTTATTCCATCAGATCTGAGGTTAACATTGCCAAGTTTAATATTTTCCTAAAATTTTAATTTACCTGCGATTTGATGCTAGTTTGCGGTAATTCAAAACCAGGAGGAACTCGTAGGTGTATTGACACTTTCTGCCCCCTTATTAATGCTTATAAAAGTTAATTTCTTTAACAGTCCATAACTGGTAGTAAAGTTGTGCCATTAAATATTTGAAAATTTAAAACCAGAATTAAATTTTTCAATATAATCAAGTTGTAGCTTTTTTACTTTAACAGGTAACAAATAAGTTAGCGGAATAACATTTACTATATTAATTGCAATTCTAGTATTTGAGGTATTAGAAATTTAAGCTATTTGAATATTCAAGTCAGGATTAATATTTGAATTCAATAAATTTGCTATTCGTTCCATCTCCAAAACACACCATCGTCTGAGTAGAATTTCAAATAATAAAAATGTTACGTTACTGATGAAAAAATGGGCCAATAATATCAGACACAAAAACTTTCTAAAGCGAAAGAAATGCAAAAAAATATAAGCAATTCCTATTCTAAACACAGAGCTTACCTTGCATCAATTAAGGGGCTCAAAGCAGCTAACAAACCACACCAACTAGAATTTATTAGTTGACAGTGAAGTCTGTTTTCTTCTTCTGTCGCAATGTATTCTATTTGAGTTGGCTGTCCTTCGCTATTTGGGACAACACATTCAATGGTGATGGATATGGACCTAATGATGTCCAACAAACATGCGTAAGCAATTGATATTCCATATCCATCAGGAATGCACGGTGGTTCAATCTTATCCAGCATCTCAAGACTGAAAATAAAGATAAAAAACGAACAAATTACAATTTTTTCAATTTAGTTTAAGTTCATGCAAGAATATTAAGAGTAATACTAGCTTAACACACCTCAACTCTGATGAATCGGCATAGTAATATGGCATATAGTAAAACCCCAAGAGAACAGCTAAATTTTTGTTTACATTTTCATAACAATTTGTATCTGTATCTACAACATACCCTGCAAGCCACCTCGAGGGTGTGTGACAGTTTCTGGTCATAATGTTTCCCGTTGTGCTAAACATTTATCATTTTTGATGTTTCAGATAGGTATTGCCTAGTGATGGATGGATCCAGGTTTATTTCGTATCCAGTACCGGATCCTAGTCTTGGTTTCAGATCCTTAGTTTCCGATAATGGATTCTGAATTTCATTTCTTTTCTAATCCTACATTTATAATCTATACATAAAAATGGCAACAATAGAATTTCCAAAAAACAAGTAAATTTATAGTAGAAAAAATCAACTTCCTATCATCTGTGTGGATAACATTTTCCTTGATCAAGATATATGGATGCAATAACTATATGTTATTACTTCTAACATAAAGTTCACTTTCCTTATCACATACTCATCAAACAATACATTTTTGAAACCTGTACAACTATTCTTTAGAGTGTAGTCAAGAGATACATTCATTTACTTCAAGTTTATTTTTATTAATATTTGAATTATTTTCCAAAATATAAGATCCTAGTATTGCCATATTGTATCACCCTCTAAACAGAAAGGTATATATGTAGTTATAGAAAAAAAGACTTAAAGGGTTTACATTAACTTGGGTTGCTGTTGTAAATCATATCCTTGAATGCTTTCGAATTATTTTTTTCAAACAAAAACTTTTTCATCCAGTAGGAGATTCCAATTATGGAATATCTGGGGATACGATTTTTAAGACGATAAAATTATTATAGAATATTTCAAGCAGGTAAAATAGTAATTTTTCAATGTCTTATTAATAATAACCTTTAAAATGATATTAGTGAGTTTTATACTCATAAGGAGAGGTTGTGTAACTTGGATCATGAAATGAGATGAGCCTTTTCTTCATGCTACTAGAAGCAAAATAAAATAATATGTGTGTTGGCTTTTTTCTCCATTATTCAAAAGAAAAAAGATTGAAAAGCCTGCATTCTCTAAACTGGGGTAAGCCGACAATAGTTGTGTACTACAGATAATGAAGTTCGATTCTTAATGCCATTTAAAATTTTTCTTTCAGCCACTGAATCAAATATTTTATCATCCTTCATTTCCAACCCTTGTAGATATGTGGATACAGACTTTTTTGTACTTTTATCGCTTAAACTAGAAAATGCATCACTTAAAAATACATTGTAAACTTAACGTATTGTTTCCACAGTTTTAATTCTGTAATAAAATATTTTTCCAATCACTTTTACTAATGCCAATGTTAATTATTTTTGTTTAATTTGTTGAGTTATGTATTGACGTGAAATTTCTGATAATATACTTTTTTTAACTGACTGCTTGCCTTACCCTACGAATACAGCATGGACTGTATTCCTAGGTAGTGTTAAGGAATGAACTTGCAACCGGCAGTACACTACCTGTCATTTTAAAAAACTCTCATCGGGTCACGTGAGTCCGGCGAAATTAGGCTACCCACGTAACATTCTGCTATATTTTTTCCCACGCATCCTGGCCTGTGGAGAAAAAAGCCAAGAATTGTATTTCTATATTTCACTCTTGTAGCTCAGAAAAAAATTTCAACTCACTTCGTGACCCGAGTTACAAATCCTCTCCTTGTCAGTATCTACCATCAGTATTCTGCTCGCGGGGTGCAACGATTACTAGGATGCGAAATTTAAAAATCTCCGATCCGGACACGAATTTGTAGCCTTTGGATCTGATTTCAGTGGAGAATGAAATGAAAAATCCATGGGTCTTTGGATCCAACCCGACCATCCCAAATTTGTTAGTGATACGTGCCTAAATCTGAATTAAAGAATAAAAATATAAAAAAGTGAGTATTTAGAATTTAGGGTATTAAATTGAATGATAAAATTTTTGATGCTATGACTGAAAGAAAATATGAAACTGAGATGGGGATCAAACTTCCTTTAGTGCACTAGCTCTCGATTTCCACCTGACACCGGTGAATGTAGACTACCTGCGTGGCATTCTACGTATTTTTTTTTCCTGCAATACCAGGGTAATTGGGGAAAAAATATATCTTTTTTTTGCTTCAAGTAGCACGGAAAATTTTTCATCTAATTTCATGAGCATATTTCCACAACCTCCCATTGTCATTATCAAATGCACCTATATTCCATTCATGGGACACTTTTATTGCTAAGCCGCGAAAATTTAAAATATACGATCTGACCATCCCTAGCATCGATAGTATCGGTATCGACTTTAGGCGGTCGATTCTTGATACCGATACCAACCCACGAGAATCGGTGGTATCGAGAATAGGTATCGAGAATCGACACATCCCTAATATAAAGCTTCTACTGAAACTACTAAAATGAACAGATATCAAGGAAAATGCCCACTAAAATTTTGTGATCAATAAGTAGAGGTCCGTGAAAGTGGTTTTCTTTTTTGCTAAAATTCATTTTAAAACTATGTGATTTCGGTGTTATAGAAAATCTTGGCGGTGTTATTATAATGTTACAATTTTTGCACATTCCTAGGCGTTTTATTATTTTTGGTACACATTTTGTGAATGCTTATACTTTTATTAAGCATTTTACATAACAAGAAAGGCAGTGAAAGAAGCACGCATAACTAAACACAATCGGAAACAAAGTAACTTGAACTGAGGGTGTGTCGAAATGATTTTTTTTTAAGTTTTGAAGTTTTTGAAGTTGATTGAAGCTCAGTGAAGCGCAGAATATCCGACGATCAATCGCTAATAAGTAGCACCCCCTCTCCTCCTATCTTTTCTGTTACTTCCCCCCTTGCCTCAACTGCTAGCACTTCCGTTCCCAGCCAGCGGCCGTGTTTAAGTTTACAAAATTGTTACATTAGGCACACACAGTTTTCCTGCAACAAGTTATCCAATCACGCTGTCTACTGCGTCGCGGTGAGTCACTGGAACTACTGCTCGGCATTGACGCGTGCCGGGCACGTGAGCTTATATTTCCGCTCCTCCGCGGCCGTGTTCAGCACATTATTGATTCAAGAATATCTAATTCTTCAGGAGAGAAAGCGCGTCATTCTAGATATTTCCGAGAATTTCAGGATTGATAAATGTGAATCGAAGAGAGAGGCGGTGATTAATTTAACGGCAAATTCCGACAAAGACAACACTACAGTGCGCGATATTACGCGAATGCGATATGCGCGAGACAAAACAAGCCAATTGACCTTTGAATCGTAATGAGATAGAGCGAATGAACGTAGGCAGCTTTAAACAATGAAGGCTTAGGCTTTAATCGATTATGACTCTTTACATGTGATTTTTTCGCTAATTCACGTAAAATTCGCGAAAAAGGCGAAATTTCATTTTATTTTCCGATTTCGCAGTAATTCCCGTTATTTCGCATTATTTTGCGATATCGCGTCTCGCGAATTTCACGGATCTGGATCAATAAGTGATAGGTTATCCTTGATTTCAATACATCAGAGTCATTATCAAGGGTTGCATTGGGGTTAAAACTGCAGCTACTCTTGGGAGCCCCTGCACTCACTATGTAGCCTTGGCTTGTCCACAGGGGAAAGTGGCCACCAGGGGGAGCCACACGCCTCGGGAGAAGAAGCCTGGCTGGGGGGAGACACCAGGGCCCACGGGCATGCCGGCCAACAATGCAGGGGGTTGACCTTGGGCCACACTGGAAGATCCTGCAACAATCACATCACTTTAGGCCAAGGAGAAAGTTTTATCATGTGACGTAAGAGAAAGAAGGTACAAGTACTGCATTATTGAAAGGACCACAACATGAAGATGCTCTGTAATAATCAAATAATTAATATACCCCCCTATGATGTTAATGAACAACAAAATAAGGATCTAGCAGTAAAAAGCTGTTAAGCCACTTTCCAAGGTCAAAGTGATCACCTCCCATACTCATTTTAACCGTGGTATCAGACCGTGGTATCAGTAGGAAATTGAAAAGCCAACTTTTCATTGTGTGATAACAACATCATAATTAAAATCAGTTAAAAGTTTATAACTTCCACAGTAAATTAACCCTCTTTGTGCAATGGGCTGAAATAAGGGCTTAAGCGGCTCAGGCAAGAAGTGCCATGGGCCAATATTTTGGCTCTTGTGAAGACCAACAGTAAAATGATGCTTATTTAGAAATTACATTTTCCCTGCAGTTTAAAATAAACAATTTTAACTAAAATTAGTACATTTCTGTAAATTACAAAGTTTCAAATTATTATCTACATGTTAAAATTTTTCCGAGCATTTTTTCATTAACTTGTTATTTTTTTGCTAAAATGCCATTGGCACTTCTCACCACAGTATCCTAAATTTGGAGAAACTGAAAGGGGTGGATCCTTAATACTGGGATATATTTATCAAGTGGTAATCACCTTTGGGTGGCAGGCACTAGCAAACAACATATGGAATTGGTGGTAATTTTAGGTCTTTACCTGAGCCTCCAGGCTGACCCAACAACTGTGGATTTACAAAGAGTGACTGCACATATGCGCCCAAAGAGTTCACAATGTCTTGGAATATGTTAGTGGCATGTGCTTTGAGGTCGTAGCATTCACAGAATGACTTCAGTAGCTCTGGTTGGACTGTCATCTTATGTAGCACCTCCAACGCCAGCGACCGCTGCCAGACAGGTTTGTCCGGATCCAAAAACTTTACTATCAGCGACAAAAATATTTCACACTCAGTCACCTGATTGGGAAAAACACAAAGATTAAAAATAAATTCACTTTACTGACCAAAAAATATAAGTGTATATTCTCACTACAGGAGTCAGGACATACAAGGCTATTGTGAATGAGATATTATTTGGAGGAGCAGGATTTGGCTCCAAGATTCAAACATATGCATCAATAATAATTACTCTCAGGAGAACATTTTTACAGATGTTTCCAGAGGAGGATAATATCAACTAACACAAGCAAATTTTGTACCTAGATAACTTTGATTACAGGAAAATGGAACAATATGGAGAAATGATGAAAACATTTGAATTCTCATAAATCTATTAGGATGGAAATTTTTTTCCTTGTGTGATAAAAGTCCAAGACTCCTTGGAAGATGAAACATTCAAAATGTGTCAATACGAATCTTTGACACTAGTTGAATTAATTCATATGTCTGACCAAGACTTTCAGTCAGTCCTAATTTGTAACAACTCGGACAAAAGTAAGGGAAGCATGTGATTTCTCAGTCAAAGAATATTCAACAAACTTGACTAGTTCACCCACAATACACTGGAGATGCATGCAAGGTCACTGATTGTCAGCGCAGATGACTTACTAAGTATCAAAGATACTCAGAACTGAGTGATCTGCTAAAAAGAGGCCACATTACCCTTAAAAATTAGTTATTAAAAATAGTACCAGACAACCCATCCACACATGAATCCAATTACTATAACCAAACAAAGAGTACTCATAAAATTACATCTGAGTGTTACACGACATGGTAAAAGAGTCATCTTATGCCAAATAATATTATTTATAAAGAAATTGTATATATTTGAAGCAACATTACAAACATTATTTATGCCTGCATCATGCTAGACCTAACTGAGAAGGGGAGTACGTAACCACTGGGCGGCAGATCTAGCTCATTCTTCTAAGGTGAGTAGAGCAAGGTTAATAATTTAAATCAACCCAGTGAGGACATAAACCATTTATGTACTAGTTTTCAAGAAAGGACTAAAAAAACAATTTTTTTTCTAAAACAACCAGCAAAAGGTTTGCATTCACTCTTGGCAAATTTTCATTTTATAATGACCGAGTCCTATTCACTCCATAATTTTAAGTTGGACTTTAGACCCACAATTTGTGTGCTTCGATTGTGAGATTTCTACCAATGAATTACATTTGGCCCAATGAACAAACAGGAAAATCCTTGAGCTCAACTATGAGAGATAAAGAATGTACTCACCAAAAGGCTGTGGTATTTCTGAATTAAAATGGATACTACTCGAAGGAGCCTCATACTAATTGGGAAATATGGCTTGTCCAAAGGCGTAGCAGGCTGTAGATTAGCAGGAACAGTATTTCGGTACTTAATGTTTGGAGAAAATAATTTAATCACAAGAGCACAAACACGCTCCTTCAGTAAAAAGCAAAATTCCGGATGCTGAAAAGGAACAAAAAAGAAAAAGTCACAAAATGTGTTTACCTTGGGCCAAATTTTCTGATTGGCTATGAAAATCACGAACAATAGGTTTTAGCCCCAGTGAAACTCATGACAAAATTAGCATTTTCAGCAGTATTTATTGCACCATTTTGATTACTTCTTTGATGAAATAATCGGTAAACAGAGTGTCACATGCGCCAAGTACAACCATTGATTTTAAATATCTCAAATTTCAATCAACATCTCTTATTTTATCTAAGACATTTCACTTTTCTCAAAATGACTGAGAAAATCTTGGCTCATATCAGAAGCTTTGAAATGAAATATGTAACTTGAGATTGAAAGCATTTACAAGGTGCATACCTCAAAGAACACTGATGAGAAATTGGTCAAGACTGATTCCAGCAGTTCAAGCCCAAAAGTTCGTGTCATTTCAGTCATGCCAATGAGCCAATAAGGCTGATCAGCATTCACCAGCTGAACCAAATCCTGTTCCAAATAGAAAGAATCAAAGCATGAACAAATAACTCACAAATACTACAGAATATAACTAAACACAAAAATGTTCACCTCGGCAACAGATACCCACCCAACCCTCTAAAACCATGTCATGTCGAGCTTACAATTTCATTCCAGATTCTGGATTTATGCAGATTTTTCATGACTTCCTTACAATTATCACCTTAAGACATTTTAAAGCGAACAATGCTTACTTAAACCTTTGATAGTCTGCACACTCCCCTTCGGAATGGATTTGTAATTTGCAAAGTTGGATGATTGAAAACTTGATGAACTTCTAAACAGGCAAGGCACTTGATCAAAGAGTCCTACTCACTACATTCACAAGCCATTACATGAAAGAGTCCTAATTCCAACAACATTAGACTCTAACTTTAATACTTCCTTCTGTTCTAATGACAGTTTAACCATTAAATAACAATGAAACATGACACATAGTCACACGGTAAGAAGAAAATATCAACATTTTTCTCACAGATTTAATGCACTCACTGAGAGAAACCCATTCCTGCAGCTATTTAAATTTACATGAAAGAGTAAAAATACAAGATGTCTATTAATGAGTACTCTTAGTCACTTCAGAGTTCAGGTCAGACCTGAAGATGGCGTAACTGCCGAAACCGGTTGATAGTGAAATAAACTTCTGTGGAAGTGACTAAGAGACATCATGACAACCTTCCACCAAGTGAATGCTTTGAACTTTGATTTTATAGTAAAAATACACCCTGCTGAAAAAAAATAAAAAAATACTCTTAAGTTTGTATTACAATTGGGCTGATTGGGTGGGCAGAGGCTGTGACATATCCTCACCATTTAACTCCCATGCTATGATTATGTGTGATCGAAATTTCATTAGAAAACATACAAATGATCACAACTCCATCTGAAGTCATGGAAAAGCATGATATTGCAAAGGTTAATGGTGTATATGGCAGCAAGTTAAATGGTGTATATGCTGGGCACAAAACACTATTTATTAAAGAAATTAGCACTATATCCTCCTCCATTGGAAAACAGAAATACTAGCATGTATACACCATTTTCAATACTATGAACAGACAAGCAGAATAAGAACTACAAAATGCCAATTTAACCATTTGAATTTCGACCAGTGTTGACAGATAGCAGCAACCATTTGATGACCTCAGCTATGAATAAATCTTACAGTGAGACAGAGAGTGAGAGTTAATTTCCATTTTTGGGACTCAACGCAAAATCTGTAAAGAGATTCTATGATATTAGACTAATTTGGCATTACAAAAACAGATGGTAAATAGGATGTATAACCTTACAAGGCTACTGTGACATACAAATAGTGAAATGATGAGACTCCTCACAGAAAAGGTGAAATTTGATTCATTGCCAAAAATATTTAGCATTAAATGCTAATACATGCATGGGCGCTTTGATTATAATTCTACTTGCTGCAGAATATTTAGAGAGAGATGAGAGCCTTCAAGTTTGAGAACAAACTTAACAATGTCACAACAAACAGTCAGCCACGAGGTAAATTATGATGTAGAAAATAGCAATCAAGAGTAAAAATAGCTTCAAACAATTATGTAATACTTCTACATTCTGAAAGAGCATTGAAATCAGAGTTAAATAAGTCCTAAGATCTCAAAAAAGCTGTGAGACTATGACAAAAACTCTAAACACAGTAATTATTCATTGACTAGAGATAATTATACACTTACTGAAAATACTTTTTCATGCCAAATATATTAAAAGAGGTGGTGAATACCAATATATTTTATATGCACCATGGAGTTTACCCCTTTTGAAAGATAATGGATAAGATAACAGGAATAATCAGATGACAGAATCCAATCACTGTCTTAGAAATACCACACTAGCTTAATTCAACCGGACTCTCAGATAGTACTCCAGTTTACATGAAAAAAGACAATGGTCAATTGGGCCAAAAAAGCATTGAGTGACCATGTCAAATATTTTTATTAAAAATAATGAAATTGGTGACAAAATGACTAAGAGTCAAGGAAAACCTGTGTACAAGATTCACCTGGAACATCAAATATGCATCCGCTGCACATGGTCGCAATCCTTTTGGGGCAACGTTACTTGGGATTTTGAGTTCTTCCAACTGGACATCACGCTGGACTGTCTCTTTGTCGTGGAAGTAGTTGTCCTCGGCGACCACTCGCTCAAACACGAGGGACACAAGCTGCCTCACGGTAGCACCAGCCGTGTTGATAGTGGTGGAATCCTTGGTGAAGTGCAACCGAAAACAAAGGACCAAATTCTGAGGGAGAAGAAAAAGTTTGACGTGAAATAATCGCCAAAATCCATCATCATAAAATAAACTTTACATGAGGAATTTAGCCACTAAAAAAACATTTATGAGCAGTGGTATCCCCAAGGGTTATGAGGCTCTAGGCGACTATGGCTTAAAAATATGGTCATTCAGTCCCTGAATCATAAAATCAATTCTTATTTCAGAATATGATAGTAATATTTATTCTTCCTCTGACTAGAGGTCCTCCAGAATGCAGGGCCCCTCCCTTTGTGGCACAGGGCGTAGGGCAGAAACCCCACATGCCCAGCCCAACGGGTGCTACTGTATAAAGTGCCTAAATGTCGACAAAACACTAAGAAAATGTAATTCTCCAATCTTTAGAATAGACTCAATGATATTTGCCATTTGATGCCCACAGAAGACAGGTTTTGAAACTAATAATTCTGCCATTTTTATTCAATATGCAAATTTAGGATTAGCAATACTTTCCCACAAAAAAAGCCAGCAGAAAGAAAGGAGCACTCCCATAGAAGGTCTCCATAACCCATGTCCTTCAGGTTGGATAACAATAAACGTTGCTCGTAGTGTAGACCTGGCTGGAGAGTGTGAGCATCAGGGGATATAATGATATTGGATAACATCCCAGCTGAATAAATTTTAAGTGTGACTCAAACATTCGCACTTCTGAGTCCTAGTTGGTGGCCTATGCACTCCTCGAATCTGGGAAAATCTATTGATTAGATTTCACACAGCTGAAGGAAGCAATTAAAATTTAGTCACAGAATATGCACAAGAGGGTCATGAGAACCAAATGGAAAATATATATCAGTGAATTTTCTATTCCAGAAGAAAATTTGTTTCCAGTCCCCAGTAGGTAAACTACAACTGAATGTTAAGATTGAAACAGTATTAATAGACAAATAAATTCAAAGAAGAGTTTATGGAGAATATTTTCACTGCCTTCAATGTATTGGTCACCTCATACTTCATTCAATCACTCAATAGGTCAAGTGTAATCAAAGCTATTGTCCAGCAGTTAGTAATACAGTTAATTTTTCAAACACATGACAAGAAATGCCGAGTCCAAGTTACATTTTACCTCCAAGTAATCCTTAAGTCAAATATGAAAACTATATTTTGAATTTTTCCTTTGCCATATACTTCTACTACTGAGACATGACACAAAGGTGACCCATATTCCTTCCAATATTTTCTAACGGAAGAAGAAGATTAACCAATACTCAACATTTTATGTTGGCCTAGGAAATCCATTCCTCATCGTTTCATATCAACTCCCTGATGAACTGGGTTAGTATTAACAATATTCAAAACAACTCTCAAACACTATTCACTTTATGATATACAAAGGATAGTTCACCCTAAAAGGTAGTTAGTTTAATTTTGAGTTTATCAGTCATAACCTAATGTGTTATTTCATATTTTTGCACACATTGGTTTTTTAACAACTACTTAAAAAATTATGTACATCTTATTATTGAATTCCTTGCATAATTCTAATTATGACTTTCATTGCTTATCAAACAATCAATGTGGAACCACGCAACTTGATTTAACCAATATTTGATTCCTGAATTCCATCAGCAAAAAGTGTTCATTGTTTTAAAAACCGTTGACAAATGGTTGTAAAGGTAACTACACAAATACACACACTACCCAACAGAAATGGCTTTGCCATTAACCACAAACACGAAAAAGCATTAGTACCGGTGCATAAATATTACAATTTGGTCACAAAAAATGTAGTGGGCAGTAGTTTTGCCATGCTGATCAAAAAGGTTAAACATCAGATCCAGGCTAATAACACCCTCATTCTCTGCCGAGCCACTAAGAATCGCAAATAACCTCTGGCTCATAGGCTTCATTGTGTACAGTTTGAATGCGTCACATCAAGCCACTCCGCCACCTATCAACTCCACGAAGGTTAAGACGAAAATCAAAACAAGAATTATCGCCCCACAGACCTTTTTCAAGGGACATCAATAATTTAGATGAAAATACTCCCGCTTATGTTGAAATTAATGCTACTACGATTAGATATGTCAAGTTGTTACAAAAATTCTGCAGTACACATACATATATATCCTGAAACAGTTTCATGCTGATGACTATAATCTTCTGCAATCATAATAAGACACTTACCCGTGCTAATGTATCTCCATGCACGATAGTATTGGTAGTAAGGAGTAATGTAACAGTCTGCAAAACTTTAACTTCTTCAACTCCGGATTCCATGAGGATCCACAAAGTATCAGTTATATATCGGGCTCCTTTTTGATCAACAGTTTGTTGCATCATAAGCCGCTGTATAATGCCCAGACATAACTGCAACGGGATCAAGAATAATGGTATTTTAGAAGTCAAATAAGTGAATTCAAACTCCATCGTTCCACACACTCATGACTTACTCTAACGATTTTTGTGTCCTTGGTTTCACATCCCTGCACCAGAGGATACAAAATTTGGTTCACTATGTAAAATACAGGGGTTTGAGGATTGGCAGCGGCATTCCTCAGCTTAACAATTCCTTCTTCACACGACTGAAGATTTAAAAAGAATTAAGAAATATAATAGTAAGGCAATGAATGGATTTGAAATATTTTTTTCGTTCACTCAAGTTAAGGCCTTAGGAATGAAAAGGCTTGTATTTATAGAGTAATACAATGGTATTTCATTGCCCATCATCGGCTGTGTCTTTTTTCCCCAAAATGAGTAACTAATGCACTAGAATACAGAGACAAGGAATAGTAAGATTTCTTTTGAATGTGAGACGCACTCTTCACTCTCCTCTGCTGATAGTAGAGAGGGAATAAGGCTCAAATAATCACAAACCTCAACTGATTAACAGTTTTTACTATTCCTCTCGTATTTATCCCAGAATTTACAATACGAAAGAAACAGTGGTACAGTTGACAAGACATAGGCTGTTACCGCGAAAAGTATGAATGAAACTAAGAAGAACATACCTCCTTAATTTGAGGATACTTTTTTTTGGTTTCTAATGACACATTTTTCAAGTCATTCTGCAGTGTTTCCAAGAATTTTTGAGCAACATCGCTCCCTGTCGTTCCACCCACAAACGCCATCGTATCTCGGTTAAATAATCAGGTGGTAAAACAGCTTCTCCCTCCTTAAAAAATGATTAAATATGCTTAAAGGGGCTATGCCATTATGCACTATTGAGTTCGCAGACAAGATTTATAAACATTCTTCTAGAATTCAACCCCATCACCCAGCGATTCGGGTGAGTTGGCACCATGAATTTATAAAATACCTGTGTCAATAGATGGAGTGAGTGGAGCCAATGTATTCAAAACAACGGTTGCGCTGACAGCTGAAAGCGGAAACAGAGATGGTGGCGGTAATTGTAAATCGAGAATAAGAAAGCACGAAAAAATATTTTAGTGGTGCATTGAGTCCACTGTACTTATGCATTAAAATGAATCATAGCATTAAGAGTGATCTTTACAGATACTGATTTCAGTGAAGTACTAGCGTCACTTTTTTGAACTCCATCTTTCTAATCAGATCCCCGATTGAAATGCCTACCCATATCATATAATTTCATCTTTCCATTGCAAAAAAATGTGCCTGGTTGAATTCATTTTCACTCTTTAAATATATCTGATAAGGCGTTCTCGATAACACACTTGAATTTTGAAACATTCAATTCTATTCAGTGACAATTAATCAGTTTAGAATCAGCAATTAGACGCTTATCTGACTATTTACGATTATACTAACGAACTAGCATTTTCTGCGCAACACCGGTTAGATAGGTAATATTATGTACCCACTTTTCAGGAATTTTGCTGAGCTCAAACCGTTGCGCCATGTGCAATCCAGAAAGTTCTCGTTTGGCCGACTGTTCTTGACTTTTCATCAAAGTCAATCTTGTAATTAAAATATGCAATGAAAATTAAATCTTTGGAAAAAAATTCCATATCGCTATTCAAGGCTGAGCTACTAAATGTTCAGCCAAAGTTGCGCAATATACTCAAGCCCAACATCCTTTTATTTGAATGGTCAGAGATCGAACATTGAATCTCTATGAATTGCTGACCACGCTGGTTTATTTCTTTGCAACACGGAATATCTCGAGAAGTACCTACAATAATTTTGAAATAAGTATCTTGTGGCCTGAAAATAAATACCGATACTCTATCGCTGACGATCAATGAATACCCACTCAAAAATAGTAGATAGGTATAAAATATATTACCTATATGTTTTATTTCATTGTAATGTCCCGGACATGGATCTTGATTGAATTTTGCTATTTTAAATTTCACTTTCCCAAAAGATATTTGTGTACTGTAAATGGGCGTCTCTCAGAATAGCCGACAGCCAATGCCTCGAGAGTAATATTTCACTTTCGACTTCGCACTTCCCCTTCTCTCCTGCCCCTTGACCGAAAAACATCCTCCTTTTGCCTTCTATATAATGGCGTGCGCGGTGGCTTTTGGGGGATTGGTGAATCGGTTGTCATCAAGATGTAGTCCATCATTGGAGACCGATGCGCGTTGGGTCCGCGCCATCCACCCGTACTGAACGCTCATTTTCTTCTAACCTCCTGAGCTAGAGGTAACGTGTATGACTTTGGCTATTCGAGACGCGATTTGTTTAACTCTTGATTCTGAATAAATTCTGTCTTTTGCACGAACCTTTTGCTTTATCACTTGTTCCCGACACCAAGGGCAAGAACCCACAATTATGTTGAAGGTTCGAGCCCCTGCGGGGCCGATTCTTAACACCAACTCACGAATGATATGGATACTTTAAATCGTCCATGCCTGATGGCAACTAACGTTACGAGAAGGTTCGCTTCCGGTCATGCGAAGCTGTCGAGCTGCGTGTCTAAGGTGCGATTTAATTTTATCTCAGTTATTTACAAGATTATCAATTAAATACATTAAGATAGGTACTCAATAATTTATTCTTTCTCGCAAGCCTCAGGCAAACTTATTCAGAAACGTAAATTACTTGTAAATAGTTATCTGGCAGTAATGCAGGGATGGATGAAAAGGAAAAGGCACCGGCTTCACTTTGAACAGTTAGCAATTTGAACCAAGTTGTCCAACAAACTAATTACTGCCATAAGCTAATTAATCGCTTAATTTTTTTATGTTTCGTCGAGAGATACAATGATTGGATCGCACATCTCTAACCATGCCAGCCGCACTAATCCCTCTACTTCCTTCACCTAATGTCACCGGTGACATTCTGGAGAAGAGATAACCCGACACTAAACCAACTTGGAAGTACCATTTAAGTGTAATTTTGCTATAATTATGCGATGGCCGGGACTCGCTTTTTTGTTCATCTTTCTAACACGAAAGGAAACAAATTGTGATTTTTGCCAAGGTGAATGACCCCTAAACATTGGAGGGTTCCACGGCGCAAACTGTGACGAAGTCCTTTCGATCAATTATTCTCGAACGACGCAGGTGTGTCCTCTGCATGCTCGGAAGAAAGGGAAAACATCACAGCGTTAGATAGGCAGCTGACTCCCTTTCAAACGCCTACACCGGGCATAATCCCTACTTCCCGTGCTACTTCCCTTGTGACTATTGTAATTCACTGTGTTTTTTTGTTCTTATTAGCGTGTTTTGAAGATAAACTCGTTCATTAAACCCAATATTAACGTATCAGTTGCCCATATTGGTGTGGCAATAAATAAATTGTTTTTCGATGACAAGTTCTAGTACCAAAACTCTTACTCAATTTCTGAATTGTTGAATACCTTTGTTTCCAATTTCTTTCGAATGTAACACGATACATTAAAATTATTGCTTCCGTAACGCGTTTATTCTGTGTTCTTCTGGAAATAATAGTTTGAAATTAAAAGCTATATTTCATCTTAAGCTGCTTTCCTTCTCAGTCTTCTTTTGTTAAACAGTATAATCAGTATAATCATCAACGTAATGACTAGCAGTAGGATGGTGCGCGTACATTATATGGAGCCACACCCTTACAGTGACCTACAAAGTAAAAAGGACACAGAGTAGCATCATATACTTCAGTTGAATGTTTTATGCAAGATATTGGTATTGCCACGATGAACTGCAATTAAGTCCGTCACATATCATACTAGGATGCTAGTAATCCATTAGCTAATCAGAGAAAATTCCGTGGGGAAAAATGCACCTAATAACTATGGATCCAAACGATAGGTAGATTAATGTAAGATCTGGTGTTTTCCCGGCGAATAATATGTGTGAAGATTTCTCGGGTTTCACACCGGGTCAGGTTCTCCATATCTTCCTCCGACGTTTCGATGCGCGACTCACCCATCGTCTTCAGGGATCAGGGACTTGGATTCCTGGATCCCTGAAGACGATGGGGGAGTCGCGCATCGAAACGTCGGAGGAAGATATGGAGAACCTGACCCGGTGTGAAACCCGAGAAACCTTCACACAGATAGGTAGATTAGTTGTTAGGGGATTAGTTATTAAAAAGGGCGCGCTACAACTGTGGTTATTTGTAACTTATGGCGACATTGGAGTTGTCATGGAATCTATAGGGAGTGAAGGGCGGTTAGAGGGAAAGGGGTTGATATTACTTTATTCCTAAGGAGAAATCAAATGTTCCACTGATGAATCCTTGGGCAGCTGAAGTATTTTTCATAAGTCACCATAAGGTGTCAATCCATGCAGTCTTGGAAATATTTTGTTTTTTTTTTTAATTGCGGAGTTATCGTTCCTTACGAAGTAGGTTCCGAATTTTCACATACAGTGCCGGGTAATACTGCTGTTGAATTTAAAATGGAAACCTTATTTTTAAGAAATTAAATTTTTATTCGGAAAATGGCATGCTTGGAAACACATTAAGAAATACCTCATTAAAGTGAATAATTTCCCTAACAGAATTATTTTCCATTCAGATTTGGACTCTGCGCTGAGCACAAGAGGGAAAGGAACCACTCTTTTGAACCGCTATCGTATATGAAAAAGTTTTAATTTCTCCCTTCCTTTTTCTGGTCTCCTTGGCAGCAATAAAGGAGAGCGCAAGTGAATTTGAAATCATTTGAACTATGGAAATTCCTAAAAATCTCTATTTTTAAATTCTACGACCGATTAGCTGCAGCCTACATTTTCTCTATTCGTTGGAGGTCAGTTTCATATTGGAACTACTTCTATCCTACATCCCTCTTTGGCACATGTACTTACCCCTTTGATCCCTCGTGTAGTTTTACCTTCTCTGCTTAGATACGTTTAAGGCTGTGTTTAGTGTACCTGGATCTCCTCTATCAGACTTTGATACACGTGGTTCATTAGCTTCCTAATATTTTTTGGCTTATGCCCCACCTAAGCATCAATACCCTCCCGTGAGGTAAAATTCTTATCATTCCAATGTAAAATCCTATGCATGGAGAGAAAGCCATGGTCCAAAGAAGTTTCAAAATAAAATGGTATCTATGAGGGATTATAATAAAATATCACAAGGAAATCACAAAAAAGGTGCTGCAAAATTTTCCCTTTAAAAATTAAATTTCATCCCATGGTGTCGCGGTCCCCTCGCTGGGAACCAGGAATTATGACCTAGAGATATATTTCTTATATTAAAAAATTAGTAATTTTTTAGCCATACATTTTATCTTCAGCAATCATACCCCAAAAAACAGGTCTCAAATGCTTCTATTCTTTTCTAATCAGCTTCGAAAACAGAAGGATTGGGAAACATCCAATTAAAGGAAAGGAGGGTGTGGATAGGAAAGGTAGGAAATAATAAATTGTTGAAAGTGATACGTAGCAACGGGCCACTATGCGATTCTTTCTTTCAGTTTTGGTATAGTATGTTCTTTATACGTTCATTATTTTAGATATCTCTTCATTGACAATTTAGTAAGTATCTAATGATGATATGTCTAGGTACATTGTTACAATCCCTATAACAGATCTTAATGAATTTTCTGATGAGTTCAGCGATTTTTGAAATATATTGGTCACACCTCGGTTTGGAGTTTGCTTCCTGGGAGGTCCTAGCCCCTTCTAATGCTAAAATAGATACGCGGAGCAAACTTGGTACGATAAGCTAGCGTGACATATATTGTTTAAAACGGCAACCAAATATTTAAGGCCCTAAGGTGTGATATGTAATGTGAGATTAGATCAATGGAGGTTCTCGCAGGATTACTGTATAGGCATTCGCTGAATTCCAATCATAGGGAATTCTCTATCCATGGAGCTGATGGAAATATCTGAATTTATTTTGAGGAAGCCTTGATCGAGGCACAATGTCAGTAGTTCAGTGGCATTAGAGTAGGAAATTGTGACGCGATGCGTCTGTAATTCAGGGCAAACACACAAGGGAAGGGAAAGAATATGACTTCTTAAGGTTTTGTGTAACGTCAAAAATAAGTCAAGCAAGTAGGCTGAGTTCAGCGAACCGAAGTCCTTGCCTTCTTTTCGTTGTCACGGCAAGCCAAGAGCTTTGGCCGCGTCCCGAGAGATGGCCTTCGCGAGCTTAGTTCCGACTCGAAGTGGCCTTCCTTTCTCGTTTCCCCACGAACACGAACCCTATCAACTAACTCTGTCCTCTCCCCCTTCCGCTGCCAGAGACCTCCGCCTTCCCAACCTCCCTCGACCAACAGGAAACACACATCTGCCCATGCCACAGACAGCTGGCTGGCATTTGGTAAGAGAATGTAGGGGAGAGGATAGGGGAGGCGGGGTGGAGGGAGAGTGTGAAGCCACCGTTGATGAGGGCGATGCGCTCGCTTAGCAGGAGCTGGGGGGAAACAGGTCGTGCTGAGGGGAGTCCGGTGTGTGAAACAAGCATTTTGAGGGCCGAATGGGACAATCCCCTCTCTCTCTTTCATTGATTCGGGTGCTCATTATGAAAGGGTTCGGCGGGTGTCTTTGTCACTTGAGTCTCAGTGCTCTCGCTCCAGAGCCACGGCTCACAATTTCGGGGGTTGGAAATCAATAAAATTACTCTCGTGCATGGGGACACGGGCAATCTTGGGCTTTTATTTTCAACACACTCGGGGGCAGCTACCAAGATAATGGTAGGGGAGACGAAGTCAGCCAAAGCTGCCCATTACTTGGAGGGAATTGGCACATATAGGAGGAAATTCATGACCGGGACAATAACATTTTACGCGCAATAACATAGCACCGCATAGAAAGTGACCGCAAAAATAGTTCTACAGAAAAATAGAAGGCCAAAATAGAGCTATATTTTTATGTAATTCAATAACTGAACAACCTTACAAGTCCTCCCGAGTCAACGGCTCATCCTAAGGTTCCTATATATCAATATATATTTTTGCACTCACCATCAATATTTTTAATACTCTCCCTGGCAAGAATTTTTTGTGCTATCACTGTCCCATCATTGCACAAAAAATAAACTTATATTCAACAGTACTGTCGGTTACGTATTTAAATATTCACAAATTTTTCATGCATAATACATAATAATTGTTATACATGATATCATATTCCAATATATAAATACAGTTAACAATCTCATCCAATCTCTGCTCACGTTAACTAACTTATTCACACATCTTTCATGGTAATTAACATATTCAAAACTACACCACTATTACAAAAATATTACTAATTCAGCCCTTGATGACGACCCTTCATTTATTCATGCTTTTATATTGATTTACTTCTGCATATTGCTGGGTGAAAAAAGTTTTGGACTTACAGGTGCCATGACAGGTTGAGTGGTGTAGCGTATGGTGAGCTGAAGAACTAATTGGTGCAGAGGGTGCAGAATAATATCAGTTCACTGCTAAAACACTCTTTTTAATTTTCATGGCGGTCTATTTTTGACGAGCGAAATACCATGACTGCTGTACATGCATGGTGATGGGACGTTGTATTCTAGTTGTCGTTAATCGGGTGAGATGAACGACAGCCTAGGCCATAAACGCCATTTAGAATAGGTGAGAAACTGGCAATGGGTAGTAATTTAAGCGGAAGAGAACGAAGGATGGAATGATATCCAGTGTCGGAATAAGCTTATTCAGACGTAACTTGTCCAGATTACCACTATTTGACGTCCCATCCAACGGGCGGAGTGCCAAACTCCAAGTGCTCTTCGCATAGGACTTAAGTGGGAACCGGTATACCATTAAAATTTTTCTGACAGTACAAGGGATTTGATCTCCGGGCCATCTTGATGGCGAGTCAGTTATCTAGCCACCATACCTTTCTGATTCTTAATGGTGAGTACCTTGAAATATCCAGAGGAAAAAGGTTCTCTGAGCCGGAAATCGAACCAAGGATCTTTGGCTTGAGTCAAGGCCAATGTTCAAACAATCCAGCCATGAATCCAGATAGCAAAGGGAATGAATACTTAGGGGGATCCATAAGAACTAAGACTCATCTATCATTGGGGTGAATCAAGGATGGCATTGCGTTCATAAGGCAAGCCTAAGATCCGTGCTTTGATCCCAGACAGAGGAATCCTTTTTCTCTGGCGATTTCTGTGGCCCTTCCTCTTCAGAATAAAAAAGTAAACATTACACCTATTGCCGAGGACTCATCGATTATTCCATCTTCCAGGAGTGGGAGGAGCTGGAAAATCTCGGAGACAAACTCACGTCGAATGATAGTAGGTTTTCCTCTCGTGCTCCAGCACTGTCGCATGTCATCCCATTTCATTGTTTTAAGTGAACGTCTCTAAGATTGAATTCAAAGCTCGCGAACTAGCCGCGAAAACTTTAAAGTGTTACCCGCTTAAATTGCATAATAAAAGATATTCGACAGAGAAAAAAAATCATTCGCCTTGACCGGAACTCGAACCCGGCCTGGTGCCCTACCACTTGAGCTACCACGACTTCCTCTTCCATTAAGGAAATTATATAGGCTTTAAAGGATCAAGATGTTGTCATCAACAGAGCTACCGAAACGTCATCTTTCGCTGTGGAAATTATAGAGGCTTTAAGGGATCAAGATGTTCTCATCAACAGAGAGCATTTTGTTCCATAAAAGCATCTCTAATTTCCACTTTGAAATAAGACGTCTTGGTTGCTCAAATTTTAGAGCAACTGACTGGATATTTGGGGTCCGGGTTCGAGTCCCGGTCAGAGCGAATGATTTTTTTCTCTGTGGAATATCTGAAATCCTAAGATTGGTAGAAAATGAATACAAGTTGTCGTATTTGTCCACTGTTTTATTTGGTGTAAGGTACACGACGCGTTTCAGCACTGTATGCCAATTTCAAGTGTATGAATATGCTGGTTGGATGCCTTGGAGCAGTGGGAAATAATAAAGTATAAGAAGAGGAAGGAGATGCTATTGAATGGCACCATCTATGAGAGGCATTAAACAATTTTAACTAATTATATTTAACTAACTAACCCAAAAGTCGTGACCTTAGCAACAACGACTCTCCCTTCCCCTTCCCCCTTCGCCCACCCTCTAATCCATATAACCCCGATCCGCCCCAATTTTAACTCTATCTTTCTCCCCAACTGCCCCACCTCCTTGTAAATTAAACTTCCCCTTCCACTTCCCTCCCCCTCGGAGGTTATATATACCGAATTGCGATGGCCATATTCATACACTTGAAAAAAGCATGGAGTCCTAAAACGCGTCGTGTATCATTCACCAAATAAAACAGTGGGAAAATACGACAGCTTGCTTTCAGTTTCTAATGTCAGCGATGGTGACGCCTAATACTTAGGCGTCACTGAAGACGTCATGGGGGAAACATATCAGGGAAAAAACTAGTGTAGCAAACCGTAGACTATGATTCGTAAAAAGGGTTCTAGGCAAATGAGATGAGAGAGTACGACAAAGAAGCTATTTTACACTTGTAATGGCTCATTTAGAATATGCCGCTGATATATGGGATCCGTACGAAGAAGGTATGATAAAGGAATTAGAGCGTGTGCAAAGGAGATCAGCTAGATTTGTCGAAGGCCTTTATGATAATTGCATTAGTGTTACGAGTTTAATAGAACAACTAGGATGGAAATTACTATCAGAATGCAGGTTAAAATTTAGGTTAAACCTTTTAAGTAAATTTAAAGCTGATTTGTTTAAAGAAAACGTTAGATACAAATGAAGAACCCCTGCGTATTACGCTAGGTTTGATCAGATTAACAAGGTTAGAGAGATAGAGTGTCGTACCAAGAGATTTAAAATGTTATTTTGCCCACGTACCACAAGAGAGTACAATAGGCAAAATATCAAAGGGATAGGTAGATGAAATATTGTTAGCGTAGTCTGTAGCACATGATGTATG
The DNA here is from genome assembly GCA_933228895.1 of Platycnemis pennipes. Lineage (NCBI taxonomy): Eukaryota > Metazoa > Arthropoda > Insecta > Odonata > Platycnemididae > Platycnemis > Platycnemis pennipes. Next base: position 55,820,676 of record OW121846.1, read on the forward strand.
TATTAACATCTAATCCCTTTATTGCTATGCTGATACTAAACATCTAGCTGCATGTTACCCTATTATCTAGCATGTTTCCATGTAGTATCCTAGTTGCAGGTCAATAGTGCATGATTGGTGATCTTCACCCCTTGCCACACACCCTCGTGGTGACTCGCAGGGTATTACGCAGATGTAGATGAATGTCAGATATGTTCCACGAAATCTTGCCGAAAGCTGTTAAGTTTCATTAAAAGATTGATTTGACGAAGCTCTCCCCTCGATTCCGCATTCGGCTACCCTCTTCACACACTCTTCTTTTCTAAATCCTTCATTACTTGCTCCACACATTTCATACAAGCCTTCCTTTCCCATTCACCCAGTTCACTTTTCCTCCATTAATATCTTAATCAGACCATCAAGCCTCTATATATGGCCGGTTAGATTGTACCGATTTTTTAAAAAGTTTTCAGCAGACTTCTCTTTTATCTCACTCTCCTGATTACTTCTTCGTTTGTCATTAAACTTAAAAAGGAACCTGCTGACAAGCCACAACTGGCTTAGCTAGACCATAATGTTTTATCATCGATTATATGAATTTATTGTATTGTTTTTCTTTTTTATATCATATGAATTAAATTTGAACGCAGTTTAACGCAGTGTAAACTTTTGCTATTTCCCTCGTGATATAATGAATAATAGAGGAAATTGATTCGGTCAAACCATTTTATCTTCATCATTCCTCGGTAAAACCACATTCCTAAAGCCTCCGGTCTAGACTTTTCTGTTGCTGTTATCGTTAATGCCCCACCAGCATTAAGTAGCAAGCTCCGGATGTAAATTATAATGAAATGTTTCCCTACTTCCAAGCTAGTATTTCCATATGTAGGTAGATTCTTTTTCCGGTAGAATGCCACCTTCGCCTGAGCTATCCTTCTGGCCATTTCCTCCTTGCTTCGCCCATCGCTACCATCGTTTTTTTATGAGCTAGCAACCATTCATGATTTGCGCTCCTGAGCCCTGTCTCAGGCCACCGGAACTTCACCTGGGGTCGCCAAGGTCAGCCAGTCACTCAGTCACTGACGCCGAGGGGGACCAAAGACGCGTCATCATAGGCGCTCAGGGTCATGGCCGAAAGATTTCTCGCGGGGATCGTTTTGGCTTCGGCGCTTGGCTCTGTATTCGTTCGTTTGCGGATATGGAAGAGCAAAAGAATGTGATTGAAAAAGTCCGCCAAGGTCCTGACGTGAGATCATGATCTGCTAGTGGGTAGTTTAAACCTATTGATATCAAACGCAGGCAAAGTAACTTAAAGGAACTTTTCCATAACAGTACGTTTTAATAACTACGTACCTTCCCACCGTCTCTTTTCTTCACTCCAATCGGTTTCAACTTTTATTATTATTAATTTTTCACATTTCGCTATTGGTAGGTACCGAATATATTGTGGTAGCCGTTGGTACATAAGGTTTTTGAGATGTGTTCATCTACATCTACACGATACGCTGCAAGCCACCGAGAGGGTGTGTGGTAGGGGGTGAAGATCACCAAGCATGCACTAACGACATGCAAACATGCATCTTGGCTCAACAAGCTCTTGTTGAGGTGGATTGCAGAGGTAGTTCGTTTTAGTGGAGTGTTGAAGTGAATTATTGTGGTACACTGATATTGACATGTGAGAAAGGAACATTTCACGCCTCAGTTAGAACAAATTATAAGTATAGCCTTATAGGTATAACCTTATCGAGTGGAGCGTCAATTCTTCTATATTGAGCAAAAATCATTTTAATAGTTTCTGGGAACATATACGCTGAAAATCACCATAAAAATCAGCTGTTTACAGCTTAATTGCATGCAAACCATAAATGCACTTTATTTCATCTGAAGCTCATCTGTGGTCTCAAGTCAGCCTCGCACTTAATGGCATTTCAGACCGGGAGGAAACTTACAGGATATATATGGGAATGGGAAATATGGTTAGGGGGAATGCTGGAAAGAATCCCGGAGTTGGCAATAATCTTAACAAAAAACACCTAGGGAACCGCGGCTTATGCGGAACCATTCGACAGACGTATCATTGAAATTGGATGCTCTCCACTAAACACTCAAGTACAAGTGCTCAGCCAATGAAAACTATCTTTCACTACCGGGGTTCAAACCCGGTTCCTCGGGGTGGAGTGCCAGTGCTCTAGCCACTACACCGAGTCGGTCACCTTCCCCAACAGCAGCAACAGCAATAATGCTACATACACCTCAAATGAAAGCACCTATGGAACCGTGGCTTAGTGTCCTATCCGACGGATAAAGTACTGGAATTGGATGCTCTCCAAAGAAATCAAGTACCGAGATTGTCGGTCAACTTCTCCAACAACAGAAACAGCAATAATGCTACAGTCACCTCAAACTGGGGAAAAATTGGGCGCACTCCACATCTGGGTGAATAAATTACAAGGGGTAGTTAAAGACTGAAAAGTAACATTATATGAGAACGTAATTCATAGGAAAGGAGTCCATAGTTTCTTGCCAGTAGAACCATTTCGAATTCGATGTCTCTTCACAGTTTCTTCCCAATAGCTCGAAATGCAGTCTACAAACCTCCTTTTGCTGCATTTAGGTCTTATGATGGCTTTCAAAATTGTAAACCACGGAATTTTCATTGAAAAAAATGCATATGATACTTCTGGTATCGCTTCTAATTGGTTCACATAGTATCACCAAACTAAATTCTGCCATTTAATTCCTGAAATAATCGATCCTTGAGACAAAATGGTCTGATGACTATAGCCATCGAAAGAAAAGAGCATGGAATAATGGCAAAAATTACCTCATATGAGATATATGGAGAAAGTAGTGAAGGATGTTAAAGAGATGAATTTCATGAACATGCTAAGTTTAGTAAATACGAGAGCTGGGTCCAACTGTTCTCAAGATTGATGATTATATAGTATTCATGATGATGATGAAAGGGAAAATTGCGGAAAAGTTATTTTTGCCCAATTTTTAGCATTTATAAGGTGTAGTGAGTTAAGATTGGCCACTTGCCTTCGCCTGTTTTCCTCCTTCGATTTCAACTACTATCCGGTAACTAGCGAAATGGAGGACGTGGGGGATTAGGTTAGTATGATGAATTTGGAACGTAGGTTTTCGCAGCGGAATCCATCGTCGTCAGAGGCTTTCGGGTGCAGCTCACGTCATACGCAGCTGCACCCGAAAGCCTCTGACGACGGTAGGTTAGTATGATGTTTCTACTACTGGCTTCCCACCCCGAGCGTCAGTTTGAGTCCCAGTGAAAGGCAGATTTTTCATTGGTATGCCAGTCCCCTCATGGGGGCTGTGTGGAGAGCACTTCGAGTTCAGTACTCCGTCCGTCAGATGGGACGTTGAACCGTGGTCCCCTTGGCGTATTTCGTTAAGAGCAGGCTAACGCCAACGACGGGTTTCACTCCACCCTTACTCCGTCCTTTAAAAAAATCCTATCCACAGCCAATGACCCACCGTAAAAGGAGCAAATTACCTTACATTTCAGTCACCTCCCCCGATTGCTTACTTAGCGTTAGGACAACAGTTGCTTGTTCCGCAAACGTCAAATTTAGCGTTGAGACTTATCTGCAACAGGATGGGGGAGAATACACTTGACTACTTGGATTAAGTCCAATTTTTTTAGGAATGGGAATAGAACTCATGGCGCCATAGCCCCAACTGATGAAAGTGCTAAACGGTGATGAGTCTCGTTTACGTGATGCCTTGATTCCAATCGCGGATCTCGGGAAAGCATTTGGCGTAAGAATAGGCCACCAGGAACGAAGGCAAACATGAGGCAAAAAGACTTATTGAGGGGCGAATCGCGGGAACGGAAATTGTTAAAAATTGAAGGGGTCGAGTTTTGGCTGCGATTACACTCAATAGTCACTCGCGGATATGCACATCGGAGTGGGAAATTCACAGGTAAAAGAGTGTAACCTAACTTGAGCGGGACTCGAACTGGGATCTATAGAGGAGAGTTTTTAGAGGAGAATATTATCATGGAAACTCTTTGGTCGTGCCAATAGCTTTGCTTTGAAATCGCATTCCATTTTATTTTATTTAGGTACAAGCCTTATAGAATTTTGCATCAAAAACGTTGCCATATTTTTATTCCTACTATCACAAATCTGCTCGCATATTAGCGCCCCAATTACTTGACAGAAACTAATTGCATTTTTCAGTAGATAACGCCCGCCTAATGAATAACCCACCCCAAACTTTATCGACATTCTTATAGCTCAGTTTTTCTCTTGCAATTGATTTACGTATCATTCCTTTTTAACGTATAATGCGCTAGATCATTTTTTTTACGAATTTACATTTTTTGGCATGGATAATGCGCGTGTTATTTAGCTAAAAATACGATAATAGTAAATTGAAATCGGGTTCGTGTGGTGGCTAGAATATTAGGTTCCTATCCCAAGGGTCCAGTTCGAATCTCGCCTACGACAGTAGTGATTTTTCATTGGTATACTGGTCCAGTACAACTAATTGGGTGACGTGTAGAGAACATTTCAAGTTCTATACTCCTTCCGTCAGATGGAATGGGAAACCGAGCTTAAATTTCAGCTGGTTGTAGATTCCTCATTTGGTATAATACCCTCTTTGCCTCTGCCACTCTACCAGTGGTTTCCATCTTCGTCCGTTGCGGGTTGATAAGCTTCTTAGAAGAAAATATTCTTCCACTTCCAACTTACAATCCTGTGTTGCAAGTGCTCTCCCTTCAGCTCGCTGAAGAGGGCCACCTTGTGGCCGACATACGCTTATCCGACGCACATCCTCGTTTTGTCCTTCCTTTTCAGCATTGACTATGCTCTTTTTGAGTACTATTCTCCCAGTAGGTGTGCCCATTTGAGTGTGTGAGTGTTTTTTCTGAGTGCTTGTGAGTGTGTTTGCGTTCATAACCCAGGCATCCTGACCAGGGTCCCATCAGCCCTGTGAAGGATCCCAATTGGGTTGAGTGTGTGTATCTGTGGTTGTGTCACTGACGAGGAAGTAACATTCCCGTAAACCACCATAGGAGGGTTTTCTGGTTGAGAGGTTGTAGTTGGTCACTGGTGTGGAATTGACCCTCCCGCACAACAACACAGCAATTTTCCTTGACGAGGGTGGCCAATTTTACGGCCATTGGAGAATTTTATTTTATTTGTCACATTCTTCCACCTCTTCAAGACTTTTCCTTAGCGTAAAATTAGTCCTCCCCTCTGCCATTCTGCTGTACGTTGTACTTGTAACGTACTATGTACGTTGTCTTTTTTAATTTATAATAAACAGTTAGGTATTCTAAGAAATTACGCTTGTTCGTATTATTGCTTTTTATCTCAATCCTCTCCATCACGCAACTTTCGAGAATCTCGTTTCCGTGGTCTCGTCTCGATGTTCCGCACACTGTCTCAACTCAACCTCGTGGCAACTCTACACAACATTTATGCTACACATCAACCGCAATGCTAAGCCGAAATTTGAATTCTAATATTACAAAATGTCTAACTGTTAATTCCGCCTTTAACAAGTCTTTTCCGCATACCCTAAAATATCTTTAACGTATCCTTAAGGGGTACTCATACCCCAGGTGGGGAACTAAAGATCTTTTCTGTTTAGGTTTGTTTAGGTTTTTTTGTGAATCTCACATTCAATTACAGTATCGTTTGGTTTTTAGGTGCTCCAACGGCTAAGGTTATATCCCACCGTATAACCTAAGTTCTTAACTTGTGATAGGATGCAGGGCATGGTTCGTGACACCACAATACATGCCCTGGGAGAGATTCGAACCTTTGGGTTGCCAGCCCAGCGTGCTGCCGACCTGACTTCCGTGGCCGGCTCAAGTTCATTCATTAATTCACTCACATTAATTGCCATGAGAAAAAAATTCACCTGGACCGGGAATCGAACCTTTGGCTTTCGGGCCACTGCGCAGACCACTACGCTACCTAGGATCCTTAATTCTCATGGCAATTTTACGGAGGTTCAAGGTACTAGATTTTGAGCCCTCGCGGTCCATCAAGGATGGCAACCCAAGGGAGAAAGGGCTTCAAAGAAGCCACGACCAATGGTGAACCCCATCCAGCGCTAAAGCCGCGCTTGGCGGTAAATTTAGGAACATTCCTACATTTATTCCTACATTTCCTACATTTAACGCCAAGCGCGGCTTTAGCGCTGTATGGGGTTCACCATTGGTCGTGGCTTCTTTGAAGCCCTTTCCCCCTTGAGTTGCCATCCTTTATGGACCGCGAGGGCTCAAAATCTAGTACCTTGAACCTCGGTAAAATTGCCATAAGAATTTAGGATCCTGGGTGGAGTAGTGGTCTGCGCAGCGGCCCGGAAAGCCAAAGGTCCGTGGTTCGATTCCCGGTCCAGGTGAATTTCTTCTCATGGCAATTAATGTGAATTTCCCCGCCGTTCACGCGGCAGGCTTGAAATTTCCTACATTAATTCACTCATTCAAGTCTAAGTACAATAATGAATTAACTTTGCACTTTATTCTATCGACCATCAGAGTGAAAGTTTTAAATGTTTGGAGCACAGTGCGTAATGAATAATTATGTGGATGTACTTCGAGGAAACATAACTTTGATGTGATAAGTTCGAAACGAGATCTGTGAATGATTTCTGTCATCGATGATCGTGTAATAAATGAAGAGAGAAAAGAAAATTCAGTGCCCTGAAGTTGGTGTTCTAGAGATGAGTGGTGAAGTGTTTACATATTCATATCTGTGATTTATGTAAAACATTTGCATGACTGTAATGTGTAGGTCACAGTCTACAGTCATCTTCCCATTACGTGCATGAACCGATCCCAGGTTTGTAACAACCAATTTCTGCCATTCAATGGTTATAATATTGATTTACTCGCTGGGTTCAATGTCACCGTTATTTTGAAATTTAATTAGATAGAGACCTGTAATAAATAGTAATATATAGCGTTGCTTTTTTTACTTTTTTCAATTCGAATCCTTCCTCTCTATACGCTCTGTAACATCCCCATAGGCCTAAATTACGTAACTCTGTCAATGAATTACTCTTTAAGTGAGCTGAAAAACAGGACTTCTTAAAAAATATCTTATATCTTTCTTAATATTATTATTTATTCACTAATCTTTTGTGCATATTTATTATTCTTAATAAAGGAATTGATTTATAATGTTTATTCCTCGTAGCGAGAGGCTAGATCCCCCATTCCAGTTAATAGTGCATCCTAAGAGTTATATCTGACCCCTCCCCTCTTTAGCGTCACAGAATTTATGGATGTCTCCAACATGTCAATTTGACCAACAAATTGACTAGATTTTGGGGGTCAGGAATATAGGTAAGTTGTGAAGTACTGGTTGAAGTTTGACCACGGGAAAGTTGTGCTCTTGCAAAAGTAAAGGGCAGTGAAAGGTTTTCCATAAAAAGCACCTGTTCAACTACAATGGGAAAGTGTTATTTGGTTAAGTATCGCATAACAATTTCACTCGGGTATTTTTCATTTCTTTTGAAGACCCATTTATGAGATGCCGTATGAATCCCGCAGTCATATATATTTATTTCCCTGAGAATAACTGTCAGGTTTAAAATGGTCGGCGAATACGTTATTAAGCGTGGGATATTACGAGGCGATGTATCGGGAAATATTACGAAGTGCTCACTCCAATATTTCAATTCTATAAAATGACATCGCCGACGATTTTCTCTCCGTGTCCATGACCTATTCATGCGCGATAAGTAGGTAAGATGAGGAAAAAAATATCAAAGTAATCGACAGCAATTGAACAACGACTCGATTTATGCTCTTTCTGACAATTTGACGCCATTTCGGCAAATGAGCACTGGCGGGGAATGAGAGGGAAGAGCGATAATTCTGCAATTACCCCCGACGCAACAAGAAGTTACAGGCAACTCTCTGCTCACCTGCTAAGGCCCATCTGGTATTTCAAAGAAGGCCTGATCTCTGAATAAGATATTAAATTTAAAAAAAATTTCGGACATAAATTGCCCTTTCTCATATTTCAATACTCCTTTAGGTTGGTATTATTTCTCTCACTACCTCATCATACCTCTGTATCACATAATGCCATCAAAATGCTCATTTTTTTCATCTCCCACAGCAGTTCGCACAATACTTCTGTCCATTACGACTATTCATTTCCCACGCCCCCTCAATATTGCCTCAATATCTCCGACGTCTTATTATACTCTGCACATCACCATTTCTTTGGTCAACATGAATCCCCACAGGTGTTCCTCTCCATTCACTCCATTATCTCGATGCCTCTCCATGCTCACAGCTCGAAGTTTTTTATTCCATCCAATCTCTGCCGCATAAAGGTTGAGGAACTGTTTAGTTATGTTTAATACCCGTCTTCACTTCTCTGATTCTTTCACTTAGACGTTACTTACAGGAGCCTTAATTCTCAGGAATCCTCAATTTACCTCCACATTTCAAACAATATCTTACTAAAGCTGTACATCCCCTAAAGCACTCCCTTAAACTTGAGCCGCACGATATCTCGGCTTCAACAATCGACGTCGATACGATGTCGCAGCACGATGTTGGCCGTGGTAGTGTGGGGCTGATAAGGCGACTGCCTGGAAACCCTAATTTCGGGTTTGAGTCCCGCCTTGGAAATGATTCTGATATTGTTCCAACTTGTTTGTGCTAGGATTAGGCTTAAGATTAAGCTAGGCTAGAAGGCTCTATGTAATATAAGCACCTCAAAATCTCTTTCCATAATTACTTCGCAACGCGATATGGATACGGCAGCCAATGAGATTTGCATCGGTTTGCAATTTTATGTGACCACAGGTATTTTTATTGATACTAGAGATTTACATCGAGAAGCAAATACATCGATGCATTAGCGATATTGGTTGGTATCGAAATGCACTATATACAAATCCGCATGTCGCGCAACCCTGTTTTCAATGCTCCAATATATTGAGTAAACTAGTGAAATAATTAGGCCTGCATAAGTACTGACTCCCCCTTTAATTTAAAAAATATTATTATTCTATTTTCTAGAATGCCTTCTTTAGCGTGTTATTCATTTTCTTTTGGTTTGTCTTCATCCCATTTTTCTCACAATGACATGAGTAAGGACTCACTTTCCTAGTCTTCACCTACATACCAGCTAAAGTATGATCATTTCCCAACCTGGAGGTAAGTGGTAGTAGTTTCCTAAGTTTAGTAGCGGTAGTAGAAGAATTAGATTTTACTGTGTTCTAGCTGCTTAAATTATTTCACACCAAAAAACCTAATTTAGCACCAACCTTTATTCTACATCTACATAATACCCTGCAATCCACCATCAAGGTGTGTGGCAGGGGGTGCATTCAACCAAACATGCATTACATATTATGCATAAAAATAATTAGTAATTATATTGTAGTCCAGACTCCACAATTCAAAAAATGTAAAAATAGCAAAGCAATCATGCAAAATGATGTTGTTAGTTTTGTTAGCTTAAAGTCCTTATACCAACATGCAACTATGATATCTATTGAAAACTCGTATTTATGCTAGTGGATATATATACAGCTATTCAAATCCCTAAGTTTACGAGAAAAAAGACATATTCAATCTGTCAGTTCGGCAATCAATTTCTCTAATTTGGTGATTATGGTCCAGTCTACCATAGTAAGTTGAGCTCGCAAAATATATTTAACGGCATCTGAGAAAATATTATCTTGGAATTTTTTTCAGAGATTAATTAAGTCTAAATTTCAACCTACGATCTGACAATGATTCTCCTTCTTAATTCATTTAATGCACTGGTTACACTTATGTAGTTATCATACCGTTCCTTTACAAATCTTTCCGATCTTTGCTGCACACATTCAAGTTAATTATTTAGGCCTATTTCGTATGGATCCCATACACTGGCAGCGTATTAAAAATGAGGTCTAACAAGGGAAAAGTAGCTAATTTCTCGTACATGCTCAATTCCTATGGGGATCGGGTTGGTGTGGTGGCTAGAGTACTGGCCTCCCATCCCGAGGGCCCGGGTTAGATTCCCGGCAGTGGCGGATTTTTCAGTGGAAAATGGTCCCCAGAGGGCATTTCAAGTACAGTACTCCGTCCGTCGGATGGGACGTTAAGCCGTGGTCCCCTTGGCGCCTTTCGTTAAGAGTAGGCTAATGCCGACGCCGGGTTTCTCTCCACCCTTCCTCCGTTCCCAAAAAACTCCTACCATTACCCAATTACCCACCTATCCTATATGGCGCAAATGACCCCATCTGTCGGTCGCCTCCCCTAAATAACCAACCAACCAATCAACCTCAATTCCTATAATGAACAAAAACATTCATGCTATAGGCAGGAATCCAAATCATATCCTTATATAAGTCTGGCAATCTTGTTTCCAACCTGAACATGCGGTAGATATTTCCTAACAATTTCAACATTTAAAATTGCCAGAGGAGAAATACTTCGACCGGGAATCGAACATTTGGCCAATGCGCCGACCACCATGCTATCCAGAATTCCAGTCCCAAAGGCAATTTTTAGGAGGATCTAGGTCTCGTTCGCATTTAGTTACGATCCATCAAGGATGCCTTACGTAAGGCAGAACTGTACCTACTTCGTGGAAGCCACTGTCCATGAGAATAGGATTGCAGCTTTGTCGGTCATTATGAAATTCCATTAATACTGCAGGTTCCTTCTTAGGCTTCCATGTGATATTCAACGTACAATTGGGGATCGGGTTGTCTGCAGTGGTTGGTCTCTCATCCCGAGGGCCCGAGTTCGATTCCCGGTAGTGGCAGATTTTTCAATGGCAAACCGGTCCCTACTTGAGCCCCTAGTAGAGGGTATTTCAGGTTCACTACTCTGTCCGTTAATGGGACGTTAAGCCGTGGTCCCCTTTGCGTCTGTCGTTAAGAGTAGGTTAATTTAGCAAGGATTTCCTTACTCCCAGTATTTTCTAAAATACTTGAAAAAATAATTAAAAAAGACTAAGCCTTTTGAATTATCTAAGATTAAGCCTTTTGAATTATATAAGATTAAGCCTTTTGAATTATCATAATTTTTTTAGCAGCAACCAATTTGGGTTCTTAAAGGATAAAGGTACTGAGGATACGCTGTTGCAATTTTGCTCTAACTTGTATGAAGGACTAAATAGTTCCAATAAAAATGCAGGTCTGTTTATTGATATAAGCAACGCATTTGACTCAGTAAATCATGATATATTATTAAGTAGATTAAGTGAAATTGATGTAAGAGGTATCGTACATAATTGGTTTTACAGCTATCTAACTGGTAGATGTCAATATATTCATATTTGCGACTGCTACAGCCAAAGGTCACTACTTACCTGTGGCGTTCCACAAGGGTCTGTTTTTGGGCCCATATTATTCCTAATTTACGTTAATAACTTATGCTCAGGAAAATTTAAGGGCAGATTAATTGCTTTTGCTGACGATACCGCTTTGAGTTACTCGGCCAGTACTTATAATTTAGTGTATCAACAGATGCAGTCTCATTTAAATAAACTGAAATGCTGCTTTTCCGTCAATTTGATGGTACTGAGCCCTAAAACTAAGTATGTGATTTTTAATCATAAAAATGGAACAGTGGAATCGAAAGAATTGTATTTCAGATGTGACGAGTGTGTGAACGTAAAAGCACCATTCTGCAATGGTTGTATTGAAATTGAACGTGTAAAGTATATTAAGTATCTAGATATCTACGTGGACCAAAGTTGCAATTTGAAATATCATATAACCAAACTTAGTCAGAATTAATGTCCATGATTAGAAAATGTTATTTACTAAGATATACAGATGTCCTGTGTCTATCACAAGAATGCTATATTATGCACTTGTAAATTCTAGATTGCAATATGGTATTTCATGCTGGGGTGGTGCTTACTTAATGAACATTAAACCTTTGGTTCTGGCACAGAAAAAAATATTACAAGTTATGACTTGTTTACCATGTAAAGAGCAATCTTTTCCTTTATTTAAAAAGTTCAACATTCTACCTCTGAGACATCTGTTTGTTTACAAGGTGTTAAGAATATTCTTCAACCTTATTGGTGAAAAGGGAAAACCTCAAATGTACAGTCTGAGAGTAAATTATGGTAATGTAATACCTAAACCAAATTTTGCATTGTTTCGCCACTCTTACTTGTATCTAAGTCCCAAAATGTTTTGTTCACTCCCTCAAAACATTGCGTTATTCAAAAAAAATACGCTAAATTCTGTAAAAGCGTTAGGTCCTGGTTGTTCAATCAGAAAAAGGTAGAATACCTAATTAAAAAGATTGTGTAAGTTTATATGCACAAGGTTAGCATAAATTTTTCTATTGTGTTTATTAATGTTACAAAATATTGCTAAAAACTTCTAAATACATGTATACGTGTGAATTTTTAAATACAGCAATGCCACCATATTATGCATTCAGTACACTTAGAGTAGTATGTTTTTGATCTACATATGTTATATTAGTTTGTATGGTAATCCATGTTTACCTGTGAAAGAGTTGGTAACCCCAAAGCAGGAAGATTTGTTTCTCAAGGGGTACCTATGGGTCTGTCCACCGTTACTCTTGTGACATTTTGATGCATTTGACTCCATTAAAACTGTCAGGGTTATAGAAATATTAGATTTTTCAAAGTAAAAACTTTTGAATGAATTAGAATACATAATGTTTATTAATTACATTCGAATATTTAGGACTCAGGTCATCAATTTAGTATATAAAAAGCACATGGAAATAGTGTTATGTCTTGTGACCCAAAAAAGACATGTTGAAATGCACTATATAACATAAATCAATTTTCTCTTCTTCAAATTACAATATAAGTCCCTTTCCACCCGAGAATTTTTTTTGTAAATTTTAACAAACTTTTGCGTTTTTCTGGTTCATAGACACTTATTTTAGTCATCAGGAAGAAAAAAAAAATTTCAGACCAACAGTTATTGCGGAAAAGTACCCGCATAATCGTGCGGGTTAGGGTGTAATTGCGTAATCAGAAAAAATCCTCACCCGCTCATTCGTGCGGGTTCGGGCGCAATTACAACAGAAAAATATTCTAAACATATTTGTTTTAACATGATTTTTACCAATATGAATCACAAATCAATGCTGTTATTAACAAAAAATATTATTTTTCCTTGGAGAAACCAATACAACTAAAAATAAACTTATAAACACGTGATAAAAGGCAGTTATATTTTTTATTTCTTTCTCAATATCCACCAAATAGAAATTAATTTAAGGAGGATTTGTGTGGAAATCTTTGAAACAATTTTTGTGTTTTAAAAGACATAAATAAACATTACACTTCTCACATCTTGTTCTTGTCCTGCTATTACATTGATTGTATCTGCACATTCTCAGCGATAGGATGTCATCAATCTTTGGGAAATGGTTATAACCATCTAAACGCTTGTCTTCACAGGGAATGATACTGGGTGGATTGTAATATTTACATTTATTCACTTTCGGAATTTCATCCGCCATAATTTCTTCATCAGTTCCATCCACCCTAGCTCTATCGGGAGTAGCAATGAGAGCTTCCGCGAGTTCAGTCCTGAAGTTCAGTCCTGAACTTCAGGAAGTCCTTTGTTTTCCTTCGGGGACTTCTATTTTCTCTAAATGCTTCCTTGTACGGGAACCAGCTATTTACGGTTCCTAAATCCATAAAGTGTAGAATCACTCTGAGGGTCCACTTTTTTGTTTTTAACCAAATTCTGTAGTTCTCCATCATTTGGTCACATAGATCCACTGCCCCCATTGATTTGTTATGTCTTCGGACAATAGCTGGGCAAGATACATCTACATATTTTTTTTCTTTTTTAGACCACCGCTGAACATGCTGGTGTGGTTCGACTCCACTACAGGTGGACGCTAATAGCACCTTGTTATTGTCCTTCCATTGAACGACATTAATATTATCATCACAGCGCACATATTGCAGTGACTCACCCCGATTCATTTTTTTTCTTCGCGCTTGATCTGGCCCGTGACTCGATTTGCCATTATGGAGCCTGTCCCTTCTATCCCTATATTGTTTAATTTTTCCAATAGTGGGAGAGTGTTAAACAGGCGATCAAAATAGACAAAATTCCCCGCGGGGATAGTTTGAACCAGGCGAAAAACCACTAGGCCATGGCCTAGCTCCGAAAAGGGAGAGGTGTACTCTTTCCCTGAAACACTTCAAAGTCCATCACTATACCCGAAGAAGATGAGAAGTCATTCACTGAAAATCAAACGTTGACTGAACCAATGAGTCCCAGGGACCCATGCAAAGGCGATTATTTTGTTTCATTGTTAAGGCTGGCTCAAGCGCAAAAATCCCCAAGAGTTAAATAGTAACGCAACGTGGAGTACGAGAATACACAACACGGTGTAAGGGATCCGGCTACAAAGACAAAAGTTACACAAAAATATGTAACTGTCCGGGTCCCAGACACCCATCGGTGTAAGTTACGAATTATTCGTCAAAATCGTGTCATTAATTCCGCGAACTTCTGACATGAGCAAGGTCGTGTGGGGTATCGTTCACCAAGACGATCAAATTGAGTTCAATGTAACTGGGAATGGGAGAGAAAGAGATACTAAGTAATCAATGCAGTAAATGAGCTCGGCTTCTACAAACGTACACGTGCAGCAACAGGAAACAAAATAAACATTCAAGACAAGGTTACTTTTCGAAGGGAGGGAATGGGGAGTTGGGGAAAATATGAAACGCTGTCAAGGCCATAGGGCGAGGAGGTAAAGAATCATCAAAAATGATATCGTAGTTGTGTACGACCCCATACAAATAAAACATTAAATAAAGTCGGCGTGGCTGTGTGCCATGCAACGTTTCTCTCAGGAATTTTCCCTAACACGTTCATCTTTGAAGAAAATAAAATCGTGATCATAAGTGATAATTAAGCCCGAACCCGCACAATCGTGCGGGTACATTTTTTATCGGAAATAAATATTTAGTAATACAACATACTAGACACTCGAATGAACAGCTATAGCAATTGAAATTTAAATAATTGTAAAATTAAGCACTAAAAAAATTAAACAATTATAAACATTAAAAAAATCGCAACTAACCTTAGAGCAACAAAGGAGCACGAAAAGGATCTCAGAAAAAAGTCATCAGTATGACGTACTGTAAACGTATTGAACTAAAACCTTCCCCATGCATTAGAGGGGAACCCGCACGATTGCTGCGAGCCGATGGGAGCCAGAGAAACAGCTTGTGGACGGAGTAAAAAAATTTTTTTCCTTACCCACACGATCGTGCGGGTCAGGGTGGAAAGGGAGTGCATAGGTATATAAAGAGACAGACAAAAACAGGGTTATTAGTAGAAAAAGTGGTTACTCTTGTGACGGATCGTCAAGCATGCAGTGAAGGCACATACAGCAAATTCAAATTTGTTCGTGAAGTTTAAATGGTAGGGGTAGCACTTCAGCAATGAAATGGGTACATTAAACATGAAACTAAAAAACTAAAAAAATGATCTGACTACACATGTGGGCTAACACTATAAGGGATACTACATATATACAGGAACACTATATATATACATTACATTGCTTCCAATTTTGGTTATTGATTATTAAACACACTACATTTCACCCATAATGAGGCCATAAAATCAAAATATAACCCTTGTAGAAGAGATGTACATAAGTAGTAATTTATTTACACCTTTTTTTTAATATTTAGTGGCATTTTAAAGTTGGTGATATTTGACGAGAATTCCTTACTTCATTAAAATCCAACTTTAAATACATTTTCTGATAGTTAATGAAGGAATATATAAATATATTATTTCTATAAATTATTTTCCAGTCTATCCATTTCATTATGCAAGAAAAATTTTCTCTCTACCATGAAAATGTCTTTTTTCCAATTTGTCCACTTTCTACTGGACGTACCCCTATATTCCTCGATTAAATGAATTGCTATTAATGTATACTCAATGTATTTATGTGAGGAATAAAATAATTATTATTATTTATATGCCATTTAAGAGTGGTGTGACAAATGGCAGTTAAAACCTATCCTTAAAGAGGCTAATGCTTTCGCCTGATTTCTCTCCACCCTTCCTCCGTTCCCTGAAAACTCCTACCATTACCCAATTTCCCACCTATCCTAAATGGTGCAAATGACCTCAGGTGTCAGTCGCCTCCCCTGGATAACTAACTGACTCGGCCTACAAAGGCCGCCAGCTCCTCTATCCTTTCCTCGACATAACGACAGAGGATTTCATTCAAGAGCGACTTCAACTTGTGAGCTTCTAGTCACGCAGAATTTTGGGACACAACATCCCTTCCATTCCACTTCCACACACTGAAGTATTTTTCATTAACTCGAGCCCCTTCACTCCATCGAGTGTCATATTCCAAGGGCAACAAGATCTATTATGTTCCATATTCTTCTCTGCTAAAATTCTCACGGATGGAGTAGCGTCACGCGATCCTTTCCCATCCCAGCACCCGAACTGATCTTTCCATTGTTTCCCGTTTCTTTGTGTTCTGCTGATGACTCCTATTGACAACTTAACCACACTTCATTACAAACGCTTGCTTCCATTGCAATCACATTGTTTCCACGCTTTGATTCGCACTGAACGTAAATAGGCAAAATGATTATTTTGACTACACTCGTTCCGAGTAAATACTGCAGATGAAAGTAAAAAGAACTTTTCAATCCATATTTCCTTCGGAATTCTATAGTAGTGAGAAGGCATGGGATATTAAAGGAGCCGTCCTTACCTTCACTTTTAAAAGATTTCTGTTTGTAGTATTTCAGTAGTAGCAGCTATTTGGAGGAGGCGATCTAAGGCTTGGGTCATTTGCATCATTTCAGGATAGGTGGATTGAGTTCGGGGTTTTCCATGGACGGAGATAGATAGGAGAGAAACCAGGTGTCAGTTTTTACCTGCTCTTATCAAAAGGTAACTAAAATCTGTGGTTTAACGTCCCATCCGATGGACTAATAACTGAGCTTGTGCTGTCCACACCAAACTCAAGTAGTGACCAATGTATCAATTAAAAATCTCTGCCATTGAATGCTGCATCTTCTGGGTTTAACCGTGTCGTTGTTCCTTTTGGGACAACGTTCATTAGACGTTAGTATGTAGCCAGTGTATGGGATCCGAATGAATTAGGTTTGATCAAAGAACTAGACAGTGTGCAGCGTAGAGCAGCTAGGTTCGCTAAAAGGTGTTACGATAGGTTGAGTTGCGTTTCAGAATTAATAAAAGAATTAGGGTGGGAATCATTGTCAGAGCGTAGGTTAAAGTACAGATTAAATCTAATAGAGAAATTTCAATGGGATAGCTTTGCTGAAGATGTTAGGCACATATTAAAAAAACCAGCGTATTATGCTAGATTTGACCAGATAAATAAGATTAGAGAGATAGATTATCATACTGATAGATTCAAAATGGCATTTTTCCCCCGTACCATAAGAGAACAGAATAGGCAGCATAGCAAAGGGAAAAGTTTTTGTTTTAGAGTAATCTGTAGTGCATGATGCATGTATTAATCCCTTAAATACAAAAGATAATAACAATCTAGTTGCATGGGACCATATAGTTGCTTGTTTGCGTGTGAATAGTGTATGCTTGGTGATTTTCACCCCCTGCCACACATCCTCACGGTGGCTTGCAGTGTATCGTGTAGATGTAGATGCGGAAGCCTCCCCTGCCATATACCTTTATGTTGTCTAGCAGGGTATTATGTACATTTCCGCCGTAGCCGGCGTTCGAACCCGGGCCATCGAGATGTGAAGCGGGTATTCTCGCCACCACAAAAACTCGATCCCCTCTAGCATTCAAGGGCCACATTTTCTCCTCGTCCACATGTCACTCCACTTCGATGCTTTAACCAATCGGTCTTAGGGTTTACTATTGTTCCTTAATGTAAACCTTCCTCCTTCCCGTAATGGTCCTCCATTTCCCGTAATGACTTCCGGTCGTCATGCCATATTCCTCGTGTTTTTATTGCTTCCGCCCAATCTCATTTTCTTATTCAGCACGTTCTCATTTCTCTCACCCTGAAATTTCTCCTGACTTTTTTATCCCTTATCCCATCGCCTCCTCACCATATCCACTTACTTGACAATCTGTGCAAATTCTTTTCCATAAATACGAGTTCCTCATTTCCCTCAAAATCTCATCTTCTCCATCACCGCTCGTATAATACACAGATTCCGAATACTCACCTCCATTTTCAAAGATCCTTGTTACAATGCTATGCATTCACTCTGCATCGGGAAAAGTGTTAAAAACATAAAAAAGAATGATTCAGGTGTGAAATGTATCATAAGTGGAAAAATTACAGTATTTCTATTTGCTTACAAAAATAAGTTAATAAACACTGGTTAAATTGACAAAGGTGATGATGAAAAATCATCAGAAGATAAATAAAAATATAACATGAGTGATGGTATCATGTAAAAGACTACAATATAATATCAAATTCAAATCAAGTAATATTAGTAGTAAAGAGCATAGGTTAAGACCAATGTTGAATTCGGGATACGATTACTTGTCGTAAAAGACCAATTCCTCCAGACAACAGAGAAGCCAGCAAAGAAAGAAGTTAGAAGGAAATATCTCTTCGACTAATTATTTCATTCCAAGGATAATTTACTGGCGACACTTTATATAAAAACCACCTAATAATTTTTAAATTATGTTAACCATCCAGTTTTTCAATTTATCATTGATGGTTTCACCCGCGTATGCCACTAATTTACATTAGTTTGGTGTTTATTTGTGATAGGCAGACATTTGATTCGAAGTGTTTAAATACATAACTGCCATTGGATGGAGGACGCAGGAAGTACTTACTAGAAAAGCTCAGGTAATGAAGGTATTCCACAAGAAGGAGAAATTTCTAATAGCTGGAAATAAAAAATTAGAATAGATGAAAAACTGTTATCCAAAGTAGATCTAGAGCATACTTCTTCATGGCAGTAAGGCATGGACAATATCAACCTCAGAAGACGCAAAACAAGAAGCGTTATAAATGATTTGATCCAGAAGAATGATGGAGATCGAGTGGAAAGACTTATTAACTTAAGGTCAGGTTTTAAGAAGGGTAGAGGAAAAATGAAATCACCCGAAAATTCGGAAATGACTTATTTCACAAATTGCCTCATTTCCATGAAACAATCTTACAAATATAGCCATAGGGAGATAAGTGAATATGAAGAATAGCACAGGATGACGTCGTTAGAGATATGGAGCTAGTAATGAATGATGTTTAAGAATATGTTACGTAAATATGAAGAGGTTCACAGGTAGGAGTATCGAGAGGGGAGCTGTGTCAAACCAAGGTCAGATATGGCAAATACGGATGATGATTTTTATGAGACATTTCAGCTGTTTCTCCAGTTTCCTTACTATGCTCTCCCACAGAATTCTATCACATGACTAATTATAATATTTCGTTTATTCCAGTGAAATTTTCCTCCCACTTTCATCGTCTCCTTCACTCCGAACTCATTTTGAGTACTTCTCCTGCCTTCAGTATCATCACTAATTCTGCCATATGGAAAGCTATGTAATACAACATTGATGTATCTCAGTTATGTAGAACCACAATGCGCTCTCAACAGGATTATTTTTCTCCTCCAAGAATCTAGAATGCCAGTATTTTTGGCAAAACTTTGGTAAGACCTTTTCTTAAATTTCAACTTCTATATCCGTCCAAACGACTTCATGACTTGCTAATTTCATTTCTTTTTCCGAATGTATACGTTTCGCTTATCTCCTTACTCTCCTCACTAATTGACACCTCTAGATTTACCCACTACACCATTCCAATATTTTAATTTTAGTGGATATTCTTTTCCATAAATGTTTCTAATTATTTACTCTCGTGGTTGATATTTAAAGGCGCTACAGGCATTTTATTTAAATGGATATGGAACAGACAAGAGACTCGTTATTTGAGGGGCTAAGGGGCTACCGACGGGCGTGGTGCAAGGGTGGAGAGAAAGACTTTTGGCTTCGGCATTCGCCTACTTTTAGCGAACGACGCCAAAGAGTCTTTGGTCTAACGTCCTTTCCGACGGACGGAGTAATGAGCTCGAAGTTCTCTCCATAAAGTGATCAAGTAGAGACCGGGATTACACTGAAAAATCTTTACGTCGCGTTTAAACCCGGCCCCTCGTAAAAGGAGGCCACTAATATAGCTACCGCAACTACACGATCACCATATTTACTTTGGTTTGTAAAATTTTTATCATATGCATTTATCTCTTAGCAAATTATTTGCATGCACATTTAACAATACAAATTTTAAATTTCCCTTCCACCTCCAAGACAGAGAATTAGGAATTAGACACTGGCTGCAAGGGTTCTAGACCATTTAAACTGCACAATCTTAAGACGATCACCGTTCTCATGCCCAAGGTGGGATTAGAAATCGCGACCTTTTGTTGCCAGGCTAGCACACTTCGTACTCGGCCACCACGCCCAGTCTTTCCTGACTCCTTATCATACTCTTCCTCTCACTAGTACCATACTCACCTCTCCTCGTCGTTCTGTCTGATACTACGGCTTCCCACGAGGATTTTACACCCCTCAACAAGAAAGAACTACATAGGTACGGCTTCAGTGGCCACCACTCCTTCCATCTCCCTTTCGACACATCCGGTATACTGAAGGGCAGGGAGGTAGTTCAATGAATGGAGGATTTCCCTGAAGAGACGAGTTGGAATTCGGGCGTTGCCACTATTTTCTACATTCCGGAGCTTCGTGAGAAAACCTCGGCTGTCTCAGAGAAAGGAACTGACCCCCTGTCCCTAATACACAAATTTCACACGCGGTATGAGCGAGAGCGTGCTGGATTTTATCCTCTGCTCCCGATTCACAAAACAAAAACATGTGTTTTCGCACATTAAAAATGTTGATACTGCCTCATTTCGTTTGGAATTTCTCACCCCATCGCTTGAAGTTTCATATTTGTTTCATATATTTACCATTTTGCCAATTCCGACTTACTATGGTAGACGGCAGCATAAATGTAAAAATTAGGGAAATAGATTGCCAAACCAACAGATTTAATATCTCCTTTCCTCGTACAGTTATGGATGTGAATATTTGTAAATATATACTATAATGGGCTGTGAATATATTCAATAATACCAAGTTTATCGATAGGTAGCTTAGGTTGTTTCATGCCAGTATTAAGGCTTTTAGGTGACCAAACAAACATTTATGCATTCTTGCCCGGATATTAAATATTTTTATTGTTTTTTCAACGAAAATATAGCTAATATTTCTCGCTTAGCATGATAGGTAAAGCAGGGTAGGTAAAGCAAGATATTCGCGTAAATTCACGATTCACTGTCTCCATGAAGAAAGAAGCTTCTGTTTTCTCCCAATATTCTTAGGACTGCCTCGTTACTTACTCGGTCGATCCATTTAATCTTCAGCATTCTTCTGTAGCACCACATTTCGAATGCTTATGACTTCGTACAAAACCATTATTCTGACTTTTTTTAGCCACAACAGTGGTTTACACAAAATCACATGTGTGACTTTAAAGCCGTATTTATGTAATTAAAAGACTGTTTTATAGGCCATGCAATGTGACTTTGTGCAAAACCCTGTTGTGATTTTTAAGTGACAACAGTGGTTTTCTCAAAATCACATATGTGACATTAAATTCATATTTATGACCTTAAAGACTTGTTTTTAGCCCAACCAATGTGCCTTTGTAATCATCATCATTGGTCAAAAATCCTAGGATTAGTTCACGCCGCTTTCCACTCTTTTCATTTATCGACCAACTTTTAATTGTGACGTAATTCTTCTCTTTTACATCCTTCACAACTTGTTCAATGTCTCTCATACGAGGCCTGCATTTTCCAATTCTCCTGTTCACTTTTCCCTCGACAATAGTTTTCATCAGGCCATCATGTCTCATTATTTGGCCAATTAAGATGTCCGTTCTCCCACTCTTCTGAGGACTTCCTCGTTACTTACCCGGTCGATCCATGTAATCGTCAGCTTTCTTCTTTAGCTCCAAACTTCGAATGCTAATGCCTTAAAAAAACATTATTTTGATTCATTAGTCACAACAGTGGCTTACTCAATATCACATGTGTGACCTTAAAGCCGTATTCCAATTCTCCTGTTCACTTTTCCCTCGATAATAGTCTTCATCATGCCAACATATCTCAAGATGTGGCCGATAAGGTTGTCCTTCTTTTTAGAGTTTTCAGCAGACCTCTCTTATCTCCTACTCTTCTTAGGACTTCCTCGTTACTTACTCGGTCGATCCATTTCATCTTAAGCATTCTTCTGCAGCACCATATTTCGAATGCTTATGACTTCGTGCAAACCCATTATTGTGATTTTTTAGCCACAACAGTGGTTTACACAAAATCACATGTGTGACCTTAAAGCCGTATTTATGAAATTAAAAGACTGTTTTATAGGCCATGCAATGTGACTTTGTGCAAAACCCTAATTTGATTTTTAAGTGACAACAGTGGTTTTCTCAAAATCACATATGTGACATTAATGTCATATTTATGACCTTAAAAGACTTGTTTTTAGGCCAAAAATATACCTTTGTCATCATCATTGGTCAAAAATCCTAGGATTGGTTTTACGCAGCTTTCCACTCGATTCTTCTATCGGCCAACTTTTAATTGTGGCGTAATTCTTCTCTTTTACATCCTTCACAACTTGATCAATGTCTCTCATACGAGGCCTGCATTTTCCAATTCTCCTGTTCACTTTTCCCTCGAAAGTAGTATTCATCAGGCCGTCATGTCTCATTTTCTGGCCGATTTAGATGTCCATTCTTCTTTTTAGAGTTTTTAGTAGACTGCTCTTTTCTCCTACTCTTCTAAGGACTTCCTCGTTACTTACTCGGTCGATCCATTTAATCTTCACCATTCCTCTGTAGCACCACATTTCGAATGCTTATGACTTTGTAATAAACCATTATTGCGATATTTTTGTCACAAAGGTGGTTTATTCAAAATCACATGTGTGACCTTTAAGCCGTATTTATGACATTAAAAGACTGGTTTTTAGGCCATGCAATGTGTCTTTTTTTAAAACCCTTTTGTGAATTTCAAGTGACAACAGTGGTTTTCTCAAAATCTTATGTATTACCTTAAAGTCATATTTATGACTTTAAAAGGCTTGTTTTTAAGCCATACAATATGGCTTTGTACAAAACCATTATTGTGATTTTTTAGTCATAACAGTGGTTTTCTTACAACCATTGTGATTTTGTACAAGCACAAGTTTATTTCAACAAAAGACTGTTTTTTAGGCCATGCAATGTGTTTTTCTACAAAACAATTTTTTAATTTTTAATTCATCTCAGTGGTTTCCTTAAAATCATATCTGTGACATTAAAGCCGTATTTATTACATTAAAAGACTGGGTTTTGGCAATACAATGTGACTTTGTAAAAACCCTTATTGTAATTTTTAAATGGCAACAGTTGTTTTCTCAAAATCACATGTGTGACCATAAAGTCATATTTATGACTTTAAAAGACTGGTTTTTAGGCCATACAATGTAACTTTGTGCAAAACCTTATTGTGATTATTTAGTCACAACAGTTGTTTTCTTACAACCACATTTATGACATTAAAGACATATTTGTGACTTTAAAGGACTTGTTTTTAGGCCATAGAATATGACTTTGTACAAAACCATTTTTGTGATTTTTTAGTCACAACAGTGGTTTACTCAAAATCACATGTGTGGCCTTAAACCCATATGTATGGCAATAATAGACTGGTTTTTAGGCTACGAAATGTGACTTTGTGCAAAACCCTATTATGATTTTTAAGTGACAACAGTGGTGTTCTCAAAATCACATGTGTGACCTTAAAGTCATATTTTTGACTTTAAAAGACTTGTTTTTAGGCCATACAATATGACTATGTCATCATCATCATACCTAATTGGTCAACAATCCTAGGTTTGGTTTGACGCAGATTTCCACTCGATTCCTCTATCGGCAAACGTTTTCATCGTGACGCAATTCTTCTCTTTTACATCCTTCACAACCTGTTCCAAGTACGAGTCCTGCCTTTTCCAATCATCCTGTCCACTTTTCCCTCGATAATAGTCTTCATCATGCCAAAATATCTCAAGATGTGGCCGATAAGGTTGTCCATTCTACTTTTTAGAGTTTTCAGCAGACTTCTCTTATCTCCTACTCTTCTTAGGACTTCCTCGTTACTTACTCGGTCGATCCATTTAATCTTTAGCATTACTCTGTAGAACCACATTTCGAAAGCTTATGACTTTGTAATAAACCATTATTGTGATTTTGTAGTCACAATAGGGGTTAACTCAAACTCACATGCGTGTCCCTGTAGCCGTATTTATGACATTAAAATACATGTTTTTAGGCCATACAATATGACTTTGTACAAAACCATTATTTTGATTTTTGTCACAACTTTGGTTTTCTCAAAAACAAGTGTGTGACCTTCAAGTCATCTTTATGACTTTAAAAGAATGGATTTTATGCCATATAATGTAACGTTGTGCAAAACCGTTATTGTGATTTTTAAGTCACAACAGTTGTTATCTTAAATTCGACTGTGTGACCTTAAAGCAATATTTATGACAATAATAGACTGGCCATGCAATATGACTTTGTACAAAACCATTATTTCAATTTTAAGTCACAACAGTGGTTTTCCTAAAATCACATGTGTGACCTTAAAGCCGTATTTATGACATTAAAAGTCTGGTTTTTAGGCCATACAATGTGACTTTGTGCAAAAAATTATTGTGATTTGTAAGTGACAACAGTGTTTTTTTTAAAATCACATGTGTGACCTTAAAGCCTTTATATGGGTTTAAAAGACTGCCCTTTGGATTGTGGTATAAAAATACAAATGCTGGGCCCTGCGTGTGAAGTCGGGATATAAAGGAAAGGTGATAGACATACTATTGGTTTACGTTTTAGTCCAATAAATAAAACACATTTTGTTTGAAGAATCCGGTTATAGAAACCTAATATGATGCTTACACGAAAAACGCTTTGGCGCATCATACTGTAGTATCAGTCGGCGCAACAGACAGAAGTATCTTGTCATGGTAAAAATGACTATCCTTCATGGCCGTGAGTTATAGAGGATTATACATGGTATAGAACAGCTAAATGTTCCGATTGGCTCAACAGAGGTGCTAATAACTACAATTTGGTGTTCTGCGTTTCGTACAACACGTAAAATTGGATTTTACGAGCATATTTGAGCAATGCAGGCATTCCTAATGGGAACTTTTTCATATACATTGGAAGGAAAGGTGATAGTGGGTTACGTTGCGTAAATTGGGCAGAGAGAGGAGGGGAAGGGATAGTTTGGATAGAATAATGTGAGGTATGAGATATGACGAGCTGAGGAAGGACATCATATCGAATATAAGGAGTCTGGGTAAGTGTTTTAGGCTAAATTAATCCTACATTAACCTATTATAATTATTAATAGTTTTCTTTCGGTCAAGGTAGGTCTAAATAGACATTTAATTTGCTCACACCCCTAAATTTCACAAGATGTCCTTCTTCTGCTCCTCGTACCTCATAGACATACTTTCGGTCTACGTTTAAGCCCAAAAAGTAAAACCCTTACTTTTTTTGAAGAAACAGGTTATCGACACCTAATGTGATGTTTACACAAATTCTATCAAAGCGACCTCCTCCCTCTTCCCCGCTAACCCATCTTCCCTCAATCACTTATTTCAAAATACCATCCTTTATCTTCTCCATCCTTTATCTTCTTCCTTCTCCTAATTCCATGTATCAAATTTCTTTCCTCAATTACTAATGAAAGCACTTCATCGTCCGTCCTTCTTTATACCCTCTTTAGTTTCTCTAACCTTTTCATCTACATCTGGAGATCCACATTTAAAAATCCACATTTAAAAAGCCCTAATTCTCTTTTAATCTTCTTTACAAAAAGCCCACGTTTCCCACTCATATAATAGATAACCGATATACCTAACACAAATAATATTACTCGGAAGGAAAAAGAAAACGCCAGTGAAATTCCACCCTACATGCTGAGGAGTTGGACTAGTATTTTTATCTTTCTCCGATGGAAAATTCTAATTAACAATTGCGTCATTCCTCTATCTTTTCTCCTGCAGCTAAGACTTTATAAGTTTCCGTAAGGTGAAGACTACGGATTTACTGTATTATTAACTCCCGGGGATGGCATACAACACCTAACTTCCGCGACTGAAGTGAATTCGTGGTCTTAAAATGGAGAATCAAGGCTGGAACAGAACAAATGGGTTTTTCTATACTAGTATCACTTCATTTGTCATCACTACCTTTCCATCACCATTATTTTGGTAAGTAAAATTTAATAAGCACAAATTTAAATTAAATTATAATAAACAAACTTTATATTACGTCTGGTCTGCTCTGATTCGATTGAAAAGTATCGCGGGTAGACATTCTGTACTAAAAGTTCCCGACCAAGACCTCAGCACTTTGTTCCATGCATCTACATAATACCCTGCAAGCCACCATCAAGGTGTGTGGCTGGGGGTGAATTCTCACCAATCATGCACTACATTTCATGCATAAAAAGGATTAGTATTTATATACTGTTCTAAACTACACTATTTAAAAAAAGATAAAAATAGCTAAGCAAGCATACAATATAATGCTGTTAGTTGGGTTAGCTTCAAGTCCTTATACCAACATGCAACTCCCTATGTTATCAATTGATACACTCGTATTGAAAATATTTACCTCTATTCATATCCCTAACTGTACGAGGAAAGAAGGACATTTTGCATCTGTCAGTTGGGCAATCAATTTCTCTAGTTTTGTGACTATGATTCAGTTTCATAGTTTAATAACCGTGAAAAACCATGTAAACGGTGGTGTAAAATTCAATTTGTTGGCATCCTTTCCTACAAAATCGCTAACACTTTCCTAAAAGATAAATTTAATGTGTCATTTTATAACCCTAATACTATAGGTAAAATTCTTTTCAATTTCAAAGATAAATTCAGTAAGTGTGACCGAAGCGGGGTATACAGACTAAAGTGCAACACTCCCAATTGTTCATCGGACAAAGTGGTCGGGCAATCAACACCCGTGTGAATGACCGTAAGAGCTGATGGTTGACTGCGGACATAAGATCAAGTTTCGCCAAACATCTTATTGAGAACGACCACGAGAGCGACTTCACCACTGAAGTAAGTACTCCACACGGAGGAAAAAGGAGGGAAACTGGATTTCCTTTAACAATTGGAGATAAGGAAAGCATCAAATGACCGCAATGTGAACCTCTTAAATGAATTGGGGTTCAAGTTTTACTCGCCGTTGTTGTCCATAGCCTTCCCTCCCTCCAATGAATCCTGCCCTTGACCTTAAAAATTAGCTCTCCTGACCAGTATTCCCTTAACACCCTCCCCTACCCCTACCACCCCTCCAAATTTTCTGTATATAAGAGCTTACTACTTGCTGTTTTTTTACCCTGAAAATGTCTACGGAGTAGTCGAAACCGGGGTCGGTGGATTAAAATTGCGTGGAATATACAACGCATTCTATTTTTACGTAAATATGCAGTTCCACCAAGTTACGCCTGACACTGTGCCGTTTATTATGGTACAGTCTAACAAGTTGAGGTTCGCAAAATATTTTAACGTCATCACTGAACATATTATCTTGGAATTTGAAGATGCGAATCCTGCAGCGAGGATATTAAATCTCTAACAACAAGTAAGGATGTCATGTTGTGGGGAATGAAGCGCTCTGTGAAGTCGACAAAGAGGTAAACAGCCAGCTTTTCACGCGCAGTAGTAGAAGCCTTTGTAAATAAACTGAAACAAAAATAAATGAGCTTTGCTATCTAGTTTGACGGGCATCCGTAATCTTCCTCATGAGCTGATAATAGCAATCAGACCAGAAAGAGAATCGGTCATCTGGTGACGACAAAGCAGGCGTTCATAACATTCGGAATAGTAGTCAGATTACGAGGGAAAGTGTTTTGATGTGATACTTCAGTAATATCATGATATAGTACTCACATTTCCACTGAAATTAGTGAGAGAGAATCCTTTCCCGAACCGGCGATCAAGTCACGGACTTAACTGCTTCCTGATTGCTGCACTGAACGAGTTCACCATGACACCATAAACCGTAACTGAAATAATTAATTACCAGATTTTAGAACCTCAGATAAAATGTATTGCGGATGGTGCATAGGACGGCAACCCATGGATCAATTACTGGTAATTGGTCGTATTCATTGAACACCTCTCCACCGTCATATCCAAGGAGCTCTGTTACAAGACTTTCGCTAATCCTGTATAACAGTATTATGATTCCGCTGCAACCTGGTAACCTCTGGACTATGTAGTATATTTCAACCCTGCCGTGTGAACGGCAGTTCTCCCTTGCGTTGCCATTCTTGATGGACCGCGAGGGCTCAAAACCTAGCACTTTGAACCTCGGTGAAATTGCCATGTGATTTACCTTGAATTCATGTGAATCTTGGATAGTGTAGTGGTCTGCGCACTGGCCAAGAAAGCCAGGGTCCGTGGTTTTCCCAGTCCAGGTGGATTTTTTCACATGGCAATTAATGTGAACCTCTGGACTATCTCAGTCTTTTAGGAGTTATCTCAATATTTTAGGATTCTCTGCCGTCATTGCGAAGGAAGATTCACAATATTAACAATTACATTGTGGTGCGGTCAAAAAATTCGAGTTTTCTTCTCGGCAGTTTTAGTCAGCCTGACGATATAATTACCAATGATTAATGGCTGAATGGATCTGAATTAACCAAGAAACAATGGTCTTAATATGCCCGCATCCATACTTGATCGTGGTTGCTTCATTTTACCTGCCCCGAGAATACTTTCATTGATATCTTCCTGATCATAGATCTCCTTTGGGGATAAATCACAAATACATTATTGTGTATCCTTTTACCTCTCGAATGCGATTACGGATAATATGCAAGTGTTAAGAGCTCGTTTTAACTTTGAAGAGTATTATCACTAAATACTGGAACCGTGATAATGAGAGAATAGAATTTCTGCGCAATTGAATAATATGGAATTAATGAGCACCCGTATGAGCACTTGCATTTATTGTATCCGGGCTGATACTTATATATCTACGCAATACCTTGTGAACCACCGCAAGGGTGTGTGGTAGGGGGTGAATGTCACCAAGCATGCACATTGCCTATCCACGCTACTGTCTTCAGAGTCCACTATGGTCTTAGCCTCTTCTCTTCTTCATTGTTTTATTTTTAATTTATGTTTGATATATATTGTTTATTTATGTAAAATCTCAAACCCAAAATTCACAAGAGGCATGTCATCTTGAAATTACTCTGATATCCTGTGATTAGTTGGCCGTAGCTCCACATATAGATTGTTCTATCAGCTAATCTATCAATCATGACACTGATCTTCTCTTTATCAGTCCTCACTACATGCTCCACATATCTTATACGAGTCATTACGCAGATCGGGCTGTGATGGCCAGAGCGCTAGATTCCCATTCCGAGGTCCTGGGTTATAACCCCGGCAATGGTGGAGATTTTTAATTGGTATGCGGGTCCCTGTTTAAGTGATGTGAGGATAGCACTGCGGGTGCATAATCTCCGTCGGATGGGGCGTTAAACCGCTGACCCTTTGTTGCATTCCATTATAATCAGGGTAAGGTAGGGTACCTCCCCATCCTTCCTCGGTTCCCTGAAAAGTCCTAAGCCCTATAAATTTAACCACCCATCCTAAAATGACACAAATGAGCTATGCTATCGGTCTCCTTCCATGGTAACTACTACTACCAATGCGGGTGTCTACATTTCCGTTCACTACTTGTGCTTTTACCTGGACGAATGTCTTCGTCTGACCACTATGCCTCAAGATTTGGTCGATCAAATTATCTCTCCTTCTTTTTAACGTTTTTATCTGATTTATCTTGTCCTCCACTCTTCTTAGGTCTTCGTTAGCTACTAGGTCATCACATTTAATCTTCATCGTTCTCCTATTACTGCACATTTCCAATGCTTCCGGTTTCGCCTCTTCTGTAGTGCTATCATCCATGTCTCACTGCCATGAAGGATTATGCTCCAGATGAATGTGTATACATTAGCTCCACTGAAGTGTAAAGCATCGGTTTAAAATTAAGTGTTTAAACATCGGTTGAAAACTTTCTTTCTTATCACATTTTCATTCCATTTATTAGCCTAGTTTTCCTGCACGCGCCACATTTGGCCAACAAATATTTGTCATTTCCGCAAATAGTCATGTTATTGTGCAGAGCATGTGACATTTCCAGCCATTGCCTCATTAATCCGGACTCAGAAAAGATATAACTAAAAGTGCGTAGATAAACGAGCGGATCCCTTCCCACATGCTCCATTGTAATCACATTCGGACATGCATGAGTCTTCCCTTGCACTTATCACACTTCCTCGACTGCCTATTGTCCTTTGGATGACGTAGTTGATGCGACGCATTTTCTTTCCATAAACACTCGAGCGAGGACATTTATCCTCCTCCCTGTGTCCCATATCGCATGTCTGTGTGAGCTCAAAATTCTCTACCGCACATCTCAGTCACAGCAGGTTGTTTTGATTGCATTGCCATTGATTAGACACCGTAATGGTCACGGAGAATACTTTTCTGAGGACGATTCCTGTTGTTTACGACCCGTTTCGCATCACAAAATGCACAATATCCCGCAAGACCAATCAACGAATCGACCTAAATGTGTAGAGGGAATGCAAGTGAGAATATCTTGCAATCCCGCATTGTTTGCAATCAATTCACGAGAGCGATGAGCATGCTCTTGGCGACGATTTTATAGTATCTGGTCAAATTGAACGTTAATATTTACTGTCATTTAGAACTAAATGCAGTGTTATACTTTCTTGCTATATCTGTTTCACACAAGTGATCGGTCGTCAAGATAAACGACAGATATTCGATTGTAAGGTAATATGAAGATTATCGCGATACATGATGGTATGGTAATAACCATTGTGGAGGGAAATTAGTTAGAGCTGGTAGATGAGAACAAGGCTGAAGAGAGAAATGACATGAGAGTCTTAATACTGATAATTTTTTAGTGTATCTAAATTATTTTGATATTAGTATCATAAAAGGTTTCTGCCGCTTTCCTCCGGGAAAATTTTAGTGAACTCTTTTAACTCCAATGATCATTGATAAAATTGCTTACAATAAATATTGAATGATTTTGTAATTGATGTGCAGTTAAAAGCTTGCAGGTTAAAATTTAACGCAAGTTGGGTGATGATTATTTTCACTATTATATATACTATCACCTCCAAAGCAATGGATGCAAAACCATGGAAATGGATAGTTATATTTTCAGTTGATAGTGATTATAGTTTGGAAATAATTGTGCTACGAAATCTATTAACACGTGCATATTATGAAATTAAAAGAAATTGTCAGTTTATCTACTTAAAGGCACTCGCCGGTTTATTTATTTGGGCTATTCGCTGCCATTGTTTTACATGCGGTTGTAACGTGCGGCTAGTATTAAAGAAAGTTTTGCACAGCTGCTTTTCTTTGGCGCAGTCGCCCAGGTCAAGAAACAATAACACTGACCGCACCCTTAAAGAAGATGAAAGATCCATGGGAAAATGTAAATATTTCTAAAAAAGTCATTTTCTTCATCATTATTTTTATTAGTTTCACTGCTTAAACTAATCGTGGACGGTATGACTGCGCGATGATATTTGCGCGAAAGTATTGTAGTTTGAACCTCCAAGATACCGTAGGCATTATGCAATTGGAAAAGCATTCTTTATCTGATTTTTTAAATTTTAATCTAGATGAAACTTGAATTCTTTTGAGGTTCACCGTAAAACTTGGTGGCTCCAAAATTTTCCAGAAACCTGGTTCATCCAAAAAATGCGGTGCCTTAATGGTGCAATGGCTTCTTGAATTTTTCAGGTTGATACCTACTGTATTAATGAATTAACAATAAAAATGAATTCATCTGCAAGTCTTCCCTCTTTCTAGAGCTTTAACGGAATAAATATCGCTAGCTCGTAGCAAATTCAGTAATAATAATCATATTCGTTGAACAATACCTTGAAAATTGATTTTATCACTTCTGCTCTTCTGAATTTCTGCTTACATACACTTTCTGCTTCCATCTTCTACTACCCTAAAATCGACTTCATGGACAGCAAATGTTCATCGCTGCCAAATCTGAGCTCGTATCTTAATTAGTTTACGAGTGTATTCGCTGCCAAGCATATAAAGGAGTATTCCTCTGTCGACATGTTTCATTACCGTAATGAATTTGTTTTGACATTTACACGCATGAGAACGTTAAAGTATGCGTGCATTCGTCGTTAGAACTCTTCTCAACTAAAGAACGGTCTGTTTAAGGCGCCGTGGTACATGATTATTTTTTCGCTTTCGAGTGCTGAGATGATGGAGATAGTTTTTCCGTCGACCGGTAGAGTTACCAGAGTCGGCGCCTACCCAACCAGCCATATTTTTGTTCAGTGTCACCTCTACGCTTTAATTCTTTGCGCAGAGGTGATGAGGCAATAACAACCCTTCCCTCTCATCCCCTCCGTCCGCGGAGTTTTCCATTGCTGACCACTAGACGCAATGTTGCCATTTCAACATACGATGGGACCAAACTGTTTGGCAGACTCCACATTATACCATGTGGCAACGTGGAATTCGCGGAAATGCGTTCGCTACGTTTTTCTAAGAACCGAGCCTGTCTGGTCCTAGTGGGGTTCGTAGCTGCAGGAGAAAGCGTCCGCGGTCCAAGTCATGAATAGACTTCATTTTTCAGGGTAGCCGCGTTGATTGGTTGTTGTGACAACAGTTTAGCCGTAAGAACTGCAACAAATAGGAGGTGGTCTCAGCTGGTAGCTTGGCTTGCACGTGTTAATGTCTAAATGTGGTAATTTGAAAGTAATATACGTTTGTGCCTACTACAGACCACCCCATTCCGATGTACACTCAGTATTAGAACTCGAGAAACAGATCAGGCACATTAATTCTCATACCAACGAACGACAGATTATTGAAAGGTGGAGATTTCAATACAACATCGATAGATTGGAAAACATGTAGTCATTAGTCTGGGGGTAGGGAAAAAGAAATCTGCTCGTCATTTTTTAACCTGTTCGCATAATACGCAGTGCATCAAATAGTAAATTTGCATAATAGAAGGGAGAATGTTCTCGATTTACTTGCCTCAAACATCCATGAAAAAGTTATTAAAGTTAAAAATGTCGATGGAATAAGTGACCACAAGGTAGTACACGTTAAATTATCCCTCAATACTGACAAAAATGTAAAATTAAAAAGAAAGATTTGCCTTTTAAGTAAAGCAGATTTTAACGGATTTAGGCGTGACTTACAGACTTCTTTTGAAAAATTCAAAACATCAGAAAAAATAGTGATGCAGACATGGAAAGAGTTCCTCCAAATTACACGGTGAGTGAGTATAAGAGTGAGAATAGGGAACCAGGGTGGTACAACGTGGAGGTTAAAAAAATGTTTAAAACGACAACGAGTTATCCACGCGAAACTAAGAAAAATGTAGCTAATAGCGATCTAAAAAAATTATCGAACGTTACATATAAAGCAGCCGCAAAAATAGCCCTTAGAAAAGCGTAAAGTGGTTTCAAGAGAAAAGTACTTGGAGAACAACTAGAGGGGAATCCGAAAACATTTTGATCATATGTTAGAAAAGTACAGGGAACTAAAATGTCAACGGTTAATTCCTTGAAAGGGTATAGGGGCGAAATATTTAGATAAGGCTAATTTGTTGAATTATTTTTCCAGAGCGTTTTTAATCAATCTAAGCGCAGTTTGCTCGAAACCATACCAGACCGATTTCAGCAAATAATGCCCCCGATCGATAATTGTATCTTATAACGGAATCGTATCCTTACTAAAAATGTTAGCCCGAACAAGAGCTCAGGTCGTGATGAAATTCCTGCTCGTGTGTATAAAGAAATAGCTCTCGAAATGGCACCGTATCTTAAAGTAATATTTAACAAATCCCTCGAAGAACACGCGGTTCCCAAAGACTGGAAGATAGCAAACGTGATCCCAATTTTTAGAAGTGGCGATAGGGAACATCCATCGAATTATAAACCAATATCAATAACGTCACTGTCGTGCAAAATTATACAGCATATGATAGTTACATCAATAAGGGGACACCTCGATAGCCAGGATTTATTGATAACAAATAAGCATGGGTCCAGAAAGGGACGGTCTTGCGAAAATCAGTTAGGTCTTTTCGTTCATGATATTTTAGTTTCCGGAGAAGGTAACGTACAGGTAGACGCAGCGCTTTTAAATTTAGAAAAGCGTTTGACAAGGTTCCCCACTGTAATTTACTCGCGAAGTTAGCATCATACGGGATAGACAGTAATATGGTAGGCTGGATAGGAGATTTCCTACATGAACGCGTTCAATGAATGGTATTAGATGGTGTCACCTCAGGCGAAGTAAAAGTTACATCGGGTGTTCCCCAGCGTGATAGGCCCAATTTTATTTCTTCTCTCCGTAAATGACTTGAATACAGTAGCTAAAAATAGCAAGCTCCGTCTTTTTGCCGATGATGCAGCAGTCATCATTGGTCATCAATCCTCAGATCGGTTTGACGCAGCTCTCCACTGAGTCCTGTCGGCTAATCTCTTCATATTTACGTATTTCTTCTGATGCAGTAGTGTATAAGGAAATAAGAAATTAAGAGGATAGTCATTCTATAGCTAAGGATTTATATGCGATTGATGATTGGTGTGATAGCTGGCAGCTAGAATTAAATTTGAAGATATGCGCGATAAAGAACTTTGGGAAAAAGAATAACTTTCCCCAGAAAAATTATTGCGTCAAAGAAAAGAAAATATCTAACGTAGAATTTATTAAATACTTAGGCGTCACCAACATTGAAGACATGCTGTGGGGGAAATACATCAGGGAAATAACTAGTGTAGCAAACCATATATCAGGATTCGTAAAAAGAGTTCTAGGCAAATGCGATGAGAGAGTACTAGAAGCTATTTTACACTTGTCAGGCCTCATTTAGAATATGCCGCTAGTATATGGGATCCGTACGAGGAAGGTATGATAAAAGAATTAGAGCGTGTGCAAAGGAGATCCACTAGATTTGTTAAAGGCCGCTATGATAATTGTATAAGTGTTACGAGTTTAATAGAAGAACTAGGCTGGGAATTACTATCAGAACGCAGGTTGAAATTTAGGTTAAACCTTTTCAGTATATTGGAAACCGATTTGTCGCATATTTTAAGTCGATAATTCTTCTTCCCGTTACTCCACCGGATAGACCTTCGTTTTTCCCTTCTTCGGCAATTGCCATATCGTCAAATGAATCATGCAAAGTTTCATCAGCTACTGAATCGTCAATATTGGACGGGGTTTCTTCAATAGCGCAAGAAGT
This sequence comes from Platycnemis pennipes, assembly GCA_933228895.1. Classification (NCBI taxonomy): domain Eukaryota; kingdom Metazoa; phylum Arthropoda; class Insecta; order Odonata; family Platycnemididae; genus Platycnemis; species Platycnemis pennipes. The sequence goes on from OW121846.1 coordinate 55,856,068, forward strand.
TCCTCCTACGTGCGACTCTGTTCCCATTATTTTGAGACGCCTGTTTCGGATAATAGAAATTTGCATACTTACACATGAATATATCATTACATTAAGATAGTGTTTTCACAAAAAATGACAATATTTACCTTTTTTCTTCCCTCCGCTTGGCCAAAAATTCACCCTTTCTTTTTTTCCTCGCCATCGAAAATGTCAAGCGACTGCCTACTTTAATTTTCCGATATCGGTACGCTTCCGATGAAATTTCGAGACTTGACAATTAGTCAGTTTGACTGTTACTAGACACCCCGAGAGCGACAACCTAAGCTGAGACTCAAGAAATAACCCGTCAGTAAAGCAGACACTCCGTCTCACTCATCTACATCTACACGATACCCTGCAAGCCCCCGCGAGAGTGTGTGGCAGGGGGTGAAGGTCACCAAGCATTCACTACTAGCATGCAAGCAAGCAACTAAAACTCGCCTCTGCGTCCCGCTCGCCTTCACTTTCCCTTCCCCCAAGCTCCAACACCTCAAGGTTACCGTTTTAGGATATAGGGTAGAGGGACCGTGCCACTTTTTGAGTAGCGCAGTAGGCGGAGAATGTGTGAACTGTTTCGTGATTTGCACGTTGCTAGAGGCGTATCCCTGGGCTGGAGTTGGCGAAAAACATAAATTACTTTCAGAATATCTCAACAGCGTGTCTTTTAATAAAAATCAATAGTTTTCAAGGATCCAACAGACTAAGCTTGAATCTTGTACTCTATAATAACGAAAGTTAAAAAAATAGCCCCTCTGTCTCCCAATATTTGCAACAAAAAGGTCTATTTTTACATCGAGATATATTTTTAACAAGGCTTATTACGTAAAATCTAAGATTATAGAGTAATAGTTTGATACTTTCTCTTTTAATTACTGAAAACCCCATTCCGATATCTAGCTTCCTGTTGGAGCAATCTTCCTTGAAAAATAGGTCTGAAAAACAGCTATGTATCACGGCCCCTTCTGAAGTTAAGGTTCAACTTCACATTAACTATATCAACTAAAACCCGGATTTAACCAATACCGTATTTATCGGCCTTTGGTGCTCTTCTGCAAATGCCATTTCCATTCTATCTGTTTTGTCTACCGACGTCAAGGTCTAATTAATGAAACGTCCTGATGGTCTCAAATGTATTTTGAGTAAACCTTTAAGGTAAAATTTAATTGAAACAATGGCATTGGAAATTCTGGCATTGTCGTGGTGATAAATCACAATCAGTTGTCGTTCTGGTTGGTGGGAGTTGAAATTATCGAGTAAAAAGCACAACGGAATTATTATATTGAAACACAATGGTGGGGCGGGCAGTTCATCTCCCTTTGCTGCTAATGGATTCTGAGGATGATCTGATAGCCTGAATTGCCACAAAGCTTGGATTCAGATGGACGTATTGAATTATGACTTAGATCCTGGATTTTAGCTCACGATCTCCGGTCAGGCTCACAGAGTTCTGCCTGGTAGGCTACAACGACATCACTTCCAGAATTAGGCGATATTTTGTCAGACACGATCATCATAAATATTTTTAAATTGGAGGTGATGCCGTGGGGCTTCAGAGCACTCAAGCCCTTCTTCATTTTTCATTTTCATTCATGATCAACACATATTGCATCCAAAATAAGGTTCCGAACTTTTCTTACGAGTCTACTATTATTGTTCTGTAAAGTGCACCAACTGATACGAGCAGTCTTGCATTGAGTAGAAGTAGTCCTTGCCATTAATGAAGCGTAAATCCTCCTGAAGAGCTTTAACACAAATTCTATAATAATATGAGCTCACCCTTTCCACACACGACTCATTTTTATAAATATGGCATTTCGAACTTAAAATTTCCTTGTTTAATGTTTAATGTTTTAATGTTTGTTTAATGTTTTTTATTTAATGTTCTGGGACATTCTGTCCCCTGGAACAAAAACAAAAAAATAAAATCGAAATGTATACATTTGCCTCAAGAGCAAAAATGCCATGCATAAATCAATTATTTTACCCAATAGCAACACAACACTAGCAAAACACTAAATTTTACTATTTCAGTCAAATGTTTAAACAGTATTTTTTAACAGTAACAGTATTTAACAGTAACAGTAGAAACAGTTTAACAGTAACAGTATAAACAAATTTCAGTACGATTATTTACGTGAATTTAGGTTAAGAATGAGATTAAAACATATGTTTTTAAAGGTGTGCACAATACTGCAGGTCTTTAATTCATTAGGGAATGTGTTCCATATGTGGATAGCCATTTAGAATGCCATTTAGAATGTTGACGTATGCTCGGATATTTACGTATTTTACCGAATAAAACATCGGGGGGAGCAGCACATCCATTTTTATTTATAACCATTTTTCAAGTCAACTTTTGATAAGGGCTTCCCTTTGGTGAATGTGTTATCCACTCCTATAAGTGGTGAGCCGCTCATAGCGTTGACGCCATGCCGTGACGGTGCTTCTACGAAGGCTCCAGGGCGGTCGCTTGCATCACGACGTCAATGGAAAGCGCCATTTGCTCCCCGATGATGAGCGAGCCTCACAACGCATTCAGTGATTCATTACCGCCCGCCATGAGTGATGCATGATCGTTTCGGCAGAACGTGAGACTCCTCACTCTCCAATGCCTATACACCGTCGCTTCTACCGCGTTGCTGCAGCAGGGCGTATATCCATTTGCAAACGCGTACATCGAATGAATGATGATTTTCACGCATTTCCGCGCGGACGCAGTGCATTAATTCCGCTCAGCCTTCGGGCATTGCATCAAAGAAATTTTTATTCAAGAATAGACTTGAATGCAAATAAAAAGAACGATGATTTTGGCTGCGTTTTGTCTCCTTGTAGCCTCCAACTTCCTAGACAAGACAGATGGAAGTAGAAAGTTTAGCGGAAATTTTCCAAAACTGCTTAGTATTCTGGGAACCCGACCAACCAAAAAAAATCTATTCTATCTAAGATCGAAAGTAGGTTACTTGGGTAGTTTTGACAGAAAAATAATCCCATGAAGTGGAATCAAAGGCCTCCACCGATGTAGTAGGTACTTATGGTCGAAATTATTTTTTCTGCATAGTTGTGAATCGGGTTGATATGTCCAGATATTGGTTTCCCATCCCGATGGGACAGCATCTAATCTCAGTAAGGGAAGAGATATTCATGGGTGTACCGGCCCTTACTTGAGAAGATACTGTATGAAGGGCATTCCAAGTTCAGCAATCCTTCCATCGAACGAGATCATTCCATCATTTCGTTAAGAGCAGGATGATACCAACGCCATTTCTCTCCAAACTTCCTCTCATTTTCCTGAAATATTTTTATCCATTTCCAATCGCCCTCCTAATCGCCCGATGCCTTAAGCTTCAGGTCACCTCATCCAGTCAACAATAAATATTCTGCCCAAAGTATTCGACAATGAACGGAGGGCCCGAATTCTGGAGAAGATCAGTCACGCCAGTCCGGCAAAACAAGATGAACATTTTCTAGGCATCGAATCTTCCCCAGGAACTTCAAGACGCACGGGGAAAACAACTGACTCCCATTTTCTTAATGTGAATTTCACACGCCGTTGGACTTGGTTGCTCCTTAAGTCCATCCTTTCCGATCCAACTGACCTTCAGGTAAAAGACAGCTCTTTATCTCTTCATATTTTATGTTCCCTTGCATGGCAACTAACACCCTCTTTCTTAACCTTCATCCAACTCACACGCCCGTCATTTCCTTTTCCATCACATCCTTCTATTCCCCATTATATTCTAATACTTCCTCTTTCCTTTTTTGTGAACGCGTAATCCATGTTTGGAACGGGATGACTATGGACATCAACGACTGGAAAAGGTGAGGCGCCAATTTGACATCCGCATCTTAGTATTACATTCCTCATAAAATAGTCCTGCTAATATGCCATCTTCCTTACTAATCTTCTTTTCCCGCCTTCTCATGTAGTCGCACATCTTTCTCATTGCATAGACAATCAGTATGGCATTCCTGGAAAATAACAAAAGATTAATCTATTGCCATCTTAAAAATTACGTCTAATTATTCAGTGATATTTGAATGCAAGGACCACCGAAAATCTCAACAAATCCAGTAGAATAAGTGAGCTATGTAAATTTATTGTATTATGCTATTCCGAGACCGGTTAGATAGATGAAATTAAATTAGTTTGAAGTGCATCTGAAAAAAGCATTTCCCTCAACTACCTCACGCTAACGGCATACTTTAATATCTGAAGGAAAGCAAAACTTAATACATGCAAACAAATGTTTAAACCAATAAAAAAGCTCCAAAGTGGATACCGATAATTTAGTTACTTTTACCAGTACATGCAGAAATAATACGTTGCTCTCAATACTTAGTATTAATTATCGGTGCTTGTATGTTGTGCATGTTTGGTGATAATTGCCCCCTGCCACACACCTTCGAGGAGGCTTGCTGGGAACTCAGTAGATGTATATGTCTCACAATGTAACTTTTTTTTGGGTATTTCGTCAGTCCTGCGTAACTACATGGAAGACCCCAAGCGCAAACTTCAATAATATACACCAACTGGTAACCTGGTGCTGAAGAAGGATGCAGAAGATGAAAAAGACGGAAAGCGTAAGAAAATAGGAAGTATAGAAAACAGCTAGAGGAGAAAGAACTCTATAGAGCAGCGTACGGAAAAGAAGATCACGGTTAAATGCACTCACACTGCGACAGAACGAATTTGTAAATTCCTGGAGGGGAAAGTCCCGCAGAGAGAACAAGGACAGAACAGTTTTCCACATAACTGGTGGAAAACCAAGAGGCATATAGGTAGGAAGAAATAAAGGGAAGTAAATAAAGTGATGGAATAGGGAACAATGGAGGGCTGCAGTCAAACAATCTTAGGATTGGCTCACTGATAATGAACTAAATATTCAAGTTTTCCAATCCGCGATGTCCTATCCCATAAGATTACGTGAAGATATCCTTAAGAGATTTCTATGAAGTACGAAAACGTTTAGTATTAAGGGTATATTATATTTAAAATGCGTTTTAATAAAAACCATAATACAAACACATTCTCATTGAATTGATTACAACTGTTGAAAAATATTATTTCATATATTTTTTGTCAGGATATATGCCGAATTCTTCGTCATTTTCAGTAGTAATAAATTAATATCAAAACAAAGCATTGGTGGAGTAGCATTGATTTCTTGATATTTAGTAGCATTGAGTTTTCTTATTATTGAGTAGCAGTCCTTTCTTATTATATTAGTCAAATTATTTTTTGTAGATGCTGTATTTAGGTAGGGAGGAATTTATCGGCCCCGGTGGCGACGGGGTAAATTCTTCGCCTGTGCGAAGAATTTATCCGCGAATTTAATGCGCCCTTCGGGGCATGGATGTTTGCATCGCCCAATCTGTTAATTAGAAGTGAGGACTTTGAGTCCTGATATTCGCAGATTAAAATAAGACAAAATAAATAACTAATATTTTTCATTTTATAATGAACAGAAAAGACAATGGTTAGACTCCACGCCTTTGTGATTCCAAAAATAGTAGGTAACACGCAGTACATTCACGAAGTGACCCTAACCCTCGCATATCTTTTCTCTGAAGAGAAGATTCAGCCCTAGTATAACGACCGTGGTGCTGCAGACACTGTGAAACACCTATTGACGCGGTGTGATAGATAACTCGATACGCGTGAAAAGATGAATGCATATGGCCGTCCATGTAAAATAGTAGGTGATGACAAAGCTATTACTGACGAAAATTCAATTCTCAATTAATACACGTCTTTAAGTAAAATATAGTTTGCCTAAAAGAAAAACACTGATATAGTAAGTATTGATCCACAGTTTTATTATTAAATAAAACAGACCCAGATTTCAACGGTTATCAAGGTGCTGACGGTTAACCGTTGAAACCTGGGCACTAAACCTGGGTAAACCGTCGGCACCTTGATAACCGTTGAAACTTGGGTCTGTTTTGTTTTATTAAAAGTGTGGATCAATGCTATATCAGTGTTTTTATTTTATCACATGAAATAGTTCCACAAAGTAACCGAAATCTATTACTGTTATTAGTTTGCCTAACTTAATTGGAAAATTTTAAATCCATCCCAATGTGTTTAATGATATAAAGGTGGTGAAATATGAACATAGGCGTCAACGTACCCCAAAAACATAATCCCAATCCTTTCATGAAGTGAAATCTGAGACATAAACGTATATCCTCTACTAATTGACGTACAGAAAAACACAAACACACGCAAGGTTCTTTTTATGCTTCCGAGTCTCGACCACGTCAATCGCCGATCCTTGCTTCACTGGGTTGCATTTCCTCATCATCCGATGGCGCGCATTTAGCCCCCATCCAAGGTTGGTCAGATTCCGGACGTACTCCACAATCCCCATCCCAACACACCTCTCCGGGGAGCCCTAAAGGTGAATCGAAGACCCGCTCGATCCCCATTCGAGCACGAGAGAGCGAGATATCTCTCCGTCGCGAGGATTTGAACAAAGGACGACGCTTGGACGCGCGAGCCTTCGGATCGGGCGAAGGGGCAATTATCCATTCTGGCGGAGAAATCCCGGCCTCGAAGATTTTCTCCTGGGACGGAGCCAATCTCCGCGACAACGCTCCACGACACTCCCCTCAACGTCGCCTCATCCTCCGGACTCTCCACAAATAGAACTCGTATAAATATTCCCCTAGGTGTCTTTACACCAATTCCATTTCCCTCGCCTCGTCTATTGAAGGCGGCAGCCACGGTCTTTCACCATTAATTCTTCGGACTCGAACAAACCGACGCTACCATGCTCTCGCCTCCGGCTCGCTAATCTCAGAGCTCGCCCTACTTTGAACACCGACTTCGCATTGATGGACATATTGATATTGCATCCAGTATGATTGGTACCGGGGTCTTATTTTTTCATCCGCTCGCCGCATGTCTCCTGTTTTGGGAGCGGAGGTTTATACGCAGGTGAAACGAACACTAATTAGCACCACTCCACCTAAATGTCCCACTCCAACGCTTTCCCTCGGTTCGTTTGACGAAAACGAGTTTCCATAAAAAGTCCTAAGCCGCAAACGCCTTTGATTTAATTTCCCGTCTGATTTCTCCATTTAAAGCTCGATGTTATGCAGTGACACCTCGGAATTTCATGAGATACGATGCATTCAACCCCTCCCCGATCTTATTAGAGTTAAGGTGCTTCAAAACTCATTTTCACAAATCATTCGACAATTTATGTTTAACTGAAATCATTTTTGCAGGCATGAATATAACGAAATATTACAGTGGGACGCTCTAGAGGAAAGGAATGGAGTCTCCATCCGCTCCAGTAAATAAGGTTAAGACGGAAATTTCAGGGCTTAAGAGTTTTTGAGCGGGAAATGTTTCCCCTGCATTCATCCTGTTTTATCTCCTGCCACTGAGTTGTATATATCAGACATTAACTCAGATCTTAACTTTGCATGGTCACTAGTTTTCTTTTTGGTTTTTCATTCCCTAGTTTAATACCTTGGTGCATTAGTTCAGTCAATAAACAGGTAGACTATTTTTACAGACAATCAGAATAATCATTAGGTGGATGCTATCCTCAGCTAAGGTCATTTGTATAATTAAAGATAGGGGGTCTCATTGGAGAGGCAAGAATTTTCCAGAAACGGAGGGAAGGTTGAGCGAAACTCAGCTTCGACATTAGATTGCCGTTAACGAAAGGCATCAAGGGGTCTCCGATTTGCGTCCTATATGACGGATGGAGTAGTGTCCTCGAAAATATTTCCTCAGAGTACTCAGGTAGGGTACATGAATGAAAAATATCTGCATCAGTCAGGATACCCTTGGGATACCTCGGGATAAGAAGCTGAAGTTCTAGTCATTTTACCAACCAATTTTACCTCTTGCTTAACCATACAACTTTCAATACCTAATATTCACGCGGGTTACGGCATATAACTGCCAATACCTAAACACAATTGTTATGCTTCAACACATTAAGACTACACCTATTTATCAAACAAATAATTATTTTTATTCAGATATTACATAACATTCATTAATAGAGCCAGCAATGAGATTTTGTCAGATAGAGACAAATGAAGTCAAACTTCGATCGTTTATCCCAGAATCTAATTATTTCAACAAAAAATGTAAATAAAAAGGTGCACTATCAGATGACATATTCGCTGTAACTGACTTGCATTCAAGCTCTATCTTTACTCCCCGCGTAAGCGTTTTGCCAGATATCTACTTTGCATGACAGTGAATTAGTCCCACAATTATCCAAAATGATCCTAAAATTTCATTTGTTCCAATGCAGGTTCTCCACAATCGTACGCTTAACCCGTCAAAAAATCAGGGTGTTGTGCATGGAATCGGGCGTAATTCAAGCTCGACGTAGCCTTTTCCATCGGCGACGGATAATTCGACGGGAAATGCACAAGTGGGAGGGGGTAGGCTAGCAAACACATGCGTGTGTGAGGAAATCCGCCGTGACATATTCGCTGCAACTGACCTGGATTCAAGCTCTATATTTACTCTCCATGACGCGGAGTAAGTATTTTGCCGGATATCTACTTCGCATGACAGGCCGACGACTTGATTGACACTTTGGAGACCTGGGTTTTGGATTAAAAATGGATCAGATTCCCCTCTGGCATAAAATGTGGAATGACTCGATGAAATAATAAACATTACCATTGCCACTGTCCTTCTTTAGTGGAATTTACGGTGAATAGATAAACTGTTCAATGCAAGACTCGAACTCAATGCGTGGACTGCGATAACGAAGTTGGAACTGCAGTTTGAATAGTCTGGGGATCGAGTTTGTGTGGTGGTTAGAATACTGGCACTGGTAAAAGACTGTGGAGAGCACCACAGGTGCAGTTTCCGTCCGTTGAATGGGACGTTAAACAATGGGCTCTATGAGAGTGTCCATATAAATCAAATTCCCCAAGGAATTTCGATTAACTAATAGAAAGGCAACAACATAAACACATAAAGTGTGACTTCAAAACAGGGCCGAAAGCCCAAATCCAATTTTTCACTGCAATTATGTCCGACATTCCACATAGGCATTCTCGTAATATAATATTTGTAACCATGGTCTAGATCAAGAGTAGGGAGCGCACAATCTTTAATCTTGTTCGCTGTTCTTAGGGAAGGGCTACCACCTAAGGTCATTTACGCCATTTAGAAAGTATCTGGTTTTGGACTGAGGTAGTAATTCAAGGAGAGGAGGAGAGGTAGAGAGAAACCCGGCGTCGGCATTTGCCTTCTCTTAACAAAAGGCGCCGAGGGTTTCACCATTTTACGTCCCTTCCTGTGGACGGTGCACTGCACTTTAAGTGAATCCCATATTGCACTTATGTAGAATCTTAGAGATGTAGTGAATGTGTATGTGACCCTGTATGCATGTGACCCACAATGCAGCGAGTGTACTGATGATAGCTAAATTTCGGTCTTAGGATTATAAAAAAGGTTCTCAATCTCTAGGCTTAAGCAACGGTTCTCCTGAAACTGGTACTCCTTCGCAGGGAGGTGAGTTAATTTTAAGGTTAATTTGGAGAGCTGCATGAGATATCTTAATTCAACCACAGTCTCAAGCAGCAGATTAAGTGGCATCTTGATTAGGATTGGCAAAAATGTGATCATAAGCAACAAATGTCAAAGTTGCAACCGATGAAACAATGCCGAATGAAACCTCTCCGGCAGCATAATCAGAAAGTGACACGAATCTTCTTAATATTCACAAATAATTGGAGTTTAAAACTATCCCAGAGTGAAAGGAATACGAATACCAGTCCTGCAAAAGCTGCCCTAAGTTTACGCGCGCATCCCTCGAGGAAAAAAGATGCTTCCGCAAGTCCTTATCAGGGACAGGGTGTCATAAGGCAGGACTTGGAAATACCATCCCGGAAATAAACAAAATGGCGGAAACTGCTGGCCGATATCATTAAAAATCCCCCTCCGCCAAAGTTCTCGAGCGCAAAATTGAGAGGAGTCTCGTGCACATCCAGAATCGCTGAAGGTATTTCCCAAGAAACCGACAACGTGACCGCAAAGCGTACGTCTCTCCGACTCGCGACGTCATTCGCTCATCCACAACATCCTCAATCCCGAGGAAAAACAAGTGGATTCCCTATTCCTTGATTGAAAAATAAAATTTTTACTCTGTGCCATTCCACTGAGCGAAATGCAGCTGCAAATATTGTGCCAAAGCCATATTTCGCGGAATCAGGTACGTAGCTAGAAATTTGTTTCGAGGAGGGGGGGGGCTAATTGTAGTGTAGCGTAACTTGAAACAAATCAGCCTTGCCCGTTCGGTGCCGACATGTAACAAATCTCATCCTTAAATGTTCAGTGCTTGTTATTTACTTTCAAAGTGCCCATTCCTATCTCTTCTCACTGCTTACCTTGTTATGAAGCAGTTAATTTGACCGGCCCCAGAGCAGAAGTACAACGCATACATTTAACACTTGAATTTTGCGCAATGTAAACTGGTTTATAATGCCCAATGAAAATCAGATCAGCAAAAATATTGAGACAAAATTTCGGGGGCGGCTGAAGCCCCAGCCTCCTCCCCCCTGGCTACGTGCCTAACGGGAGCAGTTCAGATTTTTTTTACGATACCGTCGCTGAAAAATAAGGAAACGCAGTCGGTTCACCGCTCCATTTCACATTGACGTCAATGGGATTAACTGTAGCATAAATTGTATGCTGCCGCCACTCAGGATCCGTGCGGGAAAATACCGAGACGTGTTGAATGTAATGCACCACAGAGTAATAATAATTATGATTATATTCCTCATATAAATACATTGAGTATACATTAGTAGCAATTCATTTAATCGCGGAATATAGGTACACCTTAGGAAACAAAGCTTCCTGCTTTGGGGTTACCAACTCTTTCACAGGTAAACATGGATTATCATATAAAATTATGTAACATATGTAGATCAAAAACACACTACGTGCCCTTTAAGTGTACTGAATATATAATATGGTGACATTGCTGTACTTAAATATTCACACGTGCATGTATTTAGGAGTTTTAGCAATATTTTGTAATATTAATAAACACAATAGAAAAATATATGTTAACTTTGTATGTATAAACTTACGCAATCTTTTTAATAAGGTGTTCTACCCTTTCTGATTGAACAACCAGGACCTAACGCTTTTACAGAATTGAGCGTAATTTTTTAATAACGCAATGTTTTGAGGGAGTGAACAAAACATTTTGAGACTTAGATACAGGTAAGAGTGGTGAAAAAAAGTGGTTTGGTTTAGGTATTACAATACCATAATTTACTCTCAAATTGTATGTACATTTGAGGTTTTCCCTTTTCACCAATAAGGTTGAAGAATATTCTTAACACCTTGTAAACAAACAGATGTCTCAGAGGTAGAATGTTGAACTTTTTAAATAGAGGAAAAGATTGCTGTGTACATGGTACACATGCCATAACTTTTAATATTTTTTTCTGTTCCAGAACCAAAGGTTTAATGTTCGTGAAGTAAGCACCACCCCAGCATGAGATACCATATGGTAATCTAGAATTTACAGGTAGAACTCTTATGCCTGTGACGAAGAGTGTAATCCTAAGCTTCAACTGAAAAACTGCGCAGTGATGCATTCGAAGGGACTGAATTAATTTTTTTCCGCTCGCAGGCTCGGAGGATTTAACACGACGACGGAGAACCGGGTGGAATAAATTACTGCCACCAGGGTCAAAAGATGATAGAAAGAGATTCATGATATCCACGGAAACGGTTAAAAATTCTTCATTAAACAACTGCAGGGGAGGCGTCAAAATTAAAATGCAGAGCAGGGTTAACATTTCGCATTGTCCAGGCATCATATAATCCGACCTTCTGTTTGATTACCCGCTGTCCGTGTGCTTGCATATTCAAATTATTGAACATCGTATTCATTCCACGTGCGGGAAATACTATACATTTCCGATCGCGGAGGCGGTGCAGCTGCCAAAGCATTTAATAAGAGTGTTTATGGACAGCACCAGATGACCCCAAGGCATAATTTTCCCAACGAACCTATTCTTTTTTTGGAATCGTTTTGATGTGATTGCTAGAGAAATCTTTCCTTAGAAATTTCCCACCCAGAAGGCTCTAGTTCTAGTCCCTGAAGAGGTTTTCCTGGCATACTGCTCCTTATCTGAGTTATGCTTGGAGAGGACTTCAAGTTAAGCACTCCGTCCGTCGGATGGGACGTTGAATTTTGGACCCTTGGTACCTTTTGTTGAGAGTAGGCTAAAACCGACGCCGGGTTTCTCTCCATATTTCCTCTCTCTTCCTCGAAAATCTCGTTTGGCCACCCAATTACCGCCTTTCGTAAATGGCGCAGATGACCTCAGTTATCGGTCGTCTTCCCTTGTGAAAGAGTGGTGGGTCCGGGTGACATTTTGTCTGCTCAGCCGATTGAATAACTTGACATTTCGGTGAGTAGGTTAATACCAACACCGCGTTTCTTTCCTCCCTTACTCCACTCCCGATAAAAATCCGACCTCTACCCCATTACCCACCTATCTTTATTTGGCGCATATAACCTCAGCTTTCGGTCACCTCAAATACAATGACAGCAACTCGAGCCGAAGAATTATCCTTTTAGGTGCTACAGCAGCTAAGGTTTCATTGCATCGTCTAACCAAACTCAATCTTGAGAAAAATCAACGTCCAAGCCCGAAATGAGATCCAAACCCACGAATTATGGAACGTCAGGACAATGCTTCAACGGCCGGACTACCGTGGATGGCTTAAGCCCGTTCTGCAATGAATGTAAGCCGTAAGACTTATGCCGTTCGGATTTCCTACCTGCAGTCCATCTCCAATGCCGACGTAAGCCTTAAAAGATCGACTTGGATATCGAGGATGTTAAAGTGTTCAAAACTATGTCTGCGTGGCATAGCATTGCATATTCATCTTATTTTATTTTTCAAGAACACCTAGTTTTAAAAAAATTACTCCTGTAGCTAAATTTTTGCCTGAACAATTTCATTTGATTGCTTCTATGTTGTTTCAAAAAAGCTCCTACAGAGGCAGATGGCCGTGACTTACGCCAGCAATAATAATGACGCGCTATGATTGGCTGATATTGCACCAGTTGTAAGTCGTAATGATGCAACGTGACCGTCTACAGCAGCCAGACACATCTACATTCCCGTAATACCCAGCAATCATCCCTGAGGGTGTGTGGCAGGGGGTGAAATATCACTGTACATGCACTACATGCATGCAACTAAGAGCTACAGTGCTCTATTTCATAGAGATATGCTAGATATAAGAGTCACGTGCAACTAGATGGTTTATTTCCACAAACTAATGAAGTAATTAGTGGCTGGAAAGGAACTTCTCTAAATATATTTCTTTACCTGTATTTACCTAGCATGCATCGGTTAGTAATGCTAAAACATGCTTCATAGACTACAGACTAATCTAACAATATTTCACGTAATTACCCCTTTGCTATGCTGCTTATTATGCTTTATTATAGTGCAAGGGAAAAATGGCACTTTAAATCGATCGGTATGATAACCTATCTCTATAATCTTCTTGATCTGATTCAAATCTAGCCAAATACATGGTTGTTATTTACATCTTTCTAGCGTCATCTGCATACATACCAGCTTCAAATTTACATACATCAAACGCAGTGGCGTACTCAGGATTTCCTTCTGGGGGGTTTCATTAATTGGGGGCTTGGAACCATTCGGCTTCACTAAAATTTTTAAGAAAGATCAACTGATTAAGATGCTTTCTTGATGATCTAGGGCGTGCCTTTCCAATTTTACCGGCCTTAGAGAAAAGTCTTTCACATGGGACGGATGACTTTATCATACTCAGTACTCTGATCGCGAAACGGTACGTGTTGGGGTTTTCACCCTTTATCTCCTCCCAGACTTTCGGAGGATTGGGGTTGACTTTCCTATCGACGGGTGGCCTGTTGAAGTATTGCCTAACTTCTACTGGCATCTACTTCTAACAAGAAGTGACCTCAGAGGCAGTTCATCGAGGACCTCTACTGACTACTACGCGCTGCTGAGATCAAACCAAATGGTCACGATCGAAGTTGAAAAATCGAGTTTGGATCGAAACTCGAAGATCATGGCTCGATCTCAATTTCCTCGATCTTTGACTATTAAAACTCGATTTTCGATTTTAATCGAAATCGATTTTTTCATCACTAGGTCATACGGCTTTTGGGTTAAGTGTTATGGCTTAGAATGGCCATAAGAAAGAGCACGAGGAGTAGCGAAGCCTGTGCTCTAGCCACCAACACACACGATTTCCCGCATCAATCCTTCGACCACGTCAGCAGTCCATCTTTGGACTGCTTTGAAGAAGTCACCCTTTCCCTCCACCCGCGCCGCGAGGGTCATCCACAGCTCAATGCCGTCCGTCTGCAGTCGGCTCCCTTCTTTGACTCACGCGAGCGGTTAACTTCCGCGACGGCCGCTGGGGGGCACGAAGAGCAGCCTCTTCCACTCCCTTCTCTTCCTCAGCATCTCATCCGCGCGTTTAAAAAATCGCCGTCCGTCAAAATTCCCCGCCTCGCCACCTCCCAAACATATCGGCTTGCGTCACGATGCGGCCGCGGGACCGCAGCCAAGACGTTTCCGCATTTCCGTCTCCGAAATTCACTCCTCTGGGATTTAAGCACCCTTCGCTCACGGCCGTATGATATTATTTTCGACGCCACGGAAGGCCATCCTACAGATATCCTTATAGTTGGTTTCTTGTCGCGCTTTGCGATAGTTTAACGGATCTATGCTCGTGGGCGTTGGCTGCTCTTGAACTGAAGCCCAATTTCGCCCTATGAGTACCATTCTGGATGGTCGTAATGGCAATAGCATTTTTATAGTAATAGCAATAATAGCATGGCAATATCAATAAAATCTCGAAAATCTTTGTCCCTATTTAAAACACTATTATATAACTCTTTACTTCGAAATCCTCCCCTAACATAATTACCTGTCACTGATTGACCATGCATGACGTATTTCCCTGTTGACATTTTTGTATCGAGTATTTTATCTTATACTTTGTAACCCTGTCCCACAATCATTTGTTGTGTGTCATGTTAGGTTACCTTCACTTCCTTGCATACTGTAAAGTGGCTAAAGACTGTTGATATTTTTACAATTGGTCTTTGGTTTCTAATTGAGACACCTACTATTATATTAAATGAAAACCAGAGACTGGGGCCCACGGATGTATCTACTTATCTATATGCTTCATCTTTTTCAGTCACCTTAAATATAAAGATAAATACAAACAACTTTTGTATTGCCCTTTGGGGTGTTGTACCGAGAGCATAAATAAAACTTATTTTTTTTCTATTCTATTCCATTCTATGGCATCTTCAGATCTTCATAAAAATGGTTGTAATGTAATGTATTTCAGCTGGAAGCGACCGACAGCTGAAGTCATTTGAGCCATTTAGGATAGGTGGGTAATTGGGTGATGGTAAGAATATTTCAGGTAAGGGTGGAGAGAAACCCGGCGTCGGCATTAGCCTACTCCTAACGATGGGCACCAAGGGGACCACGGTTTCACGTCATATCCGACGGACGGAGCACTGAACCTGAAATTCCCTCCACTAGGCACTCAAATAGGGACCAGTTTGCCACTGAAAAATCCGCCACTGCCGGGAATCGTACCCGGGCTCTCGGGATGGGAAGCCCGTACTCTAGCCACCACACCAACCCGATCCCCTCCTAAAAATTGTATTTGGGAATGAATATCCTGGGTGTTCCGTAAAGCATGGGTTCTTAAGGAATATCTGGTGCTTTCCCAGCGTATCTATTGAAACAATTCTCGGGTCCTCCGCCAGGTTAATGTCTCCAATGCTGCCGGAGACAATTTCAAGACAGACTCAGTCATTGTCTTCAGGGTTTTTGAATGAAAACTCAAACACTCTGAAGTCAGTTAAACTCAAGAACCCTGAATTCGATGAAACTCAGAAACCCTGAAGATAATGACTGAGTCGATCTTCGAAACGTGGACAGCAATGGAGACACTCAGCCCTTGAAAGGTCCGAGAATAGCACTAGTTAGGCCCCACCTTGAGTATGCAGCCAGTGTATGGGATCCTAATGAACTAGGGTTGATCAGAGAACTAGACAGTGTGCAGCGTAGAGCAGCTAGGTTCGTTAAAAGGTGTTACGATAGGTTGAGTAGCGTTTCAGAATTAATACAAGAATTAGGGTGGGAATCATTATCAGAGCGTAGGTTAAAGTACAGATGAAATCTATTAGAGAAATTTCAAACGGATAGCTTTACTGAAGATGTTAGGCACATATTAAAAAAACCAGCATATTATGCTAGATTCGACCAGATAAATAAGATTAGAGAGATAGATTGTCGTACCGATAGATTCAAAATGGCATTTTTCTCCCGTACTATAAGAGAACAGAATAGGCAGCATAGGAAAGGGATAGGTAGGGGAAATATTTTAGAGTATTCTGTAGTGCATGCATTAGCCCCTCAAATACTATAGATACTAACAATCAAGTTGCATGAGACAATATAGTTGCTAGTTTGCATGTTAGTAGTGCATGCTTAGTGATTTTCACCCCCTGCCACACACCCTCGCGGTGGCTTGCAGGGTACCGTGTAGATGTAGATGTAGATGAATAATTCTTCCACAGGTTCTTGTTTCAATTCCCGGTTCTAGAAATCAGGACATATTCTTCCAGTAACTTTCGACATATCACAGGCCGTCTTAGTCAATTCCTCACATCTTATCGGTGG
Source organism: Platycnemis pennipes (assembly GCA_933228895.1). Lineage (NCBI taxonomy): Eukaryota > Metazoa > Arthropoda > Insecta > Odonata > Platycnemididae > Platycnemis > Platycnemis pennipes. The sequence goes on from OW121846.1 coordinate 55,872,823, forward strand.
ATATCCGAGTAAAAAAGACCAATATGCAAAGCCAAATTCACCATAGAATCAGGTGTTTGTGGTGGGTATAGTACTGGCTTTCCATCTCCAGGGCCCGAGTTCTAATCCTGTCTGTGTTGAAGATGCTGCATAGATATACCGGTTCCTGCTAGAGTGCTGTGTGAAGAGCTCATCAAGTTCAGTATTCCATCCGTCGGTTGGGATGTTAAACCGTAGTCCTCTTCGCGCCTTTCGTTCAGAGTGGGTTCATTCCGATGTCTGGTCCCTCTCAACTCTTCCTTCGTCCAGTTCCTGATAAAGTCCCATCCCAGCCCTACCACCCAGCTATCCTTATTGGCGCAAATGGCTTCTATAGCTATCGGTTGCCTCTCTGGGGAACCACTAGCTATTACTCTATGCAAAATTAAAGGTAAATGGGTAGTGAGTTTTGGGTAAGGAGGAAGGGTGGAGAGAAACTTGGCTTCGACACTCCTCTGCTTACACGAAAAGGCACCATAGGATCAAAGTAACGTCCTATCCAAATGGTGGAGTACTCACCTTGAATTCTGGGGGCCACGGGGCACCCAGAATTTGGAAAAATTAGGTTATTATGGATTTATGAAAGCTCATTGTCCCTCCCAGGTGGAAGAATTATCCAAGCTGCTCTATTTTGGGCCGTGTTGAAAAATTTCTGACATGGCACAAAATCAAACCTGAGACCTCGGGATGGGAAGTCTGTTGTCTCACTAACCCGAGTTTTTAGCTGCTACTGCGGCTAATGCTCTATAACACCGTCTAACCAAGGCTTAATCCTAAGAAGTTTATCCCAAAAATGCAATAGCCGTTCGCACCGAGGCTGGAGAGCGGATTTATACCCATACCAAAATCCGGTACAATGCGTTAGATGATACTTTACAGTGAAGAACGGAGCAATGACTACCTATTAACTTGCAAATTGCAAAAGAATATTGGATAATATTCTTTTGCACTTTGGACTTATTCATTGGACACCGATGGATTTGAAATTGGCATCAAAGTTAATTATAAGGGCCCCACACTACTTTGATAGGCAAGACAACGAGGACAAGATAAGAGAAATACACAGCCACACAGATTCAAATACTCGTTATTTCCTAAACAATTCGTTACCATAACAACGTCAAGACTTCTCCCATCATGATGCTTTAATAAAGTACTTTTACCTCAAGATGAAAATGGAATTGCACAAATTAAATCAATATATTTTTATGGAACAAAAAGATGTTGAATTAAAATGGTTTATTTTTTTAGGATTGAAGCATGTCTACATGAAATACTAATATGTGAAATGCATTTTTATAGTAGGTACTTCCCAAATATTTATTTGCATGCTGGATGAAAAGCAGAATTTGCAGTGTGTGTCCCGTATGATATTCGTAGAAAACTCTCCTTCGGTACATAGTATAAGTAAAAATTAGTGCATGTGCCTAGTGCATGTTGGGTGGCAACTCACCCCCGTCATACAACCTTGAGGATAGTTAAGAGATAGAAATATAGTTGAATTGAAAACCGAAAAATGAGTTGCACATCCGTCGGTTGGTAGGCTCACAATTATGGATTTGTTAGAAAAAAATATATATTATCATCACTAGTAATCAGTCCCAAATTTGATAGTGAAGAGTTCTCAGGTTTCCCACTTGGTGGTAGCGTTGGTCTGCACCGACACTTCAAAATCTGCGTCCACCATCATTTCAGGGTCGATGGACGGTTGTTGTCAACCCTTTACTAACAAAAAACGAAAGAAAAACTAGAAAGAAAGAAAAGAAAAACTACTCGGGATGGTAACAATGCTATCAACCGGTGGAAAAATCGAGAAGCCTTCATCATCAGAATACGCCATGATAATATGAAACCCTTCAATCCTAAAAATTAATTGAGTTCTCCTCTCCATTGTTTTATTGGATTAACTCTCATAATAACTCGTCTCTTATTGTTTCCTCAAATGATATTAACACCATACGTCCTCGATTGTCTGCGTCTATTATCTCTTCCGAGGACTTCCTTTAGAATTCCTCCTATTCACCTTACCCTCGATGACTGACTCAATAGGACTTGGTCATATTTCAATATGCACCCGGGAGGTCCCGTATTCATTTTTAATTACAATCGGACAACTTATCTCTTTTGCTCTTCTTAGAGTCTCGTCGTTATATCCTGACAAAATTCAAATTTTACGCAGAATGAAAATAAATGAAAAAAAACTTCACACACGCATTGCACACTGGTTCATGCATGCATCCTAAAACGCTTCAAAATGTATAATGACTAATCAATTATTCCCATGGTATCATCGGTTAAATTTGTTACTGTCCTTCATTGACTACGAAAAAATGACATTTTTAACTTATTTGTGTTACAAGTACAATCTACTCTCTAATTTTACCAATAATACGTTGGAGGTTAAAAGGTATTAAAAATAACTTTAGAGAACGTTCCCGCCTTAAGCTTCCGCGGGAGATTTATTACATACTTCATTACATACTTCATCCACACAACTATACGATATTGATTCTAAACATGTTTCTAAAACTTCGGGCACACTTTAAGCCCATTACGTATTTTTAGAGCCCTAGCACCTATCCGCTGCAGAAAATCCAAGTACGTAGTACATTTTATATCGTAAATTCAATCACTAACTTTATTTTTTTCACAACTTATTGGCGAGCTACACGACCTAGTATTTCTAGTTATCCGTCTTTATCAAGGTGAAAAACTACAAAAGGGGCACAAGTATATCCTCAGAATGGTGTACAACTCCGAAACCTTTGTCGAGTAATTTGCCAATAAATTGTGGGACTGCAAACTTACTGTATCTATTTATTGCATAACAATTCCAAAAAGTGATGACAGATAATCTATGTTATCAGACTTAGTTGTTATTAGGTGCTTCGCAAGGTTTTATCACAACATTTAATCTAATGTCGTAATCTTAATACAAAACACAATATTCATGCCCTGGGTGGAATTCGAACTCTTCACCTTTAAGTTCCGGGCCGGCGCGTTATCAACATACTAAACTATCTGGAACCCTGCACATTTTATCTACATATTCTATGGGAGACCTAACCCACAAGAAGTTACACCAATCTTTTTTCTTGTCAAAATTTCTTATTGTTACTAGTTGTTTATTATTTCCTTCCAAATGCAATTTCGCATACTAAAGATTTTACCGCAATTAATGACTTTTGCGAAGTTCCCTCTCGATTTAAGGAGTAGACACAGTATGCCCACTCCTTAAATTTCCTGCAGGGATAATGCTGTGTGAACCATAATTACGTGCCCCATTCTCAGAAATTCGGTTCCGCTTTTATATTCTATTCCTACTGTCCAATCTCCTCATGCTTCCTTCATTTTCTCATGCATTGATCCACACAGCATTATCTCTGCAGGGAAACATAATATCTCTACTCTTAAGGATCGCTTCGACCGCATTCAAGCGTGCTTTCCTCGGTCGACGCCTTTTTTCCACATGATTAGCTTATATATCACGTGTCCCTTTGGTGATGCGAATATCATCCTCTCGACCAACACGGCCAAACAAAAGGAGTGTTTCCCTTTTATACTCGCCATTGCTGGAGAACACAGGCCTCCCTCCTCACGTGACCCTGTCATCCCTCGTCCTATTGTACCATTTTTACGGCCTGCTCATCTTAAGAGCCGCACGAGAATCGCATTCAGTCGACATCAATGCTTATTCATGGCAAGTCCAGACGCCACGCTACGCGGTATGCAAAGGCCGCTTTAAACGAGACTTGCTATTTCACAGCGCGATGCACATAAATATAAATGGTAAAAACTGCATCGCGCAACGCAAAGGCCTGCTTGGTGCACTGAAAAATACGGACTGCGTGCACAAGAATCATTTTTCTATTTTCAAGAATTCATTCAGGTTATATCTACGATTTTTTCTCCCAGCGTGGCCCATAAATGTTGAGGCGTAAACTTCTGCTACCATTGGACGATAATTTAGCTACTCCTAATATACTTAAGGGCACGACAGGACTGTTGATATTAGTTCAAATTTATCGGTTTCATTGGAAGAGCGTTACCGGTCGTGGTAATCAGGTCGGCAAGCGTTGGTAATGAAGCCCAAAGCTAGCAAGTAGCTTGGCTGTTATTTTTTTGTAAGTGTTAATGATAGGATTAATTTTAGTTAGTAGGTATGATATTAACATGACAGTATAAGTGCCTTAAATCCGAATCGCACAATTACTTTGTTAATGAAGTATTACGCCCCATTACTAATGGTAATGAGTAACAGCCCCTAGTTTCCTCGAGCGATCCCACTACTTTTCTTCGATGCAGTCTCCCTAAGAAAACAATGCTTGGCACAAGGCCTTATGTGCAAAGACAATACACTCGTCATTTGCATACTAATTCCGCGATGGATTTTTACCGAGGGTCGCACATTCGAACGCAGTGTATATACCCCTAGCATTTATTTCTCCATATAAACTTTCCTTCAAAACTGCACGAATAAATTGATGCAGCGTCAAACTACACAAGTATTGCATCTTATAAAATTAAGTAATGGAGTTCGTAAATTTATTGCAATTTTGTTATAGGGTTAATAATAGGAAAATAATCGAATATCTCCAGGGACAAAGAAAGCTGTGGCAAGCATGAGTAACAAATCTTAAACGAACTGGAAAGAAAAATTAAGTTTATTGGGTAGGTTCATGGAGGTGAAAGTTCACAGCTCTACGGATACTAGGAGTAAAATTATTTTGATGAAACAAGCGTTTGATTGTAGACGAGAAGAGATGACCAGTGGATTCAGGAACGGCTTGAGGATAATACAGTGGAATCGTAAACTAGGTCTCAATAAAGTTTATTTAAACTATGGGATGAGTCTTGATGATAAAATTTCGTGATAGTTACAGAAATGGCGTTTAATCGGTAAGTTAATATTTGCAGCAAGATTATAATCAATCCTAATACTCTAAAGCAAACGTCTAAGTTCATATCTACTCTAAGAGATAATCATTCCTACCTTTACTAGGCTCAGATCATTCAGTGGCCATTTTGAGCAACACCTTACATTACCGTTTTCTTCCTTTTTTCCAGGAACAGTGTACTTAGCGGCTGCTCAATGTTCTCAACTTTTCGGACACTTGGTCTTCTATAATCATCCCGGGCTTAGGCTTTGCCTTGTATTTGCACTCGTGCTTTTGTGTTCACTACTCTACATTACACTACATACATTACTCTACATTTTGACAAATTGATTTCTAGTATTTAGTTGTAATTTTTATTTTATCTTTCTTCCATCTGAGAGTGCGATAATCGTATGATTCGTGGAGCGTCTCGAAATATTCAAAGTTTTTAAATCGCATCTTCTTATGAAAAAGTCAAATTTATTAACTGCAGTGTCTATACATCTTTATGACGAGCCGGTAAGCATGAATCAGTTGCGAATGGATGACGACTTCAGAAAATCTTCTCGGATCACTTCGTCCATACTAGTGGACATTCCGATACATCTACATCTACATCTAAATAATACCCTGCAAGCCACCATAAAGGTGTGTGGCAGGGGGTGAACTCTCACCAAACATGCACTACATATCATGCATAAAAAAGGATTAGTACTTGTATAGGTACTGTTCAAAACTACACCATTTAAAAAAAGATAAAAATAGCAAGGCATACATGCAAAAACATGCTGTTAGTTGGGTTAGCTTTTAAGTCCTTATACCAACATGCGGGTACCAATGTTATCCATTACTACACTCGTACTGGATATATTTACCGTTATTCATATCCCTAATAGTACGAGGAAAAAAGGACATTTTGAATCTGTCAGTTCGGCAATCAATTTCTATAATTTTGTGATTATGGTCCAGTCTACCATAGTAAGTTGGGGTCCGCAAACTATTTTTAACATCATCACTGAAAATATGGTCTTGGAATTTGTTTAAGAGATTAAGTCTAAATTTCAACCTGCGATCTGACAATGATTCCCAATTTATTTCATTCAATAGACTGGTTACGCTAATAAGATTATCATACCGTCCCTTTATCAAATTTATTTATTTATTATTTATCTATCTAACAAATCTTGCCGATCCTCGCTGCACACGTTCAAGTTCGTTATTTAAACCGATTTCGTAGGGATCCCATACACTGGCAGCATATTCCAAATGAGGTCTTACAAGGGAAAAGTAGCTGATTTCTCGTACATGATCGTCACATTTACCCAGTACTCTTTTGACGAATCCCAGTTTACGATACACGAGTCATACATCATCCTTAGAGTGGTCACAAGTTACTCGCATTATTTAACCTGGCGGAGTCTCACATTTTTATTGAAGAACGGGGATGATATTATAAACAATACTTTGGAGCATATCCCCTTGGGTCTACTTATCAACTCAAGTCGTCTGTGATCAGGAATTCAGCATATGGACGACCACAGATAAATCTCGTTTTTCATCCATTCCATTGCTTATCCGGATACTTTGATAATTGGGAATCCCGCTTATTTCCCATTTAAAAATAATGGCTTGTGTCCTGTCAGGATTAAGTAAAAATTACCAACAGTACCTCCTTATAATACATCTGCAGTTCTTTGAAGGTGCGTCGCTACAGGCTTTGGGGTCTGTAATGCTGTCAGTAAGGTATCATTGTCGTCATGTCTGCCATTGTCTGCAACCAAAGAATATTAGGTATGTCAGAAGTATAAAGTTTAATAAATACCAGTCCAAGAAGGAGTTCTTACGATAAGGCTGGTATGAAGGCTTGCGTATTGACCTCCCACTCTGAAGGGCTTGGCTTCGTATCCCGACAGTGGTAGAGAGTTTATGTTGGTAACCGGCTGTAAATTGATTGTGCGAGGAGAGCTTCGAGTGCAGAACCCTTTCCGTCGGATTGATGCTAAAAAGTTAACTCCTAGGTACATTTCGTTACAAGTGTGATAATTGTGATTCCAGATTTCTTGTCATTCTTCCCCCATTCCTGGAAACGTTTTCATTTATATACCACCCACTCATCCACAATGCACAACTACAATATTAGCCCTGAGGTACTCCGGCTGGCGGTTTTTCTACGGTGGATGCTGATTTCTTCATCTACGTTATACCCTGCGAGCTACCGCGAGGGTGAATGGCAGGGCGTGAAATTCACCACCCAGAGATATTATCTATCCTCCTTTTTAATGATTTGATACAATTTTACGGCCAGAATGAGAACCATTAGGGATAAATAGAAAGGATATGAGGTGGGTTCTGAAAAGAAAGATTCAAGGACTTCTCTCTCGAGCTGTTTTTCACCCCGGTGGAAATGGCGGAATGAATGGCATGAAAAAATTATCTTCCTCCTGCCAGCCTCAACTCCATACGCCTAGATATCCACTTCACCTCCGACCGAAATCCCATTTCGGCGGGTAAGATGCAAATTCGACATAAATTAGGACCCGGTGATACTGGAGAGGGTAGGAAAATACCTATTATTTCGTGATTTGAATATTTGCCACTCACTGCACACAGAAGTTTGATTTAGGAGTCGTTTCGAATATATCCAAGCGTGATTTTTTTCCCGGCCGACTTCTTTCTCCCACACGATTAGCTTATATATCACGTGTCCCTTTGGTGATGCGAATCTCATCCACTCGACCGACACGGCCAAACAAAAGGAGTGTTTCCCTTTTATACTCGCCATTGCTGGAGAACACAGGCCTCCCTCCTCACGTGACCCTGTCATCCCCCGTCCTATTGTACCGTTTTTACGTCCCGCTCATCTTAAGAGCCTCACGAGAATCGCATTCAGTCGACATCAATGCTTATTCATGGCAAGTTCGGCCGCCACACAGCGTGGTGTGTAAAGGCTGGATTAAACGAAACCTGTTATTTTACATCCTGACGAAAAGAAATATGTGCGGGAAAATGTGTATCGCGTGAAGCACCGACCTGCTTTCAGCGCTGCAGAAATACGGACTGCGTGTACACCACACATTTCCCTATTTCCAAGAATTTATTCAGGTTATATCTATGAATTTCACACCCAGCGTGGCACATGCATATTCAAACATAAAAGTTATCAGCCACTTGACGATAGTTTAGCTGCTCCTTGCAAAATTAAAGAAGCGTCAGGACTGTGGAGATCAGGGCCTCGATCATGGATTTTCATCACGCGTGCGCTAGCGTTATCGTTATTTATTGATTAACTTATCTCACAGAGAACCTGATATTCATTCTTCATTTTCCGCGCAGCACTTCAAATCGCTTATTACAAACAGTGGGTCGAATTTTATAGACGATTATTGTTAACCCTGCGCTACTCTAGGGGTAAGCGTTAACGATAAAGATTACGTTAACGATAAAGATTGCGATAGCGCGGAAGATAGATCCGTGATTCCACACCAGTTCAAATTTATCGTTTGAATTAGAAGAGCGTTACTGGCCGCGGTAGTCAGGTCGTTGGCGATGAAACCCAAGACTAGTGAGTAGCATGGCTGTTATTCTTTTCTATGTATTAATGATTTTGTTAACGTCATCTGAAAACATTTCAAATTCAAATTTACTTAAAATTTTTAGCCTAAATTTTAGGGACGGGACGTTAAGCCGTGGTCCCCTTAGCACCTTTCGTTAAGAGCAGGCACGTTGCCAGGGGTCTTCTGGTGCTTCAGCCCCCCCGAATTTTTCTCCCAACAATTATGTTGTCCTGATTTTAGCAGTGTACTATACCAGTGAGAAGAGATAAGCATGGGCACTGTAAAAGTAAATATCATGCACTGAAAATTAAGGGAAGAGATTTGTAACATATCGGCACCGAATGGGCAAGGCTGATTTGTTACAAGTTACGCAAGACTTAACCCCCCCCGAAGCAAATTTCTGGCTACGTGTCTGGTTAAGAGTAGGCTAATGCCGATATCGAGTTTCTCTCCACCCTTCCTCCGTTCCTGAAAAATTCTATCATTACCCAATTACCCACCTATCCTAAATGGCGCAAATGACCTCAGCTGTCGGTCGCCTCCCCTGAATAACTTACTAACTAACTGATTTGCAGATGAGCAACGAACTACTTCCCCTCCACTGGGAATTAAACTTATCTCAGAGAGAACATGATATCCATTCTTCATTTTTCGCACAGCACTTCAAATCGCTTATAACAATCAGTCGGTCGAATTTTATAGACGATTATTGTTAACCCTTTGCTACTCTAGGGGTAAGCGTTAACGATAAAGATTGCGATAGCGCGAAAGATAGATCCGTGATTCCACACCAGTTCAAATTTATCGTTTGAATTGAAAGAGCGTTACTGGCCACGGTAGTCAGGTCGTTGGTGATGAAACCCAAGACTAGTGAGTAGTATGGCTGTTATTCTTTTCTAATTATTAATGATTTAAATTAACGTCATCTGAAAACATTTCAAATTCAAATTTACTTAAAATTTTTAGCCTGAATTTTAGGGACGGGACGTTAAGCCGTGGTCCCCTTAGCGTCTTTCGTTAAGAGTAGGCTAATGCCGACGTCGGGTTTCTCTCCACCCTTCCTCCGTTCCCTGAAAACTCCTATCATTACCCAATTACCCACCTTACCAATTACCAATTATCCTAAATGGCGCAAATGACTTGAGTTTTATTTTACCTGGCCGGGATAGGACGTTACCGTCCTCTCCACCCTCCGCCCAGGGCATAATAGATACATGTATATATCTTATTACATTATTAGGTCAAGCACAGAGAAAAAATTGAGAGTTATCACATTGTAAAATCTAAATATGTATAAAACATTTCACCTTACATAAATCAAAGATATATGCAGGCGGGATTCATTGAGTTTCATATGTGAATAAAAAAAAAGAATATTAATAAAAATGGTTACATTTGTGAAAAGCGTATCTACCCTTGAGTACAAAATCGATTCTATTAAAATATTGCACGTATAGAGCCCTATAAAGAAAGTACAAAAATAAAAGAAATCCTTATTAAACCTGATTGAAAATAAAACAGCGTATCAAGGATGACAACCAGTGGAGAAAAAACTATGTGATTCGTATACATTTCGAATACCATAAATAAAACCTGATTGTGTCAAAACCAAAAAAAAATAAAACTTATAAAAAAATAATTAACATTAGTAAAATAAAACAAAAATATAAATATGAAAAAAAAATAAAAAAATAATACAGTAGAACCTCTCTAATTCGGGCTAATTGTGTCCGGCTAATGCCCGAATTAACTAAAAACCCGAATTAAACATTTAAAGTGGGTTTATTGCCGTAGGAACGACCCTAAAACATTTTTGAAGGTCATTCATGGTTCTCAAGCATATAAGGATAACTATACAAGATGCACTAAAAACGTAATAAAATGTAAGATTACATACTTTAAAACATCGTGACAAAACACAAAATATGTAAAACAAACAAAATTGACTATTATAAGTGTTTAACTTGTAAAATTATAGTGAGTAAAATTTTTTTACTTTTTTTTGGCCCGCCCCGATTTATCCAGAAACCCGAATTAGCGGGGCCCAAATTAGTGGGGCTCTACTGTAATAATAAAATACAAAATAATTGATGAAAATGAATGACCTCAGCTGTCGGTCGCCTCCCCTGAATAACTAGTTTCAGATGAGCAATGCGCTACTTCCCCTCCACTGGGAACCCGGCATGGGTCTTCGGCTCGAGCCCCGTCCACGAACACCACTCTGGGGCACCCGCTCTTCCACCTGCAGTGTCTCACGCGGGGATCCGCCGCGGTCATTTCTCCATGTCATCCGGGCCGTCATTGGCCGGATCCCAAAAGTGGCGCATCCCCGCACGCGGAAGAGGAAACCGCGAGTGTTGATGTCCGCGGCGGCAGAGCCAAGGTCGCGCCGAAGAGGAGAAGAAGGTCGCCGCGGTCCGAGAAGGCGGTGGCGTCCGCCCGCCCGGCGAGGTGACCTTCCTTCGCGTGACTGGGCGCTTTAGTGATCCCTTCACCCAACGCTCTGCGATTGCTCCTGAGTCAGTAGTTATTAGGGAGAGGTGACCAGAGGCCGAGGTCAACTGCGCCGATTGGGTAAGGCGGGTGATTCGGTAGACAAACGGAATAAGCAGGGAATGGAGGTAAGATGGAGAGAAACCCGGTGTCGGCATTAGCTAGCTCCTTACGGAAGGCGCCAAAGGGTCAACGGTTTAACGTCCCATTCGTCGGGCGATGCAGTGAGCATGAGGTCCTCTCCACATTTCACCCAAGTAGGGACCGATGGTACAATGCAAATGTGAAATCACTGATACCATCGGAATTGGATGAGCTGAAGTCATTTCCGTCACTAAGTGTGGATGGTAGTTTGGGATGACGTTGAAATTAAGGGGGTGGAGGAAGAAATGAAGGGAACCCGGGGTCGGTATTACAGCCTTCTCTTAACAAAAGGTGGCAGGGGATCAAAAGTTAACCGTACCATCCGACGGACGGAATACTGAACCTGTGCCCTCGGCATGGGAAGCTAGAACTCCAGCCAGGCGTAAAAGACGAAGGTCGGGTCAGCATTAGATTGCCCTCTACGAAAGGCGCTAAAGGCCTAACATTTGACATCCCATTCGACGAACGGTGTTCTGATATCGAAGTGAACCCACACACAGCAACCAAAATGGGGAGGGGTAAGCCCATACAAAATATCTACTGTTAGTGGGTTTCGAGGCCGGGCCCTCGAGATGAGAAGCTAGTGCTCTTGCCACCACACAAAACCGATCGCTCATTTAGTAGAGATAATGGCGTAAGAAGAAAAAGGCGGGTCAGAAATTGAAAAAAGCCATTTGAGGAGCAGGAGGCGGAGGAGAGAAGAATGATAAGAGGAGACAGCATTGTACATCAGCAGCACTTTGCTGGGAGCTCTGTTTACGTGGAGAGTAACATCATTCACACAATACGAGGCGGCGGTGAGGAGTAGTAACAAGGATACATTTGTCTTCTTGAGAAGCCGTATTCTTATTGCTCACCGCCTAAGAGCCCATTAGATGGATTCTTTATCTCTATAGCCAGATATCTCGTGTAAGACTCAATCGGTACTCTGCTAAACACGAAAGCTGAGAATATTCCCGTTCTGTGTCGTGGCATTGAGTTAGATTAACTTGACCGGGACATCAGTTTGTTTACACAGCGTAAGTGATCTTTTTTTCGACTTTTTTTCAGTCTTCAAGAAACATATACAACTCCGAAGAGAACCAGTAAATACTCTTCTATGACATCTTTATAAACACAATATCTTGCTAGCCAGCGGATGGATATTTGGAGGAGGGTGAATACAACAGGCATGAATTAATGTCAAGAAGTCAAAACTTATGCTAGTTACTACATTGCAGGAAGAACTGTCATCTGAAATTTCAAAATAAATGAAATTCTCCTCAGAACTCATCAGTGATAATGTATCTTTGCATGAAAAACTGCCTCTAATAATTGAAACCATTTGCATCTGGGACTTACGTAGTATATAAACAAATATTTGACATTTCTCGACTCCAATACAAAAAAATTTATTTTTTTATTTATTCATTAAGGTAGGGATATACATTCCCTTTTTATTTTTATTTTCGTAACTAGATCGCCTCTTACCGCTTCTAATTGCATATAGAAAAAATTAATTTTTGTACCTCCCTCTTTCTAACAATTTATCTCTCTAATTTCATCATTGTGATCTATCTAACCATAGTAAACTGGATCTTTTAATAAATATTTAATATCTTCAGAGAAGGTGTATACCTTAACTTTCTGCAGGAGGTTTATTCTGAGCTTCAATCTATGATCGGACCATATTCAAAGATAACCACGGAGATAAGCTGCCAATCAATCGACAATCAAGCTAATTAAATGTCATATTTTACTTTTCGGCATGCAAAATGCGATCATTTTTTCGTTTGAAATATTTCCTTCGCAATTCATCGAAACACTTCTTTTTCTCTCACAAAACAATTAAACGCAGTAATTCTTGCTGAAGGAGCATAAAAATATCAGCAGGCGCGCAACAGACAAGGATTCAGGAGATGCCTGAGGATACATCCTACGAGATGACCATGATCATCTGAGCCATGTCACAACTTTTCTGAAAACAGCTATTTTAACTCGAATCAAAACCATAAATTAGGACGCCAACAATTCGGATTGACTGGGACCGGACCTCTTCCAGATTATTAAACTGTCCGGATTTTTTAAATGAACTAGTGATGGAAAAATCGATTTCGATTAAAATCGAAAATCGAGTTTTAATAGTCAAAGATCGAGGAAATCGAGATCGAGCCATGATCTTCGAGTTTCGATCCAAACTCGATTTTTCAACTTCGATCTTGACCATTTCGTTTGATCTCAGCAGCGCGTAGTAGTCAGTAGAGGTCCTCGATGGTTATTCGAAGCTCGAATAACCATCCTTGAGGTTCCTCGAGGCCACTGAGGTCACTTCTTGTTATAAGTAGATTCCAGTAGAAGTTAGGCAATACCTCAACAGGCCACCCATAGGAAAGTCAACCCCAATCCTCTGAAAGTCTGGGTGGAGATAAAGGGTGAATACCCCAACACGTACCGTTTCGCCATCAGAGTACTGAGTATGATAACGTCATCCGTCCCATGTGAAAGACTTTTCTCTAAGGCCGGTAAAATTGGAAAGGCACGCCCTAGATCATCAAGAAAGCATCTCGATCAGTTGATTTTTCTTAAAAATTTTAGTGAAGCCGAATGGTTCCAAGCGGTGATCCACATTAAAGTAAATTGTAAATTTTTACAACTAATAATTCAAGAATGTTTTCTAAGTACATTTTTAAGGATTTTTTATATTATTCAAATATGTATTATGAGCGTTTTTAAAATGAATAATAAACATGTTTTTGTATCAACTGCATTTTTTTGAAAAATGAACCGTAGATTTTTTCGATTAATCGATTTTTTTGTTCAAATTTCGATTTTTGCTGAAAAGTCGAGCTTTTCATTTCGATTAAAAATCGATTGCTCGAAAAATCGATTTTGACCGACATTTTTCCATCACTAAAATGAACCAACAAAACGGGTTGACGTCTTCAATGCTAAACAAACTTATTAAATTCTTTCATAATTCACTCTGATCGTTACAGAAGTGGAGAGCATGAATAAAACTGATAACGTAGTAAAATATTTCGTTTTTTATTAACATTTAAAATACTGTACTCTATGTTATAGACTATTTTTCAAGCGTTTCTTTTCATCAGGATCGAATTCGGATAATCGAAGATCCGGATTTTTGACGTCCAATTATTCATCTACATCTATATCTACACGATACCCTGCAAGCCACCGCGAGGTTGTGTGGCAGGGGGTGAAGATTACCAAGCATGCACTACCGACAACTTTTGCCTCCTGAGGATACAGGAAGTATTCATACGTGAGGCCATTACGAAAATAATGAAGACGGAGATCACCTTTATCGTTATATTTAAAGAATGAAAATATGTGTGCTGCCATATGTTGTACCTACTAATAAAGTAAAAGATTCCATATTATACATTAACGCATTACCAGACTTGAAATCAACCAGTTTTTTTCTCGGTCGCATTCCCGTAACAATTCATTGCCATTAATAGTAAGTATCCAGAATATCACTACGGAATATTCAGTTTTTCAGAAACATCATTTCAATATTCCCCCAGGAACAAGAATATAAATATAATTCCATTGCCCAGCAAAGCATTCAGTGGTCAATAACGGAGGTGAACTCCGTGAGTTCAAAGACTCACTGCATTAAAACTGTGTGGGGAATTATCGACGCTCGACTGTATGTTACACACGTACCTGTAAAGCTACATTAATTTTGAAGGTGAGCCGGCGTACTATGCATTCGCCTGACTTGGTGGATAACTCGAGAAATATATAAATTTGATTGCATGTGGAGCTAATGGCCATAGTTGTCGAGGAATCCATAAAAACTAAATCCCGTACTACTACTACATTTCTTCTTTTTCATGGGCGTATTTACCGATAATCACTGTAGCATTCTTCTGGAAGACTTTCATCATTATCATTGCTGTCAATCACTCCTAAAATTGGCTGAACGCAGTTGTCCACTATTTTCTTCCATCAGCTCTGTTTTTATAATCGTTATCATTGTTTTCCTTTTTTTCATCCAACATTTAATCCTATATGAATCTCGTCCAAAAGCAATTACTTGTTCCAGGATTAAGAGGTCTAAATGAAATTTAAACGTTGGGCACAAGATATTTTAGGAAAAGTTAAAGCTTTCAGAGTTGCATGTAGGTGTGAACGTGCATTGACCCTGCCAAATTTAAAGGTGTCACCTATGTGAAATAAACGTTTACTCATTGGGAAGATTTAATGACAGGGGCATAGATTATGGAAACATGGTGCGTGGCATTGCATGAAAAGGAATCATGGACATCCAGGGAAAATATAGAGAAGTGTAGGCGAGGAAAGGAATTTGTTTGAGGAAATTATGGGGGGAAAGGTGAGTGGGTGGGACGGGTAACGAGTTTCGATTGCATTTTGAAGGCCATGACAGAGGGGGGAATCTCAGGCAGGGGAGAAAAGGGAAAAGAAAGATAGAGCGGCCTGAAGCAAGAAGATCTAAAGAAGAACATCTTGCAAAAAGATTTACGGTTTCCGTTTACGGTTGCTGAATTGGCAGACTTTTATGCCTGTCAAAATATACCTTAATCGGTGGGACACTCATTAACATGCATCGATTTATTTCTTCCTCAATGGTTCCTTCCGTTCATTTCCCTCGATGAATGTCGTCGTGAGATGTCTTGTCCAGATTTGTGCCCGATAACGTTACCGGTGTCCGGATATCGTTTGTTTGAGAATCGTCACGAAATTCCTTTTATTCTCGCACACATCTTCGCTTGGGTTTCGGCCTGCTTTTAGCTTTTTTTTCATCATTCATCTATAACACCACATCTCGTAGACTTTTCTACAGATTATTGAGAAGTATTGCATCAGATTAAAAACATATATGCATATATATTTTTTTCTTCATAAATGTTGGTCTATTTTTAATTACTACATTTAATATCATTTAATTTACGGTTTTCTTACAACTAAAATGCTCATCAAGATCCCTCATTGATTTGATAATTAGTGTTCACCCTGGAGTTCCCCGATTTCAAATTTTATTCAACATGGCTAATATCTAACACAATGTAAAATGATAACACAATTCGTATGAGATGCATGGAACAGGTTGTGAAGGATGTAAAAGAGAAGAATTACGTCACAACGAAAAGGTTGGCCGATAGAAGAATCGAGTGGAAAGCTGCGTCAAACCAATGATTGTTGACCAAAAATAATGATGAACACAATTCACGATAACTTTAAAAATGATAGTGGAATCCGGTGATGATGGATGGAAGGATTTTTTTCCGTGTATTTCTGCGCTTATTTTCCTTATCGTGAATAGTGTGTACTTGGAGGGGAAGACTTTGATTTAATTTTTGATATTTTGGACTAATAAGGAACTTATATTTTGGTAGCACTCGAAGCCACAGGGAAAACGAGATGCATTGGACTGCAATCTATTGCGACTGGTCACGCTATAAGATGTAACATTCGTATTTTTGCGGCATCAGACGCAAATGCGAGGCAATAGCGATGTTTGCATTCACAACGGCGTGGATACGATACACCACACAACGCATATAAACATCTATTGCGAGAGATTGCCTGCAAGGCTCGAAATAAATACGCACCTGGTTTAGTACACAAGCGATCACCATTAAAACCCCAGTATTTCCCCGAAGGTCGGTCTAATTGGTGAGAGTAGAGCTGGCAATGTCCTTCGTCTACCTGAGGAGAGAACAACAAATCAAGGGTTATTCTCGGTCCCCTCATTTCCCCACATATATTTTGCGATCAGAAAATTACAGCAAGATGTTTCACACGATGTGTCCACAGGGCTCTACCGGTTCCGATCAGGACCTCAGGTCAGTAGACTAACCGTCTACCCACTGGGAAACCACCTTATTTGATCTTTACACCGGGAAGAACGTATCGCAGCGAGTGGCGTGGGATTTAAATACGACCTTGCAGTTGAATTCTGCACCCGATGCGCATGCGATTTGCATTCGTAATGCAATGCTGAGGATCGTTGTTGTTTTTGTTGTTGTTAGGAGATACGACCGACAGTTGAGGTCATTTGTACCATTTAGGATAGCTGGGTGCTTGGGAAGATGGAGGACTTTATCTGGGAACGAAGGAAGGGTGGAGAGATATCTGGTGTCAGCATTAACCAGCTCTTAAAGAAAGAATTTCAGGAATTCAAGGTTTAACTTCCCATCCGAAAGATGGAGTTCTGAACAGGAGGAGTTCTCCTCAAAGTACTTGAGTCCAGTATGCCTGCATGAGACTAAATGTACACCATTTCATTTCATTGCTTGGTGGTCGATTAACTTCAAATGATTTGAATATGTGCGTGGTCCCGCATTAAGAGAATTCCATTATCAGCCGCAGTGCATGTGAAACTACTTTATTTCCTAGATGAATTCGATTTATGAGAGAGTTTTAGATCAATAATGGAAACCAAAGCGTTGAAACAAAAAAAAGGTATGTTTCTTTAAAAGAAATTCGTACCTGGTATGAGTTCCCCCTGCCACACGACCTTGAGGTGGCATGCAAGATGTTTTTTAGATGTAGATGAAGTGAGAACCGGTACTCCACCATAAACTGCCACTGCCAGGACTCGAACCTGGGCCCTGAATATAGGATGTCAGAGCCCCAGCTACCACACTCACCCGATTCTCTGTTTAGCGTTTAGTTATCCCTTTTGGAAGTCATTGTAAGTGTTCCGCTATCAACGATTAATTTACGTGGGCATGAAATTTTTTAGCCATTCTCTTGCAAGCGGAAACACCAAATCTTATTTGTATTTTCTTTCACTCAGAGTCCTCGTTACACTTCTCCACCCACCTACACCAAAGTATAGCACCTTCCTTGTAATGATCAATATTAATTAAATGTAGGTTACAGGATGCAATTAAAAATTTAACAAAAACTTGAAATCCTCTGGAATTAAATTGAGGAACTGTAACCTGATTGAGGAGCCGAAACCTGAATTCGTTTTTGTAAATAATGCTTAAGGTAAACGAGGTTATTCATGATAATATTAAAAATTAAGCAGCTGAAATCCCACCCAATCAGTAGGAAACTCTATCTCCCTAATCTTGTTTATCTGATCAAACCTAGCATAATACGCAGAGGTTCCTACTAAAAATCTAACATCATCTGTAAACAAATCAGCTTTGTACTCACTCAAAAGGTTTAGCCTAAATTTCAACTTGCGTTTTGACAGCAGTTCCCATTCTAGCTCTTCTGTTAAACTCCTTACACTAATACAATTGCAATAACAGCCTTTAACCAATTTTGCTGATCTCCTTAGAGAATACTTTGCTTCTGGGGAGACTTTGATTTAATTTTAGATGTTTGGGACTAAAAAAGAGACCACTATTTACGAGTAGTAGCTATCCCAGGATTTGACCTTTTCATTTAAATAAATGCCTCCCCCAGCCGCACAACCAAGCGGTGGCTAGCTGGCTATTATGTAGATGCACCCTTTTCCCCCTCATCTGGCATTTTTTCCTCGTTCACGCCCATCAAAACTCAATTTCCCCAGATTCATCCCACTTGCTCCACTTTCTCCTAATTTCCTCCAGCAATTTCTCACCCTCCCGCATAATAACCAACTCTTACTCGTTCGTCGTCTCTTCCATTCACCAGACTCTCACTTATCGCTAGCTTCCCTAGCCCCTACCACACACCTTTATGGTGGCTGGCAGGGTATTATGTATATGTAGATGTAGCTTAAAATCTGTGGCATTCCTAGGAGTTAGGATAGTCGTAGACCAGACGTAAGGAAGACATCCGGAAAATATGCGGCCAAGCTATCAGAAAGCGAGAGAATACTTGGGCAACGTGATAAGAAGGCAAATGAGCTGTGTTACGTTTCACATCTAAGGCCAAACCTAGAGTATGCAGCGAAGTTATGAGCACCAGACGAATGAGACTTGATTTTAACCTTGATAGTGTGAAGTGAAGAGCAGCTTGGTTCATAACTAGGCGTTTAGATAGGTTTAGTATTGAGGTTGAGGTTGCAGGCTAAGGTTGGATTACAGGCTAAATGATATGAAGAAAATTTGACTAATTTTTTCCTGAAAGTTTTGAATATATGTTGAATATTCTAGGGTATCGGCAAAGGTTAGAATTTATAGTTGGAAGCATCTCCTTAACTGGTAGTTGGTTACTTTTGTGACTCTTTCGGGTTGTGCGAAAACTGCCAGCAGGCTGTTGTATCGTCCGACTTACATTGCATCATTAAAAATTTGTAATATTGTATCAACTTCAAATGAGAGACAGCATGAATAGTTTCTTCGTCCCTCTTATCTCGAAATATATAGTCAATATTGAGCTAAACACATACTTCATAAATTAAAATGAATACTTTTTTATTGTAAAATGAAAATCTTACCATTTTCATATAAATGTGCTTCGCAGTTTTTGCACAGTTCTCCTAGAAGAAGCTGGCAGTAAGAGAGATAAAAGAGAAAGACAGGTAGGTTCCAAAATCTTATTCTTCGCACATAAAGAGTGGCAATAATTGGAGTGAAAGATGCCACGGGGTGAGTTAAGTGAGACAGGTAATGACGACTTAGGACATTTTTGCATGTCTCTAATAAATTCTAAGTATACAGCGCATTGATGCACGTAAGGGGCTGTCGATAAAATACGTGACACCAGGGGAACAGGAGGGGTCGGGAAAACCGACAAAAACCAATATCAACACCGAGTCCAGTCGTTCGTTACGTTTTGAGAAGGGTACATTACCAGCATCTAGAAAATATCCTACGAGTCCACCGTGAGGGTGTGGTCGGGGGTAGGATCACCAAACAGGCACAACAGACATAAAACTAAGAGGTAGAATAAGAACACTGCCTGGAAAAATGTTAGATATAAAAATCACGTACAAATAGATGATTTATATCCACATAGTGAAGGAGAGATTCCTGGTTATAACGTTATTTCTCTACCGATATCTATCCATAGATCCCTAGCGCGCATGGTTTAGAAATGTTAAAACGTCCATCATGCACTACAGACTACTCTAAAATATTTCCCCTACCAATCCCTTTGCTATGCTGCCTATTGTAATCTCTTATAGTTAGGGGATAAAATGATATTTGAA
This sequence comes from Platycnemis pennipes, assembly GCA_933228895.1. NCBI lineage: Eukaryota > Metazoa > Arthropoda > Insecta > Odonata > Platycnemididae > Platycnemis > Platycnemis pennipes. Next base: position 55,892,973 of record OW121846.1, read on the forward strand.
TCTATCAGTACGAAAATCTATGGTTCCAATCTCATTTATCTGGCCGAATATAGCATAATACGCTGGTGTTTTAATATATACATAACATCTTTAGTAAATCTATCCGATTTAAATTTTAGTAACATATTTAATCTGTACTTTAACCTATCATCTGATAATGATTTCCAACCAAATTCTTCTTTTACTTTTATTCACTTCTAAACCTTTTGTAACGCCTTTTAGCAAACCTAGCTGCTCTACGCTGCATACTGCCTAGTTATGTGATAAAACGCAATTCATTACGATTCCATTCACAGGCTGAACATTCTAGGAGGGGTCTAACTAGGGAAAAGTAACATCGCTCTTTTTTTGTTATCTACTCATGTTTGCCTTCATGAGTTCCTCTGGTCTTTAGTCCGAAGCCCTCTAGCACCAAGATGATGTAGTCAACACACCTGATTTTCGGGGCAAACGCGACGGACACGAGATGCAGAGCGTGCTGAGCCCAGCCGGAGACTTAAGTTCATCTAATCTCCAGCTGCAGCTCTTATGTAAATAACTCATATATGCACCGGTACAACTCGGCTCTGCAAGCGTTGTATTTACACCTGAAAAACGATTACGACACCTACGCGGATTCTGTGAGAGAACCCGACGCGAGTGGATGCACTTGAAGCAGGCATGCATAAGGCCGTCCTTCTCGGGTACCTCCGCCTGTACCGAGCACACGAACCGACTGCAGGTTTGGATGTGATTATGAATGATATTAGTCTTCTCTCAGTAGGTTTTCGAAGGTTTTTCGCACCCTACTTCCAGTGTGTTTTTCCGTCATGAACATCATCCAAAAATTCTCACGTTTTTCCCTCAATCGTACTCATGTTTACACCTATTTTCGATATCCTCATTGTGTCTTGTTGATATTTTCTTTTCTTAGATCTACCTCTACGTAATATCCTGCGCCCCACCGCGAGGTTGTGTGACAGGTGGTGAAGATCACCAAACATGCACCACCTACATGACACTAAGAGCTACACTAACACTACTTCATGAAAACAATTTAGTCATAAGAGTCACGTGCAACTAGATGGTCTCTAAATAAATGTAACCAAGTGATTACTGGTATTAAAGATTTTGTTGTAATTTCATTTAAAATTTCTCAAGTATGTATTACATGCATTGACTACTGTTGGATAGAAGAAGAGACTTCAGAGACTCAATCCCACCCTAACAAAGACGTTTATCTATGTAACAGGGGAACCACCTATTCGACGGTAACGGACGTGGTTACCTACTTGCAAAACCCCTTTCGGGTCTCTGGCCATTTTGACGGTAACAGGAACCGATCTCCGCCGTAGACTCGGAGTTGGATGTTACAAAAGTAACGACATAATAATAATAGCCCGTGAATAAAAAATGGCAGTTGCAAATAAATAAGACATTATAAAGAATGTCTCTATTATTATTAACAAAAGAGAGGGTTTCTTGGAAGCGTTACATCATAATGGGGAGGGGTATTAAAGATGTTACAGAGTGGTACGAGGGGGAGAGGAAATTAAAATAGTGGAAAATCAGCGTTACTTAATATATTTAAGCCCTCTGATTGCTTTTAGGCATGCCTGGGAGTGGTAATGCATTTCACTGATCATGGCCTCCCAGGAATAATCAGTACGTGATGTGTGACAGCAATACGCGATGCATGCGACGGCATCATTTGATCCCGAAATAGGACATGTGACAAGGTGAATACAAATGCTTATGCCGTGTCGATCAATGCTGATGCGATTTGCCGCAATTGCCAATGCCCACGGTCACCGTCGCAAAAACAAAATTTATATATTTTTCCATTGGAGTGGATGAGGAGAAGGATGGGATTATTGAGAGGGCAGAGTACCATGAGGAGAGCAGCTCGTGCTCAGCAAACAGGCCGACGGATGGACCGTTAAACCGTAGACCCCTACACGTATTCCATAAAGAGTTGGCTGATGCAGACGCCGAGCTTCTCTCCAAACTTTACCCGTTCTATGAAAACTCCTAACTACGTGAAATTACCAACAGATTACTTCAGGTATAGGGACGGTTCAATTTCGAGGAACCGAGTTTAAATCCCATCAGTTGCACAGTGGCATTTCCAGTGGAATTACGATTTGACTTGAGTTCCATTTGGAAAGTGCCTTTTGTGCTGCATTCCGTCCGCTGGATTGCACGTTTTCTTGTGAACCTCATTACACTTTGCCAAGTGTTGCCTTATCCCCACCCAGGGGTGTCAGAACATTTTCGCTGTGAGGAGCCAACCTTGAAAAGGGCCCGACTCCTATGAGAAGGGCCGCATTTTTTGCGGATAGGAGGGGGTAGAGACTAGAATTCCGCTAAAAGAGTATATGAAGGTGGTAGAATATGCGTCAGAAGGGAAAAGGCAAGCTGGAAACAAGTGAAATTTCATTAATTTATTAATGAAGACTCATTACTCAAGGGCCCGGGGCAAATCAAATTCTGGGGGGGCCGAATGCCCCCCCCTGCACCCCACTTCCGACACCGCTGTCCCCACGACATTTTACCATTGTTCATGCCCTAAAATTTCCTCACAAATTGCTACCCCCGCTAGTGCAACTTAGCGAAAATTGGCTTAGATCACGAAAGTAATTCAGTAATAACTGGAATGGCTGATTCTAATGGCGAAAGTTATGAGAAACAAACCCCGAAATGGTCCACCAAAAGATGTTTGCTGACAAAATCATCTCCAGACAACTACGATTACACTGTTTATCGAATCTCCAACGTATCGTACCTAGAGATGGGTAAATTACCGTAAGTTTCAATTGAGGTACATTACCATGGTAAATTACGGAAATTTTTGAAAATTACCGTAATTTTCCGGTAATTATAACTTTTGAGCTGCAAATACTTATCAGAGGACTCAAAACGAAATCAAATATCATTGAGGTATAAATGCCGACGCTTATATCAAACATATCACGACGTGTATCTATTATAACTCCTTAAAAAAATTAAAACGAAGTTGGCAGCAACACGCAATTTGCCTCTCTTTTGTCACACTATGAGAAATTTTCGTTCCAAAGACATACGAACATACCTCCACGCAATGTGCATTTTTTATTTTACTCTGAATTAGTTGGAATTAATCATGGACACAATGTAAACAAAATCGTTTTAGCTTCTTAATTTGTAATATCACCCATTCCAATGGTTTCTTTGTGAGGAAGAAATTTTCTGAAAAAGAACTTTTCTGAAAATTACCGTTTATTACGGTAATTTTCAGGGGTGTTATTACGGTAATATTTCAGGGGTGTAATTTACGAAAAATACCACGGTAGTTTACGAAAATTACCGCGGTAATTTACCAAGTTGCTCATCTCTAATCGTACCCAATTGTCAATTTTCGCGATGATTTCTCGTGCAGTTCAATACATGAAGCACTCCTACTGAAGGGAGATGTTTGGGCGGTCGGATTAAATTGAAGGCCATCGCGAATGAGTCATCCCTCACTTCAAATTGTCAGCAAGAAATTCTTTTCCTCAGAAAACTCGGCAGGATGAGAGAGAAAAACCAGGATCCCGAAACGACGGACGTGGTTGAGGAAGGATGGAAGGAAACTGTTGTGGTGCATTTTTGGGTGGAAATGGAGTATTCACGAGATATTTTGAGGTCAACTTCGTCATAGTGCCGCTACGTAGTGATGAATTTTGTTGTCCACCGCGGTCACGGGAGTCAACACTGGCAAGAGATTCCGCAATTTTATCTACGACTCTTTAATAGTATTCCTATTAGTGATGACTAAACCAAGCAACCAAGAGTAAAGAAGTTCATCCTTAAAATTGAAAAAAAGTCAACGAACCTAAATCTACTTATTCGTATTACGCTGTGAGCCACCGCAAGGATTTTACGTGGAAGAATCAGGGGGTGAAGGATCATCAAACTTATACTATTTACATGCAACTACGATCAAATATACCTACTCGCATTATAAAGTTATTACTTTTATCAGCTGAAGAAGCCAAATAGAGCGCTAATGTTACCAAGCAAGTGTATTTTGCCAGCATTATGAAATGTTTAATGTTCGTAACACCAAAAGTAAGATTTCTTGAAAAAAGGCATTTTTCGCAAAAATGACACAGTATAGTACACACTTAAATCACTTTCCTTCATCCAACATCCACGCGTCCCTAAAAGCGTATGTAACACCAAATGTTTATATCCAAAAATATATCGCGGAAAGGCTATATTCTTATAATTCTTCTACTGACGTAAATAGCTGGAGCACAACGCTTTCTCAGAGTGCAAAAAGCATGAAAAAGTGATAGTACTTTCAATCTCCGGTAGAATCTCCTTCAGAGAGCCATGAAATGAATATGGTATTCCTCGAACCCCCCTTTCAATTAATCTCATTGTGACCTATCGAATAAGGCATATTTGGAGGTAGACAAAGCACTTCTATATCCTCCCCTACAACGGAATGCCTTGAAGCCTTGAAATGACGTGCTCCTTAAGTTCCGCTCACTTCCTCCACCAACCAGAGAACCAATTCTTATCATCCAATTCCCCCCTTAACAAACATTCACCTCTCCATCTTTAAATTCAGCATCCAGTGGCCCAATTTTACTGACAGCATACTAACAGCATACTGAACTGTACCATTATTCGTTTCCTTTCAAAGCTTCTTTATGAACCTCCTTATTCGTTCGTCTTCAATTCTTTCTGTCGTTTTTTATTTTCACCTTCCAGGAATTTTCCACACTGACAGGTTCAACTCCAATTTAATCCAAACATTTTTACTGTCCAGTTTTTTGATCGGCATATTGAAATTATTTACTTACGGCTCCCCGTATTATATTCGTTAAATTATTATGCAAGGCCATCAGTGAGAGAGACTTTCGCAGAGTTCATTCTCTCCCGAACATCTGCTGCATTTTGCCCAAAATGTTTTGGATAGGTATATTAATTATGCAATACCACAAAGCCATGAGTTGCTCTAATTTATGTTCTCTTGCTTTGGATTTGAAATTAGTTAACTTTCTATGGAATATTTCGTTACTTCTGCGTACTTCATCCCACAAATCTCGTACTAGTTTCTATACAGCACCACGGTGCAGCAGTGGTCTATACAGCACCACGAAAACCACCTCGAGGGCATGTCAGAGAATGGATAATTACAAAACAATACTCTGTAAGATATATTTCCATAGAAATAATAGGAAATGGTGCTCCTTAGGCATACTTGATGTACATATGTACGGCTGTATCTTATAAACTATATCTACATTTCACCTTTAATTTTTTTAAACAAGCGCTGCTTTACTTTTTATCTCATTCAGTTACCATGATAAACCCTTATCTGTTGGATCTCAAACTCTCGACGAATTATCAAACGGATGTGCAAAGTATCATCAAAGTACATGATGTACAAGTGCAAAATAACATTTGTACTTTATTTTTTCATTTGAACACTTTGCAATTTTTTTCATAAATCCCATTCTCTTGAGCGCTGTGCCACGAACTTTTCAAATTTGATTCCTCCATTTGATGTACGAGTGATGCCCAAATATCACTTTACTTTCCACACCATGTCTACCTTGCCAAATTGTAATTTTTAAGAAGTTAAAACCATTTATTCCAGAAGAGTAATATGGTGCATCATTTTAGATTTAGTTCTAGCCCACAGCATTGACACCAATAATCATTTCAATTAAGATCGATTTTGTGAGACGTATATTTTTTTTTACTTATCTCTCCATTGAGGAAAGCATTACCACCAAATAATATCAGGACACATACTTAAAATTTTGTCAACATTTTTGCTGATGTAAACGAGGGATAACAAGGGGCCAATAATACGCTCTTATGGAACACCAGATTGAACCATAACCATACCAGAGCTACTTCCGTCGATTACTACGATCGCTCGCGATCAGCGAGGAAGTGCATAATCCATTTTGATTTTTTTATTAATTCTACATGCCCGGAGCTTGAACATTAACCGCTGTGAAAAACCTTGCCAAATTTGTTCCTAAAAAAATATACTTTATTTTTCATCTCACCTGATGTATGTGTCTTGCATAAATAATCTTTGCTGATATTTACATGATTTTTTTTGTGAAAACTGCAATTAAAGTTTCAATAAAGAAATGTAATTTTCAATAAAGAAATTTTGACTGTTCAGGCACTGCATTAAATTACTTACTGTTGCATGCTTATTAATTTAAAAGATGATATTAGTGATATTGATCTGTAATTTTCCATATCCTACCTTATATCGCTTTTAAACATAGGACTAAACTCTATAGGAATCTTTTTGTTCTCACCGTAAGAATTATTTCTTTAAGCTAACACTTGTATGATTTTACTTTAGGCTCACTCGGTTCCATTTAACATATGTTAGTTGAGTTAAGAATGTTTCCCAAGTTGCTACAGACTAGGCTACCTTCATTAGCCAAAAATTACTTTTATAAGTTGTATAATATGAACACGTGTTGCTAACGGGAAATGGAATGTTAAATCTATCCATGAGAGGGTCTATATCTCTCATTGTTTTAGAATCAACCGTAATATTTAAGGGTTATCATAATATTTCTAAAATCAACGCAAAGCAGACTAGCTCCAAATTTAAAGATGCGATTTGGTTTAAAATGTAGCCTATCATCCAATGTGCAACTCTCACCAGCATTCTTCAGGCAAGCTTGTGTTGAATCATCAGAAAAAAAATTGAGGCATATGGTATGCATACGTACATCTACATCTAACCCTGCGTGCCTTCACAAGTGTGTATGGCAGATGTTGGTAGGTCACCAGCTGTGATGTTTTATCTCAAAATAAAAGAGGGAACACAAACTTGAAAACCTAAATATGAGGTATTATTCTTAACATTTTAAATAATTAAGCTTTTTTCGCGGTGTTATTCATCATTTTTACTATGCCTTGTTTGGACTATAGCCGTGTATTTTGCCAGTGAAAAACTAATTCATGTAGTTCTCGGCCCAACAGTGACTCTATCTTAACTTGTCGCTTTTATCTATCCTACTGATGTAGTGCGGGTGTAAAAATAATCCCACAATTACAGTCACGAAGTCATGTGACTTGAATTTTAGACGTATTTCAACTTTTGCGAAAAATATTCCAGTCCATAGGGTTTCCCTTCCAGGTCCTTCCTAAAGCCGAGTGATACTTTCTTTAAGTTCATAGGAATTTGTTAAAAAAAACGTGTTGTTTTCCATTGAATCTTTTCATTTCCAGAGTAAAATCATTATTCTTTGGATACCAAATGCTCGATGCATTTTCAAAGGGAGCCTTACAAGGGCGAAATAAAATCTCCATTTTACTCTACTCTACTTACCTTACTTTTCACTCGAAATCTTTCCCACACTTTGATTAGTAAATCCTAGACTCATCGGTACCGATAGAAGGTAATAGTTTGCAATAAATGGATGTAATGGATGTACCAGGATGGAATGGATAAACCAGGATGTTAATGCTATCGATATATAGGCTGTAAATAACAATTTTGAACTGAACTATAGCAAAACCAAGTCAATTCTTCTGGGAAATTCAAAATTACTCATAAAAGTCGATGCTAATGCAATTCCTAAGATATCAGTTGGTGATGCGGAAATCTTATATTCAAATAATGTTAAAACCTTGGGGTCACCATGCAACTTTTCTTGGCAAAATCATGTGCTAGCCATTAGCAATAATATGATCCTCCATCAGCTTAAAATTCAGAAAAATATCCTAACTCTTCATACACGCAAGCAACTTATCTCCTCACTTATTTCCCCCCACTTTGACTATTGCTGTCTTTTGTGTCATGATATTACTGAAGAGCTCAATGTTAAACTAGAACGTCTACTGAATATGTGTGTAAAGTTTATCTTTAACCTCAAGAAAGATGATCATATTTCCCCCTATTTTGCCAGGCCTACATGGCTGAAGGCCAAAACCAGAAGAAAATACTTGCTTGGTTCATATTTGTATTGTCCTTTTCAAAATCAGCAACCAGGTTATTTGAAGCAATATTTTCCTCCCAGAGAAAACATGGCTAATGATACCATCTGAATGACTCCTGATTATTTGATTCCTCCTTTACACAGGACTACCACACACCAAAGATCTTTCTGTGTTGCTGGGGCCATGTTGTGGAATACTATTCCTACCAACATAAAAAAAATCCAGTTCAGTATTTGTTTAAAAAAAAAGATTTTTCTGTATCTATTCAACCAAGAAGGTTTTTAATTTAATATGTATACAAAACCTCACTGAAGGACCTGCTTTATTTCTGTACTTATAAATAATGTAACTGCTTTGAAAATCTATGTGTTATGGAGCTCAACCATATATGTACTTTGTTGTATGTTCTTAGTGGACGAAGAAGTCCAAGGACAATAAATTTGTTTCTATTCTATTCTAAATGGCAATAGTTTGCCGGCCCCGGTGCTAATCCTGGTGTCGCGGGTTCGAGTCCCACCTGGGTGGGTTTTTCTCCACCCTGGGCATGGATGTGCGTTAAATTCTGTTGGTTCAGCCCCCGGGAAACCTGATGACGGTCCATGGCCTATTGAGATCCAAGAGACTATAGACTAACCGAATCGTCAGGATGCAAAAAAAGATAAGTACAGTCGGTTTAATTCCACGACATTAACCAAAGTCCAGGCTTCAGTGTTCTTTATCGTTCCATAAATCCTCTTCTAGCCTCCTAGCTCAATATCTCAATGCCTATCCCTTCCCTTCAACTTTTCCCAGGTTTTCCTCTACGTCTTTTCCATTGGGGTAGCAATTTAAAAATCTACTGAGAAAGGCACTCATCGGTCATACTCTGAACATGATCAAAACAGCCTAACAGTTTTATCAATATGCCATCTGCTACACTATAATTGACCCCTAATTTGGTATATTCTTTCGTTCGTGAATATTTCAATCGTTCAATTGATCGCCCAGCTGCCTGCTTATAAAAGTCCATTTTTGTGGCTCTTAGTTTGTTTGTTTCTTCTGTTGCCAAACTTCCCACCCATATGTAATTATGGTTTTTACGGCGGTGATACGCATCTAAAATTTATTTGCCTTTGAGATATGTTGATCTCACATAATGCCGTGACGACTTGCGAGGACAGGCAGCGCCACTGCGCGAACGCTTGCGAGTAAATTAGAACATGTTCTAATCTGATACATGTGTGCGTGCAACTTTGAAGTTAATTTCTCTCACTAGATGGTGCAGATGTAGCGGCAACGAACGGCCTGGGGAATTCTAGCATTTAAATAGGTTGTTGATGATTGAGTTGGGTGTTTTTGTTTGCACTCAACTCCTTAGGTAGTGAATAAAGTGCAATAATGATGAGCCGGGCGATTAATCACGTGGAGGCTTAAATTTCGTGCGTAAAGGAAGAACCTGTTACCTTGGCCGACATCCGTTCGTTCGTGGTGCAAATTTTGGGCTAAGTATACGAGACTAGGGTCTCCACTATTATGTTTAGACTATAGCTTAAAACATATTTTTAAGTGGTGGTAATTTATCGCATCTTTCACGTCCAATTAATTGCTACTTCATAGATCTTGACGTTATGCGATATATTGACAGTATTACCGCTACTGAATGGCATATTGTCACTGACATAATGCACCGACGACTGCACCGTGTAAAGCTGTCAAGCAAGCGTCCTCGCAATTCTCTACGTCACGGAATTTCACCGACGACTGCTCAAACGCAATGAACATCAACTTGCGCAGTTTCAATTACCGTGTAAAACGGCCTTTAATATCAGTGAAAGAAGAATTAACATTGCAATTTCACTTCCCTGAAGATGCTGCTCTGCGGCGAAACCGGTCGTGTGAACAAGTGGAATTGCTAAGCACAAAGTCAAATAGAGATGGAAAATTTTTTAGATTTTAAGCATTTATGAACGATGCCTAGGTGTCCTCAGACGTTACCTCGGGCCTGAATGGGTTCGTTCCCAGGTCGCAAGCGAACTACTCCCGTCCGTCCCCGTCTATTTTGGAAAACCCCACGGCATTTGGCTCGCGGATGAGCATCAAATCAAAGGGAAACCTTCGAATTGGGACCAGACCGTCCTTCGATCCATTCCAATCATGGATTATACCCATAATAACACGGCCGAGAAATTTCGTGAGTTTTTGCCAACGCTTTGGAGGTCACGCGTCGCTATTTTCAAATGTTTTTACGGACAGTCGCGCCGTCATGTTTCACGAGTCGCCCGTGTGGTCCTGTTCCCCCGCAGCCGCGACCATGCCCGTCACCGTCACTTTATCGCAGTCACTTTGAGCGAATCCATGCTCACGGTGTACAAATTGGAGATAGGTTTTCCTCAAAATCCATTTAGAGCTTTACGGCCTGCATCGATTTACCATTAATGGGAATAGGGTCTATGTACATACATACCTGCCGAACCGAAGTCTACGGGCCGAGATTTACGGTAATTTGGTTACTATCAATATAATAGTGGAATTAAAGCTCGGTAAGGACTTAAGCATAAGACCACATAAGGTTCAGTAAGCCGTCCGTTAAGAGGAACGTTAAGCGCTAAATCCCATGGTATTCTTCGTTAACGGTTGAAAAATCCAGACGCCGGGTTTCTCTCTTCATTTTTTTTCCATTTCCTGTACACATTCCGACTCCAACACTCCTATGCGACTATCCTTAAGGACACATGTAATCTCATATTTCTATCTATTTAGTTATTCAGTAGAGACGGCCAACAGCTAAGTCCATATTGGGTGGAGGAAGATTTTTTCAGGATTCTGAGGAAGAGTGGATTGAAACCCGGCGTCGACATTATCCTGATCATAACGAAAGGTGACATGGGCCCCGAGATTTAAAAGCTCATACGAAAGAAAGAGCATTGAACTCGAATTCTCTCCACAAAACACTCTAGTAGGGGCCAACCAACTTACCAACAATACCAATAAAAATAACAGCAATGAGTGGTTACACCACGAAGAGTTTTTAACTTCTCCACTCCAAACTCAAGTAGGGACCGGCATATCCTTAGACCATTTACATGAACACATGGTCTGAGGGCATGACAGTAAAATTTCTCAACCACCTCCGGGATTCGAACCTGAGCATTCGGGATGGAATACCAGTACTACAGTCACCACACCAACCGGACCCTTTCTTCGGACCGGATCTTTTAGAAGAAACACCAAAACAGACTTGGTGGAGGATTTTCATGATGAAAATAGAAAGAACCTAGTATATTCCAGATTTTTATTGAAGTAGTCGACTGCGGTTTCGACGTCTAAAGCGTCATCCTCAATAAAATCAACTGATTCCGGCGAGATGTAGTGGAAGTTTGATATATTAGAATAAAATATCGGTGCACTTTTCCACAACTAATTTATTAATGCGTACGACGCGTTTCGGCTCACAGAGCCATCATCTGGTACAAGACGTCTTGTACCAGATGATGGCTCTGTGAGCCGAAACGCGTCGTACGCATTAATAAATTAGTTGTGGAAAAGTGCACCGATATTTTATTCTAATACGTCATCCTCAAGGTACACCACTAAGTGGACCAAGTAGACCTTGAGGATGACATTTTAGACGTCGAAACCGCGATCGGGTGGTTCAATAAAAGTGTGGAATATACTATGTTATTTTTATTTTCACCCTTCATCTTTCGGTCACCTCCTCTGAATGCTGCACACTCGGCATGGTGGCAGTCCCGCGCGACGTCGCCCGGATTGTTGTTCACCCTGCCGTGGGACCGTGCTCTCGGGGATAGAAAGTGGGGGATGGGGAGAGGGATGATTTGCATGTGGGTGCCGCCGGTGCAGCCGCTTTCCCACAGCAAGCGCACAGATGTACACGATGCTCCCCGTCAACGAGGCATTAGCTCCGTCGAGCCCGCGTGTAACGAGAGCAATTAGCTGCACGGAACACCCGGGCTGAGCCCGCCTCGACTCCAAGAGGCATGAAAGTCCATTCCAAGAGGAAAGCAAGCCCTATGGCACGCTTTTCCTACTACTCACGAGTTTGATGGAAGAACTAGGATGGGAATTACTATCAGAATGGAGGTTAAAATTTAGGCTGAAACTTTTAAATAAATTCGAAACCTATTTGTTCACAGATGACGTTAGATATACATGAACACACCTGCCACACACCCTTGTGGTGGCTTGCAGGGTATTATGTAGATGTAGATGTAGATGTAGATGTACATTAAGACCCCTGCGTATTATGCTAGGTATTATCAGATTAACAAGATTAGAGAGATAGTTTGTGGTACCGATAGATTTAAAATGTCATTTTTCCCGCGTTCTATAAGAGAGAACAACAATAGGCAGCGTAGCAAAGGGATAGATTGGTGAAATATTGTTAGAGTAGTCTGTAGTGCATGATGCATGTAATAAAAACAAATAATCCCTTTCTTATTATATAGATACTAACCATCTAGCTGCTTGTAACCCTATTATCTGGCATGTATCCATTAAATATCCTAGTTGCATGACAATAGTGCATGATTGGTGATCTTAACCCCCTGCCACACACCCTCGTGGTGGCATGCAGGGCACTACGTAGATGTAGATGTACCACGTGTTCAGGATAGTTTCGGCCAAGTGCTGAGCAAACTCACTGAGCACGTGGAAATCACGAGAGGATCCAAGGGAAAAATATACGCGTGAGGTCATAATACATATTTTTAATTCCTACTTAGAGAGCCGGGTTAGTGTAGTAGAGTACTGAGCCCTCACTCTGAGAGCCTGAGTTCGAATCGAAGCAATGGAAATATTATTCTTTGGTAAATCACTTGAGTGAGATGTCGAGTTCAGCAGTCTGTCCGTCGGATGGGACGTTAAGCTGCGCTCCTCATTGCGCAATTCGTTAGAAGTAGGCTAGTGCCAACGCAGGGTTTCCATCCTCCCTTCCTCCCTAACCTTCTATTTTTATCCTTTTTTCCTTCCAGTCTGAAGTGCCTTTAAGTGTTACCGAAGCTGTTAGATATATTGTAAAAGCCCCTGCGCATGATGGTAGATTAGACCATTTAAATAAGATTTGAGAGATAGACTGCCGCACTGATAGATTCAAAATGTCATTTTTCCCCTTACTATAAGAGAACACAATAGGCAGCATAGCAAAGGGATAGATAGGTGAAATAGTGTTAGAGGTGTCTGTAGTGCATTATGAATGCATTAACAACCAATCTCCTCATTACAATGTAGATACTAACCATGCATCTGCATGTGACCCTATTATCTAGCATGTTTCCATGCAGTAGCTTGTTTGCATGTGAATATTGCATGCTTGTTGATCTTCGCCTCCTGCCACACACCCTCGCGATGGCTTGCAGGGTATTGCGCACATGTAGATCTAGATTTAAGTATGGGTACAGACTTGAAAACACATTTGAGATTCAACCTCTAGCACTTTATCATTTAATGCTCATATAATAATAATTATCAGTTCCAGGAGTTACCCTGAAACTCTCTCAGACTAAAAAACACCGAAGGAGTAGAAGAGAAGCCTAATGTTGATGACACAGTGCAGTTTACCCTCCATACTCTGATAATGCTAAAACATATATAGAATACACAATAATTTTTATTCTCCCTCTGGGAATTACTATTCATGCTACCAATTGCCTATGACACGTTTACTCTCACAAAGTATCACCTCATTTAGTTAATATTCCACTAGTAGTCAAATTTTGCAGTCACTCACCCTGAGAATATTATGTTGCAGCAGTCTGCTGGGTGACCTATAATGTAGGTCACTTGCGCAATTAAGATTAGGTCACTAGGCAATTAAGAATTAGCACGATGCAACGTCCCATCGGAAGGACGGAGTACCTAATTTAAAGAGCTCTCAGATTCGTAGACATTGAAAATACGTTTGACAAGAGATTAGGATAAGCGAATGGGTACGCCAAGGAATCTAGGAGTAGACTGGAGGGAATGACATCCAATTTGAACCCATAAATTTATATTTTTTTTAATTCTGAAGTTAAGACTAGAAGATTATAAACTAACCCTTTTTATGCATGCAATGTAATGCATGTTTGGTGTGAATTCACCCCCTGCTATACACCTTTATGGTGATTTGTAGGGTCTTATGTGCATGTAGAGGCATACATGAGCAGTGTGCTCAGGTAAGGATAGCATATCGGGAATCCGGATGGGGAGTTAGGAATGGTAACCATTGCTCCCAGTACTTACCTGCGTACATGTGGAGAAAATGGTTAGAGATGAAGGGGAGGAACTTAAAGTAAAAATAAAAAAGGAGTGGTCATAGAATATGTTAGCTTTGCCGATGGCCAACCGTTAGTGAGTGAGACAGCCCAAGGACGGCAATACATCTACAGACATAGTTATATACTGCGAGCCACCACGCTGGTGTGTGGCAGGTGGTATCGCACTACATGCATGCAACTATGAGCTACAATACTACCACTTCATGAAAAGATGTTAGTTATGCATTCACAAGTCACGTACAACTAAATGCTTAGTACCTAGTAGTAAGAAATTGATTATTGATTATCTAGACATTTTAAAAAAATATGAAATTTTACAAATTTGTATATCCCTACCATGTGTAACTTAGTAATTTAAGGATATGCTTCATGCGCTACAGATTACTCCTTATACCCATCGCCTATTATGTTCTCGTATGGTATGTTAGTAAAGTGGTATTTTAAATCCATCGTTATGAGTACATCTGCCTTGTTTTTCTGATCAAATGTAGCGTAATATGTGGCGTAGTTTACGCGTTCTTTAGTTTTTTCTAAAGCTGTCAGCAAACATAGCGGCGCAAAGTTACTTAAGAATGTTATTCTAAATTTTAATCGACATTGCGATGGTAATTTACATAATAGTTTACCCATTATACTCGTAACATTAATGCTAATATTATAACGATCTAAAAAAATATTGCTGATCCTCTTTGCGACGCTCTTATTCCTTGATCATACCTTCCTCGTTTCATGGGATATATAACAATAGTTGTTTCAATGCTTCACAAATTCCGCGTCATGGGTTTAGGATGAAAAAATAGCTAAAAAGTGAAGCTAGAAGTTTATCGAGGAAAGAATGCTAAACTTAATATTAAAGGGAGAAGGAATCGGCTCGAATAGAAGGAACGGTTTTGTTTTTCGGGTGGCACATTGGACCAAAGTGGGTGGAAGAGTTATGGTATCATTGCTTTCGATAAGTAGGCTCTTTACCAACAGATGAGAACTGATATCTAGAACCTTGAGAAGGATTACAATGAGAAGGTTAGTGAGCCACATGATATGGCACATGGATTTGTATGGACCTGAGAAATGGAAACTGGAGAAGGATGACAGGAAAGGATTGAAAGCCAAAGAAATGTGGGTGTGGAGGAGGATAGAGAAAGTGCGATGAGTGGGAATGTGAACGATTGAAGAGGTGTTGAACATGGTTTGGGAGGAGAGACGATTGCAGGCAGAAATTAGAAGGCTGTGTAGGTGGATGGAACAGGTGCTTATGGAGAAAGGAATGCTTAAGGCCGCTATCGAAGGTAGAATGCTGGGTAAGAGAGGCTGAGGGGAAAAAATAAATGGTATGAAGAGGATATATGAAAACTGGAAGAGAGAATTAACGTATAAATGCAGCAGAAAGACAATTGGCATGCAACGTAGTTGAGACACTACATCAAAACCTGCTCTAAATGGTAGAAAACTGTCAATCAATCGTAATACGGATTATTAATATTCAGTCCATTCAATTCAATTAAAAAAAACGTTTATTTTTCCCCAAAATATAACATAACATAAAATATGTAAGAACAAATAACAACAACCAGAAACAACAATAACAATATTGTGATGCCCTGTTCTAGGAATCTATTTCCTTTTCCGGGTTTGGAATCACTTTCTTTTGTCTGTATTCAGTCCGTAGCCATTGATATATATTGGATCAATAGGTATCCAATACGCGATACTGGATACTGACATTTCAACATTCTGATATTGATAAGTTAATATTATAAACATTTATTTCAAGGTAGGTAGGATTTAATATTAAGGGTGCGACGAGGGCAGAAGTCATTTCGCACCACGATCTATAATTGAAATCACATCGTTATGGGCTATATCAGCCCGAAAATACTAATGCGACTAGCAGATTTATCTTGTATCCACTGCTTTAACTTTCGGGTGCAAAAAAATTTTGCACAGAGTCGATGATATTTATAATTTTTTAGAAACGATATTACTCGGTTGAGTAGGACAGCGTTATCTCCCAGATCGTATATGGATAACTAGACAGTGTGCAGCGTAGGGTAGCTAGGTTCGTTAAAAGGTGTTACGATAGGTTGAGTAGCGTTTCAGAATTAATAAAAGAATTAGGGTGGGAATCATTATCAGAGCGTAGGTTAAAGTACAGATTAAATCTATTAGAGAAATTTCAATGGGATAACTTTACTGAAGATGTTAGGCATGTACATATTAAAAAAACAGCGTATTATGCTAGATTCGACCAGATAAATAAGAATAGAGAGATAGATTTTCGTTCCGATGGATTCAAAATGGCATTTTCCCCCGTACTATAAGAGAACAGAATAGGCAGCATAGCAAAGGGATAGGTAGGGAAAATATTTTAGAGTAGTCTGTAGTGCATGATGCATGTATTAACCCCTTAAATACTATAGATACTAACAATCATCTACATCTACATCTACATCTACACAATACCCTGCAAGCCACCACAAGGGTGTGTGGCAGGGGGTGATTTCTCACCAAACATGCACTACATATCATGCATAAAAAAGGAATAGTATTAATATAGTAGTCAGAACTACACTATTTAAAAAAGATAGAAATTGCAAAGAAAACATGCAAAAACATTCTGTTAGTAGGGTTAGCTTTAAGTACTCATACCAACATGCAGCTACCAATGCTATTCATTGCTACTCTCCGATAGGACATATTTACCGTTATTCGTATCTCTTATTGTGCGAGGGAAAAAGGACATTTTGAATCGGTCAGTTCGGCAATCAATTTCTCTAACTTTATGATTATGGTCCAGTCTGCCATAGTAAGTTGGGGTTCGTAAAATATTTTTAACATCATCACTGAAAATATTGCCTTGGAATTTGTGGAAGAGATTAAGTCTAAATTTCAACCTGCGATCTGACAATGATTCCCATTTCAATTCATTTAATAGACTGGTTACGCTAATATAATTATCGTATCGTCCCTTTACAAATCTTGCCGATCTTCGCTGCACACGTTCAAGTTCATTACTTAGACCGATTTCGTAGGGATCCCATACACTGGCAGCATATTCCAAATGAGGTCTAACAAGGGAAAAGTAGCTGATTTCTCGTACATGATCGTCACATTTACCCAATACTCTTTTAATGAAACCCAGTTTACGATTCGCTTGACCAATTATTTCACGAATGTGTTTACCCCAGGAAAGATCATTTGTCAGTCTTATTCCAAGATATTTAATGGATTCCACGTTAGTTAATTCATTATTACTTATTTTGTAAGTGGTAGGAGGAGAGCTATTCTTTTTCCAAAAATTCATTACAAGACATTTCTTAAAGTTTAATTCTAACTGCCATGTATCACACCAAGTTTCAATTGCTTGTAGGTCAATATTTAAATATTCTTTATCGTTCGGGCATAGAATTTCCCTGTACACTACTGCGTCATCGGCAAATAGACGAAGCTTACTTTTTACCACCTTTTGGATATCATTAATATACAAAAGGAATAGGAGTGGACCTATCACACTACCTTGTGGGACACCCGAAGTGACTTTAATTGCCGGTGAGGAAACACCGTCCAAAACAACCCTTTGAACCCGATCATGCAGAAAATCATTAATCCATGATATAATGTTACTGTCTAACCCATAAGATTTTAACTTCAAAATTAGTTTGCTGTGAGAAACCTTGTCAAAAGCCTTCTTGAAGTCGAGAAATATAGCATCCACTGGAATATTATTTTCGCCAGAAACTAAAATATCGTGGGAAAAGAGAGCAAGTTGGGTTTCACACGATCTGCTCTTTCGGAAGCCATGCTGGACATTGGACAATAAATTCTGGCTATCTAGGTGTCCCATGACTGAACTGACAATTATATGTTCTAGGACCTTGCATGAAATGGACGTGAGGGATATAGGTCTGTAGTTAGATGGCTGCTCCCTATCGCCACTTTTAAAAATGGGTGTTACATCGGCTGCTTTCCAGTCCATCGGTACGACGTGTTCGGTGAGGGATTTATTAAATACTATTTCAAGGTAGGGGGAAATTTCGGATGCTAACTCTCTATACACGCGGGAGGGAATTTGATCAATCAAGTTGCATGAGACAATATAGTTGCTAGTTTGCATGTTAGTAGTGCATGCTTGGTCATCTTCACCCCCAGCCACACACCCTCGCGGTGGCTTGCAGGGTATCGTGTAGATGTAGATGTATTTGAGATTCCCACTTAGTTTAAAACTTTTCCGTGCATCTTGGTACTTAGCACACTCCGACAAGATGTGTTTAACAGTTGGAGACTTATCACATGAACGGTGGGGAGGTATCATATTTTCAGTGAATAAGATAGAGTGTGCCAATGCGCAATTGCCTATCATAACTGATTTTGTTAAAAATGCAGCCCACCTCCATTCCAAACCCCTCCCACGCGTCTTTTCCTCGTCTAGTCTCTCATCTCGGAGATGTTCCTCTCACATCCTTCTCCCCATTCAAACATCCCATTCCGATGACCTTCCCGCCAACTCCCACCACTTCGCGGCGCTCATCTCCACTCTCGCAATCACCACGAAGGACAAGTCAATCTCCCCCATAAGGAGGAATCCGTCACTTCAGATTCCTCATGGAAAATGGATAGAGAATATTTTTTCCCACAAAAATTACTAGCATCGACTCCGATTACCTCGGTGAGGACACCCGTGCGAAGAGTGTGAAGAGCTCGGTCAGCGTTTAGGGGGAGGGAAACATTTTGAAAAACCAAAGTTTTGGCTATCCGAGGAATAAAAATGTCTCGTACGACACAAGCGGCACGTGGAAAGGCCTGACCTCCCATACCGAAGGCATAAATTTCACGAGCCATTTGGATCGGTATCAAACGACTTCAACCCCCACCCACCCAACGAACCTTCGGGTCACAGACGCACTTATTTATATCGGTGTTTATCCTGGACGTCAAATATTATATAATAACGCATCGCACCCGAAGTTATTTTCCCAACGCGCACTGTCCATAAACTCAATCCGCAAATAACTTGACCCTCAAGGAACGCAGAGGCAACTCCTTTTATTTGACTTCTACACCCACATAAAGTATGCTCCGCGCCAAATTCACGTGGCTTACGCTTGAAGGCGTCCGATCTGGATGAAGTTGGAGCCTTAAAGATCAGGAATTATGGGTACCATTGCGGTGGACACATTGACCGGCAAACCAAAAGTCCGCGGTTTGATTCACGTTCAAGAAAACATTTTTTCCTCTGGTAAATTTCTACGCAAACAGAACGGCTATTAGGTAACATACTGGTCCACTTCCACATTCTGAAAGCGCTTACCCATTGAAGTAGTTAGAGAACAACTGAAACGTGGTGGCTAGAGAACCGGCCTCCCATCTCGAGACCATGGGTTCGAATTTCAGCTACGGAGTAGATTTTTCAGTGATCTTCCGATATCTGCTTGAATGATACGAGGGGAGAGAAAGAAGTTCAGCATTCAGTCCTTCAGATGGGTCGTTAAACCGTGAACCCCTTGTGCCATTTGTTAAGACCAGGCTAATACCGATGGTGGCTTCCTCTCCACTCTTCCTCATTCCCTGACTATTTCTACCTATACTTAATTAACCTATCCTAAAACGGCACGAATGTTTTAAGCTATCGGCCACCTCCTTCGAGTAAATACTTTAAACTCTCCCCGGATGTGTTCATGCATAATAATGATTAAACATCTGAATTGGGGTGACATTGTGACAAAATTGCCATTTAATTCGTCGTAAAAATATTTACACTCGAACTACGATTGTTATAACATGAATGGCTAAAATTTGAAAAGAATATATAACAATAGATGATTCAAGAATACAAAAAAAATTTAAAAATGTACAGAGAATATGTCAATAACAGAGAAATCCTGGTGTGTGAAAGTATTTACAACTGTGTGGGAAACTTTAGGATTATTATACTTACATCCTTTGCGAAAAACCCACTGCAGTAAATACCCACACAAGAGGGGGGGTTTAAAAAACCTGCAACCTAAAAAAATGCAAGTGTAGCCAGTGTTTCACCAATGAGATTAAGACAAATTAAAAATGATAGTAAAAATATAAGAGTATTTGCACCTGTGTAAACCTGTGATACGTGATAGTATCTGGCAATAAATATGGAGTATATATAAGTGAAAGGGAATGGAACACTCTCTTACTTTTCTTTAGTTGTCTTCTAGATTTTACATCGCGTACTAACCGCTGGTGTTTGAAAATGTCAGAGGCCCCTTCTCTATCCTCCACTTTATCTTTGAATGGGTTCTGGGGTGTAGCTATATAACTCCGGCATCAACAAATATCCCAGAAAGCCGTTAAGACGGCATGTGGTAGGCGATGCCAAAGCTTTCCGAGACGAAAAAAGGACTAAAAGGATATGTAGAGCCTAGGATTCATAAAGGAGTATTTATTTGTAAATAATTAATCATGAGCGTTTCTGCTTTGGCACAGATGTTGCAAGGAAAAATTGGTCCTTAATTGATTCAGTCCCACAAACGATCTCACAAAATTTGTTACTTCTGGCAGTCCTGTGTATGTGATGCTGTGTTAGAAATATAACTGCTTCAAAACACATTAAGGGTTCGAACACGTGCGATGAGACATGATGCCATCGATTAGTACTCATTAAGAATTTCCCGGTTATAACGATCAGATATTAAAAAGAAAAAACTACCTATTACCCCACGCACATAGCCAGGGGAGATTCTAGGGCTTCCGCCATCCCACTCCCCCCCCAACTTTTGTCCCAATAATTTTATTGATCTCATTTCAACTGTACATGATAATCCAGATTACTTTGCATACAACTCATGTGTTAAGTGCCTTGAAACGTGATCACTAGTTTGATGCATGTGTGCAGTTAATAGGTAATTCTTTTCAATCTGATAGGTATGCATGCGTTGAACTTCTGTTCTGGGGCCGGACAAATTAACTGATTCATAAAAAGTTAAGCAGGAAACTTTATACCAGTGAGAAGTGGTAGGAATGGCCACTGTGAAAGTAAATAGCAAGCACTAAAAATTAAGGGAAGAGATTTCTAACAGGTTGGCACCGAACGGGCTACGCTGATTTGTTTCAAGTTACGCTGCACTAGACTTAGGTTAGAAACCCCCCCAAGCTAATGCCGACGCCAGGTTTCTCTTCACTCTCGCTTTGTGCAGATAAAAATTCCTACCCCTACTGAATTAGCCATCTTTCCTATATGGAGTAAATTACCTTAGCTTTCGGTCACCTAAACTGTATTTCTATTTCTACTATAAGCATACTAGAATGGGAATCGCTATAAGACCGCTGGTTAGAACGATGACTGAATCATCTAGATCATTTTGAAACTGATCTGTTTGCCAATAACTTAATAAGTGTATTTATAACATCAGCGTATTAAGCTCAATTCGTTCAGGAGAAGAATAATAGAGAGATAGATTGCCATGGTTATATTTGAAGTGTTTCTCTCAGCGTGTAATAAGAAATGATTACGTAGAGAATAATAGCCAAACAGGTAAGAGTGATGCAGATGGTCTGTTGCGTATATGACAAAGGTGCTTACCCAACAAACTCAAATTAACTTAGCTCTTACAGTAGTAGTAATAGTTATTCGGGAAAGGAAAATGACTGATAAGATTAATTGCATCATTTTAGGACAGGTGGGAAAATGGGAAATCGTGGTATGCTTCAGGGAATGGAGAAAGGCTTAAAGGGCGTATAGTCTGATTTTATAGAAAGGCGCCAAGGTGATCTCAGCTTAACGTCTCATCCGACGGATCGACTTCTGCACACCAAGTGCTATCTACATGGCACCTAAGTATGTATCGGTATATCGATTAAATATCTCTACAATCTCCGGGAACTGAAGCCTAGCCTTCGGAATGGGAAGCTAGGATTTTAGCCACCACATTAACCCGATTCCCCATAGCCCTTACATGTATATTCACAATTTTCCCCAAAACAATTCAAATAAATGTCTAACCCATTAATAAATAATGTCTATTTTGCAAATGATGATAAGTTACATATGCTGTGTGGGTGCATTACCAACATGTGTTGCAGGTATTGCACACATTGGTGTATGTGTCTAGTTGGTGATGGTTCACCCCCTGCTATATCCCCTCGATGTGCCTTGCAGGACACGCAAAGTAGGTGGAAGCTTTCGAAGATGGTAGGAGTATGTGTAGATGCACGCTTTTGCAAGCGGTCACGAGAGGAGTGACCCAACACCCACGTGACAGTTGGCAAAACAATCCGCGGACGCGCACGAGTAGTTCTTTCCATTATGGAAACGAAAGCGTGAGTTTGAACCAACTACGTAATATATTCCCTTCCTTATTCCTGAAAGCGGCTCCCTTGTCTGTACCACTAACTATGCGGGTCGATGTCTAAAGGGAACCAAAGTTATTTTTAGTGAAATCGACCACCGATCCGGAATATGGAACACGTGAAAAAGAGACCAAATGAGTGCATTGATTATTTTACTTTGCGGACATATCGATTCCTACGCAGCAAGTGAAAAGTGGTGTTGTTTGGGGAGAGTGGTCATCACTGATGCATTGTTCCCAGAAATCCGCTATGACGGGAAAACTTAAACATGATTACTCTGCTTCGTGACTTATGCTTTACCCCAAAAAATTACTCCAGAACGCAAAAAGCACAGGCTCCTTAAGGAGGCTCCAACGAATTATGAAGTAGAAGCCATTTTTGTGAAAATTTCAGGAGACACAATTTTTTGGCCCTTCTATCGATTGGCAATAAAATAATGAGGCCTTTCCATCATATATTTGAAGAAAAAAGAATTTGAAAATCAGCTATTTTATGCGTGGTTTTACGGCAGAGCATGACTCTTGCAGTAAAATTTGCAGATTACTAATGTAAAGAGAAATGTCGTTTTCACGAAAAACAAATATATGATGCGCATTTTATGTAGAATTTAGCATTGTAAAAAAGTACTCGCCTCACCACACTTGTTTAATTGATATTAATAAATTTTTGCTCGAAAAAAAGCAGAAAAGCCTTAGTTACATTAAAGTGGCGCTACAGTATGTTGTTATCATTGGCAGCGGTACTTGCGACGGAACGTGCTTACAAGCATATTTACTAAATTAATTAAGGCAATATACCTTACCAAGGTCCTTCTTATATTTTTTATGTAATTTAAATATTTCATTGGTTATTGACATGGTGTAATTAATACCAAAGTTTCCAAATGGTAGCAGCGTCATTGTTGCCAAAGAGTTTTCAAAAATATCAATCTTAATAAAATTCAAAACAAAGAGATGTATTTGCTAGGGAATACTTTGAAACTAAGCAAGAAAATATTTAACCTATTTTAGAATACGTATTAGCGAGATTGAGCATGTATTCTAACTTTATAAATTAAACGTGGCAACAACACGTCAGTCATGTTTCGTAGTCAAAATGAGTTAAAAGAGCTTGTATAAAATAGTTATACTTAAACTACAACGCGCTATAGAATAGCATACTCATACAATTATTGCGTATGCATTATCACGCTATAGATGATTTTCCATATAGGTGTTTTTCTGGATCGGTATTTATTCATTAAATAACATAGCTCTTTTACGGGGTTATGAATCGCGGAGTCACGATGGAACCTCCTTAAGTATTCATATCCCTAATTGTACGGGGAAAAAAAGACAATTTGAATCTGTCAGTTTGGCATCAATTTCTCTAATTTTATGATTATGGTCCAGTCCACCATAGTAAGAAATAAAGTGATAATGCTTTGCACTTTTCTTCTATAAAACGTTATTTCCAATATAGAAGTAAACTTGACAGTGGGAAAGTGCAATGCATTATCACTTTATTTCCTGCAATGTATTTCCATAATATATCGGCCTCAATCATTAATGTTACCCCCAGAGTAAGTTGGAGTTCGCAAAATTTTTTTAACGTCATCAGTGAAAATATAACCTTAGACTTTATTTAAGAGAATAAGTCTAAATTTCAACCTACGATCTGACAATGGTTCCCAATTTAGTTCATTTAATAGATTGGACTAACGTTGCCGTTTAGTTGATATGCATGCATATGAAGCTACATCAACGAACACATTAATCACATTGATTATTGGGAATCGGGTTGGTGTGGAGGCTAGGGTACTGGCCCCTGGTCTCCCATCCCGAGGGCCCGAGTTCGATTCCCGGCAGTGGTGGATTTTTCAGTGGAAAACCGGTCCCCACTTGAGTGCCTAGTGGAGGGCATTTCAAATTCAGTTTTCCGTCCGTCGGATGGGACGTTAAGCCGTGGTCCCCTTGGCGCCTTTCGTTAAGAGCAGGCTAATACTGAGGCCGACGGGTTTCTCTCCACCCTTCCTCCGTTTCCTGAAAAACTCCTACCATTACCCAATATCCCACCGATCCTAAATGGCGCAAATGACCTCAGCTGTCGGTCGCCTCCCCTGAATAACCAACCAACCACATTGATTATTGCTGAAAGTTCTGGTCGCAGAAATTGCATAGGGAAAACGAACTGGTGATGATAATGTCGGTGGTGGGGTTGGGTACCGACAACGGTTTTTTTCTTTGAAAATATTTAAAAACGCATCGTATAAACTGCCCATAGACTCATGAGTCGACGGGCTCTTGAGCTTCTCTTGAGAAGCAGAATTTTTTTTGGATGCTTGAAAATATTCTCCTCGCCACTCGTAAACTTGCGGCCTCAAGAAAGGGACCCAGGCCGTATAATAATGCCGTCCATATCCCCCACGGTGAACGGAAATGCAAATCTCGGCATATTACCTCCATCTCCATATTCCTGGACCCCATTTTTTTCCCGCGATTTTTCACCACGGAGACGCATCCGCCACCTTCCACGGAGTCATCCGATCACCGGCCTAGAAATCCTTTTCTTATTCCAATGGCGACCGACTCACCTGGATGCGCCCGGCCCCAGATGCCCTCCTCTCGCGATAATGGCAAGTTGGCGCCCGCCAATAATAATCTTCCGTCTCCTCGCAGTCCCAAGAATGAGATTCGAGGAGATCAAAGACGCTCCGAGAGCCTCCCCCTCCCCCCTGGACACCCTTCGCTGCATCTGAACCGATGTGCATTTTCACCCCACCGGGATGGTGGTCGGCATAGTTATTTATTTTTCTATTCGACCTCTTCGCGGCCCTTGGCACTCTCCTTTTACGTATTTCCCTCGTTATCAATCGACCCGCAGCGTGAGAATGCGTCCGGTACCCCCTCGCATTCTGTTCTCACAGGACGCGATTGGCCGAGACCTTCGACGGGGCGCCGTTCTGCATTTGATCGACGGTCGTTGGATCCTCTCTCATCATCGCTTGGTTCGGGAAATGTGTCTGGGGAACCTGCGAATGTCCCACGGTCACACCTCCCCGGATCCCGCAGCGATGTGTGAACTCATTGCCGGCTAACCGGGCCTCGTGGTTCTTTTGTGGAGAGTGCACCGATAGCGACGTTGAGTTTTGCTCCACCCTTCCTCGGCTAAAAAACTCGATATGCATAGATTTTGCGGAGCGGCACACCCATCCTCAACGGTGAGACTGACCTCGGTTTCCGGTCGCCTCCATTTGAAAACGACCAAAAAAACGAAGTTCCGTCCCTTATTTCAGTCGTAGCCGACGAAGATGTTTTTTTTTTTTACGGGGACAGTCGTTTGAAATCGCATTTCTTTAACACACCCTGTGCTCCAGACACACTTGGCTAGTCACGAAGACCTGATTGCTCCCCGAGTCTTATTTGCGCGCACAAGTTCTCCCACTACGAAAAAAAAATGTCTCAAGTACGTCTCCTCGGTTTTCCTCGAGTCATCTCGATTCAGCCCGTAAAAGCAAATCAAGGAATTCCCCCAAAGAGTCATTACAGTGGTGTGATTAGAGCTCAGGATTAAACGCGCGCTCCAGGGAAACGGATTTCACGATTGAACGATCACATCCGCATGCAACGAGTCCGAATAATCGGACTAAGATGTGATTCGGGTTCAATGGACCGTTTGCACGGTTACAAATCGACAAAGCCCTTTCCTAATCGTAGTTCCATTCTCAGTTCAGGTGATCTCTATTCGACCACAGTCGAATTATCATGTTATTCTGGTGATCACTTCCATAGATAACGTTACGCTACCTTTATTTCCACCTCAACCTCTGGACTTGATTCCCTAAAATTCCTTTCTTATGTTGAATGCCTACAGAATTATCAAAATTATTATGCTTAAAGTAAATTCATACTTACGTATAACTACGATGTGGCATAGATTTAACCGTCGGAGCAGCTATATCTACATCTACATCTACGCGATACCCTGCAAACCACCGCGAGGGTGTGTGGCAGGAGGTGAAGATCACCACTATTGACATGCAAACAAGCTACTATAGGGTCTCATGCAACTATATTGCTAGTATCTACATAGTAATTAAGAGATTGGTTGTTAATACATGCATCATGCACTACAGACTACTCTAAAATATTTCCCCTGCCTTCCCCTTTGCTATGCTGCCTATTGTGTTCTCTCATAGTTAAAACACAGGTGCATACTATTACGGGTAAGCAAAGACATCATCATTGCCGCAATTGATAGGTTGCTAATTGAGTTGAGAAAGGAATTTTTGTAAGGAAAAGAAGAAAGAAGGGTGGAGAGAAACCCACCGTCGAGAAACTAACTCTTAAGGAATGACGCCAAGTAGCCCAAGTTTTAAAGTCCAATTCATCTGGTGGAGTACTGCGCTCCGAGCACCTTACATCTACATCTACATAATACCCTGCAAGCCACCATAAAGGTGTGTGGCAGGGGGTGAATTCTCACCAAACATGCACTACATATCATGCATAAAAAGGATTAGTATTAATATAATGGTATAAACTTCACTGTTTAAAAAAGATAAAAATAGCAAAGCAAACATGCAAAAACATGTTGTTAGTTGGGTTAGCTTTAAGTCCTCATACCAACATGCAGCTACCAATGCTATCCATTGCTAAACTCGTATTGGATATATTTACCGTTATTCATATCCCTAATTGTACGAGGAATAAACATAAAGCACTCAGGGACCTGTAAACCAAATAAAAAACCTGGCCCTGAGATTCAAACCTGGGCGCTTGGGGTGCATAACTAGTACTCCAGACGCCACACCATCACGATCTCCTTGAGCATAGGAGAAGTATAACATGTCCTCTTCTATAAGTACTATATATTACCGAACCGGATGAGCTATGCTAGTGAACGACGCACTGATAGCTTAAAGTTCAAGTTTAGAGTGCTGCCATAGGCGTGATTATCGTATTTATCTTGGGATCAAATGTAGTAAAAATAGAAGCCGTGTGATGAATGAAGTATGTTTTAACATTACTAGGGTAAAGGGGGGTGAATCGGACCAGCGGGTGAATAGGAACGCTTTTCAAAAAGTGCGCTCAGACCCGAAACGGTATCACTTGAGACTGACTACGTTTTAGGAATTGCTTCTTTGTAATCTTGTCCTTCTAGTAGAGTGAAAACGAGAACTCGACGACTGAATTTAAGCAAATGATACTCTGTCGAATGGAAGCCTACCATACGAGAGAGGTGTGAAATTGGGTATTTAGAAAACCTCGTATAGGTTCAAAGTAAGGTGACATTGTAGCGCTTACTCAGATTTCAAGTTTTTCTTTCCTGAAAGGAAATCTAATACCATAGCTGCCACATTAGGTTACTTTTTTGAGCCTTGTATGAATATCGGAGTTACCAAACATGATACAAAATCATATTACTTAGTCGGGTGAAAAGGACCAGCACGCGCAGGAGTTCAGTTCCAAGCCGCTGGTCGAGGGTGAAGCATTGAACCAGTTATACTCAACTGACACTTGGAAAAATTCCTTCTGCTACTGAAAAGTAAGTAGATATACAACTAATATTGATAAATTGCTTACTTACACTTAATGTTTTACATTAAAAACATCAAATGTTTATAAGAATGTTTGAGCGAAAGTGGCTAAAAATTTGTTTTTAGGCCATACTCTTTTATTTAAGTATTATAAGAAGTTTAATGGAATAAACCTATTTTAATGCTATTCTATATCACGTTATAGATATTTACTACGTATAACGAGGAGGAGGAAAGAGATTTTCCCCGTCAAAGAGGTGAATTATTACGGCGACGAGCACGATTTACAGGCTGAGCGAGAGCTAAGCTACCTTCGTTTGATGTAACATATGTTGTGTACTGTTCCATATATATTAACCAATTATTCGCTGAAACAATATCATAAAACATACGCATTTCGTGATGGAAATTTATTGTTAATAATTCACATTGAGTTCCATACCTATACATTCTACATTACTCAGTGGTCTATATTTTCCAATCTGAAAGAAAAGGAGGTGATATAATGTACGTGATAGAGGGATTGCCAGAGTATTAAATATTATATATGGCAACAGAATTAGTTGTGGAACGCCTTACAACCTCCTTTTGATAGCGTAACATTAGCAAAATTTCATTTAAAACGTATTTATGAAAGTGATAATTTTCGCTTACCGTTAATGTTTTTCCTTTTGGATTAAGATGGGGAAGTACCGACGAAAAACGGAACAGACATGGACAGAGAAGGATATGAGAATGGCGCTGAAAGCTTTCAGAGAGGGAAGAAGCATGAGGCATTCTGCCGAACTTTTCCATGTTCCCCGTACTTGCCTCTATCGTAGGATAGTAG
Organism: Platycnemis pennipes; assembly: GCA_933228895.1. NCBI lineage: Eukaryota > Metazoa > Arthropoda > Insecta > Odonata > Platycnemididae > Platycnemis > Platycnemis pennipes. Next base: position 55,921,828 of record OW121846.1, read on the forward strand.
CGGATACGGAAAAATTGAAGACAAGAGGGGGGCAAAATGTCTTCTCAGTGGAAGAAGAGGAAGCATTAATTAGAAGAATTCTTAGGTTATGTGAAATTGGGTTCGGATTGACAAGAGATGATGTCATGAAGGTGGCATATGAATTTTCCATTGAAAATAACATAAAAAACAATTTCTGTGCGTTAAAAAAACGAGCAGGCAAGGATTGGTTCTTGAATTTTATATCTAGACATCCTTTAAGTCTTCGAAAACCCGAAGGTTTGTCAGTGGCTCGAGCTGAGGGTTTAAATAAGGAAGATGTAGACGATTTTTTTTCAAAGTTAACTATTTCGATGGCTGAGGCTGGAGTTATGGATAGGCCCCACCTTATATACAACGTTGACGAAACGGGATGTGTATTAAATAATCGCCAAACCCAAAAGAATGTTGCGAGAACAGGATCTAAGGTAGTCATAAAACAGACGTCAGTGGAAAAGGGGGAATTGGTGACAGTTGTTGCGTGCTGCAATGCAAGTGGACATTACATACCACCTTTTGTAATTTTTAAGGGGAAAAAGTTCCATAAGGAATGGGAGGATGAATTTCCGTTGGGATCTAAAATTTTTATGTCCGATTCAGGGTGGATAAATGAGGATCTTTTTTTGGAGTGGCTAAAGCACTTTCAAGCAAACTGGATTCCTGGCCGATGCATTTTAGTCCTCGATGGCCACGCATCACACAAGACTCTTCGTGTTATACTGTTCTGTGAAAGGAATGAGATCACTCTCTTATCACTGCCCAGCCACACTACACAAAGGTTGCAACCTCTGGACAGGTCTTTTTATAAACCATTAAAGACATACTACGATATTGAAACAAATGCGTATATGACAGTTTGTAAGGGGGATAGAAAGATGACTAAATTTAATTTTGGTCGGCTTTTTCGAAATGCATGGAGCAAAGCCGCAACAATCGGCAACGCTGAAAATGGATTCCGATCAACAGGAATATTCCCTCTGAATCCGGGTATCCTGACGGAGTTAGATCTTCATCCTTCTAATCTCGGAAGCTCACACGCCCCAGAAGAAGCATCAACTCCTTTTTCGACAAATTCATCTTCCGATCAAAAATTAACTGCCAGTCCCTATGAAGAAAGCCAATCCTCGACATCAACATCTGAGGAATAGTCAAATACTTTGGGTAGGTCTTTCCATAATTTACTACCTACACCAGAAAAAAGAATGAAAGTCAATGTGAAAAGGTCAAGAAAGCAAATTGCTCAAATACTTACTTCTCCAGCTGTAATAGAAGAAACAAAGCAACGACTGAAGAAACAAAATATTAGGAACGCGAAGGGAACTTGCAGAAACTTATATGAATCATCTTCAGATAGGGACGGCAATACTGAGAATGGGGAAAACTCAGCTGATGATACGCTTTGTGGCTTCTGCTCCAAGTCTTATAATTGTGCGAATTCGTCAAAGTTTAGAGACTGGATTAAGTGCATGAAGTGTAATTGTTGGTACCATGAGCTGTGTGTAGGTTCTAAGGGGCGAGATAAATTTACTTGTGGTAGATGTGCTTAATTGTTTTGGTAAATTTGTTCTATTTTGTTCTATATGTTCAGATTTGGTGATGTATGTCTATTTGTAAAGTTATGTTTGACTCTAAGAAGGTGTCGTCGAAATATCTCCAGACTGCACTACATTGTTAATAGCAATGATGCAAAATTTCAAAATTTTATGGAATAAAACTTAAGAAAACTAAAATTTATAACGTTATTTTACTGGTCCGATTCAGCCTCTAATCTGGTCCGATTCGCCCTCCAAGTCGTCGGGCGAATAGGACCATGCAGTCTCTTGAAGAAATTGCTCCAGGACCGTTCTATTCAGAGCAACCACGCTGAAAATTGCGTTTTAAACTGGAAAAACATCCTTTGTCCTTTGCTGATAATGCTTTCAGAATGTTACTGTTTACACAAACGAGGAAATCGACGATTTTCCTTTTTGTGGCCCGATTCACCCCCCTTTACCCTAACCCGTGCACGCTAGGGAAATACAGATAAATACATTTTGTGGAATAATATTCTAATATTCATTACTTCATTACTATATACATCTACATCTACGATTGTAAATAGGGAAAAAGGATAAATATGTGTAGATAAATGCCTTTGTAACCAGAAATTCCCTCGTTATTAAGTAGATACTATGCATCTAGTTGCACGTTACTCTAATATCTAACATGTTTCCATTTAGTAGTTGCGTGTAATTGAGGCATTTTTGTGAAATTCACCCCCTGCCACACACCCTCACGGTGGCTCGTAGGGTATTTCGTAGATGTAGATTCAATACCATGCGAGCCACCACGAGGGTGGATGGCAGAGGGTAAAGATCATCAAACTTGCTCTACTTTCCTCGAAATATATTTTTTCTCTAGCATCCATTGGTTAGCAACGGTATCTATATCTACATCTACACGATCCCCTGAAAGCCACCGCGAGGGTGTGTGGCAGTGGGTGAAGATCACCAAGCATGCACTACTTATATTCAAACAAGCAACTATAGGGTCTCATGCAACTTGATTGTTAGTATCTATAGTATTTAAGGGGTTAATACATGTATCATGCACTACAGACTACTATAAAATATTTCCCCTACCTATCCCTTTGCTATGCTGCCTATTCTGTTCTCTTATAGTACGGGGGAAAAATACCATTTTGAATCCATCGGTACGACAATCTATCTCTCTAATCTTATTTGGCTGGTCGAATCTAGCATAATTCGCTGTTTTATTTATATGTGTCTAACATCTTCAGTAAAGCTATCTAATTGAAATTTCTCTAATAGATTTAATCTGTACTTTAACCTACGCTCTGATAATGATTCTCACACTAATTCTTCTATACCTGTACTAAAGACCACGCATGTACCATGCACTAAAGACTACTCTAACAGTTTCACCAACCTACCCATTTTCTAAGTTACCTGTTATGTTCTCTTATGGCACGTGAGAAAAGTACATTTTAAATCTATCGGTACGATAATCTATTCTCTAATCTTATTTATCTGGTCTAATCTAGCATAATACGCTGTTTTTTAATGTATCTAACATCTTCAATAAAGCAATCTGATTGAAATTTCTCTAATAGATTTAATCTGTACTTTAACCTACGCTCTGATAATGATTCCCACACTAATTCTTCTATACATGTACTAAAGACCATGCATGTACCATGCACAAAAGACCACTTTAACAGTATTCACCAAACTACCCATTTTCTAAGTTACCTGTTGTTCTCTTATGGCACGCGAGAAAAATTACATTTTAAATCTATCGGTACGATAATCTATCTCCCTAATCTTGTTCATTCGATCAAGTCTAGCACAATACGCGGGGGTTCTTAATAGATCAATTGTATAAACTGACCATCTAGTTGCACGTGACTCTCATATCTTTCATCTCTCTGTGAAGTAGAACCATAGTAGCTATTTGCTGCCTTAGAGTTGTGCATGTCTGGTGATCTTCACACCCTTCCACACACCCTCGCCTGATCACAAGTTATCACGTAGATGTAGCTGCAGAATAATAACTTTGGGCATCCATGAGAATGCCTTACAGAATGGTAATGATGCTTTCCTCAACAGCTATTATTTTTTAACTTGGGCATGGTGTATTCCATACTAACACGTTTCTGTTAAAATATTAGTGTATAAAAATAATACTGCCGGTATGCAATGCATTCCATGCGATCATTCTCCCAAAACCAACACTCTCGAGGTGCCTTTCTCGGTGCAATGTAGGAGAAGGTAATTCCAAGGTAATCCTCCTGGAAAACACGATATATACGACCGAGGCGGGATTTGAACTCGTGGGCTTTTAGTTGCCATGCCGGGAAGTGGCGGATATGGCCACCTCATGAATATCAATGGAAAACAAGGGCTCATTCGCCATTTCGAATGATAATATATGGAGTGAGTATTTTTCAGGAAACAGAGAAGCTCAAGACGTGTAATTCTAAGGTCATGGGTTCCAAATCCCCCGAATAAATGATATATTTTTCATCTTATGATCAAGGTTAGGGATATGTGAGGTTAGATGGCGTGATACATAATCAGAAACCATTGGTAAAGACCAATTACCCATTATCATACATCTTACATATGCTTCTATCTATCAAAAAGGGTACTGGAAATATGTGACAATCATAAAAGGGAAAAAATATCTATCATCCCTGGTTATATCTCATTTGGAATACGCTGCCAGTATATGGCATCCTTGCGAGGTAGATTTAAATAACGAACTGGAGCGTGTGCAGTGAACATCGGTAAGATTTGTAAAGGGACGGTACGATAGCCATACAAGTGGAACCAGTCTATTAGAAAAACTTAATGGAAATCATTGTCAGATCGTAGGCTTACTCTCTTAAATAAATTCCATGATATTATTTTCAATGATGACGTTAAAAATATTGTGCGAACTCCAACTCAATATGGTAGACTGGACCATCATCAACATCATGGTTCAGCAATCCTAGGATTGGTTTGACGCAGCCCTCCATTTGATTCTTCTCTCAGCCAACCTCTTCATAATGACGTAACTCCTCTCTTTTAAATTCTTCGCAACCTGTTCCATATATCTCATCGGTAGATTATTAGACCGTAGGTAGACGCGTGTACTTCATTTTTTTAACTAAATTTCAAGACAATATTTTTACTGATGAGGTTAAGACATGCGGACACCGACTTACTAATATGCACTAGACCATGCACATAAAATTTGGGAAACTGATTTCCGAACTGACAAACTTTTGGTGACTTTCCTTGCACAATTGGGGATCTGAAATCTGTTTAGATTTACATCGATGAGCGGTAAAACAAAGAAGTGAATAAATTCAAGAAAGATGCATAATTTTATGGATAAGATCGTTATCTATTCTTAGTTGTATGCTGGTATGATAACCCAATTTACAGCACGTTTATGCATACTTATTCTGACATTAAATCTTTTTATTGTTATAATTTGACGAAAATATAGATAGTATTTCTCTTTAAGCATGATAGATAATGCACATTTGGTGAAGATTCACCCACTGCCACACACCTTTATGGTGGCTTGCAGGATATTATGTGGATGTAGATCAGTGTACTCAGGGGTAAGCAAGCTCGCACGGTTAGACATTAGACGGTTAGAACATTGTCCCTTGGCCTTACACATCTTTCCCATCCCTGAAATGGACTCTGGCCTAAAATTCTTCGCTCCTTTTTGAATGGATCCTTTCACAGTGAAGATAATCACTCCTGTTTTTCACTCACCATTCCAAACCACGCCACGCGAGACGTGAACCTGTTACGCAAACCTAATATCCGTCTATCCATTTACAAACCACCCCGTGCTACCACATGCCTTCCGTAGTCAACAACCTCACTGACGGATATCTCACACCTGTCTTCACGCCTCATCTGTATCTCCCACACGAAGCACTTCCACGTTGAATTATCGATCTTTCGAGTCGAGGTATAAATCGATTTTAGGTGCTTCCACTGCTAAAGTTATATCGCTCCGTCAAGACTAATCGTAAACCTTTCACGACCATAATAGCATATACTGAAATATTTTAAAATATTTTAGAGTATTCTGTAGTGCACGATGCATGTATTAACCCATTAATGACTATAGATACTAACAATCAAGTTACATGAGACAATATAGTTGCTAGTTTGCATGTTAGTAGTGCATGCTTGGTGATTTTCACCCCCTGCCACACACCCTCGCGGCGGGTTGCAGGGTATCGTGTAGATATAGATAGATATAGATACACCCGAGGTGGGATTCGAACCCGTGACCTTCACGCTTTTAGAACCGTCGTAGTACTGACCTGGCAATCACGGCCGTTCCAGATTTTGTTTACATTTCGCCATAATACGTAAAACAATGAAAATCATGAGAACCATTGCGGTGAAAGTTAGCATAGAGCGGAAATGGTGCATTGTGTCTCATTTCATCGTCATGGATATTGGGAGAATAATTAGCCGGCCGCGGCAGACAGGCTGGTGAAGCGCTGGCCTCATAAAACTGGGTTAATCCTGCCAAGGGCATGGATGTCACGTTTTCCCAAGAATTAATGTAATTATAGGCTGGGTGCTTTGAACTTTAGTAATTGAAGCACTAAAATCCAAGACTGAAACCTTAAAGAAAATTAACCAACTAATGCCTAAAGCTATATTGTCCTCATTTACCTCATTTGATATATGAACAAACAAGTGAAAGTATTCTGGCGTAAGACATTAAAAATAATAATGATAAATATTGCGGATTCTTTATTAATAAGTTTTCTACCTCAGCGTTTGTGTCAAAGTTACGTCTTGTTTTCTGGGGGAGACCGTGCCCACGTCATCAAAGAACGAAAAAAGCACTTTAGACGCAGCATGCTAGGAGATGTTTAAGGAAAAATACATTAATTACCTCTACGGTAACTTCTATTCAATCTTTCGTAACCCTTATGGTACGTGGAAAAATTGCATTACCATCTATCTCTCTATCAGAGAACTAGACAGTGTGCAGCGTAGAGTAGCTAGGTTCGTTAAATGGTGTTAAGGCCGTTTTACACGGTCATTGAAACTGCGCAAGTTGATGTTGATTGCGTTTGAGCGGTCGTCTGCGAATGTCCGTGACGTAGAAACCTGCGAGGACGCTTGCTTGACAGCTTTACACGGTGCAATCGTCGGTGCATTATGTCAGTGACAATATACCATTCAGTAGCGGTAATACTGTCAATATATCGCATAACGTCAAGATCTATGACGCAGCAATTAATTGGACGTGAAAGATGCGATAAATTACCACCACTTAAAAATATGTTTTAAGCTATGGTCTAAACATAATAGTGGAGACCCTAGTCTCGTATACTTAGCCCAAAATTTTCACCACGAACGAACGGATGTGGGCCAAGGTAACAGGTTCTTCCTTTACGCACGAAATTTAAGCCTCCACGTGATTAATCGCCCAGCTCATCATTATTGCACTTTATTCACTACCTAAGGAGTTGAGTGCGAACAAAAACACCCAACTCAATCATCAACAACCTATTTAATTGCTCGAATTCCCCAGGCCGTTCGTTGCCGCTACATTTGCACCATCTAGTGAGAGAAATTAACCTCAAACTTGCGCGAACACATGTATCAGATTAGAACATTTTCTAATTTGCTCGCAAGCGTTCGCGCAGTGGCGCTGCCTGTCCTCGCAAGTCGTCGCTTTACACGGTGCAATATTTTTTGCACAAGTGTTCTCGCAAGAGCCTGCGCAGTATCAATGACCGTGTAAAACGGCCTTTACGGTAGGTTGAGTAGCGTTTCAGAATTAATAAAAGAATTAGGGTGGATTATTAGGAATTATTATCAGAGCGTAGGTTAAAGTACAGATTAAATCTATTAGAGAAATTTCAATCGGATAGTTTTACTGAAGATGTTAGGCACATATTAAAAAAAACAGCGTATTATGCTAGATTCGACCAGTTAAATAAGATTAGAGAGATAGATTGTCGTACCGATAGATTCAAAATGGCATTTTTCCCCCGTACTATAAGAGAACAGAATGGGCAGCATAGCAAAGGGATAGGTAGCGGAAATATTTTAGAGTGTTCTGTAGTGCATGATGCATGTATTAACCCCTTAAGTAATATAGATACTAACACTCAAGTTGCATGAGACAATATAGTTGCTTGTTTTGTTGCATGTTATTAGTGCATGATTGGTGATCTTCACCCCCTCTCACACACCCTCGTGGTGGCTTGCAGGGTATCGTGTAGATGTATATGTAGATGTACGTTTATTCTCATTATTGTAACCTATCAAAGACCACTCTAAATTTCCATTATATTTGTATCTTCTTAATTAAATGACTTCGAGTGAAAGTTCTCCTGAAAATGTAGTCTGCCCGACAAGTACGTTCAGACTTCATCTATCAATGCATCATTTCTCCTGCAGACATACACCACAACCGGCTTCCATTCTCCGTGGACTTCGACCGCTTTCGTTTCCTCCTCGGGAACAATCGGCGACGGAGCGGGAGCGAAGAAATGCGTAAATAATAATCGAGCGGAATCCTCCCTTCGGACCTCTTTAGGTGTAATCGATTGTTGAGGCCGTCGACCCCCAGACGACTGTGAATTAATGACGCGCGCTCGATTTACATCGATGAGTGGTAAAACAAAGAAGTAGCGACGAAAGACGAGCGTCACTTGCATTACCGGGTCTTCCTTACTGGCGCACACAACACGCGATATTTAAGGTGCTTCCACCCTAAAATGTAAATTTTTCCCCTAACATCTAGTTCCGTGAAAGAATATGTTCTCTAGCTAGTTAACATACTCATTGCTACTATTTCGCGAAAATGGATGCATAATTATGTTTATCTATATATCTATATCTACGACATACCCTGCAAGCCACCTCGAGGGTGTGTGGCAGGGGGTGCATCCACACCAGCAACAATGACACAACAAACAAAAATGAACACCACAAAGCAAGCACTATACCTTTAAAAGTAATTCGGGAAAAAAGAAGAAAAACTACCAAATCCCAATCATGTAGGACACACCCATGAATACCATGCATGCCTTGAAACCCGACACCAATTTCATAGATACTCATACATGCAAAAAAAGGCATTGAATGCAAGTCACACGTTGATTTGAACATGCAGGTAATAAAAAAAAACTTTCGACCTACTCTGAATATTACCTCTATAATTATTACCGATTTACGCGATGTTTAACGTTCTGTTCACGAATCGTACGCGGAAAAAATGACATTTTAAACCTGTCCGTCCTGCAATCTATCTCCTTAATTTTATTAGAATTATGGAGCCTACCATAATAAGCCGGAGCCAGCAATATATGATTAACGTCATTAATGAAATGTCCCGGCTTAAATTAGGTTTCCAGGTGCCCCAATTGCATGCATGCCTGCATGCTATCAAGTGTTCTCTTTGATTTATGATACATGGTGATTGTTCTCTCCTGCCACATACCCTTGCGTTGACTTGCAGGGTATTATGTAGATGTAGAACTGCTCGGGAGACATCGTACCGTATAACTAGCAATTTATACCGAGGAAAGCTTCACATCCATACCACAGGAGGGATTAGAAGCCGCAATCTCTTGTTTACCAAGGTCAGCGCCTTGGTGAACAAGGTACTGTCCTTGCTACCACGGTCGCCTTTTAGTAACATTATATTTGAAATAATGAATCTTAACACTTAAGTAGGCGCGTGGGGTCTTAAAAACCCCAAGGGTTTGCAAACGAAATATTTTATCTTATAAATCACTTTCGAAGCTATGAAACCTCATAGTTCAACTAATAGGAAAACATTAAAAGTATGTATGTTGAATTATTCTGCTTTGAATATTTAGTGTAAAAAGTAGCAGTGTAAAATAAACAAAATTGGTGAAGGTATAAACAATTCCGCACGGGGTATTAAAAGACCCCACGCGCCCTCTTACGTCAAAAACTGAGGTGCGCCTACTTAAGGTGAATATGGATTTAACATAGGAGAATTCTGCTTTTTACGCAAGAATAAAACGATATTGTTACAAAACATGTAAGAAATCAAGATTTATTAATACATAATATGACTATAAAATTAAGGTGTCATATTTGTGTTGTATTAATTAGCAGAAAACTTATAATAATTCTGGATTGATACTTTGCTTGCTTTGACACAAACGCAAGTTAAAATTTAGGCTTTCCTATTTATTGAATTCAAAGCTGATTTGTTTACAGATGGACATAAGATATATTATTCCCCGGAATAATTATTACATCAAGGAAAATAAAATATCTAGCGTAGAATCTATTATAGGTACACTTAGGCGTCACCATCACTGAAAACGTGTCATGGGGGAAACACATCAGGGAAATAACTAGTGTAGGAAACCGTAGATTACGATTCGTAAAAAGGGTTATAGGCAAATGCGATGAGAGAGTACGAGAAGGAAGCTACATATTTTACACTTGCCAGCCCTCATTATGCCGCTAGTATATGGGATCTGTACGAGGAAGGCATGATAGAGGAATTAGAGCGTATGAAAAAGAGATCAGGTATATTTTATAAAGGTCATTATGATAATCGTATTAGTGTTACGAGTTTAGTAGAAGAAGTTGAATGAGAATTACCTTCTATCAGAACGCAGGTTAAAATTTAGGGTAAAACTATTACGCAAATTCAAAGCTGATTTATTTACAGATGGCGTTAGATATATACAAAGAACTCCTGCGAATTATGCTATATTTGATCAGATAAACAAGATTAGAGAGATGGACTGTCTTATCAATAGATTTAAAATGTCATTTTTCCCGCACACTATAAGAGAACACAATAGGAAGAATAGAAAAAGGGTTCAGTAGGTAAAAAATTGCTAGAAAAGTCTGTAGTGCATGATACATGCTTATGCATAACTAATAAATGCATGATAGGGAAAAACTGATAAATGTATTAACGAAAATGTTTTTCTAACCAGTAATCGATTCAATAATGTGTAGTTGTTTAGTAGCGCGTGACCCTCATACCTAATCCATGAAGTCCATGAAGTAGTAGCAATGCATCTCATAGTTGTATGTGAGTAGCCCATGTTTGGTGATCTTTACCCCCACCATCACACTCTCGCGGTGGCTCTCAGGGCATTAAATAGGCGTAAAGAATAGCAGACTGCTGGGCTCACTTATCTTCAAACACGCATAATCAAGAAGGGCTCAATTGACTCGGGTAACACACATGGAGTGTACAAAGGTAGGAGTGGCAATTTCAATGGAGGAGACCGGAAGAAATCAGAAGTACAATTGCAGATGGTAAAAGGTATAGGAGCAATAAAAATCGGACATCATAGGTGGTCAAACGTCTGATGGACAGAGGTCACATCGCAGATATTCAATATGAGTGCCTCCGTCGTGAAAGCTAATGACATGGCCTCGGCGCCCCTCAGAAAATGCACGAGAGTGAAGAGAAAGACAAATAGCGACCTGATAATCAAAAGTAACTTTGACGGTGCATGAAATCGAATTAAATTTTTTATTTTAAATTTCAATAAGGGAAAATTAGCTAATTTCTCGTATATGATTGTCACTTGCGCTCATTACTATTTTGATGAATCCCAGTTCACGATTAGCTTGACACATTATTTCACGTATGTCATTACCCCAAGAAAGATTGTTGTGCTCATCTCTTCTCACGACGCTGCCCGACACGCTCTTGGTCACATGGAGGAAATAGAAGTACCTCTACTGACAATGAGTATTTGTCTCCACGGCGTGACCTCCTTTGTCCAAAGAAGATTCCTCTCAAATACGAAGGATTCTGCATCCATGTCCGAACCTCTCCTATCACCAGCGTTTCGCTTTGTCTTCCGCATCCTCTATCCGCGCAGCAATCACGTCAGGAGTGCTTTCGTCCGAGATGAGGTTGCCTCTCGCATTCCTCTTATGCCGCTCACAACGACGGCGTCCTCCCCGACTAAAAAGGGCAGCGGGAAAATACGTGCGGTGCGTCGGAGATCTCGCGGCAGATGTGATGCGTGATGCAAGACTGGTCTATGCGAAGGCTTCCGTCATGGCGCTTGGCTGAACGGTCTTCACGCGGGCACAAATAATTAGATTACGGCAAAAATTTTCTGCAGAACGGGCGGGAGGATGGTCTTATTCTTTGACCACCCATAGGCAACATTTTGTTTTCGTAGTGGCAGTAGTTTGGGGGAGGCGAATGACAACTGTGGCTATTTGCGCCAGAGAGGATAGGTGGGTAGAGGTACATCTACATCTACACAATACCATGCAAGCCACCATTACGGTGTGTTGCAGTGGGTGAACTCACACCTAACATGCATTACATATCATGCATAAAAAGAATTAGTAATTATGCCCTAGTCTAAAGAAATTCTCAGGTATTGCACCGGTTCAGGGGGGTCATTCTGTAGATTCTTGATTCCGTACCGATCGGTTGCGCTCGGAGTCCAACCGATCGGTGAAATTTCCGTATCGACTGGACTTCCGACACCAACGAAGCTCCAGCCAGGGATTTTGTAAGCAAGTCGGTGACTTACCAGTCAACGAGGTGACGTATCCGACCTACGAATTTGAAATCGTCGAAGATTGATGATGCACTACATTTTCACCAATGGGAGAAGAGGAAACAGATGAAGAGCATATCGATTGCCACGGACCCCACAGGAAGTAAAGAGCTGTTTGTACCCACGGCATTATTGAAGGAGATATAGATAAACCCAAATTATTTTCCATGTAGTCATAAGTTCAAAAATTTAATTCAATGACAAATGCAGGGTGAATAATATTACAAATTAAGGAAACGCATAAATTAGCATTGTAATGCATGTAGTAAAACTCGCTCCTCTGTAAATATGTGGTACTCTATCACATGAGATTTATTTAGTGTATGAAGTAAGTATTGTTTGCGATTCGATTCACGCGGTGCATTTTGCTTGATATTTTCACGAGTTAGAGTTTAATTCTATGCATTCTTTATTAGTTATTTTGTCACAATTGTATTTTATCATAACATTAAGTATTTCTGGTTTTTCAAGATTAGTATTACATTGGTCTGAAGGTATGTCCCTGCTACTATTATGTCTTCATGGAAAATTTAATCTTTGCCAGTCCTCTCAGCGCAACGGAGTATTTAATTTAATTTTGACGATTTACGATTCTTGGCATCCAAAGTGAATTTCACTAACTTTGATCATCTTCTCTTTTCAGATTATGCCTGCCCTATTTTGAGTGGTTTAATTTACTGAACACATTATTATTATTAGTAGAGAATCGTTCAATTCCTGTCTTCTACACCGTCCGTGTACGAGAGTGGAATTATTTTCTTTCTTTTCCGTTACAGTCACTTATTGCATTACTTTCTTCTGAATGTGTAGTGGATGAGTGAACTTATTATGTCTGTGTTATTGAACGTGCGAGTCAGTATATCTTATTCTCACACATATCTACGTATAAGAATAGGAATAAATCTTATTACTAAAGTAAAAGTATCGTCTACTGTGTCATTTATTCCTTTAAACCTTGACAGTGTTTTCTTAAGGGACCTCAAGATATTAGGGAGTTGGTAAGGATTAGAAGGAATGCAAATGACATAGATAAACCCTACTGTTGATAGGAATGAGTGTTGAGCTTCAATCATTATTGTTAATAGTAAAGATACGATTGATTGACGTATGTTGCCAATAACCACATCCAATAAGGTAAAGTTTGCAAGTATATTCAAAAACAGTAAATCATCAACGTTACATTGTTAAATTAGGTACCTACTCGAGGAAATATGTTTACGTGTATTAGTAACATGTTCCTTATTAGAACCATACCAGAATTCTTCCGGTTGGTTTAGGCATAATACTTTCCACTCAACCTAAATTTCAACTGATATTCTTATGTAGGAGAGCAGCAATTCACAGAAATTTAAAAAAAGTATGACATCAAAGAGAACGACTACGTAGGGACATTCATCTAGCCATTCATCTAGCCATTCATAGCTCAATGACTGGTAACAACTTAATTCTGTTAACTCATGGAGGACGTATTACACTATTTACGCTATTTTGATTATTATATAACTATTATCGGCAAAATGGTATCTATAAAACAGCAACATATGCTCCAAAGTTATTTCTGTCCATAGGGGATGCTACATTTCATTATACGAGGCACAATTAATGAACTACTAGCATTCTTAAAATGAGATCAGGAATTAATATGGATTGATTTGATAACTCTATAAATATAATCGCTATGCATAATTGATGACCTTCTTGCTGGAAATTATATGATTTCTTCGTATAGATCTATCTCGATTTATTCCATTCGAGAACTATCCGACTGATTTCTCCGGTACCGACAGCCCAAGACTGTCGGTAGGATCCACCGTGACCCACCGACTAGAATTCGCCAGCTCACCGATCAGGTGCTTCATCTACATCTACATCTACATAATACCCTGCAACCCACCATAGAGGTGTGTGGCAGGGGGTGAACTCTCACCAAACATGCACTACATATCATGCATAAAAAAGGATTAGTACTTGTATAGGTACTGTTCAAAACTACGCTATTTAAAAAAAGATAAAAATAGCAAAGCATACATGCAAAAACATGCTGTTAGTTGGGTTTGTTTTAAGTCCTTATACCAACATGCAGCTACCAATGTTATCCATTGCTACACTCGTACTGGATATATTTACGGTTATTCATATCCCTAATAGTACGAGGAAAAAAAGGACATTTTGAATCTGTCAGTTCGGCAATCAATTTCTCTAATTTTTTTATTATGGTCCAGTCTACCATAGTAAGTTGGGGTCCGCAAAATATTTTTAACATCATCACTGAAATTATGGTCTTGGAATTTGTTTAAGAGATTAAGTCTAAAATTCAACCTGCGATCTGACAATGATTCCCAATTTAATTCATTTACTAGACTGGTTACGCTAATAAGGTTATCATACCGTCCCTTTACAAATCTTGCCGATCTTCGCTGCACACGTTCAAGTTCGTGCTTACAGAACCTGTCGTCCCTTCAGTCGAAGTCGGTTGTCCGTCCTACCCGACTGGAGGTCACCTTACCAATTGGTGGGCAGTTACAGAATGACCCCCCAGATCGTCCACGTGGGCCACGTTTCGATGCTCGACTTGGGCATCGTCTTCAGGGAAGTTGAGTGTCGATTTCGCCATTTGGCCGTCTTAAGTATCCTTCCGGGAAGTCAGGTGTCTCGTGATTGGTCGGATGAACATTTTAATCGGGACTCTGGCTTCTCCAACAGCAATACTTGGAAATCAGTGATACACATGATTAGAAAACAACAGAGCACTCCCGACGCCGGATTGGTCACCAAGGAGCCTTCCCAACGCGGCGACCAATCACGAGACACCTGATCTCCCGGAAGGATACTTCGCCAATTAGCTTCCTAATTGCTCCCTTCGTAGGAAGGAAGCCATCATGTAGCGTGTCCGAATTAGGAGGCATCAGTTTAGTCACCGAATTTAGTCATCTAATGTTGCCGCCAGCAAAGTGAGCATGAAGTGTATCCTTTTGCGACGCCATCTTTAAAAACCATCCCATAATTCTTAGCGCCTTGGAGGGAAGAAGAATGGCTGTTATGGTAGCAAAATGTAAACAATTACTTGCGGGATGTTAATTGCTCATAATGGAGCCGATGGAATACTTCATGTGTGAGTTTGATATTATTAGGCTTTTTCCCTTCAGAAAGATTGAAATTCAAATGTTAAAAATGACTAATAAAAATTAAGTAGGCAATTGTAGTGAATAAATAAAAATAATTCATGTCTATATCTTGTTAATATATTCATCTCGGGGCGGTAAATGTTCAAAGAACACAAATATTTCTATAAATCGGTGAGATGAGTTACTTTTCTGTTTTTTTAAAGCAATAATTGTGAGGCATGTGGCTGAAATTGTTGATATGAGTTTTCGAAATTCGTACGGTATTTTCCTCTTCTGCTTGTACATTATTTGTAAGAAAGCGTGGCCGATATTTAATAAATAAATACCGTCAGCCCCGATTTGATCACCAAACCTGGTATTTCACCAACAGATCTGTTCCTTTCCATTTTATTATTTGCACTAACAATATGTATGTAGATCCACTCCAGGTACGAAATTGTACTTGGACGTAACGATGGATTGGTTTGTATATTGAAGCACATCAAAATAAAGCTTGTGTCATTATAATAGAAAAATCATTAACTTACTTAAAAGAAAAAGCGAAAAGTGAGTGCTGCCTGGAAATCTGTAAATTTAGGGTTTTTCATGCTGGACGTAGGCAAAATTGGCGAAAGTCTTGCCACTACAGCAAGTACTTGGTCAAATATTAATTTAATAACAATCTCTGTGTCTGCTCGAGCTAAAGAAAAAGTGGTATTTGCTGAGAAAATAGTTTTTAATTCAAAACAGAATATTTTCGGTGAGCACCCTTCAAAAGTTAGTATTAAAACTCCATTATTTATTATTAAAACAAAAGTTCTTCAAAAATGATCGCTAATGGAATACCTCAATTTAGGTTACTGCTAATCATTTACTTTAAAGTACCATTGTTACACCATAGGTTGCGACACTGTAGTTTTCGTCCAAATTCATGCTCCCTTTAGTCATCGGGGAATTCAGGCACCTTCGATGGCTAATGGAACTTGGCTAATTCCTAATGGCTAATAATTCGAACACAGCCTAAGACGGCCAAATCACGAAACTTAGACAGTGTGCAGCACTACTTTTTAGTAGACAGTGTGCAACGTAGAGCAGCTAGGTTCGTTAAAAGGTAAGTATTATAAACGTCGGCCACCGTGGACGATCTGAACCTTGGAATGCTCGGAGAGAATTTCTTCAATATGCTCGCCGGGAAAGCACGCGCATTTATAGGTTGAGTAGTGTTTCAGAATTAATAAAAGAATTAGGGTGGGAATCATTATCAGAGCGTAGGTTAAAGTACAGAATAAATCTCTTACAGAAATTTCAATCGGATAGTTTTACTGAAAATGTTAGGCACATATTAAAAACACCAGCGTATTATGCTAGATTCGATCAGATACAGATTACAGAGATAGATTGTCGTACTGATATATTGAAAATGGCATTTTTCCCCGTACTATAAGAGAACAGAATAGGGAGCATAGCAAAGGGATAGGTAGAGGAAATATTTTAGAGTATACTGTAGTGCATGATGCATGTATTAATCCATTAAATACTATAGATACTAACAATCTAGTTGCATGAGACCCTATAGTTGCTTGTTTGCATGTCGGTAGTGCATGCTTGGTGATTTCACCCCCCTGCCACACACCCTCGCGGTGGCTTGCAGGGTATCGTGTAGATGTAGATTTAGATGAAATCGACATTCCACTGCCGTAAAGACGATGCCCGAGTCGAGCATCGAGACGTCGGCCACCGTGGACGATCTGAACCGATGGAATACCGGAGAAGAATTTCTTCAATCTACTCGCCGGGAAAGCACGCGCATTTATTTCTCTAGTCTAAACTTTACGATTTAAAAAAGATATAAAAATAGCAAAGCGAGCATGCAAAAACATGCTGTTAGTTGGGTTAGCTCTCATGTCCTTATACCAGCATGCAACTACCTACGCTATCCATTGATACACTCGTATTTGTAATATTGAATATATTTACTGCTATTCATATCCCTATTCGTAGGAGGGAAGAAGGACATTTTCGGCATGTCAGTTCGGTAATCAATTTCTCTAAGTTTATGATTAAAAGGCAGGAGATTTCAGGCAATGAAGGTAGGGTGGAGAGAAACCGGTGAGACCGGGAGAGAGTGTCGGCATTAGCCCTTTCCTAACGAATGAAAATAGTGTACCAATGAAAAATATCTGACTTGGCCGGGATTTTTTCGATCGCTATTCACGAGCACGAATATAAATGTGGAGAAAATTGGTGAGGAATCGATGATACTGAGGAACAAGTAATAGTATTCCATTCTATTGAACGTTTTTGATAGCCCCACCGATCAGAGTGGGTTTTAATCGGTCTTTCATTCCATTAAGACCTACCGTTGAATGTCTTGGTTATTATAAATTCATGTACTTTAGGAAATGCCTAAATAATTAATAATCACTCAATTAATCCATAGGTGATAAAACCATAGTTACACATATGTGGTGGATTCATACCTGACACATTTCAACCTAGTAGTACCCATTCCCACTTTATCTCCTGCTACGTGCTTCATATATGGTGAATATTCTCCACCTATCACACACTTTTCGACTACGTCCACGTAATACCCTGCGAGCCACCACTACGGGTGTGTGGCAGGAGGTGAAGCTCACCAAGCATGCACTTTTTACATACAATTATGAGATGAGATGCATTGCTATTACTTCATGGATATATGTTAGATATAAATGTCACATGCCAATAGGTGGATATTAACTGAATATTGTTGAATTAATTGCTGCTTAGAAGAACATTTTCCTGAGTAAACTCATCGGTATTTCCCTGTCATTCCTGTGTTAGTAATGCTTAAAGATGCAACATGCACTACAGATTTATCTTGCAAATTTTTACCTACCTAACCATTTGCTATTCTGCTTAATGTAATCTCTTATGGTATGATATGGGAATTTACAATAAGGCTCTAGTACCTTGAGTTGGTATGCAGGTTTATCCGTAGATGCAGAATAGATGTTATCTTGTTTGAATTACTCAAACGGTCCCTTCCCAACTCTATTACTCTCTTCTGATCGGTAAATCTCCTGTCTCTCTCCATAATTTGTCTACGTTATGTCTATTATATATTTTATTTTATTTCTCATTTTCGATTACCGTATATTCTAACTTCGATTATGGCCTTCAGTATTCCTTTGCCCATAAGTTCCTTGTCCGTCCATCTACACTCCAATCTCCTAATGCCAGCCATAAATCTCATGTCCTCCCTTTTAATGTTCAACACTTCTGTACAATGAAATACATTTCATGCTTGAGGTAGTAAAACTGCTCCATAATAAATTCTAACGTCAGTATCCCAAAGTTTTAAAACAGGGGAAAACTGCAATATTTATTTACTTTTGTATTAGCTCGCCTTTCCTCTCACCGCACTTTCTTAATTCTCCTCTACGTTTCTCGAGACGGTAGAAGTTATTTTAATTATTGCTTTGTGACACTCGGAGAATTGTGGAATCAGTAAATTACACCTTTAACAAAATGCCTAAAACTTCAAATCATCTTCAAATTTCGCCATGTTATCCTGCAGATTCAATTTTAATTTATTTCTTTATCTTCGTCAATATAATTGGTGTAGTATTTTTCTATTATTTAATTACTATTCCTACCGTCTTTAATAATTTTCAGTATTATTTATGTGCCAATTTTGTTGCATACATTCCAGCATTTAAGGGTCTTGGAACTTGAAGAACTCTGGTGAACTCAATAACTGATATTGCATTGTCCATCTACAAACTATAGAGTGAATTACGTACGCATGCTTCAAATTAATATTTCTTAGTAACAAGGATGAAATTATATTTTACTAAGTTGTAGTACAAAACTAGAAAATAGGTTAAACGTGTTACGCATATTAATTACGTCCATTGTTGGGGTGTGACGCCCAAGAAACTCAGGCAGCTAATAGAACGCAGGAAACTGAATAGGCCTGTGAGACGAAGAATTACGGCGGACGCTGGCTTTCAAATTATGTTCAAGTATGTGGCCGCAGACGAATGGCCAGCAACACGCCACGTGCAGCTATACAATGAAAAACACCAGGCTATCAATGAGCTTCACGCGAGCGAAGGCTATTCGAGTACTCCGACGGGTTCCATTCTGCATTTCTGCCGACGTGTCAATGGATGATTCGTCCATCGTCTCCAACCCTGAAGACGACGGGCGACTCGCCCATTAAATCGCCGGCAGAAATGCAGAGTGTTTCCCGGTGGAGTACCCGAATAGCCTTCGCCAACAACATACGCCGGGAAAGCATCCGGAATTTCTTCACACACCTCCCATGAGCATCACGCCTTTACGGACAATGCATGGCCTTTGTCGTCCTCGTCAAGGGATATCAGTAGTGAGTTAGTCATCTACATCTAGATCTACGCAATACCCTGCATGCCACCCTGAAAGTGTTTGGTAGGGGGTAAAGATCACCAAACATGCACTATTGACATACAACTAGTGTACTGCATGGAAAAATGTTAGATAATAGAGTCACATGCCGGTAGATGGCTAGTATCTACATACTAATAAAGGGATTATTAGTGAGATTATTATTAGGGATATTATTATTATCAATAATTAAATATATTATTATATAGGGATATATTATATTATTATATAGGATTATTATATATATAGGGATTAGAACCCTTCCCGAGGTGGGACACACCCTTCTGGCGACTACCTGAAACATGGCCCCAGAACATCATTCTTAACCATATTATGTAGGATTATTATAACATAGTGATATATATATATATATATATATAGGATTATTACATATATGTAGGGATATTATTTTTATAATAATAAAAAGTTACTAATTAAATAAGCTATTATTATTGTTAATGGCATTTATCTACATATATTTATCTATATCTATCATGCATGGGCTGGTAATTTTAATACATGCATCATGCACTACGGGCTACTAACAATTTCACCTACCTATCCCTGTGCCTACCTATGGTCTAATGGTCTAATAATCACCGCCACGCATTCTTCCCGCTATTAATAATGGATCATGGGCGGAATCATAAAATCTTCTTTCGCTTTGTCACCATCATTATTCAGAGCATAAACCTCTTTAGAAGTTTAGTGCTAATAGTTGCCAACCAACAATGGAGGTCTATGATTATAAACAATAAAGAAGGTTTAGAATGCAAAGGAGTCAACACCGCCACTGATTTGAACAGCGAGATCGGACATATGTATGTACTTGTGGGCACGGACGCCTTACTACTTTCCCCCTGCCACACACCCTCGCGATGAATCAAAGGGTAATAATAATAATAATAATTTCTATAATGATCACAGGTGGCCCCAATTACGATCATTTATATATATATATATATATGGACAACACATTTAAAACACCCATGCCCTGGACAGTTGACTTTTACCCAGGCGGGACTCGAACCCGCAACCTTCGGAATGCCAGGCGAGGACTTTACCCCGCCGCCACCGAGGCCGGCCGGAATGATGGAGATGTAGATGTACTAGCAATACTAGCAGATGAAATTTGTTAGCACACCGTAAAAAAATGTGTGGCAAGATGAAAAATGGAATGCATTCTTAAAATTCATCAAATAAACGGTGGAAATAACGAAATCACGCAAACACAGACAAGGATAAATAAAAATATCAAATAAAGTAATAAAGACAACAAAATACGGAGTTGAAAATAATCAAACCAGATTTGAGGAAAAGGATAAAATCTAAGAAGACTAAAATACTTTAGCACCTTCATTATTAGCCTTATGCATATGTAAGCGGACATATTTGGGAGCGGACAAACTGAAAATGAAATTTCATTTTGATGAATACGGTTATTTTGTGAAAATATGAAGATGATATAAGATTGAAGATTATTTTAGGGTTTAAGCGTCCCAGTATGAACATCTACATCTAGATCTACGCGATACCCTCCGAGCCACCGCGAGGATGAGTGACGAGGGGAAGATCACCAAGAATGCACTATAAACATGCAAACATGCTACAATAGGGTATCAGGCAACTAGATTGTTAGTATCTACATAGTAATTAAGGGATTGATTGTTAGTATATGCATCATGCACTACAGACTACTCTAAAATCCCCCGACCTATCCCTTTGCTATGCTGTCTTTTCCGTTTTCTTATAGTACGGGAGAAAAATTCCATTTTGAATCTATCAGTAAGACGATCATCTTTCTAATCTTATTTATATGGTTGAATCTAGCATAATACGCTGGTGTTTTTTAATATTCGACTAACATCTTCAGTAAAGCTATCCAATTGAAATTTGTCTAATAGATTTAATCTGTACTTTAACCTACATTCTGATAGTGATTCCAACCCTAATTCTTGTATTAATTCTGAAACACTATTCAACCTATCGTAACACCTTTTAAAGAACCCAGCTGTTCTACGCTGCATACTGTCTAGTTCTCTGATCAAACCTAATTCATTAGAATCCCATACACTGGTAGCATAGTCAAGGTGGGGCCTAACAAGTGAAAAGTAACATCACTCTTTTGCCTTCTCATCACATTTCCCAAGTACTCTTTTTATAAATCCTAGCTTTCTCTTCACTCGGCCGCATATTTCCCGAAAGAGTCTTCCCCACGATAAATCTTTAGTGATTGTTAAGCCTAAATACCTTTTGGTTTCAACGCTTTCGATCTTCGTATTACTAATTTTATAGGATGGCTCCATCGAATTATTCCTTCTCCAAAAATTGATAGCCACACACTTTTTAAACTTAAGTTCTAACTAACATTTGTCGCAACACTCTTGAATTGCATCTATATATCTATATCTATAGCTACGACATGCCCTGCAAGCCACCTCGAGGGTGTGTGGCAGCGGGTGCATCCACACCAGGAACAATGACACAACAAACAAAAATGGACACCACAAAGCAAGCACTACACCTTTAAAAGTAATTGGGGAAAAAAGAAGAAAAACTACCAAATTCCAATCATGTAGGACACACCCATGAATACCATGCATGCCTTGAAACCAGACACCAATTTCATAGATACTCATGCATGCAAAAAAAGGCATTGCATGCAAGTCACACGGTGATTTGAACATGCAGGTAATAAAAAAAATAGTATCGACCTACTCTGAATATTACCTCCTTAATTATTACCGATTTACGCGATGTTTAACGTTCTGATCACGAATCGTCTATAATTCAGCATGCGTTGTGACAGCGATTCCCATCCCAATTCGGCTAACATACCAGACACACTGCTTTCCCTATCGTAACACCTTTTTACATATCTCGCCGCTCTTCTCGATCTAATTCGTAAATTAAGCCTGCTTCGTAAGGGTCCCATTTGCTAGCAGCATATTCTAAGTGTGGTCTAACAGTTGAAAAATAGCAACGTTCCTTCACCCTCTCCTCACTTTTCCCTAATATTCTTTTAATAAACCCCAACTTTCTATTTGCTTGACTGCATATTTCCCTGATATGTTTTCCCCATGATAGATCCTGAGTAAGTGTTACACCTAAGTACTTAACTGATTCCAGGTTTACTAATTCCGTTCCTTGAATCACATAGTTTCTTTCTATCGAGTTTTTTCTTTTCCAAAAAGTTACTGTCACGCACTTTTTTATGTTCAGTTCTAGTTTCCATTTATCGCACCTCGCCTGAATTGCTACGAGGTCCTTTTCTAACGATGCCTTGTCTCCCGGACTACTAATTTCTCTATACACTACTCCATCATCTGCGAAAAGCCGAATTCTACTATTTACTACAAAACTGCCGAGGTCATTGATACATAGAAGAAATAAAAGTGGGCCTATCACACTTCCCTGCGGAACACCTGATGTGACACTAACTATATTGGACATGATACCGTCTATAGTAACTCTCTGTTCGCGGCCAACTAAGAATTGATTAATCCAGCATACTACGTGTTTATCTATACCGTAACTTTCTAGCTTTAAGAGCAATCTGTCATGAGGTACTCTATCAAAGGCTTTTTTAAAATCGAGGAATATCGCATCAACCTGAGCATTATTTTCTCCCGAAACTAGTAAGTCGTGTACAAAGAGTGCCACTTGCGTTTCGCGTGACTTAGATTTTCGGAAACCATGTTGGTTATTAAATAACAAATTTTCTCTGTCCAAGTGACCCATAATCGAACTAACTATTATATGTTCCATAATCTTACACGATATCGATGTTAGTGAGATAGACCTGTAGTTGCTAGGATCTTCTCTATCGCCGGATTTGAATAAAGGTGTAATATTAGCCATTTTCCAGTCCTTGGGAACCACATGCTTAGATAACGATTTACGAAATATTATTTCTAAGTAAGGTGATATTTCTGATGCTGATCTAAATCCTTGCTAAGCGATTTCCTGTCCTCTTCTTTTGATATACCCCTGTACACTACCGCATCGTCTGCAAAAAGTTTAAGCTTACTACTAACTACGGTACCTAAATCGTTTATGTATAAAAGAAATAGAAGCGCACCTACTACGCTACCCTGGGGAACTCCCGATGTGACTTTGATTGTGTCCGACATGATACCATCTATGACTACCCTCTGCTCTCACCCACTTAAGAATTCTTTTACCCAACATACAACGTCTTTATTTATACCAAATATCTCTAACTTCAAGATTAATTTATCATGAGGAACATGAATTATCATCATTAATTTATCGAAAGCCTTTTTAAAATCTGAAAATATGGCATCAACTTCAGTACTGTTATCGCCGTGGACTAAAATATCGTGTAAGAATAAAGCTAATTGTGTCTCGCAAGATCTACCTTTCCGGAATCCATGTTGGTTGTTTATGGGTAATCCCTGACTATCCCAATGCCCCATGATCGAATTGACTACAATGTGCTCAAATATCTTACAAGAGATTGACGTGAGTGAAATGGGTCTGTAGTGACTTGGTTCTTCCCTATCACCGCTTTTGAATATAGGTGTAATGTTAGCTACTTTCCAATCCTTGGGTACTGTGTGGTTCTTTAGTGTTTTATTGAATATTACTTCTAGATAGGGAGCTATTTCAGAAGCTAATGTTTTATAGTGTCTGGAAGGAATTTGATCGGTACCTGGTGATTTGTTTTTACTCATGCTTTTTAACTGCTTCTCTATTCCGCGACATGAAATTTTTATTTCGGGTATTTGCTCACTGAAAGTGTTCGGCGGTGGTTCCACTGCGTTGTGTGACGATGAGTTGAATACGCTTTGAAAGAAGGTGTTTAAAGTATTGGCTTTTTGTACACTGCTGGTGACTGATTCTTTTATCGTTTTTAAGTGTGTGCACTGTGGATTTATTTCCCTGAAGCTCTCTCACATATGACCAAAACGCTTTAGGGTTGCTATCTAAATACTCTCCTAACATCTTGCTCTTCAAATGTGATAACGCTTTCCGACATGATTTCCTTGCTAATGCTCTCGATTTTTTTAGTTTTGAACTAGCTCATTTTTTTCCTCTACCGAAAGACCCCGTCCTGCATTTTTCATCCTAGCGTGTCATACCCTTTGTCGCTTTAGTGATTTCCTAACCTCCGCGTTATACCACCTTGGCTCTGTATTATCACTAATGTATTTACTTGGTATGTATTTATTAACTGCGTTACGGGTGACCTCAAGAAATTCTCTCCATGAATCCTCTGTATCTAATCCTTTGCTTTGTTCGCTAACCCTTCTTTAACCTATGCTCTGATAATGATTCGAACCCTAATTCTTTTATTAATTATGAAACGCTACTCAACCTATCGCAACACATTTTAACGGACCTCGCTGCTCTACGCTGCATACTGACGAGTTCTCTGATCAAACCTAATTCATTAGGATCCCATACACTGGATGCATACTCAAGGTGGGGCCTAACTAGTGAAAAGTAACATCGCTCTTTTGTGTTCTCATCACATTTCCCAAGTACTCTTTTTATAAATCCTAGCTTTCTCTGAGATTTGTAAAGGGACGCTACGATAACTATACTAGCGTAACCAGTCTATTAAATGAATTAAAATGGGAATAATTTTCCGATCGCATGTTGAAATGTAGACTTAATCTCCTAAATAAATTCCAAGATAATATTTTCAATGATGACGTTAAAATATTTCGCGAACCCCAACTTACTATGGTAGACTGGACCATAACCACAAATTTAGAGAAATTGCATGTTGGTATAAGGACTGGAAGGTAACCTAACTAACAGTACGTTTTTGCATGCTAGGTTTGCTATTTTTATCTTTTTAAATATTGCAGTTTAGACTAATATATTAATACTAATCCTTTTAAATGCATGATATGCAGTGCATGTTTGGTGAGAATTCACCCCCTGCCAAACACATTTGAGGTGGCTTTCAGGGTATTATGTAGATATAGATGTACCCCGCAGGCCACCACAAGGTGTGTGGCAGGGGGTGAATTCACACTAAACATGCATTACATACATGCATAAAAAATGAGTAGTAATTATATTCTTTTATAAACTTCACAATTTAAAATAGATGAAAATAGCAACGCAAGCATGCAAAACATTCTCTTAGTTAGGTTACCTAGTTTAACGTAGATATAAACATAGATGTAGAATAAATACTGAGGTATTTAACACTAGTGGCACTAGTAACTTGGTGGTAACTATTTTCACCTATGTATTTTGGTTTTCCTCCAAATTCACTAACATCCGGTAGCCTGAGGAGGTAGTTTATGTTTTGGAGATCTTCACGCAAGCCACACACCCTCACGGTGGCTTGTAGGGTATTGCGTAGATGTAGATGAGGTGAAGGTTCTCTTCCAGTTTCTCAAGACACGTAGTCTGCTCGCAGGGTATTATGTACATCTACATCTACATAATACCCTGCAAGCCACCACAAGGGTGAGTGGCAGGGGGTGATTCTCACCAAACATGCACTACATATCATGCATAAAAAAGGAATAGTATTAATATAGTAGTCAGAACTACACTATTTAAAAAAGATAGAAATTGCAAACCAAACATGCAAAAACATTCTGTTAGTAGGGTTAGCTTTAAGTACTCATACCAACATGCAGCTACCAATGCTATTCATTGCTACTCTCCGATAGGACATGTTTACCGTTATTCGTATCTCTAATTGTAAGAGGGAAAAAGGACATTTTGAATCGGTCAGTTCGGCAATCAATTTCTCTATTTTTATGATTATGGTCCAGTCTGCCATAGTAAGTTGGGGTTCGTAAAATATTTTGAACATCATCACTGAAAATATTGCCTTGGAGTTTGTTTATGAGATTAAGTCTAAATTCCAACCTGCGATCTGACAATGATTCCCAGTTCAATTCATGTAATAGACTGGTTACGCTAATATAATTATCGTATCGTCCCTTTACAAATCTTGCCGATCTTCGCTGCACACGTTCAAGTTCATTATTTAGACCGATTTCGTAGGGATCCCATACACTGGCAGCATATTCCAAATGAGGTCTTACAAGGGAAAAGTAGCTGATTTCTCGTATGTGATCGTCACATTTACCCAATACTCTTTTGACGAATCCCAGTTTACGATTAGCTTGGCCCATTATTTCACGTATATGTTTACCACAGAAAAGATCATGTGTCAGCCTTTTTCCAAGATATTTAATGGATTCCACGTTTGTTATTTCATTATTACTTATTTTGTATGTGCTAGGAGGAGAAGTATTCTTTTTCCAAAAAATCATTAGTACACATTTTTTTAAATTTAATTCTAACTGCCATGTATCACAACAATTTTCGATTGCTTGTAGGTCATCATTTAAAGATGCTTATCGTTTGGGCTTAGAATTTCCACGTACACAACTGCGTCATCGGCAAATAGACGAAGCTTACTTTTTACCACCTTACTGATATCATTAATGTACAGAAGGAACAGGAGTGGACCTATCACACTACCTTGTGCGATACCCGAAGTGACTTTAATTGCCGGTGAGGTAACACCGTCCAAAACAACCCTTTGAACCTGATCATGTAGAAAATCACTTATCCATGATATAATTTTACTGTCTAGCCCATAAGATTTTAATTTCAAAATTAGTTTGCTATGAGACACCTTGACAAAAGCTTTTTTGAAATCTAGAAAAACAGCATCCACTGGAATATAATTTTCGCCAGAAACTAAAATATCGTGGGAAAAGAGAGCAAGTTGAGTTTCACATGATCTGCTCTTCCGGAAGCCATGCTGAAAGTTGGACCACAAATTCTGGCTATCTAGGTGCCCCATGACTGAACTGACTTTATGTGTGTGAACGTGTAGTGAACAACTATATGTTCTAGGACCTTGCATGAAATGGACGTGAGAGATATTGGTCTGTAGTTAGATGGCTGCTCCCTATCACCACTTTTAAAAATGGGTGTTACCAATCACTCGCGGATCACTCTAAACTACACATTGATGTAGTTTAGAGTGATCCGCGCTCCGAATCCCCTGAAACCACGAGAATGAACATTCAGTAACTTTGGCGACATGGTGGGCGTTAAAATTGGTTCGCCACTGCACGAGTCGGAGGCACGGGTCGCTCTCAACAACACACCCTGGGTCCCTTTCTGGTCATCTCTCTACGAAGGAAGTGCCCCCAGGTGGGACTTAAGGGTGGCTAATCCCCGCTAATGACATCCCTTTTCGACCCGAGGGCAGGTAGCAAGAGGAATGCGTCTTCACCTGCCGTACAACCAACCAATGGAATGGATGGTGGCGCAGCTGGTGGAGCTAGCCCACAGCCCATAGTACCGCAGCGGTGAATTCTTCGTCCCTGCGCGCTCTTAGCTTGCGTAATCAGGGTTCACCTCGCCGCAGGCTAGCTCCTCTGCTAAATTGGCGGCCAATCGCAGACTGGGCAGCGTTAAAATCCGGTTGGTATATTGGTCTTGAGTACTGAACACCCGGTTCGAGGGTTAGGGTTTCGAATCTCGGCAGTGTCATATTTTTATTGGTTATTTGGCCGTTAATTGACTATACTAGATGCTCCGTCCATCAGATGAAACGTCAAACCGTAGTTCCCTTTGCGCCTTTCGTTAAAGAGTGGGCTAATTCCGACTCTGGGGCCCTCTTCACCCTTCCTCCTTACCCTTCCATTCCCATTCTTGAACTTTTACAACCTGTCAGAAGTGGCTTAAAGGGCGGTAATAGACTGGAAACTACTTGGTCGTGCAGTCACGCATCCTCTTGGTTCCCATCGTCCCCTCTCCTCCCCCTGCATACTGTGTTCCATTTGGATACGTACATAAAAAAGTGACGGGGATATCGGATGGGTCGATTTATATGAATGCCATTATGTCTGCCTTAATGCATATCACAAAAGTTTTCAATAAGGATCTAGTAGAATAAAATTACAGAGATAGATTTTCGATACCGATATATTTAAAACATCATTTTTCCAGCCCATCATAAGAAAACATAAAAGGCAGCACAGCAAAGGAATAGGTATTTTAAATATTGTTAGACTTCCTTGAAAGCATGGTGCCGGTTTAAAATTACAAATCCAATGATACTAGGGAAATCAGCAGATAAAAATATGTAGATAAGTGCCTTTATCACCAGTAATCCTCTCATTGTCATGTAGAAACTAACCTTCTAGTTGCATATCTAAATATAATTATATATGCCTAGTATTATTATTAACTATCAATAATTTCTATATTCCTTGATAATATCTCTATATTCCTAGCATTTACAGGTATGTAATATTAAACCATGCATCATGCACTACAGACTACTCTGACAATATTTCAGCTGCCTATCTCTTTGCTACACTGCCTATTGTGTTCTCTTATGGTACGCGGGAAAAACAACATTTTAAATCAATCGGTACGACAATCTGTCTGCCCAATCTTGTTTATCTCATCAAACCTAGTATAAGACACAGGGGTTTGTATTATCATCTATAAACAAATTGAGTGCAAATATGTAACGTCATCTATAAACAAATTGGTTTTCAATTTACTTTAAAGGTTTAAACTAAATTTTAACCTGCGCTCTGATAGTAATTCCCATCCTAGTTCTTCTATTAAACTTGTAACACTAAATACTTTTCATAACGGCCTTTAACAAATCCTGCTAATCTCTTTTGCATACATTATAATTAACTTATCCCACCTATCTCATATGAATCCCATACGCAGATGTTTGAATCTAATATGCTTGCATGTTCTTTCATGTTGTCATTGTAGTTCTTATTTGAATGTAATTGGTGCACGTTTAGTGATCTTCAACCCCTGCCAAACACACTCTTGTGTTGGCACTCAGGGTATTACGTAAATGTAGATTAATTGTTGACCAGTATAACTCTAATAAATCTGTCACCTGGAATTCGAAGGTGGAATCTGGGGATGCCAGACTAGTACTCATAGCACCACACCAAATCTCACTTCTAAGAATTCTCAAATATATCTATCGACACCTACATAATACCCTGCAGGCTGCCACAAGGGTGTGTAAAAGAGGATAAATTATCACCAGGTATGTATTATCTATCTGAGAGTACACCTACTATAATACAAGAATGCAAAAATTACTAATAAATTAGGCACCATAGCAAAGGAAAGGGTAGGTATCTTTTAGTGATTGTAGCATGTTTTAGCGTCACTAACCCATGCATGTTATGGAAATACAGATACCTATATTAGGAGTTAACATAATTATATTGCATTAACAGTGTTATTCAGTAATCACTTTATCACTACAAAGATATTTAACATATAGTTGCACGTGACTTTTATATGTAGCATGTTTCCATGAAATAGTAATATTGTAGCTTATAGTTGCTGCACGTGTGGTAATCTTCACCCTTTGCATACATCACGCGATTTCATGCAGCTTATTATGTAGATGGAGATGAAGAAAGACTTTTTTTCCCTCTTATATCCCTTGAATGATTTCAAAATGATAAATGAAAAAATTAAATGACGATAATTCCCAAATTATGACTTGAAAACCCGGCAAATGTGTTCAGGCAAGTTAAATTTGTTGTGGTCAATCTATATTTTTCATCTAAATTACTTTTACCTATGCCTTAGTATGACTTTTCAATATACCTGGATGCTCCTCGCTTGAAGAAATCAAGTATTTTTTCTTATCTATATCTGTACCTTCTTAATATAATTAACTTCTCAACGATTGTATTCAATGGATAAAATTTTTTCAATTTATTTTCGAATGAATATCATGAACACACATGACTTCTACACATACACTTACACACATCACAAGTTCTACTTTTCATGCAACACATTATAAATAGAGTATGAGAAGCATAAAATATATGAATAGCACATATTAGTAATTCTTACATGCTTTCCAAAATAATAATAATAAAGAAATTTTAATAATTAATAAGTCAAATTAACAAAAAATGTTCGTTACATTTATCTGGATGAATCTAAGATGTGAAATTTCATTTTGATGCTAAGGTAATTCATTTAATGAATGCATCGTGATTTAAGAAGTCTTGAACTTTATATGGTCAAGAATGATTTCAGGAAAGGACGAATAGTTTAATGCAGCTGCAGTGTACTACTCTCAATGAATCCTTGCGGTCCTGTCTAGAAATGTAGTGTGGGGCCCTCATTAATAACTCGATATTGGAGGGTAACTCGTCTGCCCTGTAATTTTTGTGAAGCCTTAGTTTTCCTTGATATCTTCGTATTTGAAGGTTCCCCCATCCCATTGTCTCAACAACAAAGTTACACTTCACAGCTACACTCTTATCTTACCAGTTCTTTACATATTTATCTGTACATATATGAGCCATTTATATATTTAGACAAAGGCTTTCTACCTAATAATCACTTCGTTACTATGCTGATACTAACCATGCCGTTGCACATCATTCTTATTACTATTTTTTCTATGAAGAAGTAGCAGTGTACCTTATAGTTGCATGTAAGTAAGTAATATATGTGTTCGAAGAATCATTATATCATGGATTAATGATTTTCTGCATGATCGGGTTCAAAGGGTTGTTTTGGACGGTGTTTCCTCACCGGCAATTAAAGTCACTTCGGGTGTCCCACAAGGTAGTGTGATAGGTCCACTCCTATTCCTTTTGTACATTAATGATATCCAAAAGGTGGTAAAAAGTAAGCTTCGTCTATTTGCCGATGACGCAGTAGTGTACAGGGAAATTCTAAGCCCAAACGATAAAGAATATTTAAATATTGACCTACAAGCAATTGAAACTTGGTGTGATACATGGCAGTTAGAATTAAACTTTAAGAAATGTCTTGTAATGAATTTTTGGAAAAAGAATAGCTCTCCTCCTACCACTTACAAAATAAGTAATAATGAATTAACAAACGTGGAATCCATTAAATATCTTGGAATAAGACTGACAAATGATCTTTCCAGGGGTAAACACATTCGTGAAATAATGGGTCAAGCGAATCGCAAACTGGGTTTCATTAAAAGAGTATTGGGTAAATGTGACGATCATGTTCGATAAATCAGCTACTTTTCCCTTGTTAGACCTCATTTGGAATGTGCTGCCAGTGTATGGGATCCCTACGAAATCGGTCTAAGTAATGAACTTGAACGTGTGCAGCGAAGATCGGCAAGATTTGTTAAGGGAAGATACGATAATCATATTAGCGTAACCAGTCTATTAAATGAATTGAAATGGGAATCATTGTCAGATCGCAGGTTGAAATTTCGACTTAATCTCTTACACAAATTCCAAGGCAATATTTTCAGTGATGATGTTAAAAATATTTTACGAACCCCAACTTACTATGGCAGACTGGACCATAATCATAAAGTTAGAGAAATTGATTGCCGAACTGACCGATTCAAAATGTCCTTTTTCCCTCGCACAATTAGAGATACGAATAACGGTAAATATGTCCTATCGGAGAGTAGCAATGAATAGCATTGGTAGCTGCATGTTGGTATGAGTACTTAAAGCTAACCCTACTAACAGAATGTTTTTGCATGTTTTCTTTGCAATTTCTATCTTTTTAAATAGTGTAGTTCTGACTACTATATTAATACTATTCCTTTTTTATGCATGATATGTAGTGCATGTTTGGTGAGCAATCACCCCCTGCCACACACCCTTGTGGTGGCTTGCAGGGTATTATGTAGATAGATAGATAGATATATTTGGTGATTTTACTCTCTGCCACACACCCTCACGGTGGCCATCAGGGTAAGACGTAAGCTGTAGATTTATATGTTATATTCTGTCAATTTTGTAAGTGGTGTCTTACCTCTCCAATATCTGGCCACACAAGTGAATTCAAGTTCACTTTTTTGATTTCGATATGTATCTCCATATTTTACACAGGTCGACATTTTGTTCAAGTCAGAAACTAGGAGCACGTATTCTTCATGATATTTCATTTCTCTGTATATTGCTGCATCATGCGAAAATTATCTAACGAGTTTATTTTTGCTGGTGTGCATGTGAAGGGGTTCCAAAACTCTCCCCTGTGGCACGCCGGTTGGTACGTACTCTTCCGAGGAGCCGAAACCATTGATCTATTGATGAACTACTTTTTGCTCTCGGTTTGAATACACCTTCACAATACCCTGCAAGCAAGCCGTGCCAAGCAAGTGCAATTCATTTGTGGAACTATAATCAGAGATACTAGGTAAAGTAGAGTAGTACTAGGCTAGTAGGTACATTTTTCCCGGAACAACGACAGGAGAATAGTAGTAGGTGGGGACTTCTATCTGCCTGTCCCTGGCTTCAAATGTCTGTGCTTGGTAAAAAATTACTATTCTGATCTATGCATAAAAATCTACAGTTCGTATTTTGATTTCCCACAGTACCTTCGCTGTAATTTATTACTGTCCCTAATTGTGTGCGGATAAAATTGAATATTTGAGCCTCTGTCTTACTATCTATGTCTCTATTTTAACTAACATGATCTTCTTGATAAGAGATCCCGGACCCAGCTATTCTTTTTCTCATTGATTTCGGAAGGTAGGGTCTGTGCATACATTTCACTGCTTGTAGGACCTTTTCAAATGCTTTTTACAATAAAAAAAATGGTGCATTTACTTTAGTATTACTTTCCCAAGGTATCAAAATGTCGTGAGCATAAAGAAGACCCAACCAATCATTGATAAATCTTGCAGATCTTCCCTGCATTTCCTCAAATGGCGTTATCAATCCATTGTACGATGGGTTCCAAAAATTAAAGGCGTATTCCAGGTTGGACAAACCACAGTGAATAACATCTCTCCGACAACATGAGTCAGTATTGTTGAAAATACATTTCAGATGCACTAAATTATGTGCAAACTATCTGAATTTCATCTACCCACCATGATGCTATATTGTCTATTTTGTTCTGCTGTTATTCGTGTTCGTCTTTCAGTGTACACTATCGAAACATATTTCGTTCATTTTGTTTTTTTTCTGGAGATAATTTTATTCTTCTCGTATATTTCCCCAGTGCCCGACAAATTTCGGGGCTGCCGATGACTTTCGACCCGGAATTAAAGGATTTCTCTCGAACGTCCTTTGTGAAAGCCTTCCCGCATCGTTGATGCACACGAAAAGTGGTTCACTGAGCCATATTTGGTCAAAAATAAACCTGCCATCATGTCTTAGGCAATGGCCCTACTTTCAAGTGTTTACTACGTTCACTCCTCCTCGATGTTTTCATAAGCATCCGTGTGTTTACAAGAGCGCGCTCATCTTTATTCGTGAGGCAAGAAGGAGAGCCGGGAGACTTTAAGGGGAATGTATCGTGACGGTTTGCCCCAGAACGAAGGCCGAGGCTAATTCCGAACATGTTGACGGGTATGAATCTTATCGTTGTCTCCACTTGCTATTCACAATCAGTGGCACGCTCTTCCCTCCATGCTTCTTATGGAAACATTCAAAGAGGTCTAGGAGTATGAGCAAATTGGTTCACGGAATAAGAGGAGAGTTAGATTCAAGGCAAACTATTCTGTTCTCTGTCATGACTTAATAAATGTCACAAACTGTCTGCAAAGTCAACCACCACAATGCGAATGAAAGACGGAAGTAAGATAGAGGACAAATTAAATAAGGGATTCAGATAAGGATGCCACCTCTCCCAAGCGTTATTAGGCGTATTAAAAGCGTAACGAAATATGCGGTGATACATCCATGTACAACAAGCATTCAGTGATGCTACTGGGCTTCTAATGTGAATATAACCGACGCGTGCCAATTAGCTGCATGTAAGTTGTGCATGTTTAACCCCATACCCTACACCCTCGAGTTGGCTTGTATGTTACTCAGTACATTCTGAAGTCATATCATGGAGGAAAGACACATCAGGTAAATAACAGGTGTGGCAAACATGTAGATTAGGATTCGTAAAAAGTCTTGGCAAATAGGATGATGGAGTACAAGAAGGATGCTATTTTACACTTGTAAGGTCTCATTTAGAATATGCCGCTGGTATATGGAATATATACGAGGAAGACATGAGAAAAGCGTGAGCAAAGAAGGCCAGTTTGATTTGTTGAAGGCTATTATAGTAATTGTATTAGTGCCACGAGTTTAATAGAAGAAATAGGATATAATTACTATCAGAACGCAGGCTAAAATTTAGGCTAAACCTTTCAGGTAGATTCGAAGCCGATACGTTTACAGATGATGTTAAATAAATATTAAGAATCCCTGCGTACTGTGCTAGACTTGATCCGATAAACAAGATTAGAGAGATTGGTTGTAGCACCGATAGATTTCAAATGTAATTTTTCCCGCGTACAATAAGAGAACACAATAGACAGCATTGCCAATGATAGCTGGGTGAAAAGTTACTGCTGTAGTCTGTACTACATGAAGCAACCCATGCATGCTAGGGAAATACAAATAAATAGATTTAAATAATTTTTTCTAACCAGTACTCATTTCATTACTATGTATATACTAACATCTAGTTGCCCGTGACTCTTATATCTAACATGTTTTCATCACGTAATAGCATTATAACTCTTAGTTGCATGTGGGTTGTACACGTTTGGTAACCTTCACCTTCTGCCACACACCCTCGCCGTAGCTCTCAGGGTATTACGTAGATACAGATGTAGTAAGTCCTGAAGTACATTGAATTTTGAAACCTGGGTTGAAATACAGTATATGTAGTGGAAGTTGCTTCTATTCCCACAGAATCGCATTGAATTTCACCACTTAAATTGCTAGATTCTTCCTTCACAAAAATGCGTTCTTCAAATGTTTACTGTTGTTCCAAGAAGGTTAAAGTCTAATGCGGGCGGCATTCTCATGCTCGAATACGGGAGAAAGTATAGCCAGATTGGGGGTGCCTCGGAAAGACTAGGCCCCATCTCAGTTCGTTTTCCCATTTCCTCTTCTGAAGACTGCATCTGTATTAAATTTCTGACAGTGAAATCGTGCCACATTTCCCTCACAGCGGCGTCAGTTGTAGCAGATAGTATTTGAGAGAGGCAGCCGACAACTGTGGCCATTTGGACCAGAGAGAATAGGTGGGTAAATGGGTAAACGTAGGAGTTTTCGAGGAACGGCGGAAGGGTGGAGAGAAACCCGGCGTCGGCATTAGCCTTATCTTCAGGAAAGGGATCACGTCTTAACGTCCCATCCGACGACCGATATACTACACTTGGAAGTAATCTCCACAGGGCACACTAATAGCGACCGGTATTCCAATGGAAAAATTCCACCTTTTCCCGGATTCGAACCCAGGCCTTTGTGATGGTAGGCCATCTCCATAGTCTCCACACTCACTCAATACCCCTGTGGAACCTCTCCATGATGAAATTGAGAACAAATAATTATTACAGCATGCCATGGTCCGCTATGAAGGTTTATTGTTACGACCTGGATTTCGTACACTTAGTGGCATCTTCTTCGCCATCTTAGTAGACTTAGGGACATCTTCTTCACCTGAAGATCTCACTAAGTGTACGAACCCGGGTCGTATAAATAAACCTTTATAATGGACTATTACATAGTGTCATAATTTTTTATTCTCAATTTCATCAACTAGTTAATAATCTTTAACGGAGTGCACCGTCTGTATATATCTCTGATGACTACCCTGCAATCCTCCTAGAGAGTGGGTGGCAGGGGGTGAGTCATCACAGTGAATGCACTACGTACACGCACTAAAATTTATATATACTACCTACCAATGGAGAGATTACTGTGGTTATCATATGAGAGACACCACAAACTTCACTTTTTATTCTACATGTAAGGAAACATTTGATAATTATTAAAAAGATACATTACCGTTTCATGCTCACATGATTAGATCTGAAATAATCTACCACCCAAGTCTTATCTCAGTTTCTTTGCTTGATCTGTATCAGTGTTATATGTGCTATCCTGTTCATATTCAGTGCTATTCTGTTCAATGACAATTTATAAATTTATTATTTCTATGAAGGCATCATGGTTTGAGAATTCTTTCCGTTTTTTAAGCACGATATGTTTTCAGGAAAGAAGGAGTAATTTAGTCTATCTGTAATATGATATTGTTACTTAGCCTTATCTATGTGGTCCTGTCTACTATTGTAGGTGGGGCCGATGTAACTTATCGGAGTATCGGAGGTAAACTCGTATTCCCTGTAGGTACCTGTGCAAAACGTTTTAATCTGCTTCCTGCCTACGCCCTTGAAGGTCTCCCATCCTATAGCAACAAAGTCACACCTACCCCCTTATCACAAACATCTTCAATAAATCTGGGTGACAATCTCTGAATTGTATTTACCTAATTCCTTTTAAAAAAACATCTGACTACCAAACACTAAGGTTCCACTGTTGCCCTCATCATCATCATCATTAGTCAACAGTCCCGAGATCCTTCATCATCTACATCTACACGGTACCCTGCAAGCCATCGCGAGGGTGTAAGGCAGGGGGTGAAGATCACCAAAACATGCTCCACTGACATGCAACTAGACATGCAATACCACGAGAAAAGGTCATTGCAATAATAAATGCAGTAATTATGAAAAAATTTAAAAAGACGAAAGTGAAAGGAAATTGGAGATATGTAAATAATGGAGAAAGTATTAATATCTGTAGGTAACCAATCTTGGGATTGACCACCAGAGAAAAAGATGGAGGGCTAGATCTTAAATTCATAATAAGTAAGGTATATAGAGAGACAGAGAGGCTCAAAACGTCACTTTTTCATATGCATCTACATGACACGAGATTGGTTTGACGCAACTCTCCATTCAATTCTTCTATCAGCTAATTTCTTCATTTGCACGCATTTCTTCTCTTTCGCATCCTTCATCGCTTGTTCCATATATGTGCCTCACACGAGGCCTTCCTTTGCCATTCATCCCATTGACAAGTCCTTCAACGATTATCTTCATAAGGACATCATGTCTCATGATATGGCCAATTATTAAGTTGCCTCGTCTTCTTAGGATATTAAGGAGACCTCCCTTTGCTCCCACTCTCCTTAGGACTTCCTCGTACCTCACTCGGTCGATTCGTGTAGTATTCATCATTCTTCTGAAGCACCACAGTTTGAATACTTCCAGCCTCGATTTCTGTGCTGTTGTTATAGTCCAACTTCTGGCCCAACGAATGCATAATATCACTTCTCCTTAATTTTTGCGCCACAATGGGGTCGTTTACCATATTTATTTTATTTCCGGAACTGATAGAGTTTTTAAAATAAAAAGACTCTTATTTTTCCGTTTTTTTGATCCGTCAATTATTTCTCGAGTTATAAGCGGTGAAAAACTGATGTTTTTAACCCTTTCGGAAAGGTGGGCGTGGCTCAACCTCTGACGTCATTGACTTCGTCCAATTACAACTGAGACCGCGAAGCTACTTCGCCTTATCGCAATGGGCGACACACAGCTGACTCTGCCAACAGTTGTGATTGCGACAGGATCAGTGTGAGCAGACCTTGCGAGAACCCCCCTCCACTCCCTTCCCCTAAAAGCAGTCACGGACGGGAGGAAAATGACGTCAATATTATCAAAGCAGCTTTTTCGGTGGGCGTCACCTTCTGCTTATTTTAATTTTTTACTCATTTGAGAATGGTTGTGGTTATAAGATTAATTTTTTCACTAAAATTCATTTTTCGTTTCCATCTAACAATTTCGTGTACAAAATTGCGATTTCGGTTCCGAGTAAACGCCCCCATTTGCTATAATCGTCCAGCAAACTCAATTTCTTTAAGAAGGACCCGCAAATGATTTTCAAGTGCGTTCTCCAAATTCACTTTTGGGTGGCCAGACACGGAGATCATCCTCGCACGCCTGCTTCTGGGAATTTCGCCGTAATCTAATTATTTGTGCCCGGGTGAAGACCGTTCCATCATGTGCCCGGACGAATACATTCATATATTCCAGTATTGCGTTGCATTTCCAGTAGCACATTCATTATAATTCCCTACGTATGAAATGAGATGCTTATAAAGGAGTAGAAGGCCCATACAAACCTATCCTGGCCGGTGGAGGCTATCAAAAGCAATTAAAAGAATGGAACATTAACCACTTATTCCTTCCTTATTATCGATCATATCCTTGACTATCTTTCTCTGCATTAAACGGTGCTCATGGGCGGCAAAACATGAATACCATCTTCCCGCCCGTTCTGCAGAAACTTTTTGCCGTACTCTAATTATTTGTGCCCGCGTGAAGACCGTTCAGCCAAGCGCCATGACGGAAGCCATCGCATAGACCAGTCTTGCATCACGCATCACATCTGCCGCGAGATCTCCGACGCACCGCACGTATTTTCCCGCTGCCCTTTTTAGTCGGGGAGGACGCCGTCGTTGTGAGCGGCATAAGAGGAATGCGAGAGGCAACCTCATCTCGGACGAAAGCACTCCTGACGTGATTGCTGCGCGGATAGAGGATGCGGAAGACAAAGCGAAACGCTGGTGATAGGAGAGGTTCGGACCAGGATGCAGAATCCTTCGTATTTCAAGCGCAGCATCTTTAACAAAAGTGGGAGACGTCTAGGAGACAATGACGAGGGGAACTTCCATTTCCCGGCTTCACCATGTACACAAAAGACAATTAAATGAAGAACACAATTACACTTCATATTTATTAATGATATATTTGTTATGATTTCAAAATTAAAACAATGGAAGTAGGTTTTATATGGGGACGTTTCGTCATGTTGTAACATGATAAAAATGAAATACCTCCACATTACCATGAGCACAAATCCAATAGCAAGATATTCCACACAGAAAAAAATCATTCGCCTGGACCGGGACCCGAACCCGGACCCCTGCATTCCGGCAAGGTCCTCTACCAGTCGAGCTACCAAGACGTCTTCTTTCTCTGTGAACATTATAGTTTAATAAAATGTAAGTGGAAATTATATGATGCATTTTCTCTGTGGAATATGTTGCTATTGTGCAATTTCAGCGGGTAACTCCGTTAATGTTTTCGTGCCTAATTTGCGAGCTTTAAATTAGCAAAAATCCACTTTAATATTTACTTTCGCAATCGATCTCATCATTTTAGCGTCGTTGTCAAGGTGGTGAACAACAGGTAGTTTGATACCATGGAAGAGGGGTGATGGAGGGAATTCAAAAGCTCGCAGTTGCTTTGATCAAATCTGACATCCCCCATCCCCTTAGCCCCTAACACTCGTGTTCCACAGACGTCACCAGTGGCCTCGAAGCTGTGATTCATCCTTCCTATCATCCCTCCCCTCCTGCCTAACCTTCCATTTCAGCTTAAACCCACCACCTTAACCACAATAGTCCAATCTCCCCCACATTCTCCTCCATTACATATAAGACTTCTGCCGAAGAGTTGTTCGAAACCATGATAATGACGCTAAGACATTTAAATTTATTTTTATAATATCACAATAAAGAAAATGTAATGACTTCGGCGAAATATTGTGGTATAGATTAATTGTCAGCATCATTATTATAAGCATTTACTTGTCATTGCCCTCTTACGATCATTCATCACATCGCGATGAATTTGGAAGCCCATTCGTAATTTTCAATTGATTCAAAACATTTTATTTAGGGACATTTTCCCAGCAGGGTTTTTCCTTAACACAATGAACATATACTTGTGCTGAGGAAAGATGGGGTGTTAAAGGATGGAATTAGTAGCAGAGATGAGTAAAGCAGAATTTCCTCCGATGAAATATAAATATTGGGTGTTTATGAACAAATGCCACACAAACCTTGGCGCGTACGAAGGGAAATGGGAATATATTAGAATCAGTCAGAGTGATTTTCACTACTTAGTTCAAGTTCCCTTTACTCTGCGTCGAGGCAATGTCCTTTGTCTACCATATGGAGGGTCTCAAATTGAAAGTCTGAGATATGAGCTTTGTCCAGCAGGCGTTCTGCCACTAAAGACGTCTGGTTTTCATTGCTCCAGCACCTTATACGTTCTGCAAGTCTTACCTTAATATATCTTCCGGCATAATCTATGTAAATTGGCCCATATACCACAGAAACTACTAACACAGCAACGCACACATATTAGAGAGTAACAGGAAAACGTACGTACTTGGATTGGAGGGACAAAATACTAATTTTAAGCCTCTATAAAATCTAATGGATGGAAATCGAAGTTAATAATCGAAATTAATAAATAAAACAAAAAAGGATGCCAAAATACGAAGAGGTGCGCGACGAGGATACCCAATATCACCATACTTGTTTAACGTATAAATAGAAGAAGCTAGAAGACATATCTGGAATGAAAGCAAAGACGAGAGGAATTAATAGTAATGGCCAACAAATTAATTACATTCGATTTGCAGACGATATATATCTAGTAGCAGATTCAGAAAAAGAACTAAGTCGAAAGTTTCAAATTATGAATAAAAATTTATTAAAACTTATGCTTGAAATAAACACCAAGAAAACGACAAAAATAATGGTGGTAGAAAAGAAGGAAAGAGGAAAAAAGACAAAACATATGTGTAAGGGGAGCGAGGATAGAGGAAGTAAAGAAGTTCTGCTACATAGGTAGCACACTGAGATAACAGCTGCTCCTTGGAGGTCAAGAGGAGAATAATTTTAGCAAAGAAAGAAAAGTCTCTTGGTAAAGAACAATATTAATATTGAGACCAAGAAGATATTTTTTTAAAGTTTTGAATGAAGCGTACTAATATATGGATGTGAGACATGGACATTAAGAAAGAGTGAAACCACCAAACTTGAAGCTGCAGAAATGTGGTTCTGGGGGAGAGTACAAAGAACTAGGCGGACTGATAGAAAAACAAATTAGCAAGTCCTAAATCAAGTTCATACGGAAAGAGGACTGCTGAAAAATATCAAGGAAAGGAAAGTTAAGCTCATCGGACTCCTACTCCGGCACGGCATCTTCATACAAAATATTTTGAAAGGCAAAGTTCTTGGGAAAAAACTGAGGGCGACCAAGAAATTCGTATTTAAAAGTTATGGCGACGGAAATGGGACACAGTGCGTAAGCTGAAATGAATAAAATGGCTGAAGACAGAGATGGTTGGAGATCGTGGCTGCGGTGACAAGGCTGTATGCCTTTAAATTAATTATCTAATACCACAGCAACCTTTATTCACCCCATAGGTGTTTTTGGAGTCAATTGCATCTATCATGTTAATTTATACGGGTCATTCCTTGTCAATTCTACCACGCGATTGCCATTAGGGTAATGAAAATTTTGACCAAACTTCGTCTTTGGTAGAATAATAATTTGTTAGGAAAATGAAAATCTCAAAGCCGTTTTGCAAAACATGCAACTGTTTACGCGAAACTGTAACGTTGTAAAATTCGAATTTTATAAAAGTGACTACACATATTACGGTATACCTCAGAGACTATTAAAGCTATAGATCAAGCTGCATCTGGAATAAAATATCTCAGAGAAAGAGCTTATTTTAAAGGTTTTAAAATGGAAAATATAATAAGGGATTCTATTATAACGTATAAACAATTTTATAAAGTTAACAACAATTTTATATTTTCAAATATATTTTTGAAAATATCCTTCTATTTATATTTTCTATCTACATTTGTTACAGTTGTAGATACATCCCTCCTCCACAAGTTAAAAAAGTTTGTTAGTGGTAATATTTATTACCATCAACATTAGTCATCAATCCTCAGATTGGTTTGACGCGGCTCTCCACTGAGTTCTTCTATCGGCTAATCTCTTTATATTTACGTAATATTTATTATAAGTAAGAAAAATATTTCTGAGTGTAGGCGTAACGCCCGCCAGTGTCCGCGAGCGTTACGGCTTTATTATTTACCGCAAGTTTTAACAATAAAATTTTCGATTTACGTGTTCACAGAGGCTTGTGTTCAACTGTCTGCATTATTTAATGTATTCCAAAGGGGCTTATTGAATATTCATTAATCATGAAGACGAACTAACCTCTGTTGGTAGATGGAGATTTTTTAATCATCCGTGTTCACCTGATTTATACAGGTGGGTTTCTTACATATTACGAAGTTACGCCAATTATTATTAGTTGTGGTAAATAGATCCGAAAAATTAATACCTCTGTCTGCGTCCATCTACACGGTAAAGTTTATTCGTTTTCATGGAGAGTTGAAAAATTAAAAAAAAACTTCTTTGGACAATTGCTTCTCGTCCAACAACATAAAATATCGTCAAATAATCGAAACCAGTTGGACTAGTTGAAATTGAAAGACAATGTTCTATTGAAACCAATAAGAAACATTCAATATTGAAAGGAAGACAAAAATTTTGTCTTCAAAAATACATATCG
Source organism: Platycnemis pennipes (assembly GCA_933228895.1). Classification (NCBI taxonomy): domain Eukaryota; kingdom Metazoa; phylum Arthropoda; class Insecta; order Odonata; family Platycnemididae; genus Platycnemis; species Platycnemis pennipes. Next base: position 55,964,676 of record OW121846.1, read on the forward strand.
AAAGGAAGAAAAGTTGTCATCCTTTCGATATGTTCGAATACCACGAAATATCGCCGGAATCTACAAAAAATCAATACCCTTCTTATCAAGCACGAATAACTAAGTTTCGGTATTAGTCAGTATGGGCAGAAAGGATTCCATAGGAGATACATCTGCATAGTACCCCGCAAATCAGGACGTTCAGCATGGGTTGACTCGAAACCAGGAATAAATAAACGCCACGTGCACATTTAATTGGCTGTAAATACGTTACCATTACTGCATTTTTCTCAGCCTAATACCTTTTCCAAGAAACGAATGTGGCTTCACATGAAATACAAATTCGAACTGCTCTGTACAAATAAGATGGAAAGATACTGAAGAGTGCATGAAAGGCGCGGGACAGTGGTACTGGTCATGCGGAGTTGATCAGCAGCTAGAATTATTTGCTCCATTAAGGATAGGTGTGAATGGGACTCTATAGGTAGAAAAAACATAGAAGGAAGGAGGATCAGAGGGAAACATGGTGTTGCTTAACTTATTCCCAACTAAAAGTCTCCTTACTAGTTTACTCGTACTAGTTTAACGTCGCATAAGGTGGTAACAACGAAGAAGAGACAACTACCGTGCTCAAAAAACCTACGGCTACAAAAAAGTTAACATGAATTTATTTATCTATAAAGAATAGTTTAATTGGTATGTTGCCAAGGAATCAACTTTGAAAAAATCATTTGAAAACTTGTTGGAGATGAGGAAACACTTTTAGTCTTAGGGCATACACTTACCCCAGCTCACCATGCATAGAAATTGCGCAACACGCCATAAATTAACGAGCTATGGCAATTAAAAATCCCACTAAGTCGGAGAAGTTCTTCCATGCCAACAAATAACTTGTTATAATTAATGTGACAGTGCCTTGATCTTTTACCTTGAATATCATTTGCTGCATGCCCATATAGAGGAACACACTGTATTTCCTTTGTGGATGTAAATTATTACTTCTCTTCTCAACAAAAAATATATTCCTCCTTCAATGGAAGATGATTCACCCCAATTATCGTACTTTTTTGGACCGGCGCATTGCCAACCTGCCTATCGCGGACGGTCTAAGTTTTATTTCTATCTGGATTTTTTCAAACCAAGCTTGCATTGTATCATGCTATGAGTATATTAAATTATTTTAAATTTAGATTTCTTCGGTTTGTATTTTGAACATTAGAGCTATTTAAATTGCTCGCGAGTATCTGATTGGTCAACTGCCACTTCCTCTACCCAAGTCAGAGAAAGGAAGAGATTTCTAAAGAGTGGTTTGGAGATTTCCGTACCTTTATTAGAACTTCCTCATCACGTAATTCCAACTAATTCCTTGGGACACTTTCCGTTGAATTACGGGGAAACAAGGGCTTTTTATAGTGTTACGAAAGAATATTCCGTGAAATTTATTTAGTTTGATATGTTTTAATAAATTATAACAAATGAATATTACACAACAGATACACATATATACACAACTGGCAATTTTCTCCAATGAAGTATTACTGTACCTATATTTTCATGTGCGTACTGAATGTTTGGTGAATATTCACCCCAGCCACTCACCCTGTAATTGGCTAGCAGGGTATTTCGTGGGTGAAGACATAGATGTAGAAATTCTAGGGTATCTGCGAGTACAGTAGGTAAGTAAGATCAAGTTTTTTTAGCCGAGATGAAACGAGACAAAATAGGAAAGAAATTTTGCTGCTATTAATTTCATTTAGTAATTTAAGTACCAACGGCAACTAAGGTGATGAGGGAGATTGGAAATATAGGTTACTAACAGCAATTGGTTGTTGATTCACGAATTTCTCTCCATGCTGGGGATATGTGGGAGAGGTTCTGTTATGACTGCGACTGGTATTGAGAGACATCGCGATAGAGTGTCCCATCGAGCAAGATTTCCCTGCAGATATGTCTGCACGGTTCCTCTGAGAAATTCAGTCCTTTCGCCCCAAATATCTCATCATTTGAATCAATTTCGTGGTGTATTTGCTCAGCTTCGATTGACTCGTATCGCCTCTTGGGATCTTCAGCCAGGCGTTCATGAATCCAGAGATACGGAGGGTATTGATTTTTCCTCCCCTTATCTCAATTACTGCCTTAAGCGCATCCGAGGAATAGAAATAACGCTGACCGAGTGCCGCGTCATTATTTCTCTAATTAGGAACACGAGGGAGAGGGTCCTTGTGATCTTCTTCTTTTTTCCTCCACGTGATTAGGCATCTCTGCCTCACGTGAGAAGGCTCCGCGCCACCTCTCGCCAAATAACTTCCTCGCACGAAAGCAAGCTGGTCGAGGTACCAACAGACATTTTCATCCACTCACAATGAACATTTTTAATACCCGTCTCCGGGATTGAGATCACGTGGTTAAGGTGTGAACGTCGATTTGGATAGGTATTTGGCATAGATATTTTGATATCTTTACGGAATATGTTAGTCATATATTAAAAACACCAGCGTATTATGCTAGATTCGACCAGATAAATAAGATTAGAGAGATTGATTGTCGTACTGATAGATTCAAAATGTCATTTTTCACCCGTAGGTACTATAAGAGAACAGAATAGGCAGCATAGCAAAGGGATAGGTAGGGGAAATATTTTAGAGTAATCTGTAGTGCATGATGTATGCATTAATCCCTTAAATACTATAGATACTAACAATCTAGTTGCCTGAGTCCTAATAGTAGCATGTTCCCATGTTTATAGTGCATGCTTGGTGATCTTCACCCCCCGCCACACACCCTCGCGGGCGCTTGCAGCGTATCGTGTAGATGTAGACAGATTTATAATTCATTAGATGGTGAAATACCTCCCAACCTCCAACATCACGTACTCAGAGAGAATATTTGATTTGGACAAGTTTATTCAGTAAGAGAGTAGGTATGAATTAGATTACCTAATAACGATCAAGATTAAAACATTCCTTATCTCAACTCCTTTTCACCGTGTAAATTGGATACGAATCGATGTCTTGGCAGGTGAATAAGACTTAGCGCGTAAATACAGAAGATGATGAGTCTCCTGCCTCTTGGGGAAGATTTTTATGGAAAATCCCTAGCATTTTATATATTTTCCCCATGACTACATGCCAAAAATTTCTCTTTTCTTCACGCCAACATATTACTTACTTCATTTAATCCTATCTTCATATCAAACGCCTTTCTTTATCCATCATCTTCCTCCGTTTCGCAGAATTTCTACATTCATTTGCGGTCTCCAGTGTACCATGGTTCCTAATTACCTGTTTCATCCACCCACTCTTCCTAATCCTGTTTCCGTCAACACCTTGGATTCTCTCCCACCATGATCAGCGCTTCATCATCCGTCTACTTATCCGCCCACCATACTTGTCCAAGTCTCCACGACACCCACGCCTCAATAGTCTCCAATCTATTTCTTGTCATCTCGTCTCGAGTCCATAAAACGCCAAGTTCACCACCAGACTCTTCACCTCCATATTCTATGGTTAGGTTTCTCTTCTACTGGCAAACGTTTGCTTATCCCAGGCGATTTTTTTAACTTCAAACGTTGCCGAAAACGCTACCTACTTGTAAGTAGTAAAACTGTTCTATCTGTTCCAGCCAATGTCCGCTATTACATTCAGCTTTGTCCTCTTCTCACTTTAGAATCTCAATATTTTAGTACTATTTTCAATTGTCTCAATCACAGAATAGCTGATATTTTGCTTGCAGTAGCAGGAAGGCAATTTTGCTGGGTTAAGTGAGAGATCAAAAATTAACGTTCTAGTAAGAAAAACGGAAGATGTTATTGTATATAGGAAAGGAAAAGAGCTCCCACTGATGAAATAATGTAAAGAACTGTTTTAGCTAGCAACCTGGTTGCATTCTCTAGTCTATTTATTACAGCAGGAGAGCAGCATGTGTGAGCATGAAGTCTAGAGGAATTTCCAGACGTACCACATGTGCAATGTGCGCACAATTCCAGCAACTGGCCGATAAAAATTTTGCCCCCACATGGTTGGGAGAGATTAAAAGCTACGAACTGTGCATTGCGATATTGCGTACACTTCATGTGGTATCAGTTTTAATTGTGCCAATTGATATCAAATCAGGAAGAGATAAGGCCTAAGTATCACGTAGATTGGCTCGTTCACGCAGTTTCATTTCTTGGTTTATGGGACAATTTTTTATGGAATAATACGCGAGGATACGTAAAAAGTTATTCTTTTCGCACACCGTAAGATACGATCAGAGGCAAATAATTATTCGACCAGTTGGTTAGGAAAAATGCCTGCTGAGGAATCTATAGTCCACTTGAAACGTGTACTTAACACCACCAAATCATATTAAGTGATTTTATTCTTGATTGCCTAAGGGGAATAAAAAGTTAATGCATTTAAAAAAATACTAAAGTAAGAGAATATGCAAAAGATAAATAAATCAATAACGGAATTAGATTGCATTAAGATAAAACTGCATGCTTTGTAAAATGCTGAATGGTAACGAGGTAAGTGTAACTGCGTTGCAGGAGGTATGAGATGGGAGACCCTTTCAAGTGCGAAGACAAAAGACTTTCGGTAAGGTGAACGGCTGACGACTTTTCCTCTGACACCGTGAGAATAGTTAATGCATATTGCAAGATTGTATTGGAATACTGGATCATAGAGATATGATCAGAGAAAAAGACTCCTTCACCGATAAATTAAAGCATTTGTTCTCCCTCCGCACAATTGGCGATCATAATAACATCAAGGCATGTCAATCCAAGACGACTTTATAAAGGGGACTTACCCTCAACATAATAATACAATATCACACACAGCACATCCCAAATTAATATAGATAAACCGAAGATACGATAGATATTAGAATAGCTACCGTGGACGTTCTATGATTGATGCATGTCTGCGTGAACCATTAATTCAAATAACGCATGTTTGCCGTATTTATTAAACATTTCCTTTCATGTACATTGAGAGGTGAAATTGGTGTTGTGAATCCTGCATGGAATTCATAGAAATCTCTTATTCGGTAGTAATGTAAGAATTAACGCTTGAAAGTAGTACCCATGCTACACACCGTTGAGGTGGCTTGCTAGGTCGTAGATATAAGTTGCCAAGATAAGTAGTTATAGTTGATAAGGTTGCTAGAGTAATGGCCTCCCGATCTCGAGTGTCTGGATTCTAATCCCGGCAGTGAGAGTTTTTTAAGTGCCATACCGGTCTCTTCTTGAGTATTTTGTGAAGAGCACATCTAGTGTAGTACTCCGCCCGTCTGATGAGATGTAAAGCAGTGGCTCCTTTCGTGAATAGCACGCTGAGCTCGTCAATGGGTTTCTCTACAACTTTCATACACATTTTCATCTACTTGATACCCTGCAAGCCATCTCGAGGGTGCGTAGCAAGGGCTGATTCATCACCAAAATTCATTGCGTAAATGAAATAAAATTGACAACATTATTTAATCAGAGAGGTATGTTAGTTATGCATCATAAAGTCACGTGTAATTAAATAATTATATGGACACATTAATATGTTTGTTAATGGGTTAAGCATATTTAGAATAGAATGAGTAATGATTCCCATTCTCCACACTTTCTCCATTCCATTGGCAACACACAACGGCATATAATAATTACAGCAAAAAAGATGACAGTGGCGTAAATAGAGAAAGACCTGATTCTGAGATTCCTCGGCAAGGAGTCCTTTACTTCTCGTAGAATTCTTCAGTATTGGAGAAATAATATGTTGATGTCAAGAATCAAAATCCAGATAATCTATCGCATTTCGTCTTCTCTGATAGAGAGAGTTCACCATAGGAGAAGAGATGGTCATTAAAGATAGGCTAATATAATTGAACTAGCAGTATTGAATAAAATGTAGCGGGCTAATGATATGGGCCCAATTGCTTTGTAGGGAATTAACGTTAAATTAAATATTTAGAAAAACGTAATAGAAAAGCCACTGAACCAAAAAAACATAAGAAAACGCCCGCATGAGTCGAGGTCCCTAGGTCTCCGAAATCGACGGGTCATTTTTCTCCAACATTTATTGAGCACGGGCTTCATTTCTCACTTAAAGTCGTATTTTCTGTGTTAGGTGATTACGAAAATAATAAGGTGGGTCTGCGTCTTGATCTCATTTCTTGGAAAAGCTGTGGTCTGCTATCAGCGTCTGAGGAAATGACGCATATATGGTATGATATATTTAAAAAATGCGCTCCCCTTTCGTGGTCCCCTTATCTTTGCATTACGCCACTGCAATTTCAAGCACGACTTGCAAAAAAGAAGTGTTGATAGGGACGCAACGCTTTAGATGGCGTGATCCGAAATAAAACCCACACCTTTAACCGCAAGTGCCAAACACACGAAAAAATTTACGTTTTCCTCCAGCCACGACTCGCTACCTTATTTTCATCATCAGAAAATCCGTAGCGTGATCGGAAAGAATGCACCTTTTTCCGAAAGTGTCAAACACACGCAAAGTTGACTTCCGAAGCACGACATGAAAGAAAAAAAGAAATCATTAGAAAATCCGTTTCGTTTCTCACTTTTTTCTCAGTGGTTCCAGCTAACAAAATGTTGATCTCCCTCCACAATCGATTGATTTCAGAGCTCTCTCTCTCTTCACTAGCGAAAACGTCTGCCGTGTTTTTACGACCCGAAGCCAAATACGCCCGCATGAGTCGAGGTCCCTAGGTCTCCGAAATCGACGGGTCATTTTTCTTCAACAGCAACCATGCTTCATCAACACCAATAGGTAGAAATTCTGAAGATTCAGGCGATATGGAGTGGAAGCGAAACATGATAACACAGAAAGAAAAACACGAGCCAAATCCACAAAAATAAACTTTACTACGACCCGGGTTTCACTGTATTACAGCATCGTCAGGTAGCGTACATCAAAGATGCACCAACATATATATGAAAGAACCGTAATGGGGGGGAAGGGAGGGAGGAAAGGGGAGGAGCGTGGGAGTGGACGGTTATTGGTGGTAAACAGAAGTGACCAGTGTGGGGAAAAGGAGTGTGGGAGACGTGGGCAGGAGACTACACACTGGTCATTACACTGGTCACTTCTGTTGACCACCAATAACCGTCCACTCCCACGCTCCTCCCCTTTCTCCCTCCCTTCCCCCCCCATTTCGGTTCTTTCATATATATGTTGGTGCATCTTTGATATACGCTACCTGACGATGCTGTAATACAGTGAAACCCGGGTCGTAGTAAAATTTATTTTTGTGGATTTGGCTCGTGTTTTTCTTTCTGTGTTACCAATAGGTAGGTTAAAGTACAGATTAAATCTATTGAATAGATTTAAAAACGGATAGCTTTAACACAGATATGAGAGCATAAAACCCCCGCGAAAGCTAGGATTTATAAAAAGAGAACTGGGAAATGTGATGAGAAGGCATAAGAGCAAAGTCACTTTTCTCTATTGAGGCCCAAACTCGAGTATGCAGCCAGTGTATGAGACCCGAATGAATTAGGTTTCATCAGAGAACTAGACAGTGTGCAGCGTAGAGCAACAAGGTTCATTAAAGGGTGTTAGAATAGGTTAAGTAGTGTATCAGAATTAATACAAGAATTAGGGTGGGAATCATTATTAGATCATAGGTTAAAATACAGATTTAATCTGTTACACAAATTTAAAGCGGATAGCTTTTCTGAAGATGTTAGATATGTATTAAAAGACCAGCGTATTATTCTAGATTCGACCAGAAAAATAAGATTAGAGAGATTGAGTGTCGTATTGATAGATTCAAAATGTCATTTTTCTACCGTACTATAAGAGAATACAATAGGCAGCATAGCAAAGGGATAGGTAGGGGAAATATTATTAGAATAGCTATTATAGACTATTCTGTAGTTCATGATGCATGTATTAACAACCAATCCCTTATTACTACGTAAATACTAAACATCTAGCTAAATTGTCCCAATTATCTAGCATTTTTCCATGTATTAGCCTGTTTGTATCTAAGTAGTGCATGCTTGGTGATCTTCACCCCCTGCCACACACCCTCGTGGTGGCTTGCAGGGTATCGTGTAAATGTAGATTGATGCATGCCTAATTGATAATCGGCAATCGTTTTTATGTAATTCCTTTCATTTCTATGTAATTCTTTTTTATATGTTAATTTTTTAGTTAGTTTATTTCCTTTTGGTTTTTCTATTATTTTCTTTTGGATGGTCGTAGTGATCAAACATACGTAAAGAAGACATTCTTAGAGGAGAGGCCCTATTGTATGAAGGTTGATACCTATGAGTTGAATAATGATAGAGACAAGAGTAATTAAAGTTCAAGGTGATATAGGAATTTAATTTTACTAATCGCTTTGACACGATAAGATGTAGATGAATATAATACCCTGCTAGCCACCACAAAGACGTGTGGCAGGTGGTGGCACGTCATCCTCGTGGCATTCTCGCAATTCACTGTAGTAGTTATAGCGGCACCTCTGGGATGGAGACCGATAGCTAACATCATTTGCGCTATTTAGGATTGGTAGGTTTTTGGATGAAGGCAGGAATTTTTCAAGGAACTGAGGAAAGGACAAGAGAAAGCCGGCGTCGAACTTATCCTCCCCTTCAGGAAAGGTGCCAAAGGGTCCACATTTTAACTTCCCATCCAACGGTCGGAGCACTTAGCTTGGAGAACTTTCCACGCAGCACTCAAGTTAGGAGCGGTACAAAATCTCTGTCACACCCGGACTTCGAACACTGATCCTCGGGTTGGGAGGTCGGTTCTCTAGGTGCCACACAAACACGATTCAACTTGAACTGAGTAATATATTAGGGCAGGGCAGTCTACCCCACTATCTGGATCGACTTGAAATGCAGAACGCTGCACATCAAAGTTGTACGCCACAGTAGGAATCTGTTGCAAGAGTCCGGAAACCTTAAATAGAAAAACTCATGCTCCCATTTCTGTATATATTCGATTTAGCATGGCAATAATAATTATTTGCGTGAGGATGGCGACAGCTCAAATTATTTGCACCATTTAGGTAGAGGCAGGAATTTTTCACAGAACGCAGGAAGGAAGGAGAGAAATCTGGCGTCGGTATTAGCTTGCTCTTAACGAATGATGTCTAACTTCCCATCTGACGGACGGAGTACTGAACTCGAAGTGCTCTCCACGTAGCACTCAATTGGGGACCTCTTCCACTGCCATAATTCAGATCCGGAAATTTAGAATGTGAATCAACAGTAACCCGATCCCCGGAATAAAATGCAGGAAATATGCTAAGGAACTTCATTCTGCCTCCAGTGATTCCTCATTTGAAGTCTTGATCGAATTTAACAGGGGAATCAAAAAAATTCGCTTCTTTTCGCTGTTAAGTTTCTTTCGCTATCTACATCCCGTGAAATTGGGCCTCAGCTCATAACAATGGGCGTCTGTCGCTCGACGTCTGTGCAGAATGGAATATCGCTGCTGGCACGTGTTTTAGCGCTTATCTCAAGATAGTATGTCCACTAAAAATAAGGCGAGAACGAAAAGGTTGCCACGGCCAGACGTTTCAAAATATTTCCACTGTGATTTGTTGGTTTCTCTTTATCGGCTTCATCACCAGTCAAGTGCAAACGGAAAAGTCTTTGACCAAAGACTTCCCTCTTCTCTTGAAGGATAAACGGCGTATCGTGAACGAAGAGGGCGAGATATTGCATTGCGATCGTCACTGCATTTCCTGGCTAGCAGGCATTCTATGACAATGGAGTATTTAGTTTCCAATGCATGCCGGCGTAAGTTGCTCACAGGTACCAGGGAACAACATGCACTCAAAATCACTCTCAAAAACTCACAGTTATGACAGTATTTTCAACTTCTCCGTTGGTATTTCCTTCAGCAATTCACATCCGTTTTATGAAACAAATAGTATACAGTATTGCTGCTCTCAAAGGTTTTATTTGAATGAGTTCTGATTTACCCAGTTATCAACGTTATCACCAATATGAGATAAACTGAAACTTATCATTAAAAATTTCTTTCGTTAGAAGGGTGAAATTTTTCTACAGTTTATAATAATAACACAATCATAATTTCGACCTTGATCACATAACTATTCTTAATGAATCATTCATTTAATCTGATATATTCGTTAAAAAACTGAATAAATTTTCCATTACATTGGTTTAATAGACAGCATAATATAGCCAAGGCACTCGTAGTTGAGTCATGTATTTTCCGAAATGGGGGCGTTTACTCGGAACCGAAATTGCAATTTTTTTCACGAAATTGTTAGATGGAAACAAAAAAAAAAAGAATTTTAGTGAAAAAATTAATCTTCTAGCCACAACCATTGACTTATAAATCAAAAATTAAAATAAGAAAAAGGTGACGCCCACCGAAAGACCTGCTGTGATAACATTTAACGTCATTTTCCTCCCGTCCTTGACTGCTCTTAAGCGGAGGGAAGGGAGTGGAGGGGGGTTCTCGGAAGGTCTTCTCGCACAGATGCTGTCGAAATCGCTCCCATTGGGAGAGCCAGCTGTGTCCCCCCATTTGCGATAAGGCAAAGTAGCTTCGCGGGCTCAGTTGTGATTGGATGAAGTCGATATACGTCAGAGGTTGCACCACACCCACTTTTCCGCAAGGGTTAAAAACATTAGTTTTTCGCTGCTCATAACTCGAGAAATAATTGACGGATCAAAAAACGGAAAAATACGCGTATTTTTATTTTACAAACTCTATCATATTTGGCAATAAAAATATGGTAAACGACCGCATTCTCAACGAAAGACTGTAGGGAATAGTTACAAAAATATCACTTCCACAAAACCCCATGACTTTGGGAATGGAGTGGGTTTCACACTAAAGAAAACCCCTTTGCCTATAATTTTAAAGCTTATTTTGCACAATATTGACGTTGTTTGAATAGACACGAATGTGGAAAAAGAATTTTAATATTTTATAATCACTCTAATTTGAATATATTCAGGAGGAATCACATTCGAAATATTAGTGGGACAGCGTTGAAGAGAATAAAATTTAATAATGAAAAAAAACTTAAAGTCACAAATATAAAATTTATAAGTCACTTTATAAATCGAACTAAAAATATTTTACCAAACAAGTCAATTTTCAGCACTTACATGTCATTGCCAGGTTGAATGTAAGTGCTGACATCCCGATCGTACAATATAATAAAAGATTTCTATCGTGTCGGCCCTAGTAACAAGGTTGATATCGCGCCGGCTTGGTTAACCAAATGTCTTGGACTCGGATCCCTCCTTGGGTATGTATTTTTGTCTTAGAATTAAGCCACTAGGATAGGTGGTGCGACAAGACCTTATGCATTGGAGCACCCAAACTCCAAGACTACCATTAAGTGACCGAGTTTCTTTTCACAGCACAATGGAGTAAGTTCACAAAGTGAAGCCTGAGACCGTTTATTTCATGGAGCAAAACGTAGTTAGTCCAAAAACGAATTTTTTTAATACGACCGGTTTTGACGATGCAACAATATCTTCTGGCGAGGTTGTAGTCTTGAAACCGGTTAAACATTTCGTATGTAGAGGAAATAAGTTTTATTTCACTAGGCAGATCCGCTTGCATGAAGTTTAGCCAAAAAAAACGTCTGCTTCAGACTGGAATTTATTAAATGGATTGGATTATGATTGAACTTAATTTGGGGACTGAATAAAATACAAGGGAAAGCAGCATTCTTTCAACAAACTCCTATGAACATAAAAAAGTGTCAGTGGTGAATTGGGAGAGCTTGATTGGGAAGGTCTACAGTCTGTAATATCTACAGACTGGAAGGTTGTTCGCACGATTAAAGTTAGGTTTACTAAAAAAAGTTCAAATCATACGATTTCGAATTTGGCACTGGAGAAATATTTTTACCCCCACACTACATCATAGTCATTATAGGCTGCAGTAGTTGAAAAGTATCAGGAAATGCTTGCTAAATAAAAACTAAATCACCTTTCCCCTGTAATTTTCTCTTGGTTATTAAAGAATAAAAAAGACACCATGAAGAGAACACATGGCAAACCAGTACAAAGCAATGAAAAAAGCACTTGATCTAACAATAGAACAAGAAGAAGAAGTGATAGTACTAAAAATCAAGAGATAAGATAAGTTATCTATTTATAAAAGGTATCTGTCATGAAAGACATGAATGAGGGGAAGACGCCACGTCAGGAGCGGATGGGATACCGGAGGAGTTACTGAAGTGCTGAAAAGAAATTAAATGAAGGAGATGACATTCTTATGCAATAAGATATATCGAGTTGAAGTATGGCCGCGGGAAAGAAACATATGAAGAGTATGGAACAATTATTCTCGTAGCAGCTAAAATACTACTTACGACTTTTAACATAAAACTTCATAGGACTACGATAGAAAATGTTGCAGAACAGTTTGGGTTTAGGAGAGTCATAGGGACCAGAGATGGAATAGGAGTTGTGTAGGGCATAAGAAAAGGACACTCATCATCATCATCGGTCAACGATCCAAGGATTGGTTTGACGCAGCCCTTCACTCAATTCTTCTATCGGTCAGCATCTTTATGCTAGCGTAATTCCTCCATTTTACATCATTCATAACTTGCTCCATATATCTGTTACGAGGCCTTCCTTTTCAATTCTTCCCGTTCACTTTTATCTCGATGATAATCTTCATCAGGCCATCGTGTCTTAAGAAATGCCCGATTAAGTTGTCTCGTATTCTTATTAGAGTTTTCAGCACGCTTCTCTTTCCTCCCACTCTTCTTAAGTCTTCTTCCTTTGTCACTCTGTCGATCCATTTAATCTTAATCATTCCTCTGTAGCACCGCATTTCGAATGATTTCACCCTTTTCTTTCCGCTGCTGTCATCGCCCATGCCTCACTGCCGTAAAGAAAAATGCTCCAGATGTACGTTCTGATGAATTGTTTTCTTACTTCTACGCTTGTATTTCAAGCTGTAAGTATATTATTCTTTAGATATAATGCCCTCTTTGCCTGGGCTATTATACTCACTATTTCTTTCTTGCTTCGTTCATCGTTGGTTACTCGGCTTCCCATGTAACAGAACTCTTTCACTTCCTAAAGTTTTTGTTTTCCTAGTTTAACTTTGGTTGTGGCCTCTTCTCTCTTGCTATACACCATTGTCTTAGTCTTTTTATTATTGATCTTCAGCTGATATCTGGCCATTTTCTTTCCCATGGTTATTAGTCTTATTTAGATCCCTCTATGTCTCCGATATTAGTGCGATGTCATTAGCGAATCGCAGCATGCTAATTTTTTCTCCGTGGATGTGCACTCCAGAAGACGTCTGTTTGATTTCATTGATGACTCTATCAATGTAAACGTTAAAAATTACGGGAGAAAGTGAAAAGCCTAGTCTCAATCCTTTCCTTATTTTTGCTTCCTCACAATCAGGTCCAGATTTAATCACAGAGAATTTGTTTTTATACGAACTGTGGATAATTCTACGGTCATTGTAGGACATTTGAATTCCTTTTAAAATTTAAGCATTGAATTCTAACCCACGTTGTCAAAAGTCTTCTCTAAATCCACAAATGCAATGAACGTCGGTTTGTCCTTCTCCATGCTCTTCTCTATGAGCAGCCCAGGGGCCAATATTGCTTCTTTTGCCCCCTTGCTTTTCCTGAATCCGAATCGATCTTCATTCAGGTACTCCTGTTACTTTCATATATTATTATGTAGATGATCCTGGTCAATATCTTCCATACATGTGTCGTCAGGCTTATAGTCCAAATATTTTCGCATTTCTCCCCTCTCTTCTTCTTGGGATAGGAATGATGGTGTATTTTCTCGAAGTCCCTGGGTATTTCTCCTAACCAGTACATGTCGCAGATGTTTCTTTAAGAACGGGAAAAGGATACCAGGAAGAATTTTCCAATACAATTTTGAGGATCAACATGTATTTGTTTCTATACAATGGTTTCATATGTGAAAAGTGGGAAATGTTGATGATCACATTGGGGAATATATTGGAGGGCCAGGAGGCCGCTAAGTATTCCCCATTTAGGACAAATAGCAACCATAAGAATAAAAAATCAGAGAAGAGAATGGTTTTATGTAGGAATAGAGAAACGCCAGAGATGCTGCTGGTCACCAAATTTCTTTAATAATTACGCTGCACTAATTGCATTGGAGTGCTGAAAAGTGACCTTTATCTCCTTTCCAGCACTTCGAAGCAATATGTTCTTCATACATCGGGGGGATGAGAGTGAAATTCAACAGATTCTCTAATGATGTAATACTGATGGCGTAAAATATGAGAGAACTAAAGGAATGGTTAAAATAACTAGAGTATGGAAGGGAGACATGTCTTAAGGATATATCATAAGATGATTGCCTACCAAATGCGTGAGACTACTAGTAGAGCAGATGGAAAGGTAGGTGCAGATATTGCGGAGTACTGGAGAAGCAAGAATAAAGTGAGAGTAAAGATAGGGATGGCGTAGGAAGCATGCGGGGAAAGAGTAAAATGCTGAGTTGTAACGTTGATGTTCATCAGAGGACAAGATTGGTGAAATACTTAGTACGCAGTGCCTTCCCCCACAGTTGCAATACAACTGTTCGTCGAAATGTGTTTATCTATATCTACTGACTACACTGCAGGCCACCTAGATGGTGTGACAAGGCGTGAATCGGAACCCAACATGTACTAAAATTTACTTATACAATCTACCTAATGAGAACTTTCTGTGAATATCATACGGTGCATTATACATTCTACTTCTCATTCAAAATGTATAGAAACATTTGAGAAGTACTACAAACACGCATTATACATATTTATATTTTATGCAGACATGTTTAAATTCTAAATATATCCCAATTTTAATTTTTTCCTGTCTGTTTCATTATTGCGCATTAGTCTAATGGGTGCCATTACATTTCCATGATAAGGTTAATTTAACTTAAGAGGCATCATTTTGTAATAAGTTTGATGGCGCCATGGTCTGCTGTTGTTTGTGATTAGAAAGAGGGAAAAGATGAGGAAAAGAGTTGATATTGGTGATATTTTTAAGAATTGAGAAATAAATAAGGCACTGAAGAGATGGTATCACGTCCAACACAATCTCAGTAACATTAGGAGTTCCAGTGGGTGGAGTAATCAGCCCGCCTTTATTTATTTACCACATCAACGATTTGGGTGCCGTAGTTAATAGCAAGCATAGACTCTTTGGAGACGATGCGGTAGTGCACAGGTGTAGACCAAATGAAGAAGATAAGGAATCAGTAAGAGTGGTGTGACAAATGGCAAAATTAAACTTTAAAAAGTGTGTATCTATTAATTATGGAAGAGGAATAATTCGTTAGAGCGATCCCATAACATTAGTACCACGACAACCGAAGCCATTGAAACCATAAGGTACTTAGGTGTAACAATCACAAAAGATTTATCGTGGGGAAGACACATCAGGGAAATATGCGGCCGAGCGAAGAGAAAGCTAGGATATATAAAAAGAGTCCTTGGAAAATGTGATGAGAAGACAAAAGAGCGATGTTACTTTTCACTAGTTAGGCCCCACCTTGAGTATGCAGCCAGTGTATGGGATTCGAATGAATTAGGTTTGATCAGAGAACTAGACAGTGTGCAGCGTAGAGCAGTTAGGTTCGTTAGAAGGTGTTATGATAGGTTGAGTGGTGTTTCAGAGTCAATACAAGAATTTGGGTGGGAGTCATTATCAGAGCGTAGGTTAAGGTACAGATTAAATCTCATAGAGAAATTTCAATCGGATAGCTTTACTGAAGATGTTAGTCACATATTAAAAACACCAGCGTATTATGCTATATTCGACCAGACAAATAAGATAAGGGAGATAGATTGCCGTACTGATAGATCCAAAATGTAATTTTTCCCCTGTATTATAAGAGGACACAAAAGGCAGCAAAGCAAAGGGATAGGCAGAAGAAATATTCTAGAGTAGTCTGTAGTGCATGATGCATGTATTAATCTCTTAAATACTATAGATACTAACAATCTAGTTGCATAAGACCCTATAGTTGCTTGTTTGAATGTCAATAGTGCATGCTTGGTGATCTTAACCCACTGCCATACACCCTCTCGGTGGCTTGCAGGGTATTGCGTAGATATAGATGTAGAATAAGTTATATATGCATTAAAACACCAGCGCATTATGCTAGATTCGACCAGATACATAAGATTAGAGAGAGATTGTCACCGATAGATTTAAAATGTCATTTTTTCCCTGCACCGTTACATAACATGATAGAGAGCTCATTAAAGGGACAGGCAAGTGAAATAATGTTACAGCAGTCGGTAGCATATGATGAATATATTAACATAACTAATCCATGCATGATATGTATTACAGATAGTGCGCAAATACTGATAGTACCTACAGATAAGTAGATAAATGCCATTGTAAAAGATTATCCATTCACTACTATGTAAATTCTAACTATCTAACAGCATGTGTCTATTGACTACCATGCTTCCATGTGGTAGCCTAGTTGCATGTCGGTGATGCATGTTTGGTGATCTTCACCCCTTACCGTGTGACCTTATATGTAGCATATTTCTATATGGTAGCCAAGTTGCATGTTACTAGTGCATGTTTGGTGATCTTCACCCCCTGCCACACACTCCTGGTGGCTTGCATTCAAAATAGCATTTTTCCCCCGTACTATAAGAGAACAGAATAGGCAGCATAGCAAAGGGATAGGTAGGGGAAATATTTTAGAGTATTCTGTAGTGCATGATGCATGTATTAACCCCTCAAATACTATAGATACTAACAATCTAGTTGCATGAGACCCTATGGTTGCTTGTTTGCATGTTAGTAGTGCATGCTTGGTGATCTTCACCCCCTGCCACACACCCTCGTGGTGGCTTGCAGGGTATCGTGTAGATGTAGATGTATATGTATATGTTACCCAGAACAATTTTTCCAAACCCAATCTACGGTTTTCAGTCAGGGGCAGCCTTTTATCGGGCTGCTTCACAAACCGTCTGTGACCACAAGAGAGGGCGTTAGGAGGGGCGTAGGAGGAGACACTTCCCGTGTATTTTTCCTGCATGCCGGCGTCACGTGAAACCTAGCGATCTCTAGACATCCCCGGGACTGTTTGCATAGAAGATAACGGCCCGTGGGAACGTGAGCTTTTGGTTTCGGCCGAGCTGGCGTAGATGCGACGGTGAGGAGTTCGTCGTTTCGAATGCAATCAAGGGTCTGCCATCGGGAAAATATCACGAACAGGGCCGGCGGGCAGCGAGAGTTGTCTTCGGGGGAGAGGAGGGCCAACGCGAGGCCTGGGTGGGAAACGCTTACGCCATGTTTGCACGTGGGCCCTCATCCCGTTCATCTTTTCTCGGTTTTAAAAATTTTATCTTAATATTACCCCAGGTAGTGCGTATGCTTGCTTAGAAGGGTGGGAAGGCTCGAAGAGGGAAAAACCGATGAAATGAGAGTTGTCATTTGATGGTTAATTTGAAAACATTTAGGGGATTCCGGTTTATTATGGTAGACTGGACCATGAGGATAAAATTAGAGAAATTGCTGAACATTTGAAAAATACATAGTACGTAATGATTTTTTTTGGAGAAAGAATAGTCCTCCTCCTAACACTTATTACAGGTCACACGTCACCCTTAACAGGTGACGTGCGGTCTGAGAGACCGCTGCGTTTTTAAAATTATGAATATTTTCAAAATGACTATTTTAAAATGTCTATAATTCTCGTTAGCTTCATATTTTTGTATAATAAGGATATAACACTCTTAAAATTTAAAGTTTGTATTATTTATTTCTGTAAATTTGCAACTGAATTCGATTAGCGGTCTGAGAGATCGCAAGTCACTAAATTGGAAAAAATCAGTAAACGTAATGCTGGTGGACATGATTCAAAAAGTTATTTAAAACAATTCGTAGTAATTTTTCAAGTATAATAATAATTAATAATTTGTAAGGAAGCATTTTTAGTTACACAAAGTGGATAATAAAGTACTTAATTTTTCTAAAATACATTGAGTAAGAATAAATGACTATTCAAGTCGTTGCTGAAGGCGAACGCAAAACAAATGAAATCCTGTTTTTATTGGAAATATTATATATTTTGTTCTTTAAATGTTAAGATTCTTATAAATTTTATAAATAATTACAATAAAACAGTGGTTAATTTCTCTACCCCTTGCAGGCAGTACGCATGTAATGTATTTACCAAAAATGACGGAACCCATTGAACCCTGAAATTTCGCGCGCCCACGCCTGGAGTGCAACATTCATTTGTGCCTTCCTTTTGGCTGTCGGTCTCCCTTTAAGTATTTGGGGTTAGTACATCTAAGCATCGAGTTTTACCGCCAGAAGAAATAAAGGGACCGATGCTGTTTCAAAATGTATTTTCCTAGCAAGCCCGCCAAGTGTGGTTTGAAAATGATGTGTTTGACTGACGCCGAAAACAGTTACTTGTTTAACGCATATTTGTACGCATGGAAAGACACAGATGAGATAGGTTTGTCAGAGAAAGACAAAAAAGGTATCAAAATCAACCCAGTCAGTTCTTCGTCTCTCTGAGCCAATCATGGGGTCCCACAGCGGATAATTGGTTCACATCTATTGAACTGGTACAAAAATTAAAAGAAAAATAGCTGACGTACGTTGGTACAATCAGGAAAAATAAAAGGGAAATACCTTATGATTTTGCGCCATCGAAAGGGCCCGAAGTAGGCTCTTCACTTTACGGATTCTCGACCAACATGACTAGTATCCCATGTCCCCAAAAGAAAGTTTTTGCTTAGTTTCATTGATGCACTACAGGGTGAGTGACGATATAGAGTCAGCGAAACCAGAGGTTATTGCATTTCACAACGCGACTATGGGTGGTGTAGATACTTTAGACAAAATGTACTGTAGCCACACATCCGGCCGAAGGACAAGGAGGTGGCCAATGGCAGTATTTTTCAGAATATTAGGCATTTCCTTTGTCAACTCTTTTGTGCTTCAGCAGTCTGCGAAAGATAAGAAAGATATGACACGATTTAATTTCATTAAATCGATAGCTGCAGATCTTGTCAGACCCCATATAAGAAGGAGAATGTCAAATCTTAGACTCCCGAGACAGGTACGATTAAGTATTGCGCAAATTCTCCATCTATCGTTGGAAGAGGCTGAAGAAGTAGAAAGGCTCGGGAAGCGGACAATATATAGACTGTGCCCGCCATGAAAAAAACGGAAAACCTCTTTCTTATGTTTCCGATGCAAAAAGCCTGTGTATTTGGAATGCATGAAGAAAATTTGTAAAGACTGTGTGAAAACGGAGATATGAGAGCCATTGTGAAAAAATGTAATTTTAATCACCTGCAGAATGCATCAAGAAAAGGAATAAACGAGATAAATTAAATTGTTTCTTATTATTTAGCCGTCGTACTTTAACATTTAAGGCCTTATTTTTAAATCTGGCCAAATATTGATACTTAAAAACGATAATTATAACTCAAGTCTTTTTGACATAAGTTTTTTGGTCCTGTTTCAAATTACTATTTTTACCGAAAAATTGGTTCGTATTGGTAATGCATAAAATTAAATATAAGTTTTAGAATAGTTAAGCAGATAAAGGAACATTAAACTACGCATTAAAAATGGCGTTGCAACATTTTATGAATATTTGATTTATTGCGGTCTCCCAGACCGCACGTCACTGGTTGTGTAACAGAAATTGCACGTCACTGGTTAAGGGTTAAGAACAACAAATTACCAAACGTTGAATCCATCAAATCTCAAATTTAAACCTCGGAATAAACCCAGAAAGCTAAGTAGTGTGATTTCCCGTGTAAAGTCTCTACTCTATACTGCACACGGCACACGAAAAGGAACGCCACACTCTGTTGTATGAATTCCACACGCCGTTACACTTGGTACTCTGTGAGCTCCGCTACCGCCGATAAAACCGAATTTAGGGTTGAATACTGTAGCTTCCTGGCCAGAGTGCAATATTGAATGGTTCGGAAATGATAACTGCGACAGATTAGGATGATTCTAATGGGACAAGAATGCAGTGAAAGTTGACGAGGGTGGTTTGATGAGTAACTTGGTGACGTATGTAAACAATGATTCTTTTCAAAGAAAGCACTTGACTTTTCAGCATAATGTCTTCAAATTTTAGCACACTTTTCCCCAAGATTCTCCAAATCATTTATGTACAAAATCGGGTTTTCATGAGGCGCTGGAAATACACATTCACGTCATCCATGATCTCAAGTTTTTTATCATCCAAGAAGATATTCAGCTTCAGAATGAATGGTAGACCTAGGAGCCAAATCGGGTGAATAAGGATGATGTGTCATAGGTTTGAGAATCAATTTAGCCAGTTTGTAATGAGAAATAGGGCTGGAAATTATTGGATAATTGCAATGACGGAGTTGTGCCATTTTCCTGAATTTTCGAGGACATTTATTTGCTACGATAAGCTTCATTTTTTTCATAAGTGATGCTTATTATATCACAGGGATTGTATTTACCTTCCCTAGTTAACAGAGAATGAATCCATTAGCCGCATAACACCGAGACAATCGCCTTACTGTTAATAGGCACGATCCTTTGGAGCAGAATCCACTGTTTGGGTTGCTGATTTGTTTCTGATGAGTAAGAGGGAATTTGCATTTTATTCATCGTCCATTAACGTCTTCAAAGATTCATTGAATTCGTCAAAACGCCGCCATGCAGTCGCTTGATATTCCCTTTCGAATCCGAATTTGCACTGGCGGGAGCAGGCACGGTATTCGCCTTGCAAAAGGTTTTATCATGTGCACTTTATTACGTAAAATGAAGTTGAGCCACTCAATCAAAATTCCCATATTCTCTGCACTTTCATTTGCCTACTGGCCACAGTATATCTCACGCTTTAGTTATGATTTTTGGCGTGACAAATGTTTGGACCTCCATGTGATTTTAATACTTTTCCGCACTTGAACTCACCAAATCCATATTTAACGAACCACAAATAACCATTAATTCATATAGCGAATCCACATGTACAGTAAGTTGAATCTTTCGACATTCAGGCTTAATTATAACCAGAGCATACACTGATGTGAATATAATTCATATTTTAGTGTGAAGATTCGTCTTTCGGAAATCCAAATTTTTGGAATGAATTCTTTCTCCTGAAACCCAAATCCTACCCAAAGGAAATCAATGGATCGATTTCACTTTCCTTGATCCCGTCTAAAGAAATTATTTCCATTACACCTCGAGTCATAACTTTGCAAGCATTCAACTGACACCTAATACGCATGTTGTTAATAACTACTAAGGAAATTGACCAGATGTAAAATTTTCGGTAATAGGCAAGAAAGGATTAGATGGTAGTAAGATTTTTTTCCTCATTGCTCTTAATAGCGAGTAGGTGTATTGTAATTGCCAAAGGTAAAAGGATTCCTGGTCCGAGAACCAAGCCAAGTGCCTTGGGCTTGACGGGCCGCAGACCAGAAGCTGGAAGCAGACCACAACGCTAGAAAGAATTCCTGATACTAAAGGTAATTTGTAGTAAGGTAATTATTATTATTATTTTTATTTAATGTTCTGTGACATTCTGTCCCCTGGAACAAATACAACAAATAAAATAGTAATTTATACATTTGCCTCAAGAGCAAAATTACCATGCATAATTCAATTATTTTATACAATAGCTACGCAACACTAGCAAAACACAAAATTTTAATATTTCAGTCAAATGTTGAAACAGTATTTAACATCGACAAGTCTATAGTAAGGTTCGGGGAAAACTTCATTCTCTGCCAATTTCCACGCAATATATGGCGGTAAACAAATTTTATACGTGCGCCAAAAATTAAACTAGTAAGTAGCGATTATTCATGTCCATTTCATGTGATATAGCCTTATCTGCGGGCGAGCCGATGGTTCACCTCCCTCCACACGCATTTGAGGTGGCTCCCCGGGTGTTTTGTGGATGTAGATATACATGTGGTATAGTGCATATTCGGTGATATTCACCCCCTGCCACACACCCTCGCGGTAGCTTGAGGGTATTGTGTGAATATAGATGGACGTAGATGAAACTGAGGCGCAAAATGACACAGCAATCCACTCCCTTTTTTCTCATTAGTAGTGCATGAAAACGCAAAAAATTCATTAATTCAATTAACTCCGACTGGGTTAACACTCGAGGAGTTAGGAAAATATGCAGTGAATCAGCGTCAGCATTTATTTTTAAAAATAAACTCATCAGTAACATCTTAGGCTAAAATACGTTATAAACCTCTTGTAGAAATTTAAGGAAAAAGGTTCTCTGACGATGCTGAAAATATCTTTAAACACCACTATACTATGGCGGGTTAGGTAATGGAGGTCCAACTATAGATATAAACAGTGAGAAATAGATGTTCAACAATTCAATTTTTCCGTGCACGATTAGGTACAGCAATAGATCACCAAGAAGATACCGGGGGGGGGAAAATTGTAATTGAGCATTGCAGATTTTTGACCAGTATTTCTGAATGCCAATTGGTAGTTAGTGCATTTGTACCAACGGATAACATAGGTAGTAGCATGCTGTTATGATAAATTTAGGCTAACCTAACTAACAGCATGATATTGCGTGCTTGCTTTGCTATTTTTTTTAATTGTGAAGTAGACTAGAACATAATTATTGGTTGCACGTAGCTCCTGTATTGTAGCTCTTAGTTCCATGTAAGTAGTGCACGTTTGGTGATCTTTACCCCCTGCCACACACCCTCGCGGTGGCTCGCAGGGTATTACGTAGACGTAGATGCAAAGGCGTCTCAGACCGGAAGGAGAGGTACTATGATGGGAATGGGAAAGTAAGGCTGAAGAGTGGAGTGAAACCCGGCGTCGGCATTAAGTACTTGAGTGTGTGCAGCGAAGATCGGCAAGATTCGTAAAGGGACGGTACGATAACTATATGAGCGTAACCAGTCTATTAGATGAACTAAGATGGGAAACACTTAAATAATTCCAAGAAAATATTTTCACTGATGACGTTAAAATATTTTGCTACCTCCCACTTACCATATTGGACTGGACCATAACCACAAAATTATTGCCGAACAGACAGATTCAAAATGTTCTTCTTTCCTCGCACTATTAAGCATGAATAGCTGTAAATATACCCAATAGTAAAAATACAAATTTATCAGTATATAGCATGGGTAAAGGCATGTTGGTATAAGGACTCTAAGCTAACCCAACTAACAGCATGTTTTTGCATGAATGCTTTGCTATTTTTATATTTTTTTCAAATGCGGAATTTAGACCAGAATATAATTACTAATGCTTTTTATGCATGATATGTAATTCATATTTGGTGCGAATTCACCATAGGCCACACAACTTTGTGGTGGCTTGAGGGTACTATGTAGATGTATCATCTACATCTACATAATACCCTGCAAGCCACCACAAAGGTGTGTGGCAGGGGAAATGTATATTGAATTTGCTCTTGATATATGGAACTGATAGAAAACCCGTACTGTAGTAACTAATATTGGATTAGATCTCTTGTTTTCAATAAATGCCTGGTGACTTTTCACCCACTGCCAAGCACCCTTTCAGTGGATTGCGTGATATTATGCAGATGTAGCTGAACAGGTGTTTCACCTGGATAAGTCGTCATTATGAATTACACCTAGGTAAGCAAGGCGTGTCGTCACCACGCTTTCTGTCTCACACCAATCACTGCGAGTATAATTAATTTGTGTTACTGCGGATAACTTGAAATATTATCGGCGAATGCTTCCAACCCACGTTCCAATCACTTGTCTCTTTTATCGCTATAAATTGTACGGTGATCACCCCACCCTGGCGTTACAGCATTTCTGGCATCCGTGAAGAATAATAAATTAACAGTTATCAACCTATTAACAAGACGTAAATTACAATGTACGTGACTTCAAAAGCACTGCATCATAAAAATAAACGCATTTCTCGCAACTTAAAGAAAAACAAGAAACGTGCACAGTGAAAACAATGCGGGAAGTCGGAATAAATTGTAGCAAAAATTTAAACAGAAAAAAAGCGAAGGGTTTATAATGGAATGTACTTACGTAAGGATGTGGAAGTAGGCGTTGCTGGCTTGAATAATCGTAATCACCGTAGGAAATGGAGGTGATCAGGGAAAATGAGAGGTGTCACTTAGGAAATTAACGGTAGAAAAATTGAGTGAATGGGAAAGGAAAAACAACAGCTGCCAAGAGGTATGGAAATGGAAAGACGGAATCTAACTTGGCGAAGAAACAGAGAATGGGTGTGGAATAGCTTCCATAAAGTATCAATAAGAAATAATGGAAGTGTACTTCGCAATAAATTTTATCATTAGTCCCTTCATAAACTTCAACTCAGCGTAAAATTTTATGCTTCCGGTACGCAGAGCAAGCGCCAAAGAAAACTGCCAAAGAAAAAAAGTTTTTTAGATCGGTAATCGATCCACGAACTTCAAGTAAGTCCACTTGCCTTATGGATGTGTTGGTGCGCGCATTGGCCCAGCATGCCAAAGTTTCGTGGTTTGATTCTCGTTCCAGGATTCCTTTTTCATCTGGGAATTTTCAGCACAATTCATATCAGTGGACAAGAAAAGCTTGGCGTTGAGTAGAGGCTAGTCGGAGTTGGTCAGTTTGGTAACGCGCCGGCCAGATGACCCAAAGGTCGCTGGTTCGAATACCGCCTTGAACATTGCTGTTATGTCCTCTTATGATTAAGTTTAGGATTAAATTAAATTTAACTGAGAAAATCAACTGTTGTAGTTAGGGCACCCTACCTCTAATTCTACTTCAAAGAAATAAATAGTAACACTAGTGATAAGTGGTAGTGGTTTAATACAGGCAAAAAAAGTAAAACTGTCACGTTAATCATCTTTAAAAATTATTTCTTCGTTTTCCTCGTTTCCTCTGTGATTTTGTTGATTTCTCCAATTGCCCAAATTTCTTTTCACTTCCATCCTCATATGGCATTTGAAAAACACTATATTTGGCATAAAGAATGCATTTAATATTGTACACGTGTGTAAATATATGCATGGCAGAGAAAGTTGGCCAGTCAGCTGTTGCAACTGGGATATCAATCACAGAATGTGGAATTGGTGGTACCAGATTGAATTTACATAATCATTATTTGGTACTGTAAGAATGTATGAGCAACTGTCGTGCCCCAACGAAAACTTAGCTTAGCAATTAATCATTGTTATAACAGCAGGAGAAAAACTGGGTAACCAACCTAGTTTTCCTCTTTCAGGGTCATCCAAGATATATTAGAATGCATGAAGCTGGGAGCGGACTGGAAAAGCCAGTTTAGTGGGAAGAGGGTTCTGTGAAAGCTGGTTGGCATTATTTCCCATTGTTATATCGTCTGAGCTAGAAAAATACATGCTAACCATAAATTCCTGTTTCGGATTCAGAAATTATTAATTTCTCTAATCTCCGGGACATGATTATGAAAACAAAAATGAGAAGGCAATTGGCAATACCAAAAAAATGGAAAATATGACGCATATCTTATAAGGCAATTGGAAAATGTTTGCATTGCTTGAATGGAAATTACGATAACAGCAACTTTTAAGTATAACTTGCACCATTACTGGCGTTTTAATTCTCTCATAGTTGTCGATGAATTACATAAATATATGTACGCTCATGTTGAATTATAGCTGTTCCCACTGACACTTCGTATTCTCCTACATCTCTACAAATCACCATAGATTCATATATGTGTGGTAGGAGGTGAACTTTAACTAGTTATGCAAAATCACTGTCCACATCCACATTTAAACATACGCTACATCCTCCGCAAGGTACAGAAGAGGCAGCATAGCAAAGGGATAGGAAGGGGAAATATTTTAGAGTAGTCTGCAGTGCATGATGCATGTATTGATCCCTTAAATACTATAGATACTAACAATCTAGTTGCATGAGACCCTATAGTTGCTTGTTTGCATTTCGGTAGTGAATGCTTGGTGATCTTCTCCCCCTGCCACACACCCTCGCGGTGGCTTGCAGGGTATCGTGTAGATGTAGATGTGTAGACCAGAGGGTAAACCATCACCAAGAATGCATCAATGTCGTTAATTCAAAACTAATTTTACTTAATACAATAAGAGTTCCATTGCCAAATTTAAATAATACAACCAATAATACAACCATCTTTAAATTTTACACCCAACAAAATTAATTTGCATTAATGATGATAACAATACTAATGTAGCAAGTATGGAGAAAAACCTTCTCGCATATCTAAAAAATATTTTTGCATGCAAATCCGCTTCTAATAAAAATTGATCACCTCCTGTGACGGTCATTGCATACGTTATGTATAAATATTTGTCATTTCTTGATAATTATGCAATTCATAAATATATATCTAAAAGATAAGTTACTAGTTTCATAGAAAGGAATAGATTACTTACATTATTGAGATGGTTAGATTTTCGTTGACTATCTTGAGCTTAATCACTCTTTGGACTTCATGCATTCAACGTCAATGGGGTCGTTTACCATATTTTTTTATTGCCGAATCTGATAGAGTTTGTAAAATAAAAGGACCCGTATTTTTCCGTTTTCTGATCCGACAATTATTTCCCGAGTTATAAGCGGCGAACAACTGATGTTTTTAACCCTTTCGGAAAAGTGGGTGTGGTGCAACCTCTGACGTATATCTACTTCGTCCAATCACAACTGAGCCCGCGAAGCTACTTCGCCTTATCGCAAAGGGGGGGACACAGCTGACTCGGCCAATGGGAGCGATTTCAACAGCATCTGTGCGAGCAGACCTTCCGAGAACCCCCCTCCACTCCCTTCCCCCTCCCCTGAAAGCAGTCAAGGACGGGAGGAAAATGACGTCAATGTTATCACAGCAGTTTTTTCGGTGGGCGTCACCTTTTGCTTATTTTAATTTTTGATTTATGAGTGAATGGTTGTGGTTAGAAGATTAATTTTTTCACTAAAATTTGTTTTTCGTTTCCATCTAACGATTTCGTATGCAAAATTGCGATTTCGGTTCCGAGTAAACGCCCCCATTTACCAGACAGATCACGGTAGGCTGGAAAGAAAAATAAAGATTTCATTTGACGGAAAGGTTAGTTTAGTTTTAAATCAGTAAATTCATGGTGAGAAATCTCAGTCTACTCTGGATGCCCATATTTAACCAAACAAGGAGGACATCATCGTTTCTCGTCGGCGCAGTATTTACTTGGGGTAGTCGGCCTGGAGCTTAGTTCCTTTTCACTATTAAGGATAGGTTAATGCTGGGTGGAGATAAGATTTGTTTGCATTAATAATGATAACAATGCTAATGTAGCAAGGATGAAGAAAAACCTTATCGCTGAAATTAGTATACACTTAGCGCCAATGGGTCAACAGGTTAACGAGGCTTCCGAAGGACGGAGTTATGACCATTAGGTACTCCCCTCATGACACTCAATGGGATAGCAAAATGCAACTAAAATATCTATTTTTGCACTCTTTCTCATTTTCAACTAAATGATCATTCATTTTTCCTATATCATCTTTATTATCAACTTCAGGAGACACCTCCTTTGGCAAATTCATCGGGCTAATTCAGAAAGATCAAATTTCAGAAATGGATGGAATTAGCAAGATATTTAATATGCATTCACTGAGCGTACGATGTGAACTAATGATAACTATGATCACGTTAATAGGGCCGATATTTTATTAGGCTAAGAATGCAGTTCATATGCTTACATTGTAAACATGTTCGATGCATTCAATGTACATAAAACATATAAGAGGAATTGCTTTCGAGATTTCTTAGCATTATTTAGGAGAAATCACAAACATTATGCAAAATTTGTTGTGTCTCCTCCGGGCGATGACCGCTTCAAGTTAGGAGCTTTTTTCAATGTGGTTTACAACGCTTTACATGCTTGTACTTGGTTAAACTCAACACTGAAAAAGTGAATAGAGGCAGTGACAATGACTGTGCGTGAAGCCAGTATTTACAAGGTGCAAATCAGAAACACATTCTTGCACCGCATTGCAGTGTAATTTGTATGCGATGAGCATTGGTGTGGTCGTAATACAAATGTTTTCTTCAGAAATGTAATCACAAAGGATTCGAGCACTTAGTTCAACCGCCTATTCAATCGTTTACTGCATCCTTAAGTGGAGTGAATGAAGCCACATCATTAACAAACAAAAAATTATTATCATATTTATCCTTTCTTGATTTTTGAAAGGGCATAATCCGAGAACTATGTTTAAAAATATCCATAAATTAATGGAAACCAAACACCTAAACTGTGCAGATTAATACGGTAACCAAAGGTGGGTTCTTTATCCGTCCCACTGAAAGTGGCGTTATTACCTAAACAAGCAGTCACCGGCCGAAAATGGACCATCAATGATTACCGGTACCTTCAGTGGCAAGAAACTTCAACTACTACCATGATTTTCATAAAAGAGAACACAATATTTAATGGTTTGGCCATGGAAGAGAAAGGGGAAAAAAGGAGAATATATTTAAGCACATAAAATTTACACGCAAGAAATGAAGAAATTAGTGATTAGAGAAATGGTCTCCCACCTCGAAGATCAGGGTTTGAGCCCCGGAGGAGGTAGAGTTTTCAATGGTACACCGGTCTCCACTGGAAGGCTTTCTGGAGAGAACTTAAAGCGAAGTGCTCCGTCCGTCAGAAGGGACACCTCGGTGACTTCCGTTTAGAGCAGGCTAATGGTGACGTCGGGTTTTTCTCCACTCCTCGTTCATAAAGCAATCTGGGGACGTTTACCATATTTTTTATTGCCGAATATGATAGTTTGTAAAATAAAAAGACCCGTAATTTTCCGTTTTTCGATCCGTCAATTATTTCGCGAGTTATAAGCGGCGGAAAACTGATGTTTTTAACCCTTTCGGAAAAGTGGGTGTGGTGCAACCTCTGACGTATAACGACTTCGTCCAATCACAAATGAGCCCGCGAAGCTACTTCGCCTTATCGCAAAGGGGGGGACACAGAGGGCTCTCCCAATGGGAGCGATTTCGACAGGATCTGTGCGAGCAGACCTTCCGAGAATCCCCCTCCACTCCCTTCCCTCCCCTTAAGAGTAGTCAAGGACGGGTGGAAAATGACGTCAATGTTATCAGAGCAGCTTTTTCGGTGGGCGTCACCTTTTGCTTATTTTGATTTTTGATTTATGAGTGAATGGTTGTGGCTAGAAGACTAATTTTTTCACTAAAATTCCTTTTTCGTTTCCATCTAACAATTTCGTGCAAAAAATTGCGATTTCGGTTCCGAGTAAACGCCCCCATTCCCTGATACCCACCTCATAACTTTAATGCCAAAAAGTTTTTGATTTCAGTCGTCTCCTCAGATATTACTAACATGAAAATACCAATACATTTACAGTACATACAATGATACCTTCATAAAATAAATTTATCTTCATATTAAAGTGAAATTGCATGCATTAGATTAACACGGATGTACGTAACAAAAGGAGACAAAATTTTTACGGGTGAAATTTTTGGAATTTATGTACGAATATCTACATGATATGTTAACATATTCAATGCATGATTGTAGAAGTTCTCAAGTTTTTCTTTGCATGTTGGATGATTATTAGAATTTTTACTGTGTGTCTCGCATCATATTCATAGAAATCTGTCATTAAGTAGATAGTATAAGTAAACATTAGTTCATGTACGAAGAGGATGTTTGGTGACAACTCCCCCATACCACACACCCCCGAGCTGGCATGTAGGGTAGTCAGTATATATAGTTAGATATATAGCTAGATAATGATAACGCAATCGGACAGCGAATTAGTACGCAATCCGAGTTGATATGACGGCTAGATTACTAGCTTCCCGTCGCAAGGGTCCCAGTTCAAATTCCCGAAACTGTGGAGATTTTTCATAAGTGCACTGGTCCATTATTCAGAGTTATGTTAAATGCACTTAAACTCAGTACATCTACATAATGCCCTGCAAGCCACCACAAAGTGTCTGGTAGGGAGTGAATTCACACCAAAAATGCACATCATGCGTAAAAAGGATTAGTGATTATATTCTAGTCTAAACTTAACAATTAAAAAAGATAAAAACAGAAAAGAAATCATGCAAAAACATGCTGTCTGTGGAGTTAGCTTAAAGTCTTCATGCCAACATACAATTACATATACTAGCTGCTGATAAAGTTGTACTTTTAAAATTGGATATATTTATAGTTATCATGCCTAATTGTACGAAGAAAGAGGGACATTTTGAATCCGTCAGTTCGGCAATCAATTTCTCTAATTTTATGATTATTGTAAAGTCTACTATAGTTAGTTGGAGTTCGAAAAATAATTTTTACGTCATCAGTGAAAATAGTATCTGGGAATTTATTCAAGAGATAAAGTTTAAATTTCAACCTAAAGTCTGGCAATGATTCAAATTTCAGTTCATATAATAGACTAAGTGAAAGTTTCTCGGGTCTATCACCGGGTCAAAGGTTCCAGGGCACAGCCCTCAGGATGGAAAACGAGTCGTTTTCCGAAACGCCGGCAGAGATGGAGCCTTGGACCCGGTGGAAGACCCGAGAAACTTCCACAATTTTTTATTCATATAATAGACTGGTTACGCTAATGTAGTTATCATACCGTCCCTTTACAAATGCAGCCGATTTTCGCTGCAAACGCTCAAGTACTTAATGTCAAATCAGGGTTTCACTACACCCTTCATCCTTATCCATTCCCATCTCTCCTTCCGGTCTGAGACGACTTTGCATCTACGTCTACGCGATACCCGGGGAGCCACCGCGAGGGCGTGTGGCAGAGGGTGAAGATCATCCAACATGCACTTCTTACATGCAACTAAGACCTATAATGCCATTACTTCATAGAAACCTGCGAAGTCTACGAGCCACAGGCAACCGAATGGTTAGTATATATGTAGTATTGAAGTGATTATTGATTACAAAGGCATTTCCCTACACATAGCGGGGATCGTGCTGGTGTGGTGGCTAGAGTACTGGCCTCCCATCGCGAGGGCACGAGTTCGATACCCGGCAGTGGAGGATATTTCAGCGGCAAACCTGTCCCTACCTGGGTGCCTAGTGGAGGGCATTTCTGGTTCAGTACTCCGTCCGTCGGATGGGTCGTTAAGCCGTGGTCCCCTTGGCGCCTGTCGTTAAGGAGGTTGATCCGAAAAGTGAAAGTCATGTCATTTTTTTTATATTCTCAGCACTTATAGAACTAAAGTTCCTCTATCAAATAAAGTAAAGATAATTACACCAACCCATACTCCTTTTTCCACAAATTGCATTAGAAATTACATACGATTAACGACGAGAATGGCAGTCACATGGGAATATAACGTTTAAAATTTTTGCAAAAAACTGATATCTTATGCGTAATTTCAAAAGAAATACAATGACATGAAAAAAAGGCATCGACCCACCGTATTTTTCGCTAAATCCACCATTTCTGCGCTTATAGCAGACGAAATGCGTTAGTTGTCTTCAAGTGGCGCTGCTGTCGCTCTAGCCAAAATGCATGGCGTATAAATAATATCATTACTAATGATATATTAAAGCATATTTCAGAAAAATAATATAACATAACATTTGATAGTAATATTCTGGTGTTATACATTAGTAAATTCATTGAGTGCATGAATTTATTTCTTTAAAGTAAATGCTGAATTGACTCCATCGTCGAGATGATTAAAGTTATCATAAAAAATAAATCCTTCGACTTAACATCGTATTTCTTGTGATACTTATGACTTAGGCAATAGCTTAGGTAATTTTCTTTGTGAAGTAAGGATCACTTAGCAGGCATACACTCGTACTTAAATTAATAAGATTCCTCAGACAACTTGACTCAAACAGTCGCGATCCAACCTCCTTAAGATTAGGCTAATGCCGACGCCGGATTTCTCCCTACCCTTCCTCCATTACCTGATATGTTCCTACTAATCTAATTACCCACCTATCCTATATGGCGGAAATGACCTCAGCTGTCGGTCGCTTCCCCTGAATAACTAACTAACTAACCAACATATAGCATTTATCTATAGCAATATGTATTTTCCTAATATGCATGGGTTATCTCATTATTCACCATATCGACCTCAATTAACATGGGGTGGTTCTCTGGAGGTACGGTCGTAACGTTATGCTAAAGCATGCATCAGGCCCGACATGCTATCCTAACAATATTTCACCTACCTATCCCTTTGCTATGTTGCCCATTAAGTTCTGTAATGGTAAGCGGGAAAAATGACATTTTAAATCTATTTGTACAGCAATCTTATCTCTAGTCTTGTTTTCATGATCAAATCTAACTTAATACTAATTACTGAAGATGTTAGGCACATATTAAAAACACCAGCGTATTATGCTAGATTCGACCAGCCAAATAAGATTATAGAGATCGATGTCGTTCCGATAGATTCAAAATGGCATTTTTCCCCCGTACTATAAGAGAGCAGAATAGGCAGCATAGGAAAGTGATAGGAAGGGGAAATATTTTAGAGTAGTCTGTAGTGCATGATGCATGTATTAACCCCTCAAATACTATAGATACTAACAATCTAGTTGCATGAGACACTTTAGTTGCTTGTTTGCATGTTAGTAGTGCATGCTTGGTGATCTTCACCCCCTGCCACACACCCTCGCGGTGGCTTGCAGGGTATCGTGTACATCTACATCTACATCTACATAATACCCTGCAAGCCACCACGAAGGTGTGTGGCAGGGGGTGATTTCTCACCAAACATGCACTACATATCATGCATTAAAAAGGAATAGTATTAATATAGTAGTCAGAAGAACACTATTTAAAAAAAGATACAAATTGCTAAGCAAACATGCAAAAACATTCTGTTAGTAGGGTTAGCTTTAAGTACTCATACCAACATGCAGCTACCAATGCTATTCATTGCTACTCTCTGATAGGACGTATTTACCGTTATTCGTATCTCTTATTGTGCGAGGGAAAAAGGACATTTTGAATCGGTCAGTTCGGCAATCAATTTCTCTAACTTTATGATTATGGTCCAGTCTGCCATAGTAAGTTGGGGTTCGTAAAATATTTTTAACTTCATCACTGAAAATAATGCCTTGGAATTAGTTTAAGAGATTAAGTCTAAATTTCAACCTGCGATCTGACAATGATTCCCATTTCAATTCATTTAATAGACTGGTTACGCTAACATAATTATCGTATCGTCCCTTCATCTACATCAAAAATAAGTGGAGAGAGAGTGTATATGTAGATGAATACACAAGAGTTCTAAATATGTATTTAACATCGTCAGTAAACAATTCGAATTTATTTAAAAGGATTTTTTTTAATTTCAACAAGCCTTTTTGTACGGGACTGACTTGAAACCACAGATGGGACCCACCCAGGTATAATAAGCCGTCCGCAGGTCACCGCTGCGAGGAGGCCCCGTCCGCCACGTGCTTCCGAGCGGAAGGCGCCCCAGGGATCCACGCGCGTCACGGCCCTCGAGCCGCCAGCAGGCCGCGTGGCAGGTGCCACGGCACCGGGCCCAAAGACGAGGAGATTGCGGGGGCTTGTTTGCGTATGCGTTAAAGGAGCGGCAGGTGGCAATCGAGTTGTCTCACGATTAAATCCTAGCGGTGCTTAAACCCGTTCCACGATGATTGTGAACTGGGCGAATTAGCGGAAAACATAGAATGGGGGAAGCGCGGGAGATGGTGATGTTGTTTTATCCAAAGAGCTGACTTAATATTCCGAAGGCAAGCGTTCTAATCCTGGCAGTCTGCCAGAGATTTTTGTCAGTGGAATTCCGATCCCCACGTGAGTGTTCTTGTGGAGCACTTCATTTTCAGTACTCCGTCCGTCGTATTGGACGCTACACTGTAGACCCCCTTACAGTCTTTCATTAACTGAAGGCTAATGCTGACTTCTGGTTTTAATCCATACCTCCTTCACTCGTGATGAGCATAAAAATAGTTGCTTTATTCCCACAGAATTAAAACTATGCATGACGATGTTTATGATGCAATTGACTCATAACTAGCTGTTGTAGCTGTTTAAATTGTGGCAATTAAACTAGGTAACTTAAACTGTCGCAATCTTTGCAAGTATATATTGTTGTAATTTGGTTAAAAATATGTCACTGTAATTTAATTAAAATATATGTTATAGTCATTTATTTAAAAATATATGCTGTTCTGATTTCATTAAAATATACACCATTTTTGTATTCTGCGTGGTGTACTATATCCACTTAATGTCTGAATCGACTAAAACTGTTCTAAATTAATTCCTTTACCACTTTATGACTCAAATAAAATCAGAAGCTAGTCGTGTCTCTCGG
The DNA here is from genome assembly GCA_933228895.1 of Platycnemis pennipes. Lineage (NCBI taxonomy): Eukaryota > Metazoa > Arthropoda > Insecta > Odonata > Platycnemididae > Platycnemis > Platycnemis pennipes. The sequence continues at coordinate 55,998,900 of OW121846.1, forward strand.
AATTTCACTAATACTGGAGGAGCTGAGATATCCCAGAGGAAAAAAATATTGACTCGCATTCTTGCTGGTTGAAAAAAAAATTGTACAATCGCCAATTAATGCTGCCGCAGTGATTTCTGCGTCTTAACTTTTTCCCATAAATAACTAATTTCAAGCATACAAAAAATATAGACGTAAACATATATGCTTGGTATAATTTCGGCATATCTGGTGGTAGAGAGCATCACCAGCACAGGAGGTGAGACTGCAAGCTTTTGGAATTTTATGTTGCAAAATATTAATAGGTATCAACGGGATACATGAAAAACCCAATGAAGAGATTCACAAAAGTATAGTCTGCAAATGAAAGCAAAGGATTACACATATGGAGTAAGTACTTAGCGATGAAAAAGAAAGCGATACAAAAAATCAAGATATCAGTCAATAGAAACAGTCTTGCAAAGAATTGCTTCAGAGTGTTATCGAAATTTTTGGTGATCGATGATAAACAAATTGGTCATTAAATGGACACATATGAAAGTTTCTGTTTTCAAATTTTTATCGCATAATCACATTTAGTACGGTTGAAATCCCGCAATATTATGGAACTGCCAAAGCAGTGTGCTTTTGGTCCCTCCTACACTAGAGTACACATAATTAAAAAAAATGGACCTAACCTTGTGATTATTGCCTCATTTTTAGCCTCATCCCTCCTTAAACAGGAAACCAGATACTAATTTTTCGGCATCCATCCATTGGTTATGAAATTACAATTCCGCAAACTTAAGTGGAAGTATCATGACCTTGTACTAAAATGAGTGATGCTTTACAGAAAAAAGCACAGCATCATGATGATCAATGTTTAATTAGGTAAAGAATTCTTTGGTAAAATTTCAACTTCATCCATGAAGTGAGAACCACCGTATATCACTCCCCCAACTTAAGAAACCGTTAGGTTTCAGCATTAGATTAGCAGCAAAATGATCAATTTATACACGATACTGATTACATTGAATTTAAAAGACAGCATTTGTTGCTGTATAAGTGCTCTTTGACGACGCTATATTCGTATTCTAAGGATTTCGGGGTCCATCGACGAAATGAATTTTGGGGAGCTTCAAAGTGCCCATCTACTAACGTTAGGACTTAGAAACTTAGGACTTGGTGATACCTCAAAGTCCTTCATCCTCAGTCGTACTGTTTTTTTTGGAGAGGGGTTTGCGGAGATCGGATGTAGAATTTTCTCGAAAAGAATCCAGGCAATCAAGTCGCTGGTTCTATGACCTTGGTCTTCATTGAAATTGTTCGGGCGTTTCATAATATCTAACCCTTCTCGTCCCGTAGTATTTCCCTCACGCGATGACCTTCGTGCCGGCAATCTCCTCAATGACCTCCCGCGGCGTCTTTGGCGAATGCCCACGGGCCAACTAACGTACCCACGTCTGTTCCAGGGATGCTCCTTGCCACGCTCCTTCGATCGCCTCTCCGATACTGGGTCACCTTATGGCACGCTCGGGACATCATTTCGTAATTTCCCGCTCCGAGTCCCTCTCGAATGATTAGACTCCGATTCGAATTGCATTTCTGCCCATGAATCGTGCACGTATTGCTCCATTCTCTCTTCTTCCGAGTCGTAAGAAGCCTCTCTGTTTCTCTCACAAACTGTAGGCTAACTGCATTCTTGCAAGATTATATAGAATGTAAATTAATGCATGATAGTAAACGCCTAATTGAATGATAAAAAATAGATTATATCGTAGATTCCAATTAATACGTTGCACGTGACTGGAGAGTGCAAGGCTAACAATTTTTTAATCATCGTCATCATCGGTCAATAATTCTAGGATTGGTTTGACGCAGCCCCTCCACTCGATTCTTCAATCGGCCAACCTCTTCATATTAACGTAATTCCTCTCTTTTACATTCTTCATAACCTGTACCATATAACTCATACGGGGCCTTCCTTTGCCGTTCTCCCTGTTTACTTTGCCCTCTACGATTGTCTTCATTAGGCCATCATGTCTTAAGATATGGCCGATTAAGTAATCCCGTCTTATTCTTAGGGTATTCATAAGACTTCTCTTTTCTTCCACTCTTCTTCGAATTTCCTCGTTACTTACTCAGTCGATACATTTACTCTTCATCATTCTTCCGTAGCACCATATTTCGAATGCTTCCACCCTTTCCTTCTCCGCTGCTGTCATCGTCCAAGCCTCACTTTCATAAAGAAACATGCTCCAAATGTAACGTTTTCATTATTAGGTTTTATTGTGTTTGTTCCTTAGTGAATGCGGGTAGATGATGAGGATGTGGTGCATTACTAGTGATAATTCACCCCTTGCCACGCACCTTAGAGGTGGCTCGCAGGGTATTCAGTAGATGTAGATGCAGTTGTATACTCTCTCTACTGGTTCGATGTTGGTCACGGCAGTTTCTTTTGCTAATCTTCTATTCGCGGCTCTATTGCTCTTTACTGTTTCCTCTCAAGATTCCATTTCTATTTCTCACTTCCTACACGAGTTAATGTTAAGTTAAGTTGCAATATCATGAGGAACTGCATGCCACGAGCTGCAGCTTTACTTGAAGATATTCAGAGTAAACGTAAATTTACCATTTAGGTAGGGGTGACTGGCGATATTTAGTACCAGACATTCGGGGAGGTGATTGACAACCATGGTCACGTTTCCCAATAAGGATACGTTTTAATTGGATAAGGGTAGGGTTTTTAAGTGAAAGGAGTAGGGTTGAAGAGAAACCCGGCGTCAGAATTAGCCTGCTCTAACCGAAAGCCATCAAGGGTTCAACGGCTAGGCACTAATTACTAAATTGGATAAAGTCTTCTAGAGCTTGGAATTTGGAGAAGCTTCACACCACCAAGGATTCAACGAGCTACTTGCTCATTGTCTTTGGGGCTTCCAAGATCCATCATTAGGGTCCACGGTTTTACTTCCCATCCGACGGACGGAGTACGGAAGTACTCTCTACACTGCACCAAGTGGACATCGATGCATCGATGAAAAATCCCTGACTCAACCGGGAATCGAACCCTAGCCTTTGAATGAGAGATGCCTGTGCACCTCTATCCACCACATGAATCCTATCCCAACTAGTGGTGGGAGATATAATGGGTAGAGAAAGGAATCTCTCAAGGAACGGAGAAATAGTAGAGTGAAACCCGGCGACGGCAAGATCTTATGGGCCGGAAATCGAACCAACGACATTTAACTTACCGTCCACGGCGTAGTTAACGCATTACGTCCACTTTTATTTCTTTTATACATAAACGATTTGGGTACCGTAGTCAGTAATTAGCTTAGACATTATTCAATCCTCGCGGTAGTGTACAGGGGTACAAAAATGAAGAAGATAGGACCTACTAGATTTTAGATGCAATTCAAGAGTGGCAAATGGCATTTAGAATTGAAACTAAAAAAGTGAAGCTATTAATTTTTGGAAGAGGAATAATTAATTACAATGATCATATAGCACTAGCAAAACGACAATTGAAAGCATAGAATCCATAAGTTACCTAGGTGTTAAAATTACTAAAGATTTACCGTGGTGATGGCACATCCGGGAAATATGCGGCCATGCCAAGAGAAAGCTACGATTTATCAAAAGAGTACTTGGAAAATGTGACGAGAAGACAAAGAGCAGTATTGTTTTTCATTACTTAGGCCCCACCGAGTGTATTCAGCCTGTTTATAGGGTCCGAATGAAATAAGTTTGATCAGAGAACTAGGCAGTGTGCAGCGTAGAGCAATAAGTTTCTTAAAAGATGACACAATAGGTTTAGAAGTGTATCAAAACTAATAGAAGAATTAGGCTGGGAAGTATTATCCGATCGTAGATTAAAGACCCGATTAAATCTCCTGAAGAAATATAAAACGGATACATGTACTGAAGATGTTATATACAAACTAAGAACCTCTGCGTATTAAGTGTTATTTTATGCTATGCTATGTTATATTATTCAGGGGAGGCGACCGACTGCTGAGGTCATTTGCGCCATTTAGGATAGTTGGGTAATTGGGTAATGATAGGAGTTCTTAGGGAACGGAGGGAGGGTGGAGAGAAACCCGGCGTCGGCATTAGCCTACTCTTAACGACAGGCGTCAAGGGGACCATGGCTTAACGTCCAATCCGACGGACGGAGTACTGAACCTGAAATACCCTCCACTAGGCATTCAAGTAGCAACCGGTTTTTCACTGAAAATTCCACCATTGCCGGGAATCGAAAACAGGCCCACGGGAAGGGAGGCCAGTACTCTAGCCACCACACCAACCCGATCCCACTCTACGTATTAAGATCGGATTATTTGATTAGATAGAGAAGATTAGCGGGATAGATGATAGATAGATAGAGTTGGAATACCAATAGATTTAAAATAATATTTTTCTCGTGTACCATTGGAGAATATAATATGCAGCATAGAAAAGGTGTAGGTAGGTGAAATATTTTCAGTGATGTCTGTAGTGGTGGCTCATCATATTTGTCGTAGTAGCCCTCAGTTGAACGGTTAGATTACAGGGTTGCTATTAGTTTCATGCTTAATTGCATGGTTTCATAGCAGCTGCATCCCGTTGGCCTTAGAAGCTCTTAGTTTAATGTAAATTGTGCACGTTTGGTGATCTTCACCCCTTGCCAAGTACCTTCATGTTAACTCGCAGGGTATTACGTGAATGTAGATGAAGCACGTTTTAACATTACTAACCTATGAATGCACTGGAAGTACAGATGAATATATTTAGAGAAAGCCTTTCCAACCAGTAATCACTTCGTTTCTATGTAGATACTACCCATATGTTTTCACATACCTGTACCTCGTATATCTAATAAGTTTTCATGAAGTAGTAGTATTTAACTCTTACTTGCATGTAAGCAGTTCATGTTTGGTGATCTTTACCCCCTGCCACACACCCACTCGGTGGATTTCAGGGTGTTACGTATCTGTAGTCTACTATGCTAAAGAAGATCATGACTCGAAATACGGAATTGGAGCTCTATAGTCCTCATTCGCCATTGCAGTCCATCAAAGCAAATTAGACTAGGTGACATTAACTGATTAACATCTTGAGGGTTCAAATTTCGGCAGGGGCAAATATTTTACATTCTTCAACCTGTTCCCGATTGAATGATGCCTGGAGAGTGCTTCGAGTTCAATACTTCGTCCGGCAGATGGAACGTTAACCATGTTCCCCGAATAACTGCTGAAACCTATGCCAATCGTAGGGTGGAAGCAGGCTTCAATAAGAGACGTAATTAATGAGAATAAGCCCTGTAAATCCACGAATCGATTGGTCGAACCTCTCGTTCCCACTTCTGATCTTCTATGAAAATATATCGGAAATTGGCTGCATTAATGTTTAATATATGTTCCCGATGATACTCCGCTTAGGAGGAAATGCGGTCTACGTTTGAAAGCTGTGAAGAGGAAATTCAAAACATTCACACAAAAAATATTTTATTCAACCCCCATCATCGTGTTCAGTGTCATGAATATTTATTTTGATATATAAAGTGCTTCCGGGAATAGACATGGCAAGAGTTTTTATTTATTACGTATTTCCCAATTTTATACCTTGATTTCTCACGGTTCCCAAACCTGCTATCTGTTATAACTTCGGGTTTGGATTAAAGCATTCATGCCCAATGCTATAATGACTGGTTTAAGTAGGCGTAAAGGTATTTCGACCATTGACCTCTGTAGAAATTTTCAAAAAAGTACACTTTGTGTGGTCCACTAGGGAGATTTATTAAGTACAACCCGGGTTTCGTAGCTTAATAACGTCATCAGGTAACGTGATGATGGTTCTATGTAACGAAACTTAAGTCATACTTAACAAACCTCTCCAGTGGACCATACGAAGTGAACTTTTTGAAATTTCCGAAATGGAGATGCTCCATATAAAGTTGGTGGTTTCATGCGTGACTTTGTGGAATTTTCTGTTCATTGCAAATGAAAAAGTAATACTTTGTTTTTCCACATAAATTTAATATATAATTCGATCATGGTTTTGACTTTACGTCATTTTCAGGTAGAGATACAAATACCTGAAGATGACGTAAAGTTGAAACCATGATCGTATTATATTAAGTTTATGAGGAAAAACAATATATTACTTTTTCATTTATAAGGCTCCACATAGTTTAGCCTGAAACCATTTGCCATATTTTCGAAACATCTAGTCTAGCTAACGTTCATCACATTACATCTACATCTACATCTACACGATACCCTACAAGCCACCGTGAGGGTGTGTGGCAGGGGGTGAAGATCACCAAGCATGCACTACTATCATGCAAACTAGCAACTATATTGTCTCATGCAACTTGATTGTTAGTATCTATAGTATTTAAGGGGTAAGACATGCATCATGCACTACAGAATACTCTAAAATATTAACTAAAGATTAACAAGTATTTGGCATGAAAATTAAGGGCAGAAGAGAGTTCAAGTGGTTTTCGAGCATCTAAAATACTTATCAGACATTATAAAACTAGGTCTAAATTTACATATACAAGTGCAAAATACGTAACCTATCAGCCATTGGTTGTAGTGGTGGTATTTATTTAGGGTAGGCGACCTAAATCTTGGACACTTACGTCACTTTCAATAGGTGGGTATATGGATAGAGGTAGGATTTTTGAGGGATTATCTGTGTCTACGAAATACCCTGCGAGCCACCCCGAGGGTGTATGGCAAGGGGTGAAAATCAGCAAACATATACTACTGTCGTGAAACTAAGAGCTACATACTAGATAATAGAGTAACGGAGTAACGGAGGGCAAGGGGAAAAAGCCGGCGTCGGCATTAGTCTACTCTTAATGAATGGTGCCAAGAGGTCCAAGGCTTAACGTCCCATCCAGCAGACGGAGTACTGAACCTGAAATGCTCTCCAAAAGGCCCTCAAGCAGGTACCGGTATACAAATGTGACACTGCCGGGATTCAAACCTGGGTCCTCGGGATGGGAAACCTGTACTCTAGCAACTATACCAACTCGATCCCCCTATTGGCTATCGTAAGGGCGTGTGGTGGTGGGAGTGTGGAACATCCACACCAGGTACCTACGTATTACGTATTTAGGCTACGTATATAAAAGTGCCCAGCAAGCCACTTCCAAAGAGCATGGCAGTGGGTGTGCCTTCTCTATTACCGTCCAGCACAACTTCCTATTGCTAGTAATTAAATGACTGATTTCACGGTTACATAAATTCAAGTAGTAAACAAAGGAATTAAACACGCAACATCGCCTTAGATTTCAACCTATCATCAACCTGGAAAAACATCAGTAAATACTATATGAATATTTCTGATTACATTCCAAATATGCAAGAAAATCCAACAAATAGTAAACATATATTTTCCTCTTTAAGAGTCAATTTTTGACATGAGATTTTACTTACATTACGTTACCTTCACTAATTAATTACTTCCTCGGTAACTTCGATCACATCCATAATACTTATACACTTTGGAGCATTACTCTAATTTGTGCATGGAAAATTAACGTCTTAAATCTCTCGTCTCGCCAATTAAAACTTATTCCTCTGTTCATTTGTGGCATTCCTTGTTTAAACAGATTCAGCAGAGGATAAGTAATTAAAAGCTACTATTATCATTAGGCATAACGGCGTAGGTTTCAATTCATGAGAGGCTTCATCATCATCAAGCATCGAAAAACGGGTCGTATGTGTCAAATGTTAGTTTCATTCCATTACAGTGTCTTCTATATTAAAATTCCTCTCTCATGTTTATACTTAACGATATCTATCTTTAGAATCACAATTACCGTAGCGCTATATTTTTCAAATAATACTTTCGACATCTCAGAAAGGTATTCCGCCTCAAAATTTGCAGGATATTAGGTCAAACGCAAAACCTACGATCTAGTTATGATCTCCTAATTAATTCTTTCAGAAATGTAAATGCGCTGCTAAACGTATCATAGTGACTTGATACAAAGCTAGCTGGTTCCTGCTGGGCACTGTCCGAGTGTGGGCCTTATTCACCAGGATTCCAATTATTCCAATTTCCATCACTAATTGATGAAAATGCTCGGCAAAAATTCGTGAGTTCTATCAGTACCAGAAAACGGGAGCCGTTCCCTAAACCGCGACCTATCACACTGCTTTCCGGAAGTTTCCCATCCTACTACCTTGCGAGTATTGCAGAGAATTTTGACCCCCTTTTCACAATCACAGCCGTATTATCACGTTTGATAAGCTGGGCATTTTTCGAGGACATGACAATGAATTTCAATTGAGCAAATTGATCAGCCAGCAAATAACGCCCGCTACTAATTACCACAGTAATGGCCCGTGGAGAGGCGAGATACCTGAATGGTTTTAATGATAATTAAGTTAGTGTCTCCAACCTAATGAGGGAAATCGAATGGATATGGCTTCCAGATCATATGTTACAATTATGACCGAGTATTTTCAGAGAATTCGAAGCTGAACCGTGATGAAATGATGTAGAAATTACTGCTAAACCTTCATTGCATTATGGTCAATTCCAGGAGAGTATGTTTAGCGATGCACCTCCATAGTTGCTCATCGAGTGATTGCTGAGACACTTGGCAGGGGGTGCATGCATGAACTAACGACGAGTAAACATTCATTTGGTCAGTAACCACAACATAATTTTAAGTATTAACTAATGGTATATTAGCAAGATAACATGGTTCCTTCTCATAGAATAGAGCCCCCAAGCTAAAAATAACACCACGCTGGACATAATCTAAAGTTCACCTTAAAACAACATGCAGGTAAATATCTGACGCAAATTACACTCATCTGTTATTATCATTACACTCATTACACATCATTAGACTTATCAACTTTCATACAAAGAGGTTCATGCACTCATGCAAAGAAAATCGAGGAAAAATGTAAAATGCCTTTTCCAATTTCTTTCTTCCCGTGCAAAATCAGTAATCGGAGGAGAATACTAATTTTTACGACGAAGATTAAATAGGAAGAAAATATGCAGGTAACTGACCTGGTAGTATTTCTACAAATAGCTTTTGACTCTGCTTACATATTTCATCTCATTCCGCAAACATAGGAGACCAGGCTATTTCTTGATAAAAATCAGAAAAATAATAATAAGTAGAAATATTTTTTAGGACTTCAGAAAGCATTTCGCTACTATACTCAGACAGGTTTAATACGCTCTTGAATGCTTGCTATTAAGAATACTGCAGCAGGTTAATATGAGTCGATGAAAATTTGTTCTAGACTCATTCAAAACGATATACTCCCTAGAAGCTATCTGGTGGTTTATCATCAATGCCTCAATAACAGCTAAACATTTTGGTATCACTAATATTCTGTTTCAAGATACCAGCTTAGGCGGGTTCGTTGACCATTCATCAATACCGAGCGACCTCGACAGTCTTTCAGGATGTTCTGTAGACGCATATGCAGCGGCTGAGGACGATTCTTTGAAGGGAAACGAAGCTGAATGAAAAAGGTTTCACTTAGGTGCAGGTGATGGGCTTCCGCAAAGCACACTGAGATACTCGAAGAAAAGATGTCCTCTCTGACGATCTATTTTTGGAAAACAATCGCTCGAGGATCGCCAGGCTTTGCCGGGAAAGGGGTGCGGATTCATGTGACTGGAATAAATTTCACCCGGCGTAGAACTGCCATTTATATTGCAGAAGGTTTATGCCAATCACAACGTCACTGATTCATCGCGAAGAAATTTTCACTTCTAAAAATGGACATGAAGGCGGCGGGGTTCTCATTACAATGGCAAACATCACATTTATATTATATAGTATCCTGCAAGCCACTGCATAAGTGTGTATAGGGGGGTAACTCCATGCTGTGTGCATTAATAAAATCATATTGTTTTAATTATTACTCAAATCATATTGCTAATCCCATAAAGTCACCGATGAACCAAAGAGTCGTATAATATACAGGTTACCATTTCCAATTTATATCAAGCGGGAGAGCAGTGGGAATAATCTTCCATAGATATATTTATTTAAAAAGTTATTTTATTCCACAAAATATTTATATAGAAATTCAAACCATCATGGAAATATCTGAAGCATTTGCAGTAATGTGTTTTGTTAGGACCTGTATTATAAGGCCTGGCTTAATATATCAGAGGCTACAAAACAGCCGAGATTACGTTTTAATGCACTTAACATTAATGTCAACTAATCGTTCGACTGGTGAACTTTTTATAACAACAAGTTCCGAAGCGTTAGCGTTGTTGCGGCGTAAAGATTATCGGTCTCCAACCCTTAGGGCTCGGGTTCGATTCCCGGTCGTATCAGATATTTTTCGTCGATGTACCGATCACCACTTAATTGTTTTGTGACGAGCACTTCGAATGCAGTACTCTGTCCGTCGGATGGGACATCAAGCCGTGTACCCATTGGCGCCTATTCTTATGAGCAGTCTAATGCTGACGACGAGTTTCTCTCCACCCTACCTTCATTCCCTGAAAAGCCCTACCTCTTTCAAATTACCTACCTATCCTAAAAGGCGCAAATGACAAAAGCTGCTGGTCACCTCCCCATAATAACTTCTAAAGTTACAGAATTTTCAACAATCACCAAGATAACTTAACGCCTACACGATCTGATGGTGAACGCTAACCAGGAATTATAAAATCGGACCTTAGACTCTCATTCAGACGAATAAAAACGTGAGTAATCCAGGCCAAATTTTTCTGCAGGGTTACTTACCGACCATTATACCAGCTACGGTCCTTCATGTTACGCCCCAAAAATGACGTATTGGAGATGAAAGGGAAGAATGACAATTTTTAACGGAATGAAAAGAGAGACGAAAACGTCAGATAAGTCGGTATGATAAAACCTATGCCGTTGGATCACCTAAAAACACATTTGAACTTCCACTCACGACTCAAAGGGGCAATTATGCTGAATAAAGGAGGTTTGAAAAACGCTCCGCTGAAGGAACTTGAACTTCCGACCCTAGCATTACACACTGCGGGCGTTAACCCACGGAACCTTGAAATTTGTACTCACCGTCGTCATGGTGGACTCGGCTCGCTTAGCGAGGCGCGTTGGAATCCAACGGCTGAGGAACGCTCACCTTCCGACGAGGGAGAAGGACTTGCGAGGAGACTGCGTTTATCATTTTCTTACTCCCTTCTAGGATTTTGAATTTGAAGCGTTTTCATGCCATGAAAATGGGAAAAGTGCACGAATATTAGCACCAATGAAATGAAGTTTAATGACGCCTAAAAACCTCATTGTCGGGCGTTAAATGGTGGAAGAGGATCGTGATAAAATAGAGGATTATATCTGTATATATATTGATAATACCCCGTGAAACACCGTAGGGGTGTGTGGCAGGGGTGAACTGTTTCCAGGTATTCATTATCAATTAGTGAGAACACTTTCTACCTTGCAGGCATGCAAATAAATACCACTCCGATCATACACTACTTACATGAAATCGAGTGTCACAATGCTACCACCTCGAGACACGTGAAATTTAGCTATAAATGGCAATAAATTGTTAGTCAATAAAAAATAATGTAGTGGTTTTTGATCATTTATTCAGTTCTATGGAAAACTTATTAGGGCTTCCTACTGGTTTTTTAAAAACTTAACAAAAATTAGTACTCAACTTAGTTAGTACTTACTTACCTTACTTAACAACAACAGCAGGTTTGTACACCTAATGATGAAACCATAGTGCGTTGAAACACGTGTAGTTGTTGTTAAGTTGCTCAATTAAACCGGGCTCTTCTTATCATCTATTTTACCTCAAAAACGCCATTGTTAACGCCATAATACATCTTCGGAATAATCTGCAAGGTAAAGATGTGTTGCGGGAGGTAAATAGTTACTATAATTGCACTACTCTCATGCATAAATACTACTAGATAAATTAAGATCTACTACATAAATTAATACTTCAGTCGAGAAACGCATCAGTTATGTGTCTAACAGTAACGTGCAACTAAATTATTAAAGTATACATCTACGGATCGCCAAACAAACTACCTCAAGGGTAATGGTTGGTGATCTCCCCAGCATCACACCCCCGCGGTGGCTTACAGGGTATTAAGAAGGTATAGATGTAGGTTTATGGCACGGACTGAAAAATCACCGTACATGAAATACGTAATTGCAAATAAACTGATGTAATGCTACTGCTCTTTAGAAATGTGCTAGTTATGATTCGAAAAGGTCATGCAATTAATAATAATTACAAAATAGATGGGGTCGAACCAAAGAACTCGGAGAACGTTAAATACTTAACAGTTACACTAACCAATGGATTTGCACAGGGAGAATACATTACAATAATGCCCTTAAGAAACTTGACTTCTATAGATGAGTCGTTGCAAAGTGTAATGCGAAAGTATAAGAGAGATGTTACTTCGCGTTAATTTGCAAAAAAGTTGAATATGCTACAAGGACTTAGGACCCAATGGATAAGGAATTCCTAACGGAACTATATAAAACTCAACATGAATCTCTAAGATCTCTCTAGACACTACTAAAAACTTAATGGTCAGCATCTTCGTAAGGATACAATAATTATTAATTGCATTGGCATTAGTTATTATTCTTTAGTTCATTATTCTCATTAGTCATGTAAGGATGCAGTTGACATGACGTAGGAAAATTAAGGACAATTTTCAGTTGCACTGCAGACTACCCTACAAAGATTTCACCTACCAAGGAGGAAACTCTGTTTCCGACTTATATTATGGCGTAAGATGATGAGTCCCCCCCCATTCCGGATCCGCTTCGCGTCCTCAAGTAGCTTCCTGCAAAAAATGAGGATGAGAGCGAGATGACGAACGTGGATTCAGACCATAGCTTTCTTTGATTGCGGTTGAATTTTTGTGAAACAGATGTTTTGGGCGCTTTAAAATTATCTGCTGTCTCTAGCACCCTCCCATCCAGCAGAAGTCGACCATAAAAGTCGACCGGGCCATAATTTTAAGGCCGTTTTGTTGGAGGTACCTAATTAGAGAGCAGATTCTTTATTTGCGATTGGCATGCCCGTGCGGGTTTTCACACCACCATTCGCTGAATCGTATATCATAATCTGATGAATCCATGAGCTTCATGTTTTCAGGATATCTCTTTTAATAACTAACCATCATCTTAGAGGAAAACCAAGGGGAAATTAAATACTGGAACTGCGGCGTGGCTAAGCATATTCCGCAATAAATTTGATATTCTACGAGTTATTCAAAATTTACTTCAACTATCGAAAAAATATCTACTTATATCTTTCTTGAGCGTGTGCAGTTACAAGCTCCAGGTAAAAATATAGAAATACGTAATTAATTTTAATTGTTTTCAATATACTGCAATAATCTATTTGCCTCGGGGCTAAGCTTAAAGCCAACGAGTGCGTCCACCGGGTTGCGGATGGTGGGTCGACCTCTAGATATAGAGGTTAGCTGCGAGATAAGCGAGTTTACTCGTCGACTAAGCAGTCGTGGACAACAAGCTACGGCATTCCGAGGGGTTATTGGTCTATCCCGAGTAAGATAGGCCTCTAAATAATACAGAACCTGTGAAGATGCTGTGACTTGGCGACGGGAGGCCGCCAATAATTACGCTTCTCATCACCCGGAGGAGAGGGCAGCAGCTCTTCTTCGTATGAGTGAAGGTGGAGACCACAGTGGTCGGTACAGCGACACTCATTTCACTACAGGCGTGGTAAAATTTACTTTAACGGCTGTAAGTACTGCGATGTGGAAGGCAAGGGGAAACTACCACATTATTATCCCGAGGAGTCGCAGCAGCTCCACTTTTTCTTTCAATCAAGACGTGATGGAACCCTCTCGAGTATTTTAAGAGATTGGAACGCGGTCGTCGACGAAGATCAAGATGGAAGAATAACTGGGAAATATGGATTGGGAAACCGAAATAAAAGAGGAGAATGACTTCTGGAGTTCTGCACATAACAAAAGTTGGTGGTTGCCAACACATTGTTTAAAAACCACAACCGAAGAAAGTACACGTGGAAAATGCCAGGAGACAGAAGATTTCAGGTAGACTACATTTTAGTGAAGCAGAGATTTAGGAACGGTGAAGGACTGCAAAAGCTACCCTGGGGCAGACATCGACAGTGACTATAATTTAGTGATGATGAAATGCCATCTAAATTTCATGAAATTGATGAAAACGGTGAAGAACACATTGCAAGTAGAAAAACTGAAGGAGGCTCAACACCAGCAGGCATTTCAAAAAGCGGTGGGAAACATCATAATAGAGGACTTGACTGGGAAATCAGTGGGAGAGCGTTGGGAAACCATCAAATGTGGACTACAGGAAGCCGCAGGGAAGCTCTTGGAAGAAGGAACGTTGCCAAGAAGAATCCATGGATCACGGAAGAAGATCTGATTGAAGATAGTACAAGAAGGCGAAAACGGAAGAAGGGCAACTTTCTCACATAGGAATAAGGAACGAAATAGGTCGCAAAGCCAGGAAAGGTACGGAAATGTGGATGAAGACTCTATGCGAAGATGTACAAAATAACCTTGCACTTGGAAAGGTGGAAGCTGCCTATAGGATAGTGGGAAACCACTTCAAAGAACGGAGCGCAAGACGCAATTCCATAAGGGACATTAATGGAGAACTTTCGATTGAAAACTGAGAGTGAAGAGATGGAAAGAATATCTGGAAGAGTGATACAACGGTACCATCTCAGCACGAAAGTGATCGAAGAGGAAAGCGAAGTCGAAGAGTAAATGGGAGCATCAAAATTAAGATCGGATTTTGACGCAGCATTTAGGGACCTTCGCATGAATAAGGCTTCTGGAATTGACGATGTTCCTGCAGAACTTAGTAAAAATGCAGGAGTGAAGACATTAGCCCATCTTTACAAAACCATCTGCGACATGTACTTAATAGGAGAAATACCTATGGATTTCAAGAAAAACATCATCATTACTATTCCAAAAACAGGAGTGCGTAGAATGCGAAAATTTTAGGACTGCAAGCCTGACGACACATGCATCGAAGATACTGACCAGGATTATTTACAGAAGAATAGAACGAAAACAGAAGAGTCTCTGGATGAAGATCAATTCGGATTCAGGAAAAGTAAGGGCACAAGAAAAGCAATATTGGGGCCCTTAGGCTGCTAATAGAGAAGAGAATGGAGAAGAACAAACCAACTTGCATTACATTTGTGGATTTAGAAAAGGCTTTTGACAACGTTGATTGGAATTTAATGCTAGGAATTCTGAAAGGAACTGAAGTGTCGTACAATAACCGAAGATTTATACACAGTTTTTATAAAAACAATGTATCTGTGATAAAATCTGGACCCAGCTCTAAAGAAGCAAGGATAAGGAATGGAGTGAGACAAGGCTCTGCAATGTCTCCCATAATTTTCCATGTTTACATCGAGAGAGCCATCAACGAAATCAAAGAGAAGTCTTCTGGAGTGTACATCCACGGAGAAAAAATTAGCATGCTGCGATTCGCTGATGACATAGCACTCGTAGCAGAGACAGAAAAGGATCTGAATAAGACTCTAATAACCATGGAAAGGACAATGTCCAGATAGCATCTGAAGATCAATAAGAATAAAACTAAGATATTGGTGTGCAGCAAAAGAGAAGAGGGTAAAACCAACGTTAAACTCGGGAAGCAAAAACTTGAAGAGGTGAAAGAGTTCTGTTACCTTGGAAGCCGGGTTACCAACGATGGACGAAGCAAGAAAGAAATAGTCAGTAGAATAGCTCAGGCAAAGAGTGCACCCTATCAAAAGAAGAATCTACTTACCGCTGTAAATACAAGCGTAGAAGTAAGGAAACAATTCATCAGAACGTACATCCGGAGCGTGTTTCTTTATAGCAGCGAGGCATGGGCAATGACAGCAGCGGAAAAGGAAAGGGTGGAAGCTTTCGAAATGTGGTGCTATAGAAGAATGCTGAAGATTAAATTGATCGACCGAGTAAGTGACCAGGAAGTCCTAAGAAGAGTAGGAGAAAAGAGAATTCTGCTGAAAACTATAAAAAGAAGGGACAACTTAATCGGCCATATCTTGAGACATGATGGCCTGATGAAGACAATCGTTGAGGGATAGGTGGATGAGAAGAATGGCAAAGGAAGACCTCGAGTGAGATGTATGCACCGAGTGATGATGGATGTGAAAGAGGAGAAATACGTAAATATGAGAAGATTAGCAGATAGAAGAACTCAGTTGAGAGCCTCGTCAAGCCAATCTGAGGATTGATGACTTGATGATGAATCTATTTGCATCATTACATCCATAACAAAGTGCTTACTGATTTTTTGGGCTAATATTTTTGACAAAACAGCTTCATGAAATGTAATTATTAGCGCCAGTTGAAATGTTGTGATGGTTAAGCCTCATTCCTAATCATTGATTAGGTCAACAGAAATTGAATAGTTAGTACTAATTAGGCATAGGGAAACAGCTTTTCCCAGGGAAAATGCTATTCCAAATATTTTCTCCAAGTAAACAAAGCAAAGCACACACGCAAAGAAAGACAATGCTCAAATCTTATTAAGATACGAGCTTACATGACAAGTGCTTACATTTGCTAACATGTTTGACATGTACTTACATGTCAATTATGTCAGGAAAAATAGAAAATAATTACAAGTCTGCATCACAGAAATATATTTAAAAGATTTGTAGAGTCTTCTCCGCATGCTACCCCAAACTCTAATCTGATATTAGTCAGATTAGAGTTTGGGGGATATACTGTTTATACTAGTTTATTATTACTAATCCTTTTTTATGCATGATATGCAATGCATGTTTGGTGTGGATTCGCCCCCTGCTCTACACCTTTGTGGTGGCTTCCAAAGTATTGCGTAGATGCAGATGTACTGTATGTGAAGCCGAAGAGTGCTTTTAGTATATTTAGTTGGCCTAAAAGCTAAACTGGTAGGGTGAAAACGTTCAATGGGATTGTTCACGGGTGGAAATGCCATTATTCGGTGATCCCTTACAAAACACCCTTGCACTGGTTAGCAGTCCACTATTTAATCTACATCTAAATTTACACGATACCCTGCAAGCCACCGCGAGGGTGTGTGGCAGGGGGTGAAGATCACCAAGCATGCACCACCGACATGTAAGCAAGCAACTATAGGGTCTCAGGTAACTATAGGGTCTCAAAGCATTTCTAAGGGTCTCATAGGGTTTCAAAGCATCTCAGTCTCAATCTACATTCATACAATACCTTGCAATCCACCACAAGGATGTATGGCAGGGTGTGACTTCATCTACGTTTTAATGTATATGAAACGAATTATTTAAGTTGGTATTAGGGAATTGTGGAGACTAGAGTACTACCCTTCCGTTCAGAGGGCCCAGTTCACGACTTGCAGGCAGATTATTTAGGAGTACCGGTCCCTAATTAACTGCCTTGTGAAGAGCAAACCGTCCGTCGTATTAGACGTCATACCGTGGTCCTTTGCCGTCTTTGGAGCAAGTTTACTCGGTCACAGAGTCTCTCTCAATCCTCCCACCGAAATGTCCGAGCTCATCCCAAATACCTACCAATAATTTATGGCGCATCAGACCTCAGCTGTCGCTTCACCCAGTGACGACAACAACATAAACAAAAGTTCTCGGAGGGACCTTTCCATCGTGTTTTGACGCCCGACGTGCCCAGCGTCTCACCTTACTCACTCTCTCCCTGCCTGTTCGTTTCACGATTCTCAAGTGCAGTCACACGAGCCTCACCGCCGAGGCCGAGAGAGCCTTGATTCCCCCATCGCCCGTCGAGGAGTCCGCCGTCCGTCGTCACCCGGATTGCTCTCGTGGCGAGCGAGGGGCGTGTCGGGACGGGGGAGGAGGCACGGCTCGCTCAGCTGTCGGGAGGCACCTGCGGACACAAGCTTCGGCCCAGGTTCAAGGTCGGTGGAAACTAGTTCGTGGGGAGCCGTCGTCGTCGGCAGGTGAGGGGAAAGCTTCCCGCAGAGGAAGAGGACTTCCCTCGCTGGCTCTGGCGACCGGACGCGAATATTTTCGACTCGACTGAAGGCAGGGCAAGCGATCTTACTACACCTCTACCCTGCCGGGATTTCTCCGGAAGTTGGTACTCCTGTCGTCACCACTCAAGCGGAAATGGCTCGTTTGACTTCGAATTATAGGAATCAATTCAATTAACCCGTGTTCGAATTGATTGGAAATTGGTCATGCTTGATAAGCCATCGAATTTAAATATATAATGGGGTACTCATATTCTGAATGTTTGTGGCACAGTAAATAAAACTAAATCTTCTGCAACGTGGTAGTATTTCACAGTCTATACATTTGTTAAGAAACACAAAATTTTACAAAAATACCTATAATTTATTCTCGATAAATTTATTCCGCTGCACAGTGCTGAAGAGACTGGGATTTCCCGAACGAATAGAGGGAAAGTGTTCAAATCCAAAAATTAAAGAAAGATGTTATATCGAGTTAAGTTGACGAACAAACTGTTGCCTAAAAAACTCAAGCACTCTTCAAGATGGCCAACTTGCTATGCCATCCATAAACAGTATGATTGACCCAAGCGACGTGTTTTAACAAAATCATCCCTTGGCCACTGGTATTATAATCATCATAACTGGTTTCCACCGTTTCACATGAAGTGTGTTGATGTTTATGCTGATGAATAGAGAGATGCGAAGATTATCAGAGAGCTAGACTGTCTGCAGTGTAGAGCAGTTAGGTTTGTTAAAAGGTGCTACAATAGGTTTAATAGTGTAGCATAATTAATAGAAGAATTAGGTTGGGAATCATTATCAGATGGTAGGTTAAAGTACCGATTAAATCAATTGCAGGAATTGAAAACGGATAGCTTTACTGACGATGTTAAATATATTTTAAAAGTCTCTTCGTATTATGCTATATTCGACCAGATAAATAAGATTAGAGAGATAGATTATCGTATTGTTAGATCCAAAATGTCATTTTTCCACCGTACTACATATAGGGGAACCCAATAGACAGCATAGCAAAGGGATAGGTGTAGAAATATTGTTTGAGTAGTATGTAGTTCATGATACATGTATTGACAACTAATCCCTCTTTCATTATGTAGATACTAACCATCTAGCTGCATGTGACCCTAATATCTAACATGTTTTCATGTAGTAGCCTATTTGCATGTCAATAGTGCATGTTTGGTTATCTTCACCCCATGCCTACACCCTCGCGGTGGCTTGCATGGTATTGCGTAGATGTAGTTGTAGATGAAGTAATAATTTCACCGCGCAAAGCAACGAATATCATGGGCGAGTGTGCGTAGAGTTACTTTTTTCATTTTCACATGTTCTTCAAGTTATTTGCACGATTTGACGCTGCTTCAAGCTAAGCAAGTTAATGTTTTATATAAAATGGCATTAGGATTGGCTCGACGCCTGTCTTAACTTCAATCTTTTATTAATAACCGCTACATTGGCATTATCCTACTCTTGTATTATAAAAATAAAGCAATAAATAATATAATTATATGCATAGTTCAATGAAACAAAGTGCATGGAAGGGGCAGTATATGGATTAAAGAGGATTCAATGCAGGTGGATATCACTATTTCACGAAATATTTAAAGATGAGTTATAAGCTACTGGTCATCTCCGTTGTTTCAGGCGTAACTTTATGGAATTTGCTTAGAACATTGAATGAGAAGCAGTAACTTTGTAATGCCACATGTATTTATTGGAAACGACCTAGGTTTCGGCGTAACACGTCATCATCAGGTGTCACGTCATCATCAGCACGTCATCACCACTGATGATGACGTGCTACGTCGAAACCTAGGTCGTTTCCAATAAATAAATATGGAATCACAAAGTTACTGCTTCTCATTCAATATACTACTGGTCATCTCCGAGTAACGGGTAGACGGCAAATGCTTGCATGGATAGAAAATACGGCACGGCTCCAAAATGGAGGCACCTTATAGGGGCAAACCGTGGATGATTACGCACGACCATCAACGGCTGAACATGGTCCATTGGAAAAAGTTTAGGTGTTAAATGGCTGGCGCTGTTGCAAAGAGGTCACCCCAAGGACAGAGCTATGTTTCGGAGTTGTAAAGAAGTGGGAGTCGAATGCGAAAGGAAATAGTATTGTCTTTTTGTGCCCACTAACTCGGTTGGGTCCTTGAGATATCTTCTCCCGGATATTTTTTCAGACGGAAATTCTTTTATGCCAGGTTTGGACTCGCCTTGAGTTCTTGACCAGACTCGAGCGGGACGTTTGGGCGAAGAAGACCGGGCACTCTTCCTAGTGTTTCTCTCCGACACGAATTTCCGTCCCCAAGCGAATATTCGGTTACGCCTGTCCACGGAGAACCTTCAAGCGATCCCATTGATCGTTGATGTACGGCATGGAATGGATCTCCGCCGGATATGCACTATGTGCGTTCACATCTGCATAGTCCCCCACGAGCTAGGCAGAGGGTACACCAAACTCGCATTACCATCGAATCACTGTTTGTAACTGTATTTACGATTCCCCTGTTAAGTCAACCAAACTCACCACGGCTGTTCGTGTGATGGGATGTCTAAAACGTGTAGGCTGGTGTGATGCACATTTAGATTCGTATTCCGACACGCAATAACTTCCCTATATTCAATTATTGTTTCTTATTCTGATCGAAGAACTTGACTTTTTGACACTTTTCGTCTCAGTATCAATGCCTCTTATTTATTATTATAATCGAACCCACCATGTTATGCTGAAATATTTAATATATATACCTTCAGAATACGTAAACATTCCACGTTTATGCAAAAAATGTGGCCTGTGCTACTACTACTTACTTACTGTCTTACAAGGGTTCCCAGCCTAATTTAACCAATAATTTAGTCGTCCTATGGAATCAAAGTATTAGGCATTATTTAGATAAATATTTTTGGCAATATGTGACCTAATAATTTACATTCAAGATGTTGCTTAAAAGAGAGGTACTGAATATAAAGTCAGCGCCATACATTACTGGTGGGTGATTAGACATAGAAGGCGTTTTTGGGAGGGCGAAGAGAAAGTTGGCATCAAAATTACCATTCTCTTAAGCAAATAAGTTAAGGAATCCCCATCTTAACGTTTTCTCCCCGAAGAACGGATTCTTCAAATTCACACGGCATTCAAGTTGAGACGGGTTTTGCCATTTTTGGTAGATGCGTAGGCCTAAAACCCATGCACATACCAGAATACATGTTAAAAGCAGAATAAAATGGATCCTATCGTTGTGCCTTGGCAGGAGTAGGTGCTCCTAGTTATGGAAAAGGTGATATAAGGATAAGAAGGTTGGGATCCACTGCCATATAGCACGCGTCAAAAAGTACATTTTTACCAATCGTTTTGTCATTGCTACTATATCATCATCATCTTCAGCCAACAATACCAAGAATGGTTGGACGCAGCACTCCACTCCTACTGGCTAGACTCTACATATTTACATAATTCATCCCTTTCACATCCTTCACTGCTTGCGTCATGCACTTAGCTCGAGGCCTTACTTAATATTTTTCATATACGCTTTCTCCTTCAAGATTATCTCCATTAGGACATCATGTCTCAGGATATAAACTATTAAGTAGTCCTGTCTTCTTTTCAAATTTACCAGAAGACTTCATTTTTCTCCCACTCTTCTTAGGACTTCCTCGTCATTCACTCGGTAGATCCATATTACCTTCATCATTCATCTGTAGCACCACATTTCGAACGTTTCCAGCCTTACGTTCTATGCCTTCCATTACGTTCTTCGAGGGAAATTTGTTAGGGAAGAATGGAAAATGAAGGCCTCATGTGAGACATGGAGAAAATAGTGAAGGATGGGAAAGAGAAAAACTATGCGAATATGAAGAGGGTAGCTAATAGAACCGAGCTGCGTTAAACTATTCTTAGAATTGATGAGGACGACAGTTATAAACAGGCACGATATAGGTGATCACAAAATGGACGATGAAAGTCATTTAATTAACCAGTTAACCTGCAAAATTACTGCTTTTTAAATCCCCTTTAATTGTCCAGCATGGCATTCTCTTTTACCCCTCATATAGTCTGGTATTCTATTCTATTATTCCTTCCCCAAAGTGTAGACATCTGCGTTGATGGCAAATGAAAAGACTTGGTTATGTTCCACATCTTTTAATGAAGCCTCTTGACCAGTTTGCCCGCGCGTCATTCATTAAAAAGAGAGTAGTTCTCGTGATGATAACGTTGGATCCAGCCGGGGGTGGTTCATTAAAAAGCTTGGAAAATAAAAAAGTTTCATTATTTACCATTGTGTCAAAATTACCCCGAATTAATTCACGTGGAATTAATTTACAACCAAGTATGTTATATTATAGAGCATAAATGAGCGCGGATGGCGTAGTAATTACTCCGATATTTTTAGTAGTTCATCTGTCTTGTTTGCTATCTTACTTGCTCCATTCACCTAACGCCTTCGTCATAACATGAGATAGGTTGACAACCAAAATGTTGATTAGAATATAGTATCAGCCTCGGCATAAATATGAAGATAAATCATTTAGGCGATACAATTCAACAGTCAGCGGAAGAGGCCTGAAGACCAATGGAAGATGAATTAAACAAAGTAGCCAGGGGTATAATAAACAGTATTGAATAGCAGTGTGACATAAACGATGGGGATTTGAGTTGAATATATCTTGATACTTAGAATGTATGTAGGTATATCAATGGATAGCATACGTGGTAGCAAGTTGGTGTAAGTATTTAAAGGTAACACAACTAACAGCATGTATTCGCTAGCTTGCTTTGCTCGTTAAATCTATATAAATAGCCACGTTTCTACTATAATACAGTTGTTAATCATTTTATAGCATGATATCTAATTCATACTTGCTGTGAATTCACCCACTGCTTCACCTTAATGGTGGTTTGCAGGGTATCATGTAAGTGTAGATTATCAAAATGGATTTCTTCCTTCAAACTTCGATTTTATTCTTGGGAAGAGCTGACTGATGGTTTGACTCACCGTGCTTCTTAAGTAGTAATAACCATAGCCATGAAATAAAATACAGACGACAAGAACTAACATCTTCTTCTACATAATAACCTGCAAGCCACCATAAAGGTGTGTAGCATGGGGTGAATTCACACAAAATATGCATCACATATCATGCTAAAAAAGGATTAATATTGATATTCTAGTTTAAACTTCACAATTTAAAATGATAAAAATAGCCTAGAGAGCATGCAAAAACATGCTGCTGGATGGGTTAGCTTCAAGTCCTTATACCAAAATGCAGCTATACCTATGCTATACATTGATACACTTGTATTTATACTATTAACATTTATTAATATTCCAATTTAAACGAGTAAAGAAGGGCATTTTGAATCTTGTCAGTTTGGCAATCAATTTCTCTAATTTTGTGATTATGGTCCAGTCTACCATAGTAAGTTGGGGTTCGCAAAATAGTTTTAACGTCATCAGTGAAAATATTAACCACGAATTTACTTTTGAGGCTAAGGCTAAATTTCAACCTCTGATCTGACAATGATTCCCATTTTAATTCATTTAATAAACTGGCTACGCTAATATAGTTATCGTACCGTCCCTTTACAAATCTTGCCGATCTTCGCTGCACACGTCCATGTTCATTTTTAGGCCTATTTTTATGGATCCCATTTACTATAAACTTATCCCAAATGACGTCTAACAAGGGAAAATAGCTAATTTCTCGTACATGATCGTCACATTTACCCAGTACTCTTTTGATGTATCCCGGTTTATGATTAGCTTGACCCATTATTTCACGTATGTGTTTACCCCAGAAAAGATAATATATTAGTCTTATTCAAAATTATTTAATAAAACACTCTCAAACACTCCCATCTAAATCGAATAACCATAAAACGGAATGATTAACTAGAGGATATATTTAATTTTTTTCCTGGAAGTATAAATTGGTTAAAAATTATTTTAAAAAATTACATGAAAATGATTAGTGGTACTGTTTAAAATGCTGAGAATCATCTGTTTTTTAACACCAAGGTACGTGCCTTTTTGTGAAGCATTCTAAACTAATTCAATACAAATCTGATCACAGTAGACCTAGCAGAGGGTTTTACTTCACCGCATCAAATGTGATCAATGTTGCTCCTCCTTTTTAATATCTCATTTGATACATGCAGCCAACATTTTAGAAGCATTGGCCAAATCTTCAAATGCTGTAACATTCTTTGTGTCGCTGGTTTATTTCCAGGACTTTGCTACAGAATATCTGGAGGCAGTGGATAAAAATGTAGACCGAGTCCAGCAAAGTTTATCCGAAACTCATCTCCTTGCCAATGCTCAACACAATGCATAAAGAACTTCTACGTTGATTTTAATTCGAAAGAGAGGATTACATAATATTCAAACAAATAGACTTAAAAGGCCTTTTTTCGACGAATATTAAAGCATCTGAAAGTACCAATTTGGATTTGAACCCAGGCCCCTGTAATGGAAGCTAGTACACTATACACCACACCAACACGATCCAGTGTACTTAATGTTGTGTGAAGGTTCAACCCCTGCCATACATTCTCAAGTTGGCTGAAAAGATGCTTTGTAGATGAATATGAAGTGAATACTGGGATTCTTCTTCACCCTCTCACTACAAAAGCCTCCAATCTAGGTATTTTCATCATCATTACCGTACGTCAGCCACCGTAAATTAGTGTGTTAAATATCCAAACGGGTATTACGCACCTTGGTGGATTTATTTGGGCAGTTTTTTTCATCAGGTTGTTATATTTTTTCCGGTCTTTCTGGTTTCCTCGGTTTCATTTTCTCCGTTTTCTAACTTTCAAAGGCACTCTCCCCAAGGTTAAATGCTAGAGGCATTTCGAAATCAAAGATATCTGATTGAAAATGTTAGTTTTCCACGCTACTGAACGTGTTTCTCTGATGCTACTGGATATTTTACGGCTATGTAGCTACCTGCTTCACAAATGTAATATTACATTATTCATCGCCTAAGACTTTTCCTGTAACTTGAGGTCATATCTCGCTATGCAATTGCAATCCTATTTAATGATGCCAATCGTGCCGGCTCAAACAAAATGTTCCACAAATGCAATATCGAAGGAATCGCTTTGTTGTGGTGGTTAGATTTCTGAAATTCCATCCACATGGTGTAAGACCCGGCGGTGTCATATTTTTCAATAGTTCTTTTTGAGTATCGAGTGGGGAGCATTTAAATTTTAAGGGCTCCGTCCGTCAGATACGACGTTAAACAGTGAACACTTTGGCGAGCTTTCTACCACAATACGACTGCATACACTACACATTAACAGATTAATATAGATGAAACCGAAGTATATTACAACGACAGTTACATGGGATTTTTTTGTTAGCTACGTAGGTTTTAATAACGTCTTAATGAACGTCTATTTGTATAATGCGTGTGAGAAGTGTTTTTTTAATATATCCTTATAGTTAGTCATCATCATCGGTCAACAATCTTAGGATTGGTTTGACGCAGTCCCTCCACTCGATTCTTCTATCAGCCAACCTCTTCATGCTGACGTAATTCTTCTCTTTTACATACCTCACAGCCTGTTCCATGTATCTCATAAGAGGCCTGCCTTTTCCTATCTTCTCGTTCACTTTTCCCTCGACGATTGTCTTCATCAGGTCATCGTGTCTCAAAATATGGTCGATTAAGTTATTCCGTCTTCTTCTCAGGGTATTCAGAAGACTTGTCTTTTCTCCTACTCTTCTTAGAACTTCCTCGTTACTTACTCGGTCGATCCATTTAATCTTAATTTAATCCTAGCGTAACCAGTATATTAAATGAATTAAATCGGGAATAATTGTCAGATCGCAGGTTGAAATTAAGACTTAATCTCTTAAACAAATTCCAAGACCATATTTTCAGTGATGATGTTAAAAATATTTTGCGGACCCCAACTTACTATGGTAGACTGGACCATAATCACAAAATTAGAGAAATAGATTGCCGAGCTGACAGATTCAAAATGTCCTTTTTTCCTCGTACTATTAGGGATATGAATAACGGTAAATATATCCAGTGTGAGTGTAGCAATGGATAACATTGGTAACTGCATGTTGGTGTAAGGACTTATAGCTAACCAAACTAACGGCATGTTTTTGCATGTATGTTTTGCTATTTTTATCTTTTTTAAATAGCGTAGTTTTGAACAGTACCTATACAAGTACTAATCCTTTTTTTATGCATGATATGTAGTGCATGTTTGGTGAGAGTTCACCCCCTGCCACACACCTTTATGGTGGCTTGCAGGGTATTATGTAGATGTAGATGAATCTTCAACATTCTTCTGTAGGACCACATTTCGAAAGCTTCCACCCTTTTCTTCTCCGCTGCTTTCATCGTCCACGCCTCACTGCCATAAAGAAACACGCTCCAGATGTATGTTCTGATGAACTGTTTCCATACCTCGAGTGCATATGTTAAATTTGCTGTTCCTGTCCCGCATGACATTAACATAAATCTTTGACTGAGCAAGATTTGAACCAATGGTGCATCCAGTGCATGTTCATTGATTATTCAATGCCATCCATAAACCCTCGTGGTGGCTCGCAGCATAGAGCTTACTAGAGAGGGTGTTCTCTAGGTTTAGACGCAGAAATACCTTAGTTTTCAACACGAGGTTCGGTCTGGTTGAGGAGGGTTGAGCTCACTACACACTGGGATGAGATTCAGAGAACAGCAGCGAAGGAGGGCCAGTTACTTTCACTCGGCCGCAGGCGCTTTTCCAGAAAGACCTGGTACCTAGAAGCCAGGTAGGGTTCCGCTGAACGTGTCCAAAGAGACTTTTCTGGGATTTTGTCCTAAACCCTGCAATCCGTTTTCAATTGCTCCAGCCAAGAGCACCAGCGTTCCGTCACACAATATTATGCTGCAAAATGTTCGGTAATTTTCGGTTTCTTCGAAAGTTATTTGACCAGCTCTCGTGAGAATTTCCCATGCATACGAACGAGAAAGTGGGAGTAAGGGGACAAGAATTTTAATGGAAAAAAGTCATAGGAATGATGCTAATCTGCAGAGAAAATTAGTGTAGGGAAGGGAGGACTGAAATTGGTTGGAGATAAATTTAAAACTAAGAATTAATAAAATATTACGAGGAAAATGTGACAAGAAAACAGAATAGCAATGTTAATTTACACTTGCTTGGCACCACCAAAAATGTAGGGAGTATATTGAGTTCAAATGAATTAGGTCTGTCCACAGGATAGACTGGGTGCAGCGTAGAGCAGCAAGGTTCGATAAAGGGTGTTACGATACGTTTAGCAAAGTATGGAAATTACTAGAAGAAATGGGTTCGTAATCGTTGTCAGCAAGTAGGCTAATACACCAATTATTTGGCGTGCATAAATTTAAAACGGATAAATTCTTTGAATATATGTATATTAAAACATCAGCGTACTATTGCGGGTAGGTCCATGAAGATAAAACTCGAGGAATAGGTAGAGAGGTTCACAAGTTCCCCTTTCCCACGAATAATTAGGGACAGCGAAGGTAAATGGGGTAAGCATAGAGGAAATTGTAGATTTCGATGCTGAAATTAGAAAGAAGCGATTTTTTAGCGTGTACATGTTCTTTTTTTTAACTCGAATTGACTCGAATACAGCTCATATGGTGATTTTGCATCGAGCCGATGTAATAAATAACAGATACCCAATGCACACAGCCATACCCTGGGTGGAGAAAATCCGACCCAGACGGGACTTTTACCCGCGGCCCTAGGAATGGCAGGCGAGAGCTTTACCCCGCCGCCACTGAGGCCGAACAGTACTCATTTATTAATCTGATTCATTAGTATAAATGATTGACTTATCCAAAACTTTCGCAATGCTTTGAATGGACTGAAAAATTAGTATCATTCAAAGCCAGCATTTTACGTGTCTCACAACTGCATGTCTATTATTTTTCTTGGGGCGTTAGCGTTATGCCTCTATTTTGCGTGTAAGTAAAGTATGCACGGATTAGTATTTTGTACATGCCTGAATGGTAATGTGTCCACTCTGAATGACGATGCATACCCGCTAATGATTCTCCCCTTGCGGTGGCTTGAATTGTATTATAGTGATGCAGATGTTGATGAAATGGAACAGAGTAGGTGTACAGTACGGTAGGATATCAAATAATAAGGGAGGAATATAAAATCGTGCTGAATTTTGGTGGGAATTTGTTATTGCTCTAAGAGGGCGACCGACAGCTGTAGTGAATTACGCCACTTAAGATAGCTGGGTGACAGGAGTCAAGACTTTACAGGAAATGGAGGGTGGGTGTAGGGAAACCCGGTGTCGGCATCAGCCTACTCTCGCGAAAGGCGCCAAGAGGTCTGCGGTTTAACTTCCCATATGATGGGCGGAGTATTGAAGCTTATGTTATTTCCACACAGCACTCACGTAGGGACAAGTATAAAACGAAAATTATCTGCTACTGCTAGAATACGAACCTGAACCATTGAGATAAGAGCAATACTCTATTCACCTCACCAACCCGATCCCCGTGAATTTGTAATAGAAATTTTGCATAGCTCTCGTGAATCTTAACCCTTTCGCTCCCAAGCACTTTTCCTGTGTACATGTCCAAAAATACCAGCCCTTTTTTAACGAAATTTTCTCTCTTCTTTTAAAAAATTCTATTGTCTTTATTTTACCACATATTAATATGAAAAAAAATACACTTATGAATAAATATTGGTTGTTTACATGTCCATTTTTATTTTTCCTAATGCTTCTTTAGTTTTGTTATAAAAAAATAAAAATTAAATTATTTTTTAAATTTTTTTATAAATAAATTTTTTTAAAAGCTTACTCAGTAAAGCTTGGTTATTAGATGCAACTTTAAAGTATGTATTTATATAGTGCACTTTATTATTAATAATTTGGCTTAATTTTGTTCATATTATTCCATAGGTTATGGTATAAAAATATATATAGTATACCTCTACACTAGCGCTATTGAGGCCTACTCTCGCTGTGTAACTTATGAAATTGTCCAACTGTTTAATTTTGTGAATGACAAAATGAATATGATAAACAACATGATATGCAGTAAATATAACAAAATACATCTTTTTAGTTAACATATTAGTATTATAACCATAAATAATTGGATTACCAGAGCATAAATATTTAAATTTGTAAAATGTTGACGGATAACATGCAGCATGAAAACAACTGCTTTTACAGCATATTTCTCGGAAGTACTTTCCATGTCAATTAGGAGGTTAGTTGCACTTCTTTCTGATCGTCACATATGAAATATAAATGTAAATTTGTGAGCTACTCACGGTGTTTGGGGCTAGCACTTATGTTTAGCTAAGCACTCGCCGTGCAATCCCCGGTTGCATCGGACGCACACTGTCCTGGATCTTCTCCTTTGTTCCTTTGTGCTGCATACACAGCATCTGGACTCTTTACGGCCGCCCAATTTCCTAATTCCTGGTGAACCACGTCCACTCCCTCTGGACTCATCCCTATTCCTCAACCATTCTGTCCCTAACACTTCTATCACATTTGTTGTGTATAAAAGTCTCGAAAGAGGTTTTCCGGGTTCACTAAAATTTTCTTTGTATAATATGTAGCTATTCAACACCATCCTTCCAATAATATGGAATGCTACCTTTTTCCAATATTTTAATGTTTTCCTTTCATCTAAATATGTGTACAGCATCATGTCTGATGTGTCCACTCCTCCCATGAACTTGTTGTATTCTAATATTATTCCTGGCTTTACATATTTTTTCTCCCGGCCTTGCCTTACTCTCGTAACTTCTCTATCCTCTGCTATTGACTTGCTCGAAAGGAGCATCACCGGTCCTTTTTGGGAACTTCTTTCCCTGAATGCACATCCTAAGGCACATCCAGCACGGCAATAAACCTTCTCACCGACGGAAAACTTCTTCTTGAAAAGTTCTGGTAGATATTTCCGATTTTTCCTGACAGTGCCAGTAATATACGTGCCCATTTCATAAAGAGTATTCACCAGTGGAATTGACATGAAAAAATTGTCCACAAAAACATGGTAGCCCTTGTGCAAATAATTATTCACTCCAAGAAGTTTCATCACCACCGTATATCCCAGTCCATGTTCCTTTATCTCCAATCTTTCTTCCTCACTTGCCCTACCTTTATACGTAAAGAATCCCAGGCAATAATTGGACACCGCATCGCAAAGCATCCAAAATTTGATTCCCCAGCGGTGATGGTGCTTATTTGGAAGGTACTGCAACAAACTTGAACGATTTTTAGTCCCTACTAGACTTTCATCCACGCTTAGTTCCTCGTGAGGGGTATAATGGTATCTAAATACTCTATTGGCATGATCTAAAAGGGGTTGGTACCGGATACATGGGTCATAACCGGGATCATTGCGTGTTTTACACTTCTCAGAGTCTACCAAATGAAAAAATCTCAGAATTTGCTGAAAACGATTCCTCGGAAACATTTTTCCGAACCAAGGGGTACTTTGGGATGTTGATTGTGACCAGTACGAAGCAATGGTAGGTTTCCGGATTATTCCCATGTTCAAAATACATGCCAAGAATCCTTTCATTTCTGCAGATGAAATGTTTTCCCACTTCACTGATGGTGATGATCTTCCAGACTGAGAGGAGATGTACTGTTGGGCGTAGCGATTTGTTTCAGTAACAAAGAGAGTAATGAGAAAATCTGTGAAAAAAAGTTGAAAATATTGAATCGGAGGAGAGTTACGGGGAGGCACACGCTTGGGGCCGGTCATTTCCTGGAAATGGTAATGTGTGGGAGTTGATTCTTCTGGTGGCACTACTTCCCTCCATTCTCCATTTTCTGCATTACAATTGTCTTCATTACTGCACTGCTCATCAAAAGGCTGCAATGAATGTTGATCTTCATCACTGTCATTCCCCGTCTCACTGTCACTTTCAAAGAAATCAGTCACACTTTCATCGGATGAATCGTCTAATATATTCAAAATATCTTTTTCTCCTATATGTGATGGTCCAGCCATTGTGTGGTTATATTTTTACAAAAAATATTCACCACTGTAAAAGAATGCTAAAGTTTTACAAAAATTCTTGTATTGATGCACTACCAAATGAATACCTTCAGCGATTGCGAACACGCGCGTGTGGTTGCGAACTAAGAACTCCACAGGGAAGCACGCAGTCAGAGACTGAAGACCATTTGGAAAGGCGTTCACTCAAAGAAAGCAAAGTCAGCAAGGATAAAATGTTTCAATTACGAAGATAACAAAGTATCATTTCACGATAGAAAACTGCGGACGCAAAGCTTCTTCGGCGATTCCTCGTAGCATTAGTCACCAGTGTGATGAGAAAAAAATCGTTCGTTACGCCATATGATATTACATGGTTATCTTCAATGTAAATGAAAAGCTACATTGTATTTTACCGATAGTTTTAATACTAGTCTCCTGTATTACATTTCATATGCAGTTTATTTTTACGCATACCTTTTGATTATATTTGAAATGAAGATATCCTGAACTTATCACGTACCAGACGCGCAAGGAGGATTATTCGCTATATATTTCAGGAATAGAAAATTACGTAGATTCATGAACGCATTATAAAAGAAAGATATAAACTGTAAGGAGTAGTTGGTAGCATAGAATCTCGTAAGGAAAAATATGTTTCACTGCGAACATCAAGGGCAAATTAGTCACCCGCGGTGGCATTTTCCGCGATGCAATGAAAATGCAATAGATCAGAAATAACGACATAATGTTAGTAGTAATGAAGAAAAGAAATATCTTTCGATAATATATCATTTCCAGTTCTTTTTCCAAAAGATTTCAACGGAGACTAAATAGGGTTCAGATTTACAAGCGTTAATCGAACAATCTACGGTTCACTTCAGCACGTAAAATATTCACGCAAGGTGCTGAAAAAAAAGTCTTTAAAAAATACTCATAATGCCGTAAATATTTTACAATTGCCACCAAATGACGAAGAAAGATGTTTTCTTTCATATAAAAGAAACTTAATGTGCATAAACATATTTTTTACTGAATAATAGTCTCCGATACTAGCGGCCGATATATCGGCCGCTTGGGAGTTTTGGCTACTAAGGCCGCGGCCGATATATCGGCCGCTTGGGAGTGTAAGGGTTAATATTCCGGCGCGAATCGTGCACTTTAACCGGTTTGATAGATAAATTCCTTTGAAAACGAATATGACATATCTTTGAATGGGGGCAAATGAATCTTCTGCGAAAAATTGTGAATGAGGGAATTTCGACCTTCCACGAAACTTTCGTTTCAACTGATTATGACGCATTCTTTCAATTTTACTATTACTTGTGAACGCAAAATGGTCAAAATGGTGAGTCAACGTAAAAAAGTCATCCATTTAATTCTAATGGTATGGGAGTGCTCTAGTATCTCCATTTTTCTGAGCTAGCTAAGAAATCGAAAAAATAGCGACGAGCGAAGGAAGGAGAAAATATTCAGAAACATGACTCAGCCAAAGCGGGTTATCTACCACGAGATGTACTTACAGCTGGAAATAAAAGCTTGAGTGTAAGGGAATACTTTATTTGAAGTTAAATCTGGAGCAAGCTTCTTTATGGAGTGAGACATGGACGATAAAAGCAACAGAAAAATCAACAATGGAAGCATTCATAATGTGAAGTTACTGATGGAGATCAAATGGATCGACCGAGTGACAAAAAAGTAGTCAAAGCAGACCTGAAGAAAGGTTAAGTTTGCTAAAAATTAAAAGGGAAGACGGAATAACCTTATAGGACATACTTTGAGACTGGATGATCTGGATGAAGACAAACGCCGAGAAAAAAGTGTATGGGAAGGTTGGAAAAGGAAGGCCTCTTTTGAGGAATAAGGAACAAGCAGTGAAGTATGCGAAAGAAAAGAATTATGAAGTATAAAGAGAGTACTGATAGGAAAATCGAGCAAAGAGCTAAGTAAAACCAAACCTTGAATTACTGACTTATAATAATGGTGATCTTCTGGACACCATTAGCTAAGTTATTCATTCATCGAGGATTTGAAGTCGTGGACACCCTTGCGCTAACTTTCTGTGTACTAAGGAGATGAAGCTGCTGAAAGGAGACTAGAGCCTTGCATTCTACCAAAATGATGTTGATAATATTCCATAATGTTATAATATTAAATATTTTTTTCTTATGTAGATAACCTGTCGTTCACCACCTCTTCCACATCAACTAAATAGCTACACCTGACTTCAGTTCTATCTTTCACAGAGATTTATCAATCCCATTTTTTTTAACATGATTTCTAACTGAGCACGACTCCAAGACATGCTTACTGACAAGAACCTTGAAGTGCATGGGATTTGGTTCACACAAACGTTTCTATTCAGGGCTGCATAGTTACTTTAAATCAACAGAGAAGACATAATCCAAAAGCTGAATCAAGCCAGAAGCGGACTACATATTATAGGTTACGAACTATCAATTTTTTTAAAATGATCTTCCTGAATTTGGGTTTCAGCTGCCTGATATTGTACGGAATGCTTGGAGAAAAAGTTCAGATCAAGTAACCTATTTCTTTTTGATATCACTCGCTGGATAAAATTACCACGGAGCCTTTATAATTATATATCTTCATGCATCCCACAATTCCCACCTTCTGTCCCAACGTTCTATCCCTTGTTTAACGTCTCACTGAATTCATAACGTATTTTGCAAGTGTTTTTTTTCTGAACCGACACACCGCCCCCCCCTGCAATGGCGGAAAGAAAGCGTATTTTTCAAATGAACACTTGTCGTGTTTTTCGTGCAACGCAAAGAAAAACCGCATGCACATGAAGTGTACGGATGTAATGAAGGAAGGAGGAGGATATAGCGGAGAGGAAGTGGCCAAGGTCACAAGGAACACTCTGAAGGAAAGCAGGACGGGATGCACAAGCTGAACTATTCTGAGTTGCGGTGTCATTAGTGAGGGAAAGATTGCAGGGGCGAGAGGAAATGTCCTCAGAGCAATGCCAAGTGACAAATCCGTCTAAATTCGAGCACGTGGAATGCAGGATTGATGAGCTAATAGGGCGTTAGTAAATTAGTGTGGGATAGAGGAGAAAGGTGAACTGATTTTCATCTCCGAACACACGCGATCCTGCGAGTTACCGCAGGTCCAGTATCAATTCATTGACACAAGCAGAGTAAATGAAAATGTTCCGGAAGAGAAAGAAGTCTTGCTAAAAAGAAAGGACGAAACATTTTAGGAAATAATTATGAAAAGCGGTTCAGAATTCTGTTTAAACAACAAGGTTTGGTTTGCTTGGTTAGCCTTGTATTTGCGTGGGAAAATCGAGTTCTTGTATCTCTCAGTCTGGCAGTATCTCTTCAATTTTCACTCATATCCTGATGTACTACTGAGGTCCTACTGATGTAAGGTGGGAGTAGAAATATGCCTGTAATGCCAAACAGGTGTTCAAACTTTTTGACGAAATATAATCTTAGGCACAATCCTTTACTCCCTAGAGTACCTCCTTAGTTAGTTGTTCAGGGGAGGCGACCTACAGCTTAGGTCATTTGTGCCATTTAGGATAAGTGGGTAATTGGGTAATGGTACGAATTTTCAGGGAAACCCGGCGTCGGAATACGTCCCATCCGACGGACGGAGTACTGACCCTGAAATGCCCTCCACCAGGCACTCAAGCAGGGCCCGGTTTGCCACTGAATAATCCGCCACTGCCGGGAATCGAACCCGGGCCCACGGGATGGGAGAGCAGTACCTACTCTAGCCACCACATAAACCTGACACCCGAGTACCTCCTGCATGTGCCATTAATCCCATATGCGAAGTTTCATAAGCCAATTTGTAGGGTTGACGGACTAATCACTGGGCCTGAAACAAACGCTATTTTACCTTGGGTGTGCGACCAATTTTAAAAAAACTCTTCTATTGTGAGCTTATATTTTCCTTTCTTTGGAAGTACTAGTTTTCTTTACTATCATTCAGGAGCATTGGATGGGTTATACACTACGCCTCTCGAGACAAATGTACTTCATTTATTTCACCTAACATTGAAACATTATTGTTTAAGCTGAATATAATTATGTTAGGTGGGTGGCATAGATGAAAAATCACCGTACATGCACTCCGCACTTGCGCTTACCTTTACAATACTACTTAATTAGAGATTATTGCATGTAGCATGCGGGTATACACTACAAATTTCGTCATCTACTCAACATTCAGAGAGATATTTAAGAAAAACTTAACAAATAAATTGTATGATACACTATCAGTAATTGAGTTTATTTCCCTAAGCTTATCATTGTATTTTTTGCCTGAAGATGAATTTAGGAATCTTAATAACTCTCTCGGAATCGGAATAAAACACGGAAGTTCGGTACCGATCCAAGAGCTTACATCTATATAATACCCTTCAAGACATCATTAAAGGTGTTTGGCAGGGGATGAATTCACTCCAAACATGCATCTTACGTCATGCTTAAACATTATTAGAAATTATGCTCCATTCTAAACTTCACAATTTAAAAAAATATTAAAATAAGCAAGCATTCAATACCATGCTCTTAGTTGGGTGTTGGAGTCCGCAAAATATTTTTAGCGTCATCAATGAAAATATTATCTTGGAATTCCTATGTACCACTTGTTATCGCCGCGTCAAAATGCTCTTGAATGGAATTCTAATACTTGTAGCAACGCTGTTATAATTAACTTAATTTTGTATGGATTCAAGATGTCATTTTCCCCGTAATACACTAGAATACAGTAGGCAGCATAGAGAAGGGATAGATAGGTGAAATATTGTCGAATAGTCTGTGGTGCATAATGCCTGTATTAACAACAACCAATCCCCTTATTACTATGTAATTACCACTAGAAAACCTCATCCTCTGTCATGATTCGAACCTGGGCTTTCGGCTTGGGAGGGTCGTATTCTAGCTTCAACACAAACCTGCTTCTTTGGCAAGGAAAGGGAGAACAAGCTCTTTCCCTTGCGGCCAGCAGAGCATGCTATTCCCAAGTGCCACCTGCCCTCCACCTTACCTTGAAGTACTCCCCCAACCCACAATTTGCCACATTTCCTCTCCGCTAATGCGTTATTGAGTTCATACTGGTTATCCAGTTTGCATATAAATGATGTCAATAAGGTGGTAAAAAATAAGCTTGGTCTGTTTTCCGATGACGCAGTAGTGCACAGGGAAATTCTAAGCGCAAATTATAAAGAAGCTTTGAATTGATGCGATTGAAAAAAGGTGTGATGCATGGCAGTTGGAATTATATTTGAAAAAAATGTGTCGAGATGAATTGTTGGAAAAAGAATAGTTCTCCTCCTAACGCTTACTACATAAGGAATAATTAGTTAACGAACGCAGAATCCATCTTGGAATAAGATTAACACATGATCTTTCTTGGGGTAAACACATAACGTGAACTAATGGGTCAAGTTAATAGTGAACTGGGATTTACCAAAAGGATACTGAGCAAATGTGACGTGGCCTTTGTCTGTCCATGGAAACCGTCTTTTCCATGTCAATTAGTCACCATTAAACCTCTTTGTCTTCGCCATGACCACTAAGTAACTGCTGAATCGCGGCATACTGGTTTCTCACCATGGAAACTCACCTTTTTGATCATTGGTTGTTTTCTCTATCTAAGCATTGAAGAGTTACAGGGAATTGAAGGACATACGTCTCATAAAATATATTCGTTAGCTTTGAAACGACATTCATAATGCGTATGAATACTCGTTCTTACTTGCCCCCAGGCTGACGACTAATCTGGAGTCACCCCATCTCGAAACCTCGAGTTAGTTTGCCACGGTACTTGGT
The DNA here is from genome assembly GCA_933228895.1 of Platycnemis pennipes. Taxonomy (NCBI): domain Eukaryota; kingdom Metazoa; phylum Arthropoda; class Insecta; order Odonata; family Platycnemididae; genus Platycnemis; species Platycnemis pennipes. Next base: position 56,035,632 of record OW121846.1, read on the forward strand.
CGGGTACGATTAAATATACATGTTAGTCTTCCTGCTGACACAAGGGAGTGTGGCAGGGAGTGGTTGGTCACTAGTCCTGTAAATGAAATTCACCGTACAAAACGAAGAAAAAACTCCCGAAAGGAATTAGATCTTTCTGCATTGTAGTCCTATATTGTGGATGGAGCAAACGGATTCTTGTATTTGACGGTTGACAGTTTATCTCTCCTAGATCAGCAATTCTGTTGATCCTGCTGAGAGAATATGGGTATTCACCAGGGTCAACCTTGAACCCGTGTGATTGGAATTTTTTACATTGCTTAAATCCTACGGATAACCATCCAGTCTCTAGGGTTTCCCAGCCAAGCACTTCTCAAAGCAGAATGGTGAATTCTAACCTTCCATAGGAGTTTATTGCTGCTAGTATAATGTAAATACAGACAAATGTTACGAATTTCAAAAAATTTATCTGGGCAAGAGTTTAGGCTCAAATATATTTACTCTTATTCATTCATGTCTTAGAATTATGCCTTCTTACGTTACTTCGGACATATTGGATAATATGTAGACTTTAATGTACGCATATGTGCATTCGTGCACACTGAGCTCTTTGATCAACCTCAAAGGTCTATTAGATGAACTAAAATGAGAATCATCAGATTGATAGGTGGAAATTTATCCTTCATCTCTTAACTAAATTCTAAGGCAAAATTTCACTGATGACGTTAAAATATTTTTCGAACTCTAACTGATTATGGCAGACTAGATGATGATCATAAAATCAGAGAAATTTATTTCCGAAATAACAGATTCAAAATTTCCTTCTTTCCTCGTACAATTAGGGATATGGATAGCTGTAAATATACAATAGCAGAAATACACGTGCATCAATGAATAGCATAGGTTACATGATGATATAAGAACTTTAAGTTAACCCAACTAGCAGCATGTTTTTGCGCGCTTGATTTACTATTTTTATCTATATTTTAAATTGTGAAGTGTAGAAAAAAATATAATTTCTAATTCTTTTCATGCATGATATGAAATGCTTGCTGTGAATTCACCCCCTACCACACACCCCTATGGTGGCTTGCAGGATGTTATGTAGATGTAGATTAGACGAAACGAAAGGTGTGTGGTAGGGGGTGAAACATTAAGTACATGCACTAAGTAGATGGCGTAATAGATACATCACACGTAACAAGACAAAAATTTTCGGATTAGGGTGACCAGAGGACTGGCTTTCCATCATGAGAGCTTGAGTTTGATTCTCGGTACTGGCCAAGATTTTCCAGAGGGATACTTGGTATTCTTATGGTGTGTGGAGAGCACTAAAGGTTCAGCACTTGGTCCGTTGGATGGGAAGTGAAACCGTGATCCCCTTGGCGCCTTTCGTAAACAGCAAGATAATGCAGACGCTGAGATTCTCTTCGCCCTTCCTACGCATTTCCCAAAATTCAAATATCTTCCGGGTTGTTTGGAGTAAATAATGCGATACTCTAGTAAACAATTAGGCGTCTGATTAAGGACAGTGACCATATATTGATAAATGGTAAACCGAACAAGAATACAGCCTCGGCGAAAAGAAAGGTATTTATTACAACTATAGAAAGTGCACGATTTAAGTTCGCCCTTCCCCAAGTTATCAATAACACTTGAATCTCAGGTAAAATCATGAGATTAAATAAAGTTCCATGTAAATAATGCAAATGTATCATCAGGTTTCAATACAAATTCGAATTTAAAAAATATTAGAGAATCGGAGTTACTGAATCATATCCTATGATATGTGATACGACGGAAGTGACATAAATTAACGTAAACTCACTGCAAAAATATCACAGGTAGTACACAACTGGGATAGCTGAACTCTTTCATCTTTAGGAAATACACAGAACAAAAAATTAAAACACTTTAAATGTAAAAAATCGAGAGATAACACTGGAAACGTCGAGAAAACATTACCAGAGCCACACGCAGGATGTTGAATGAGAACAAAGAAGATTATGCGTGAATCCTGACATGCATCCGAATTATTCGAGCTAATATTCTGAAGCGAGGGCAAAATTAGACCGGTCTCACGCTTCGAAAAGACACAGGAAACGTGTAAAGGAAGTCTTCTCTACGGAAAAAAAAACAGAAAAATTCAGTCCGAGGAAGTTAATCAACACCAGGCATGCATGACTGTTGAGTGAGAAATTATATTATCATCAATACTCGAGCGTTTTCATTGATAATTTAACTAAATTAACCTAAGAAACAAATCAGCTTCAAATTTAATACAGCCTCTTTTCGGAATTCCATCATGCTGGACTAAATTAGTGCTAATTTTAAACAGATATTTTCAATGACGAAATGCATAGTTTATCTTATGATCTCTGAAACAAATTCAGAAAAGAGACACATATTTAGTGCTACATGAAGACATGCAAAACAGCTTCAACATCACCACTAATCATCCTCCGGCCAATTTTCCCATAACCTTTTATTGTCCATTATTGCACTTTTTACGGATAGCTGGGGATTTTGATGTATAGGAGTGGGAGGGAGGGCTGAGAACATCCCGGCGTTGACATAAGACATCTCTGACAGAGAGCCGTCGAGTGGTCCACACAGTTTGTCGTCACATCCGACGGAAGGAGCACTGGCGTTAAAAGGCTCTCCATTCAGTGTTCATGCAGAGGCAGGTCTGAAAAATCACTTACTCGAACGAAATTAGAAACCGTGTCATGGGAAGAGAGGTAAGATCAGTCACGCCATTACGATTCCAGTTGTGTGGAATCACGGATGTATCTTTCGCGTTATCGCAATCTTTATCGTTAACGTTAACCCCTAGGGTAGCGCAGGGTTAACTATAACCGTCTATAGAACTCGCTCCACATATTTTGATATGCAATTTGAAGTGCTGCGCGAAAAATGAAGAGTGAAGATCACGTTCTCTCTGACATAAGTTGAATAAATAAATAACGATAACGCTAGCGCACGCCTTATGAAGATCCATGATCGAGGCCCAGAAGTCATTCAGGGAATAGTATAGCAAATCAAGCAGTAGAATAGCGGTGGCAAATATAGCAGTAGCAGTAGCATGTAGTGCATCATGCATAGTAGCAGCAGTAGTGTAGTGTAGCAAGGAGTAGTGCAGATCTCATTCAGGAACTAACGTTGATATAGATACGCTGTCAGTATATGGGATCCTTACGAAATAGACTTAAATAATAAACTGGATCGTGTGAAGCGAAGATCGGTAAGATTTGTAAAGAACTACATTAGCGTAATCTGTCTATTAGATGAACTGTAATGGGAATCATTATTAGACCGTAGATTGAAATTCAGACTTTAATGGTATATGTATGCTGGTACGAGGACTTTAAGCTAACCCAAATAACAGCATATTTTTGCATGCTTGCTTTGCTATTTTTACCTTTTTTTAAACTGTGAAGTTTAGACTAGGATATAATTACTAATCCTCTTCATGCATGATATGTAACGCATGTTTGTTGTGAAGTCACTGGTTACTTCTTTTAAAAGTTTTCAGAACACTTCATATTATGCATTTTTTAGACTTCTTCGTTATTTAGTTAGCTATTCAGGGGAGGCGACCGACAGCAGAGGTCATTTGCGCCAGTTTTAAGATAGGTGGGTATTTGGGTAACAGTAGGAACATTTAAGGTAATGGAGGAAGGGTGGAGAGAAACCCGGTGTCGGCATTAGCCAACTCTTAACGAAAGACGCCGAGGGTTCCACGGTTTAACATTTCATCTGATGGCCAGAGCACTTAACTCAAGTTTCTCTCTACGCAACATTAATATAATGGCCGGTATGTCACAGAAAAACCTTTGCCTATACAGTAGAGGAATGCCGGCGCTAGTATTCTGCCAAAACTTTCTCCGCCCCCTGAAATACTCCCAACCTATATCCAATTACCCACTTATCCTAATGGGCGCAAACCGATTTAGCCTCCCCTAATAAGTAATAGAGAAACGCATTAGCTCAACCCAGTTAGCATGAAGCACGTCCAATCTTTATGATTAATAAATTAGGGAAATAGGAACAATTGAATAAGACTTGAAGGTGTTTCAACTCCTTAAGTTTCACCACCATAATCTTCTAACCTAGCTAAAAACTAAATGTCCATGCCCAAAGCAAAATTTGAACTAGCTAACTTTGAATTGTCATACCGGCTAGTTATAGACCACCAGTAATTTATAAGGATAATTATTAGAATATTGCATATGGGTAAGTAATTATAACGAATCCAACGGCGTATTTTACTAGGGTGACGGCAATGAGACTTGGTAGATGTAAGAAATTTTTCCAGGTATACTTCAGAAGAGGTCATTTAAAGTACATCCATAAGGTCTATTATGATTTTTTCAATCTCGCCAAAAGAAAGGCATTTAAAATCTATCCGTAAGGAAGTCTATTTCACCAATATATTTTTCATCAAATAATAGAGCGCATTAAGCTGCTGTTATATATTTCTAACTTCATCACAAAACGGATCACCTTCGAATTTACATGAAGACTTACGCGTAAATTTTTAAATGAAAGGTCCGATAGAGACAGATGGAGCACACTTCTTTATGGCAGTTAGGTATGGAAGATAACGGCCACTGGAAATCCATGACTGGAAGCATTTGAAATGTGGTATTAAAGAATAGTGGTGGACATAAAAATGGATCAACCGAGTACGGTTGATCCATTCGGTACCAAACGGACCAGTTCTACGAGGAGTAGTCTGCTGTCTGTCTAAAGTCTTGTGAATGTTTTTTAAAGATGGCAGAACCATTTAGTCGGTCATATCCTGAGACATGACGGTATGATTTACACAATTGTCGAGAAAAAGGTATATGGGAGAAATTTTGTGCCTCATACGAGGCTGAGAAATACCTCAGATGAGGTATATAGAGTACGAGTTGGAGAATGTAAAAGAGGAGATTTGCATAAATATGAAGAGGTTATTATAATGTTACTATTTTATTTACGCTAGAACTCATATCACCGTGAACAGGCAGTGCAACACTTTTAATCTGTAGCTCATGTCAATGATAAACGACATAACCTACTAGCAAATCCAGCTCAGCAAATCCACTCCAGGCAGGCAAACTCACTTATGCTAATTCCACATAATACTTTATCTTATGCAAAAGGTCCACTGTATGTGGGAATTAAATATTACAATAAAATGCCTGAAAATTTTAAAACCTTGGACAATACCAGATTTCAATCACATATTTAAAAAATTCTACAAAAAAAGGCATATTATGACCTAAAGGAATTTACTGCTGACAGTCAAGCGTTTTATTGCTGATTAGCAAGTCTTGGCTGAGAATTTGATTGATTTTTGTTTGTATAGGTATTTCTTGTTTTGTTTAATTCTATATGGACATACCTTGTAATATTGAAGGTGAATAAATTTATCATTATTATTATCATTATCAAAACTACGAACACCAGTTTTGGAATGAAAAGCAGTAATTTAGCAATTGAATAGAAATTTCATTAAGAAACTACTCCGGTGTTGACGTTGAACATCGTCTTTAGGTGGTTGAACGTCAAAACTCGGGTCGTTTCTCTTTAAGATTTCTATGGAAGTAAAAGTCACCGTTTTTATTCTAATTATTAACCGATTCCACAAACTTACGCCTGCAACCACAAATTACAAATACAATCTTTTGCTGGAAATTCGCAAAACAATCTTAGGATTAATGACTAGTGATGGTAAAAAGTCAAGAAGGAGGAGGGTTGAAGTGGAATCCAGCGCTGGCATTAGCCTGCTCTTCATGAAAGGCGTCGAATGGTTGAACGTCCTATTCGACGGACGGAGTACTGAACTCGAAGTGCTCTCCTCAAAGCGTACACGTAGAGGACAGTATAGGAATTATATATCTCCACGGTAGCAATTCCAATCCGAATTATAGCAATCTCTGAAAGGAAAACAACTTCCACTACCGCCTTTCACTAACCTGGGCGATATCATCTCCATTTGTCGCTCGCCTCCCCAATCAAAGACAACATTTTCCTGCACAACTTTTACTTCCACAATCAAAGCTACCTCGAACGGATCCCGTATATTGATGACGGTACCCTAAATGAGGCCTGACGAGGGAAAAGTAGCATCTCTCTCTCCCACTTTCTCCCACATCCGATGCCGGTCCCGATCGCTTCCGCTCAGAACGCTGGGTGGGTGGAACATGGGTGAATGTTTATGGCCCTCAGGGTGTATTAGGGCCTACATTCGGTGTCGACTCGAGGACGCGGGATATCGGCTCCTGAACGGACGCGGCTGGTCAGCGACCCAACAGGGAGGATGAAGATGGACGACGAACCTCCGTTTGGCCATGCCCCCGCGCCGGGCATCCTCCGTGACCGAATGTGTTCATCTATCTATGTCAACATCTACGCGATACCCTGCAAGACACCGTGAGGATGTGTGGCAGGGGGTGAAGATCATCAAACATGCATTATTGACATGCAAACAAGCTACTACATGGAAACATGCTACATAATACGGTCACATGTAGCTAGATGGTTAGTATTTGCATATTAATAAGGGGTTTGGTTATTAATACATGCATCTACATCTACATCTACACAATAACCTGCAAGCCACCATAAAGGTGTGTAGCAGGGGGTGAATTCTCACCACATGCATCATGCACTACAGACTACTCTACCAATATTTCACCTACCTATCCCTTTGATATGCTGCCTACTGTGTTCCCTTATAGTATGGGGAGAAAAAATTACATTTTCAATCTATCGGTATGACAATCTCTCTCTCTAATCTTATTTATCTGGTCGAATGTAGCATAATGCTCAGGGATTTGTAATATATATCTAACATCTTCAGTATTGGAATCTCTTAAATAATTTTTAAATATAGAAGTCTCCTCTTCTAGAATTGTAAATCTTTATTTCTGGGTAAAACTTTTATCTAAAGTTAAAGGTATTTTTTCAGTAAGTACTTAGTGTTCACTGTTCTAACGACGGTCTCACTCTTGGTAACTTGTCGTGGAAAAAATTCTACATGTGGGAATCGAAACGGAGACCCTAAGGTACATTATCTTTCCCTCCACCCGCTCATCCATCACGCCCTTTTAATGTCTCTTCCATGATATCCACCCCTGGTCATCTCTCAATCACCTCCCCTAAGTTACACGAACTAGGAAAAAGTTCTCATGACTATGATATTACTGCACCTGCATTATACATGCTCGCTTTATATTCAAGCTAATCATTATATGCATGGAAAAAACGATATCCACATCTACGTAATGCCTAGCAAGCCACCGCGAGGGTGTTTGGCAGGGGGTGAACATCACCTTCCATGCACTACTGAACATGCAACTAAGAGCTACAATGATATCATTTCATGGAAACAAGTTAGGTATAATAGATTGTAACAAGTTAGGTTTTTAACTCCTGCCATTGCAACCTCAAGGACACAGGTTTGAATCTCATTTAAGACTAAGGTTTATTTTTTCATTGACATGCTTGTCCCTGGGTACTGTGTGGATATTACCACGAGTTCAGTACTCCGTCAGTGGGATGGGACGTTAAACTGAGCACACCTTGAAGCCATTTTTCTAAGAGTACGTTAATGTCGAACCCATCTCCACACCACCGTTCTTTAAATTTCCCAACCCATACTCAATATCCCAACAATCTAAATGGCCTTATCTTAAGACACGATGGCCTGATGAAGACAGTCGTCGAGGGAAAAGTAAACGGGAAGAACGGCAAAGGAAGGCGTCGTATGAGATGTATGGAACAGGTCGTGAAGGACGTGAAAGAGAGGAATTATGTTAATATGAAGAGGTTGGCCGATTGAAGAATCGAGTGGAGTGCTGCGTTAAACCAATCCTAGGATTGTTTACCGATGATGACGACTCAACATCTCATCAATCGTAAATGGCGCAAATAATGTTAGGTGTCGGTTGCCTCACTCGAATATATATTTAAACTATTAGGCTAATTGCAGTATTGCATACGAGTAATCGTCACAATACCAGTGCGGACGATTACATAATAGGATGTAAAAATCTAATACTGCCATTACTTCTAGTAAAATCTAAATCTGCACCCCCACATGTCACCCTGTGGGATGTTACAAGGGCGTATGGCATGACGTGATAGGGGACTAGGCGTAAAAATGAAAAGTTCATTTTAAAAACTTTGTGGGTGAAAAACGATGATTGGTTCTCAATTTTTTTGAATGAATTATATTTTTTACCTGCAGTCGTATATTGTGTGTGGAACAGAGGATTTCTTGTACTTTGGGTCAAAGAGTTAATTGCTATTCGTATTATCCCGTATATCTGCCTTGTTGATGTAGTACGGGGTAGATCTATGCCTGCATTGTAGCGGAAAATTGAAGAAACCTATGTAATTATTTTATTATCCACATCTCTACGCTCAAACTTCTGTTTCGTGTGTAGAAGAACTCATAGCTGGCTATAGGAGGGAGGTCAATGTCTGGAACATGTTGAGCACAATCATTATTGTGGTAACATTTTGAACGAATGTTTTGGTGGAAAGATTCGAGTAGGATGCGACAGAGGCTTCTATGTTTAGGTTAGATTATTGTGGTGGAGTTCCTCCAAGGAAGCCCTGAGGCACTTAGACCCATTGGCCCATTGTGCCAACCACCCTTCTAAGGAAATCACCCATAAAGACCGATCGCCTTGCTAAAGGCCAACAGGTCCCCTATGGAGATTTCCCTTACCTCCCTGGGTTCCAAAAATGGAGACCCCAGGTACCTATTTCGAATCTTCACCACAGCAGGGCACTCGCATAATATGTGGGATGTAGTTTCATCCCCTTCTTCGCACCACCTGAATCTAGGTGAATCTACGATTCCCAGGAGGTGCAAGTGCCTCATCACCTGGTAGTGCCCCGCGAGGAGTCCCACTACCGTTCGTATTTGTCCTCTGTTTAGTGACAGGAGTCTTTTGGCAAGCCCAGGCCTAGGTTCTCCTATGTGCAGTTTGGCCTGTCTAAGACTTGGTGTAGTTCGCCAGATCTCAGAATGCCGGGGTAAGTCCCACATTCTAATTTCTGCTATCCCTGTTGACGTAGCAATAGGTATGATGATATGGTAGGTATGGGGGCTTCTATGTACTAATATGAAGAATATATGACAGAGAACTTCAAAATATGTAAAGAAAATGGAGTTTAATCTGAAGCATGGCATTAGATGGTCGCAATAAAGGAACTGTCGGAAGAAGGATGAGAATAGATTCAAGGTGCATAGAAAATGAACAGGGTAAAATAAGAGAGTAAATTTCTGTATTAAAGTGCTCCCACATCTTACGTTCTATCGCACCGACTAATTAATTGATAAAACCAAGGTAAACTTAACAAAATCATGCGGCTGATACATTAGGTTTCCAGTTGGTGACCATTCACGTTTTTATACCACCAGAGCATGTCCGAGCTGAATTCGAACGCGCGACTTTTCTGTTGCCAGGTCAGCATTTTATTGGCCTGGTAGTCATCAGCAAGAATGAAGAAGGTTTAATAGACGAAAAAACATATGAACAGATGTTGCACATGTTGAGAGGAGGGAAATTCTCTGATAAAGAAAAATAAAAGAGTCAGAGCAGGTGGATGGAATAAGTAATTAAATTCAATGGTTTTTCTATGGGCGTCATGGAATTCTGGAAAGAGTGGCAGAAAGAGTAAAAGCACAATCAGTTTGGATGGAGAAAAGAGATGTAAGACATATAGTAAACTGAGGTGGGAAATAGGGAAGAGAAACGTTAACAAGTGTAAAAGAGTGGACTATGAAAACGTACCGACAAAAAAAAACGTCTGTTTGAGGAAGAATGTATCCCTTTATATCAATATCGTTTTTCGGATGCAGCAAAATCTTTTACGGCCCACAAACACTCGGCTTTTATTGGATGTGGGGCAAGGCGGAAGAGGAGTTACGCACGGTCCCCCCAATACCATTGCCACACTCACTCCTCTCCTTGTATTTCGCAATTGCTAGCTTTTAAACGTTCCTCGCGAGCTGCTCCCCCACAGCTTCACGACTTCTTCCACTCGCGAAGGTAATAGCCTCTCCGTTCCTCCCCGATCGCCTTCGGGCCAGCTCCACACCCAACCCAACTGGCACCCGTGCCAAATTCTCCCTTCCTTCGAGAGGAACCCTTCCTTCCTCTCTTTCTGGCGTCCCGCTGCCCTCTTGCTTCCTGTTACCCCCGCGCGAACACCCATCGCTCCCGGTGATGAGAGACCGAAACATTTGACGGAGGGAATGTTTGTTAATGACGGTCGCAAAGTGAGGGTTTTCATCGACGACTCGGGTCCCCGGAAAAGTCCTCGAGCGGCTCGCCACTCAATCCTCGGAGTAGCGTAACACTTCACCGAAACGCAACACTCGACCGTGTGCTATTCCAAGCGTCTTAACGTTCTCATCGCCGTCGCCCGGAAAAGACGGGGTTGGACGCGAAGTGTGTGGGCTGACGAAAATTGAAAGTTTTTGGCTCAAATCACCGGAAAAATCTAGTTAGTTTTTCAGGGGAGGTGACCGACAGCTAAGGTCATTTGAGCCATCTAGGATAGGTGAGTGATGGTTGGAAATTTTTCAAGGAACGGAGAATGGGAACGTAACAAGAACAATATCTTTATAAATCCAACTAAAACTAAAGCAATCGTTATTGGGAGCAACAGACTCATTAAATACGTAAGTTGCAATGTCCCTAAGATAACAGTGCAACATTGTAAGATGGATTTCTCTAAATCTGCACTAAATTTGGGAGTGAAAATCGATGAAACTCTCTCTTGGAATGAACATGTGATGGATATCTGTAACAAAATATTGAAAACACCGGCCCAACTTAAAAGACATCTAAACAGCTTGCCCATCAGAATTCGACAGAAAATTGTCACTACACTAATACACCCATATTTTGATTACTGCTGTGCAGTATACAATGACCTTAGCGGGAAACTAAACCATAGGCTGCAGAAAACCATGAATGCATGTGTTAGGTTTATCTACAACATCCATAAATATAATCACATTAGTATACACTACGAGAAAGCAAAACTACTCAAAGCTAAGACAAGAAGAACATACTTCATTGCAAATTTGACTCGTAAAATACTAATTACGAAAACACCCCAATACCTATACACACAATTTACGTTCTCAGGAGAAATCAAACAAAGAGTTACACGCGCCCCGCTTGACAACCTAAACTTACCACAGCACCGAACTACTTCTTACAGTAATTCATTTCTGGCACAGGCAACCCGCATATGGAATACAATACCATTAGAAATTAGATTCGCACCTAAAGGAAAATTCAAAGAACAATTGTACTTATATTTGTTAAGTGGGGAGAAATGGTGCAAGTAATTTTTTAAATCTCGCATATTACCAAGTGTTAGAAAAAATATCTCCAAAATGTGTAAACTTCTTGTATTTGTACTAGTATTTGTTAAGTAATGAGAAATGGTCTAAGGAATTTTTTACATCTGACATATTACCAAGTGTACGATAAAATATCTTCAAAATCTGTAAACTTAAAAGTTGCACTCAGAAAGTAATGCTTATTAGGGTGGAGGTTGGTACGATGGAGGTAGGTGACGAGGATTGTTATTTTTTTGGTTCCCCGGCCAACCATTCACTCATTATTTCATATATATCACTTTTTTCTGTTATGGTCTTTTATACTGTTTGGAAATGTAACTGTGTATTTTTTAACTGGGAGAGTACATTTATGTCATAACTGTAACATATGTTGAACCTATGTTGAGTCCGAAGGACTAGTTTCTGGAAATAAAAACTACTATTCTAATGGTTGAAGTGAAACCCGGCGACGGCACCTGCCAACTCTTAACGAATGGCGCCAAGAGGTCCAAAGGAGTAACGTCCTATCTGGTGGACGGAGTACTGAACTCGAAATGCACTCCACAAGGTACCCAAGTGGGAACTGGTACATCACTGAAAATCTTTTCCAGAGCCGAGTTTCAAACATAATCCCTTGGGATACAAATCCAATGCTCTATTCATCATACTACTGGATTCCCCTGGACATTCCTATGCTAATGCGAAAGAGTATTATCGATAAGTTAGGTATTTTTATAAATCCCGAATTATTTCTTTATTTTTAAAGATTTTTCAACCACACAGTGCATAAGCATCGTTATTTAATGAACGCATATGAATAGGAAATATGTTCATAAAACATTACTATAAAAAACAACAGTTCAATCATCAATTACTGTTTAGTTGGAAAAAGAATGTCGCTTTTTTTATGTTCGCCTGGGTGACAATCAGAAATAAAACACTGTGAAATTCAGTCAATTGAACAGCGAAATCTCATTCGTACCTTTAATTACTCGTGAGTTCCAGTGATAAATTTTGGGAATGACCAAATTTCCATTTCCGTGAAGAAAACAGAAAGCGTGTACTTCTGTAAGTGCTTAATTATTAGTCATTAGCCGTAATTTCGAAGATTAATGATGGGACCGTGGCTTTTCGTCAGGCTTTTTAAATTAGATACATTCATTTTTTCCAGATCTAAAAAAAGTGATGTCACTCTGTTATTATTCGCCCTTTGCACACACTCTCGAGGTGTCTGAAAGGGTACTCTGTAGATGTAGTTATATTTTTATGCAACGTAGAATATAAGTTGATTTCAATGATTTTGGTACCAAGCCCTTAAAACCAAAATCGTACTCACATTAGCTTTTCACATAATAAATGGCAACTAAGGAATGTGAGAATTTATTTTGCCATTATGCACAGTAAGTAAGAGTGTTGATAATTGCGAAATGAAAACATTTTCCTTGACCGGGCATCGAACAACAGAACTTTATCTTGCCGAGGAAAATGCGCAGACCACCACGCTACCCATGAATCCAGTCCTGAAGGCAACAAGTACATCAATAACATAGCATTCAAATAGAAATAGACGAATTGTCATTTAGGAGTCGCTATCCACATAACTTATTGGTGAAAGAGGTAGCTGCCAATCGCAATATTCGTAGGTACTCTGAAAATTACGCAATAGTCAGATTAATAACTCGCAATAATTCGCTGGGCAATGACCTCCGTGTAACTGTAGAATTAACGACGAACGATTTTTCTAAAAAGCGTGGGAAATGTAGTCAAGAACTCAATCCCGTTTAAACATACTCTGTACTCACGGTAAAGAATTGCGACAAAATCCTTTTCAAAAATGTACCTTATTACATTATAATGATAATAATTCACATCACTAATACTCGTTAATGGGAAATACCGGGAGGTAATGAACGTCCTTAGCTGGTTCAGATTCAGGTTGAAGTTCAGATCAGGTTGGTGTGGTGGCTAGAGTACTGTCCTCCCATCTCAAGGGCCCAGGTTTTAATCCTGGATATGGCACAGAGTTCTCATTGGCATTCCAATCCCTAAGTGTTTGCCTTGTGGAGGGCGATTCAAGTTCAGTACTTGGGCCGTTGCATGGGACGTTAAACTGTGGGCCCCTTTGGCGGTGGAGCAGTCTAATGCCGACGCTAAGTTTCCTTCACCCTTCCTCCGTTCTCCGATGAATTCCTATCTCTGAGCAATGACCTAAATATCCTAAAATAATGTCAATGGTCTAACCAGTCATTCACCTGTCAGGAATAACTGTAGTAGGACAAACGAACTGAATGATACAACGGAAAGAAGAATATGATGACGGAAGATGAACGAGGGAGTGAAGATATTAGGAGGAAAGGAAAAGGAAGTTCAAATAAGAAAGCAACTAGGACAGTATCTGAAACATTGAACGTGGTCCTTCAATGACCAGAGGTGATTGATGAATAAGATTGGTGCTCAACGTTGAGCTTGATATTACAGCTATAAAGCACGGAACAAATAAAATTAAAGTGGAAAAAATCTGCATAAGTTGCAATAAAAGTAAATAATTACGGACATGTATGTGGATTAAGAACGTGCATAGCTTTATTGTGTGAACTAAACGGATGTGGAGGTATTCATTTTCGTGAGAAAGGATCGTTTTTTTAAAATCAAATATAGCCTTTTATGTTGAGAATATGGGTTTCCTATCACAGTTTTTATCTTTTTGTATAAATATTAGGATACATCCCTTTGAAAGATAAGTGAACTTGTTCTTGGAGTTGATTCAGTAGTCATGCTAAACCTTTTGGATCCAGAAGCCGGTCGGTAGCAGCATCAAGATAGGATAGAACTAACAGCAAGGATATACTAGCTGCAGGAGAATCATAAAAATCAACGACGGGCAATCAAAAAGCTTACTGAATAATTTCGAGGAAAATTAAGAGAAAGGAGTTTCCAATAAGAATCCCACCGGAAATCACATTGGGCACTTTTAGAGAACTGACTGTCCGAAGAGAAAAAGTATCAAGAAGTGATATAGGCCTCACTGAGAACTGAGAGTATGCATGAAACAAATAATGAGACACCCCAAGGAAAAGGAATACGAATATGAAAAATACAAGGATGAAAGAACACGGAGCTCCCAACGAATTCTTGGACGGAACAGACGGAGTGGTAATGAACAGAGATGTGTGGATAGGATAAAACTCCTCACGTAATTGCGACGCAAAACTCATTTCCGGAGGTGTGTAGAAAACTGTTTACCTCAGTCCAACTCTCAGATTCAGAGTGGAGCTTAATATTCAGCTAGGCATTGTATGAGTCCAGGGCTTGAGCTCCAGCGGGAAATGAAGTGAAAAAAATAGAAGGTCAAGACAGTTGAGCATGGAAGAAAATTAAAATGAATATTAGCTGAAGAGATTCAGATAGAATAGGTCGAACGTAGTAACCACCACACTTGCATGTGGAATATACATTAGAAGAATAATTATATCCGCCTTAATGAAACCTGACTTCATAAGACGGCTCGTGGAAATTTAATGAAAAAGTTAAGGGGAGCTGTAACTTTATTTCATGCGAGTCTATGCTAATGAGAGTAGCACTATCACAACGGAACGAACTCCAAGAAAAATCTTTAATTAAAGTAGCATTTTATTCCTATATTGCATTGACCTAAACGAAGTTTTAAATTCAATTAGGGGTAACGAAACGAAAAAACCCGCTGGCCCGGATTATATTCCTGCAGATATCGTGAAAGGTTGTGAAGATATTTTAGCACCAACTTTGCACCATCTTTTTAATGCATTCTTGGAAATGGTGTCTTCTCAACGAAATGGAAAACTGCCAAAGTCTGTCCAGTAATTAAGAAAGGTGAGCATGGTGATATTTATAATATTTGAATTTATAATACTTAAGCACATTAAATTTAAGTGAAAAGGCTGCCTAAGTGAATTCCAACGTGGCTTAATGGTAAACAGATCTGTGGCAGCAAATTTAGTACTCAAGGATTATGTGATAACTGTAATGGACTGCGGCTCTCAGGTTGATACTATTTATCTCGATTTCAAAAACACTGTTAGTTACAACATTCTAATGTTCTAATGTTAGTTACAACATTCTAATGTTCTAATGTTAGTTACAACATTCTAACAGAGAAACTTCAAGGTGTTGGGGTGACGGGTTAGTTTTATTGCTGATTGTGCTTACATCTCGGGGGAAGAAATAGTTCGTAGCACACAGAAACTCGAGATCAGATTGCTTTATTTGCGAGATGCCTTGCTTTATTGCCACAAGGCTCGAACCTGGGCCTAATTCTCTTCTTATTATTGATTAATAATCTACCACAGTATTTTCGTATTACAAAACGTCTAATATTTGCCGACGACATTAAGATATATTATAACGTAAAAACAATTAGTACAACGTTCCAAAGTCCACAGATATAGAGTCTAGGCATATGGACGGAAAGAAATTTCCTTCATTTAAAGCCAACAAGAGTTAAGCCATTGCATTTTCAAGAAAAAGAAATGAAATTAAATTGATTACTTAAAGAAAGAGCAAATAATAAAAAGAAATACAGACGTAAAGGATTTGGTAGTTAACTTTGACTCAAATATGACCTTTTTTAATGATATTATATGTACTACCATACCTCCACGCTAATCCATTTGTATTTTGTGAAATATGTACGTTTTTAATGATGAAATGTAGCTTAAAATGTTGTATTTTTTGTACGTAAGAAGCAAACTGAAATGCAGCTCGTAAATTTAGACTTCTCACTTGAAGAAGTATGATAAAAAGAATGAGAGAGTACAAAAGAGGTTTTGAGGTATTTGCTTGTTCTTGTTCACTATCATGTTTATCTTACGTTTGATAAATACGTAGATTATTAAACATTGGTAGACATCTTTAAACTACAAATACTGGGAAAAAGGAAAATGTTAAATGACCTGTTATATTTGTATGATGTCGGTAGCAAAGGTGAGATTCAGGACTTTTAAATTAAATTAAACTTTAAGCCCCAATTATTGATGGGAAGCATATAAGTACTTTTCACATAAGGGAGATAAGGAGGAACTATTCCAAAAATCACTATCAACAATAATATGTATCTGTTTTAATAATTTTTGTAAATATGTAAATATATTTTGGATAAGGAGCATTTTTGGAAGGAGGTAAAGGAAAACTAAGGAAATTTCACAATTAATGCAACGATTTAAAATAATTGTTATGAAATTTTCCAGCCAGTCTTGACTATTATGATATTGTAAGCATAACTGTTGAGTTCATCCTGTAACCATATTCCTCATGTTGGATAAACTATACTCACAAAAAATAAATAAAATTTGCAAGAGTTTAGATAGAAGTGGAATAACCCGATAATATTAGGGACCCATGACAAAGAGAAAGCTAATGAATGAATAAGATAAAATGCAGAGAAGACCTGCTCTCTTCGCAAAAAAATTATCACGAAAATGAGGTTACTGTAATGTTGTTGCAGGAGGCATACGGATGGGAGACAAAACCCAGAATTTTGCTTTGCTAAGCTTTGAATAGGTAAGTGCTGATGAGTTATTCCATCGACTATAAGCAAGTTATTGAGACCCCACGCTATATGCACAGACTGGAGGATCCAGATAAGACAACAGAAAAGGACTTCGTCCTGGAAAGATGCAAACATTCATTCGCCTCTCAAACACTACCTACACGAGCAAATCGAGCACCAATCATGTCCCCTAAAATTCCTTCAAAGAAAGAGCATCCCTTCATATGATATTATTCTCGCTTGAGCTATAAAGAACCAGATTAACGTAGATTAAAGAAATGCTACCAAGGAGGTAATGAAAATTGGTACCAATATTTTTCGTCTATTTTGTATATCTGCTTAATCTCTGTAATGTGTAATGTATGTTTGTAGTTTTAATTGAAACCTTACATGCATTGTAAAAAGCGAATTTGTCATCATGCGTAAGCCACCATTTTCTTCTGGAGGAGGGGTTCGTTAATATGTGCATCATCATTAAATGATATTTAGATTATTATTCTCCAAAACAATAATTAAATTAGCACTATTTTCGTGAAGATAATTCAACTCTATTTTTCAGCCCAAAAAGCAAAATTCTTAACGCTAGTGCAAAATATACAAAATATAGTAAAACACGGGATTGTTTTTCGAGGAGTTTAAACCCTGAACTCCCCCCGTCACTGCCTACCACACACCCAATAGGGGTAGCGTGCAGGGCACAGGAGACTTAATGGGGGCATGGAACAACAATTTTGGGGCAGTTGGATATAAAAGGCAGGTAGAATAATAAGAAAGTGAGATTGTGGCAGAAGAAAGGTATTTTTAATATTCTAAAGAGATATCTACATCTACATCTACACGATACCCTGCAAGCCAACGCGAGGGTATGTGGCAGGGGGTGAAGATCACCAAGCATTCACTACTAACATGCAAGCAAGCAACTAAAGGGTCTCATGCAACTAGATTGTTAGTATCTATAGTATTTGAGGGGTTAATACATGCATCATGCACTACAGATTACTCTTAAATATTTCCCCTACCTATCCCTTTCCTATGCTGCCTAATCTGTTCTCTTATAGTACGGGGGAAAAATGCCATTTTGAATCCATCGGTACGACAATCATCTCTCTAATCTTATTTGGCTGGTCGAATCTAGCATAATACGCTGGTGTTTTTAATAATTGCCTAACATCTTCAGTAAAGTTATCCGATTGAAATTTCTCTAATAGGTTTAATCTGTACCTTAACCTACGCTCTGATAATGATTCCCACCCTAATTCTTGTATTAATTAAGAAACACTACTCAACCTATCGTAACATCTTTTTACGAACCTAGCTGCTCTACGCTGCACACTCTCTAGTTCTCTGATCAACCCTTATTCATTAGGATCCCATACACTGGCTGCATACTCAAGGTGGGGCCTAACTAGTGAAAAGTAACATCGCTCTTTTGTCTTCTCATCGCATTTATTAAGTACCCTTTTTATAAATCCTAGCTTTCTCTTCGCTCGGCCGCATATTTCCCTTATGTGTCTTCCCCACGATAAATCCTTTGTGATTGCTACACCTATATATCTTATGGTTTCTACGTTTTCGATCTTCGTGCTACTAATTTTATAGGTACGCTCTATCGAATTATTCCTCCTCCAAAAATTGAGGGCTACACACTTTTTAAGGTTAAGCTCTAACTGCCATTTGTCGCACCACTCTTGAATTGCATCTAAATCTTTGCTAAGCGATTTCCTGTCTTCTTCTCTTGATATACCCCTATACACTACCGCATCGTCTGCAAAAAGTCTAAGGTTACTACTAACTACGGTTCCCAAATCGTTTATGCATAAAAGAAATAGAAGCAGACCTACTACGCTACCCTGGGGAACTCCCGATGTGACTTTGATTGTGTCGGACATGATACCATCTATGACTACCCTCTGCTCTCGTCCACTTAAGAATTCTCTTACCCAAAACACAACATCTTTATTTATACCTAAACTCTCAACTTCAAGATTAATTTATCATGAGGAACTTTATCGAATGCCTTTTTGAAATCTAAAAATATCGCATCAACTCCAGTACTGTTTTCGCCGTAGACTAAAATATCGTGTACGAATAAAGCTAATTGTGTCTCGCAAGATCTACCTTTCCGGAACCCATGTTGGCTGTTTATGAGTAATCCCTGACTATCCAAATGCCCCATGATCGAACTGACCACAATGTGCTCAAATATCTTAAAAGAGATTGACGTGAGTGAAATGGGTCTGTATTTACTAGGTTGTTCCCTATCACCGCTTTTAAATATAGGTGTAATGTTGGCTACTTTCCAATCTTTGGGTACTGTGTGGTTCATTAGTGTTTTATTGAATATTATTTTTAGATATGGGGCTATTTCAAAAGCTAATGTTTTATATACTCTTGGGGGAATTCGAATGGGACCTGGTAATTTGTTTATACTAATGCTTTTTAAGTGCTGCTCTATTCCGCAACATGAAATTTTTATTTCGGGCATTTGCTCACTGAAAGTGTTCGGCGGTGGTTCCACTGCGTTGTGTGACGATGAGTTGAATACGCTTTGGAAGAAGGTGTTTAAAGTATTGGCTTTTTCTACACTGCTGGTAACTCTAATTCCTTTATCGTTTTTTAGTGTGTGCACTGTGGACCTATTTCCCTGCAGCTCTCTCACATATGACCAAAACGCTTTAGGATTGCTATCTAAATATTCTCCTAACATCTTGCTCTTGAAATGTGATAACGCTTTTCGACATGATTTCCTTGATAATGCTCTCGATTTATTATAGTTTTGATCTAACTCATTTTTTTCCTCTACCGATAGACCCCGTCCTGCATTTTTCATCCTAGCGTGGCATACCCTTTGTCGCTTTAGTGATTTCCTAACCTCCGCGTTATACCACCTTGGCTCTGTATTATCACTAATGAATTTACTTGGTATGTATTTATTAACTGCTTTACGGGTGACCTCAAGAAATTCTCTCCACGAATCCTCTGTATCTAATCCTTTGCTTTGTTCGCTAAATACGTTAAACGATTCCCTTAATTACTCTTTCATACCGTCGTAATTAGCCTTGCCAAATAAGTATACCCTCCTCCTTGGTTTATAATGTCTTTCAACGCCTACAATAAATTTCGCATGCATTATTTTATGATCACTAAATCCTATGTCTGTAACTGTATTTAGAACTCTTTCGGGTATATTTGTTGCTAATAAGTCTAGAATGTTGTTTCCCCTGGTCGGTTTTGTTACTAACTGTTGTAAAGAATGTGACGTAAAGGTGTTCAACAGTGATTCGTAGAGTTCCTTATCCTTACCTCCTGTAATGAAACTACACGTATTCCAGTCTATCGAAGGGAGATATAAATCTCCGCCTACTATTATTCGTCTATCATTCTTCCCAGAAAATAATGTACGTATCTCTGATCTCTGACTCTCCATTATAGAATTGATGTCTGCGTCCGGTGGCCTGTAATATGCACCTACATATATTTTTTCTGCGTTACTACTTTTACTTTTAACGGAACACCAAATACTTCCTAGTGAGAGATAGGAAATAAGCTGACTTAATCAGAGAAATAGTGTAAGGAAGTAGCAGTTACTAAAAGGTTTTACGAAATACTGTAGGGATTTCCCACAAAATCCTACCCAAAAGGGAAGAATATATTTTATCACCACAAGAAGTAGAATCAACGTAACTTTAGAAAGCCTTGACCGAACTAGGCTATCCAGGACTGATAAAGAAGTCAAAAAGGATTTAAAATAGTTAATTATCTACGCAACCAATGACGATTGCTCACTTGACGGTAGCAAAAACCTGCAGTGGAGTCACGCCCTGTCACTTATGGCAATGTAATGGATTTTTGGGTAATACGTAGATGTAATTTTAATATTGTTAATGTACTGTTAATGTTAATTTTGTCAAACATTAATGTTGGGAACGAAGTAATGGTGAATAAAAGCCTAGAATCAATGTCTGCCACTACTTCACGAGAGGATGTAAGGGCTGTTTATCGCCTCATCGAAGAGAATATAGTTCATAACTCGACGTTCTTACCACGTGTTTCACAAATGAGGATAGGTATCCAACTGAAATGCCGCAGTATACTGCTGCTCTTACTGCAAGACACATGTACTGGATTTCCAGTGCTTCAAAAATCACTAGATCAATCCCCTGCAATTTTTTCAACCGCATACTCTCACCACAGCAGTCAACAGATTCTTTGCACATTCCTTCACATCCGAGATAACTTGCTGAGCTTTGGGAAAGTAGGTGACATAAATATGTTCTTATCTGCAACCTTATGTAATAGTAATTTGAAGACTCTATATATCTTTTCACTGAGATACAGAGGCGTGGGATGTGAGGTGGATAACCGATTTTGACAAACTCTACAGTGGATATTAATAATCCTCACCGTCAGTCACCTGCGTTTGTAAGTTCCCCTGAAATCCATCATTAGTGTGTGGAGCAAGGAGCATTAGATTGTTCTTTTACATCTCCATTGTAGTGTAACCGATAACCGACTACTGCCTTGTACATGGCGCTCAAACACTGTATGGATAGTAGCAGTGTCAGTACTTAGTTTTAGTTCTTCAACTTCTGAGGCTATATCATCTCCATAGGTCCTACGATTGATCCCAGGCCGAGGAGGGAATGTATGCCAGAGACGAAATTCGAACCAGTGAACTTGAGGCTGCTAGGGAAACTATTTCGCTACTGCGGCCTTCAACATCAACACAATACTCTCCGTACCACCATAATGGTTTGTGGTAGGGGGCGAATGAACATCATTTGTATTACATGTATGAACATTTATTGTATTTTTGTTAAAAATTGTCATTTAAGTCATACAAAATTGAAAATTTGGAGTTTTGCATATTTCCGAATTCACCGTATAACCTGGAATATTACAACAACATTCATCACAAGTAAGGAAGGCTTAGATGATCACAGTAAACTGCCTGTCCTTCAGCTCCCTCTACCCCGCAAATTTAATATTTTTCTCTTTGTCATATTATTCAAGACACCATTGCCCCTCAATACCCATCTCCCTCCCTTCCACTCACTCCGCCTTCCTCAAATTTCTGCAATCAACCTCCTTTCCACCCCACCATTTTCAGCACTTCCTCTTTTATCACCCTCCCTTTCATCCCTCTTTCCCTCCCCATCCTTCTCCAAACCCACATCTAAAAAGCCAAGTCTATATTTTTTCCTCCACCCATAATTCACGTCTCAGTGTAAGGTAAGTATGAATGATATGACTATCCTATAATACTCATAAATGTGTCGTTCAGCAATAATTTTTTTTAGCCCCGGCTCCAATTCGCGCGTCACACAGTATTTTTTAAGGTGCAAATCTCGAGGAATCAGTGTTAAACGCCTTCAAAACATAGGACGGGTATGGGGGATGAATATCTAAAGGTGCAGTGCATTCGTTTTGCAGAAAGAAAAAAGGGGAGTGACGCAGTCTGTGGATGGGTTGTTTTGGGAGAGTTGAGCAAACACGCAGGTCAGGTAAATATGTCCTATCGGAGAGTAGCAATGAATAGCATTGGTAGCTGCATGTTGGTATGAGTACTTAAAGCTAACCCTACTAACAGAATGTTTTTGCATGTTTGCTTTGCAATTTCTATTTTTTTAATAGTGTAGTTCTCACTAATATATCAATACTATTCCTTTTTTATGCATGATATGTAGTGCATGTTTGTTGAGAAATCACCCCTGCCACACACCCTTGTGGTGGCTTGCAGGGTATTATGTAGATGTAGATGTCAGTTTTCAGGGCTTGGAAGAGGAGGGATGGCGTTGGAGTATTTGGGTGTCGAAAATGGTGATCTGAGCAATAAATACAAGTTCTGGAAAATTGTTTCACTAATTGTATACTTATGGTTTAAATTGCTCCAACTGCCATGGTTATATCACACCATCACACTATGTAACCTATCATAATCTAAAGCCTAATCCTAATATAATCAAAGCACCCCAGAGAAAGAATTTGAACCCGCGCCCTTTGTTTTATCAGGTCGGGGTGTGCTACCGAACTATATCCGGCATTGCTTAAAATCGGATAATTATCAAGAGACGATTTTTTTAAATTTCAAGTGTCTCAAAAATCCTTCGTTGTCTTTCTGTTAACAAAGAAAAATCATTGTAGTATATTCACTTGTGTCTCAAGCTTCTTTTAAATGCTTTTTAAAGAATAGGTGGACTTGGAGCTGAACGAACTCTTTCTGCGAACGTTAAGTTGAACCTTTGGAATACTAGCTCGTAATCCTAGGACAAGTGGAACACACGTGTGCACATCGGCATTCAAACTCGCAGCATTTCAGTTGCCATGCCGCGCATAATCCACTTGTATACAGCGATCCGCTTTATGAAGACTAATTGGCAATCAATGGAATGTATAGATTATTGATCTACTCTGGTTTTCCCACTGAAGCTTTCCAAGGAATAACTAACATCATTAAGAATTTCTCTCTTCCACTCTCTTACGGCCGAAGCTAACCAAAGCACATATGCTTGCAACGTGACCAACTCTGAGAAGATAAGTGGGAGCAGTTAGCTTGGAGGAGAGGACAGATAGCAAAGGTCATTTGTACCATTTAAGATAGGAAGGTAATTGGGTGGGGGTAAAACCTCTTCCAGCAACGGAGAAAGGATGGAGAGTAACACAGCGTGGGATTGAGTCTATCCTTACAAAAACCGCTTAGGTCCACGGATTAACGTCCCGTCCGACATACGGAGCACTGAGCCGAGAGTCTGAGAGAGAGGGACAGGTGTAACAATGAAAAATCTCTGTTACTGCCGTAATTCAAACCCGGGCCTATGGGGGGCCAATACTCTATCCACCAAACCATCCCGATATCCGGCTGTGGTTAGATCATTTCCACAACCAAACTTGCAAACGGTATAGACACGAAACCTGTACCTATGTCATCGAAGTGAGAAACTACTGTTAGTGAGGCATAAAATCTGTAATGGGAGAACTTTTACTTCACCGACATCTGTACAAATATTAAGTTCGCATAAAGTCATCTTTGTATTCCCATCCGGCTTAAACAGCTGATCCCCACGATTGACTATATTAGCGTAACCAGTCTACTAAATCAATTAAAATGGGAATCCTTGTCAGATCGTAGGTTGAAATTTAGACTTAAGTCTCCTAAATAAATTCCAAGATAATATTTTCAGTGATGACGTTAAAAATATTTTGCAAACCCCAACTTACTATGATAGACTGGACCATAATTACAAAATTAGAGAAATTTATTGCCGAACTGATAGATTCAAAATGTTCTTTTTCCCTCGCACAATTAGGGATGTGAATAGCGGAAAATATGTCCAATACGAGTGATTGAATCCATAGCATAGGTGGTTGCATGTTGACATAAGGACTTGAATATAACCAGACTAACAGCATGTTTTTGCATGCTTACTTTGCTGTTTTTATCTTTTTTAAATAGTGAAGTTCAGACTAATATATTGATACTATTCCTTTAATTGTTTGATACGTAGTGCATGTTTGGTGAGAATTCACCCCCTGCCACACACCTCTGAGGTGGCTTGCAGGGTATTATGTAGATGCAGATTGAGGCCACGAAATAATCTGATGGCAAATCTGTCGACAGGTCTGGAACGCGAACGATAAAGGAGGCGGATCTATGACATAAGTCATTGAGCGGAGCGCGAGGCTTTGGTTTTTTTTTTCACTTCTCCCGATCGCATCCGCGTCAATCGACACGTGTGCTCTATCCAATCGCGCGGAAGGCCGAGAGCGCGCCCGATTACGCGAGAGCGGTCTCCCAAGCGGCGGATGCTCTATTTTGGGCGAGTTGGGTGGAAGGCGCCGATGGGAACATGAGAGCATAATACGTCCATCGGCGGAAGACCACTCGCACACATGCCAACACGTGTTCAAGGGGCCCAAAGATTGTATATGCATGTGTTTATCGATGCACATACTCATTTATACTCTAGGACATTTTCTTCCCCTAAACATTTACGGATTATTAGGCAACAGTAATTTACAGTCCCATTTTTAACAACAGTTGAACAATAGAGGGTTTCTGCTACATTGCTCTAACAATTAGAACTAGCGCCCGCTATCGACGGCTGAATATTTATTTAAATTATTACATATAATATAAAATGAGGCTAGCTGAGGCACAAGACTTTAATAATTCTATCTACAATTTACATAAAATAAGCCAATTCACTCATCTGCGTGAAATTACTCCTGAATTAAATTTATATTACATTATTGATCTGATAGGGTGGAGAATGGGGCTGTTCTTTCGAGGAGCCCGAACGAGCGTCAAAGTGGACACGTCCGTCTGCAAAGTAGCTGGATATCACAACGACGGGTTGTACGCAAGTGGTTAGATAGTCAGCAAACATACATTCGGTGCATGCACGATACTCAAACATTTACGGTACCGACAACATGTGCAGTTTCGATAACCAGGAGGGTTGCGCGCCGGTCTGCTCACCCTAAGGCCACGGGTTCGAATTGCACCTCCAGTATTGTAGTCGTATTGCACCAGTGACCAGACTGTCACTTGGCTCCCACTACTGCTCACCACACCACGGAGACTAGCATGCTGCGTTTCCCCTAAATAACCTGAGATGTTGGAGAACCTAAATACCAATGGGGTTGTTTACCATGTTTTTTTATTCCCGAATATGATAGAGTTTGTAAAATAAAAAGACCCGTATTTTTCCGTTTTTTGATCCGTCAATTATTTCTCGAGTTTTAGGCGTGGAAAAATTAATGTTTTTAACCCTTTCGGAAAAGTGGGTGTGGTGCAACCTCTGACGTATATCGACTTCGTCCAATCACAACTGAGCCCGCGAAGCTACTTCACCTTATCGCAAAGGGGGGGGGACACAGCTGACTCTGCCAATCGAAGCACTTACGACAGCATCTGTGCGAGCAGACCTTCCGAGAATCCCCCTCCACTACCTCCCCTTCTCATTCGAGCAGTCAAGGACGGGAGGAAAGTGACGTCAGTGTTATCACAGCAGCATTTTCGGTGGGCGTCACCTTTTGCTTAT
Organism: Platycnemis pennipes; assembly: GCA_933228895.1. NCBI lineage: Eukaryota > Metazoa > Arthropoda > Insecta > Odonata > Platycnemididae > Platycnemis > Platycnemis pennipes. Next base: position 56,061,544 of record OW121846.1, read on the forward strand.
TTTAATTTTTCATTTATGAGAGAATGGATATGGTTAGAAGATTAATTTTTTCACTAAAATTCTTTTTTCGTTTCCATCTAACAATTTCGTTTACCAAATTGCGATTTCGGTTCCGAGTAAACGCCCCCATTCCACTTCTAGTACAACTACATAATTGCACTTTCCATGCAGCTTTATATATTCCCCGATCGACTTCAAGAACAAACTTCAAAAACTGCCCCCCTTGGCCTCCCTTGAAAATGACGCTTTGTCGTTTAAATCGATCGGGGAATGTGTAAAGCTGTGTGGAAAGTACGAAGTTTGTTTCATTTGCCTTGTTTTACATAATTGTAGTTGTGTCTCAGTGAGATTTGTCGAAATCTAACCCAACCTCAGTTTTAAACAGGAAACCGTCGACTTTTATGCGTGAAAGTAACACATTTTGGGCTAAAAAATAAGAAGTAGGAGTAGTTCGGAGGGGGGGGGCCGATAGCTTATCTCATGCGTGCTATTTAGGGTGGGGAGGTATGAAGGGCACTGGGTGGAATTAGGAATTTTCTGGGAAAAGATGAAGGGGTGGAGGGAAATCTGGCGTCGGTGTCATCCATTTCTTAACGAAAGGCGCCAAGGGGTTTATGGCCCAGCGGGGCCTGACGGGCTGAGAACTGAAGTGCTCTCCACGCAGCACTCAAGTGAGGAACGGTACTTGAATGAAATATATGTTCCACTGTAGGGATTCAAATCCTGGCCCTCATGATTTGACACCATTAATATAGCCACCATACGAACTCGATATGAACATTAAGTAAAAAATCCTATTTCTGAAATGTATATCCATTAATTTTTGGTAAAAATTTGCACTAATATGAAGGTAAAAACGTTTATATAAGGGTAGAGGACGTTTTAATTTACATTTGATATGTTATAGGTTACATCGTCATCGATGGCTATTTTGTATCTCTAACATATTTTGTCATTTTATTCTCCCTTTATTAATAAAAATATGGTATAAAACATAATGCAGTAAAAGTCAGACTTACAGATTTACAAATGTACAAATAAATCTCGCTGTTTCTTTTGCAAGTTTTTTAACGTAAATTTGTCATTGCACCACTTTCATTCGCCAAATTGATTAGATTATTGACGCTTTCCAAGTTAGTTCCTTAAATATCTAGTAACTCTCCAATAGTGATTTGATATTTTGATGCTTTCGCATTTCCAGATATGCCCAATACTCCATCAAGAGTTGGTTCACATTCAGAGGGCAGTCTCATTCGCCGTAATGGGGTAGGTTCTCCTCTTCGAAGAGATTTTTGGCTTTGCCCTATCCTCAGGTGTATGAATTCGACTTCCTTCCTATGGCTACTGCTGATGGAGGTGGACTACGTCGTTATCTAGTTCTTTTTGGCCTGAGTTTGTTGTTATTTAGAGGCCAACACGTTCTACTCCGTCAATATAAGTCTACGGTACTTGGCGCACATTTTAAAATGCCACGGAGAAAAATTGGAACTCTGTGCGATATTCCACCCAGCGGACAAGATCAAGGATACAGTTATATAGCTTTTGAAAGGCGATGTAATAAATTAGTACATTTCAGAACATAATTGTTGATCCTTTATAAAATTCATTCCTGACCACACTTATATGCCGAAACCTATCACTGAGGACCACATTATTTGGCAATAACGGGCTCCATTACAATCGATTACGGTAAAAATATTATTTTTCACGGAGAAGCAACCAACAGCTGAAGTCATGTGCACTATTAGTGATAAATGGGGAGTTGACATTAAGTAGGAGGTGGGAAACAAAGGAGAAATAATAAATAGAAAATATGCTTCAAAATTAGACTACTCATCTTAAAAGGCATCTGTACGGCAGTCTAATATCATATCCGAATCATCCCTTCTATAAATAAGTTTTCAATATATTTATACGGTGAACCGATAATTCACTGTCGCCAAGATTTTACCATTTTTGATGAATTTCCTAAATTACACGATTGTTGGTGAAAACCCCCTTTGCATTCAATGATCAGGACATTATTATACACATTTAAATAAAGGGAATGCATTTAAATTGTGCGATCATAAATGCCATGGACCAAAGACATCGGACATCGGAAAAGCAGACCAGCAAAGAATTGAATCCTTCGGAATATGGTGCTGGAGGAGAATGTTGAAGAATAAATGGACAGATACATTTAGGAACGAAGAGGTGTACAGAAAAGCAGATGAAGAAAGGAAAATATGGAAAACCCTACGGCGAAGAAGAACCATATGGATTGGACATACCTTGAGGCACAATGAATTAGTAAGAAATATAATAGAAGGGAAGGTCCCACGAGGAAGACCAAGGAACAAGTATATAGGGCAAATAAAGAAGGACGTGAAAGATAAAACATATCAGGACGTGAGGACATTGACACTGAATAGGGCAAAATGGAGGGCTGCAGTAAGCCAATCCTAGGATTGAAATACTGATAATAATGATCATGATGTAATGAGAAATCATTCATAATTTTTTTATTAATTGTCATAAACATTTTTCCGATGTGGTCTCTTTAATAGATGTTTTGTGCTTCGTGTCGAATCGTGTAATCTCCGATAATAGTATATTATAAAATAATAATAATAATAATAATCTAATGATTCAGCTGCCATTTCAGATTATTCAGGTTAAGTATAAGACATCTTTAAAAAGGAGATAAACTCAGGCTAGGTTATCATCCAACATAAATAATAAGGAAAGAAGCAACAAGAAGTATATACTTCTATTTAAAATGTGACAGGAAATATGAAGACCAGGTGTGGGGTAGCCTAGCGACCTTTGCAGTCTTATCATGGTCAGTAGGTGATGGTAAGGTACCCATCATATGAGGCAATGAAATGGGCAATTTAATAAGATCTCATTTACAATATTCCTTTTTGAGAGTCACAGGAAATCGTCACCACACCAGTCACCTTAGCACCAACAACAAACCGTAGAGGTATACAGAATGGCGCGCCTGCATTTATGTGACCCACAATACAGGTGGAGGCCTGATAATGAATCAGGTTCCCCACCCCTGACCTACACTATAAGTATCACCTGCGGACCATGACTGCAGCCAAATTTGCAATTTGAACATATCAAAACTATTGTTGATCCAAATTTGGATCTTAATCCTTATTCAGGCATATTTCGTGTTCATTTGCCGTTAAGGAGCAAAGAGCTTAGCTAAGTTCGTCGAGCGCGATAATTATTTAGCGCGGGATATTTTCTTTCTCACCAAGTATCGTTAATGTTTGCATTTTGATTTATTGATTGATGGTTCAAAACAAAGTTTTACTGCCCATTGGCCCAAAGCCCAAAAGTTTCCTCAGAAAAACCACTTTATAAAAGATTTGGGACTGAACACCAGTCAATCTGTTTTGTGGTAAGGTAAAAGTCTCCTTAGCGTATACATTCGAGAAGTCGCTGTGAGTCGAGTGAATGCGAATTTTTTTAAACAAGGGGAGAAACGGCGCTATTTATTGTAATTAAGGAGGAAATTGGTGAAAGTATCCGCAAAGACAATATTTAAAAGAGGAAACAAGAAAGTATTTATCATCTGTGATGATCATCGACAAACATGGTGAGGGAAGTAATTAACAAATATGCATAGGTAGTGGAAGAGTAAATAAATCCATCAAATTCCGCGGCAGGTAGTTGAATCGAGAGGATATTAGGCCTGAATCAATCTGCACGAATGACTTTGTTTGTACTTGAGGATTAAAATGCCAACATGTTTTAAAAAGAACTAATGACGGAATAATCACCGATATTAAAATAATACAGAATAAAAATACCTAAAATGTTACTTAAGATGCGTTGTAAATGATTCAGTACCTGCCATACACCCTTAAAGTGGCTTGCAGAGTACTCTGCAAATGTAGAATAAATGTAGAAGACTAGAACAAAAGGATGATAAATTTCTGGATTAAGATTTATTAGGACATACGGCATTTAGGGGTACATGAATAGCTATTTCCTTGAGTTTCAAAAGGGTTGAAAAAACAAAGAAAATAATCTAAATCATTCGTGCATTTGGGGAAGATATTTGACATTTCTCTAGGAAATAGAATACCTACTTGTTTCATATTCCGTCAGCCTTTGAAGTGTCATCTACTGAATAGCAGAAAGAAGCTTCTCCTGCATAAAGCCTGCAATATATTGGTACTACGATGTTATGATCAAAATCTGAAGTTCGTATGACGACGCTGTGATTTTCTATACGATAAAAAACGCAATCAAATCCACAAAATAGCGTGGAGAATCTTCAAACCCACGTTATGAAAGAAAATTTATCTTCTACTCCATTGATGGTCATTATAGCAAAGGTGAAGGGAAACTGTACCAATAAAGTGTTAAATTATGGCAAAGTTAATAAAATCATAGGATTGAGGCACATGTGTATACTCTCCAAATTGATTTTTTTAACGCCTACATTGAGATATTAATTAAGAAAAAGGAATAAAAAGCTATGTTTAATTAAATTTCGTTTACCACTGAAATTGCGTTTACCATCGAAGAGAAATAGCCACGCGAAAGGTAAATAGGTCGAGCCATTAATTATGGATGAATAGCCACACAATCACAATGAAAGGCTCAAATAAGCGAGACAAAAAAAAAGTCACGGCATAATGGTGAGGGAGAAACCTACTATTTCCCTGCAGAAATGAATCCCCCCTTCGCAATCACAGTAATTGGCAAAGACGTAGTCTATTAGGCGGAAAGTGGAGCACGGGAATAAGGAATCCTTTGACCTGCCGTAATGTTTTTGGGCCGAGAAGATGGTGCTGTAGCTTCCCCTTCCGATCCAGAGGTGGTGGCATCGTACTCCCCGTAACAGCGTCTGGCATAAATAAAGTGCACCCAGCCCCTTTCTCTCCCTCATCCATTACCACGAAGAACAAAGGGTGCTCCATTAGGAGAGGGACTCCTCTTGTTTCTGCCAGCAGCTCCTCTCGCAGTTTTTGCCGGATCTTTTGTCCTCGGGAAAGAAATTTACGAAATTCCTCACTTTGCCCGCGGATTCGCTGCAAACAAAATTTTTCGCTTCCTCCTTGAGAGCCACCGGGTTGCGTGGACCTAATTCACTCCACTTTACGTCACTTCTTTCCTTTCTAAGTGCTCCATTCATGCTCAAAATTTGGAGGTCATTTCGTTGAAAAGTTAAATTAGTGATAATATAAACTGGGGGGTAAGAGTTACCACATTTTTCGTTAAGCCTTTCTAGGTGCTACACTCCGTTGTGCTTACAAATATTTCATTAAAAAATGTCCAGTAAATGTCAAAATTTGACAAAGAATGATGCTTGAATTTCGCGGCCTAAATAATGGGAAAAGAAAATTTCAGCCGCCGCAAAAAGGAAATCATTTCGAAACAGTCACCGCCACTCGTCAATCCTGAGATTGATTCACCAAACCTCTCCCTCCATTCATCTGTCACATAACCTCTTCTATTGCATAATTATTTTACTTTGAATCCTTCACTACTCACCCCATATTCGAGGCCTTCCCTTACCATTATTCCTATTCACTTTTTCCTGTATGCCTTGATAATACCAACATTTCTCAAGATATGGCCGATTTAATAGTCCCATCTTTTATTTAGAGTTTTCAGATTTGGCCTTTCTCCCACTCTCCTTGACACTTCTTTGTTTGCCACTCGGTCAATCCATTTAATTTTAATCATTATTTTTTAGCACCATAATTCGAAAGATTCCGATTCCAGTCTTGACATATTTGTAGCTATTATCTTACATAACTTCCATTAAAATGGCTTTTCTAAATTTAAATTCTAATGAAGTTTTTCCGTACTTTAAACCCTATTTTTTCAACAGAAAGTAAATTTTCGGTATAAAATAATTTTCTTTGGGCTATCCTACTATTTTCTTCTTCATTCCTTTTTCGCTGGTTATTCTGCTTCCAAGATAGCGATACTCTCTCACCTATTCAGTATTCTGTTTCTAGTAGGTGATATTGAGTTTATTCTGCCCTTTTTCACGCAACCTCAAAGCAAATATCAACACTTGTCTCCGGGATGTTAATTTCTCACTATGTAACAAAACACAAGGTATTTATACAAACCATCATTGTATTAATCGCAATGTTTTAAGAAGGCCTTGCTGAGGCAACAAGACGTAAATACCCTCGCACTTTCGGTGGATATGTTCAGGATATAATGTCCACACCAGAAACTACCTTAGTCAAGTAACACGTCGTAATATTCGATTCTTCATCCGAATATTTTGAAGACTTCATAAAGTAGACGGTGCGAGTAAGGCTCGTAACACACAAGGTTCGCAGAGGAATCAAATTCTCACCAGGAACCTTTGACGAATATCGTACGTCACCCGAGTGGCCGCGAGTTGGAATTTGCTTTGAAAATTCCAAGAAGGAAAGGTTTTACTGGATCACAGACCTTTGTTTTGCCAGGATAATGCGCAGACCACCACACTCCACAGTATTCCTGATTCGTAATATAATCGGATAGTCAAAATTCGAAAAGTCGAAACCTGCCTGTCAATGTCGATTCCAGGTTCGAAACATTTATTCCTACTTGCAGTATTTAACCTATACGCTTTCCGTTCAGAGTGGCAGAGAACACTTAAGCTGAGTGGTCAAATAAAAGAAACTAGCGTCTAAAGTGCGCAAACTACGGGGAATACTGACTCAGAAAGAGCATTGTCAAAATTACCAGTAGGTGCCGGCGTTCAGAGGGAAACGAAATTAAAGGAGAAGGCATACATAAATTTTAATACTTATTTTCCTCATTTCCTATGCAATTATCATTCTTGGATTTACCCCTTTAAAGCAATCGCTGCTTCAATTGTACTAATGAACTCACGGGTCAATTTTGAGTTGGAAGGAACCGGAGAATAAAACTGTGAGAAAACTTTTACATTTAAACTACTTCCCAGGCTGCTAAAATATATCTATTCCTGAGTAGGCTGTATAGTGTTAAAGAGGCTCTAAAGGCATGTCATTAGCTTTCTGATCAATGAAAGAACGCTCGTCGAACACTTCTTCATGTAATGCTACGTATTGCATGGCTAACTTCCCACATGTATGAACGACTACACGAAAAAAAGCTCATGATTTATTTCGATAACATGATCCATACAATGTAAATGATTTGACCCTGCTACAAACTGCGTACTTCAGTCTCCCGCGTAAAATGAACTTAGAATGATTGGTCGACAATTACTCCGGTCTCTTACTTATGCGCAACGTTGTATTGAACTTTGAATGAAACGTAGGCAATTACTTGTTTAAATCTTAAAAATATCCTTCGTAAATGGATGAATAATTTCGTAGGTAAATTTTGGTTCCAACTGCTCTAAATATACACCCTACAAGTAACTTATCTTGTGTGTGGCATGTGCTGAATAATCTCTAAACATGCACTATAGATACAACGCTATTTAATTAAAGATAAGCATCATGCGTGTCGGAAAAAACAAGGTCTAATTATTTATCACAACATACAAAGAGATATCTAAATAAAATTAGTACAAGTGTTGATCATTTAGAGATTGATGCGGAAATGAAAAGAAAATAAAAGTGCTGCGATAGTAAATACCCTAATTATCTTCCTGTTAACTTCGCTTTAGTTTATCATTGCCATTATTGTTCACGGAAAGAATGACATCTAAACGTTTCTACTACTATTTGTCTCACTAATCTGCCATTGTACGCTTGAGTTTTTCATATTTACAGAAAAGTTGCCTTCCATTTCTGCACGGAATCAACAATGAGCGACTAATCACCAATTCTTCAGCTCTTCCCCTATCTATTACCATCAGGGTGGGTATGTTTTTCGCTTTCCACTAGTTGATAACCATTGCAACTACCGGTATGCATGTTGCTTTAACCCATGAGTTACAGAGCCTTGAATATTGGGGTGAGGAGTATTTGGCAGGGTCAAAGATGGCAACTTCTGAAACTGTAGACGCGGAGAAACACTTCCGCTTTAATGGGAGCACGTCCATAAATTATGCAACACTTTTTGGTCATTTTTTTGTCTCCCACCCTCGTTAAATTAAGCGACGAGATATCGCGCCAATCCTCCTTCCGACCTCATTAACGGCACATCTGCGCTTTCCCAAAATGAGTCAAAAAGGAAACTTAAAGTAAGTGGGTGCCTTGCCACGAGTAATCTAAATATTTTCGCAAACGATAGACGTATTCAGGTCTCAGTTCGAAGAACATGTGGAATCTCTTACAGACATTGAAGTTAGATATTTTTCCAGAGATGTTAAAATATATTTTGAGAACCATATCATATTTAGGGGGTTAATTAGGTCACGAAGTTAAAATTAAATGGATTAATAGCAAGGCATAGTTTTTGATGCAACTGTCTCGGCGTACGATAATGTACAAATAAATATGGAATATGAAATAGCAAATTGAAGCAACCGTACAAATATCGCTTGCTTAAACAGGTATTATATTTTTTGCGCGTATGTACGAGATACGAATTGTAGATATTTAAACTTGCATCCTTGGCATTTAGATTCAAATATTCGTACAGCATTTATGTCGAAAAACACGGTTATCAAGGTTTTAGGTATACGTGGCATGAAAATTTTTCCTATGCAAGAGAGTTATAATTAATATCATATTTTAATAACATAAGCCATCCTGATAGTGTATTCTAAAATCCAAACTCAAATCATTAAATAAGTGCATGCGTGAGATACGATGTAATTGTGCTATTTTACTGCATTGATTTACGCACTGATACATCTATTTCATCAAGCAAGTAATGAATAACCAAAATCTCCTTGCTGGAGATAATTTTTAGAAGGTTCTGTCACTCTGGAAGTATTAGTTCATAACATGCATATTTTGGAATTCATAATTTTTTTCTTATAACCCACTGCTTCTTGCTTTCGCTGATGGTGCAAAGTTACACACGCCTCGGCTCATAGAGTTAAAGTAATATAACCGACAAGAACACAAGCTCATCCGTGACGTATTTGTAATTTATGGGAGGCCCATAAACTTCGTGTGAAGTTTCTTCCACGTCGGCTGAGTACCTTTCAAGGCACCTCGAGGGAGCATGGAAGAGGGCTAGGAACTTTCATCAGACGCGTACTACGACGTACGGTTTAATTGATAACAAACTACGCTGGAAAGAATATTAATAAAAGACTTGTGAATTAATTTACAATCACTTCGTATTTTAGACACGAAATCACAGCATATAAGTGAGGGGCTTGATTTGTTAAGGAGAGCAAAATAAAGATCTCTATGAAGTCACGTGTGAGTATCCAAAATTTCTCATATTCATCCAGTCTTTAAGATATCTATTCTAATTACATAAGATGAGTCGAAAGAAAACAATTATATATTTCAATCATATTCCATCTACATTCTCTAAATTTGGGCTTAGAATTTTTTTACCAGTCGGATTTCGTAATTCTCACCTTTTTACGTTATAATAAAACAAATAGTCTTCGACCTTAGTTAAATGAAGAAGAAAAACATAATCAACTCCGAGAAAGACACGAAGGTATTTTAAAGTATCAACTCCCTCAAATCCCATTCTTCGCGAGGACATTATTGAAAAGTGGTGGAGATGATCACCCAAGAAACCGTATGAAAAAACTAATGGAAAACTGATTTTATTCTCCCCTTGAAAGTACGTAAATGGCAATCCTCTGCGGCAAGGCTCAACATGCATGTATCATCATTCATGTTGCTGCAAAATGGGTGTAAAGTAGCATGCAATATGCATCTAGTTGTAAGTGTCGCACGTAAATATACATGATCTATGGTATTTGGGTTCAGGAAAGTAATCCATGTACGCTGGGAATCCTTTAAGTAGTGGCTTGCATCGTCAAAAGCCTTACACAAAGATTTTACAAACGAGGTTAACCAACTTCTCATCCCATCTGAAAGACAGCTGTTCTAAACCCATAGCAGGCGCTGAATAAGGCCAATTTAAACGTGTCCTTTTGGCGGTCAATCTCTTCAATGTCATGATTACGGTCGGATTCTCCTTATTCGGACGGTGTTCACAGGTTTTTTTTGACATCTTTGGAAAATACATCTTTTGCGAATCAAATTAATTAAGGATTCCATTAATAGTGCAGTGTTGATTTTCAGCCACCCACACGTAGTAGCCTAGCCACATTGATAACATTATAACAACTCGATTTATATAATAGCATCGCTGAAATTCGCTGCTATCATTGGACATTCAACTCTTTCATGTTTTAATATACGCCTCAGACCAGGAGGACAAGAACTGGGATGGGACAGAATGTTTGTAGAGAAAATCAGCGTTAGCATTGGCTTGCTCTATTAGAAAGGCGCCAACGCAGTCCAGCGGAGTCCACAGCCTTACGTTATTTCCGACGAAGTACCACAAATGAAAAGCCCTGCATACGCGACTCATGTGCGGAAATTCAGAGATAAATCTTGATGGTTCGAATGAGAAACGGGCTTCAGGTACTTCTACTTCTTATGCTATATCGAGCCATCTAGCCTGAACAAAATCCTAGGACAAAGGCAGGAGGCGTGCCATGGGCTGGATTCTTCCCTGCGGCGTTTAAGTTGACAGACTGCTGCGTTACAAACCTGACTACCTAGATCGGTTTAAATTTCGAACCCGGACCCTCGGGATGTTAAACGAGCACACCAGCCATGCCAAATAACAACACGATCTCTACGCATTGGCTATCGGGAAGTTTGGTTGCTACATTACTGTCCCCACAGCCTGATGTCCCGAGTTCGAACTCCGGCAGTGGCAAAGTCTTCATTGTTGTACCGAACCCACTTGAGTGCCGTATGGAGAGCACTGCAAGCTCAGTACTCTACCCGTTGGACTGTAAACTGAGGTGGTGCTTTCTTTAAGAGCAGGGTCATGCCAACGCCGGGTTTCCCTCCACTCTTTCCGTTCCATCCTGATTCTTCCTGGTCTCGGGCACGTTTTCATGAGTGACAAACCTGTAAGTTCACTAATGACAGCGATTGTCTGCGAAAAATTGCTAACTCTACTCATTTACCCACCTATCCTTAACAGAGATAAAATGATCTAAGCTCTCAGTTGACTTCCCCGAACTCTACTCTGATTACTACTGCTTTAATTCCGTATGCTCTTTTTAACCCTAGGTGATTGCGCGGGGTACTTGAATACCTCATAACTCTATTTTTACTGCAGTTTCTCACTAGATGGCAGTTGTCTAGTGCGCTTCTCCATACCTTTCAAGGGCATGGTGATGCTACTTTTACTGCATTTGCCAACGTTCGGTGTGTGTTAATTAAGCTAATGCAATCGTCAGAATACTACTGGGGTAAGGAAATACCCCGCGCGACCATTAGCGTTATACTGGCGTTAGGCGTCCACAGATGTTAAATTGTGTTAGTTTGTATGTAGTGTATAATTTTGCACCCTGAAACAGCCTTACCCCGCTGGAAAGACCCAATTTACCATTTATATTGACTTTTACGGGCAAGGAATAATATGAGTTGTTAGCATATGAAATATATTTACCATTGAATTAAAATGGTTACAAAAAAGAAAAAAACATCATTGTTATTATTCAATAAATTTGGGGTATTCAAATACCACACGTAACCACTGCTATAAAAAAATTCGGCGCGTCAAAAGAAAAGATAAGTACACATTTACGTTTCGTTTGGTCTCATACTTCTCATGAGTCGCCCTTCGTGGTGCATGGTGCACTGAGGACACCACGGGTTCCGCGTACCGTTTTGCGGGAACGCGGGGCCGCGACTATTTTTACTCTCGGTGGTGAAAACCCAGCGGCAAAAGGATTCCGGCAACAACGCCCTCTGGACGGCGCCCGAGTGCTGAATGGGACAGCGTGTCGTCTCCGTTTGACAACGAGCCAGAAGGGAGGGGTTTGGGGGGGAGGGGGATGGGGGCGGACGTCTCTTCATATCAAGGACGGGATAATTATAGTGATGGCCCCGCGGTTCGGCCGTGGCAATGGCAGTTGGCGGCTGGTCCTCGCGTTCTGTGGGAGGGAGAGACCTTGCGGCGGGCGGGGGGAAACAGTTTGAACGTGTCCATTGGTCGCTAGGGGGGGCGGCCGGAGGGAATATTAATAATCGGCCGTGGGGCATCCGAAGAATGGTTTCAGGCCTCTCCCACCTCGTGGAGTTGGTCCACACGCAACTATCCTGCCTCAGTCTTTTTCATCGCTTCCTCCATCGGCTTCATTCTCAGCCCTCCACTGCACCCGATTGTGTCACATTACCTGCCCGTCGCATTACAGTCCTTTCGAACCTGACCGATGCTCTCCTTCATTTATGAACGTATTAAGGAATCGGATGCATTCACTTGGGACGATATCACAGAGAAGTCGGAATCCCAATTATAGCAAATTAATGTAAAAACCCTGTAATTCCTCACTTTGATAATGACACGCGTGCGATTAGGGATATGAATGCCGGTAAATATGTCCAATATGAGTCTATCAATGGATAGCATAGGTAGCTACATGTTGGTATAAGCACTTGAAGCTAACCTAAATAACAGCATATTTTTGCATGCTTGCTTTGCTATTTTTATCTTTACAAATAGTGAAGTTTTGACTAGTATATTATTACTAATCCTTTTTTATGCATGATACATAGTGCATGTTTGGTAAGAATTCACCCCTTGCCACACACCTTTATGGTGGATTGCAGGGTATTACGTATGTGTAGATGAAACACGACCGGTTTCAGACAAAAGAGTACATCATACGTATAGTGTATTATTAAAGAATACAATTTACAATTTTTCTATATTCCTTGAATACGCGACACCATTTTTGTCAGCCCTGTACCCTACAAACTGCCGCAAAGGTTTTGGAAGATGAAGACGCCATTCCTAAACTACGCTACTTACGGGCAAATAAGCAGTCCTGTTGCCTATACTTGCTCAATATTTTACTATTAAGTCAAATGAAGCCATAAAGGACGCATAGGAACCTCACATGCAATTAAGCTTCTAATATCAAACTATTAGCACCTGGAACACAGAGTAGAAAGCAAAACAAATGTGCTTACCTGTCAAACATGCGAGGAATAGTCTGAAAAAATTACACATATGCGTTAGCACAATAACATATAGAGTTATTTACGATAACATTTATAGTTCCATGCCTGCAAGTGCCAGCTGATGGACAGCTAAGGTCATTTGCGCCGATCAAAATAGGTGGATAATGTGATATGAGATAAAAATTTTCTACGGACGGAGAAAGGGTGAAGAGAAACTCTGCGTCAGAATCATCCAGCTCTTAATGAAAAGGGTCAAGGGATCCTCAGTTTAACGTACCATCCGACGGACGGAGTACTGCCGTCGAAGTTCTCACCACATAGTGCCCAATTGGAGACAGGCTATGAAAATCACTGCCGCTGCCGGGATTTGAACCCAGTCTCTCGGGATGGGAAGCCAGTAGGTTCCTCATCCACCACACCAACCCGATCAGTGATTTCTCTTCAAATATGTACGTGTGAGATAAGTCTTCAGAGCTGAGCGTCATGTTGATACATGGAGTGTGATTGGACTTCGTACTCCCACATCATGGTCAAACGAATAAGGACGTTCTGCAAAAAAAGTAATGATTACCATCGAACGTAAACACACCCCCTATACTCCGTAATCAGTTGTCCTTGCCGGCCCGCAGGGTCTCCAGCTGCTTCCTATCTTTCTCGGCTGCCAGAACGACCCCTCCTCCGTCGAATTATCCCTCCGAAAGCTACGCCTTCATCATTATTCTGCTCACAGCATTGACGCCTCTTCACATCTCTTCTATTTTGAGTCTGATTCCGCCGGAGTTGGGATAAAGGTCATTTTCCGATTGAAGGTTTTCGAGTGACGACGAAAAATATTTCGCGCCCAAGGAGAAAAAAGATATTTCACGCCATTTGGTTTACTTCCCAAAGGAATGTAATTTTTTCAAAATTTTTATCGATCAAAATGCCCGATGCAGATGGCTACCAACGATGGCTAAGGTCACCGTCGACTGATGCATTTTCCATCACGGCGAAGGTTTTCAGAGAGCCATTGAAATTCACTACGCTAGTTGGGAAGGATGGAGCGTGGTGTGACTATTTTATCATATCCAAAAATGAGAGGATCCCCATTTTTCAATCATAAACCCATGAAACCCTTTGAATGCTAACGTTGGCATTTCGGGTTCCAGCTCACGAGGCTATATTCCCAAAGTAAATGCTAAAGGTAGGAAAATAGAGTCGTTTGATGCATAGATATTACATTAAAATTTAAATGACTGTTCAAGAAAATCGTTCGTAATGTAATAAGGCCATCGTTGAGAATATTTCCATCGATAAAATATGATAACTGTTCTGAAGTCGATATTACATTCAAAATAATAAATATTTTCGTTACTTAAGCGATATCATAAACAAAAATAAAATATTCACGTTAAAATATTCCTACATTTACGTCCAGGTTAAAGATATAGCACCTCAAATAAGTTATTTATGAGGCTAAAACTTGATAAGGAATTAGATTTCTGCATCTACATCCACGAGATACCCTGAATCCACCGCGTGGGTGTGTGGCTGGGGGTGAAGATCACCAAACATGCATTAACTTAAGCATTCCATTGGAGAGCATATTTTAATATAACATGTTTCACTGTACTGTAGCATCTCCAGATAAGGCAAAAATACAAGTTGTTTTTCATTGAACCTTTCCATAAGAAGCTACGGTTCTGTACAAATGTCGTGTTGAAACGTTTATCCTGTGGAACGCAAAAATTTTCGTATCCGAGTAATTAAAAATAAATTTCTTGGTTTAATATTAAACCTTTAAAATGTTTCAATAATCCTACATCAGAGTCGATTCCGAATCTCTGGAGAACTGAGAAAGTGAGTTTTACTTCTTATCAATCTTTGTGAGTTGCACGAAGTGCAACTCACAAAGCGTGGGAATAAAAGACTTGAGAAGGAACAGTTCAAGTCATTAGTTGCCACTGCTATAACTTGTTATTACCCATAAACGGTCATAAAATGGTCCATTTGATTCCAATGGGCAATGACTATCATCGCTCCCGACGATCCTATTGTTCACCGAACCAAAGACAATCCTCAATCCAATATCGGTTTTAAGGTCAATGTGAATGCCTGTCATAATCATGGAAGCGTAAAATATTGGTTCACCGGTTCGCTGCCCCTCGGGCAAGTATTTAGAATGGAGGAACTCGTTGAAATTTTCCTAGAAGACACCTACCCTTTCCATAATGGAGAACCGTGAACGATAGATAAAACATTCACGGCAGTAGAAGTCAATCCGGGTGGACGACCGAGATCTAATTGTAATATCTTTTTCGCCGAAGACAGTTCATTTTGCCGTTGGGATCATGGTTCAATGTCCGATGAATGGAGGGCCGAACTCAAAGCACTTTCCGCATAATAAATAATTTGGGAACGGTATAACGAAACACAAACTCTGCATGAACAGGATCCTAATATGGAGAACGTTACGATGAGCAGATACGTTTGTTAAAAAGTGTTGCTATAGGTTTAGCTGTATATCGACTACATTAAAAGTAACAGGTTAGGAATCACTGTCGGATTTAAGGCTAATGTACCAATTATATCTTCTGCAGACATTTAAAACGGTTAGGTCCTCCATAGACGTGACAAATGTACTAAAAACCCCAGCGTACTATGCCATGTTAGATCATGAAGATAAAGTCAGAGAGGTAGATAGTAAGGCGGGTACGATTAAAAATTCTTCTTTTCGCGCATAATTAGGGACAGTAATGGATAATAGGATTATAGCGAAAGTACAAGGAAATTTGGAATGGGTGTTAAAGATTTTTATGTTGAAATTAGAACGAAGTGTTTTTTTTGTGTGTGCATGTTTTAATAATACTAACTCATGCTCTCTCACGGTAATATTAGTCAGTAATTTAATTTATTTGTAGAAATAACTGGCAAATGCACAACTACTACCATAATTTGATTGCGCTTACAATTTAGCGTCATATATAGCCAATATTATGCGTGTCTCTTAACTGTATGTCTACTATTTATGTATGTAGAAGCACTCGTG
The DNA here is from genome assembly GCA_933228895.1 of Platycnemis pennipes. Taxonomy (NCBI): domain Eukaryota; kingdom Metazoa; phylum Arthropoda; class Insecta; order Odonata; family Platycnemididae; genus Platycnemis; species Platycnemis pennipes. The sequence continues at coordinate 56,077,597 of OW121846.1, forward strand.
AGTTAATATAAAAATTTAATATATGTGATTGTGGATTGTATTGTCATTTTATGTAAAATGTATATTTTTGTAACGAAATTTAAAATGTTTACTTCCTCAAATTATTTCCATAATTTTTATGTATATAATCATGTTGTATCCAATAAGGATTTAATACTTATTGGTTATTTTCCTCAGGGTTGCTATAGCATACCTCTCACTTGTATATAAGTAGCATATGCACGTAGCAGTATGTTTTGCATGCCTGCATGGTAGTAAGAGTACTGTTATTATCTCTAGCTGATAACGAATGCCTGGAGTTGGTTCAATCCCTGCCATACACCCTTGAGGTGACTATAAGGGGTATTACGTAGATGTAGAAGTATATTGATGGTGGGCTGCACGTATATTTAGGTGTATTAGTGCCTCAGGACCTTCGAAATGAGAGGATATTTGGAGGACGTCAGAACAAAAACGATGCTTTGGTTACAAGTTGAAACACATGTCAGGGATATTAAACGTGGCTATTGCACGGATATGACAGCATCAGGTTGGTATGATAGTGGTCTCACATCCCGAGGGATTTAATTTAACTTCTATTCGTTCCAGGTATTTTTCACGATCATAACTATTCTTATATTGTACATGCATTGCGGAAAGGTCTTCAAGTTTAGTAGTCCGTCCGTTGAAGGGGACGTTGATTCGCGGATCCATTGTTGCATCGTTGAGAGTAAACAGCACCCTCGCTACATGCCTGATAATTCCTGCATATCTATTAAACTTAAAAATGTAGGTATGAATGCCCTCAGTTGATGGTAGCGTATACCTAATACGTAATGTCATTAAGGGAATAATTGTAGCTCAGAGGACCAAAACGAACGTGACATGGGATTCAACGCGATTACACCAGCTCCAAGTCAGGCACGCCTTACACGTCTACCTCGGCACGTCTTTGGTGAGAGGACCGTGTAATAAGTGAAATAGTGAAAAGCACAAGGGAAGGAGTGAAAGAACACCGGGCCAATTGCGTAACTGTTTCATGGGCGGGAAAAGTTAGGATACAAACAATCGTTAATAACAGAGTGCGAAGGGCTCTAATTCTCCAGAACATTTCCAGCTGCTCTCGGGCGAGAAGAGGTGATAACGGACTGAATGGAGGACCGAGTGATTACCAGAGGACTAGGTATCAATTCTGAGAAAGACTTCTTCGGACTCATCCAACTAAAAAAAGACCAAATTCACTACTTTCCGAGGGACTAAAACTTGTTTGAGGATCAAATTCGCCGCAGGTAAATTTAAATAGCGCCTTCTCCTGCTTTGCGCATTACACATGCCACCGATTGTAGTGCTAAGTTGAACCCTTTGAGCCATTGAACTTGGCATTTAATGTGCTCGACCCTCAAAAACAACGCCAGCCTCCGGGTTGAACTCTACAGTAGCTCCTTTGGCATCTATCTAACTCCAATGATTTCAAACTGGTACTTCCGTTGCTACAGTCCCCACCGTTAGACTTTAATGTTCACCGATAGACTTTAATCTACTATGATTTTCCGTAAGTTTGTATTTTTGTAGAAATTATCACTCATTCTCTCGCATAAGTGAGAATAAGACGCATGAGAATGAAGACAATGCATTGAAATTAATGCCTAACCCATTATTTATAATAATTATTTCGTAATTTCTAAATGTTTACTTTTTAGTGCTTATTAAATGCATCAATAACACGTATTTATCATTTTATAGTGCAGTATTTACAAGTTCACGTTCGTATTAGATGTTCAATGATCATTCATTCCCTGCCACACACCCTTCAGGTGGTTGGCATGGCTCTGCGTGCATATAGACACAAATTTATGCACCTCTATTTTCCGGGAAACATAATGTTTAACTCCTTCCTCCCCTTTCCTTGATTACTAACTTTCTTACTTCCGTAAACACTTTCAGAATATCATCGTATCTCACTTCTTGATTCTTCCACAAACTCCGCTAGCTGCCGATTATTTCCAGCAACTTCCATTCTTACCCTCTCTCTCAAGAACTTAAGAGTTTTTAGTCACATAATTAGTTCACGTTTGTTGATGATTCAGCGCCCCTTTCGAATTGCCCTGACTCCATCTTTCATAAAACTCACGGTCCGAAAACCTCGATTATTTTTCATGCTTTTTCGCATAACGCAGCCCATGTAACACTACGGTCCAAATCAAGCACCGTATTAACAATTTGTTCACAAATTCGCTTAAGGAGATGTTAAATAATAAACTTTGTACGGTCCACAAGAGATATTTAATGAGTAGTATAAGGTACTCAATAAATTTCTCCAGTGGACTGCACAAAGTGTATTTTTCAACGTTTACAATATAGAGAGGTTCTGCATAGTTAAGCCTGAAAACATTAATCATAATTTGCTTAAGGTTATTGCTATAAGTTCCAACTTTAAACTCCTCATTTTTCCACCGTAATCCTTCACCCAAATCATTAGGTTTTATTTCGCGTTAGTTAAGCGGAAAGTGCCTTCAATATTTGAGCCCGAAGGAAAAGTGATTACTAACAGAATATAATAAAGTTCAGAGGAAATCACCTTGATTTGTTAAAAATTGTTATGATAAGGATGTAAGTATAACTTTCCTTCTAGAGACAAGGGAAGGGTAGACTCTTAAACACGAAGGCGTCAATCCAGACCGATACTTTTACATCAGCTTAGGGCTGACAAGTTCACCTTAAACATCGATAAAACTATAAAAGTCCCGCATTAGTAGGCAGGACCACAAGAGTAAGATAAGAGAAATACACTGCACCCCAGGCAGGTTCAAGTATTCGTTCTTTCCCCAAACAATTCTTACCATAACAGCCCTTCTCACATCATGATACCTTTATAAAATCAGTTTACCTTAACATGAAAATGAAATTAAACATATTAAGTTGAAAGTTATTACCTAAACTGTTCATCTAAATCCACACATACGCAATACCCTGAAAGCCATTATGAGGGTGTGTGGCAGGGGGTGAAGATCACCAAAAATGACTATTGACATTCAACTAGGCTACTACCTAGAAATGTTAGATATTAGGGTCACATTCACCTAGATGGTTAGTATCTTCTACATCTACATCTACACGATGCCCTACAAGCCACCGCGAGGGTGTGTGGCAGGAGGTGAATATTACCAAGCATGCACTACTAACATGTAAACAAGCAACTATAGGGTCTCATGCAACTAGATTGTTAGTATCTATAGTATTTAAGAGGTTAATACATGCACCATGCACGACAGACTACTCTAAAATATTTCCCCTACCTATTCCTTTGCTATGCTGCTTATTCTGTTCTCTTATAGTACGGGGGAAAAATGCCATTTTGAATCTATCGGCACGACAATCTATCTCTCTGATCTTATTTATCGAATCTAGCATAATACGCTGTTTTTTTTTTAATATGAGCCTAACATCTTCAGTAAAGCTATCCGATTGAAATTTCTCCAATAGATTTAATCTGTACTTTAACCTACGCTCTGATAATGATTCCCACCCTAATTCTTATATTAATTCTGAAACACAAATCAACCTATTGTAACACCTAACTGCTCTACGCTGCACACTGTCTATTTCTCTGATGAAACCTAATTCATTAGGATCCCATACACTGGCTGCATACTCAAGGTGGGGCCTAACTAGTGAAAAGTAACATCGCTCTTTTGTCTTCTCATCACATTTCCCTAGTACTCTTTTTATAAATCCTAGCTTTCTCTTCGCCCGGCCGCATATTTCCCTAATGTGTCTTCCCCACGATAAATCTTTAGTGATTGTTACACCTAAATGTCTTATGGTTTCAACGTTTTCGATCTTCGTGTTACTAAATTTATAGGTACGCTCTATCGAATTATTCCTCCTCCAAAAATTGATAGCTACACACTTTTTAAGATTAAGTTGTAACTGCCATTTGTCGCACCACTCTTGAATTGCATCTAAATCCTTGCTGAGCGATTTCCTGTCCTCTTCTTTTGATATACCCCTATAAACTACCGCATCGTCTACAAAAAGTCTAAGCTTACTACTAACTACGGTACCCAAATCGTTTATGCATAAAAGAAATAGAAGCGGACCTACTACGCTACCCTGGGGAACTCCCGATGTGATTTTGATTGTGAATCTTGGTGATGTACGTCGGTTGGATGTAGAATCTGAAACACCCGAACCTACTTATGCTCTCGCAATAGGATATTCCATAGTTTGCAGTTGAAAATGACAGTCGAAAGTAGAGGATGGGTAAATTATAATGGCTATGTCTCGCTCTTTTGCTTGTAAGTGAGATTGTGGCCGCCCATTTGGGCTTCTAAAATGATTGTGGCCGTATTAGGCGCGAATATATAGATTATCCACGCTCCAGTTACCTTAGTTTGCTTATTTCTCTCTCCTTTCGTTTGCGGCGAGACCTCATCCTCATCCTGCGAACGAATTGGCCACCGTCCCTCCTTCCTGGTCGAGGCGAGGACGGGAAATAATGAAACAAATAGACATGAAATTAAGATGATGGATTTTTTTTAGAATTTATGCAAATGTGCATGAAATACTAATATTATGTATAATGTAGGTTTGTAGTCCTTTTCTACCATTCTCTCCTAAAGTAGGAAGTATGAGTCAATTTTAGTGCATTTTCATGCATAGTGCATGTTTGATGACAGCTCATTTCCTGACACACATCTTCTAGGTAATTTGGAGGAGAGGTAATAGATACAGACGTTAGAATGTTGTCACCCAAGTTCAAAAAGTCAGGCAGAGCAGACGAATTTGTCCATATATTATGTATTAAGCCCGAATATATTAAACAATAAAAGAATCTCATCACTTTCTTATGCAAGTAAGAGTCTGTTTTTAAGACGCCGTTCCATGCATTTCGCATTGAATGAGATGCACATCAAGCATCAATTTAACTCCTTTCCTGAAGGGCTAATCAGAAATTCATTCTCAAATGTCTATCCCTTCACATGCTGACTACCATGCAATCCACCTTGAGGATATGTGGCAGGGGGTGAGTTATCAGCAAACATGTACTTTGCACATGCACCATTGTTTACTTATACTACGTACCTAAGGAGAGATTTCTATGAATAGCACACGGAACACACATTACCAGATTTACTTTTCATCCAGCATTCAAATAAACATTTTATAAGTACTAGAGCCATGCATTAAACGCATTTCATGCAGATATGCGGAAATCCCTAAATGAGCAAAATTGGGGAGGGTGGAGAAAAACACGAGGTCGGAATTTACTCTTGACGAAAGGTTCAAAGGGTACCACGGCAGAACGCCCCATCCGACGGGCTGAACACGAAGTGCTTTCCACTCACCGATCAAGTAGGGGCCGGTTTACTAGTGAAATTCGAACCCGGGCCATGGGAGTGAGAAGCTAGTACTCTAACCACTGCGCGAACCCAAACCCCGATCACCAGTCCTGCTGAGTGACCACTCCTCGGGCAATGAAAGTGACCACGGCGTGCACTGACGAGTGATAGCCGTGTGAGAGTTGCTCATCGAGGTGGCTACTCGGATACTCGCCGGGGTATTCATTCGGGTGCTCGCATTCGGGAGTATTCAACTACGCAATCAAATATTTGCTGAGGCACAGAGGCCTTCGTGTTTTATTGCCAGGTTCGTTGGCGACGGGGTAAAGTTTTTATCTACTATTCTAGGAGTCACGGGTTCAAGTCCCTATTGGGTCTTAAAAATCCGACCCCCGTGGCTCTTTCTCTGTGTACCGTATATGTGCTATCAACTGAAATGCCTGATGTAAAAGGCCATGTGTTCTGTTTTCAGACCTACGAAGAGGAAATAAATAAAAATAAAAGTTTCTTCGAGGTTTTCATGTATTCACTCAAGTATTTTTCGGACACCTATATATTTTTTTGCTTTCCAACAACCGATAACACTTGCCTGTTGCACATTTTCCCCCTTGAAGATATCTACGCGTGCAGAGTATCCTGCAACCTACACTGAGAGAGTATGAAACGGGGTATATGATCACAAAAAGTTCACTGCGCATATGCTCCTAATTGGTACAGTATTACTATGTTGAGGAAACGAGTTAGTTGCCAGTCCACTTAGCAAGAGCTAAAACAATACTGGTGTATATGTGGGAATAAAATTGTTATTAAAATTTTAGGATTTTTAAGAATATTGTAATATATACTTTCCATTTGGCATTTAAGGAAGCATTTCACATGAGTTAACTTCAACGAAGTTAACTCATGTGATTAACAACCTAGTTTCCTATGCACTATATCATCTTCAGCTATGCCTCAGATTGATGCAATTCATTTAGAGACGGATTTTATTTAAAAATTAGACATTTTGGACCGTGGCACGTTTTTATGCATGATTGGAACATATTTCAGGTTCAATAGAGACTACCAACATTTCATTGACCGACCGGTCACTTTGCTGCCTTTATATTTCGTATCTTGCAAGCCTGATTGCTCTTGCTCATATTTCTCTCTCCTCAGGACGGACTGAGGTCAACGGGTCACGAGAGGTCATCTCCCGCGGGGCACCACATGAAGGCGTCAAGCGAAGAAGTTGGGGACTCAGGGACTGGAGGAAATGTGGCCAGGAGCACCTGCAGCACTTGGATTTCCAATTGCTAGCAAATGGCTCCCACGACACCAGCCCCGCTCTCAAATGTCTCTCCCTCATCTCTTCGTTTCGCCCCCAGGGCCGCCCCGGAGCCGGTTGCCCTGCTCAGTCGCCCCATTGCCCTCTAGCCACCTGGCCGACGGCTGCGCTCCGAGCGATGACACCGCTCGCCCGCGAATCCAATGCAATCCCCGCTTCTCCGGATTTTATGGTTATCACCTCCGGCGTCTGGCGATTTCCCTCGCGATTCTGCGCGCGGCGGACTCGGCGTCGTTTCCTGCGGCCGCAAAAAAATGGGGTTTTCGAGTGCGGCGTAGAACGTAACATTTATCATACGGAGTATTTCAGAGTTGGAGGCGTCGTTTGGAGTGCGACTCTTATGGATGGGATACGCGGAAGACGGACTTGATTATGGCCAGAGCACGTGTGCGGAGAAAATTGGCGGGAATCGCGAACGGTCGTTGTGGAAATTGCGTCGGTCTCACGTGCTTGACAAAAAGGACGGGAATCACGGATCAAACTTAATCTCTCTTGGCATTTCGATATCCGGCTGAGCATTCGTTTTTACTGCTGAAAGTTTGCATTCCTTCACCTTCTCAACCATAATTTGGTTCGTCTTTATGCACGAATTTCCGGCTTCTTTTCCACATTCCTTTCACAATTGCATATGCAAATGTGTTCCCAATCATATACTATCACTCATTCTTATACATGCATAGCATACAGAAAGAAAAATAAAAGAACGAGTAGGAATGGTGGTGAAAGTACCACTTCCCCATCCATAGTACGCTGGATTCAAATCCTAACATGGTAGTTTTTCAAGTAAAGGTCAAACCATGAATGCTTGGTAGAGGGCACTTCAAGTTCAAAACACCGTGCGTTGGGTGGGACGTTGAACCGAGAACTTTTTGGTCCTTTCTTTCAGAGTAGGATAATGCCGACGCTGGGTTACTCTAGATTATCGTTCCCTGAATCATTCCTACCTCTAACTAATTACCCACTTATCCTAAATGGTGTAAATGACCTTAGCTGTCGATCACCTCCCCCAGATAGCTACTACTGTGTACTTATAACAGGGTTAGGAATTACTATCAACCGCAAAATACGGGGAGACTAAATCTTCTGAGTGAATTTGAAGCCGATCTGTTTTGCGAAGACATATGTTTTCGACAGCACCCAAAATTTTCAGTCGATTCTGCCACGAAAATAAGATTTGAGATTAATACTGCTAAAAGCGTAATGTAAAATTCATTCTTCCGGAGGAAAACGGGAGACCCTATTATGCGTCACGAAAAGCAAATACGTTTTTGGTGTAGTTAAATTTTCTTAGCTGGAATACACTTCCGTATAATGTTATTTACTCCATAAATGCATGCTAACTTACCTAGGATTCCATATTAACCTAAATTCTTAGCTCATTATTGAAAATTAAGTCCCATTGACGTTTCGTAACATTCAGTAACATGTGGTGGATGGGTGTTTGATGAACACGTTTCTCTCATTAGGGAGTAAAATTACTGTAAGTTATGGTTATGGTAAGTTATCCTCTCTCGGCATGGTCATTAACTACTTGCATGACTTGACTACTCTCTCACCATGGAGGTAACTTGAATTCCTCAGAAAAAATTCATGGGACACCTTTGGTACCTGAGTGAGGAGCTGGTGGGTCTCTCAGTATTCGATTCCGGTCTTAGCGATGAAGAAAGAGCGAGGCTAGTGGAAGGTATCAAATCTCGTGGAGCACAAGAAGAATGGTCCAGGAGGAGACACATTCGTATAGATGATGTACCAGAAATGAGTATCGCCAAATTAGCCACGAAAACAACGGCTAATTTTTTTCAAATTTTGTAAATTAACTGCGATTTTTTTTATCTACCAGTCAGCAGTTGGGCGAGGAATTCAAGTTACCTCAATGGTGAGAGAGTATTCAAGTCATTGCAAGTAATTAATGACCACGCCGAGAGGAGAGTTAAATTGTTGAAAGATTTTTGCAGAACTTTGACCAAAGACGAGAATAAATACCAGGAATTGTTAATTGTTGGTGAAGAACATAGAAGAATGGTGCCAGATGTAAGGAAGACAATTTTAATAAAAACTTATAGATAAGTATTGGTATCTGAAACTCCTTGTATTTTTCTTTTTTATTGTTGCACTGTCCTTCAGATTGCCTATTTATTTTTGTTCGCTATACAGATTTCTTTCAAATGAAGATGACAGATTTGGCAAATTTTTATGACCAAGTTAATAATAAATTGAAATAATTACTAAAACACCATGCCCTTCGCCATAACAAGTGAATGAGTGTTCCAGAACTATGCAATTACCACGTGTCAACGTAGCAGTTGCGGTGTCGTCGTGGGCCGCTTACAGGGGGGTCTACGGACAGGAGAAACTCGTCCGCGCCGGCGGCGGCGCAGCACGGCGCCCCCTAATCAGCATTTCGAGCTCGCTTCGCCCTCCTGCATCTCCTAAACGGCTAAAGATGGGTGAAAAGTAATGAAATTTCAGTTCTAGAGGAAGGTAAAATCATAGATATACTCTAGAAGCAGTTATTGTGATGCGATATTCCCATTTTTTGAGTGGGGTATTTCAGACCTCATGCGGCACGTGTTAACGATGTCGCAACTCAACAAAAATTTCACGCGCGTGTTTTCTCATCAAAATGAATGTTTTGACGGGTGGAACTTTTAGCTTTTTCGATTTTCGAAAAACAAGACGCAACCTAAGACGTGCGTAGTGTTCCCTGAAAATCTCCTTGTGTGTTGATTAAAATGTTAATGTTGTGGTGTTTGTCCCACATGATTTTAACAACAATCTCTAATTAAGTAGTTTTTTAACTATTATTACATGTTCGCTGATTATTCATCCCCCTAACATTCACCCTCGAGGTGGTCAACAGATGCTCATTGCACATGGATGAAATGAGAACTGAAGTTACAAGTTGCATCTTTCTCATCGGCATTACATAGAATCCTAATTACAATCTTAACCATAAGGTTAGTATATGAATTAGGATGAGCTTCTAATTGGCTTAAATTAAAACGTCCGATGACAGTAATATCCGAATGCTAATTAGAGAAAGGAGATATGATTTCCCTACTTTAATTGGAATTTGGATATTCCTGCCTTCGGACATTTTCAGTCTAGTAGGAATGAAGGTTATTATTAGGAATTACTATATACCTTCGGAATTTAAGACTAAAAAGACCTTCTTACAGTCAATTTGATCAATTGCACCAAAGTCCATTCCCCGGATATTTAAAATCTTCCCCTTACGAGACTCGAACCCGTGACCTCGATTCTCACGGACAAGAAATCTACCTCGCCACCACTTAGCTGATGAAGTGAATGGAAGAAGTGAAGCAGGTAAGGGGAATTGCATCACGTGCTACCCCAACCGATAGAAAGCTAAGTAATGAGATAGGCAATGCTGTGCATTGAGAGTAGGACGATTCAAGATTTATTGCTTGATGAGCTAGGCAATGATGCTATCACATCGTAACACATACCGTCTCTACGCTGGAGGAAGGCGGCAGCGGAGAGTTTGCCTAAAGGAGTGTCGACACTGGCTGGCGAAACGTATTTGCTCGGGGCATCCTTAAGTGAATTGGGTCCACGGGAGAGGACGCAGTTTCGAAGGGAAGCGGAACTCATTGCCCGGAAGTGGAAGCTCCGCGTGACTTCACTTCACTAAGGTTTTCTCCTGGGTGGCAGGAAAGGGGAGGGGAGAATGTTGTGAGGAAAAAGAAGGAGATCGGTTTGGTGTGGCAGCTCGACAGGCCAGAGGAGAACCTAGGCTTAATCTGGCAAAGAGACTGCTTTTACTTAATAGGGCTCAATTACGAACGGCAGTGGGACACCTTATCAGCTACTATCGAGTAATGAGGCACCTACACCTCCAGGAAATCGCGGATACACCCAGATCCAAGTGGTGCGAATAAGAGGATGAAACCAAATCCCACATACATCTCGTACTATTACGGATGTGAATAACTGTAAATATATCCAATGCGAGTGTATCAATGGATAGCATAGGTAGTTGCACGTTCTTTTAATGACTTTAAGCTAATCCAGCTAACAGCATGCTATTGCATGCTTGCTTTGCTATTTTCATCTTTTTTAAATACTGAAGTTTGGACCAGAATAATATACCAATCATTTTTATGCACGATATGTTATTCGTGTTTGGTGTGAATTTCCCCCCTACCACACACCGTTATGGTGGCTTGCCGGGTATTATGTTAATAAAACTCAGCAAGCCACACAAGATATCTGCCGATGAGGGTAACTTTACACCAGGAATACCGGGTTGGTGCGAAGGCTAGAGTACTAGCTTCCCATCCCGAGGCTTCGGGTTTGAATACAGGCGGTAGCAGATTTTGCTGTATAGAGAACGCTTTGAATAGTGTCCTCCGCCCGTCGGGAGGGACGTTAAACCGTGGACACCTTGTTGTCTTTCCTTAATATTAACCTAATACCAAGGTTTCTCCTCACAATTTCTGCATTCCTTAAAAAAAAACTCCTTCCCACATTCCCCAAACTAACCTAAATGGCTCATACGCCCTAATTTGTGGGTCACTTCACGTGAGTAACTAACTAATGCATTAGCGTCGTGTGAAAAACCATACAACATTTACGTTCAGCCATGTATATGAGCAACGTAGAAGGGACCACGAACGTTGTACCGCTGATTTTAATTCCGCATGTTTTGGTCCATCGTAGACATCAAATTTCCATCATTTGGTTGAGGTGGAATCCATTTTGATTTTCAGCTAAAAGATTCATCTATATTATTACAGAAAGGTCTTTTTCTGTCATTCTGTATATGCTCCGTTAATACTGCACCAACAGTGATAAATGAGGTATCATTTTAAACGTTGAATCATCGGCTTCTGACGAAAAATACAATCTCAATCTCAAATTTCACTTTTTACCCATTAATTTGGCTTAAAAGTTTCGATTTTTCCATGTCGATTACTCGCTCAAGGCATATCGACTCCACACATTTTTTTTCTAAACTTCAAAAAAAGGTTTGAAATGAAAATAGCACGAAATGCACATAGTGAAAAGTGGCCTTTGCAATGACAATTAATAAAGCACAGGGTCAGACTCTTCAGAGAGCCGGATTGCACTTGCCAGAACCCGTTGTATGTAGCATTTTCTAGAGTTCGCACTTTCCGTGATATTTATGTTTGTGTTAAAGAAACTCATAACCTAAAAGTTACAGACGACAACATTGTTACTTATAATATTGTCTTTAAAGAAGTTTTGTAAATTGCGTGCCATTATTCAGTAACACGTCATGATTGTTGCTACTGGTACCAAACTCTCTTGCCTGTATTGTATTCATATGTTTTGTATACTTTCGCAAGAAAACAAGTATAAAGAAAGTACTTTATGAAACACCTTCTTCTCTGTTTAAAACCCAATTACGCCGTTTCCTTAACATACTTACTCCTTGATAGCGCGAAATTGCGAAATTTTCGCTCGGGTTACCTAGTAATACATAAAGAGGAATATAAGCTTTACTTAAGCACCATGCATTTGTTTGAATGTAGAGCTATACTTTTATGCGGACTCCTTAGGGCAATGTTACTATGATTTAATAGAATTAAATCCTTTTTTAATGCACTACAGACTAGGATATCCAAATTGAGCTCACATATTTCATTGCAACGATGACAATTTAACCTTGCATGTTTCGAGGGGAAAAAGTAATTTTTTCCTATTGGCAAAACAGTCTACATCGGAACGAACGCAAAACGTGTGTATTCCCAACATATTTGAACGACATTATTAAACATAGTATTCAAATTTTCTTAACAAATACTCTAAATTGTAGTATAAGTTCCAATAGCAGTTTCTATCCCAGTTCTTCAAATAAGCTCTAGAAATAAACAAAAGTATCAGATGGTCACGTTATTAACGTTTCCTTTGTATTTTCTCCGTTGTTGAGTTGAACATCAATTAACTACATCTATATCTACATAGTACCCTGCAAGCCACCATAAAGGTGTTTGGCAGGGGGTGAATTTTCACCAAACATGCACTACATATCATGCATAAAAAAGAATTCGTATTAATATACTAGTTTAAATTTAATTATTTAAAAAAGATAAAACAGCAAAGTAAGTTTGCAAAAACGTGCTGCTAATTTGATTACATTCAAATCCTTGTACCAACATGCAGCTACCTGTGCTATACATTGATTCACTCGTATTGGACATATTTACCGCTATTCATATCCCTAATTGTGTACTCGCTTCGGCGGTACATATACTGGAAAAAAGGACATTTCGAATCTGTTTGTTCGGCAATCAATTTCTCTAATTTTGTGATTATGGTCCAGTCTACCATAGTAAGTTGTGGTTCGCAAAATATTTTTCACGTCATCATTGAAATTATTATCTTGGAATTTATTTAGGAGATTAAGTCTAAATTTCAACCTGCTATCTGACAATGATTCCCATTTTAATTCATTTAATATACTGGTTACGCTAATATAGTATTCGTACATTCCCTTTACATATCTTGCCGATCTTCGCTGCACACGCTCAAGTTCGTTATTTAGACCGATTTCGTAGGAATCCCATACACTGGCATCATATTCCAAATGAGGTCTAACAAGGGAAAAGCAGCTGATTTCTCGTACATGATCGTCACATTTACCCAAAACTCTTTCGATGGATCCCAATCTACGATTCGCTTGACCCATTATTTCACGCATGTGTTTAGCCCAGGAAAGATCATTAGTCAGTCTTATTCCAAGATATTTAATGGATTCCACGTTTGTTAATTCATTATTACCTATTTTGTAAGTGCTAGGAGGAGAACAATTCTTTTTCCAAAAATTCATTACTACACATTTTCTAAAAATGTAATTCTAACTGCCATGTATGACACCATTTTTCAATTGCTTGCAGGTCATCATTTAAGTATTCTTTATCATTTGGACATAGAATTTCTCTTTACACTACTGAGTCATCGGCAAATAGACGAAGCTTACTTTTGACCACCCTATTGATATCAAATATTGTACTGTTAAACTATCCAGTACACTCAAGACCCAAAAACCATTCCCTTTCTTCGTGGGGTACGCCACACAATTCTATTTCTCATTTTACTTCCTTCTCCCTCAATCAGTCAGTGGAAAGGAGGTTCCTCTACCGAATTGATGAAAAATCCGACTGCTGGATTCGAGACTGGAACGTCGGGATATGAGATCGGTACCAAGCCATCTTCGTTGTTGTCTGTACGTTAGGATAAAAATCTTGATTTAGACGGTTTGATAAAACCTCAGTAGAATAAGTAATTTAAATCCAAGTCTATTATTCATCCTCTCTTGCTTGCATTTACGGAAAAAATCATTTTTCCGCCCGAAATAGGATCGTGGAACTAGGGGGTGATCTTGTTGGTGCAGTGGCTAGTCCTGCATTCACATTGGAACGGACTGGGTTTACAGTACAGCAGCGACAGATTTTGTCCACTGGTATACTGGCTCCTAATGTGCTTTGTGAAGAGCATTTCAAGTGAACTGCTCAGTCCGTCGCATGGGATGCTAAAATGTGCAGCCCTTGGCGCCACCGCCGTGTTTCCCTCCACCATTCCTCCGTTCCCTGAAAAATCCCTATCTCATCCAATGACCAACCTATCCTAAATGGCAAAAATGACCTTAGCTTGGAACAGCAAGATTTGTTACAAGGCGTTACGGTAATTGTACTAGTGTCACGAGTTTAATAGAAGAACAAGGAAGGGAATTATTATTAGAAAGCCGGTTAAAATTTAGGTTAAAACTTTTAACTTAATTCGAATCGGATATGTTTACAGATGACGTTAGATTTAGATATATTAAGAGAACCCTGCGCGGTATGCTAGGTTTAATCAGATAAACAAAATTAGAGAGACAGATTGTCGTACCGATAGATTTAAAATATAATTTTTCCCACGCACCATAAGAGAACACAATGCGCAGCATAACAAAGGGATAGGTAGGCGAAAAATCGTTGAAGTGGTCTGTAGTACATGAAGAATTTAACATTACTAACCCATATATGCTAGGGAATGACAGATAAATATATGTAACGAACGCCTTTCTAACCAGAAATCACTTGGTCACTGTGTAGACACTAACCATCTAGTTGTTCGTGACTCTTAGGCCTAGCTTGCTTCCATGCAATAGTAGCATTGTAGCCCTTGTTTGCATTTAAATAAGGCATGTTTGGTGATCATCAACCTCTGCCACATACCCTCGTGGTAACTCACAAGGTATTCCGTAAACGTAGCTGTCGGCTACCCCCCAGAACAGCCGAAACTACTGACGCTTGTAAAAGCAGGCCCGAGTGCTGCCACTGGGACCTCGGCACTCCCGCGATGCGAAGCGCGGACGCTTCCCGCCGGAGCCCGGCCCGAGGCAATGCAGCACGTGCGGCGGGACCGAAGCAGTACAAAGGATGCCGGGAGTGAGGGAGAATTGTCAAATTGACGGAAAAACTAATCTTTGAAGTGGAGGTGAAAGCAGTGTCAACGACAACTCTATTGCTTCCGCGTCTTTAAATAGCGCATCAAACGTCGGCGCTTGAGTCGGATGCTCCAAATGTGTCGGGAGTCGAATGGCGTGGCAGTCATGGCTGCCTGCACGTGACGCTGGGGAGCGCTAATGCCTCGGAGGCGAGACCACTTCATGTGAGTGAGTTTCCCTGTCACTGTTCCCGACGTCGAATCCGGGGCAGAGGAAAGGAAGAAATGAGTGGCATCTCATAATGTTTCAATATAGCTCGTTAAAGGGGCTGAGTCCAGAGTTAACTCTTCTGGCGAGTGTTTCGTAGCTGAAAACTGCGAAAACCTGTTTGAATATGATCGATGCTTGTGCCGAGAAGATTAGTGTCATTTGTTAACGGCCATTATGAGAATGATATTAGTTTCATCAGACTATATAATGAACTTTAATGAATAAAAGACATTAAGATTTTCCCGTGGATGAACCGAATGCCTTCACAGGCTTGTCAAAACTAATCGAGTGAGCTTAATGGAGGCTGTGCTTTGCTAGGGCTAATTTTTCAGACGGATAGAACCTTATGTGTCCCTTGTGTTCTTTGATTCTGGTGCCCACTGGAGAGGCTATAAAATATTTTGCCGTTCCAATATTGGGATCAATTTGATGAAAGGGGCAATCGAAATTAGTCTCGAGGAAAACAGCTTGAACTCGGGTCAAAAGATCAGGGACTTTTAGAGACCTGTACTTCAAAGGATAAATTATAAACGGTGGGGGTAGCAATCGACAGCCGAAAAACAGAAGCCTCCTGAACGGGTTTCAAGAGAATAAATTCCAACAAAAATCCTTTGAAGATGATGAGCAAGTTTTTCGTCAAAACGTTGGCAATAGGGCTCCTCAATTGGTTAAAAAACCTGCGAAGACTTCATTCAACACCTACGTGCATCGTAATTATCGTGTGAGGAGGTTTTTGAAAGTTCTTATTAAATTAAAAGAAAAATGTTCTGCAACTATGTCAAAATTCAAGAAATATATTAAAAACATTGTCTTTTTATGGCCGATTCGATTGCAAATATGAAAGAGACTGACAAGGGCCCTAATGGATTGAATTGGCTGTATTTCTATGGGAGCAACGTCATCAGGATGACCGTATAGTTGTGGTTTGCTTGTTTTTACGGAGTTAGCGTGTATTGCAATATAATTTGGTGCAAATGATCCTTACTTCACGGATATATAACAATTGTACCCTTGTGTGTAAGCTGACATAAAGTCAACGACGATTACAAATGAATGTGTAACCCGCAAACAAAAGTTATTCCCCTCGTATTCAGTTACACACATCAAGTGCACATCTATAAATCATAAGGTGCATTGATGTTGTCCATTATTTCCTATTCAGAAGTTGTCGACGAGCCATACTGTTCAGTGGTGAGAACCCAGTGCATGTTTGCACTGGGCACTAGGGCGGATCGGAAAAATCGATTTTTCGCGGAGAAACTTGGCCCTCTGGAAAAAGTTGTCAAAGTGACTCAAAATGAGGCCAGAAAAATTTGGGAAATCCAGGTCAACCCTAGACCCTCGCGCCGTGGCCATTTATGGAGATGGGGGCTGAGAATGGAAAAAGTCATGTTTTTAAATCGGTTCCCCATGGAATTTGTCGAGTTGCGGCCCTTTAGGGCAAAAATTTCGTCCATTTGTACGTATCTGCAGCCGTTAAGCCACAAATCGTCTATTTTGAGTGCGCGGCCGCGCGTAATATGCACCGCCCACGCAGCGTCGCGGCGCTACGCTCCGAAGGCCGCTCGAGCGTCTCCTGCCGGCTCGCGCCTCCTGCCCGGCGCCACGAACGCAGCAAAACTCATCACGGATGCGTCTTCCGTCGTCGATCTCATTAATATTAGATAATTAAACAATTTCCAGGTAATAACAATTACGGAGGAACTGTATGAAAGTAATATAACCCTACATACTACCCCTTTTTTCCTGTCCCGTCCACATAAACGAATTGACAGTACTAACTTTTAAAGAAGTGATAAAATATTTTTTTTATGTTCGCGACGTATTGATACAAAAGCGCAGGAAGGGAGAGTTTATCAAGTAGTCTGGTGGCGTAAAAAGTGTCCGAACTTTGGAGACGCACCTCTATTCCAATCATTCCGAAACATGGTGTGATTAAAATGATTATACGGTACCATACGACGTACTACGGCTTAAGAAAAAATGCAAGCAAGCCTACGAAAGGTGCCAAATCGATAACAAATTAATATATTTTTAAATGAATCCCAGAAACTATGTGATATTTGTGCGTTTCAGTGCTAAAGAATTAACGAGTGTAAATTTAGAAAGAGGATACAGTTCTCCCAAATGAAGCGGCATTTTTGAGGGAGCAAAGAATAAAACGAAAGATGGTATCCGGTGAATTGGATGCCTCAGTAATTCGACGATTAAAGAAAAACCTCAGAAGAGGATCGTCGGAGAGCGTCAACTCAAAATCTTTCATTCTTGAAGAGGTAAAAAGTGAGCATCAAGAATTTTTTTCCGCCACATCTCGAGAAAACTCAACCGACGAGGAACCAACCGACTTGGACCTCAACGTTCCTAATACGATTAGTAATGAAAATCAACCTGGACCTCCTTCGGGGCAAAGGCGTCTTCAATTGTCAACTGTGGCGGAGGTATGTGCTAGTTTTGGTGACTTGTCCCTCAGAGCAGCAGCAATGATCGTCAGCGCAACTGTATCCGACGCAAAGCTCAAAACTCCGGAAGACACGTGAAAGGTAGTGGACCGGCATTACTTACGAAGACAGAAAAAGAAGATGCTAGATTTAGTAAAAGCAAAGACAGATAAATAAAAAAATACAATTGAAGGTCTGTATTTTGACGGCAGAGAGGATGAAACAAACTGCAGAAAATAGGCAAGAGGAGTTACCCATCTAAGGTTAGGGAGGGACATGTCGTGTTAGTTGGAGCCTGGCTCCCAATTTTTCGGTTTTGTCTCCCCCACAGGAGGATTTGCAAGAAACATCATATCTGCATTTTCTTGATTTTTTGCGAAAGAAAATATTGAACTTTCAAATTTAAAAGTGATTGGATGCGATGGCACCAAAGTGAATACATGTCAGGAAGGAAGCGTCATCCGTTTTCTGGAAGCAAAACTCCGACGTCCCTTACAGTGGTCTATTTGCCAATTTCACTTGATTGACTTAACACTGCGGCAGTTGGTAGAAACATTATACGGGCAAACTAAGGGTCCAAATTTGTTTGCAAGACCTATTGTCTCCACCCTTCAAGACTGCCACACTCTTGATATCATACGATTCGAGCCAGTTCCAACAAAATTGTCCCACGAAGAAGACTTGAGATTGCTGAGCAGTGACCAGCAGTATCTTCGGGAAATTTATAATGCTGTGGCCAAAGGATTTCGCTCGGAAAATTTGGTCAGATGAACTCCAAAAAATGTGGCTCATTCTCGTTAGCTCACTACGGCCAGTCGACAACTGAGGCTATAAGTGTCCACTAAAATTCATGCGCTAATTTATAAAATCTAGTGTCATTCAAAAAGTATACGCACCTGTCTGATTTTCAGTGAAAAAAAACCATTGTATACACGCTGGTGCTGTAAATTTATGGAAATTGTTAAATTGATCCAAGATATCTACCAGTAGATTTAAAATAGTCATTGATCCTGTTATTCAGAGAAACAGTTTTTTCGGGCACTCAGAAAATTCACTCCTCCCGATGATTGCTGACAATGGAGAGGAAGTGTAAGAGATTCGTGGAAAATAATCTTAAGAGGCATGAAGAAATACGCGTGCGACGAAAATCCAAGAACTTTTCAGTTAACAGATTTTAAATTTGATGTAGAAGACCGCAAGCTGCTGATAAAATGGGACGAGAACACCGACTCGTGCTCTATCGCATCTCACGACTGAAGAAAGTCGATAATTATTTGAGTAATGCTCAACTGTGGAACGCAATTGTCCTTGTCACACGCAAGCTTTTGAAATATTTGTAAAAGAGGTAACTCAAGCTTCATTGGCATCCGCAACAACGACAGACAATAAGAAATACAGAAAATACTAGAAAGTAGAACCAAAATGCCAACCTTCAAAACCTAGTCTCAGTGCATGCTGTGATAGAGTAAGTTTTACATTTATCTGCTCGACTTCAAAAATAAAAAAAATCGATAATGACCTTTAGTGTTCAATGAAAATAAAGTTTAAAGACGAATACTTGCACACAGATAAACCGACTGGTACTAAAAATGATCACTTTCTTATTTTTTCGATAGCATATAATCTGATAAAGGAAATGCGTTCCTCTATTCTATGAGTGGGTGTGTGGGCGGGGGAGTTCATAGTGCAGGTACCTCAACGTGGTGAGCTCTGGTAACTACTTTAATTATTTTTGCATTCTTTCTCCATACTGAAAATTAATAGTAAAAGTAGGCTAAAAATCGAGGAGTGTTTCTTAACTCCCTGAATGATGACGGTGTGTTATATTTCTTTCATACAGTTCTTCCGTAATTGTTATTACCTGGAAATTGTTTAATTATCTAATATTAATGAGATCAACGACGGAAGACGCATCCGTGATGAGTTTTGCTGCGTTCGCGGCGACCGGGCAGGAGGCGCGAGCCGACAGGAGACGCTCGAGCGGCCTTCGGAGCGTAGCGCCGCGACGCTGCGTGGGCGGTGCATATTACGCGCGGCCGCGCACTCAAAATAGACGATTTGTGGCTTAACGGCTGCAGATACGTACAAATGGACGAAATTTTTGCCCTAAAGGGCCGCAACTCGACAAATTCCATGGGGAACCGATTTAAAAACATGACTTTTTCCATTCTCAGCCCCCATCCCCATAAATGGCCACGGCGCGAGGGTCTAGGGTTGACCTAGAGTTCCCAAATTTTTCTGGCCTCATTTTGAGTCACTTGGACAACTTTTTCCAGAGGGCCAAGTTTCTCCGCGAAAAATCGATTTTTCCGATCCGCCCTACTGGGCACCCCTACCTCGCCATGAATCTTCGAGATGGACGGCTGACTGCTGCACAGGAGACCCTTGGTTCGCACCCCTAACCCTACAAAACCATGGACAGAGGTAACATATATTGAAGGTATATATTGAAATATATAAAATCGTTTTATTCAGTTCATGGTATACAAGGGGGATCGGGCTGGGCGGTGGCTTGAGTTCTGGCCACCCTTCTTGAGGTGATGGGTTCGACTCCCGGCCGTGGCAGAGACTTTTCGTCGCTATACCGGTCCCTGCTGGAAGGCTGTGAGGTGAGCACTTCAAGTTCAGTACTCCGCCCTACGGATGGTACGTTAAACCGTAACCCCTTGGCAGGCACATGGCCAGAAATTTGCTCCGGGGGGCTAATTCTAGTGTAGCGTAACTTGAAAGTAATCAGCCTTGCCTGTTCAGTGCCGACATATTACAAATCTCTTCCCTTAATTTTCATCGCATACACAAAACCAGATTGAAAAGAATTATTAACTACACACATGCATGAAACTAGTGATCACGTTTCTAGACACTTAACACTTGAATTGTACGCAGTGTAATCCGAATTATCATGCCCAGTTAAAATCAGTACAACAAAATTATTGGTGAAAAATTTCGGAGGGGCTGAAGCCCCAGTAGCCCCCCACCCTGGCTACGTGCCTGCCCCTAAGTGTCTTTCCGTAAGAGTAGGCTAATGCTGACTCCTGGTTTTTATCCTCTTCTTTCTTTCCGAAAGCAATTATTAATATCATTTCTTCATGCCCAAAAACCATCTTTTCCGAAATTGTGCACATTACCTTAGCTGTCGGTTGCCTCCTCCGAATAACTGCGAATACTGTGATGCAAATAAGACTCGATAGTTTGGTATACGAGACATAACGGAAGAAATTAAAATACGCTAAAATCCTCATCCCTCGGTGTAAATTAATGACTTAAATTGGTTCGTGATTTTATTTGAACAACTTAATGATTTACCAAAAGAAAAAAAAAACAAAGTTTGGGTTTCCAATTTTAGATTTATTCGGACCCGTGACATTGGTTGAATTTCTACACAAAAATTCAACTGGTTTCCAAAGGAACGAAATACTTTTATGTGTACAAAGATAGCTTTTTCCTTTTTCCTGCTTTAGTTTCCCAACCGTTTTGTCTTATATAGATCAAATTTAAATGAATTACTTGTTTCTTAACTCCTAAGAATAACATGATAACGCCGTGTTCGGCTAATGGCAGAGTATAACATAGAAGAATTTTGACGAGGTTTTTTTTAAGTCTTCATCTCCATCTACATTATGACCGGAAAGCCACCGAAATGGTTTGTGGCAAGTTTAGAACCATCACTAGGCATGCATTTTACATCCGACAGTACTGAATTTACTCATTCTATCATGCAGATATTCCAAAATATTATCCATAAATCCAAAATAATATCCACACATGCACTGCTTGCGTGCAACTGAGCAGAATAATGCTAATGCATTGTGAAACTGTGTGCAATACTGTCTTGGGTCCAATAGCTCAGGAAAGAGCTTATTACTGTGCTGCTGATTTGAGAATAAAGTTAACGAACAATAATATGAAAACAAGCTAAGTATAAAATACTAAAAGCTCCTAAATCATTATATGGTTGGAGTTTCTCATAATTTATAATTATGGAGCATAATACTCTCAAGAAAACTAAAACTTTACTTAGTTCTTCGTCGTTTATTTTTCGTTACGAAGAAGCAGTCCTTCACTAAAATAATATTTTATGTCAAATACTTTTGAATAAGAATAATAAAAGCTATCATATTATAGAATGTGTCCATTCTTCTATCCTTCCCACACTTTTTCCTTTACAACTCTCTCAGCAAAGTATCACATCCACTGCTGGGAGTTTCCCAAAAACATTTCATTTCTATTTTCGGTCCCAACCCTGACCTTGCCACCGTTTGCGCTTCCTCGTAAGGTCACACACATGAGTGGAGCCTCTCTGATTGTGCCACTTATTCCACTTAAATGAAGTGGAATATCAGTCGGTCGGAGCAACCTCGGGCTTTATTTAGCAACCCTCGCCTAAGTTAACGGAAAATAAGCCATGATCTCAGATTCCATAGCTTCGAAATCCAATCAAATTGAACCAAAAGCTTACTTCCTTAAATGTTGTTCGAAAACGCTGCGTTGAAAAATGGATGACTGATTAAAGTGGATAAACAGTATTATATCCTGAGCAAAAGAAAGTGATATCTAACGTAAAAAAGTAAAATTTCCAATCTTGGAGAATTAATGATTCCGCAATTTAAAAAGGAATAGATGCATTCATAGTGCTGATGCCAACGTCGTTCGTTGAAATTACTGAATGATCGTTGTGCTATTGTAGTAAAGTTAAACATAAGTTCGGATAAGGTGTGCCTCATACCATAGAATCCATTACACGAGTACAGATTGCCATACGGATATTTTCAAGTCTTTCTTCCCACGAGAAGGAGCACAAGAATCCATATTGGCAAATTAATAACGGGTAAGGTACGTGTACTTAAGGTAATTTATATTGCAGTATATCTGAAAATGATTCAAGACTCTAATAATGCTAACTTCTACGTTGCATTCCCTCTGATGTAAATAGTAAAAAGTATGCAAATAAAATTTTAAATCCATTTATAAAAATACTCTTATGTACAGCAATCATTCAGTAGCGTCTACCGAGTTCACATTTTTTAAGAGTATTTTGTCTTATTAAACAGTAACATATCAATTATTGCATGTGCTTAGTACATCTTTGGTGAAGCTTCATCCACTATCACATGCACCTTTGAGGTGGCTTCGTGATTTCTCAGCAGAAATTCAGAATAAAGGCTGTACATTCGTAACAAATATTCGAGCAGATGAAGACGAGAGCCATACGTAGCATAGTAGAGTTCATCGAACTTTTAAATTTGGATATATTTTCTATGGACATTGATAAACCGTATCCAACAGTCGGTATATGGCCGCTAAGCGGCATTATCTTAGCAATTGGAGAAGCTTAAAACCAAAATTTACTACTATTAGTTTGCTTAACACATTAAACCATGTAGTACATTAATTTGACAGAGTAACAGGCGAAAATACTGCATCACCACCCAGTTCATCAATTTAAAAGGAGAGATGCTAATGATTCCCTATTCTCCAACACTATCATCGTTTCAGTCTTAAGGCCGCTTTACACGATACAATTTTTTGTACAATTTCTTGTACAAACTCTAGTATGAAGAAATTGTACCGTGTAAAGCGGAAAATTGTACGAACGCTTGTGCGATTGTCTGAATGACTGAACGGGAAATAGAACCTGTTCTAATTCCATTCAGAAAACATACAATTTCGTTCAGATGATACAAGCGTTTGTACAAGAAATTGAACAAAAAATTGTATCGTGTAAAGCGGCCTTTAGACTTGAGGCACTTTATGCTACGCAAGGATCAAGCAAGGTAATCCAGTAAATTAGAAAAATTATTGCAAGAGAGCAGAGAGATAGAAAACTGAAGGCAACGTGTTATTTCTTTTTCTCTTCTCATCACAGTGAGTGAATGCAGGGTGTTAATTTCCTCAATGCAGTCGCCGAGTTGATGAGGCCGTATTAAGAAACTTTTCACTCATTTCTCTCTCGTCCCACCTGGCGCAACATTGCGTCGGCATCTAGCGACGCTCGAGAGGAGCGACGCGATCGATGTACAATGGGAATTTATGTCCTCGAGAAGCCGCCGAGTCCGCAATTGTTTCGTAGGGTTCAGCAGTTGGCTGCGATAATTATCGCCATCATTTAACCTTTCCAATTCACCCTCGCGACTCCCGATGATGATGTGAAACCCGCCTCGGTCGTAACGCTTGAAAGTCACGAAGGGAATTAGGAGAAGGGAATTAACTTTCGCTTCCATCCACAACCTACCTCGCAACTTTGTGTATTGGTGAACCCTTCCCTTTCTTCAGCCTCAACCTCGCTGTTTTCCGTTCGAAGCCGGTAGAAAGACTTGGTGGGAAACGCGCCGGACTCGTAACGAATGTACCATGGGTTCGAACCCCGCCTCATAAAAACATGGACGCTGTTTCCTTTCTAGCTAGGGTGTAATCTTAGGAGTAAGGCGTAACCTAGGGGTTAAGTACTCGGATACAATTGCAGAGCGTGAGGTTCCCGGATCAAGGCTCCCCACAAGCATATAGGTAATTATAAAAAAATTGGTAGTAATGAAATTTTGTAAAAAGAATACTTCTCCTCCTAACAAATTCTGAGGTTTCAGGCGTGATTGAGTGGAAACGGAATATAATATAAACTTGACAAATGAGCAACTTCCACAGAATAAAACGTTTATTGCGACCGGGCTTCGCTTTTTACAGCATCTTTCGGCCTGATTTTAGTTTTTTCCTCCCATCACTTGCTAAATTAAAAATAACAAATTGACCTACGTTGAATCTATTAAATATTTTGGAATAAGACTGATCTAAATTTTAATGGGGTACACACATACGTGAAATAATTGGTCAAGCTAATTGTAGATAAGGCATAATCAAAAGAGTACTGGGCAAATGTGACGATCATGTATGGTCGTGTACGATAAATTAGCTACTTTTCTCTTGTTTGACCTCGTTTAGAATACGTTTCCAGGATATGGGATCCTTAAGAAAAATACGCTTTCATATCGTACGCCTGTGCAGCGTACATCTGCAAGATTTGTAAAATGGTGGTATGATAATTATAATAGCGTTAACCAGTCTATTAGATGAACTAAAATGCAAACCTTTATCAGACTGCAGGTTGGAATAAAGACTTGGTCTTTTAACTAAATCCCAAGACAATATTGTCACTGATGACGCTAAAACATTTTGTGAACTCCAACTTAATATAGTAGACTGGACTATGATATTATGATGATAATTTTTTTGGAACTAAGACTTGATGTAAAGCTTGGTTCAGTTTAAGTCGTACAGCCTTGGCAGCTGCAACTCTGAAAACATAAGCAACCATCCACGATAGACAGGTTGGTAACACACCGATATGCCGGGCCGTAGAATTGGTTTCGAATCCAGTCAGGCAATGGACGTTATTCCTACCCCAGCATTACAATTGTTTAGGTACTACAATAAAACATTGGCAATCCGAACTCAACTTATACTAAAACTTAATTCTGCTTTTTATATTCCAATTACAGCTCTCGTGGTGACCTCACCGTGAGTTCAGGTGTATTAACCCTGTCATTTGTGACCACCTCTGCACATACCGATTTAGTAATCGAAGACATCAACGAGAAAGACCTATCACGTTTAGAACATTTTCCATCAAGGTGCGTTGAATTATCACTCTATCCGAGATTGGATTACTAATTATATGAGGTTTCGCTGCTGGCTCTTAACTTTTTTCCATACAACTAATAGAATGACTTCACTTGCAACACCGCAGAAACGATCCTTGCCCCACATTGCATCTTCAGGTGAAGCAATATTGATGAAATTAAAGAGCGAGGGAGAAATTCCAGCAAATACATTACAATACGGCATTTGCCTCCCATATTTGTCATCGGCGAAAGGGATTTCAAAATTCCTTGATTAAATATGAACTTTTTTTGCGATTTCTTCATCGAGTCTCACTGATTCTGTTGTTGCAATCCTTTCCAGACACCCCTTTCAGCGCATCAGAGGGTATTAAGCATTAACAGATTTATATCTTTGTTCTACTTGTCGTACCATACCACTTGCATAGTGTACGGTGAAAACAATCTACCTTTGCGAAAGGTTAAACGATAGCCTAAGCAGTATGTCCTAACTGTTATTCTGTTTTAAAAAGAATATAATTCTTTTTAAAACAGAATAATATTATTTTTAAAACACTGTTTTGTAAGGTTTGAAAACGAATATAATTCTTTTTAAGACAAGCGTAAAAGTTCAAAGTTATTATTTGCCACACATTAAATCTTCGAGAAACAGTTTAGTTTTATCTTTCTGATGATGCTTCATGAATGTTTTATAAAACTCATCAAACCATGTTAGGTTAGATAATAAATACGGATACATATAATGATTAAAAACATAATTCTTTCCGCAAAAAAACATTGGAAAGTAATTCATAGTGCTAGAAGTTTCCAGGTCGAGTATAAGTTTAGGCCATAAATGCTTTACTTGCATTTCTGCATGAGATTCTAAGTGTACAACGAATGAATATACATAATTTAGTTACACATTACCTCACATATATAGCATGGAAGTACAAGTATTTCTTTAAGATTTTCTGTTTGTCATCCTGCATTCAAAACTCTTGAAATATGAGGCTGCATTGAGTGTAAAAACACCTTCGTTTGTCTCATCAATTAAGCTGACTGAAATATAACACTGGTAATTTAGTCATAGAAAATAGTGATAGTTACTCAACGGCAATGCACTCCTGGTATGGAATCACCACCTTCCACATATTTCCGTATATTTGTAATTTTCAACGTACTATGCTCATGTGCATTAGGAATAGCCCACCAACAGCTGGGGCTATTTTTATTGCAAACATAGGTGGGTGGTATGGCGTGCGCTGATTTTTGTGTGCTTCAGAGAGGTACCCTGCCTCCGCATTATTCTACACCAAGGAAAGGCGTCAATGTGTCATCAATTTTACGTCCCCCCGACATACTTACTGTTCTTGAAATACTGTCCACGCAAAGATAAACAGTCCTCTATACCACCAGGATTAGAACCTTGGTCCAAATAATGTGAAGTTCCGTCTAATCTCCGGTCTGATGGACACAATACTAGCCTTAAAGTGTTCCCTTCGCATTAGTCGAGGAGTGATCGCTAGTCCCTAGAATGTCTGTAATACTGGTGGGATTCAAACCCGGACTTTTGAATAAGAAAACATTACTATATACTAGACTAAAACCTTACCAACCAGATCACTTTTTTCTTCCTGTTTTCACCAAATTGATCAACTAGGTGCGATCCGATGAAGTGTTATAAGTTAATATCCATAACATTCGTGCCAAGGGCATATCAATACTGCAGTCATATTGATTTTGCAGTTTAAACTGAATTGGAGGCGTACTTATTTATACTTCTTTGGGGTAGGTGACCGAACACCGATTTTCTGCATTTATAATAAGTTGGTCATTCGACAGAGGTAGGATTTTTCAGGGAACAGGAAAAGGTGGTGAGAAACCTGGAGTCGGCATTATCCAGCTCCCAAGGAAAGACACCAAGGGGCCAAAGGTTTAACGTCCCATTCGACGGACAGAGAACTGCACCCTAAGTGCTCTCTCTCTATATATATAAGGCACTCAAGTAGGGACCAGAATACCACTGATAAATCTGCTACTGCTGGCATACGAGCTCGAGCTCCTGGGATGGGAAGCCAGTACTATAGTTACCACACCAACCCGGTCCCGGAGCCAATCTTGTTCTTGTCATAACGATGATGTTAGCGGTCCGACAAGTGGTGCCGCGAAACTAGATTCATAAAACCATAAAAAGTTCACATGCGTCACTGTGAGAAAGTTTCTCACGCTCATATCCATTAAATTAATAATAGGTAACAGATTTAATGTTCACCCAACAAGGAATCGTCACTGAGTAACACTCGGGGTTATTCTCGCTGAATGCAGATGACTTATTACATGGGCTGCCATTTTCAAGGTTACGGCACCTTACAATTGGCACCAAACGTCTAATACTAGATCAGTTTAAAATCAGTCGGTTCAAAATAAAATTCAGTCGGCAGTTTTACCAAGTAATTTATTTCGTTAGGGGACGCTCGTAAAGACTTCACCGCCCAAGATCTTTGAGATGCAGTGGGTCCGCAACTGGACCTAGTCGACCTTTGCCAACTTCCCGGCCTTAGAACCTGTGCAAGACGAATTATACGTTTCACTCCCACTCATGCTCCGTTTACGCGTCTCTCGTGCAAGTTCTATTTCAAAAGTCGTGATCCTCTAGGAATCCCTCTGCCCTAATGTTACTCGCTCCCTGGGAAAACACGAGTGCGTCATTCATATATATTAGCGCTGCTCGTCGGTTGGTCGTTTATAAATGAGTTGCTCAAGTGACTTCCCCAGCACCCTGACTCTTCTCGGCCCTCGGATTTTGAGACGGCTTCTTGGATTTGACCGCCGAAGTTCCAGTCAGAGAGGGAAGTTGTCGGGATTCGTGTTTGGGGCAAAGAGGGGTAATTGCGGTGATCTTCACGGGGTGCCCAATTACCCATGCCATTTGAAGTGTTGTCTTGCGGCAGAAGAAAGTATGTAGCATGAATAATTTATCCGAGATTAGAGCCACCTCGTAAAGCATTCCATCAGACGAAGGGTAATGTTACTTGGTAGGTGCGCGATGAAAGAAGCGAGAGTTTGATCCAGTCTCGCCAGTAATTTTCTTCTCCCTAACCGCCTTCAGCTCTTGAGGTATGCATAAAGCGTGGTAAATGGGATAGCTTCGACGTCACATAATATTGAATGCCGTCTGGTAAAATCAGTACCGAAAATACACCCCGAGTGGTGGTAGAGATTTCCCGCTATAATTACTCCATGGCATTTCATTATCTACAGATGTAGAAACCTGCTAGCCACCGCAATATTCGTGAGTAAAAACTTCCATTGTCAATAGCTAAATTTCCGTTATTAATAATGATAATGGGGTCGTTTACCATATTTTTTTATTGCCGAATCTGATAGAGTTTGTAAAATAAAAGGACCCATATTTTTCCGTTTTCTGTTCCGACAATTATTTCCCGAGTTATAAGCGGCGAAAAACTGATGTTTTTAACCCTTTCGGAAAAGTGGGTGTGGTGCAACCTCTGACGTATATCTACTTCGTCCAATCACAACTGAGCCCGCGAAGCTACTTCGCCTTATCGCAAAGGGGGGGACACAGCTGACTCGGCCAATGGGAGCGATTTCGACAGCATCTGTGCGAGCAGACCTTCCGAGAATCCCCCTCCACTTCCTTCCCCCTCCCCTGAAAGCAGTCAAGGACGGGAGGAAAATGACGTCAATGTTATCACAGCAGCATTTTCGGTGGGCGTCACCTTTTGCTTATTTTAATTTTCGATTTATGAGTGAATGGTTGTGGTTAGAAGATTAATTTTTTCACTAAAATTCGTTTTTCATTTCCATCTAACGATTTCGTGTACAAAATTCCGATTTCGGTTCCGAGTAAACGCCCCCATTTAAAGACCTTTTTCTGGGGCGAGGTTAAGGGAAATACTTCTCCTTCTGCCAACAAACTCTCGTTACATATGTGAACATATACCTACAAGAGCCTATGAGGGCACATTAGAGAAGTGAAAGGTAAAATAACTATATGCATGATTACAATAAGATACAGAATTATCTGCATTGACGGGTATATTATTTTAAAAAAATGCAATGCAGAAAAATTTTATGTACCTATCAGAACAATAACTGTAAATTGTGCTAAAAAGGTAAATATATTATGAGAAAACGTTGAATATTATTGTACCTCTTCCCGCAAACTTATTTACAGATTCCATAGGATTCCTAAGCAACCCGAATACTTAGCCATCGGTTCTTTTTGAATTAATTCTATTTCCGAGTCCTGCACGGAAAGTAAGATATTTGTCACGTATCCGTACATCAATCAATACTCAGGCTAAGTAATAACTGAATCTCCTGAAAAACGTAGTAATCAAAATGTTTTGGACATCGCCGGTAGATAGGTCGGATATGAATAGACTTAAAATATTCGATCTACAGTAGACTTTAGGACCTTTCTCCTTCAGTCTTTTTCCTCTTTCCTATTCCATGAAATAATGTTTCCCATCCCTTAATTCACATGATTCATGGCAAGGATTTCTGCGTAAATCCACCGCTATAAAAGTCCAACTCTTCTTGAAATTTCATTCATTGCCTCGGAATTCGCCAAAACAGTTCGCCTCTTTGTCTTATCGCTGCTCTCCGTTAACTTCCCAACACTTCCTTCTTCTTTGAAGGAAGCCTGCATTAGCGACTCCATTAATGTATTTAATTTCTACCATTTTGCGAAGGCAAAGCTTTTCAGACGTTATTGAATCCGCGAGAACCTTTTGAGAGCTATTTGTTATGACTCACGTCGCCGTATTCTGTGCTAGGATTTCATCTCACTACGCCCTACAAATTTAGAGAGCTATTTAGCATATTTATGAACTCAGTTCACTTCCTTTCGGAAATAAAACTTCTTTCTACCATCCCATCTAAGAAGCCCAGTAAAACTTCAGATTCCAAGAACTTAAGTTCAGGCGATAACGGAATATCAACTTGGTTTCCGCGTAAAAGTAAAATTCAGTGTCCCGTATTTCCTCGTAATAAGGGGAGACAAAAGCATAATTAGCACAAGGAAAGCTAAAGAGAATGTTGATACTACATCAACACTTTGATAACGACTTCATTAACTTTAATTCATACTTTTTATTATGAACTCCTTTACAATTTTATCCAACAAATTATTTTAAAATTTCAAAAGAATTTATACTTTTCTTTTAGGTAAGAGAAATTTTTGTTACGACTGCTATCTGCTTAAATTACTAATAGTTCACTATATATCATAGAGTCAATTCCTTTAACTTCTGGGACGGGTAAAAATAAATTCATTCATCATTCTTTATGATAGAAATTGGAGTTAATATAAATTTAATTTATAGGCTTCAGAGTCGTGAATGCACCTACGTAATCACATGGTGTGAGAAATGTCAGAATAAATACTCATCAATCCACGGAACACCGTGAGTTGAAAGTCACCTTCAATTCATCCGAGACATTTACAGCAATAACTACACTAGGTTAAAAATAAGGCTAATTTTTTTCGTATACCCGAGGGTGATTGCAGAAATGGCACTAAACAAATGCTTTGTGGAGAAAATTAGTCACCAAATATTTTCGAGTCCGTTACTAAAATACATTAAAATATCCTTAGCAATCATTATGAGTAAAAACGAAAATTTTAGATACACTAAGACTCATTAAAACTAATCTGTTTAAATACAGACCTACCCCGGTAACTAGGTTCATAATTATCTCCATCGTCTCAGGTTGTTTTTCCTTATTGCACACGGTAAAAATGACATTGAAATTACATCGTCTCTCAACCTAAGATTGCATTTTTTTGAGCAATTATACCAATAAAGTGAAGAAATGTCTTTTTAATGTCTAGAAATAATTTGGGAACACAAATCTCCTTGAAATTTTGTTACATGAAGTAGCAGAATCCCTCACATATTCGCAACTTGATTGAACAACTTCGGCCTTGAAATTGACTACTACTGTGATACTTTGGATTACCTGCCTCTCAAAATTTTTCTTTTGGTGAGTATATGCATCCATAGAACAATATATTATTAAACGTAGTGTGAATAAGGCATATGCAACTTTTGACAGCATAAGTGGAGGGAAATAGGACGGACGATAATGCCAAGAGCCCGTTAAGTGGATGAAGGGCACACTAAGAGACAGTTGAAAGATAATATCACCTCCACTCTTTCAATCTTAAGGCTGATTGATTGCAGTCCTCCATTCCTTCATATCAAGGGCTAATTTTCCTGTGCCGTCATAGTAACTCTATCATCACTGCCATTTACTGGTTCTCAGCATTGTCTCTTAGCCTTCCTCATCAGATATGCTGTTTCAAACTGCTGTTTATTTTGCTCGCAACAATATCACAATAGAATGGTGGAGACTGCATTGGCCAGCTGTTGACCGCATAGATTTCGTTCGAGCCTGTTGAAACTCTCTTTCGACTCGTTCAGTGACATCATGTGCACGTCATGCCGTGCATGTGCACATATTTGTTATCGCAATATGACATCGATTTCTAGCCAAAACAATAGTTGTTATCGTGTTAGTGATGTGCATTGAATATATACGTATGCTATTTAACAATATCGCGTGATATTGCATAATACCATACACTTATTAGTGTGTGACTCCGTAAGTACCTACTATATAGTCATGGGAGACAAACCCATAGCTTATATTAGGGTTATATTCCTCATTGGCAAACAGCTATCACGTCATGAATTCTACTGTCACCTAAAAACCGAAATTCAGATTAGAGAATGATGTATTGGTCGTAGAGTAACCATCAAAACATCATTACTTCAACGTGTAACCCCAAAGTAACTAGTTCTTTCTAACCATAGCGTGAACTATCATTCGTGTGGACCTAACATCCATATTGACTCACTTTTCTCACTTTCTCAGCATCTTATACGCTCGGGATTATTATGCTGTCACAGGATTCGAAGGCTGACACTCTGATTTCGGTCAGTTTTTTTTAAAACTTCCCCGCCCATCCGTAACAGTGAGTATTACGCCAGAAAATGTCAACCATTGAAAAATAGCTTGGGTTCGACTTGGGTGATACTAATTCCTCCATGTCCACCAGTCAGCATGCATCCACATCTCAAATCTAACTTGTATCCGTAGTAATTAGTAATTTCCCACACGATATTAAAAGTGATCTCTGTTAGAGTAGTATTTTAATAATTTGCCTTCACAATGCATGTTCCATAAATATTATTTTCATGATGAAGTGATGAAAATAAAGTTGTATTCAGCCAGAATTTTGGTAAGGGTAGATCTCAGCGAATGCTAACCCCAACGGTGAGTAAAATTAAAAAAATTAGAGTAGGGAAGCGGTTCCTTCCCCTGTACCACGTGTGATGATACAATACCATAAAATTTATAAGCTAATAGAAAAATCACTAATGCATTTACCAGCAATAGGGTTATTACTCGACGCTAATATCCATATATGTTATGGAATACCTTTGCACTTAATTCAGAGAACTTTGTAGAGGTAGTAGATATCACAATTTTCAGTCGTTCTTAGCTAATTACCTGGAGCACTTTCCCGGGTTAAGTTTCCGGATCTGCCGCTGAGCCCGAAGGCAGGTAGGTATTAATGAGAGAGTTTGGAGTTCAGTTATAGCCCCTTCGGCGTGCGAAATTCACACCTGGAGGAAGGGCTCAGGGGAAGTTCCTCTTCACTTAACCACCTGTGGTCCCTCACGAAGTTCTCATGCTCAGAAAATCGAACCGCTTGGATTTTAAATTGGAGCGTAATCCTCCGGACTTGAATTCGTCACCATCTGATACTCATTCCCTCGACCACTACGTCATCGAGATGGAAGTGTCTTACGTCTTGGGCAAAGGTTTTAAAAGCTTTATGAACTTTCTATTGAGGTGTTCTAAGTAATTCTAAAAGAGTAAGTAGTTCTGCAAGATTCTTGATCGGCTATATTGCACTCCTTACTAAAGATATTCAGTGTAGGCATTGTAAATAATTTAAAAAATACATTTCATGAGTAAAAAAATTTGTAGGTAGCACAACTAAAGGAGGCAGTACAACACCGAGAGCTATCGACCACGTCAGGCTGCTGACAGTCCCGGGTTTACATCCAGAACCCATTTTTTCTGGTGTAAGATCTTTCTGGGGACCTTGAGGTGACATAAGGAAAGTGCCAGGTTCTCTTACCCTTCCTAATATATGAATATCGCTCGCCATAGGGCTTGTAGCTTATTTTTTTCTGCCCTCACCAATCTGACCAACTTTTGAGTTGGAAATTAAAACTTACATGAGAGCATAAAATATATGCTCTAACAATTCTTGTCACTAATAAGTTCATCTTGTAATTCACACAGATTCATGAACCAAATTCAAAATGGCAAATGCCTGGAGCATGCATAACTACCAGACCATCTACGCAGAACTTTGGAATAATGTTAATTTTCAAAATTAATATGTACGGGCTAATTTGCATGCCAAAGGTGAATAGTTAAACATTTCAGTTTTTCGACAATGATCAAATGAGGACTCATGTCTGGAGCTTCTGCAATAATATTCACCATACTATTTTATCGATGCAATGGAATATAATGTTTCTATCCATGTTGTGTTAACATAACTAACTCTTACATGGTAGTTAAATACCGATAAAATATTTAGATAAATGCCATCGTAACCAATATCCCTTTATTACTATGTGGATACTAACCATCTAGCTGCATGTGCCCCTATTATCTAATATTTTTACCGGTAGTATCCTATTTGCATGTCAATAGTGCATGTTTGGTGATCTTCGCCCCCTGCAATACACTCTCGCGGTAGTTACAGGGTATTGCGTAGATGTAGAAGTAGATATAACTAACATGTTTCTTTCATGAAATGTATAGTATCTGTTATTGAATGTCATCGTGTATGTGTGTATTCTTTTAAAAATCAATTAGATTCGTGACACAATTTACGCCATTTCTTAAAAAGGGGGTGATGCTCCCATAATACTCAGTCTCTAAAGCATCACTCATACTTCGCACACCCCGTGATGCGCTTTTCTTGACCTCGTGGGTGTCGCTATCGTTAATTGGATAGGAAGTTTCTCTTCGGAGAAGGGGTATGCCTGATTGAGGACGCAGTGGTCCATTCTCATGCGTACGATTGAGACTTCGTCCCTATTGCTGCTGTCGTGAGCGAAATCAGTGGGCGAGGAGAACATATTTTAACAAAAATTTACTTCTGACAACAATCACCTCGTCAGACCATAAAGAGTGCCGAGCCGGTTGTCATGAGGAGGTATTGAGGTCGCGATCGTCTTTATTTCATGCATGAGTTAGACCCGTATCGCATGACGCTTGATCATCTCCAAGGCCTAGAGCGTTGGACTAGAAACTCCCATTATTGGAGTCTCCGTCGCAGTATTCAAACTATCCTTGAACTAGTACCAGTTCGAAGCAGTCTTTTGCAAGGGTAATGCCAATTGGAAATTGCATTGTGGTTACGAAAGTGGGTGTGAACCGTCGACGGCCTCATATGCAAAAATACGACT
Organism: Platycnemis pennipes; assembly: GCA_933228895.1. Classification (NCBI taxonomy): domain Eukaryota; kingdom Metazoa; phylum Arthropoda; class Insecta; order Odonata; family Platycnemididae; genus Platycnemis; species Platycnemis pennipes. The sequence goes on from OW121846.1 coordinate 56,112,494, forward strand.
GAACCGATTCTTAAATCAGAAGCGACCATATGGATACCCATTACATCTGTACTGCATCATGCAATACTGCTCAAAGTTTACCATAATCTCTATGCTTGAACATATTTGCATTATTAAGATGCAAAATTTTAAGTTCCGGGTGAGGAATAATTTTAATACTGTGTTCTGGTGTCAGAAGTGGGATCTCTGCAGAAAAATGATTCTAAATTTGCATTCTACTCGGCAGGCCATTACAAGGGAGTGAGGCAGGTGGTGACCAAACACCAAGCATGTATTATTGACGAATATGCAGTCATATTGATAGCGACTAGACGACTAATTTTGCGTCCCACATTTATACGGCACGGGAACACGGAGAATTCACATACAAACCACCATCCTGTCTCAAAATAGCATTGTGAAACCAAAATACTCCAAAAATCTTATAAAAATAATTCTAGTTAATTTACAAACACGCTAAAGGATATCTCAAACAACTGGCATTTACAAATCGTTCAAATTCAGAGGTAAATCTTATAGTAACCGGATAAAATATACAATACTTACCCCAACTATCTTCACGGTAACTTGTTTAATCTATCATTCACCCTTAAATGTGCGGTACAAATGAAATTTTGAACTTCTCTACCCCACGACCTATTCATCTACATCTACATCTACGTAATACCCTGCGAAACACCACGAGGGTGTGTGGCAGGGGGTGAAGATCACCAAACATGCACTATTGACATGCAAATAGGATATTTAATGGAGAAATGCAAGATAATAGGGTCACATGCAGCTAGATGGTTAATATCTACGAAATTTAAAGAAAGTAAAGAAAGAAATATATTCCTCTATTTTTATCTTATTTTAGTGTGTGGCCTAACATAGACTAATACACCTAGAGGTGACTCGGTTTTTTCACATAGACTACACACTCACTCACTCAGTGATTCAACCCGAAGGTTGGTTTGGATAGGTGAGGGTAGAGCTCACCTCGGACAGGCGTGTGAATTTCACACCTTCAGGGTAGGAGGGCCAGTTCCTTTCCCTGGGCCACCTCGCAAACCGAGGATTTTTTTGTTCGAATTCATAAACATGCATAGACTACTATCCTCTAACTATATTTCGCTGTTAAACAACAACATAATCGGCTGATGATGTTCCTCGACGACAAAACTTACTTTGTAGTGTGGAAAAACCAAGTCATCTCTCGTTATTTCATAATGAAGCGTTTACGCAGAGTAAACGCCTAATACCATTGAGCTAACCTATAATAGGGTGATGGAGTTTCAGTAAATGTTTTACGCTTGAGTTATATCAAAGCGTTTCGACATTCAATATGTAACTAAAAATTTACTCAAGTTAAAGTCAGTCCAGTGATTATGTAATAAGTGGAAAAAAGTGAGCACATAGTTAAACTCAGTTAAAGGTAAAATATGGGAACTTTTATGCATTTCCTATTCCATTAATAAGAGATAAGCAGTAAAGTAGAAGAAAGAAGTAAAAAGCACTAAAAAAGAGATAAGCAATAACATTTCATGCCTCAGGGATGTGCCAAATTATATTTCATCCCTGTGAATCAATCTATGAAGGATGATGGTGTCAAAGTATGGTAATGTCATGGAATGCTGAAGTAAAATGTTGAATTCGCAGTGGGGACCTAGATCTTCGAAGGCATCCGCCTAAAATTCTGCAGTAAATTTATTCTGCATTTCAACCTACGATTTGATAGTGATTCCTTTCCTGGTTCTTCTCATCATTTTGAAACGCTGCTAAGACTTTCGTTATATGTTTGAATGGTATGTTTTAACGCCTAAGGACGTATTTCACCGCTTGCTCATCTATTATATCGTTAAACAAAGTGGTACAGATTAAAAATTTTTGGATTAAGTAAGACCATTTTTTTCACTTGAAAGATCTGTATTCTAGTTAAGGAATTATTATATTTTGTCAAAACAAGCTTCGTCATTAACCCATATTGCCTACATGATGATCCTCTTCACTTCACATTATCCAACTTCAAAACCAAGCCTACTTTGATTATAATATAAGCGTAACCAGTCCATTAGAAGAAATAAAATGGGAATCGTTATCAGACTGTAGGCTGAATTGTAGACCTAACCTCTTATGTTAATTCCAAGACAATATTTTTACTTATGACATTTAAAAATTTTGTGAGCTCGGGCTTACTATGGTAGATTGGATCATAAATACAAAATTAGGATAATTTACTGCGGAAGTGGCAGATTTAAAATGTTTTTCTTATCTCATGGTATTAGATATATGAATTGCTGAGAATATATTCAATAGTATATACACAAGTGTACCAATGCATACCATACGTAGTTGCATACTGGTATTAGGACTTTAAGCTCAATCAACTAACAGCATGTTTGGGCATGCTTACTCGGCTCTTTAACTATTTTTTCAATTGTTATGTTTCGACAAAAATATAGCTACTAATACTTTTTAAGTACAATAGCTAAAGCATGTTTGGTGTGAGTTCACTCCCTGCCACACGTCTTTTCATTGGCTTGCAGGGTATTATGTAGATGTTGGTGTAACATACTTCATTTGGATCCCATACGCTGGCTGCATATTCTAGGGTCTAGGTGTCTAGGGCTGTGCGATACCACGATATATCGTCGACGATACTCGATATGCACTTTATATCGGGAGTCGATATATCGAAACGCGATATCACGGTATGTCGATACCCCGATATGACGATATCCCGATACGACGATATCCTGATCCTGGTGTTTTTTTCTGTCACCCTTAATGATGTCTATATTTAGCGCAATTTCTTGGTAATGGTTAATCGGATTCAAGTGATATAAACGGTCTCTTTCTTATAAAATATCACACTTCCTCAACCGTTAATTATATATTTTAAATTTTCTAATTTGTTATTGTTATTATAACGTTTTTGTCATAAAATTTGGATGCAGGGAATGGAATGGCCATGGGGCGATTTCATCACTGACAACTCGAATTCAACAAGAAAAGTTCAAATTTGTTTATAAAATTGTTTTTAAACCATAATTCGGAATTTTATAAATTTTCACCGTTCTTCGACCAAGGAAAAATGGTTATATTACAGCTCATATGGGCCATATAAAATAATTGAAAAGAACCTCTATTATCTAAAAGTATATGCTCTTTCGCCTTAAGTTATTATAAGTAGATATCCGATATCCCGATATGTCGATATCCCGATATGTCGATATGTCGATATACCGATATGTCGATATGTCGATACACCGATTTGCGATATCCCGATACGTCGATATCACGATACGTCCATATCACGATATTTCCTATTTATATCGCGAAACCGATATATCGGCGAATCCGCGATATCAGAATGATATCGTGGTGCGATATTCAAAGCAGCATATCGCACAGCCCTAGTGGTGTCCGTACCTGCTGGCCCATGTCCGCGTGTCTGCACGGGCCACTGGCCCCGCCGCCCCCGCTTCTCGTCCGAAGGCATTCCAACCGGCAGCGCCCCCACGCGGGGCTATTTGCGTGAGGGTGCGGGGCGGGGGACCGCGAAAGGGTTAAGAATAGCCGGCAGCTCTGCCAGCGGAGAGGCGGGCCATTTCCTCGTCGGCTGCAGAGGGGAGAGGTCAGTGGCGAAGCGGGGGCGAATGGGCTCCGTCCCTGGCCGCCAATGTGAAGCGAAATCGGCCGTGGTCAGAGCCACCTGGAGGACACTGTCCGTGATGACATCCCGGAGGATTCCCAATAACCAGAGTCACGACTTTTCCCAATAGTGGCGGCTGATATATTTCTCACTGGTATAACAGTCCCCATTTCAGTGAGGTGCGAAGAGACTTAAAGAGCAGTACTCCGTCCGTCGAATGTGACGTAAAGTAAGGTATCCCTGGCGCAGTTCGTAAGCTGAAGGCTAACACCAACTCTGGGATTGTCTCCAACCTCTCTCCTATCTCTGTAAATTGATACCCAATAAGTCTCCTATTCTCAATGGTACACACGACCTTATCTATCGATCGTTTTTTTCCGATCGAACTCTTTTTAAACGTCTGTGGCTTTAAAGATTTCGTAGCATGTTTGTAAATTGACAAGAAATATTTTTATAAGATTTTTGCGGTATCTTTGTTTCATAATGTATTTTGAGGCAGGACGTGGCATCGTATGTGAATTCTCCGAGTTCCCGTGCTATATATATGTCGAACAATATACCGAATATCGGTCGTCTAGACGCTATCAATATGACTGTATACTCGTCAATAATACATGCCTGGTGTTTGGTCACCCCCTGCTCCACTCCCCTGTAATGGCCTGCAGAGTGGAATGCAAATTTCCACCAACAATAAATTCAACCTTCTGTGTTTCCGGGGTAGGACTGAAAGGATAACAGTCTTTTGTACCCTGGCACTCACCCTTGCGGTATCTTATATTCATATAAAAAATAATCTATGTTCACACTTTAAGAATGCATACACTCATTAAACCACTGCCTCCTACAATATACATCATATATTCACGAAACAAATAAAAGCACCAATCGCGCTACGACACTCTAGAAACCTCTTTCCATCTCTATAAATATACTTTAACAATAGCACATTGTAACTGGATGCAGTTGCTAGGATTCAAGATTGACATCAAAAGCTAGTAAAGTTTCCGGTGGGGCGGTACAATGTGTTCTAAGAATTTCCCATTGATACAAAACATGCATCCATTCCTTTATTATTAATCAGCACATGTAAAAAGTGGATTTAATTAACGTTAGTTTTTACTTAAAAACTTAGCGATGTATGGTTTTTTTAGACCAGGGGATAGATCGTTGGGCTACTCACCGGAGGCCCTAGGTTCGAATTCGGGAGATGCTACGTCGGACACGCCCTCCGAAACGCATGCTGTATGAATGAATATCCGGCACCAGATTATTCACGGAAATCACACACGGCACGGCGAAAGACTCTCATTCGTGCATTTCAAATGCCATCGGGATGCTGGGATCAGTACTTCGTGAGCTTCACCATCGCCAACAAACCAAACTTTGGGTGTAGCACCGTGTTTGGTATAGAAGTGGCATAACTTTTGGCTGCACGTACCTGTTGCATGTTTGGCGATGATTAAACCCTTCCCACGCATCCTCAAAGTAGAAGGGTAACTTTGTAGATTTAACTTCTGATGAGCAAAACGAAAAGTTTCGCGAAAGTTTGTTCAACTATCTTGGTGGCATAACAGGGGCGTAGACACGTGGGGGTTCGGGGGTGCCTAAACACCCCAAACAAGAAATACTAACATAAAACAAGAATGTAAATGAATAACTAGTAATTCTGTAGATCTTTATCATCAGCTAATTCCATATTATGCGTCAGCAAGGTATCACACGATAATTTAAAGAAGATCTAGAATGGTTACATGGTCAATAATAATCTTAAAAATCCAACAGCATTCAATTATACTGAAAGATATATTTTATACTTCATTGGGGACTGACCCCCCCTTCCCAGAGAAAAAAAATATCTACGCCCCTGTGGCATAAGGTAATCGAGGCATACCCGAAAGTCTTTACTCTAGTCAACAATGAAAAGACATTGACCAGACCTCGCCTGCAGACAAATACAGAAGGTAATGGCGTGAAGTGGAAGAGGGGAGACCAAGATCAATGTTACACTTGAGAGACGGACTTGGGAAGCAAGAGAAGAAATTGGTTTAAGAGTCCAGGCGAAGAGAGCATTCCGCCTAATGGAAGAATCTACTTAAAGCTGGAAGTAGAAGTGTGGCAGTAAGGAAACAATTCATCGGAAGACACATCTGGAGCAAGCTTCTTTTAGGCAGTGAAGCACAGACGATAAAAGCAGCAGGGAAGTCAAGGTTGGATGCATTCGAAATGTGGTGCCACGAAGGAATGGCGAAGATCAAATGGACTACGAAGTGACTACGAGTGACTACGAAGAAGGCCTAAGAATAGTTTCAGGGAAGAGAAGTCTGCAAAAAACTTTGAAAAGAAGAAGGAGAAACCTAATCAGCCATATTTCGAGACATGATGGAGGCACTGATGGAGAGAATTGTGGAGGGAAAAGTGAATGGGAAGAATGTCAAAGAAAAGCCTCGTATGAGATCCACGGAGCAAGTTGTAAAGGACTTAAAAGAGAAGAATTATGCAAATATGGAGAGGTTAGCTCATAGGATAATCGATTGGAGAGCTGCGTGAAACCTATCTCGGGATGATGACCCAAAAGTCACAAAATATTTCAAAACCATAATTAATATCAGCTTGAATTGCTTTCTGGATGGCATTCATATTCGTTGGACCACAGTAAAAACCATCCCGGAAAGCTGGATAGACAACCGTGTCCAGAAGTACTGAGGAACCCGACTCAAGCAGATTGCGATGACGGAGTGGCTAGTTCTCCCTTCCCAATCCGAGGGCCTGGGTTCGATTTTCGACTGCGGCAGAGACTTTTCATTGGCGCGGCCCCTACTTGACTGTTTTGAGGACACTTCGAGTGCAGTACTTCGTCGGTCAAGTAGGACGCTAAACCGTGGACCCCTTGGTGCTTTTGGTTGAGATCAGGCTAATTCCAACGAAGAGATGTGTTTTATCCTTCTTTTGCCATTGGAAATATTTATACCCATATAAATCCCATTTACCTTCAATGACACAAATTACTTCAGCCGCCATTCACCTCGCCGAAATAATTAAAACTAAAGCTATCCCAACTCTATATGCTCATTATAATCCCAAAGCCGATTTAAAAAATTAGCCGTGCTGCTTGGCAATTTCTAGATCGGTTGCATAGCGAATGTCGGAATTGGGATATCATTGCGAATCGACTCAGCCGTTGAGCATGTTGAAAATAGAAGCACGCATATATGAGGTTCAGCACGAGTATGCTAGATACTAATTTATAAATTCTGAAATGATGCTAAATATATTTATCTGCGACTACTTTTATTTCAGTGCTATGTTTTCGGAGGAAAAATTCTGTATGAAAGACCATCAATGTCGTGTATTCAGCGAAAGAAAAGGTGAATAAGAACAGTTCTAAATTTACCCTTGCCAATATTTCATCAATTCAAAATGGAACTCGGAGATAATCACAAAAAATGACCCTCCTTTATGTTTATTGGAACGGAGGTTTAACTAAAACACAGATTCAGGGTACATTTTCATACTCATTAAAGCCTGCAATTAAAAATCTCTTGCCAAATAAACAAAGTATTTATTCACCTGTACATTAGTCTAAAGTTTGTATCATTTCCTTCTTCAGTTACATTCATCTACATCTACATTGTGCTCAGCAAGTCAAGGCAACGTTGTGTAGTTTGGGTTTTAACACTACATCACGCACGCATTATCGAAGAGTATGCGTCCCTACTGATAGTAAACACACAACAAACACCGAGAGAACACGAGTACTACAGAGAATCACGAGAAATACAGCCACCTACTTCCAATTAGCATCGTGCGGGGCATACGCTGAACAATCTTTCACAAATATTTGTGATTTCCTATCAAATATGCCGGAAACTCTTAAAAATACCAATTAAACGTTTCACAATCAGATTTATTTGAAATAAAGCTCAATATCTATATTTTGTGTAGTCTAATTATCGACCCGGATATTTGATTTCGACTATTTCTGTGGCTTATTGCACGCGAAAAAACGGCATTTCAAACCTCTCCTTATTTTGTTTTAGTGTGTGAGCAAGCATGTGCACGTATGGAACATAATGAGAGTGCGGAATGTAGGTCATGAATTATTATTTAGGTGAAAATCATATTATTCTCTCATTTGATACGTGAATCTGCGATCATTTATTATGTATATCTACCTTTTCGTAATGCCTGGATGTTTTTTATCATGCGGTTTCAATTGTGTTTCGTGTCCCTCTTTCCTGCTAATTTTATCTTCGGGACACAATAAAATGTCTTTCTCAAATGCCAATATTCTTTCTTGAATTCCATTCTTTAGACGTTTTGCTCCTCATATCTTGTTGAGCATCCGGTTCTTATCTTATTCTCTTTGTGCTCTCTTCGTCTTTCTACCGACGTCATTCCAATTTCTGCAATGTCTTTTTTTATAATCCTATGCCACTCTTCCACTCACGCCCCCCTTACGAATGATCGTTCTTCAGCTGCATGCGACAGAGAAATCTGTAATATTTTCCCCTTCCGTGACCTCGATTCCTCATTGGCGAGGTCGCACACGGTGCGGAATAGTTATCGTTTCGAAGACGCGGAACCGAGGTGATCAGTGACATCTTGAACGTTTTTCTCGCCCGAGATTAACCATCGGCCAATCCCGGGCCGGCTTGCGTGCACGGTAATCGCACGCGGGGCGCCATGTTCCCGGCATATTTTAATTAAAACGTGATGAACGGCGAGGGAGAATGCTGTGATGTGAACACGAGTGATGACGGAGTGGCAAATTCATCCTTTACCAGCAATGCCGCGACGCGTTCTATTTTTCCTAGCGAGTCATTCCAAGCTGATTAGTTCGATTAGTCGCCGCCGTTTGCAAGGGCGACGCCGACGCCGTCCATGTCCCGCGGCCTTGGACGAAGAGGTTTGAAGATTGGCTGGAGCTGGAAACGACAATTTCGCAACTTCTGCTGGTGCAGCGCCAATATCTTGCCCGTCCGTCTCATTAACACCAGCTGGTGAGGGTAAAAAAGAACCGTTGGCACCATTCACCGTTCGTGATACAGAAAGAGCTATCGGGCCTCGGGTTACAATTTAGGCTCAATCTTTAAGTTAATTCGATGCTGATTTTTTTCCTGATGACGTTAGATATATTTTAAAACCTAACACATGCTATGGTTGATTAGATCACGATCCGAAGATAAGTTAGATAGTCTGACGTAGGGAAATATATTTTTTTATTTCTCCCCGCCAGCAATAAATGATCATAAAGAGTGCCATGATTGCCGGATAGTTAGCTTTAATGTGGATAGCTTTTGTATGTAGCAATTTTAAAAAGTTGTTAACCCTACTAAGGCATGGTAAAGTAATAAATATCGCAGTGAATTCAAACGCATGCTTTACTCATGAATGTAAATATAGTCCTTCTCGGTTTATAACCGGTTGTCAGCATGTGTTTGCTTGGTGCTTGCACAAATAACCCTAGTATTTGAACATCGTAGTATCATAACTTTTAACTCTATGTGCACATTTGGTAACTATTCACCTCTGATACATATCCTCCAGTTGTGTCCTGCAAAGTTACACTGCGGGTGTGCACTGATCAAATTGTCATACATACCGCATTTCCTATTCCTTTTCCAACGTAGCGTTCGTCGCTCTTCAGGGGATTGCTGAATATTTAACGTTGGGACATTGATATATTTATGCTGCTCGCAGTTGAACTTGAAATATCTATTAAATGGACTGGTTGTCGATGGATGCTTTGACAACTTATACCTTTTTTAACGTCCATTAGTCAAGCATTGAGAGAGAATTGACCGTTTTCTCGACTCCTACTTTCCGAAAAATCTAAAACAACAAGGGGAAGAAATTTCATCTTAATGACAGCAGTTATAAAGTTAAAAATAAGGTCGTTAGAAACATTGCACTGGCCTATTTTGCGCGACTCCCTAAGCGAGCGGCCGATGGATCGCATAGGGACTTTGAATGTTTCATGTGCTGCCACCTGCATCGTAATTAGCACTCTTTCCCAGAGTACACGATGCTCATCACCTGAAGTAGGTCTCGGTGTGGAGGGGGAAACGCTTAGTCGCTAAACGCCGCCTGCGGAGCTATCCTCTTCAGTTATCCAAGCATAAATTCTCTGCAGACTTCTAAGAAGGTAAACTTGCTAAAATTGAACGTTCAATGCTTTCTACCTCAAAATTAGAATACAATTACCAATTACTGACATTTTTTGTTATCAATTCACCACATTGGCATCGTTATGGAATTTTTCTCGCAGTTGCACTCATTTTAAGGTAACCTTCAACACATGATTTTCACGAATAGAATAGAATGGAAAAGATTAAGTTGCAATAAGACATTGATAACACTTTATTATAGTTAACACTTAAATATTAAATCTCAGGGGAATTCTGTCCCTTAAGGCAAGAACCATAACAGCAGCATAGAATTCATGGCTGGAAGCATTGGAAATGTGGTACTAACAAAGGATTATGAAGATAAAATAGATTTACCAGGTGACAAGCGAAGAAGTATTTAGAAGACTAGGAGAAAAAAATAAGTCTGCTGAAAATTTTGAAAAGAAAACCGGACAACTAACTTCTCCGTATCTTGAAACGTGATGGCTTCATGAAGACAATCGTTGAGGGATAAGTAAATGGGAAGAAGGGCAAAAAAAAGGCCTCGAGTTATAAGCATAGCATGTCGTTTAGTAGTGAAGGATGTGAATGAGAGGAACAGGCGAATATTATGCAAGAGATTATGCAATAGGGGAACCAAGCGGAGAGCTACGTCAAACCAACTTGGGACTGTTAGATAATGATGATTATGAGGCATATAGTTATCAATAAAGGATTGATGAGGTCGTAAAAATTTTGGATTCCACACCCCACTATACTAAAATAGGATATTGATAAAGCAACAAATATAAAAAAAACACGACACAATGAAAAAAAAGAAACGAGAGAAAAACCAAGTGCCAATTTCTCTTTCGATGATATGTACAAACATTCTTTTGTATAATCAGGCTAGAACTAGAATTCATATATATTTGGAACCAGATGCTCGTTGAATTCCGGGAAGGATCAGAAAGGCTCGAGTTCAATGAGTTCTTGGTAAGTACTGGAAGCGGAAGTCTGGGTATTGCCGGCAAATGCATCCGGTATACTGGCATCAACACGGCGCTATTTCGGAGTTTGCCTAAACAAAATATTTTCGGAGCTACTGTTTCGCACATCAAGTAAAAAGTATATCACCCACATCTACGTGGTTCCCTGAAAGCCACCGTGAAGGCGTGTACCAGGGGATGGATCATCGCCAAGTATTCACGACATACATACGTCCGAATGAATGATTAGTAAATGCGAAGGGATGACATTCTTGTCGATTTATTCAATATGATAAACATTCATGCCCAATAATCAGCCAATATTAATTTTCATTTTTGTGATGCAGAAGTCAGAATTCTGTTAAACCAGCTTACATAAATAACGAAAACGGTTTCATCGAAGCCAATATGAATTACTTGAACCTTACATTGGTTTCACCTCTCTAATATTACATCTACATCTTGAATCGCCTGCTGTTGTTGTTGATGTTGTCAAAAGTGGCAACCAACACTTGAGATTAATCGAGGACCCGAGGGCAAGTGAGTACCAGAGAATAGGTATTACTCAGAAAGAGCATGGGTAGAGGTTGACCCGACGCCCGCATTAGCCAACGCGAAACGAAATAACGTTAAGGAGTCCACTATGCAAAGTTGTGAACTCGAGGGGCCCTCCGGAAGAACTGAAACACTAGTTAGTATTAGTATAAAGAATCTATGACTACCGGGTTCAAACCCTGAGTATTTCTCTTACTTCATACTTACGCGATCTCTCTTCATATACAATAACTAAAGTGTGGTAATGGCTTCAGGCCTTACTATGTGGAACCTCTCCATGATGAAATTGAGACTATAAATAAATATAATTATCAGCGTATAACGTAATAATACCCGCATAATATTAAAAACATCAGCGTATTATGTAACATTCGACCAGATGAATAAGATTAGAGAGATACATTGTCGTATTGATAGATTCAAAATGTCATTTTCCCCCCGGACCATAAGAGAAAAGAATAGGCAGCATAGCAAAGGGATAGGTAGGGGAAATATTTTAGAGTAGCCTGTAGTGCATGATGCATGTGTTAAGAACCAATCCCTTAATACTATGGAGGTACTAACAATCTAGTTGCCTGAGACCCTATAACATGTTTGCATGTTTATAGTGCATGCTTGGTGATCTTCACCCCCTGCCATACACCCTCACAGTGGCTTGCAGGGTTTCGCGTAGATGTAGATGAGACTAAAAAATATTACACTTTGTAATGATTCACTATAAAGGATTCATTATTATGACCCGGGTTTCGTTCACTTTCGTACACCTGAAGATGTCACTAAGTGTACGAAACCCAGATCGTAACCATAAATCCTTTATAGTGGACTATTACGAAGTGTAATATTTTTTTATTCTCCATAACTAAAGTGTTTAGCAAGGAGGATTAATCTACATCTACGTAATACCATGAGAGCCACCGCAAGGGTGTTTGGCGGGGTGGGAATCATCACCACGTTGTATTATCAATCAGAGAGAAAGAGGTTACTACCTTGCAAGCATGCAAAACAAATTACTTTGTTCGTACACTACTTATATTCAACTAAGAGGCTCAATGTTACCATCCCGAGGAAAATAGTTGACAGTTACGAGACACGTGAAGTGTTGGCTATATATGACACTACATTATTAGTTTACACAAAGCATTGTAATAGCTGTGAAGCATTGTAATAGCTGTGGATTAATCAGTTTTTTCTTTAAATAAGTTCCATTATTAAGTTGTATTACCTAGAGACAGCATGAGTTAGAGGTGTTCAAACATGTACACATAAAAAACTACATTCTAATTTCTACATCAAAATCTACGATACACATTATTAAAATACGTCTTGAGAGTGTTCCTATAGAAAATAGTTTATAGCAGAAGCCCACATCTTGTGGAAATGTTTAATAAAGAAGCCCCTGGTCTTATTAATTTTCCTTGAGCAAATTCTGTTCTTTTTTATTGCACCCTTCTGTTGAATGTTTTGAAACAAAAAATTTTTATTGGAATTTCAGAACAATGAAAGTTAGAAATTTAAATTCACGTGTAAAATTATTAGTTCTCAATGTAAAAATCATGTAATAATATGATCGAGTTACATATAAACAGCAAATATATTATTCTATACTACATTGTCTGATATTGATGCAAAAAGTTTTATGTTATTGTAGTTGGAATGACGTATGTTAGTAAATATAATTTCCAATTATTGTTAACTGATACCAAATAGAAAAAGCATGTCGGTAGTGAGATTGTTGTACCTGATTATGACTGAAAATCCATATGTTTATTGTATTTAAAATTGATATGTTGAATATATGTAATAAGGATGTAAACGTCCGAGCTGTTCCGTACTAGAATGTACTTGTTCTAATAGGGTGTGGCCTAGAACAATAATAAAATCTATCCATCCATTCTGATTTCACTGTGTTCCTTCGCCATAAACTATTGCTGTTCATAATTGTTGGCGGAAAAAATGAATGTTTGAACCTCTTAGGTCAGAAGTCTGTAAAAAGGGGAGGATACAAAAAATTCACGGAAAATGGTTATACTGAGCGAGATTTGTTTTGGTGGATTTATTGTTATATACATAATATTCAGCTGTGACCTTTAACTTTTTGCAATGGTCGTGGACGGTGCATGGGAAAAATAAATCCCTGAATATTTCTGTCCGAACGTGAATCTTCCTCAATGAGTCGATTCTGTCTGTACTCTTGATGTGGTGTGGAGGTGAGGATATGCCTTCCGAGTTAGTGCCGAAATCCTAAGATTTAAAAATTATCTAATAAATTTAGCCTACTCATAGCTAGCAACCTCTGAGGCTGCAAAAGCTCCGAAGCAGGTCCTTAAAATAGACGAGTATGATGAGTCGTGTAATCGCCATGCCAATACTGTACGCTCGCAGTTTTACCCAGTTTCTGATTTAAATTCTTTTCTTTCGGAATCCTTTTGGCCAAACAGTTCGAAATAAATTCCTGCATACATTCCAACTAACGGTCGCAACTACTGAAAAAGCATAGTAACTGTAGGTCAAATTCTTGAATATATACCGAACTTACATAATTTCTTTCGAGGCGAGGTAGAAATTAACCCAGGAAATTCTTTCAGAATCAATCTTAATTGCTTTTTTCCCCGAAGTACCGGATGATCATACCAATCACGGATTAACTGCTATCAGTTTTACAAGAAACCCTGATGGCCATGGTTTGAAAATAGTCCATAACTTCGTACACTCTTGCAGTTTTGAGAAGGGCATGGCGTATGGATACAACATTCCATTCATTCCCTACTATAAAAGGAAAGTGACATGGAACCTTTACAGCCTCAGAATTTAAATGACCCTAGGTCGCACACGATGATGAGCAATTCATGATCAAGAACGTTATCTCCCTTGGAATACCTTCAGATACATCTCGTTGAAATCTCAACCATTTTCTAGATTAACTTTCCCCTGGCCATTAAGTTAATAAAATTTGAGAGTAAAAAGGTAGCCTTGAGTGTTCCTCTTCACAATGCAAAAAATGGCCATCCATAAATATAAACGTTGGGAGCTTGGGAAGCAATGCTCTGTCTTTTTAATTTGGCATTAATGCTTGTCGTGGAGAGTGAATGTCGAAATAAGGCAAGGGTACTACTCTGTTCAATACATTTAGCAATACGCGTTTCTTGACTCTCCGTTTGCTACAAACGATCCATAAAACATCTAAGTATTCTCCTATTTGCTGTGCTGCACTTAAATTTGCGCTCGTTACTGCATTTTTGGTGTTTTCCACAAGTTACTTAGCAGAGTGAGGAAAATAATAATTGAGAAATCAAAATCAATTTTGAAATCAAAGCCACATGAGACAGATAGGTCTAAGGTCCGCTAGTGTGAGAGCCAATTAGTCACGTGTTCGAATCCCGCCTCTGGCACATCTTTCGTCTCTATCATAGACTTATAATTCCGTTGTTTGAGATATAAGCTATCTTTTTGTGAAGGATGGTACCTAGGTATCTATTTCTATCATGTCTATGTCCCACAAGTGACCTCGAATCCCACCCTCTGCAGCTGGAGAGTATGAAACTAAATCTTTGTGAACATGTAAATCCACTTCCGATTCTAAACACTGAATAAATGTGACGCTCAGTAATCATATAGAACTGATTAAACTAATGGACGAAGGCGATACTTTGTGGAAATTACGAACGTTAAACATGGTAAATGAAACAAACTTTGTACATTCCACACAGTTTTATATTTCCTCGATCGATTTCCACGACTGGGCGTCATTTTCAAGGGAGGCTAACTGAACTCTCACTCACTCACTTTCTCGCTTAGTCGTTGAAATCGATCGGGTAATATATATAAAGCTGTGTGGAATGTACAAAGTTTGTCTCATTTACCATTTTTAACACATAGAACTGGTTCTACATCCTAACCAAACCCATAATTTCTCTTCTGGTCTCTTTTGACTGTCAGACTACTCAGAAACATAATTATTTACAAATCAAATACTAATAAAACTTAACAACAAGAGCTATTAGAGTTCAAAATGGGAACGAGTTGGTTCGGTGGCTAGATTACTGGCATCACATCCTAATGGTCCGGGTTCGCAACAATGGCAGATTTTTCAGTGACTTATGAACTTCTGAACTGAGAAAACTTAGAGTGCAGTACCCTGTCCGGCAGATGGGCCCTGGCACAGTGTGCTGGAATCAAAAAAATTTGCCAAAAGTAAAAAAGTGTTTTTTTCAGCCTGGACTTCGAATCGTGATTCTCCATTAATTGGTGAATTTGGTTTCACATGCCATTTACTCTAGTTCTCACGCATTTGCAAATTACTTGGGGTCAAATTTGAACTTTTTTCAAAAAACTGCCTCCTTCAGTTTTCCCCGAAAATCTAGGAAATGAAGCTGATACTGAGCCTTGGGAGCATTGAACTTTGTGGTAAAAAATGATATCTCGATGTAAAATAGTTTTTATCTTTAATTATGTGTAAGTTATATGATTCAATTAAAATATTTACCATAGATATAGAATGAATGGCGGACCCTATTTTCAATCAATGTTCTGTTTTCATGCAGAAAATAGTTTAAAGCTACATAGAGCAACAATAAGTTACTTATATCATATAATTCTACAAATTATCCTGTGTCAAAACGCGTTGAGAATATTAACAGAAAGATATTGCATTTTTCCACAGAAGTAAAATTTATTGCGACTAGTTTCAATGTTATAACAATCATTATCAAGTCTTGGTAACACACTTGATAATGATGTAGTAACAAAGAAACTAGTCACAATAAATTTTAATTCTGTGGGAAATTGCAATATCTTTCTATTAATATGGAAAGTTTCCACCACATCACACCTGAATCTGTTTTGTTTATCCGTCGAGAACTTCTGCGACAGTTTGCGATGACGAGAGTAAAATCGATTTTTCGATCGCGTGGCGTAGTTCGCTTCTTCCCGGGAATACACCATGCGGAAGCCGGCCGGGCAACCGGGAAGACACGGTCGCGAGGGTGTGTTCACGGTTACGGGTCGAGCCTAGTATGCTGATGTGATATGGTGTCACAAACTTCGCTATGGTTATTTTCAATGTGTACCAATTGGAAAGACCCATTAATGTTTTGATGACGATACTACAAGGGGATCGGCTCGATCGATACGATATAAACTACGATATCGGATGCCAATGTAAGTGGCCTAAAGAAAACCTTTTCCTGGAGCGTGTCCGGATCGAACACCGACATTTTATGCCCATACTTTACTGCGCCTTTGAGAGAATACGTAGCCTTCAGAGATAGCAGCGTAACCTATCAGACTAACGAACGCTCTGGAGGACACCAGTCTACAGTTGGTGTCGCGTTGTTGTCGCCTTCCTCCCTCCAGTAGCCTTGGTGAAAGGGGCCATAAGTATTATGGTCTTTTAGACGGTCAATTATATTTATTTTCGGACCGAAAATAGATCTGACTTCTAATATAATTTTTGAAATTTTCAAGTAACTTTGATGATGAAAACTCATAGGCTTTTCGAAACAAGTCCTTCCAATAGGTTAGTGACACTTACTGAACGTTCATAGGGATTTGTTACGAAACACGCTATTATCGTTAGGATCTAATTACATTCCCGAGTTAAATCGAAGGTTTCGTCAGATTCCAAACGCTTGATGAACACTTCAGAGGAGGTCTTACCCGTAACCTATTATATCTTTTAATTTTCAACTAGAATAATCTCCCACAATTTGTTTAACCGATCGCGGTTTTAATTTAAGTTTAATCTTCAAGGCTGTGATCCCTATGCTTCGAATACAATTCCCCCAAAGTAGTTAAGGTTATCCTTCAATAGTTAATCCACTTTCCGCGTTAATAAGTCAGCATTTAAAATTTGAAGAAGTTTGTAACTTTTGCTTCCAGAAGAGTATTACGGTGCATTTTTTTATATTTAACTCCGTTTCCGAATTATTGCTTGACCGAATTCGAAAGAGATCATCCAGCTGAATGAACTATGAGACTATGAATGCGAAACATTCAATTCAAATACCTGGAGCTAACTACCAATAACATGACTGGATTGCGAGAATACGGAGAACATTTTGGAACGCATTATGAAGTGAAATAAACTTTGATGATTTCCACACTGTTTGCAATGACCCTGAGAAGTTTAAAAAATTTTGCGTAGTTCTAAAGAAGTAAATTTTCTTCGTCGCAATTTCGTATGCTTATGCTCTTTCAAACAAACGGGGAAATACACGGTGAGGAAATGAGGTAGAGGTGACGGATCACGGATCAATATGATGGAAAAATGAGTCCGGGAATGGGAAAGGTACATCATAGAGGAACAACTGATTGGTGGGTAACACGTGATTCAATATCTTAGTTCCAAAACCCCTGGAATAAGTCATAAATCTCGAATCCCAGAAGTCAAGTCTTATCACAATCATGCAATACGTTGGGAATTAAATCTGACATATGGTGAGCAAATACCGTCTCATTGACACTATCGATAAAGGAATTACAATGTACTTACGTTGAAAATTCTACCAGTCGGTCCTACATAAATACAATTACAGTCCTATGTTACACTACAATTTTTACTTTGCCAAGATGGAGGCCCGGAATATTTTAGGACCCTCGTGGGCCGTGGTCCGTTGGGCCACCGAAGGACGAGGCTCCAGGACGCAATAATTTGATTTACCTACAAATGTTTTTTGACAAACGCATATTAAAATAATTTGACAATGAGTACCTATGCGTAGAAAGTATTTTACGCATTCATTATCATCCGACCACACATCCGGTAAACGGTTGAAATAATACTAACCTATTTTACCATCATTTAAGGATTAAAGCATATTATATTGATGATATCCATGAGAGAGCCTATGAACAAATCACATGGAAATTAGTCGGATACACAATCACCCCGTTCATGGTAAGCTATCTATCCACAATTTCAAAGAATCGCGCCGCGAATGGCATCTGTTCCCCGACAGAGCGAAATACGAAATATCCTCTCACATCCTAAAAGGAAAATTTTCCCCTGTCCGCGGGGATTCAAGGGTGAGTGGCTTGAACGAGTGAACTCACTGAATGGTGAAGACATAATCTTAGAATATGGCCTTTTGATTCGACTCCCATATACGGGACGTTCGATCCGAGCCCTTTCGACCCACGAGGCTTCAATGGAATGAACCCTCTCGGTTGAATTCCCCACAGTCAGCTGTAATTCCCCCCCATGCTCTGCTCTCGTTGGACTCGTCCTTGAAGGGCCGGAACGTTGCATGACATCCTTACCAATCGGCAAAATCCCACTCTCTTGAGTGGGATATTTTTTTTGCGAAATGGTCTCACCATTCGAGAATAAAATCCGATATGAAAATGGCAACCACATTCATCTCACCGGGAAACTCAATCTTTTTCCATTACGTAAAAAAATCTAATGGCTGACGTTTCCTTTATGGGGCATCGAATGGGTTCAATTTTCTCGGACTAGTTAGCGTTCACGTTCCACCTCTTAATTTCCCAGCCCGTTCCTTCCTATTGAGAATATTCGGCAAGGATGAATATTCAAGAGATCTTCGAACTGCTCAGAATCAAGAGAGGACGGAATATCACCAAGACGTTAAATTATTTCCTGCTGGCAAAGTGTACTTAGTTGGTGAAATTCTAATAAACATAAGTGCGATACTATTTGAATTATTCGACGGTTTTGGGTTTCACTGGGTGGAAACATGTCTGGCAAAGAAGAAAAAACTTTGCATATTTCACCTATTA
Source organism: Platycnemis pennipes (assembly GCA_933228895.1). Lineage (NCBI taxonomy): Eukaryota > Metazoa > Arthropoda > Insecta > Odonata > Platycnemididae > Platycnemis > Platycnemis pennipes. The sequence goes on from OW121846.1 coordinate 56,131,516, forward strand.
TACCTGATAGCCTGTTTTTGAAGGTTAGAAGATGAATCTGATTATAGGGGACTGATAATAACACAGGATCATTCAAAACTAGTTGTACCGCCAAACAATAAATCATTGGTGGAAAGATACACAGACTCTTCTTTTCAGTTGAATTTTAATTATTTTCAAACGTCGATTACAATTAAATCAAAATTCCAATTTAGTTCCTCTCCTTAATTTTTTTTAATAATTACATCGATCTGATTGGTAGTGCTGCCAAAACTAAGTCTTCTAATTTTCCATCTAGAACTGACTTCTGAACTTAGCATTACACATTTTTACAAACCTATCCACTTTTTGCTTAACACCATCCTGCTCCTAAATTTAACTTACTTCGTCTGGATCACTCACATATTAGCATTATCTATTTGGGGCCAAACGAGGGAAAATAAAACTTCTTTCCTCTGCGCATTAAGTATTCTGAGTGTTCTTATCATAAAGACTAGCTTTTTTGTTGAGTAGGTGGCACATTTTCCGAATGTAAATACCTCTATGAACCGCCACGTATTAAAAAAAACGACCCTGCCAGGATTCGAGCCTGAAATCTTCTGATCCGTAATCAGGCGCGTTATCCGTAGTGCCACAGGGCCCTTATTTTTCGCTTGAAGTAGAAGTACTAAACGGTAATTTGAATCTGATGGTTGTGACAATAATATTCAAATGAAATTTGGAATGGAAATGATAAGTAGACTGGAATTGGAATCAATAACAGGAAGAAACCAACAACTTTTACGAATATAACAGAAACATCCATGGATCAAATGTAATAAGCAACAGTATAGCTCCATGTGTGCCCACTCTTTACCAGTTACAGAATTTTCGTAATTATTTCTTTTTTCATTAGTATTCTATTTATATATATGCCAGTTTATGTTCCTGTGAATTTCATTTTTTCTGTGATTTTTATTGCTAATCTCTGCATTAAAACACTAGCCGGAAGGATTACCACACCTTCCTCCCACACTCCCTTTTGGGTAATATTTTCTTGCAGTGTGTCGCTTCAATAATTTTAGGATACTTTCCTCACATTTTTTCCAAGAATTTACTTATATTTAAGACAACCTTGGTTAATACTCCTGATTCATAATGTTCTTACGCTTAGTATTTCTTCATGTTTATCATACTCGTTCATGAAGTTCTATATCACTTTGTATCCCTATAAACATGGTTTTCTTATTGTCTTAATATTTTTATACCAATTTTGACATATCTGTGCACTATTGATCCAATTTTAGGTACTTAAAGACATACATGACGAGAAATGAAATGGAAAAAGGAGTTTTATCTCAACCTCACCCCAAGAAATACCTTTTCTTAAATAATAAGTGAGGAGTATGTAATAATCACCACAAAGTTACACCCTGCATGACACAAATGCACTTACTGCATGAAAGATTATTTAAAGAGCATTGGTGTTTAAAGTGACTGCATTATTACAGGGAAATATTGCGTAACTACTTCGTATGGTAAAAAAATTTGGAGGCAAAATATCCACAACTTCTCCTTTAAAGGTGCCATTTTACGCGGAGCCTGTCCGATGGTCTTACGTGAATATCGGCGCTGTCGTAAATTAAAGAAAAAAAACAGTTTTATTCCACGAGACGGTTTATTGCTTCGGTGACCACTCCGCTCAATTAATCGCCTCGCATTGAATGGGCGTTGAAATAAAGTCGTCATGGACCTTAAAGAAGAATCCTGAATATCTCATCGGGAGATGTCACGTAACGGCCAAACCTGCCTGATGTCGACAGACTTTCGTAATTTTAGGGCAACAACTAAGAGGGTGAAAAGGCAATTTTTTAAATCATGAAAGGAAGAGAGGCAAAAGCTTTCATCAAATTGTTACAACAACTTAATCATAAGAGGTTACGGAATGCTTCACTCGCGGTTTGACTGAGTCCAACAAAACTTTCTGACCGTTCCTTGAGATTACCTCAGACATTCATGAGCAACTCTCATGACAGCTGGGCGAGAATAGTTCCTATCAGCCTATAACAGAAAAAACATAGGGAAATCCCAATTAATAATTCTTGTACTTAAACGAGAGTTTTTTAGCTATAATTTTAATGAGCTTACATATGACCAGTTTCTAAGGTTTAGTGAGCTTACTTTCACCATATGCTTCTTCCTACGCACAATATCTTGCTAGCCAATTCCCAGGAGTCTGGTATGAATCATCACCAAACACATACTAGATCAGGAGTCGGAAAAATTTTGACTCGGGAGAGCCAAACCGACCCTATACAATGGTTTAAAACTCTTTTGAGAGCCACAGTACAGATTTAAAAGTAATAAAATTGTAAGGCAATATGATAGCAAGTAATATTATTAAATATATATCAGTTAAATTTAAAAAATCCCTCCAAAATAGCTCTCACTAGTTACGTTTGAGCATAGAACTTGCATTTGCTTAGGAAATTTATTGATTCCCGGTTTGAAAACATTGTTTTTTATTTAACATACGATTCCCAGTAGGTTTCCGTCATTGCAGCTACGTTTGTTTCATTTACAAATCCCAAATTACCCTATTTAAAGCAAACTACGATAGTTTTATTTCCGTTTTCAATTTTATTTCCAAAATACTTGAGAACGGCGTTAAAATTATTAAAATCTATACGGTTCGACAAGACAACACACAGGTTCATGGAGGAAGCAGTCTCAACCAAGAGAAAAAATAATACAGAAGCATTCATTCATTTTCATGTACGAGAAATCAGCTACTTTTCCCTTGTTAGACCTCATTTGTAATATGCTGCCAGTGTATGGGATCCCTACGAAATCGGTCTAAGTAATGAACTTGAACGTGTGCAGCGAAGATTGGCAAGATTTGTAAAGGGACGGTATGATAACCTTATTAGCGTAACCAGTCTATTAAATGAATTGAAATGGGAATCATTGTCAGATCGCAGGTTGAAATTTAGAATTAATCTCTTAAACAAATTCCAAGGTAATATTTTCAGTGATGATGTTAAAAATATTTTACGAACCCCAACTTACTATGGCAGACTGGACCATAATCATAAAATTAAGGAAATTGATTGCCGAACTGACCGATTCAAAATGTCCTTTTTCCCTCGTACAATTAGAGATACGAATAACGGTAAATATGTCCTATCGGAGATTAGCAATGAATAGCATTGGTAGCTGCATGTTGGTCATCATCAAGGGTCAACAATCCTAGGATTGCTTTGACGCAGCCCTCCACTCGATTCTTCTATCGGCCAACCTCTTCATACCAACGTAGTTCCTCTCTTTCACGTCCTTTACGACCTGCTCCATATAACTCATACGAGGCCTGCCTCTTCCAATCTTCCCGTTCACTCTTCCCTCGATGATTGTCTTCATCAGGCCATCATGTCTTAAGATATGGCCGATTAGATTGTCCCGTCTTCTTTTTATAGTTTTCAGCAGACTTCTCTTTTCTCCCACTCTCCTTAGGACTTCTTCATTTGTCACTCGGTCGATCCATTTTATCTTCATCATTCTTCGATAGCACCATATTTCACTCGAAAACAGAACATATGGCATTTTACATCAGGCGCTATAACCAATAAAAAATACAAAACACACACACAGGGTTTAAAACTCTTTTGAGGGCCATAGTATAGATATACTAGGTGGTGTATTATGGCTTGGGTCAGATATTCACCACCCAGGCTATTGCCCTGGGTGGTGAATATCCGACCATCTACATCTATATTTACATCTACATCTATATCTACATCTACATCTGCACAATACCCTGCAAGCCACCATAAAGGTGTGTGGCAGAGGATGAATACTCACCAAACATGCACTACATATCATGCATAAAAAAGGATTAGTATTATTATACTGCTCTAAACTTCACTATTTAAAAAAGATAAAAATAGCATAGCAAACATGCAAAAACATGCTGTTAGTTGGGTTAGCTTCAAGTCATACCAACATGCAGCTACTCGTATTATATAGTTGCTTGTTTGCTTGTTAGTAGTGCATGCTTGGTGATCTTCACCCCTTGCCACACACCCTCGCGGTGGCTTGCAGGGTATCGTGTAGATGTAGATGTATTGGATATATATACCGTTTTTCATATCCCTAATTGCACGTGGAAAAAATAACATTTTGAATCTGTCAGTTTGGCAATCAATTTCTCTAATTTTGTGATTATGGTCCAGTCTACCATAGTAAGATGAAGTTCGCAAAATATTTTTAACATCATCACTGAAAATATGGTCTTGGAATTTGTTTAATAGATTAAGTCTAAATTTCAACCTGCGATCTGACAATGATTTCCAATTTAATTCATTTAATAGACTGGTTACGCTAATATAGTTATCGTACCGTCCCTTTACAAATCTTGCCGATCTTCGCTGCACATGTTCAAGTTCGTTATTTAGACCGATTTCGTAGGGATCCCATTACTGGCATCATATTCCAAATGAGGTCTTACAAGGGAAAAGTAGCTGATTTCTCGTACATGATCGTCACATTTACCCAGTACTCTTTTGACGAATCCCAGTTTACGATTCGCTTGACCCATTATTTCACGTATATCTTTACCCCAGGAAAGATCATGTGTCAGTCTTATTCCAAAATATGTTATGGATTCCACGTTTGTTAATTCATTATTACTTATTTTGTAAGTGCTAGGCGGAGAGCTAATCTTTTTCCTAAAATTCATTACAAGACACTTTTTAAAGTTTAATTCTAACTGCCTGTATCACACCAATTTTCAATGACTTGCAGGTCATCATTTAAATGGCGGGCTTCGAACCGGCGACCTCAGGATTAGCAAGCGTGGAATTTACCCCGCCGCCACCGAGGTCGGCCTTGCCAAAAACTGAGACATTTCTGCCTGAAACCTTCACCTCCACCCCTCATCTCCCACACAGAGTTCCCAACTATCGCGCAATGCCACTTCACTTGCTTCAGTGCACAAGTATTCTGCCCCGCGTCATCAAGCAGGCAGCACCTCAAAATATGCTCCTCAGGAGTGACAGCAGACGCATGCCTACCTCTCCGAAGCCGGCTGGAATCCACATGGCCAGTGTTCTTTTGGCACAATATCATCTTGGCTCGAGAGAAGAATTCCCTTCCGTCAGCTGGGAGGTTGCTTTGAGAGTTGTCAAGGGTGAACTGAACAGTGAGCATTGCGTGCACTGAGCGGGGAAACTGGTGTCAAGTAGAAACTCAAGTATTGTGTGGCCATGGTTAAATTTTTAATTCATTACTATCATTCATCATTTCGTTCATTACACAATTCATTCTTTTTGTGAAATTGCCTCGGATGTGATCAACGGCGGAAGAGTAAAGTGTAGGTGACCTGTAGAATCCCAAACACACAATTGGCTGTTCCACCAAGCCGGAAAGTTACTCAATCAACCGGTTTTGCTAAACTAAAAGCTGAGTCCAACCCTGAATTAACAATAATTATAGGGTTTAGCGACGTGTTTTCATTGGGTAATTCTTCGAGGGACTGGAACCACAAAGTTATTTTTTTCTTGAGGTCAAGTTTTTGGTCATAAAACGTGGGCAAAATGAAATGATGAAAACCCTGAATAAAAAGTATGAATTCTTCTTAGTAGTATTATAATATATAGATAATAGGAAATTTATTATTATAACAAATCTATTTTTTAAATGTTACCTTTCAGCACCGAATTTTTCCTAAAATTCCATTCAAAGACCCCACTCTCCTCTCTCTTGCCTGATTACTTAACAGTTCCTAGTTTATTGCAACCCTTAAAATACCATCTATATTTATTGCCTGTTGTAACCAATCATTCTCCTTTCGTTATACTGCAGGTAACCATCAGTTTATGACATTAATGCTATCATAAACAGGCAAAAATTTATTTGGTTATAGGCAGAAATTTTACTGAAAACAAGGGTAAGAAGGGTGCAGTCCTTGAAGAAAAGGGTGACAACCTTGCTACAGCATCAGAGTACCCATTTCACGGATGGAATATTGTCACCAGGAATGGGTAATGCCTATTGTTAGAAGTCTTGTAATACTAATGGCTAGAATGCCCATTGCTGACACGGTTATCTACTCTTGAATAAAAAGTATGGGTCTTCGTAGGTAATAATCATTTAGTTAGTCACACCTGATGCATGCACGTATAGCGTGTTAAGTTTAATGCGTAGTAAATTGCCTACTTGACCATGATCTAACGAAATTTCGTTAAGGTTGTTCAACTGCCAAGAAATTTGACAATCTCTTAAATAAATTCACAAGATAATATTTTCAGTGATGACGTTAAAAATATTTTGCGAACCCTAACTTACTATGGTAGACTGGATCTTAATCACCAAATTAGAGAAGTTGATTGCCGAACTGACAGATTCAAAATGTCCTTTTTTCCTCGTACAATTAGGGATATGAATAGCGGTAAATGTGTCCAATACGAGTGATTCAATCCATAGCATTGGTAGTTGCATGTTGGTGTAAGGACTTGAAGCTAACCCAACTAACAGCATGTTTTTGCATGCTTACTTTGATTATTTTATCATTTTAGAAATGAAGTTGAGACTAATATATTAATACGAATCCCTTTAAATGCATGATATGTAGTGCATGTTTGGTGAGAATTCACCCCCTGCCACACACCTTTGTGGTGGTTTGCAAGGTATTATGTAGATGTAGATGTATTAAGGTGGCTTGTAGGGTAAACTATAGAAGCAAAAGCTACGACATGAAAATCAGCTCCATAGGAACAACTTCAATGTGTCACAACAGCTTGTACGACTAAGTGTTTATTACAAAGGTACACAAGGTTGGTACGATTATACGACAGTAGGACTAATAGATATCCATAGATATGACACAAACAAATGATTTTCATCACACATCTCTCCATCCATGCCCCTGCTCACCCCTGCCACACACCCTCGTGGTGGCTTGCAGGGTATCGTGTAGATGTAGATGTAGATCCATCAGAATGCGCAATGACTTGCGTCGTGTAATACGGCCAAAAGGGAGCGGATCAAAACAAAATATTTTCGAAGTCTTCGGAAAACAGAGTCGTTAGCGTATTTACTTGGAAAAAATAGTCTACATTGTGACCTACGGGGCGGCAGTATTTCCCATCCACGTCTCAGAAATTTCAAGAACAGCTGCGATGAAATATATGTCTCTTGAATCTTGTGGGATAGGTCTCGGAAAAATTACCTCCGTGCGCGGGAGCTTACGTTTTTAGTGCCTCACTCGGCTGGAGTGGTGCGATTTCGACAGCGGATGCTTACTTGCCTACGCCTCATCTCCTCCCCTCAGGGGAAACAAACCCAACGCCATCTCACGACAGAGCACCCGGAAATGTGTTCCCAGCATCCACCTCGCCACTAGCCTCCCTTCTCATTGTCCCACATTCCCTGCCCGTGCCTCAAACCCGCCAACGCCCAGACGCCCGTGAGGGGCGGCCCCGATATACATTTGCACTGTGCAAGACAAAGCAAGGATGTTTGGCGGAAGGTGACTCCTAACTTGGCATGCATTACAGTCGGTTACACATTCCTATCGTCTACCACAGCATAATTGGTTTTAAACGTTAAGTCAAACGAAATTCAACAAAAGAGCATCATAATCCGTTTTGGTGAATTTGGAGGATCCCGGCGATATTGCGTGGTATCTGAACATATTTGTAAAAATGAAGAAACAAAACTTCGATTTGCCATAATTGAAAAAATAACAAATTTAACACGATCTAGGGACCTGAAGATGATGGAGTCACATTTGAACCTCGGTCGTATTAAATTTATTTATTTTTTAATTGTGGTAATTTGCAATTTTGTTTCATCATGTTTTGTCAAATAACCCGTTTAACTTTCAAATCAATTGAATTCACAAAATTAAACAGCACCTTCTCACCCAAAATAGCTTCTAATTTCAAAAAATTATCAGGATAGACTCAGCTCATATCTTGCATAAACTTTGTGGTTATATGCCATACATACAAGTGAATATAAGAAACAATTGAACTTATGTCTTTTGAATGTTGAGTGCAGAAATGCAAAAGGGACTAAAATTTGCATTTAATACCCTAATTAATCCTCGGTAACTTATATAATTCTCATCATATTCATCTTTTATCGTAGACTTGAAAAGTTGCATTACCCCGCTCTTTCTAACTATCGAAACCTGAAACTCTCTAACTAAACTTTATGATGCAATATACCATAGCAAATTATAAATTTAATTTATTTTTAGCATCTTGAGTAAAGAAGTCCACCTCATAGCTCTGCAGAGGATTTTTGTTTTCACTTCAACCTGCGATCTGATAATGATTCTAATGATAATTCTTCTAATGATTTGCAAGCGATGCAAATTCTATCAGCGACCACTTTTAGGAACTTATCTGCTCTTTGCTGTGCTTCTATTAAGGCCAAGGCTGCTGTAATATTTCACCACCTATGGTGCATATTCTATTGCTTCAACACTTGATACATAAATGTGAATGCAAGCAATCGTTCATCCCTTCATAAAAACTTTATTCTAGCGTATTTTTCTTATAGGTTTAGTTCATCGGTCTATTATCTGTGCTCTAGAGGATAGCAAAATAACTTCGTAGATGTCTTACCTACACAAGTTTACTTATTTTATTTAGCACATGCCTATTGATGAATTTTCCTCAGCCACATCCCCTCGAGGAGACTGGCTGGGTAATGTACACAAAAATTTCCCCACAAAAAAAATAAGAACTACGTGGTAAAATAACTTTTGTTGATGGGGTTACCCATCCAACTGTTGAGTGCGCAGACGATGAAATCTCACGACGCATGGATATCAGCAGGAAAAATATAATGAGAGACTCGGATTAAAACACTGCAATTCGAGATACACCTTACAAATGTGCAAGTGGAGAGTCAAAGATTTTATCCCTGCTGTCCAAGATGGATAATTCAATAATAGATAATTCAATACAAAGTTGATTCTTATTTTCAATCATGGATAATTCCGCCAATTTCCGCCAAATAAACAGTTACCGCAATTGGTAGGCATACATTTAAAGATTTTCGAATAGTAAAGGCTTACTATACACCAACTTATCCTCACTATCATTTTAATATCGTATTTTACGTGGAGATAAAATATTTTTTTAACCTATCCGTTGGGCATTCACTAATCCTTTCATTACGTTTTATTTGAAATAAGACGACGCAATACACGATTTTTCTAAACTTATGGATACCAGCAAATCTACCGTAACATGAAATGATCTCAATTGAATGTCGTCAGAAAAACATCGGATTAGAATTTACCTAATAAATTTATTCCATACTTTAACCCATTGTGGAATTGTGAAATGCATACGACAACGTTCAATGAGCTTAATGCACCGTATAACTATATCATTATTATCCTGACACTACATATCTTCTCTCCACTTGCTCTAATTCCGCGTGAAAGTCCCATGATGATCCAATTGCTTTCCGCGAACTATAAATCAGTCAAGAATAGGGGCGCGAAAAGGTGTTTACAGGAAGTGCACTCCAAAGCACACGCGGAAGTCAAGAATAACAAATGGTTTACAGCATCACTTCATGTGTACCAATCTCAACACCACCTATGTGGTGAGGATCAAAGAGCTCCATTTTTGGTGATTCTCAAAAAAACTGGTCGAGCTCTTTTCTCTCGCGCCTGCAGAAAGCAGAGGGAGGGGTGATAACGTCCATTAAGAAGAGAGGGATGGGTAAGACGGGCAGAGGGATGAAAGGTTTTGATCAGAATGGGGGAAGGTAGAGGACATGAAGTATTTATGAGGAACATAAATATATTGCACTGATCGGTATTTATGTAGGGTGAGAGAAATGACTGCGAGGTGAAAGCGCACCTTTGAATTTCTATTTCTTTGAAATAAGACGACGGGGCTTTAATACTAAGATTAAGTACATCGAGGGAATAGTTATGTGGTGACTGGAGTACTAGCTTCCCATCCCGAGGGCTCGGGATCTAACACCGGCAGTGGCAGATTTTTTTTCGGTGGATTAACAGTAATAAAAGTGCTTCGAATTCAGTACTTCGTCCGTCGGATGGGAGGTTAAACAGTGGACCTCTAGGCGCCTTTCGTTAAGAGCAGGCTAATGCCGACTCCTGGTTTCTCTCCACCTTCCCACACTCCCTAAAATACCTACACCTCTCCAATTAACCTTCAGTCCTTAGTGATGTAAATGACCTTAGCTGTCGGTCGCCTCTCTCGAATAGCAACGACGTTAACAATAACTTATTTACAGAGGAATAATTTTGGATGCCCCACTATTTTGTTCCATTCTAATTATATTAATATTATATGATCTCCACGTGCATCATAGCCAGAATACTTTCTGCAATTGCATTCATTTCAAAACCTACATAAACCATTTCCTTTTCACGTTCATCAACAATAAATTTAAAAACAATCCTCCATTCGCTCAACTATTTCCACGGCTGGTCTCTAATTTTGGATCCATTCTTCCGCTCTCCGAAGGAATTAAAAGCTCTCCTTTCGCACTCGTCGACAAAAATTTCATTTTCTATTTCACCGCACCCGACAGACGATATCCAGGTGGCCAAATGCCCCCCGTCTCGTCTGCTCTCGGCTGCAATTCATCTATATCTACGCAATACCCTGCGAGCCACCACGTGGGTGTGTGGCAGGGGGTGAAGATCACCAAACATGCACTATTTACATTCAATGCACTATTGACACGCAGACTAGGAGACATGCTAGATAATAGGGTCACATGCAGCTTGATGGTTAGTATCTACATGGTAAGGAAGGGATTATTGGTTGCATCATGCACTACTGATTACTCTAACAATATTTCACCTACCTATCCCTTTGCTACACTGCCTTTTGTGTTCTCTTATGGTACGCGAGAAAAATGGCATTTCAAATCTATCGGTACGACAATCTAACTCTCTAATCTTGTTAATCTGATCAAACGTAGCATGATACGCAGGGGTTCTTAACATATATGTAACGTCATATGTGATCAAACCGTTTTCGAATTTACTTAAAAGGTTTAACATAAATTTTAACCTGCGTTGTGATAGTAATTCCCATCCTAGTTCTTATATTAAACTCGTAACACTTATACAATTATCATAAGAGCCTTTAACAAATCTAGCGGATCTCCTTTGCAAGCGCTTTAATTCTTTTATCATGCCTTCCTCGTCCGGATCCCATATACTAGCGGCATATTCTAAATGAGGGCTGACAAGTGTAAAATAGCTTCTTTCTCGTACTTTCTCATCGCATTTGCCTTGAACTCTTTTTGCGAATCCTAATTTTACAATTCCAGGCAGTCAAGACGGAGGGGAACGCGAGCATTCACCCACACCTTGCAATACACCTCACGGAAATTGCTCACGAAATGTGCGACGGGTTCTGGGAAGAGTGGCTAAAATAAGACCACTGCAGATGAAGGTATACGAGAAGGCATTCGGTATTGTGGGGTGAGGAAGGACGTCTTTCGGGGGAATTCCGAGAAATCGGAAAATGTGAATTCCGGAGATACCTATCAAGAGATAATGGAATGCTAGGGACCAGGATGAACAAGGAATCAGAAAGCTGACATAGAAGAGAGGATAAAGGAAAATAGTTTAACAGTGGCAATTCCACAAAGAAAAACATATACGGAGACTGAGAGTAGAGTACAGAATGTTTGGCTTCCATTACCGCTTATACTGGGCTATATTTATTTTTTATTCATCAGAACATCCCGAGATAATTTCATTACGGCAGTGAGAGATGTACGATAACAGCAGCAGAGAAGTCAAGGTTGGATGCTTCCGAAATGTGATGTGACAGAAAAATGACAAATATGAAATTGGTCAACCGAGAAGGAAACAAATTAGTTCTTAGTGAGTAGGAGGAAATGGAAGTCTTTTGAAACAAAAAAAGACGGCATAAATCTACATCTACATCTACATCTACATAATACCCTGCAAGCCACCACAAGGGTGTGTGGCAGGGGGTGATTGCTCACCAAACATGCACTACATATCATGCATAAAAAAGGAATAGTATTAATATAGTAGTCAGAACTACACTATTTAAAAAAGATAGAAATTGCAAAGCAAACATGCAAAAACATTCTGTTAGTAGGGTTAGCTTTAAGTACTCATACCAACATGCAGCTACCAATGCTATTCATTGCTACTCTCCGATAGGACATATTTACCGTTATTCGTATCTCTTATTGTGCGAGGGAAAAAGGACATTTTGAATCGGTCAGTTCGGCAATCAATTTCTCTAACTTTATGATTATGGTCCAGTCTGCCATAGTAAGTTGGGGTTCGTAAAATATTTTTAACATCATCACTGAAAATATTGCCTTGGAATTTGTGGAAGAGATTAAGTCTAAATTTCAACCTGCGATCTGACAATGATTCCCATTTCAATTCATTTAATAGACTGGTTACGCTAATATAATTATCGTATCGTCCCTTTACAAATCTTGCCGATCTTCGCTGCACACGTTCAAGTTCATTACTTAGACCGATTTCGTAGGGATCCCATACACTGGCAGCATATTCCAAATGAGGTCTAACAAGGGAAAAGTAGCTGATTTCTCGTACATGATCGTCACATTTACCCAATACTCTTTTAATGAAACCCACTTTTTACCACCTTTTGGATATCATTAATATACAAAAGGAATAGGAGTGGACCTATCACACTTCCTTGTGGGACACCCGAAGTGACTTTAATTGCCGGTGAGGAAACACCGTCCAAAACAACCCTTTGAACCCGATCATGCAGAAATCTTAAATGCATAAATGAATCTTGAGACATGATGATCTGATGAAAACCATTGTCGAGGGACTATTGAATGGAGGGAAAAAATGGCAAAGGAAGGCCTTGTATGAGATGTATATATAAAATAAGTAGTGAAGATAGAGAGAAAAAAAAGAAATATGAAGAGGTTCATTGATAGGCAAATCGAGTGGAGAGCTGCGTCAAGCAAATCTAAGGATTGTTGAATGATGATTATGAGACTTAGCTTTTCGAGTTAAGTTTGGAGTTCAGCTATACACGACTAATGATTTTTAAGGATACTAATTTCGGACATCCGGAGCATTCTACTTTATAGCAGCGAAGCATAGACGATAACAGCAGCAGAGAAGTCAAAGCTGAGAGCATCCGAAATGTGGTGCTACCGATGAATGATGAAGATAAAATGGATCGAGCGAGTGACAATCGAAGAAGTCTTAAGAAGAGTGGGAGAAAAGAGATGTCTACTGAAAACCCTAAAAAGAAGACGGGACAACTTAATCGGCTACAGATAAAGACTTCGGCCACATTTCAATCGCCTGATGAAGACAATCGTCGAAGGAAAAGTGAATGGGAAGAATGGAAAAGGCAGGCCTCGTATGAGATACATGGAATAGGTTGTGAGGGATGTAAAAGAGAGGAATTACGTTAATATGAAGAGGCTGGCCGATTGAAGAATCGAGTAGAAGGCTGCGTCAAACCAATCCTAGGATTGTTGACCGCTGATGATGATGCATTTCGGATCCAAAACTTCATAATGCTAACAGGGTTCTGAAACATAATGGTGGTTCAACATTGTACAACAACATTTGGTCAACATTATATGCACTTGGTCATAAATCATGATTTGATGCTATGATTTTACAGATGTGTAACAAAACCAAAGTTAGATAGGGAAAATTGGATTTACTCTTCATTTTGTTGTTGCTAAATGGTTACATTTAGCCTCTTGCCCTACTACAAGGTCATATCGTACCAGACCCGAGCTCGACCTTTTCCTCTATCACCCTCAAAGTTGACTTCACGTTGTATGTCTAATAAACACTTCAGAATGACGAGTATACTTTGAAACTATGGTTGGAATATTACTTGAAAATGATTAAAGGTTTCACTCTGTTTCGGTGGTAATATTTAACATTACCTTATACCTGCATAATTTTACAGACTGTTTTCATCATATAAATCCCTTTATATATCATTAATGGATATGAGGGATCTGAATTTAATCCTACAACTTGACGACAGCTATTATCTCTTGGAGCATGTCCGTCCACGCCGTTTTGCAAATATGAAAGTGTACAGACGGAAGAATGTTTTGAAGGAAACATCCTGCAACACATCCTTTCGGTGGCCTGCAAGAGCCAGATATGGACACGCAAGAGTTCTGTGCAGCTCAAAATTTCTGGCCTGACCCATTCACAACTGAATCCGAGCGCAACCCATCCCTGCCGTAGACTAAAACTTTTAGTTTACAAGCCCGGTCCGAGCCTGAACCTTCCCAGCACCGGAACTGAATCTGTCATAAATTAGAGGCATATCTGTATCATTACATATAAATCGCTTTTACGATGCGTGTGAGAAAAAGGAAATAATTATTTCGCGAACGAAAAATCGACCTCGGCAAAAGTGCACCAAGACCGAATACGAAGTACGGCCTTAATGACCTGAAGATAAAAATCCATGATGAAAAAGATCACTGGGTAAAAATCCGCACTTTTATTAAAGTGTGGAGTTTTACCTTGTGATCCATTTCGTCATGGATATTCGTTATTTCCAAGAAGTTACGACTAAAATCATTACCAATGGACATTAACTGCCATGTGAAGAAATTCACCTGGACCGGGAAACCATCCACGGACCTTTTGGCTTTCCGGGCCAATGCGCAAACCACTACGCTATACAGCAATTTTACCGAGGTTCAAGGTGCTAGGCCGAAGGTCCGTGGTTCGATTTCCGGTCCAGGTGGTTTTTTGTTTACATGGCAATTAATGTGAATTTCACCGCCGTTCACGCGGCAGGTTAGAAATTCATCACAATTACCAATGGAGTAGAAAAGTAGCTAACATTGAAACAACTAAATAATAGACATGAAAAAATGTGGCACCGAGAGCAGAAACTAAAATAAAGAAATAATTTCCGCGCAATACGTAAGCAAAATAATCGGTTAATGGTAGTTTTCTGGGGGGCAGAGCACGTAGACGGTCATTAGCGAGGGTCTCTGCTCGCGATCGGCCCAATCCGTCCCCTAGCTCGGCTTCGACCCTCATCAGCGACCGGACTCTCGCGGCAAGGGGCCGCGCGGACGAAACTGACCACGTGCAATACGATATTAAAAGTTATTAACTATTTCAATGGGCAACAATTAATTACCGCCATTGTATCACACGTTCTAAGAGAATTACGAGCGTCTTTTGATCGACGTTCTACGACAAAAATTAACATTTTTCATGCATCCTTCACAAATATGCCGTTTACACTTGGCAAAGTTGCATTTCCAGGAGGTTAAACGCGGTGGTTTTAAACAGCTAAGAGCGTTGATAGAGGGAAATCTTGATGGAATAATGAAATAATAGTTAAAATATAAGTTTTAACATGTTAAAGCAGTTTAATACATTTTAACTGTTGAGTGCTTGAAATACATTCCGGTTATTGGCTGGAAGATGCCCTATTTGTTATGTTTAGTAGGTTATTAATCGAAACATTCATACATTCTGCCAACCTCATCAGTGAATCAAATTATTAAAAATAGTACGATAATTTTTCAAACTTATTTAAAGTTTCTTACGCCATTATGAACTCCAAGGATTGACTAGTAACAATCGCGAATCTCCGTGAACTCTAGGTCGCGTAAATGTTGACGTCTTTGAGCCTTCGAAAACGTTTGTGTCTCTGGATGTGTTAAAGTTTATCGTAGCATATTTTCATGGAACGAAATGAATAATCAGACAAGAAATCATTTGGGTGAATCGCCTATTTGAATAATGTTACACCGAAAGCAGAAACTAAGAGAAAGAAATAATTTCCGCGCAATACGTAAGCAAAATAATCAGACAAGAATCGAATAATCAGACATCGTTCGGGTGAATCGCCTATTTGCCTTACCTGGCCCGTGGGCTTAGGGCCAACTCTAAATTCCTCTAATACGCACACCCCTTCCACTCGCTCCAATAACACTCAGGCCCTTCTCCACCCACCTCTCTCGCTCCCACCGACGCCTCCCTCCCCCAAAATGCAAATGCCCCCGTCGACTCTTCGCCCAGCCAAGGGCACCCGGCGTCCTTCCACCGACAGCCGGGTGCGGGGTCCCGGAGTCACCCATTGATAACAAGGAGCCCCCCTTCGTGGAAACAGCAACTGCACTGGCTCTCGCACAATTAAACGACACGTTCAGGTAGAAGCGTTCGTGTTTTTTCTACACGAATGGAAAGTCATGCGGGCGGCAGAGTTGTCGGGTAAAATCATCGCCAGCATTCAAGAGCGGCCGCCGACTGCGGAAACATTTCGAAGAGATGATTGAGGTTCAGAGATCGCCGGAAGCGTGTTCGATGCACTGCTCAAAATCAGTTAATTGGATAATGACATTATTTCATTCCGGAGCCACGCGGCGGATACATCCCAAAGTTTTTAAGGGGGATTCAAGAGTGTAGAGATTCGACCTAGAATTTTTTCTTTAATTCCCAATTATTCTAAGAACTGAAGTTTTCAATTGACTGTAGAATGTAGCATATTTCAGGCCAGCCGCATGTACGGCGGTGAAATTCACATCAATTGCAATGAGAAAAGATAAACCTGGACCGGGAATCGAACCACGGACCTTTGGCTTTCCGGGCCACTTCGCAGACCACTACGGTACCCAGGATCCTTAATTCCCATGGCAATTTTACCATTTTTTCAAGTTCAAGGTACTAGATGTTGATCCCTAGCGGATCCTCCATCAAGGATGGCAACGCAAGGGAGTAAGGGCTTCAAGGAAACCGCGACTAATGGTGAACCCCATCCAGCGCTAAAGCGGCGCTTGGCGGTAAATGTAGGATATTTCAAGCCTGCCGCGTGAACAGCGGTGAAATTCACATTAATTGCAATTAGAAAAAATCCCTGGACCGGGAATGGAACCACGGACCTTTGGCTTTCCGGGCCACTGCGCAGACCACTACGCTACCCAGGATACTTAATTCCAATGACAATTTTACCGAGGTTCAGGCACTAGATTTTGAGCCCTCACGGTCGCGGTACCTTGAACCTTGGTAAAATTGCAATTGGAATTAAGGGTCCTGGGTATTCCCGGTCCAGGTGAATTTTTTCTCATTGCAATTAATGTGGACTGTAGAATTCTGGATAAGTAAAGAATATTGAGGAAAATATGGCATTATAGATGGTGTAAAGGCATGTAGTACATTTGCAGAAGGGGAAATGGAAATTTGGAAGGCAGGAGTCGATCAAAAAATATGTGGCAGTATTAAGTTTCTCTGTGTTAACCACCAATAATCGCCGAAAAGCAAGCAATGATTATAACAGCTCGGATAATTGTTTACAGCCATAATATTTACAAATGGAGCCTGATGATAAAGTGAAAGCAAGCTCTGAAAAACAAACTATTAAAAGAACATATTTAAATTGTTTCCACTGGGCACTACAAGGATCCAGAAGAGATGTCATTAACACCAGAAAAGTATGTAGATGTTAACATGAGTAGCGTTCATGGCAATAGAAAGGTCGCTTAGCAGATTATTCAATTATATCAACTCCTGCTGACTGCAGGCATCCCTACTTATAGTAATTAATACCACTGGAAGTTTTAAATGTCTGGTACAGATTTATTCATTCCTACCTATCCATGTAGTAGCGTATACCTAGAGCGTGTACGAATAACTTCATTTCTTCTATAAGCTGGGAAGTATCTTTTTTCTGTGTACCTCGTGCATTATTAGTGGTGGCTGACAGATTCAAAAAGTCCTTTTTTCCTCGTACAATAAGGATATGAATAGTGGTAAATATGTCCAATAAGAATGAATCAATCCATAGCATAGGCAGGCACGTAGCCATAAATTTGCTTCGGGGGGGGGGGGGCTAAGTCTTGCGTAACTTGAAACAAATCAGCCTTGCCCATTCGGTGCCGACATGTTACAAATCTTTTCCCTTAATTTTCAGTGTTTGGTATTTACTTTTAGAATGCCCATGCTTAACCCTTCTCACTGGTAAAGTTCTCTGCTAAAATCAGAACAACAAAATTATTGGGAAAAAATTTAGGGGGCTAAAACACCAGAAGCCCCCCCCCCCCTTGGCCACGTGCCTGAAAATAGGTATTTGCATGTTCGTGTAAGGACTTGAAGTTGACCCAACTAACAGCACATTTTTGCATGCCTACTTTACTATTTTTATCTTTATAAATAGTGCAGTTTAGAGGAATATATTAATACTAATCCTTTTAAATGTACATGTTTGGTGATAATTCACCCCCTGCCACACACCTTCGTGGTTACTTGCAGGGTATTATGTAGATGTTGATGTAGATTCAGGAAAAATGAAGGTGTGGCAGGTGAAAGGAGCTCCCTGCCCTTATGTAGTACTTCGACCTACCGCTGGACATTATGCTTGGTGAGCTTCACCTAGATCGACATTCTAATTAAACACTATTAACAATAGCATTCTCATTCGTGATTTACCGGCTGAAGTATATTTATATGGATTTAAATACCTCTCATCCGAAGGCTACGCCTAAATTGTTCTTCTTTTGCTCCCATTCATCCTATTCAATCTAATCGGCCAGCTACCTTCATCCTTCCCTGCTGTGATCCACATCTACTGACTTCCCTGCGATCCACCTCTATGGTGTGTGGCATGGGTTGAGTTATCACCAGTTATTATGCACTATTTCATTTTCATCACTATGTGAATGCATAAAACACTGCCAAAATTTACAGCTGATAGGTTTACTTAAGATGTTAAGTATATATTAAGAGCTTCTGCCTATTATGATAGATTTGATCAGATAAATAAGTTTAGAGACATAGATTGTTGCGATAAAATTAAAATGTCATTCTTCCCGTGCACCATAAGAGAACATAATAGGCATCACAGTAAAAGAATAGGTATGTGAAATATTGTGAGAGTAGTCTCTGGTGGTAGCTGTTTATTGGTAGCTCTTAGTTGAATCTTTAGGATTACATGGTAGCTATTAACTGCATGCGTAGTTGCATGGTTGCATGGCAGCTGCACCAAGTAGGTCTTGGTAGCTCTAAGTTGCATGCAAATGGTGCATGTATGGTCATCTTCACCCCCTACCACACACTCTGGTGGTGGCACGCAGGGTAATACGCGTATGTTTATGATAGTTGCAATGCTTACTTACAGCCTAATGATAAGGGTAGGTGACTTAGAGTTAAATGCATTTGCTCCATTAAACATTAGTGGGTACTTGATTGATAAGAAAGTTATAGGGAATGAAGGAAGGATGGAGAGAAAACCGGCGTCAGAACTTACCTACCATGAAACAAAGCAGTTAAGAAATACATGCCAATGAAAAATATACCACTTCCAGGAGTCGAACTTGGGCCCTTGGGATGGGGGTCCTGTACTCTAATCACCAAACCAATCTGATCTCGATTTCCACGTTGTCTTCATTCCATTCCAAGACTAGAAATCCATATTAGGCTCTGCACCGCTCTTTTCTAAGCATTCCTCGACATCCTCTTTGTCTTTAATTCCCTGACTCAAGCGAAGCATTTCTCTTTTGAGCAGAATAGGCGCTCATAAACGTTCACCCAGGACGCTACCCAAGAAGCTAAAATGCTCCACCTGCTCTAGTTTATGCCTTCCTATTTTGTGTTTACTCTTGTCTTCTAATAGCCTCTAATTCCGCTCCTTTTATTGCGCGGGCGGACACGGACGTTTAGCAGCACAGATGCCACCTCACAGCACATGGCAAGGGGCAGTGTTCGCCATAAGTGCCCAATGAGGCGTGCTCGACGGCGAGGGAGCGTGGGAGGAGTCGGGATCCATTAGAATCGCAGTGTGCTTCGGTATGACTTCGGCCAGAACACAAAGTCGACCTTGAGAGCTCGAGAAGGTGTACAGAAATACCCGCAAGTGCAGAGCTGCTGCATCAAAGTGCATTCAAAAGGATACCGGAGATGGGCATGGTCGAGTGAGTCCAGTGTCGATAAACGAGGTTCGAAGCAGTTCGAGCCATGATCATCGGGACGAGAAGTCAGTGCTCAAAGTAACCTGTTTACACTCGTTATCATTTTCGAACTTTTGGCAGAACTTTAAGACTGTCAGATTCCCTGAAGGTGCTATTGTTTTATTAAAAACTGTAGCTCACTATGGCATATTAGATCATAATAATAACATTAGAGAAATTGATAAAAGAGACGTTCGAAAATTTATTTTCCCGCGTACAATTAGGGACAGCAGTATATTGCAACAAAGTTATAAGCGGGAAATGATGGTAGTAATTGTATTTTTTGGCTAGTACCTAAGCATACACGCATGATGGTAAGTGTTAATTTCATTTCCTTTTGCATGATTGACAATTCATATATTTTAATATTCGTTTACGTTCGATGCCTTACACAAAACGTTATGAATTTCGCTACAACATTATAGGTGAAAAGATTTTGTCTCTTGAGAGTTAGCAATAACTCCGGATTTCTAGATATTTTGGACTAAGAAAAAGCTAGTTTGTATCGTATTACCTAACGTAGTTTTGGACCTTTGGTTTTGAATGCGTGTCTGGTGATTGCTTACCCCCGGCCACACACCGTTGCGGTATATTTCAAGGTAATATATAGATGCATATGGACTTGCTGATCATTGAAATTATTATTAATCGACTCTCCCATCCTGTAACACTGTTGTATCACACTCAACTTCCGTGGGAAAATATTAAACCTTCCCCAATGGAGATTACAATGTCTTACCTCATATTTAACTCATCGCACACAATCAACCCCTCCTCCCGAGACTCCCTTCCCGTCAATTTCCCTTTTGTAATAACAGTATCAGTAGTTTGGGACTTATTTGATATATATTGAATTGATATTACGTATTCCATCTCGTTTTTGTCTGTCTATGGCACAAATATTAAGACATCGCGTTACCTCGCTCCCCACGCTGATATTGTAGAACAGCGTCCGCCGAAATATTCCTCCAAAAGCGTTTGGCAAATCTCAAGGTCGGTCCGCATCCCCTTCTCACAGACTGACGATGAGTCAGTCAGTCACTGCTGACCACTTTGGGAACAACCTCGGCCTTCCATTCTTTCCGACTATAGCATCCAACTTGCGCGTGTAGATTTTCAACGGTCAACGGCTTAAGTACGACTTGGCTCCGTTTATTTCATCAACAAGGAACCATATTTAAGCAGCAACTTTTTTTTCAGGAGAGTCTAAATTTCTGAAGAAGAAAGGGTCATTAGCAGACAGAAAGCAAGTCCATTTGCATCGACAGAGTGCACGCTACCTTCTACATCTACATAATGCTTCGTCTATTTGCCGATGACGCAGTAGTGTACAGGGAAATTCAATGCCCAAATGATAAAGAATATTTAAATCTACATCTACATCTACATAATACCCTGCAAGCCAATATAAAGTTGTGTGGCAGGTGGAAAACTCTCACCAAATATGTACTACATGTCATGCATAAAAAAGGATTAGTACTTGTATAGGTACTGTTCAAAACTACGATATTAAAAAAAGTAAAAAAAATCAAAACATGCATGCAAAAACATGCCGTTAGTTGGGTTAGCTATAAGTCCTTATAACAACATGCAGCTACCAATGTTATCCATTGCTACACTCGTTCTGCATATATTTACCGTTATTCATATCCCTAATAGTGTGGGGGAAAAAGGACATTTTGAATCGGTCAGTTCGGCAATCAATTTCTATAATTTTGTGATTATGGTCCAGTCTACCATAGTAAGTTCGGGTCCGCAAAATATTTTTAACATAATCACTGAAAATATGGTCTTGGAATTTGTTTAAGAGATTAAGTCTTAATTTCAACCAGCGATCTGACAATGATTCCCAATTTAATTCATTTAATAGACTGGTTACGCTAGTATGGTTATCATACCGTCCCTTTACAAATCTCGGCCATCTTCGCTGCACACGTTCAAGTTCGTTATTTAGATCGATTTCGTAGGGATCCCATACACTGGCAGCATATTCCAAATGAGGTATTACAAAGGAAAAGTAGCTGATTTCTCCTACATGATCGTCACATTTACCCAGTACTCTTTTGACGAATCCCAATTTACGATTCGCTTGACCCATTATTTCACGTATGTGTTTACCCCAGAAATAAATGTGAATTACTCACATTCAGGGTAGGGGGGCCAGTTCCTTTCCCTGGGCCACCTCACACCCCAAGCATCTTTTTTTCTTTCATCATTTAATTGATGACCTGCAAGCAATTGAAAAATGGCGTCATACATGGCAGTTAGAATTATTTTTTTTTTAATTTGTAGTAATACATTTTTGGAAAATGATATTGTTCTCCTCCTAGCACGTACAAAATAAGTAATAATGAAATAACAAACGTGGAATCCATTAAATATCTTGGAATAAGACTGATACAAGATCTTTCCTGGGGTAAACACATACGTGAAATAATGAATGGGTCAAGCTAATCGTAGACAGGGATTCATTTAAAGGAGTATTGGGTGAATGTGACGAACATGTACGAGAAATCAGCTACTTCTCCCTTGTTAGACCTCATTTGGCATATGCTGCCAGTGTATGGGATTCCTACGAAATCGGTCTAAATAATGAACTTGAAAGTGTGCAGCGAAGATCGGCAAGAAATGCAAAGGGACGGTACGATAACTATATTAGTGTAACCAGTCTATTAATATACTATAATAATATACTCAAATACTATAGATACTAACAATTTAGTTGCATGAGACACTTTAGTTGCTTGTTTGCATGTTAGTTGTGCATGCTTGGTGATCTTCACCCCCTGCCACACACCCTCGCGGTGGCTTGCAGGGTATCATCTACATCTACATCTACATAATACCCTGCAAGCCACCACAAGGGTGTGTGG
Source organism: Platycnemis pennipes (assembly GCA_933228895.1). Taxonomy (NCBI): domain Eukaryota; kingdom Metazoa; phylum Arthropoda; class Insecta; order Odonata; family Platycnemididae; genus Platycnemis; species Platycnemis pennipes. The sequence goes on from OW121846.1 coordinate 56,154,336, forward strand.
CAGGGTGGGTATCGTGTATATGTAGATGTAGATTAAATGAATTAAAATTGGAATCATTGTCAGATCTCAGGTTGAAATTTAGACTTAATCTCCGAAATAAATTCCAAGATACAAAGATAATATTTTCAGTGATGACGTTAAAAATATTTTGCGAACCGCAACTTACTATGGTAGACTGGACGATAATTACAAAATTAGAGAAATTAATTGCCGAACTGACAGATTCAACATGTACTTTTTCCCCGTACAATTAGGGATATGAATAGCGGTATATACATCCAGTACGACTGAATCAATGTATAGCATAGGCAGCTGCATGTTGGTATAAGGACTTGAAGGTAAACCAACTAACAGCACGTTTTTGCATGCTTACGTTGATATTTTTATCTTTCTAAATAGTGCAGTTTAGTCCAATATATTAATACTAATCCTTTTAAATGAATGATACTGACAGAGCTGATACTGACATGAAACTGAAAGATTCAAAATGTCCTTTTTCCTCGTACAATTAGGGATATGAATAGCGGTAAATATGTCCAATACGAGTGAATCAATGTATAGCGTAGGTAGTTGCATGTTGGTATAAGGACTTGAAGGTAACCCAACTAACAGCATGTTTTTGCATGCTTACTTTATTATTTTTATCTTTTGAAATAGTTAAGTTTAGATTAATATATTAATATTAATTCTATTTTATGCATGGTATGTAGTGCATGTTTGGTGAGAATTCACCCCCTGCCACACACCTTTATGGTGGCTTGCAGGGTATTATGTAGACGTAGATAGATGTACAGCTTCTAACTCTTCGGACTGAGGTCATGATTCCTCTCTTCATTTCGTGGCAGGAATATTTCGTAATATAAACCCCCAAGGAACGTTTTGATTCCTAAAGAACAATGCTGGTTAGTAGATTACTATAGAATAAGAATTCTCCAGGGCGTACATGCTAACTGCAACTTCGAACTTTTCGGAATGGGTTCATGATTCCTCTCTCCGGGGTCGTGGCCACAGGGTCCTACGAAGTTCACATTTGAGGTCCTCACTCGCTAGCAGCAATCGAAAAGAAGTTGGCTTTCTTGTGGAGTCACACTTCCTGGAGTCACCTAATTGCCGCAGAACACACATGAGGCCCTCCGCCTTCCCTATGCAAAGATCCCCGCCCAGGTCATTCCAGGTAGGGTCCCTACAATAAGAAGTAAGGGCTACGAGAGGCCTCTTCTTCCGGGACCCTCCCACAGCGTTGTCAAATCTTCGACACGGGACTAAAACAACATATTTGCCTCCGAGGAGGTTTCTTCTTGTGAACGGCTGTACTACATTTGAGGCCGACCTGTTTGCCGATACCGTTTCAAATGTACCGAAAACATTCGCTTCCATGCATGTTGTCATTATGGTGGATAAATATATTACTGGCATCCATTTTACGAGAAACGATCAACAAATAATCACGTCGTCTCTATTAATTAAAAGTCATCGATTCTTTAATGTAATTAAAATTAAAGTAGTTTATAGGTATATTCAATCGGAAGATTCAATCATATTATTAGCATTCGTCCTCAGTGTGTATTGTATGTTCACCAACACAATACCTTGCAAACCATCCCAAGGGTGTGTAGCAAAGGGCACGAAGCATCCTGATCCCGCCGGTAGCCAAGGTATGCATTATCAATCAAAGTGAAAACTCACTACCATGCAGGCATGTAAAAAAGTTATAATCATCGTCAGTCAACAACCCTTAGATTGGGACCCCGTTTAAACACTCAGGGGATATCACATATGAAATCAGGAGTGGCAGCACTACCACCCTGAAGAAAATATTGAATATAGTTACGAGGCACGTGAAATGCTAAAAAGACACTAAATTGTTGGTTAATACAAAGTAATAAAATAGTTCTCATTGGGTAGTCGATCTGTAAATAAATTAAATTACGGACTTATATTTCCTAGATAATGCATGAGTTAGTATTAATAAAGTTATTCTTACCCCCTCATCATAACAATTGTTTGAAAAAATGTTATAGTACAAAGTTATAAGCACGAGGTATGCAGTGGGTATTAATTTATGGTTCCTTTTCTTCCCAGGGAAACCAGAGCTATCGTTGAGTGGGGATTTACATCTGTGTAAAGAAATTGCACAGAGAGGAACCACAGAAGGCTAGCACCCACCCCTCATAAGACCCAACATCTTCCTGATGGGTAGTCTCACTGTTACGTCGACATTTATGTAATACCCTGTGAGTCACCACGAAGGTGTGTGTCAGGGGTTGAAACTTGAAATTCACCAAATGACATGCAACTAGGATACAAAATGGAAACATGATACATAATAGGGTCGCATGCAGCTACATGGTTAGTGTCTACATAGTAATAAAGGGATTGGTCGTGAATACATGCATCATGCACTACAGACTACTCTAAAAATATTTCCCTACTTATCTCTTTGCTACGTTGCCTATTGTTCTCTCTTTTGGTACGTGGGAGAAATGACATTTAAATTTATCGGTACGACAATCTGTCTCTCTAATTTTGTTAATCTGATCAAACCTGGCATAATACGCAGAGGTCCTTAATATTAACGTAACGTCATCTGTAAACAATCAGCTTCAAATTTACTCAAAAAGTTTAGCCTAAATTTTAACCTGCATTCTGATAGTGGTAGCCATTCCAAACTTTACGTATAGGATAAGAAATAAAATTAATTTACCCAAATACTAGTTGCAAGTTGTTAATATATGCAGGGAGCATAAAATGTCAATCATCTTTAATAAATACTTATTTACACTGATATAAGGGCACCTTAATCATTGTGAGCTCTCGAAAATAAATATTTCATAGATGGTTAATATTACCGGAAACTCATCTCCAGCGATTGAATATTATGACTTCTTCTCTAATCAAATCCTAATTAATCAACAGCATTTATTATGTATTTATGTGCTCCAATTGTAACGGCTATATTGCACCGCATATCCTAAATCAACCCTAAGCTCGATCCTGAGACAAACAGAACACTCATGTCCGAGGCCGGATTCGAACAAGTGACGTTTGGATTGCCAGGATAGGCGCGACAACCAACTAAATTCCGCAGCCGACTTTCATTAACATTCATTGGTTAAAGCAAACGTCTAGCCACCCTACAGAAACACTGCACCTGGCGATGTGTTGCATCTCGCTGGAAACACCGCCGATGCAATGCATATTATGACGAGGATGTTTAGTCTCGTCCGTGTCTGATTCGTTCGAACCGAGAGCATATTTTTTTCTCCTCTCTCAAATCTAAAATGCAAATCGTTGTCCCCTGCATCTTCAACGCGGCGGGCGACGAAGGGGTGAGCACCAATCCGAGAGAGTTAATTGAAGTCGCGGGCGTACAAAAACTTCACTGTATGGTAATGAGGGCGATTGGGTTCAGGTGAGGGGAGGGGGGCGTCGCCGCTTCATTTCATTGTCTGGAGGAAAACTTTCCCCGAAGGGAAATCTCCCCGCCTTCCTCTTTGAGCCAGACACCACGTGAAAACCTCTGAAGTAAGGGAAGGATTGAGCATGGTGTAAGGCTGGTGATACATGAGTTACCCTTGGGATGTTAACAGAGAGAAGCCATGATTCACCCCGCCAACGCCCCTAGTGACTTGTAGGGTACACTGTGAACGAAGATGGTGCAAGAAGAATACTCTCCGTGACCTAGTTAAAAGAATAAGACACTAGCACCGATATGTACTGATTCATTCGACACTATTACTTCTCATCGTCCACTGCACAGTGATTAGCTGAGCATTCAGCACAGCGGTAAGGAAGAGCAAAGTTCTACCTGATAATCACGTTAAGAATCATTTATTTTCAATCGACTATATTAACGATACCTTGATAGGTTCTCTATATTTCATCTATATCTAAATCTACATTATGCCCAGCAAGCCACCATAAAGGTATGTGGCAGGGGGTGTATTCTCACCAAACATGCATTACACATAATTCATTAAAAAGGATTAGTAATAATATACTAGTATACATTTCACAATTTGAAAAAGATAAAAATAGCAAAGCAAGCTTGCAATAACATGCTGTTTGCTGTGTTAGCTTCAAGTCTTTATACCAATAAGCAATTGTCTATGCTATCAATTGATACACTCGCATTTTTTCTATCGGATATATTTACAGCTATTCATATCCATAATTGTACGAGGAAAAAAGGAAATTTTCTGTCAGTTCCGCAATCAATTTCTCTAATTTTGTGATTATGGTCCAGTCTACCACAGTAAGTTCGAGTTCGCAAAATATTTTTAACGTAATCGATGAAAATATTATCTTGGAATTTATTTACTAGATTAAGTCTAAATTTCAATCTATGATCTGACAATGACTCCTTTTCAATTCATTTAATAGACTGGTGATGCTCATCTAGTTATCTTAACGTCCCTTTACAAATCTTACCAAAAATAAGAAGAGCAAAGTTCTACCTGCTAATCACTTTAAGTATCATTTATTTTCATCGACTGTTATATGATGCCTTGATAGCTTCTTCGTGTCATTTGAATAAAAGGATGTGATTAGAAAGTCTATGGCTGCAAGGATATTTTTATATCTAAGCTTTACCCTGCGAGCTCTCTTAAGTGTTAACGGTAGGGAGTGACTCAACACTAGACATTCTATGCATCCCAGACTACAGCTTATTGTTTGAAACTGTAATATCGGCCTTGCTGATGCGGTTTAATTAAAATTTCCACTAACAGCTTCAAATTCAATCCAGTCGGCTTCGCCTGGTTAGTATTCGTATTTCAAACTATCGCAATGTGAGATGTATTATGCGTTTCTCTGGGCGATGATAACAGACGTCGTTGAGATCGTGTAGGTGGTTGGGTATGTAGACAGCAAAAAATAAGAAAGTAATTCAAATAAGTGGATCGGGTTGCTGTGGTGGCTAGAGCAATGGTCTCCCATCCCGACGGCCCGGGTTCGATTCCCGGCGGTGGCGTGGGAAACCGGTCCCCACTTGAGTGCCTAGTGGAGGGCATTTCAAGTACAGTACTCCGTCCGTCGGATGGGACGTTAAGCCGTGGTCCCCTTGGCGCCTTTCGTTAAGAGTAGGCTAATGCCGACGCCGGGTTTCGCTCCACCCTTCCTCCGTTTTTTGAAAACTCCTACCATTACCCAATTACCCACCTATTCTAAATGGCGCAAATGACCTCAGCTGTCGGTCGCCTCCCCTGAATAACCAACCTAATTCAAATAAGGGTATTATAAGTAGAAAAAAAGTGAACCAATGAGGTTCGTTTCGTAAAATATCGACCGATCAGCTTAGATACAATTCCACGCGTAGATTGTACGTACGTATTTCATTGCGTAACTAACAAACTGGGAGTGTGGTGGCCCAGTTGGTAGAGCACTGAGATTCTAATTGGAACTACCCCGTGTTTGCATCCCGGGGTAATCCTTTGGACACGTTCCAGAAAAACGCAGGCGAATCTTGGGTATCTTGGGTATCCAGTAACCTGGGAACCAGATCATTCTGGGAAACCGTAGGAGGCAGAGGTAAAGGAACTCCACCTTACCCTGATGTGTGAATTTCACTTTCCGCTTGGCTTAGTCAGTTGTTGTTGAGCTCTATCCTCACCGATCAGATTAACCCTCGGGTTGAACACCCTTTAATCGACGTGTTATGCATGCGGATAGAGGTGATATATTAAAAGATATTAAATAGGATAATCATATAATCAACCACTTTATAGTCATGTCAGAAGCAACGAGATTCGACTTCCGTGTTTCAGCCACAGAAAATATACGTTCCAAAGAAGTCGCTCAAGTGCAAACTCCACGGTCTTCCTACTGAACGGATGGAGCCAGACTGCATGCCGTCATGTAAGCCTGAATATAATCCAGGCTTCGTTGCAGAATAGCATTGAACCCACCAGCATATTTTCTGCACATTCGCAATGTAAGCTGAAAGCACTCACCTTGCGAGTGTCATTCAGAGAGTGTATCACAACCGGCCACAGAGTCATATTCAACTAAAATATAAAAATCCCTTATTAATAATAAGTTTCCAGTCCTTATTCCTGCATTAATTTTGATACACTGCTAAACCTATCGTAACATCTTTGAACAAACCTAGCTGCTCTATTCTGCACACTGATCAAACCCAATCTCCTAAACCAAGCTCCTGTTGTGTGAGGATGAGTTAAATACGCTTTGGAAGAATGTATGTTTGGTGTGAATTCACCCCCTGCCACACACCTTTATGGTGGCTTGCAGGGTATTATGAAGATTTAGACGTAGATCTAAAAGATTAAGAAATGATGTATATTCGTGATAGAGTTTAGACGTGGAAATTACGGCTGGAATGAGAAGTTAGGTATTGTAAGTATAAGTTAATGGCTTTGAGGCCTTTTATTTTCGATAACTTATTCCGGAGTTACCTGCTTGTATAAATTTAAATCTTTTTTTAAATTGTTATTTTCCGACTTAATTATAGCTACTAATCCTTTTTATGAATGCAATGTTATGCATTTTCGGTGTGAGTTCACCCCATGGTTCACCTGTATGGTGGCTTGAACGGTATAATGTACATGTAGATGTACCAACCAATTCCACTATAACGGTGTCTTTTCAAGTGTAATACTTCATTCTCCGTTCAGACTTAGGGCACATTCTTTAAGATCACTTATCGCGCGGTAAAATAAATTTGTTTTTGTCCAACATAGTCTCTCACTCCATCTCATGGCCCTCATCAAGTGGAACCTAAAGAGAAGACATTGCCAGTATGTTTTGAATGACGAAGCAGAACGGATCGGAATTCACCTAAAATGTGCATTTCATAATTAAGAGTAAATTTTGATACTGCTCTCATTCATGTTACTGCGATGAAATGACTTAAACTCGAGGAATACGTGATCCCTTTTCAAATCTCATCTTTGCTACACACGTAAGATCTTGATAAACTTCTAACAATGCGTTAATTATTATATAACACCTTTTTCTCTTACTACGCGGGAGCATATCACACAGTTGATGCATGCATGGTGACATGGCAACCAGTGCATGCATGGTGATGATTCATTGGATTGATGATTACTGCGCAGATGTACGTAAAAAATAACGAATCCTATAGACAGGCGTTATATTCTAAATGGAGGAGGCTTAATGCGGCCCTTTCCTTATAAATGCATTTAATCAGTACCCGTAGAATTATTCATCCATACCTACAAAATACCGTAAAAGCTACCTCAAGGGTAAAAATGAGTCGAATAGCAGATTTCTCAGATTAGAATATCGAATTCGAATACCAAATCATAACTCGAATATCGAATAGCTCGAATACTAGAATTGCAATTTATATTCTAAATGTTATTCTGTGAATTAATTTGTAGCCTGTTGAAGTAAAACCTATAAGTTGATTAAATAAAAAAATTAATACTGGTTTTAAAATGTCTAGTGTATAATAAAATAGTTTTTATACCAATCATGGACTGTTGAATACATTAACTTTTGTAAGCCTTAATAAGCGATCAGAAAGTGTTAATATACTATGTTCTTTCCAGTTTCAAATTAATATGATGTAGTTCATAAACACGCCAAATATAATGTAATCAGCATAATTATTCGAGATTTCAAATATCGAATACTTTCTAACATTCGAGGTATTCGATTATTCGCGGGTAGTATTCGATCATCTCAACGCAAGCGTGTTTTGCAGGTGGCGAACCATCATCAGGCATCCATCGGAAATCAAAAGAGAATTGAATGTACACTTACTTAGCATTGATTGAATCGATTGATTAGTGTTCGTGATGCTCACTGATAGTTCTAGTTCTCACTCGCTATCGACAAGCATGGGCTCTAATATAAAACATATCAGCTAAAAAGCCCGCTTCCAATCATCACTGAAAATCTCCTAAATGAAGCAAATGTTGGACCCTTAGAATGAAATATATGGATTAGAATGTGATATAAATGGAATAAGCCTTAGAATCGTAAAATGACATGAAAGCATAAATAAAATAAATATTGTTAAACTAAAATATTTTCAACCTAATAAATTGCAAAATGGAGAAAGGAATTTTCGGTTAGTTTTTGTCTTCAGGATGGAAGTGATATATACAGTATTGATTGCAATGAAGAGCGACCAATAACAAAATATGATGAGACTCCATTATGTCTATTATAAGTCCAAGGAGGGATGTGGTGATCATTTGTGACGCTGAAAATGAAATCGATTTCTCGAGCGCCAAGCCCGGCTTTGCCGACTGGCAAATGCGCTGTTAAGACACGAGACGAAATGAGGTGCCTTGGTCCGAAGATTTTCGCTACCTTGATTAACAAACAATCAATTGGGAAGCATATCCATGAAAATTACAGCTAATAAATTACGAAGGATTGTATTACTTCCTACGATATCGGCCGTGAGCCTTAGTAAGTGCAAACTAGCGAAAAGAAAGCAGGCCAGACGTGAAAATATACAGGGCTTCATGTTTTCCTCCGATACCGAGAAAATTACTTAGCATCGACACTATACTAGCAAATTGCATTTCACAGATAAGCTTAGAGAAACAGACTGTATCACAGAAGGAGATTCCTCTTTCCCTTGGACAACAGCATCAGGACATGAACTCCAAGATGGCTTTAATAAAAATAACTTCCCTTCATGAGTTAAAGCAATTGGGAATACTAAAAATAGACCAAATTGATATAGATTAACCGAAGTTACAATAAATTAGATAAGGATAGCTAAAGTGGATAATTGGAGATATATACTATTCACGACTGCATGAACCATTTATTCATGTAATGCATAGATGATTCATGAAATGGATGCGCTCAGGTAACCAAGGCTCTTGAAAGCTTGCATTTACATAGTATCCGGTAAGGCACTGCAAGGGATTCTGGAAGGTGGTGCATTTTCTCCGTGGTTGGTTTCACGGACCTTCATTTCGCGTATTCGCCAACTTTATCAATAGCATGTACTTATCTGATAGAGCGCTGCCCAAACTAAGCGCCCTAATGCCTTGCTCTACCGATTAAGATTAGAGGTTAGAAGTGGTATAAGAAATTTAATGTATTGTCATCATATCCTTTATTAAGCACAATTCAAAACAGCATTAAAGCATGAGGCTATTTTTGGTTCGTTATGAAGATCCGTTATCTAGCGCCAGGATTCAAAACCGTTGAGTACCCATATCCTTTTATTGATAGCTACAACATTTGTATTATCTTTGAGTTAAATAACTTCACCTGGAAGACAGATCCTGTTATTATCTCGTTATTCTTCAAATTTCAGCTTCTAATTCCAATGTATTGACATTCGAATGTTTTAATGCCTCGGGAATCCATGGTTTAAAACCTCTTAGCTGTACAGCATTCAAGAAAAGACTGGTATTCCTACGAATCACTGGCATTGTTGGGATTCGGATGCGAAGGGAACTCTGGATGGGTAGTCAGGACATCAACTCGACCCTCATCCTGTTGAGGAACATTGTTTTGCCACCTAACTACATTACACAAGTATGGAGTATTACTTTGAATCCTGTACACCGAATAGTTTAGTTGAGTTTCTTAGTTTTTGGGCGCCTTGCGGGCGCCTGGGTTTAAAATGAATGGTAGTAGTAGAGTTAGGTATAAGGCACCCCTAATGCTGATGCCATAGCAACGAATCAAAAATAAACTTGATCTGAAGGTATACACGGATTCCATTCCCGAGGTGGAACTCAAAATGTCAGACTGCGTCGATAAGACGGCGCACTATACGCAAGAACAAATTGAAATGCTGAAAACGGCCATTTCATGGCGGCACATATTTGAAATACCACTGAAATAAAGCTCACACCCAGCCAGGTTCAAATGATACAGTAGAGTAGGAAAGGGTCTGGCCGTGGACCTTTAGTCAATGACCACGACTGGAAAGACTTATCTACCGCAGTAATGATGGATATCTGGTAAGGGGCCACATATGGAATCCTTAAAAAGTATTTGACTTCCGCATAGGTCCAAAATCTGCGACAATCAGCGAAATTTACCAGAGCGTTATGATAAACTTGTTTGTTTTGTTATTTGACCAATAATTTCTACTCACATGTAGAGCAGATACAACTTTTGAAATTGATTCTATTCTTTCACAGAAAGTCATTACCTAATTGGTCAGTACCGTATAATGTTCAGGCTCCGCTTCTCACTAGTCATGTTTGTATGTTCACGGTACAGGTTCATCAAAACAGCCAATTCACAGAATTTTTGCCTTATAAAAGAAGAAAGATATTTCCAGAGAATAAATTAAACAGAGTTCAACTAACTGGAGAAACTTGTACAAGAACTATGTGATAAAACTCAAGGTATCGCCGCAGGGTGATTACAGCGTGAAAAGAAATCAAGAAACATTTGTGAAAAAATATAAAAATGACTTTGTATATTCCGCACTTTTATTTACAAGACCGACCGCGGTTTCGACGGCTATAGCGTCATTATCAAGGCAACATATAGTGTGCCTATAGTAGGCACAGGTATCAAGGCCACATATAGTAGGCACACTATATGTTGCCTTGATAATGACGCTATAGCCGTCGATACCGCGGTCGGTCTTGTTAATAAAAGTGAGGAATATACAAAGTCATTATATATTTTTTCATGATGATTCAATTCCACAAAGTTACGCCTGAAGGCATTTCTTCGAAGAAACATTTGATAAACTTAACCAAATTTGTGCAATTTTCCGAAATACCTCCAGGTTTTAATTTGAGAGTGGCTCAGGCTGACTGCATACGCTAACAGGAAGAAATAAGAAATCAAAACGAAATGGTCGAGCACAAAAGGTCTGGGGCTGAAAGCATTAGAGCCAACAGACAAAAAAGAACTATGCAAATTATGGAATTAGAGCGTGTGCGAAAAATATAGTCGAGATTTTAGAAACGTCGTAATGAGATTAATATCAGTATCTCAAGCTCATTCGAAGAACTAGAGTAGGAATCGCTTTCAGACCGAGTTTAAAAATTTAGATTCAACACTTCAGGTACATCATTTTTCTTACCTTATGTTGCGAGGAATTCCTTGTCATTGTTTAAAACTAAAATTGTTTCATTTTTTTTTCTTTTCATTTTCTTTGAGTTCACATGTGCCAATGTTTGTAAGGGTGTCATATACAGGTGCCCTTCTGACACCCTAAATTATCTCCACGTGCTAAGTATATGCATATTTATGTCATGTTATATTTTATGTAATACTACTGGAGAATATAAATTCAAATTCAAATATATTTGAAGCTGATCTGTTTCCCGATGACGTAAGAAATATATTAATTTCGCTCGCTCATTACGTTCGATTAGATAATAGATATCATAGATATGGACTGTCGTGCGGATAGATTTGTAACTTTTTTCACACTGACACGGATAAAACATAATATGCGATAAAATAAAAAGATAGGTAGGTGTAATGGAGTAATCTACTTTGTATCCGATTAATGTATTTAATCTACCTGCTTTTTTCATCTGGGTCCTTGCTTGCCTCAGGAAAATTATTTTCAGTAACTTAAACGTCTTAATACACCTTACAATCCCATGTAGTTTCTAATTATTTAGCTTCAAATAGCTTGTTTTGGGATCGGGTTGGTTTGGTGACTAGAGTGCTGGCCTCCCATCTCGAGGATCCAGGTTTGATTCTCGGCAAATGCAGATAATTCATTGCCATACCAACATGCAGAGATCCAAGTGGAGGGCATTTCAAGTACAGTACTCCATCCCTCGGATGGGACGTTGAACCGAGGTCCCTTGACGCCTTTCGTTGGCGCCACCTATTACCCACCTACCCTTAATGGCGCAAATGGCCTAAGCTGTCGGACACCTCTCTTAAAAAGCTAACTAATGTGACTCGTTGATGCATGAGTACTACGTTTCTTGCATAATTAATGCGGGGTCTAAGAGTGAATGCACGTCTTGCTGTTTAATTATGGTTCACTCCCTGCAGACGCACCCTTGGGGTGACTTTCAGGGTAGTGAGTAAATGCAAGGAAGCAGAGTTTGCCCAGCGCCGTGATCTCTACCCATCCACTCCTCGTATTGCTCCCGTCGAGCTCACTAATGTACACACACGCCTGAAAGCACTCAGGAAGACGTAATCGTCTCAATAGTGACTGGAAATAGTGTGCTTTCACAACATTTGGCAGAGGAGAGCCCGGAAGAGATTCTGGGCATTCACTAATCTCCGACGCACAACGGCCACGCGACGGATTCCTCTCACAAAAGATATAGAACTTCTAGCCCCGCAAATGTTTGAAACATTATTCGCCCACATCTACATCTAACAAAAACTCTGAAGCCACCTCAAGGGTGTGTGGCAGGGAAAAAATAATCCGAAATATGAACAGTCAAACCTCCCTTTCACGAACACCTCCGAATAGCGGACGCCTCCTGAAAGAAATGTATATTAGTACATTATTACTAAACCATTTTTATGCATGATATATATATATATATATATGGCCTATTTGGTGTGAATTCACCACCTGCCACAGACCTTCAGGGTATTTTGTAGAGGTAGATGACTAGACAGCTTTTCAATCCCCGGCAGCTTGGAGACTTGTGGAACTAATACCTCTAAATAGCGGATACTCTCAATAAAGGACGCGGACAACAGATAAAAACATTTTTCCTTCCGTTACCTCCATTCACGGACATACTCTTATAGCAATCCTGTAAAATATCTCATCCTCAGAACAAAAATCGCATTTTTTGAAGCAAATATGCCTAAGGAATTTTTCCCGGAAAAGGTGTTACTGAGGAATTAGGGAGCAATCCGGTTGTATGTATACGAGTTCGTGCTACGGCCTTTTTCCTTTCCCCTCACTGCTTAAAAACTGCAACTTATCTCTTTTCGATACTTGCTTTGATGTTGATGATGACTATAGTTACTTTATGGATACAATGTGTCAAATTGTTTCATTTCATAACTTTTGTACAAATGATTTATTTTTCGGAGTTTTATAGAATGAACGTTTAATGCAATATATTAAATGCCTCTACATTTTAACAGGTCGCAGTTACTGAAGAGGAAAATCTGTCCTAATTTCGGTCCCCTCTAAATAGCGAACATCTCTCAATAGCGGGCAATTTTTTCGGTCCCAAATATGTCCACTATGGGGGGGGGGGGGTTTGAGCATTACAGCGAAGTGGCCCAGTGGGTAGAGCCTTGCGCTTCTGACCAAATGTTCCGGGAGTCTGGGAGTTTGAATCTGGGGGTTCGAATCTGGGAGGTCGAGTTTGCGGGTTCGAATCTGGGAATCGAACCTTTGGAGATTAACCCAAACTGTGTCATTTTTCGGGTACCATTTTTCGGCCCCCCTGCCATACTGTTCAACAGGCCGTAGAGCTTAGAATTTGGTGAGGTGTACCACCACCAACTTCCAGATTGAACACAACTTTTATACATTGCGTACAAGCAGCGACAGTTGTACCACTGTCCTATAAGAGATTGGTATTAACATCATACGGGGCAGACACTACACAATTCCCAATCTCCTCTTCCGCGTTGGAACTCAAGGGCCGTAATCGAGTTCGCGTCCGGTTCCGTACCTCAGCATTTTGGATCGTAATCTTCAGTGACGAAGCCAACCGATGCTCTCTCACCCATATTCACACATGACGTCGGGTCAGACGAGTCTCCATGGGCGGGCGTTTATATGGCTTTAACACCAAACACGCACTTGTGGAATTCTCATCGGAGGTCGGAGATTTATTCTCCCACTCCACCTGCGATACATATTCCACGAAGAAAGAAATCGAGAAATACTGAACACCACCATCGGATTCCTTATTCATTTTTAAATTTTTTTCTCTTTGTACTGTTATTTTAGTCTCTCAATGCTGAAGTAGAGTAGTCAGTGAGCGACTAAGAACGTAGGAAAGAGTAACATAAATAGTCCAAAGCCCTATTACCCAAACGAAAATCTGGTAACAGCAGAAAAAACGAGCATGGAAGTGTGTAAATATATTAATTAACGTCTGATTCGTGCTATTTTATGGCAATGAGGCATGGACTATATCAGACACAGAAATCTAAATACAGGAAGCATTCTAACTGTGGCTCTACAGAAGAAATATGAAGAATGGATCGATGAAGTGAACAACGAAGAAGTGGAGTGAATTGTGGAAGGAAAGTGAAATCTGTTTAAAACTGTAAAAAGAGGACAGGAAATCCTAAGTTGCCATTTGTTGAGACATGTTGGTCTCATGAAGACAAACGCTGGGGTATAAGTGAATGCGAGCAACAATGATGGAGATCTTTGCATGAAATATATGCAGCAAGTAGTGAAGGATATATAATAAAAGAATTATGAAAAATATAAAGATTTTAGCCAATAGGAGAATAAGTAGAAAAGAGCTGTGTCAAATCCATCTTAGGAATGATGACTGGTGATGATAACTTTTATTGGGAGAGACTACCAATAACTAAGGTGGGATGGGGTTGAAGTGGTGGATATGGATCCCTATCCAGAGGGTCCGAGTTCGAATCGTGCCAATGGCAAAGATTTTTCGCCGGTATACCAGCCCATACTTGTGCTGTGAGAAAAGCACCTCGAGAGCAGCACTCCGTCAGTCGGTCGGAACGTTCAACTGTGAACCACTTGGCACGTTTCCTAATATTAGGCTATTTGGAGCCCTTTCCTTTCTCCGTTACCTGAAAAAAATCCCGCCAATATCGAATCACCCATTTACCATTCACAATCCAAATAATCTCATCTTTCCGTCACCACTCCGAGTAACTACTGCCCTAAGCTCATTTGCACCATTGAATATTGGTTGGCATATAGGTTTAGATATGGTATTAGAAGCAAAAGGAAGCCTAGTAGTAACCTCACTTCGGGACTAACCTACTCTATATAATCTCATTTATACATAGCAGAGCATGCATGCTAATTATTCACCCCCTGCCACACACCCTCATTTGGCTTGAAGGGCACTCAACGGATGTCGTGAATTCAGATGACCTGTTGTCAACAGTGTTTTAACGAAAAGCGCCAAATGGGTCAATATTTTACTTCCCATCCGAGGACGGAGCACTGCATTAGGTCTCTCAGCATGCTAATACCATAACATATTTTTGCCCAAAACGTTCCTTGATGTCATTGTAAATTGGAGGGGTGGGCGGGGGCCATCGGGAGCCCCCCTGGCACTTCTTTAGATTCATTGTGCCAACCCACATTTAACCTGCCCACCACTTGCAGACAGGGGAAAAGAGCACCACGGTAGAGATACGGAGGGGAGCTACCCATCCAACCTCCGTCCAGGGCCCAACGTTGCTTAACTTCGGTGATCTGACGGGAACCGGTGCGTCTACGTGGCTAGACCCTTGCCCCTTGATGTCATCTACATCTACATCTACACGATACCCTGCAAGCCACCGCGAGGGTGTGTGGCAGGGGGTGAAGATTACCAAGCATGCACTACTAACATGCAAACAAGCAACTAAAGTGTCTCATGCAACTAGATTGTTAGTAGCTATAGTATTTGAGGGGTTAATACATGCATCATGCACTACAGAATACTCTAAAATATTTCCCCTATCTATCCCTTTCCTATACTGCCTATTCTGTTCTCTTATAGTAAGGTGGAAAAATGCCATTTTGAATCTATCGGTACGACAATCTATCTCTCTAATCTTATTTGGCTGGTCGAATCTAGCATAATACGCTGGTGTTTTTAATATGTGCCTAACATCTTCAGTAAAGCTATCCGATTGAAATTTCTCTAATAGATTTAATCTGTACTTTAACCTACGCTCTGATAATGATTCCCACCCTAATTCTTGTATTAATTCTGAAACGCTACTCAACCTATCGTAACACCTTTTGATGAACCTAGCTGCTCTACGCTGCACACTGTCTAGTTCTCTAATCAAACCTAATTCATTAGGATCCCATACACTGGCTGCATACTCAAGGTGGGGCCTAACTAGTGAAAAGTAGCATCGCTCTTTTGTCTTCTCATCACATTTCCCAAGTACTCTTTTTATAAATCCTAGCTTTCTCTTCGCTCGGCCGCATATTTCCCGGATGGATCTGCCCCACGATAAATCACAAAATTAGAGAAATTGATTTCCGAACTGAGATATAAAATATGTCCTGATTACTCGTACAAGAAAATATATGAATAGCTGTATATATATCCAATAGCATAAATACGAGCGTATCAATGGAGAGCGTAGGTAGTTCATATTGGTATAAGGACTTAAAGCTCATCCAACTAATATCATCGATAGCTTGCTTACTTTGTTGGTTTAATCTTTTTTGAATTGTGAAGTTTAGACTAGTATATTATTACTACTCCTTTTTTATGCATGATATGTATTTCATGTTTGTAGTGAATTCACCTCATGGTACACACTTTTTGGTGACTTGTAGGGTTTTATGTAAATGTAGAGGCAGATAAAGAGTAGAAGAAAAGGGAAATCTGTTGAAAATGCCATTTCTTTAGACATGATGGTCTCAAGATCTCTGGACAAACGATGAGGCATAAGTGAATGCGAAGAATAATTATAGAAAGCTTTGCATGGAATATATGCAACAAGTAGTGAAAGATGTAAAATAAAATAACTGTGAAAAATATTTAGCCGACAGGAGAAAAAATGGAGAGCTGTGTCAAATCAATCTTAGGAGTGATGAAAGGTGATGATGACATTTACTGGGAGAGGCAAACATCGTCTAAAGTGGGATGGGATTGAAATAGGGATAGACAAATGGATTCCTATCCCAAGGGTGCGAGTTTGAATCGTGCTATCGCAAATATTTTTCACCGCTATATATTCCGCACACGTGCTGTGAGAAAAGCACCTCCAGACCAGTACTCCATCAGTCGGACGGGACGTTCAACCGTGAACCACTTGGCACGTTTCCTAATATTAGGCTATTTGGAGCCCTTTCCTTTCTCCGTTACCCGCCAATCCCGCCAATGTCGAATCACCCATTTACCATTCACAATCCAAATAATCTCATCTTTCCGTCACCACTCCGAGTAACTACTGCCCTAAGCTCATTTGCACCATTTAATATTGGTTGGCATATGGGTTTAGATATGGTATTAGAAGCAAAAGGAAGCCACTTTGGGACTAACCTACTCTATTTAACCTCCTTTATGTATAGCAGAGCATGCATGCTAATTATTCACCCCCTGCCACACACCCTCATTTGGCTTGAAGGGCACTCAACGGATGTCGTGAATTCAGATGACCTGTTGTCAACAGTGTTTTAACGAAAAGCGCCAAATGCGTCAATATTTTATTCTCGACAATAACCATTCACGCACTTACCATTAATAATCCAAATAATCTCATCTTTCCGTCACTACGCCGAGTGACTACTACCCTGTCAGCAAAGCTCACTTGCGCCATTGAGAATTGATAGACATCTGGGTTTAGTCATGGTATTAGAAGCAAGAGCAAGCCTAGTAGTAACCTCACGTTGGGCCTAATGTACTCTAAAAGAAGCACGCCATAGAGCCAACTGCTTTTCTTCTTGTTCTATGGAGAGACTTCTGAATTTTATATGCCCCACACCCTCAAAGAATGGACCAGAATTATTGGAGTTCCGGTCTATCCGCATTGACATACTTTTCACCATTAGTTAGTGTTTCGGTAGAGATGACTTTTTGTGAGGGAGGAAAGTTTGGAAAATATCTTCTCATTCTGCTGGTGAAGTATTTGCGAGTTCTCCACTGGATCAGGGATTCGGCGACTGCAGACGTTTCGACGGCTAACACTGCCGTCATCTGCAATGCGATTAGTGTACGGCACGGATGTGTCCAAGATCCGGTGGGGAAACCGCGAAGGCACCACCATATATTATCGCGGGGAAAATATTAGGCACTTTAACCTTTCTTTCGTTCCCATCTAGCAGAACATGCTTGCTAATTATTCACATCCTCATTTCGCTTGAAAGGCACTCAACGGATGTCGTGAATTCCGATGACCAGTTGTCAACAGTGGCACAATCTTAACGAAAAGCGCCGAATGGGTCAATATTTTACTTCCCGTCCGACGGTCGGAGCACTGCATTAGGTCTCTCAACATGGTAATACCAATACATATTTTTGCCAAAAACGATCCATGATGTCATACCTACACTCTAAGAATACATTTTCCAGGCATTTTTCTATGGCCACGTGGATGGTTATTGAAAACACGTGCGGGTAAAGCATATGGAATACTTAATTTAAGGAGAAGGCACCGTGTCCGACAGACAACGTCTGGGACGGTTTCCATCCTATTGGCGAAGGAAAATGAAATATTTCACTGATTATCACGCCAAATATGATGCTAATTGAGTCTGACTTTGGAGGGAGACAAATTTAATAATCTGAGGATGTTTAAGGTAATCTACATCTACATCTACATCTATACGATACCCTGCAAGCCACCGCGAGGGTGTGGCAGGGGGTGAAGATCGCCAGGCATGCACTACCAACATGCAAACTAGCAACTATATTGTAATAAAGGACACGGACCGACAGACACGGGTTTTCGAAGACAGTTGCTAAAGTAATTTTCATTTAGGATTGTACAGGGGGAGGAATTTTCCAGGGAGCGGAGGAATAGAGGATAGAAGCCCTACGCCGTAATTCGCCTGCTCCGAAAGAAAGCTTCCAAAAGTCATGAGGTTGAACATCCGATTTGACGGACGGAGTTCTGCACAAAATGTTCTCTCTACATAGCATATTGGGTCCAAGATATCCATGGAAAACATCCTAAAAAGCCAGCACATCAAGTTGGGAACTGGGTTTGTTAAACCACTCCTTCAGCCAGTAGCCAGCCATAATAATCAGGTCGAGAACGCACTGGTATGACACTACAAAAGTCGTGGTATCGCATCTCGTCCCGGACATGGGTGTTGTATTCGTCCTCATCTACATCTAAATCCACAACATACCCTGAGATCCACCGCGAGGGCGTATGGCAGGGGGTGATTATCACCAAACATGCACTACTGACATGCAACTAAGAGGTACAAGACCACAACTCCATTTCTTCACTTGACGCCTCTTTCTCTTTTCTGTAACGTTCACCGCTTCCTCCACTGACATTTCGTTCCTCGTTGACAACAATATCGGTGTCTTATAATTAATTATGCTTAAGATCGAGCGGAACTACATAGTCTATAGTTATTATTTTCATGTAAACAGTGCATGGTTTTGATCGTCACCCCCTGCCTCATACCCTAGTGGTGAGAGTAGGGTATTACGTAGACATTGACAAAAACCTATCAGATGATGCAACTGCAAGTCTAATCGAACGACAACAACTACAGCCACCACACTGAAACATTTTCTGGAACGGGTAAAGAGCGATGGAAATTAACAAATTTTCTGATGTCGGAAGACATGACCTTTACTTTCCATCTCATTTCAGAGATACCCATGATTTGATGCGATTCCCATCACATTAATAATGATACATACCTTAGTACACGCCTTACTGCTACTGATATCCGTGTTATCTGGCTAACCATATATTAAATGAACTAAAATGTGAATCATTTTCAGATTTTAGGTTGAAATATAGACAAAATTTTACATGAATTCCAAGATAATATTTTCACTGATGACGATAAGAATATTTTGCAAACCCCAACTTACTATGGTATACTGGAAAATAATCGTAGGTAGTTGCATGTTGGTATATGGACTTTAAGATAACCAAACTTACTGTTTTTGCGTGCTTGCTTTGCTATTTTTATCTTTTCGTAATGGTGAAGTTTAGACTAGTATATTATTACTATTATTTTTTTATGTATGATATGCAATTCATGTTTGTTAGAATTCACCTAATTCCACACACGTTTGTGGTGGCTTTTACGGTATTATATAGATGCATTATTTCATTCAGTTGCCACATTCAACTATCAATAGTTATTAATTATTAAATATTATTTATAATTCCATCTCCTCCGCAAGTTTTCTTATTTTATGCATGATATGTAATTCAAATTTTTTAGAATTCACCTAATTCCACACACGTTTATGGTGGTTTTTACGGTATCATGTAGATGTATTATTACATTCGGTTTCCACATTCAACTATCAATAGTTATTAATTATTAAATATTATAAATAATTCCATCTCCTCCGCAAGTTTTAGTTTTCACCGCCCGATCGTCATCCATTTCCTTAGATAAGAAATTACCATACCAACGTTTAACATAAATATGCTTAGCTTGCGAGATCACGTTGGCTTAGTATTTAGTACTCAATTTTTACCACGAGGTTCGGATCCTGCATACGGGGAAAATATATTTAAGTTGAATCCCATTTCTTTCCTGAAATTTTCGTGTCGAACACTTTGAAATCAATATTGCGCCCGTCGGAGTGGGCGTTATGTGGTGCTAAAATAAAAACAGCCACACGACAATGAACTTGCACGATATCATGGGAGAATTCTTCTTATAGGCACGTGCGCAGTTTCCTACCCCTGCTGCTGTAGGCAGAGGAGACAAAGGTCAGCCGTCCCATTAAGGATTGGTATTCAGAATGAGGTTGGATTTAAGGGATTAGAGGAAGGGTGAAGAGACACATGGCGCCGACACTATGAAGAAAAATATCTGAAATTTCATGCGCAGTTCCTCATCGAACTATGTGCGATGCTAATATTCTTGTGTTTGCTCTTCGGAAAAATGACCCACCGCTTGCATCGATTGCGCCATTAAGGAAAGGAGAGCAGATAGATGTAGGCAGGAATATTTGTGGGGAGGGAGGGAGGAGAAAAACCTGGCGTAGACATTGGCGTCATGACGAAAGGTGTCACGGGGTCCTGGGTTTACCGTCCCATCTGACGGACGGAGAACTGCACTTGAACTGTTCGCCATGCAGCACTCATGTAATGTCCTTTACGTCACGATCTACCACTTTAGGAATTTGAATCCGGGCTCTTGGGGTAGGAATATGGTATAGCCTTCATAACTATACAATATCATATCAGTTGAGATTTCGGCTAGAAAATCATCAATAATTATCAATCCAAAGATTGTTTTCAGGCATTTCTCCATACGTCTATCGGACCTCTTCATAGCAACATTGTTCTCTTCTTTAAGTACTCCATGTATTTCATGAGACGATTCCAATTCAACATTCTCTCGACGACTGCCTCTATCATACATACTGCCCCTATTAATGACTGATAATTTGCCCAGTCTTCTTTTGACTTGTTCATTAGTCTTCGCTTTCCTTTCACTTTTCTCAGAACTTCGTTTGTGACTCGGGCAGACCATTTTATTTCCATCCATATTCCATAATTCCAAAATGCGATTACTTCCAGCTTGACTTTCTCAGTACTCATCCATGTCTCATTGCCATAAAGAAGTAAGCTCAAGATGAGTTTAAATGAAGTGTTTCATTATCTTCAAGCTTGCATTTCCCGCTGTAGGTAGATCCCTCATCTACTTGGATATTCTACAGATTCCTTCCTGTATCACCGGTAATCCCACTAACATAATTACAGTACTCTTTCCCCTCTTCCAGCTTTCCTCAATCGAGTTCAACATTGTGATATCCGCTGCTATTCTGCTTAATACAATTATACAACTACATATTGTTCTGCAAGTAGCCAATAGGGTGTATAGCAGCGGGTGTACGAACACAAAGCAATCAATAATATCAAGGGATGAAACATTTGGATGGTAATTACATTTAGGGTAATATTGTTGACATATAATTCTCACGTAGATCGAATAGAAAAAAGTTTTGCTTCAGGTAAGAGAGCTATTAATGAAAGGCCGACATGAAATAGTGGCAAATTCAAAGCTCGCGAGCAAACGGAAACTTTAGCGGAGTTACCCGCCGAGATGCATGATAGCAAGATATTCCACAGAGGAAAAATTATTCGCCTTGACCGGGACTCGAACCCGCACCCCCTGATTCCCGGCCAGGTGCTCTACCAGTTGAGCTAACAAGATGTCATCTTTCTCGATGGAAATTCTAGAGGTTTTATAGGAGCTAGATGGATGCTATATTTCTTGACTTCAAGAAAGCTTTTGACAAAGTGTCTCATAGCAAACTAATTTTGAAATTATAATCTTATGGGTTAGAGAGTAACATTATATCATGGATTAATGATTTTCTGCATGATCGGGTGCAAAGGGTTGTTTTGGACGGTGTTACCTCACCGGCAATTAAGGTCACCTCGGGTGTCCCACAAGGTAGTGTGATAGGTCCACTCCTATTCCTTTTGTATATAAATGATATCCATAAGTTGGTAAAAATTAAGCTTCGTCTATTTGCCAATGATGCAGTAGTGTACAGGGAAATTCTATACCCAGATGATAAATAATATTTAAATATTGACCTAAAAGCAATTGAAACTTGGTGTGATACATGGCAGTTAGAAATAAACTTTAAAAAATGTCTTGTAATGAACTTTTGGAAAAAGAATAGCTCTCCTCCTAGCACTTACAAAATAATTAATAATTAATTAACATACGTGGAATCCATTAAATATCTTGGAATAAGACTGACACATGATCTTTCCTGGGGTAAACACATAAGTGAAATAATGGGTCAAGCGGATCGTAAACTGGGATTCGTCAAAAGAGTACTGGGTAAATGTGACGATCATGTACGAGAAAACAGCTACTTTTCCTTTGTAATACCTCATTTGGAATATGCTGCCAGTGTATGGGATCCCTACGAAATCGGTCTAAATAACGAACTTGAACGTGTGTAGCGAAGATCGGCAAGATTTGTAAAGGGACGGTAGGATATAACCTTATTAGCGTAACCAGTCTATTAAATGAATTAAATTGGGAATCATTGTCAGATCGCAGGTTGAAATTAAGACTTCATCTCTTAAACAAATTCCAAGACCATATTCTCAGTGATGATGTTAAAAATATTTTGCGGACCCCAACTTACTATGGTAGACTGGACCATAATCACAATATTAGAGAAACTGATTGCCGAACTGGCCGATTCAAAATGTCTTTTTTTCTCGTACTATTAGGGATATGAATAACGGTAAATATATCCAGTAAGAGAGTAGCAATGGATAACATTGGTAGCTGCATGTTGGTATAAGAACTTATAGCTAACCCAACTAACGGCATGTGTTTGCAGGTATGTTTTGCTATTTTTATCTTTAGTTTTGAACAGTACCGATACAAGTACTAATCCTTTTTTTATGCATGATATGTAGTGCATGTTTGGTGAGAGTTCACCCCCTGCCCCACACCTTTATGTTGGCTTGCAGGATATTATGTAGATGTTGATGTTGCCGGACTGCTGGACATAATCTTGCTACCATGAAATAGTGGGATTTTCACCACACATATCTATATTTAAAATATTATGACAATGTAAAAAATGAAATGCTTTACAGTTCCGTGCATATAAAGATATAAAAGCAGGCAAATATCTACATTTCCTAAACTATTTATCCTACTGGCTTATATTTATTATAACGTTGTCACTTATTCTACGAATAAACTTTCAATTTTTGCTTTATTGTTGATCTTCCGGTGGCAGCTCGTCAGCTTTTCTCGGAAGAAGGACTTTCCTCCTCGCCTGGAAATATCCGTTGACGACCGATGTATTCGCTCCACCGCATCACGAGAAGCCGCCCCCACCCGTCCACGGCACCCGAGCGGCCCACGCGGCTGCGGAAGGAGGAAATCTCGGACGGCACCGCGAGAAGGCGCACTTCACTCTCCCGTGCGCCGCGCCGCGGTGCGGGGAGGGAGTGGGAGGTGCAAGAGAGAGGACGCTAGGCCGGCGACTTTGATCATTGCTCGCTTTTCCGCTCCGCCTTGCACCTCCGGGAATCCCATTACGGTAATCCCGTGGAAGAGCCCCTACGAAAACATAACAGACAATCGTGTGACTTGGACTAAACCCAAAACTCGGACTAAGGCTGCGAGATTTGTATCCCACCGACCGTCGGCGATCCCACACGCCAAGGATTCCACCCAGCGATCGGTTTCGCTCTCCTACCCGGACAGGTATCTTGAAAGTTATTGCGATTCGGAAGAGATGAGAATGCGTGTGTTACTAATCTTAATTCATTGGCTATTGAGAGAAGTAGAGGGTTGCTCAGGACATTCGCACCATTTGGAATAGGTGGGTAAGTTGTGGGAAGTAGGTATACTTTCATCTACATCGACACAATACCCTTTAAGCGATATCAAGGGTGTGTGGCAGGGGAGGAACCATCTTTATAAATCCGAGTGAACACGACCATGGAGGCATGCAGAAAATTACTACTTCATTTACACGCTAGTAACAGGAAACCAAGAGTCAAAATGAAGGGAAAAAATAAAGGGACTTTAAGGATCGTATCCAGTACGAGTGTAGCAATGGATAACATTGGTAGCTGCATGTTGGTATAAGGACTAAAAGCTAACCCAACTAACAGCATGTTTTTGCATGTATGCTTTGCTATTTTTATCTTTTTTTAAATATCGTAGTTTTCAACAGTACCCAACAAGTACTAACCCTTTTGTTATGCATGATATGTAGTGCATGTTTGGTGAGATTTCACCCCCTGCCACACACCTTTATGGTGGCTTGCAGGGTATTATGCAGATGTAGATGTAGATGTAGACCTAGGATTGGAAAAGTAATTTTTTTGTGTAAGATAAGAACATTTTTACGGCTGCAAAAATGATAGAGAAAAAAATCCGAAAAACTTTATCATCAGCCTTAAGCCATAACGGATATGTAGAGTAATTGAGAAATGCTTTAATTTGTATCCTTTTGTTGTTTTAACTGACCGTTTTGATCCCGCCCCTTCTTTTCCACCTTTCTAGGGGCGTGGCTTTTCCGACAACCTCCCTCTTTCCTCTCCGTGCTCCCATATGGTTCATGTTCCGTGATTACTCATCCCCTGCCACACACCCTCAAGATAGTTTCCAGGGTTGTTATAAAATGCACGTGAACGGAGGATGGGTAGAGAGAAATCCCGCGTCGGTATTTGCATACTATTAGGGCCAGTTTCACCAACGACGGTAAAATTTCCCACAATCGCAGTTTACTTTATCTCCTTTAGAATTATTATTTCGATACTCTCTCGTTCGTGTTTCACTGCTGTTATTATAATCTCGGTTTTTATAAAACCGAGATTGCACTGAAAACGATAGGTTGGAAAAATACTCGTACTCCTGACGTCAACAAACAAATAAAAACGCCGCACAGTGGTCGGAAATCGAAAATACCTGGCCAAAATTCAAAAAGTGATTTTTTCAAGCCAGGAAGCTGAAACTTTGCATTAATATTCTCAAAAGACCTGTGCATGCGATGACGCAAAGCATTTTCCGTAGTACACAGCACTTAACAATTAGCATGAGGTCAAAGTTGCACAAATTTCGCAAAAATTGTCTACACTCAATTTTCTCACGAAATCTTCAAAATCAAGCCCATACTAAAGCATTATGTGTAAATAACTGGAATAAAAAGTCATTTCATTAGATGAAACAGTTTTTTGTCTTTGTTCTCATGTAGTCTGCTTACATTTTTGTAATTATTTACCAAAGATATTAAACAAAATGGCAGACCCTCATTTTTGGTCATTTTTTTAATATATGTAGAGAAAAAGTAAATTGCATCGCCGAGCATCACGGAGTAACTTATACGGGGAAACTATACAAAGCTTCCACAGTGCGAATCCGATGAGTGATGCTGCGACCGTTTGCGACGCCGAATTTCACATCAGTTTTTCGGTCGCGCGGTCGAGTCTGGTTGAACCCGCCTGCAGCGGGGAGTAACGTGGCGCGGCAAGTGTGTGGACTGGATTGTAGTCGCATCCACTCCGCTTTGGAGATTTTCGAGATACAAACATTGACAAGATCCTCCATGCATTATATTTTGCAGAAATCGCGGAAAAAATTACGCATTTTATCACGTGGGGTAAAGGTTTAGGAGGTACTGAAAGACTTCTTTCTTCGGGTGCACTGCACCGCGGGAGTTTCTCTTCTTACCAACTTGACACCGCCTACCGACGAATACGTACACTTTTAACGGAGACAGCATGCATACCACACAGGATTATTGTCCATTCGAGGCCACCCACCCACAGCTGGTGTCGCACGGCTGCAATTCCCCCGCCCCCTGCACTGCGGTTGGGCTTTCGGCGAAGGGCGAAGGGAAAAATCTTATATGACGATGCAGTGTAGATATGCCAAAATTGTAAGTGTCCATATTAATTGATCTTTGGGCCGATTCATTACGTTTATTCATACTTGAAATTTTTGCCCCACAAATATAGCATTTCATGCTACCACTCTCCGTCAATGCGTTGCATACCTAATTTGGAAGTTTTCGTTTAGTTAACACATTAAAATAAAATTATGACTTTTTTTTGACAATTTTAGACGTTGTACCTTTCCGTTCATCGTGGTGAGAAGCAGAGGAAAATTAATGGAGTAGTTTTTCCATTTGAATGTATTTAAAGTATCACATTGCCTCTTTATATACATCTCCTCTGCCTTCGCCACTTCTTTCGTCTCTTTGATCCATTGAAGGCGAATGGGGCGGCAGAATCTTGTTGACGATGGCCTAGGGTTCATCCAAATAATTGCACCTAAAGTATAAGGAAATGTCTTTAAACATCAGAAAATATTATGAGTAATAATTAAATGTTTTTACAAGAGATTACGGAAAACATCTATTATTCTTTGTCATTGTTACCTGTCTCGTCGTTCACTAAACGCAGTGGCACTAGGGAGCTGATCAACAAGAATTCATCCGACATCGATTCTTGATGCCATCTTTGCTTATACCTAGAATGACTTGAGCTTCCGTCAAAACCATATTTACAAATTAATGTACAATTTATATTACGCGCGGTTGTTGAATCTCTGGAAATGCATTCCAAGATACGCAATTCTGTATGATGTAGTAGACTTTGAAGTTTAACTTCACATGAGTCCTCTAAAATAATAACTTCACTTGGATAAGTAGCACTTTTAGCCATCAGTATTCTTTCGTAACTGGGATATAATTTATGGCCATGACTTTCTGCTACTTTTCGAAGACCTATATACTGGCTCTTCGTGAGTTGCATGGAAATAATTAGAGATAGAGCCTCTTCCTCTGACATAGTTGTTGGCATCAGGTCAGTTTTCTTCCACTTCGACAGTACTCTTCTAGACCTAGTTGGTGTGGCCGTGGTAATTTCTTTGATGAGCTTGGAGGCTGCTTCATCTCCCTCTTCTCTCAATAGAGGCCGCGAATGAAAGAGCTGCCGCAGAATGAGACGATCTCAGACATTCTGTTTTCCTTCTCTTTGATCTTTCGCTGAAAGTGCGAAAACATTTCGGCGGACGCCAAGACGTGCCTAATAAGGGTTGAAATGCAAGAACAAATTTAATTTTTTTTCAATTATTAAAGGCACAGCGTCATTTCTTAATAATCATTAATCGTTCAGATATACTTACTGGACGACGTTGAAGAACCTGGCAAATTTTGCAGTAAATGTTCGGGAAAAACCGCATTTATCTTTAGCCATTCGCCATAACGCATCAAAAATCTCTCGTTATTCCGTGAGCTTCGTTCCCATCGTTGCAAAAATTCATTAAGACAGAACACCTTAACGTCACTTAAATCCCTTAAAACGTCATTATTCACTTCTAAATGCAACCTTTCGGCGATACATTTTAACAAATGTTTTCTTTTCATGCGAAATGACGCATTTTTCACTCCCATTAATATTTTATACATTTGCAAACGTGAGATTACAAATCTAACAATATTTATTATTCACTAACACCAACAAACCCTAAAAGAGAACCGAAAGTATAAGCATAAAGAGGAAATAAGCAAGTACAACTTTATGCACATCCCAAAAGAAAAGAATATATGGAAAAGGGAATTGGCATGGTATTATGTATTCTGCAATAATACTGACGATTTGATATCAGAAGCCATTGCAGATAAAAAAAAACGAAACAGACATTAGCTTGTACTAATAGAGTACGCATACCTTGAAAAAGTGAGTAATCTTGAAGTGGTTAGCAACGTATCCTTACCATTAGGAGTTGTAGAGGGAATTTCGGGAGATCCAATATTGACACCAACACGAGTGAAATCCGAGCTGAAGTTTCAAAATCTACTGCTTCGAACCACTGCCAAAATGAAACTGAACGCTCTAGTGCATTTTGTTGGAGACTAGGAAACGTTTTCCCAAAAATATCCGCAACTAAAAGCGTAAAGGGATCCGCGGTGTCCTAAACGGACCCTTCGCCGAAAGCCCAACCGCAGTGCAGGGGGCGGGGGAATTGCAGCCGTGCGACACCAGCTGTGGGTGGGTGGCCTCGAATGGACAATAATCCTGTGTGGTATGCATGCTGTCTCCGTTAAAAGTGTACGTATTCGTCGGTAGGCGGTGTCAAGTTGGTAAGAAGAGAAACTCCCGCGGTGCAGTGCACCCGAAGAAAGAAGTCTTTCAGTACCTCCTAAACCTTTACCCCACGTGATAAAATGCGTAATTTTTTCCGCGATTTCTGCAAAATATAATGCATGGAGGATCTTGTCAATGTTTGTATCTCGAAAATCTCCAAAGCGGAGTGGATGCGACTACAATCCAGTCCACACACTTGCCGCGCCACGTTACTCCCCGCTGCAGGCGGGTTCAACCAGACTCGACCGCGCGACCGAAAAACTGATGTGAAATTCGGCGTCGCAAACGGTCGCAGCATCACTCATCGGATTCGCACTGTGGAAGCTTTGTATAGTTTCCCCATATAAGTTACTCCGTGATGCTCGGCGATGCAATTTACTTTTTCTCTACATATATTAAAAAAATGACCAAAAATGAGGGTCTGCCATTTTGTTTAATATCTTTGGTAAATAATTACAAAAATGTAAGCAGACTACATGAGAACAAAGACAAAAAACTGTTTCATCTGAAATGACTTTTTATTCCAGTTATTTACACATAATGCTTTAGTATGGGCTTGATTTTGAAGATTTCGTGAGAAAATTGAGTGTAGACAATTTTTGCGAAATTTGTGCAACTTTGACCTCATGCTAATTGTTAAGTGCTGTGTACTACGGAAAATGCTTTGCGTCATCGCATGCACAGGTCTTTTGAGAATATTAATGCAAAGTTTCAGCTTCCTGGCTTGAAAAAATCACTTTTTGAATTTTGGCCAGGTATTTTCGATTTCCGACCACTGTGCGCCGTACCGATTTGTAATTCAGCTGATATAACTTCGTGCTTATTGTGACAAAGGCATTTCCAATGGACCCATTGCACAAAATATTAACTAACCGCCATGAAATATTTGCTTTATCTACTACGTGTATCTAGAAAACATCGGTACACACTAATAAATATCACCTATGTTTATAAGATATCTCAATGCCTGCTTTTTCTATTTCTAAAAAAAATCTTCCATTCGACATCACTTATTGTCTTCACTGTTACTTTAAGGAGGTACAGAAATAAAATACTGGCATGAACTTCAGGGGCATTGTCTTTATTGACAGCGTCTCAAAAATGTACAGTAACTGCTATAAAACCTTTCGTTCAATCAAAACTTAGCATTTCCTTCTTCGCTGTCATTGGTGCCAGAGCGAAGACTTCTTTCCCAGCATCAAACAAATATACATGGATAACCTCACAATTATGGCTAATACTTGACTACATTTTTGTATTTGTTTACGGTGAAAAGCAAAGGACGCACGCCATAAATAGCTATTCAAATACAAATCAAGCTAACCAATAAACCCAACCCAGAGAATAAGTTCCCTATAGTTAATTTAGCAGTATTCAATCCCATGGTAATACAATGTCGGGCAATACTTATAATTGTGGCTACAATCTCCATGTACAGGGTGCGGCAACATAACTTCCTTTTTTATATGGATACATCCATATAAAAAAGGAAGTTATGTTGCCGCATCCTGTATATAACTAATAACAGAATATCAAGGTAATGTGATATCTCTCGGTAGGAGAAAAAAGATACTTACCTACAATATTTAGGTTACAAGAATAAGGATGTTCGAGAAATTCAAAAATTCGCCCTACCATCTAGAGGATTTGCAGGACTGGGAAAGTTACACCAGTAACTCAATAACATCAAGTAGAAAACAATTGTTGTTATGTGCGTTTCCTTGCGTATTTTAATTGAGGATGAATAAAATCTCAGCTTTCGGGTTCAGTTAATTAGCTCGTACCTAGTGATTGTCTTAAATAACGTTAATTGAGCTGAAATGTCTCGTCAATGTCACTAATATCCAAAAGTACTTCATGAAATCGTCTGCGCGCCATATTGCTTCTAAAGCATTATCTCGAATAATAAGCTTTTTACATCTACATCTTGATACTACCCTGTAAGCCACCATAAAGGTGTGCGGCAGAGGGTGAATTCTCACCAAAAATGCACTACATATCATACATTTAAAAGGGTTAGTATTAACATATTAGTCTAAAGTTCACTATTTAAAAAGATAAAAATAGCAAAGTAAGCATGTAAAAACGTGCTGTTAGTTGGGTGAAATTGATTCACTCGTATTGGGCATAGTTAACGATATTCATATCCCTAATTGTACGAGGGAAAAAAGACATTTTGAATCTGCCAGTTCGGCAATCAATTTCTCTAATTTTTTTAATTATCGTCCAGTCTAACATAGTAGCTGTGGTTCGCAAAATATTTTTAAAGTCATCACTGAAAATATTATCTTGGAATGAATTTAGGAGATTAAGTCTAAATTTCAATCTGCGATCTGACCATAATTCTCATTTTAATTCATTTGATAGACTGGTTACGCTAATATTGTTATCGTACCGTCCCTTTACAAATCTTGCCGATCTTGCAGCATATTCCAAATGAGGTCTAACAAGGGAAAAGTAGCTGATTTCTCGTATATGGTCGTCACATTTACCCCATACTGTTTGATGAATCCCAGTCTACGATTTGCTTGACCCATTATTTCACGTATGTGCTTACCCCAGGAAAGATCATGCGTCAGTATTATTCCAAGATATTTAATGGATTCCACGTTTGTCAATTCATTATTATTTATTTTGTACGCGCTAGGAGGAGATCAATACCTTTTTTCCAAAAATTCATTACAACACTTTTTTTTAAATTTAATTCGAACTGCCATGTATGACACCATTTTTCAATTGCTTGTAGGTCATCATTTAAATATTCTTTATCATTTGGGCGTAGAATTTCCCTGTACTCTACTGCGTCATCGGCAAATAGACGAAGCTTACTTTCGACCACGTAATTGATATCATTTATATACAGAAGGAACAGGAGTGGACCCATCAAACTACCTTGTGGGACACCTGGGGTGACTTCAATTGCCGGGGAGGTAACACCGTCGAAAACAATCTTTTGTACTCGATCATATAGGAAAGGATTTATCCATGATATAATATTAGTGTCTAACCCATAAGATTTTAATTTCAAAATTAGTTGGCTATGAGACACCTTGTTAAAAGCTTTCTTGGAATCGAAAACTATTGCATCCACTGGAATATTATTTTCGCCAGAAATTAAAATATTTTGGGAAAAGAGAGCAAGTTGAGTTTCACATGATCTACTCTTCCAGAAACCATGCTGAACATTGGACAATAAATTATGGCTATCTAGGTGTCCCATGACTGAACTGACAATCATATGCTCCAGGACTTTGCATGAAATGAATGTGAGGGATATAGGTCGGTAGTTGGCTGCTCCCTATCACCACTTTTAAAAATGGGTGTTACATCGGCTGCTTTCCAATCCATCGGTACGACGTGTTCGGTCAGGGATTTAATAAATGCTATTTCAAGGTATGGGGAAATATCGGAAGCTAACTCTCTATATGCGCGCGAGGGAATTTGATCAGTACCGGGAGATTTGTTGGGGCTTATATCTTTATAATTTCTGGAAGGTGGGTTAAAAACTATTAGGAAGAAGGAATTTAGAAAGTCAACTTTGTCAAGTGTGATAGTGGCCATTTCACCCTTATCATTTTTAAGTAAATGGCCGACAGAATTATGGCCTATGGCTTTTGGATTTTCCTTCAATTGCTCCCCAAGTGTTTTTCTTTTGAACTCTGCAAATGCATTACGAAGAGCTGTCTTTGCAGTGGATTTTGAAATTTTATAGTTTTCAATTATTACATTACGCTCATCAATGGGCATATATTTACTAATTCTTGTCATTTATGCATGACACATTTGCTGCTGTCTCAGGGATTAAAGCTTTCACCTGACGAAAGCCTCCAGTAAAAATATTAACTGAGATAACGCCCCAAAACGAGGTATTAGTACTGGTGAAACATAAAAATCACATTAACTCCGGTAATCGCAAAATTAACCAAGTAAAAACGATTAACGATTATATATTATATTATAACGAAAACCGAAAACGAAACGGTGAAACTGGCCCTTAGCGAAAGACTACTAGAGGTCCACGTTTAAGCGCCCCAACTGTCCGACGAGGAAGCAAATCTCATGACGGAGATTAGTAGTTCACATTCAAACATAGTTCATTCACAGTCTCAAACAAACTTCTCAAGGAAATGCCTTCATTTTTCTACGAATAATGAGTACTCGGATTTTCACCAAGAGAGTGTGTGGCATGGGGAGAATCATTGCAATATATATCCAAATGAAGGAACATTCGCGTGAATAAAACCTCTGGAATTGATGATATTCCTGCAGAACTAATTAAAAATGCAGGAGAGATGACACTAACCCATCATTACAAGGCCATCTGTGACATGTACTCAACAGCAGAAATACCTAGGGACTTAGAGAAAAACATCATCATTCCTATTCCCAAAAAGAAGAAAGCGAAAAAATGCGAAAACTGTAGGACTATAAGCCTGACAACACAAGCATCGAAGATATTGACAAGGATCATCTACAGAAGAATAGAACGAAAAGGTGAGGAGTTCCTGGATGAAGATCAATTTGGATTCAGGAAAATTAAGGGTAAAAGAGAAGCAATACTTGCCCCTTCCGCTGCACATAGAGAAGAGAATGGAGAAGAACAAACCAACCTTCATTGCATTTGTGGATTTAGAGAAGGCTTTTGACAACATGGAATGGAATTCAATACTTGATATTCTGAAAGGAATTGGAGTGTCCTACAATGATCGAAGTTTCCACAGTTTGTATAAAAACCAAGTAGCTGTGAGTAAATCTGGACCCAGCAGTGAAGAAGCAAGAATAATGAAAGGAGTGAGACAACGCTGTGCACTGTCTCCCGTAATTTTCAATGTTTACATTGAGAGAGCCATCAACGAAATCAAGGAGAAGTCTTCTGGAGTACACATTCATGGAGAAAAAATTAGCATTCTGCGATTCGCTGATGACATAGCATTCGTAGCAGAGACAGAAAAGGATCTGAATAAGATGTTAACAACCATTGAAAGTACAATGGCATACATCACCTGAATATCAATAAGAATAAAACTAAGATATGGATGTGAAGCAAAAGAGAAGAGGCCGTAACCAACATTAAACTAGGCAAGCAAAACTGGGAGAGGTGAACGAGTTCTGCTACCTAGGAAGCCGAGTAACCAATGATGGACGAAGCAAGAAAGAAATAGTCAGTAGAATAGCTCAGGCAAAGAGGGCATTCTACCAAAAGAAGATCCTACTTAAATATGGAAATATAAGCGTAGAAGGAAACAATTCATCGGGACTTACATCTGGAGCACGTTTCTTTACGGTACTGAGGCATGGACGATGACAGCAGCGGACAAGGTTGGAAGCATTCGAAATGTGGTGCAGATAAATGGATTTATGATGAAGATAAATGGATAGACCGGTTGTCAAACGAAGAAGCGTTAAGAAGAGTGGGAGAAAAGAGAAGCCTACTGAACACTGTAAGAAGAAGACGAGATAACTTAATTTGCCATATCTTACGACACGAAGGCATGATGAAACAATCGTTGAAGGACAAGTGGATGGGAAGAATGGCAAAGGAAGGCCTCGTGCGAGATATATGGAACAAGTGATGAAGGATGTGAAAGAGAAGAAATACGTAAATATGAAGAGATTTGCCGATAGAAGAACTCGGTGGAGGGCTGCATCAAACCAATCTGAGGATTGATGAGTAATGACGCGATGAAGTAATGAACTTGAACATGTGCAGCGAAGATCGGCAAGATTTGTAAAGGGACGATACGATAATTATATTAGCGTAATCAGTCTATTAAATGAATTGAAATGGGAATCATTGTCAGATCGCAGGTTGAAATTTATACTTAAACTCTTAAACAAATTCCAAGGCAATATTTTCAGTATTGACGTTAAAAATATTTTACGAACCCCAACTTACTATGGCATACTGGACCATAATCATAAAATTAGAGAAATTGATTGCCGAACTGACCGATTCAAAATGTCCTTTTTCCCTCGAACAATTAGAGATACGAATAACGGTAAATATGTCCTATCGGAGAGTAGCAATGAATAGCATTGGTAGCTGCATGTTGGTATGAGTACTTAAAGCTAACCCTACAAACAGAATGTTTTTGCATGTTTGCTTTGCAATTTCTATCTTTTTTAAATAGTGTAGTTCTGACTACTATATTAATAGGTACTATTCCTTTTTTATGCATGATATGTAGTGCATGTTTGGTGAGAAATCACCCCCTGCCACACACCCTTGTGGTGGCTTGCAGGGTATTATGTAGATGTAGATGATGAGGATAAATTCAACGGAGTATTTGTGAATATTAACTTATATAACCATTTGATACAGAAAGGGATGCACTACACAAATGTTGTAGTGTTTAAAGGACCTCCTGTGATATAGATAATTAATTATTCAGTAATTCATATTTACAACGTTACAACACTTCGTTGTGTCCACAGAGTGCGACGTGATCCATGAATATTCTGTGACTTAAAGCTAATTTTTACCAGATCGACACCACAGTACATGCTACAAATGAATCATAGACTTCATAAACTTTTGATATCGCATTGCGCATTAATTTACTCCTAATTCAAAATTTTGTCATACATTGAATGTACGCAATAAGTAGAGGGTAGCGGAATGAAGACTTATTTAAGGATTAATAACACATTGTTTCAACTGAAAAAAGGCGTAGTTCGCCGATCAAACTTGAATAATTTAATAGTCTCCTAGATTTTAGAGTTTAATAATCTCCTAGTAACTACAGACCCATTTCACTCACGTCAATCTCTTGTAAGATATTTGAGCACATAGTAGTCAGTTCGATCATGGGGCATTTGGATAGTCAGGGATTACTCATAAACAGCCAGCATGGGTTCCGGAAAGGTAGATCTTGCGAGACACAATTAGCTTTATTCGTACACGATATTTTAGTCCACGGCGAAAGCAGTACTGAAGTTGATGCGATATTTTTAGATTTTAAAAAGGCTTTCGATAAAGTTCCTCATGACAAATTAATCTTGAAGTTAGAGAGTTTTGGTATAAATAAAGACGTTGTATGTTGGGTAAAAGAATTCTTAAGTGGGCGAGAGCAGAGGGTTGTCATAGATGGTATCATGTCGGACACAATCGAAGTCACATCGGGAGTTCCCCAGGGTAGCGTAGTAGGTCCGCTTCTATTTCTTTTATACATAAACGATTTGGGTACCGTAGTTAGTAGTAACCTTAGACTTTTTGCAGACGATGCGGTGGTGTACAGGGGTATATCAAACGAAGAGGACATGAAATCACTTAGCAAGGATTTAGATGCAATTGAAGAGTGGTGCGACAAATGGCAGTTAGAACTCAACCTTAAAAAGTGTGTAGCTATCAATTTTTGGAGGAGGAATAATTCGATAGAGCGATCCTATAGAATTAATAACACGAAGATCGAAAACGTTGAAACCGTAAGATATTTAGGTGTAACAATCACTAAAGATTTATCGTGGGGAAGACACATAAGGGAAATATGCGGCCGAGCGAAGAGAAAGCTAGGATTTATAAAAAGAGTACTTGGGAAATGTGATGAGAAGACAAAAGAGCGATGCTACTTTTCACTAGTTAGGCCCCACCTTGAGTATGCAGCCAGTGTATGGGATCCTAATGAATTAGGTTTGATGAGAGAACTAGACAGTGTGCAGCGTAGAGCAGCTAGGTTCGTCAAAAGGTGTTACGATAGGTTGAGTAGTGTATCAGAATTAATACAAGAATTAGGGTGGGAATCATTATCAGAGCGTAGATTAAAGTTCAGATTTAATCTATTGCAGAAATTTCAATCGGATAGCTTTACTGAAGATGTTAGGCACATATTGAAAACACCAGCGTATTATGCTAGATTCGACCAGATAAATAAGATTAGAGAGATAGATTGTCGTACAGATAGATTCAAAATGGCATTTTTCCCCCGTACTATAAGAGAACAGAATAGGCAGCATAGGAAAGGGATAGGTAGGGGAAATATTTTAGAGTATTCTGTAGTGCATGATGCATGTATTAACCCCTCAAATACTATAGATACTAACAATCTAGTTGCATGAGACCCTTTAGTTGCTTGCTTGCATGCTAGTAGTGAATGCTTGGTGACCTTCACCCCCTGCCACACACCCTCGCGGTGGCTTGCAGGGTATCGTGTAGATGTAGATGTAGATGAATAATTTAGGCATGGCATAAGGAAGAGGCTATTTTGCACAACCCCACTTTATTTCACAGCCACTACCACTCTACTCATCGCAATGTTTGCAATCGAATGTGCGCAATGTTTGAATGCCCCGTGATGATGGTAGAGTTAAAACCAGGAAAGGCAGTGTAATAATGCGAGGCATTATGTGGCATGGTGTCATTTTTCAGCACTACGTACAGATATGCATATTCATATAGTCTTTATGACATCTATTATTTTGATAGATTTCTACCAATTAGATAGAGCGATCCTACTCTCCAGTTCATTGTATTTATCTATCAACTATATCCCTCGCTATGTCTCTGTTCATGTTTCTTACCCCTCTCCATAATACCATGACACCTCATCTCCTTCTTACTCTCCGTCTCTAGTGAATATTATGATATCATAAACTATTCTTTTCTGCCTTTCTCTCGTAGTGAAGACAAATGTAATGACCTAGCTTATCCCTTACGTATTTTGTGAACGGGTTCTTAACAGGATTTCTATCATACGAAATGTGGCATGAAAAACTACACGAATTTCTTCCTTGGACGGGAACTACTTTCAGCTCCCATTGAGTGGATTTCATTAGGCTAGGGTAAAAGTACAGGATGCTTACATAGCAATGGGGTTGCAGAGAAGGGAAATACTGAGAAAAATATCAAATTTGTAAATGAGTAAAAGTCGAAGTTCTGCAGAGCTCTCCTTTTGGAAGAGTAACAAACACTTAAAGCCTATCCAGCGATACAGATTATGATCATAAAACCGGTTTCCCCCTTATCGACACAAGCATGTCAGTGCGTTGAGAGTTGACGACACGGCTACGCCACGAATCATCCCTTTGGCAGTAACGGAAAGAGTGCAGATGGATTCAGTGTGGAGCACTGGAAAACTATTAATATACTGTTTTGTGAGGCATGTAGGAAATTGAAATTGATTCTCATCGATGCTTCAAACATCTCCCGTACTTAGAGGCACCTCAGAAAGGTGGTGGAGAGAAATTGGCATTAGCATTAGCCTGCCCTAAACAAAAGGCGGCAGTGGGACCACAGCTTTACGCCCCATCCGACGGACAGAATTCTGAACTCAGAATGCTCTCCGCACGGCATCAAAGTAGGGACTCCGTTCAAACGTCTATCGCGATCCGAGCTCGATCCCTAGAGATAAGTAGTCTGTGCCCTTGCTACCCTCTGCCTGTCCGTCGTTGAACTACCACATTGGCCATCTTAAGGAAGAAACGAAATTACTCGCCAAGGAAATGCGGCAGGTAGTGCGATGAGTTTGGCAACGGAAATCGTTCCGCGTTAAAGGTCAATGCGCCTCGGCGGTTGGTAGGCAAGTTATTTAGCGCAGCCAGTGCGGCATGAGCAACAGGGTGAAGAAGTGAGGTGCATTGTCAAGGATTACCGGTCGGCGATTAGGCAAACTACCAAATTCCGCTACGCTGTGGACGACGTGTTTTTTGTACAGGGGGATATCTTAAGGCTAAGATAGAGGATCACTGGCATAGGATCTAGATGCGATTTAATCTTCGTTAGGCAGTTAGAATCAGGTCTAAAAGAACATTTCATAGTATTTTGGGGGAAAAATAATTGTTCACACGAGCGATCTATCTGCATTAATAGATTCAAAACCGTTAGCGTCGAATCTGTGAAACAGACAGGTACTTCGATTGACAAAGACCTATCGTAGATTGGTTGGTTATTTAGGGGAGGCGACCGACAGCTAAGGTCATTTGCGCCATTTTAGAATAGATGGGTAATTGGATAGGAGTTTTCAGGGAACGGAGGAAGGGTGGAGATAAACCCGGCGTCGGCACTAGCCTACTCTCAATGAAAGGCTCCAAGGGGACCACGGCTTGACGTCCCATCCGACGGACGCAGTACTGAACTTGAAATGCCCTCCACTAAGCACTCAAGTGGGGACCGGTTTTCCACTGAAAAATCTGCCACTGCCGGGAATCAAACCCGGGCCCTCGGGATGGGATGCCAGTACTCTAGCCACCACACCAACCCGATCCTCACCTATCGTAGAGCAACGAATAAGAAGAATATGCATGCAGGTCAACGAAAAGCTGGAATTTTTAAAAAAATATTTGAGAAATGTGTTGAGAAGACGAAATAAGGTGGTTAACTTACAGTACTTAAGCTTCAATTAGAATATTTGGGAAGTATTTGAGGTACAAATGAAGTAGGCTTAATCTCGGACTTGAATTTTCATGGAACGAAGTAAGGATGGAGTGAGACCCAGAAAAAGAAGATTAGAGAGATATATTGTCGAAGCGATGGATTCAAAATGTCATTTTTCCCGCGTGCTATAAGAGAGCATAATCGGATATGGATAGGTAAGTGAAATACTGTTAAAGTAGTCTGTAGTGCGTGATAGATGTATTAACATTAGTAACCGATGCATAAAGGTACATAGAGATAAATATATTTAGATAAATGCCATTACAGCCAATAATGCCTTTATTATTATGTAGATACAAACCATCTAGCTGCATGCGACCCTATTATTTAGCATGTTTCCATGTAGTAGCCTAGTTGCATTTCAATAGAGTATGTTTGGTGATCTTCATTCCCTGCGACACACCCTCGCGGTGGCTTGTAGGGTATTGCGTAGATGTAGGCAAAACTCAATAGCGGCATTATCCTACCGTTAACGAAAGGTGCCAAAGGGTTCATGATTACGTCCCATCCGACGGACAGAATAATGCACTTATAGTGCTCTCCATACGACACTCAAGTGAGGACCAGTATAATAAAAATAATGCTGACTTAGCTGGGATTTTAACCCGAGCCCTCGGGGTTAGCCCTCGAGACGGTTAGCTTCTTTCAAAACCTTATCCACTGATGTTTTTGTACCAGTTTGGCAAAGCTTTGAAGAAGTTCCGCTGCTACACTTTGCGTTGCTTTCACCTGACGGCTATTACCCACGCTTCTTCACTCTTTTTATCATCTTCACATTGTTAACTTATGTTTTAGGAAATTGCTTAGCTACACAGTATTCTTCCACTACTGGTATCGGAAAGCATCGCCATTCATTCAGAGGTCAAGTTTCTCTGGGCTTCGGAAATTTACGAAGATTTTTTGCAGCAGCAGTGGCTGTTCGGAGGAAGTGACCGATAGTAAGGTCATTGGCGATATTAACGATAGGAAGGTTATTGGGTGTGGGCATAATTTATTTCTGGGGACGAAAGAAGGGAGGAGTGGAACCCAATGTTGTCATTAGCCTGCTCTTACCTAGGGGTGACAATCGGTCATTCCTTAGTGGGACCGGTACAGTACTGAAACGTCTTTGACACTGCCGGAGAAAATTTAAAAGATGCTATAAATATATATATACTAAAAAAGCAAGTTTAATAAAGCATAATCAGTCCCGAAAATAAATTTTAAAATTAAACTGAGGGTCAGAAGCGTTAATTATTCTTTTTTTGAGCTTACAATAAACGTTTATAATAGGAGAAATCAAAGTTACCATAGAGATAACCAGGATAATTGATACATATATTAGGCTTTTTTGCATAAATGAACTCTAAACGAGCGCAGAGATGTAGTTGTTCCATACATTTCCTTGTATTTTGCGTTAACCACGGATATTAGTATAATATTTCCGCCGTGTCTGCACTACTTGTTGATAGCTGTAAATCATATGTTGTGTTGCATGAGAAGCTGCCGTTTTTCCTCGTTGAATTTAGCTCCATTATCTATAACATTTATGAAGTAGCTAATAGCATTGGAACAGTTTACTACACGGAAATGCATGACTGATGACGAGTTACCCCTTCCACAAACTTTTCAGGTGGTTTTCACATCGCTATGTTGAAAAAATATGCTACCACGTAATAATCCCTTGCTTTTAACAGTATCTTCCTTTATAACGGTTACCTCTTGATTGTGAGAACTATTTAATGTGTCCGCTCCGCATGTTCATTAATCTTCAGTTATAATACGGTGATCCGGAGAAAGATCAACCGACCAATTTGCCTCAATTTTGCTTCCGTTGGCGATTATTGTCTTCCTCTTCCCCAGGAATTTAGGCTACAGTTTCTCCAAAAAAATGAGTTTGATGTCCTTGAAATCATTGATCTATTGTGGGGATAAAGGCAGGTGCTCTCAAGAGTCCGCTATGACCCGGATGTCATCTCTTATAAACAGAGCGAGTCGATACTTTGAATCACTTTACCTTCGTTGCAGGGAGCTCTCCCAATGGTGAGGGTCAAAGGGCTGGGGGCATCAACAATGTGGAAAATTTTAATCTTGGAAACGGCCCAAATTCCACCAAGGTTTAGCCCGATAGCACACAGTGTACGATACGACCAGATATTGGGGAGGTATTTAGGGGGAAAATTAACGATTTTTGACCTTTAATTTTTTCACGATCCACTCACCCAAGTCCTGGCAGAAATGCATCTTTTACCAAAGAATGCATCAGCATTTCCTTTGAAGCTGATATTTACATACTGAGCCTCCATTTTGAGGGACGGTGAGTAAGGTAGCGTACAAAGGAAATAGCAATCTTATTACCTTTGAGTTCGAGGATAAAATTTTACTAAAAACACTGGCAGAGTTCGGGTATGCGTGGTGGCTAGTGTAATTTCAGCTCATCACAAGAGCCGCCATAGAATCTTGAAAGTGGAAAGGGTTTTTATATGACACACTCATTTGTACCTACTAGAGCGCTATTTGGGCATCAAGTTAACTACTCTGCCCGTCGGATGAGACGTTAATCCATGGACTTGTTCTTCTAACAATTTTGACGCACTGATGCCTATCATAACATCTTTTGACAATCATAGTTTTTCTTCGCTGCACACTATCAAACTTCAAAATCAAGTATTAATTAACATATAACTTATAGTATACACGGAAGTTTTTATTGCATAGAGTCACCTCCTTAGGATACATATAACTTAAGGGTGGTCTGGATTTGGTTTACTTTCTGCCATATACCCTGGAGGTGACCTGCTGGCTGCACAGTAGCGAAATTGTATTATAATTGCCTCAACTTACCCTCCACTAAACTCTTATTGCACATCCTTCCCACCTACGCACTATCGCCTTTCAAATATGTCCTCTGTCTACATCCTGAGGGATCTGTTTACGGTAATTAATGTTAAACCACGTTAAGTCCGTTACACCACGTTTCGATTTCCATTTCAAGGTGTTGATTCCGACCAGGTAAATAAAATACATAAGAAACTTAAACAAAAAAATAAAAAATAAATAGTAACAATAATAACAACACTGGTCGGTGGCTCTGTTTGGGAATATGCCCCTACAAGGTTCTGTTGTATTAACTGGATTTACCATCATTGTTGTATTTGCACCTTGCAGAATGTACACCACGTTAAACCCTGGGCCCCTAGGTACCTTCCGTTATGATTAGACTAATACCGTCGCTGGATTTCGCTCTGCCCTTCTTTCTTTGTTAGAGAGTTCAACTCATACGTCAACGCCCACTTAATGGCGTAACTATGGCGGAAAATGGCGGAACTATGACTTCAGGCTGTCTACCACTTCCACTTCAACATTGTCTTCTACAAATTCCCTAAAACAGTTGCAATTCCACACCATCCACAACACATTTTCGGTTTTTTTCCTCCATGTGATTTCGCTAACTTTCTTCCTTTCCATTCTCACCCTTCATAAGTCTCAAATATCCTATTCCTTAAAGACGAGGCTTCGAAGCCATACAAAATTAAGCAACACGTCTAAGTCTTCTCTAACCTATTCTTAACGTCTTCACACATTGTCTCAGAGGAAGTTTCCCACCTCCTCGCAAATGATATTTTTTCTAACACCATCTTCCTCCTCATACCCTCAGTTTAAGTAAATTTCCGTCCATATCACAGTACAAATATATATACCAGGGTGTAACGTGTTACATAAATAAATGATTAAAAATTCTCAATTCGCGAGAACCCTATAACTTTCAATAATTGGAGGTAAAAATTTAACTCCTCCATTGTAAGCAA
Source organism: Platycnemis pennipes (assembly GCA_933228895.1). NCBI lineage: Eukaryota > Metazoa > Arthropoda > Insecta > Odonata > Platycnemididae > Platycnemis > Platycnemis pennipes. Next base: position 56,196,840 of record OW121846.1, read on the forward strand.
TTTCGATACATTTAAGCCATCAAAAGGAGCGTGTTGGCCTAGTGGGTAGAGCACTTGATCGAAGGGTCCCGGGTTCAAATCCGGGTGAAGCTTTGGACGCCGCCGAAGGAAAAGTCCTCGGAGTGCGAGGTGGCCCAGGGAAAGGAACCCCCCCCCCCTACCCTGAGTGTGTGAAATTCACACGCCTGTGGCTTGGTCCGGGGTGAGCTCTTCTTTCACCTATCAAAAAAAAACCTTCGGGTTGAATCACTGAGTGAGTGAGTGGAGCCATCAAAATGGTATATTACCAGAAAATTTAGGCCTATTCTCACGTTTCTGTACAATTGCATCAATCTCTTAGGTTCTCCGGCATGAAATTGTGCGAGGGAAATGGAATTTATGAAATCTTTCTATCTATTTTACAACGCACAATGGTTAGAACGACCTATCTCGCTGGGTAAATTACAAAGTGAACTTTATCACATGCAACATCGGACTACTTTCAACCAATTTCTGCAACTCTTTGTGCACCAAATATTGCATTTATTTATTTCGTTTCAACAAAATATTCTTGCTGGAGTGACTCGCATAACATTTCAACGCTCTTTCTTTTCCCCTCAACGTTCCCCCCAAACAATCAACAAAAAATCGCAATAAGGACAAAACAGCAACTTATTAAAAGTATTCAAAATATGTACTACAATAATGAATAAAATTCCAAAACCATACCGCCAAAGCGTCAAACTTAACAAACTAAAGGGGAATTGAAATTCAATTAAATAGATTCATGAATCACTATTCTGGTATGTTGAATGATTGGAAAGTACTCAAAGTAATTTACGCATTTTTTCCAAGTAATTAAGAGAGGAAACTTTCGCTTTCCTTCAAGAATGGGTTGACTTTGCAGATTGCACCCAGACTCAAGTTCTTGCTCAGCTAATTTATCCAAATTGGCACATCTCTTCATATCATATATTAAGAGTCTTCTTCCTTTTTTTAAATTATCTTGCACCTGATGATGACTCCGTGAGTTGAAACGCGTAGTTGGTTTCTCAAATCTGTGGAAAAGTGCTTCAAGTTTTTCATCTATGTTTAGAGGCTTGTTATCATTTATTTTCGATGGTACGATTACTGCAGCTACCACCCTCGTGGCATCATTAGCACAGACGTAGCGCTCAATGGGAAAAGCAAGCAGTGTTCTGGGAACGTTTCGGACGATCTGGGCATGAGTGACGTCAACCCACTTGCGTGTCTCCCTTAAGTACGACTCCCATTCAATGCCCCTCCCTCAAGGTAACGCATGAAACACCAGAGCGAACCGTTCGGCTGGGTACGGCTGCGTGAAACTCGATTACGAGTATCGACCCTCGGTACAAAAATAACGAGGAGGCGACGAAGTGCCGGGCATGGCAAACGCTTTGAAATTCAATCCACAAACACTGAGAGCACCGGGTTCAACGAACTATGCTGATAATATTTTGGTACAGATATGCTTTAGCAAAAATTATGGCAAAGAACACTATGTATGTCCAGGATACTGGTGCATATCGCATTCATCAGTGTCCAAGTCTGGGATTCGCAAAGAGTTTTTGAAATGTGGAGCGGAGAGAAGCAATGTTCTTAAAAAGACATCATGGCAGAATGGGGTCGTTTACCATATTTTTTTATTGCCGAATATGATAGAGTTTGTAAAATAAAAAGACCCGTATTTTTCCGTTTTTGATCCGTCAATTATTTCTCGAGTTATAGGCGTCGAAAAACTAATGTTTTTAACCCTTTCGGGAAAGTGGGTATGGTGCAACCCCTGACGTATAACGACTTCGTCCAATCACAACTGAGCCCGCGAAGCTACTTCGCCTAATCGCAAAGCGGGGGACACAGCTGACTCTGCCAATCGGAGCAGTTACGACAGCATCTGTGCGAGCAGACCTTCCGAGAATCCCCCTCCACTCCCTCCTCTTCCCATAAGAGCAGTCAAGGACGGGAGGAAAGTGACGTCAATGTTATCACAGCAGCATTTTCGGTGGGCGTCACCTTTTGCTTATTTTAATTTTGATTTATGAGTGAATGGTTATGGTTAGAAGATTATTTTTTTCACTAAAGTTCATTTTTCGTTTCCATCTAACAATTTCGTGTGCAAAATTGCGATTTCGGTTCCGAGTAAACGCCCCCAATGGGGGCGTAGAATTAGAAATGTTATTGCTTCCCAAAGAAGAAAGCATGTTTTCAAATAAAGTAACACAATGAAAGATAATTTGGAGCTAGGCGTCCCCCAAGGCAATCGGCCTGAAGGTGGGGACACCTTCAAAAAGAAAAATACAATACTAATGACCCAGCTTACAATGGCTTTCAACGTAACACTTACACAAACATAGATATTCTGCACATAGCACCACACATACAGATATATAACTTAAGGAAAGGCTTTCCATATAACGCAGTGCAAACATATGCATACAATTGGGATACCAGCAAGAACTTATTTTAGGACAAAAAGCAGTTTGCATTTACTATGGTAGCCATGGTTTTAAACATCTTAAGAATACACTCAAGGTCTTTGCAGTCTTGAAATTACTCCGTAACATATTACACGACTTTGGCACTATATAAAGGTAACATAGGTATTATGCTAGATTCGACCGGATAAATAAGATTAAAGAGACAGATTGTCGTACCGATAGATTCAAAATGGCATTTTTCCCCCGTACTATAAAAGAACAGAATAGGCAGAATAGGAAAGGGATAGGTAGGGGAAATATTTTAGAGTATTCTGTAGTGCATGATGCATGTCTTACCCCTTAAATACTATAGATACTAACAATCTACATCTACATCTACATAATACCCTGCAAGCCACCACAAGGGTGTGTGGCAGGGGGTGATTGCTCACCAAACATGCACTACATATCATGCATAAAAAAGGAATAGTATTAATATAGTAGTCAGAACTACACTATTTAAGAAAGATAGAAATTGCAAATAAAACATGCAAAAACATTCTGTTAGTAGGGTTAGCTTTAAGTACTCATACCAACATGCAGCTACCAATGCTATTCATTGCTACTCTCCGATAGGACATATTTACCGTTATTCGTATCTCTTATTGTGCGAGGGAAAAAGGACATTTTGAATCGGTCAGTTCGGCAATCAATTTCTCTAACTTTATGATTATGGTCCAGTCTGCCGTAGTAAGTTGGGGTTCGTAAAATATTTTTAACATCATCACTGAAAATATTGCCTTGGAATTTGTGGAAGAGATTAAGTCTAAATTTCAACCTGCGATCTGACAATGATTCCCATTTCAATTCATTTAATAGACTGGTTACGCTAATATAATTATCGTATCGTCCCTTTACAAATCTTGCCGATCTTCGCTGCACACGTTAAAGTTCATTACTTAGACCGATTTCGTAGGGATCCCATACACTGGCAGCATATTCCAAATGAGGTCTAACAAGGGAAAAGTAGCTGATTTCTCGTACATGATCGTCACATTTACCCAATACTCTTTTAATGAAACCCAGTTTGCGATTCGCTTGACCAATTATTTCACGAATGTGTTTACCCCAGGAAAGATCATTTGTCAGTCTTATTCCAAGATATTTAATGGATTCCACGTTAGTTAATTCATTATTACTTATTTTGTAAGTGGTAGGAGGAGAGCTATTCTTTTTCCAAAAATTCATTACAAGACATTTCTTAAAGTTTAATTCTAACTGCCATGTATCACACCAAGTTTCAATTGCTTGTAGGTCAATATTTAAATATTCTTTATCGTTCGGGCATAGAATTTCCCTGTACACTACTGCGTCATCGGCAAATAGACGAAGCTTACTTTTTACCACCTTTTGGATATCATTAATATACAAAAGGAATAGGAGTGGACCTATCACACTACCTTGTGGGACACCCGAAGTGACTTTAATTGCCGGTGAGGAAACACCGTCCAAAACAACCCTTTGAACCCGATCATGCAGAAAATCATTAATCCATGATATAATGTTACTGTCTAACCCATAAGATTTTAACTTCAAAATTAGTTTGCTGTGAGAAACCTTGTCAAAAGCCTTCTTGAAGTCGAGAAATATAGCATCCACTGGAATATTATTTTCGCCAGAAACTAAAATATCGTGGGAAAAGAGAGCAAGTTGGGATTCACACGATCTGCTCTTTCGGAAGCCATGCTGGACATTGGACAATAAATTCTGGCTATCTAGGTGTTCATATTTCGTGTAGAATATATTTATAGTTAGTTATTTGCTGGTTACATTTTTACTAAATAGTTTATTTTAGCGTTTTTTCTTATTATTATTGAGTAGTTTAACCTTTTAAGTATTAACGTAAGTTAAACGTAGTATATTAATAAGTTGTCTCTTTCATCGTACTTCTTATTATTCTATAGTTTCTGTCTCAGTAGTTTTTTATGTAGAGCTTTTATTTTTTATCATTTAGTTATCGTCATATTTCGTGTAGAATATATTTAAAGTTTGTTATTTGTTGGTTACGTTTATACGGAGTAGTTTATTTTAAGCGTTTTTTCTTATTTATAAGTAGTTTAAACTATTAATTATTTACATAAGTTAAACGTAATATATTAATATCCTAACAGTAGTTTTAACTCTAATCTAAGCGGTAGCTGGGTAGTAGGTATTACTTGCATATTAACCTAACTCTTCTCTCTACTAGAGCCTTACTTTGCGTTGGTTTGTCAGTTAGCTGATTCTTCCTTCTAGCCTATATTACTCACGTCAACAACACTACATTCCTTCCCTTCCCATCGCCAACCTTGTCAAGGTCAGCGATAACCGAGACCCCCAGCCGTGAAACAATCCCCTAACCGACTCCCCGTGGAGAGCCCTTCCTGCGCAAACCACTCACCCGTGTAAGTCCTATCCTACCTCCTGTTGTTGCTAGGGCAATTAGTTAAGTGCCTACGTGCTGGTGATTATTGATTTTTAAATCTTATTGCTGAGTCCTTTAGAGTTCTATTGTAGTCATTTCTTAGTGTGTACTGAATTGTGTAAAGAATCTAGGTACTTTCTGTTCCTTGTATTAATATATCTGAAGTTTATTTATAATCGAATAGTACTGCTTCCAACGTAGTTCATCCATAGCTTAGTGGTTGTAATTTATACTATATAGTCTTTACATAGCTTAGTTTTCGGGGAAAAGCGTGATTAGGATGGCTTTGAATCGGTCTTCTGTCGTGACGCTCGATAATTCAGGCGAATGCGCGGCTCTAAGGGCCCGTATCGCCGAGTTGGAGAGAATCGTGTCGGAGCTCCGTTCGAAGGTAGAAGGGAGGGTTTCTGTCTCCGAGAGTGCTGGAGTTTCGGGTGGACTCATTAGTGAGGATCCAACCGTCACTACACCGCTCAGTGAAGAGGTAGCGCCAGCCCCTAAGCCCGATGAGTGGAGGGTAGTTACTCTGAGTAGCGGAGGTGTAAGGCTGCGGCGCGGAGCGGAGTTTGCAGAGGCAACTCCTCTCCCCGTCTCAAATAGGTTTCAGGCGCTTCCTATGGATGTCGCCGAGATTCCTGCAGCCGGCCCCGTCGCTACTCCGAGAGCTCAACCGAGGAGAAGCCGTCAGAGTGGGAAGGGGGGGATGCTAGTGATAGGGAGTAGTAACGTTCGGCGTGTGATGGCTCCTTTGCGGAGAAGGGCAGACCGCGAGGGTGTTAGCCAGGGCTTAACGTCTTGGTGCATCCCCAGTGGCGGTATTCCTCAGGTGACGAAGGCGATGGGAGCGGCGGTTGCGGGCACGAAGTGCTCTAGGCTGCAGGTCGTGGCCCACGTAGGCGTCAACGATGCCACCGACCGCAGACCCGAGGAGATTCTGCATTCCTTTAAGGAATTGAACTCTGAGGTGAAGCGGGTAAGTGAAGTCGCGGGCGTTGAACTGGCGCTTTCGATTTGTAGTCTGGTCCCGAGGATCGATCGTGGACCTCTGATTTGGCGTCGAGTGGTAGACATAAATCAGAGGCTACGCCGTTTCTGTAAGGACATTGGAGCCTCCTTCGTTGACCTTCAGCCGTCGCTTCGGTCGTGTAGACACCCATTAAACCGCTCTGGAGTTCATTACACTCCGGACGCCGCCAAACGCGTGGCGGATAGGGTATTAGATCATTGCAGGCCTTTTTTAGGGTAGATGGTAGGGTAGAGAGTAGGTCATGTAGTGGGGTAAATAACTTCTCGTTGCCAGTCGCCTTATCGGCTAACATTCATGAAAGCAGAATTGAACCTCAAAATACTTCAGACATGACTAGAGCTCTCCCTTGTAGCCTTAATAACAGTCGAGGTGAAAATATTTCCGTTGCGGTAGTTAATTGCCGAAGTCTTAAAAACAAGATACCTGAGTTCCATCACCTTATTCATACTACTGATGCAGATGTAATTATAGGAACTGAAAGTTGGCTGACAGATGACATTCCTGACTCAGAAATATTCCCCAAATCTTTTAAAATATATAGAAAAGATAGACATAACAGAGCAGGTGGTGGTGTTTTCATTGCAGTCAAGAACTCAATCATTAGCAAAGCAGTAATATTTCCCGACAGCCCCTTAGAATGTGTTTGGTGTTCATTAACATGCCCTAAATCCAGATCAATATCTGTCTGCGCCTTCTATAGGCCCCCAAACACTGATGTTGAGTCATTATTAGAACTGGGAAACCAGATAAATACTATAACGTCCCGTAACAGCGAACGTAATATAATAATAGGTGGAGATTTCAATGCACCATCAATAGACTGGAGAACATACTGCTTCAAAGCTGGAGGAAGGGACAAAGACATTTGTGAGACTCTATTAGATGTTTTCTCCAATAACTCCCTGACACAATTAGCTACAGCACCTAATAGAGGGGACAACACTCTTGATTTACTGGCAACCAATATCCCACAACATGTGACAATGATTGACACGGTTGATGGAATCAGTGACCACAGAGTTATAACTGCAAAACTCTCGCTATCTTTAGATAAAAATTTTAAACAAAAAAGAAAGTTTTACATTTTTAAAAGAGCAGACTTTGCTAACTTTAAAATTTATTTAAGAGATTCCTTATCGGATTTCAAAAAGTCTTCCATAAAGGTATGTACCAACGATTCATGGAAGTCGTTCATTAATATCATGCGCTCTGGGATCAACAGATTTATCCCTTGTAAATTCAAAAAAGAAAGCACTGAACCTAGGTGGTACAATGCCGAAGTGAGAAAATCCCTGAGACGGCAGCGAATATGTCATGCTAAAATGAAAAAAATTAGTAAACATATGCCCACTGATGAGCGTAATGTAATTATTGAAAATTATAAAATTTCAAAATCCACTGCAAAGTCAGCCCTTAGTAATGCATTTGCAGAATTCAAAAGAAAAACACTTGGGGAACAATTGAAAGAAAATCCAAAAGTCTTCTGGTCGTACGTAAGGGAAGTGCAAGGCCATAAGTCTGCCGTCCATTCACTTAAAAATGATAGAGGTGAAATGACCACAAACACACTCGACAAAGTTAACTTGCTAAATTCCTTCTTCCAAACCGTTTTTAACCCACCTTCCGGGGATTCAACTGTCGTGTTACCTGACCTCTTTCAGCGGTTGATGCAACCAATTGACATTTCCTGTAATGGTATTGAAAAATTACTTAAAGATATAAGCCCCAACAAATCTCCTGGCCCTGATCAAATTCCCTCCCGCGTGTATAGAGAGTTAGCATCAGAAATTTCCCCCTACCTTGAAATAGTATTTAATAAATCCCTGACCGAACACGTCGTACCGATGGACTGGAAAGCAGCCGATGTAACACCCATTTTTAAAAGTGGCGATAGGGAGCAGCCATCTAACTACAGACCTATATCCCTCACATCCATTTCATGCAAGGTCCTAGAACATATAATTGTCAGTTCAGTCATGGGACACCTAGATAGCCAGAATTTATTGTCCAATGTCCAGCATGGCTTCCGAAAGAGCAGATCGTGTGAAACTCAACTTGCTCTCTTTTCCCACGATATTTTAGTTTCTGGCGAAAATAATATTCCAGTGGATGCTATATTTCTCGACTTCAAGAAGGCTTTTGACAAGGTTTCTCACAGCAAACTAATTTTGAAGTTAAAATCTTATGGGTTAGACAGTAACATTATATCATGGATTAATGATTTTCTGCATGATCGGGTTCAAAGGGTTGTTTTGGACGGTGTTACCTCACCGGCAATTAAAGTCACTTCGGGTGTCCCACAAGGTAGTGTGATAGGTCCACTCCTATTCCTTTTGTATATTAATGATATCCAAAAGGTGGTAAAAAGTAAGCTTCGTCTATTTGCCGATGACGCAGTAGTGTACAGGGAAATTCTATGCCCGAATGATAAAGAATATTTAAATATTGACCTACAAGCAATTGAAACTTGGTGTGATACATGGCAGTTAGAATTAAACTTTAAGAAATGTCTTGTAATGAATTTTTGGAAAAAGAATAGCTCTCCCCCTAGCACTTACAAAATAAGTAATAATGAATTAACAAACGTGGAATCCATTAAATATCTTGGAATAAGACTGACAAATGATCTTTCCTGGGGTAAACACATTCGTGAAATAATGGGTCAAGCGAATCGCAAACTGGGTTTCATTAAAAGAGTATTGGGTAAATGTGACGATCATGTACGAGAAATCAGCTACTTTTCCCTTGTTAGACCTCATTTGGAATATGCTGCCAGTGTATGGGATCCCTACGAAATCGGTCTAAGTAATGAACTTGAACGTGTGCAGCGAAGATCGGCAAGATTTGTAAAGGGACGATACGATAATTATATTAGCGTAACCAGTCTATTAAATGAATTGAAATGGGAATCATTGTCAGATCGCAGGTTGAAATTTAGACTTAATCTCTTCCACAAATTCCAAGGCAATATTTTCAGTGATGATGTTAAAAATATTTTACGAACCCCAACTTACTATGGCAGACTGGACCATAATCATAAAGTTAGAGAAATTGATTGCCGAACTGACCGATTCAAAATGTCCTTTTTCCCTCGCACAATAAGAGATACGAATAACGGTAAATATGTCCTATCGGAGAGTAGCAATGAATAGCATTGGTAGTTGCATGTTGGTATGAGTACTTAAAGCTAACCCTACTAACAGAATGTTTTTGCATGTTTTATTTGCAATTTCTATCTTTTTTAAATAGTGTAGTTCTGACTACTATATTAATACTATTCCTTTTTTATGCATGATATGTAGTGCATGTTTGGTGAGCAATCACCCCCTGCCACACACCCTTGTGGTGGCTTGCAGGGTATTATGTAGATGTAGATGTAGATGTAGATGTAGATATTTACATATACAAAGAGGAAATTTTATTAAAGAAAATAGCTCTGAGAAATAAATATGTAAGTTAACTCACTCAATGGAGATGAAAGAGAAATAAACTATACAATTTAAATTACTGCGACAACCGTTAAATTTTATGCAGTTCTTCAATCAAAAGCAAGTATATATAACTATTAATATATTCCTTTCGCTTACGTTAACACTTCACAAGATTAAAATATTGAATAGTAAGAATAGCTGAGCCAATAACTAGGGAGAACAATATAAAAGGAACTGTGCTATGAACTGAGAAAAAACTTAAAAAACGCTTCGAGAACTACGGTGATGATAAAATAGAAATATGTAAATACTTTTAAATATAGTCCGCTCAACTAGATTAGATTAGACTTACATCTACATCTACATCTACATCTACACGATACCCTGCAAGCCACCGCGAGGGTGTGTGGCAGGGGGTGAAGGTCACCAAGCATTCACTACTAGCATGCAAGCAAGCAACTAAAGGGTCTCATGCAACTAGATTGTTAGTATCTATAGTATTTGAGGGGTTAATACATGCATCATGCACTACAGAATACTCTAAAATATTTCCCCTACCTATCCCTTTCCTATGCTGCCTATTCTGTTCTCTTATAGTACGGGGGAAAAATGCCATTTTGAATCTATCTGTACGACAATCTATCTCTCTAATCTTATTTATCTGGTCGAATCTAGCATAATACGCTGGTGTTTTCAATATGTGCCTAACATCTTCAGTAAAGCTATCCGATTGAAATTTCTGCAATAGATTAAATCTGAACTTTAATCTACGCTCTGATAATGATTCCCACCCTAATTCTTGTATTAATTCTGATACACTACTCAACCTATCGTAACACCTTTTGACGAACCTAGCTGCTCTACGCTGCACACTGTCTAGTTCTCTCATCAAACCTAATTCATTAGGATCCCATACACTGGCTGCATACTCAAGGTGGGGCCTAACTAGTGAAAAGTAGCATCGCTCTTTTGTCTTCTCATCACATTTCCCAAGTACTCTTTTTATAAATCCTAGCTTTCTCTTCGCTCGGCCGCATATTTCCCTTATGTGTCTTCCCCACGATAAATCTTTAGTGATTGTTACACCTAAATATCTTACGGTTTCAACGTTTTCGATCTTCGTGTTATTAATTCTATAGGATCGCTCTATCGAATTATTCCTCCTCCAAAAATTGATAGCTACACACTTTTTAAGGTTGAGTTCTAACTGCCATTTGTCGCACCACTCTTCAATTGCATCTAAATCCTTGCTAAGTGATTTCATGTCCTCTTCGTTTGATATACCCCTGTACACCACCGCATCGTCTGCAAAAAGTCTAAGGTTACTACTAACTACGGTACCCAAATCGTTTATGTATAAAAGAAATAGAAGCGGACCTACTACGCTACCCTGGGGAACTCCCGATGTGACTTCGATTGTGTCCGACATGATACCATCTATGACAACCCTCTGCTCTCGCCCACTTAAGAATTCTTTTACCCAACATACAACGTCTTTATTTATACCAAAACTCTCTAACTTCAAGATTAATTTGTCATGAGGAACTTTATCGAAAGCCTTTTTAAAATCTAAAAATATCGCATCAACTTCAGTACTGCTTTCGCCGTGGACTAAAATATCGTGTACGAATAAAGCTAATTGTGTCTCGCAAGATCTACCTTTCCGGAACCCATGCTGGCTGTTTATGAGTAATCCCTGACTATCCAAATGCCCCATGATCGAACTGACTACTATGTGCTCAAATATCTTACAAGAGATTGACGTGAGTGAAATGGGTCTGTAGTTACTAGGTTCTTCCCTATCACCGCTTTTAAATATAGGTGTAATGTTAGCTACTTTCCAATCCTTGGGTACTGTGTGGTTCTTTAGTGTTTTATTGAATATTATTTCTAGATAGGGGGCTATTTCAGAAGCTAATGTTTTATAAACTCTGGAAGGAATTTGATCGGGACCTGGTGCTTTGTTTTTACTTATGCTTTTTAACTGCTGCTCTATTCCGCGACATGAAATGTTTATTTCGGGCATTTGCTCACTGAAAGTGTTCGGCGGTGGTTCCACTGCGTTTTGTGACGATGAGTTGAATACACTTTGGAAGAAGGTGTTTAAAGTGTTGGCTTTTTCTACACTGCTGGTGACTCTGATTCCTTTATCATTTTTAAGTGTGTGCACTGTGGACTTATTTCCCTGAAGCTCTCTCACATATGACCAAAACGCTTTAGGATTGCTATCTAAATATTCTCCTAACATCTTGCTCTTGAAATGTGATAACGCTTGCCGACATGATTTCCTTGCTAATGCTCTCGATTTTTTATAGTTTTGAACTAGCTCATTTTTTTCCTCTACCGATAGACCCCGTCTGGCATTTTTCATCTTAGCGTGGCATACCCTTTGTCGCTTTAGTGATTTCCTAACCTCCGCGTTATACCACCTTGGCTCTGTATTATCACTAATATATTTACTTGGTATGTATTTATGAACTGCGTTACGGGTGACCTCAAGAAATTCTCTCCACGAATCCTCTGTATTTAATCCTTTGCTTTGTTCGCTGAATACATTAAACGCTTCCCTTAATTCCTCTTTCATACCGTCGTAATTTGCCTTGCCAAATAAGTACACCCTCCTCCTTGGTTTATAATGTCTTTCAACGCCTGCAATAAATTTCGCATGCACTATTTTATGGTCACTAATTCCTGTGTCTGTAACTGTATTTAGAACTCTCTCGGGTATATTTGTTGCTAATAAGTCTAGAATGTTGTTACCCCTGGTCGGCTCTGTTACTAGCTGTTGTAGAGAATGTGTCGTAAAGGTGTTCAACAGTGATTCGCAATGTTCCTTATCCTTACCTCCTGCAATGAAACTACACGTATTCCAGTCTATCGAGGGGAGATTGAAATCTCCGCCTACTATTATTCCTCTATCATTCTTCCCAGAAAGTAATGTGCGTATCTCTGACTCTAGCTCTATTATAGAATTGACGTCTGCGTCCGGTGGCCTGTAATATGCACCTACATATATCTTTTTTGCGTTACTACTTTTACTTTTAACGGAACACCAAATACTTTCTACATTTCGCTCTGAAATAAGTTCTCTTCTACTGACATACGGGTCCTTCACAGCTATGAAAACTCCTCCTCCGTTTCTGCTTACTCTATCCTTTCTGTATACTGTAAAACACTTCGGAAATACTTCATGATCTGATATGTCCTTCGAAAGCCAGCTTTCTGTACCTACGATTATATCTGCATTAGTACTCTTAATGAGGTGGTGAAATTCTGCTACTTTATTTCTTATACTACGACAATTCACTACTATCACTGAAATTTTTTCTTCCAATCTGTTTCTCTCTTGGTGCTCCTTTCCAACTAAAATTTTCCTCGATAATTTTTTGACGGACAAACTATTTGGTCTACCTCTTACCTTTGATGAATTATCATGTTCGTTCTCTCCATGTGTTTTTCTCTGACCTTCTAAAACTACTCTGCATGTTCTGTCAAATTCTTGCACGATTTTTCCCCCGCGGATTGACCTGCACTCTGGGCTACCACCTGAGCTAAACCCTACGTGTATGCTCCAGTATCCTACTCGCTACCTTAGACGATGCCTCGTCCGTGTAGTGGACACCCGAGCGATTCAGGGGCACCCGACACGTTTCCAGCTCCGGCCCGAGGTCCAAAAACTCAGCTCCCTCGCTCCCACAGACTTCACGGAGTCTCCGGTTTATGCCTAAAACTCGGCTCCAAACCATCGACCCCCGATCCGTCCTAGGTACCAAGCTACATATAGTCAGCCTCATATCGATACCCAGACCTCCACGAACACGGTGGAACTCGGTGCATAGATCCCTTACGGAATCCATTACATCCTCGGACCCCCGTTTCGCGGCGTCGTTAGTGCCGACATGGGCGACTACGTGCAGCTTGGAGCAGTTAGTGGCACTGACCGTTGCTTTCAACGCCTTCGTCACCTGGGGCACCGTACCTCCTGGTATACACCAGGAACGTACCCGTTCTTCGTCACCTTTCCCTCGGGATTCACCACCTCCTTCCCGACGGGCCCTGGCACGCATCGAGTCCGCTACTCGGCGGACATTGGAGCTACCTATCACTAATACTCCCTCCCTTCCCTCCCGACTCCCAGTCGGCGAAGTCTCCGGAGGCGGAGCGTTCGATGCGCCGACCTCCGCCAGCCCATCGAACCTATTACTAACGGGGAAAGGCTCAGCCTCTGCCTCTGCATTTCCCCGTTTGTGTAGTGTGACCCCACGACTCCTCCTACGGACCACTTCCCACTCTCCCCCGGATTCGGAGGTAGGCTCCGCTAGAGGCTCGGGTGTGCGGGGAACGTCCTCAACCCTCCAACCCACGCCAGTGTAAGGGCTCGCCCCCGCACCAACGCGTGCGGAAGGCCTTGGCCGACCCCCACTCCCCCTCGACCGTTCCAACGTAGTCACCAGCCGTTTCACGAGAGAGCGAAGACTATCCACCGTCTTCTCGAGCTCATCGACTCGAGCCCGCAAGGGCTCGCTATCGGGTGAGTCACGGAAGAGGTTGACAATTGACCTAATGGGAGTCATCCTAATCTAACTCTAACTATCTCTCTCCCTTAGACTCGCAGCGGAGCTATCTGGTAAAAGAATCTACTATTTACTACACACTAATAAATAACTAACAAGGCTCTTGAAGAAACGAGCAAGCAAGCAAATACAGACCACAGATTATCACCAGAAAACAATTAACCCAAAGGGGACAGGGACTAGGAGTAAACTACACAGGTAGAAAAACTACACGGGTGAGTGGTTGCAAGGGTAGCGCTCGGTAGGGAGTCGCGATGGGAGGTGGGTCACGGTTGACCTTGGTTAGGCTGAGGTTTGGGAAGGGAACCACGGGGAGGGGGGGGGGGGGAGCTCTGGAATGTATACGAGAGGAATGTAGGCTGTAGGATGCGCAAGACCAGCGATTACGAAGAGATGAAGCAAAAAGTGTCAACAGTAAAGCTAAAGTAAATGTATTAAAAATCTACTACTAAAAGAAGCAACGAAAAAGACGAGCTAAATTAAGCACTAATCTAGGAAATATAAATATATCTATAAAAAAAAACACTATTACCGAATTATTTCAATGACAATAAGCGATTAAAAAAAAACTGTATAATCTACTAGGTTAAAAAAATAAGTTACGCAAACTGCAGAGATAGTATAAACTATAAATGTATAAATAAAACTTTATGTGTATAAAGCTAAAGTAAATGTATTAAATATCTACTACTAAAGGAGCAACGAAAAAGACGAACTAGATTAAGCACTAGTCAAGGAAATATAAATATATCTAAAAAAAACTATCACCAACTAACTTCAATAACAATAAGCGATAAAAAAATCAACTATATGAATCTACTAGGTTAAATAAGTTACGCAAACTACAGAGTTAGTATAAACTATATATGTATAAATAAAATTTATGTGTATAAAGCTAAAGTAAATGTATTAAATATCTACTACTAAAAATCAACGAAAGACGAACTAGATTAAGCACTAGTCAAGGAAATATAAATATGTCTAAAAAAAACTATTATCAACTAAGTTCAATAACAATAAGCGATAAAAAAGATCAACTATATGAATCTACTAGGTTAAAATAAGTTACGCAAACTACAGAGTTATTATAAACTGTATATGAATAATAACACAAGTGCAAATTACACCTTACACGTTAGGATGGATTATACGGTTCTACACAGGACTATGAATAAATAACAATAAGATAATATTAAATTAGAAATTCACTTGTAGGAGAACAAGTCTATATATATCACGGAGATTAAACAGCGGTACGGAAGCACGGATATTATGAAACAATAACTAATGCAGTGTAGCTATAACGAATAAAGTTAAATTAAGCCGAGTGAAGTCTAGAAATATATTGTTAACAATAGATTATAATGAACGGTTCTATAACTGAGAAATACTTAGAAAAACAAAACTATGGTGATGATAAAATATAAATAAGAAACGTAAATACGCTAACTTAGACAACAATCAAGTTGCATGAGACAATATAGTTGCTAGTTTGCATGTTAGTAGTGCATGCATGGTGCCACACACCCTCGCGGTGGCTTGTAGGGTATCGTATGGATGTTGATGAAAAGTTAATAGCAATGCGTCCAAATCGTCAGAAATACTACATAGGAAATCACTATGGGATCGTAGGTTAGAGTCCAGTTAACTACTCTTAAGTACTTCAATAAATTAATATCTTGTAGTGTACTTTGCGTATGCAGATCAATTTGTAACACAATTAATTAGCATTTATCGGGAAAGTGAGGATAAATCATATGCAAATTACACCATTTTTACTTTCGTATGATAATAATGATTTAAGCTTTACTAGGGCCCATGCCTAAACTATTTTATCCTGCCAGAGAAGAACAGAAAAAAATCACTTTCGTATCACCTTTACCCTGGTTGCTAATTATACAGCATAAATCTACTAACTTAATCTGCTCCAGAAATTCATGAGAGATAACTATATTGAAGACGCTGAAAATATATTACAACCCCCTGCCAACTCTGATATGTTAGAATATAAAGATAAACTTTGAGAGATAACTAGTATGACAGAGGTTAAAAATTTAACGTTTAATGAGGGGCAGTAATAGATTATAATCTAAGAAAAGAAAAAGCACTGACTGTGATTTAAAAGAGATCTATTAAAATATGTTACGTAATACAATCTGAACATAGCGTTTTACATTGAAACCCACGTCATGAGTTTATAAATTTCAAGAAAAAAACTCAGTTTTTCTTCTTTAAAATTAATCAATTGCACCAAGAAACACCCTACTTTATCATTTAAATTTAATATAAATTACCAGAGGGGTAATAAGGGTTCGGAAGCTATTTATTTGCCTTTTCTCTTAACTTACGTATAATTGAACATCGCATGACTGGAATTTGTAGGTATTTCTTAGGATGTTTAATATCTGATCAGAAATATTTTTACAAGATTCTTACAGTCCCACATGGTTTGTTTCGTCGAGGAGATTGAAATGAATGTGAAGTTGCCGTACTCTTTTGGTGAAATTAGTTTAATTAACATGTAATCGATTGTGTTCGCAATAGCATTAGGTACCTTTGTTAGCCCAATGGTGGTAGTCAACTCCTGTCATCCACCCTAGCAGAGGCATGCAGGGTAGGTAAGTAAATGTGGTTGAATTGTATATACACAATAAGTACCTTATTGCAGGACCTACGAACTCATCTTTACCACGCAATGAAATATTCTATATTTTAAGTATTTTTCAAATTAATATAAGTACGATTATATAATATGATAACGTGATGAGTTTTAAATACTATATAGATTTTTCATGAGTATCAACAGAGTGATTAGAATTCAGTACATGTATTTCACTAAAACAGTCAATTTGCGAACGATTATTCATAAAAGTACAACAATTAGAACTTTAAATTGTGAATAAATGTCAATTATTTTAACATATGCCGACCTCATCCCAGGTGGTCATGGTTTTTCAATAGTTACAGTCGGGCGAATATAAATTATGTTTTAAATTTTGAATTATTTAGACTATACAAATGCATGCAGAACGGAGAAATATAATCAGCTTCACCATTCTTACGAATAAAACCAAGGGCTGCTGTATAAATTGAAGGTACCTTATTGCTTAAGATGTTTTAAACATATGTACATCTATACCTCTACATCTAAATAATACCCTGTAAGCCACCATAAAGGTGTGTGGCAGGGGGTGAATTCTAACCAAATATGCACTACATAATATGCATAAAATAGGATAAGTATTTATATACTGTTCTAAACTTCACTATTTAAAAAAATATAAAAGACCGTGTTCACCGAGACAGAGTTCTCCCTGTGATAAGTTAGATTAGGACTAAAAAGGAGAAATTATAAAATGCCGTTTTTCTGCGTGTAATGAGGAGTAATAATAGTTATTATAGATGTTATTGAGGGTAAAACTGGCTAAGGAAGGTTAGGTAGACAAAAGACATTGGTCGACAAGTCTGCATTACGGTCCAGTTTTATAATATGTTTAAATTTTTTCGAGTCGAAAATGGATACTGGATATGATCTTCTGGAGTAAATATTTCCGCCAAGTTATGGTCTGTCTGATAAACTTTTTCTGACACGAAGTATTTGGATTTGACTAAACAACTTAATTTTACATCAACGGTTTAAGTTAACCGCGAATGATAAAATTAGGCCTACGTCACGTAAGACATATAGACATCACGTAAGAGTAATTAATTATTTTATGAAATTGGTCAGGTTTTGCTTTCGTCTATGAAGATTAACGTAAGATGAGCGAAGTACCTGTTCTGCGAGTTGTTTTTTTTTAATTTAGAAGGTGTATTTAACGTGATTCTGATTTACATCCAGGGATTATGTAGGTGTGCGGTTTGCAGTACAGGTTTCAAATCTCGAAGGCTCTCCGGGCGCAATTTCCGACCATGGAGTATATTTTTTATTGAAATACCCGTCCCTATTCAGTGCTGTGAGGAGAGCACTTCTAATGCAGTCCATGGCAAAGGATGCAAATCAGTGGCCCCGCTTGCGCATTTCATTAGCGGCAGGCCAGCTCAATATGTTACACCACAGCCGTCGGTAAGGAGTATGGCGGGGGGGGGGGTCACCAGCCGCGAAGATGAGATTTTGCTAAAAAACTAGGGGAAGTGGTAATGAAGTGGTTTACGGTTAATTTTCGAAACAATTAAACTTTCATTGCATTGCGGTCGTGCATTGTGCGTGGGAAAAACGAATTCTTGCACCTCACAGTGCAATAATGAATAATATCTCGCACATTGTCGTTTCTGCTGGCCAGCTGAATTAGTGTGTGCCTAAAAATATGCCTGCAGTGATGCCATAGAACCCGTACGATTTGATTTGACTAATGATAACGCCAGGTTTCTCTCCGCTCTTCCTCCATTGTCTGTATAATTCCTACCTCTCAATAACTCTCCAGTGCTAAATGACCTCAGCTACCCTTAACCTCCCCCGGATACACATAAACGATTTTGGCCTATTTGACTTGTACTGGCTAAATATAAACAGGGGAATGTGGTCATTAATTAGACTGAAATACTCTCCCCTAATTTACGTTAATCACGAATGATAAAATTAGGCCTGGATGTACATCACGCAAGAGGAAATAATTGTTTTTGAAAATTGCTCAAGATATGCATTCGTCTATGAACATTTGCCTAAGATGAGTTCAGTACCTGTACTGCGTGGCGTTTGTGAAAGTTAGAAGCTGTATTTCAGGTGATTCTGCCTTAATCCCAGGGATTTTGTCGGTGTGCTGTTTGCAGCACCGGCTCCAAATCTCTAAGGCTCTTCTCCGGGTTCGATTACCGGCCACGGAGGATATTTTTATTATGTTTAATGATTCCGCTTTACCATGTCTGGGGTTCAATCACCACACTCTACAAACACGTGCAGCGGCTTGAATCTACAATGCAGATGAAGTTGGTGGTAGTTATTTGTTGTAGGCGACCGACAATTGAAATAATTTGCGCCAAAGAGGATACCTGGGTAGCTGGGTACAGGTTTTCAAGGAACGGAGGAGGGGTGGAGTGAAACCCGGTGTCGGTAGTAGCCTGCTCTTTACAAAAGGCACCAAGGGGAAAGCGGCTTAACGCCCCTTCCGACGGACCAAGTACTGGACTCGAAAGTGCTCTCCACAAGGCACTCAGGTAAGGTCCGGTATAAAAACGAAAAACCTGCCAGTGCCGGGATTCGAACCAGTGCCCTCGGTATGCTAGGCCAGTACTCTAGCCACCTCACCAACCCAAACCTCATGCAGATGAAAGATCTCCTGACGACCGATGGGGCCTAGCACACTAACTGCCGTCGTGAACTCCGTCCAAGTGAAGGCACACGGCCGTGGTTTGGGAACGTCGTCACGGGCCGCCGCCCCACACCGCGGGCCGCGTTGTCCGAGGCCCAGAAAGGTCGTCGCTCTGCATTTCCGGCGGCCGCGGAGGGCTCGCGGGCCCCGGCTAATGGCCCCTCGGCTGAGGGGGGCCGCCGCTCGCCAAGCGCCCCGCGACCGAGCGCCGTCCCTCGCCGCTATATTTGTACGCCGGAGGGATATTCTCGTCGCGGCCGTGGATTGATAGGAGCGCGATGCGATCTCTCGGCTCTCACTGCGACGAGGCCAACGGCCATTCTCGAGGAATACCCCAAGGCACGACCGCGATGATGAAAGACACCACTGAGCACCAGCTCCGCCATGCAAACATATTCAGCTCCGATCATGTCTCGACGCCCTGATGTAGTCAGCAACGGAGCCCGCGGAATAAAAACTGTTCGACAGAATTTTTACACGGCACCGGAGCTTATTCGGGAGAAAGCGACTGACCACTAAGTCCTATTGCACCATTTACGATAAATAGTGAAGTACTTTTCGGGGAAAGGAGCAGGGTTAGAGATAGCACAGCAGCAGCCATAAACATCGTAGTGCACTTGAGGCAGAAAAGTTTAAAACAGCCTATAAGTAGTAGTGTTGGCGGAGAAGACATTTCACATGTCACGTAACTTTAAGCTTAATATTTTGTCCAGTTGGTAGTACTGTAACTCTTGAATTAATGGATGAAGGCGATACTTTGTGGAAGTTTCGAACGTTAAACATTGTAAATGAAACGACTTTTTACTATCCACTTTCAGCTTTATAACTTCCAAGTTATAAAGCTGAAAGTGGATAGTACAAAGTCGTTTCATTTACAATGTTTAACTGTAACTCTAGGTTTTGCGTAAACAGTGTCTGAACCGGGAAGCATTTTTTTGCAAGCCTGCATGCTAGTGATTAATAATACATGCCTGGTGATTGTTCATTCCCTGCCAAAACCCTTGCGATGGCTTGCAGGGTATTATGCATATGTTGATGTAAATAAGTGAAGCAAATGGTAATAAATATCTGGGATCTTACTTCAAAATAATCTAGGGGGATCATAGTCGAAATATTTACGACACAGCGCTGAAGAAACTGGGATTTATCAAAAGGATTATGGGAATTTTTTCAAGTGGAAAAGTAAAAGAAAGATCCTATGTTGCACCCTTTAAGACTGACATGGCGTACGCTTCAAGCAGTTGGGATCCGATGAATGAGTATTGAATTCAAGAACTTAATAAGACACAAGGGAATCCAGGGTGTCATTTATCGAATTCTTATGAACGCACAGGAAGTGTGACTTGGCTATTGAAACTGTATGGTTAGGAAAGGATAAAGACAAGAAGAGATTTTTCGCAAGATTGAAGTTGCTAAAAAAATTCGAAACACACCCAATTGCCGTAGAATTTTTCACAACTTTCTCCTCAATCCGGGTAACGATTTATTTCATCAAAATTTCCGTTGGGTCATTTCTAAATTAACCTGTACAGTGAAATGACTGTATAGTAATAATCCATCGTAATTGCTAAATCAGATTGGTGGCACGTCACTTTCCGTGAAAAATATTTTTATTACTTTATGCACATTTTATTGAAAATGAAAGTGAAAAAACTTTGGTTATAATAATTAAGTATTATTCTTAATCTTTTTATGTGTTTATACGAAGTTTTCGTGGCAAGGAGTCAACCCGAAGGGGTGTTTCTCATATGCACTAAAGAGGGGAGCGCCCCACGCAGTAAGCCTGACTGTGTGAAATTCACATACTCGGGTCGTGGAGTCTCGTTCCGTTCCCTGCGCCGATTCTCCCACAAAGATAACAGGAACCGGAAAGCCGTAGCTGATATTACTCTTATAATTCTAGTAAGTGAAGTGCAAAATGAAAGTCATAACTTGGTGGGAAAACTCATACAGACGCTCATAAATGTTTTTGGCTTGAATAGGACACAATTTGTCTTGACATATTTATTCTACCTAGAGGTATCCTCGTACGTTTAGACCCGGTCTTAAAACGTCTGCGTAAATAAAATCAATAATGACTCTTAAATAATAAATGGTCTTTCCGTAGCTAACGTCTAGGCTAGCTTAACTTCTCCTGTGATACAATATTTGTAGCCATGATTTCCACAAGTACCAAAGTAATTTAGCGTTTAAATGATATTATGCAAGGATCGGGTTGGTGTGGTGGCTAAAGTACTGGCTTCCATACCGAGGGCCCGGGTTCCATTCCCGGATTTTTCAGAGGCAAGCCGGCCTCTACTTGACTGTCTAGTGGAGAGCATTTCAGGTTCAGTACTCAGTCCGTCGGACGTTAAACCGTGGTCCCCTTGGCGCCTGTCGTTAAGAATAGACTAATTCTGACGCCGGGTTTCTCTTCATCCTTCCTCCGTTCCCTGAAAACTCCTACTATTACCCAATTACCCACCTATCCTAAATGGCGCAAATGACCTCAGCTGTCGGTCGCCTTCCCTGAATAACTAAGTAATTGATATTATGGTTAACATAAACAAGGTATCATTGAGGTTTAAAATTTTACATAAATGCCTCCTTGTGACAAAAGATAGGAGATTAGGGATAATAAATTCAAATAAGTATTTTGAGAAACTAAGGATGAGTTCCCGACCGTAGTGCCCACGTATCGGCTGCCCTGTGGTACAATATATGTATAAGCGATTATCCACGAGAAGATCTTCCTGGGAAACATCACGCAATTCAGATGAAGGAAATGCTCGCAGAGATTTTCACACACCGCATGAAGTGTTGAGCAGGAAATGGACTATATCCCCATCTGTTTTCGCGGCCTTTGTTGAGCAGCTCAGCTGCGTATCACCTTGTTACGCTGAAAGTAATCGATTACGCTAGGAAAAAATGTTCGTTTTTAGTTTTGGTCATGTAGCGCATCTATGCGAGGCAATTTAGACTCGAGATAGGGAGGGAAAATATAAGTTAAGGCTATAGGAAAGTACTGGGAAGGGAATGGGTTGGTGAGGTGATTAGAGTATTGTCCTGCCACATCGAAGGCTTGGGTTTAAATCCCGGAAGTGGCCAAAATGTTTCACTATTATACCGTCCCTACTTATGTATTGTGTGCGGAACATTTCGAGTTCAGTACTCCGTCCATCGGGTGGGACGTTAAACTTCGGACCCCTTGGGTCCTTCGTTCAGAGTGGGTTAATGGCGACGCCAGCAAGCCAGGTTTTACACCACCCTGCTCCATTCCCTGAAAATTCCTACCTGTACCAAATCATCCACCTCTCCATAATGTCGCAAATTACCTCAGCTGTTGGTCACCTCCCACGAATAGCTACTAAATCCCACATCACTCTGAAACGTTTCATCCTCGCAACTACGCACTTATGTTTCAACCTTCGCAAAATTACATTAAATGCCATCATCACTTCTTGGTCGTTAACAAGATAGAGCATGCATCCGCTCACCTATAGATGAAATACCTAAAGAGCACGGTAGGGTCAACGTAAAATCAATACATCATAGCAAGAAGAGGGCATAATCCATCATACGTTATCTACCAAGAACAAACGGTCCAACGAAAACTCACCACCTCAATTTAGAACACGCAGCTTGTTTGTAGGATCCACGCGGTGAGGTTTGATTATGGATGCTGAATATTGATTTTCGAAAGACACAACGTAGCAATTTCCAAAAACAATTCATTTTCCATGACCATGGCTTACATGAAAAGAAATGCCATCCTGAAAGCATTCTGTCAGTGTTGAATTGCAATGAAGCGATCATGGAAAAAACATTTGTGGGAAATGCAGTACAGTTACCTATTTCGACAACCATCCTGAGTATAAAGAACGGCGTGACAACAGACACAGATCTAGCGCATGGAACTAGATCGTGCACAGAGAAGACCCGAGAGACATGAGAGAGTGATTCATGATATTTTTGCTGCTATCTCGAGAAAATTTAGATTAAACCTTTTAAATAAATTTAAGCTTCATCTGCCTTCTGCTCTGTTGATATACTCTGAGATAAATATTCTGAAAATACTAATCAATATGCTAGATTTGTTCACGAAACGAAATCCATAATGACAGAGTCAATGATCCTCTTCCTGGGATACTAAGATACAGTACTGTATAGGTTGGTGTGGTGTAGGTAGTCTCCGAACTCAGTAAAAATTGATGTAGGTAAATATACAAAGGTGAAGGTGCCTGGTATGTTTGCATAACTAACGTAGCTCTTTAATTACTTAGAAATATATTCCCTCCTATCCCTTACTTCTACCCTTCACTTGTTTCCCCGACCTTCCTTGCCCCCTCAGTCAGTTCTCTCCTCTCCCTCGAGAAAGGTGGTAGTGGCCACCGAAATATCGGGACATTATCTATGTGAGTGTCTTCTATTTATGTGTTTTTAGACTTTTGCCACGCCTGTGATCAGTTTTATTGTTATATGTGTGTATATATTGCTAAGTATATTATTATATTATATAATATTGTGCTAAGTATATTATTACGTGAATATAGCGTATTATTTCAATACGATTCACTCCCTGACATATTTCCTACAGGTAGCCCACAGAATGCTCCATATTTGTAGACGTAGAACGTAACGCATATGGAAAAAATACATAAGTCTAATTACCTGGCGAAAATCTTCACTCCACGCATAGTGAAAAATAATCTTAGTGGAATCTAAGAAAACTAAACCGCGTAAATGAATCACATTCTTTCATAACTGTAAATTATTTATTTGCAAAGGCTATATGTGCGCTCAACTAACATGCTTGTCATATTACAAAGTAAAGTAACAAATTTATCCTTGAGAAACGCACTTGAGATGGCTTTCGGGGTATTACAGATATAGATGCAGAATTTCCAACAGCTTAAGACTCTTAGTGTTATAGTATTACCTCCATGGTACTTATTTTCTATTCATTGTTAGTATAGCCCAAATTTATATTGGAAAAGAAAATTCACTTTGTACATTCTTGACTAAAGTTTTATTGACTTTGACCATGATCTCGACACTTTTATGTCATTATCACAGAATAATTACACCTTGTTAATGACATAAAAGCGTCGAAACCGTGGTCGAAGTCAATAAAACTTTAGTGTGGAATTTACAAAGTGAATTTTCTTTTCCAATATCGTGATTCCACAAATTGAAGCCTCTAACGATGAACCAAATCCATATTCCTTTTCCTATTTTTTTCTCACTAAAAAACCCCCTTTTGTCGCCTAATACTTAATTGTCTTAATCCATTCTCCATTCCATTTCTCATGCTCTTTACAATATCTCCAAAAACTTTCTTACATACTCAATTATATCCTGTTTTCCTAGTTCGTAATCCCCCCACCAGTTCAATTCCTCCACCATATACTAAGCCCATATCTATAAAGTCTCCCATTTCCTGGGTAGTGATGCTTCTAGAAGTCTCTACCAAAGCACGTGCTCCACTTTTCACATATAACGTCCAGGTCACTATATTTCTTCAACCCGAATACGGCTTTTGAATCTTCTCCGAAGTTAACTACGTATTTTATATGAATGTCACACATAAACAAATACTACTGTTTGAAAAAATAATCGGAGGAAAATTTTAATGACTTAATTAGAATGTTGTGCCCTTAAGCCAAATAATTAGGAAACAAATACGTTTAATATCAGAGCGTAGGAAGTATTGCGCCTTTTGTAGTCTCTGCACAGACATCTACATCTATGCAATACCCTTAAAACAACCACGAGGGTGTGTGATAGGGGGTGAAGATCACCAAGCATGCACTACGGACAAGCAACTAGGTTACTGCATGGAATAATACTAGATTATAGGGTCACATGCAACTAGATGGTTAGTATCTAGACAGAAATAAAGGGATTATTTGTTGATTCATGCATGATGCACTGCAGATTACTCGAACAATATTTCACCTACCTAGAAAATATCCATTTCCTATGCTGCCTATTGTGTTCTCTTACAGTACGAAAAATGACATTTTGAATCTATCGGTACGACAATCTTTCTCTCTAATCTTATTTAACTGGTGGAATCTAGCATAATACGTAGGAATTTTAATCCTTATATATCTTCTATTATTAATTATATATCTTCCATCTTCAATAAAGCTGAGCAATTTAAATTTCTGCAATGGACTTAATTTGTATTTTAGGCCATGATCTGATATTTCAGGGAGGCGACCGACACCTAAGATCATTTCCGCCATACAGAGGTGGGTAATTGGATATGGATGGCAATATTTTCAAGGAACGGAGGTAGGGTAAAGTAAAACCCCGGATCGGCCTTAGCCTGCTCTTAACGAAATCCGTCAAGGGGTCCGCGGCTTAGCGTCCCATCCAACGGACGGAGTGCTCTACTTGAAGAGCTCTCCACACAGCACTCAAGTAGGGACCGCTATATTAATGAATAATCAGCTTCACTCGCTGAGCTTAAAGCCACCGAATGCGTCCACCGGGTTGCGGATGGTGGGTCGACCTCTAGATATAGAGGTTAGCTGCGAGATATGCGAGTTCACTCGTCGAATAAGCAGTTGTGGGCAAAATGCGACGGCATTCCGAGGGGGTATTGGTCTATCCCTGGGTAAAGTAAGCCTTTAAATAATAGAGAACCTGTGAAGACGTCTACGAAGATATCACTGAAGTAATAAAACAGGTAAGAGGAGAAGAAAACCTTATTATTTTAGGAGACTAGAACGCTGTCGTCGGCGAAGGTCAAGATGTAAGAATAACTTGAAAATATGGATTGGGAAACAGAAACGAAAGAGGAGAAAGACTGCTGGAGTTCTGCACACAACATAAGTTAGTGGTTGCCAACACATTGTTTAAAAACCACATCCGAAGGAAGTACACGTGGAAAATGTCAGGACACAGAAGATTTCAGGTATCCTACATTTTAGTGAAGCAGAAATTTAGGAACTAGGTGAAGGACTGCAAAAGCTACCGGGTGCAGACCACTACAGCGACCATAATTTAGTGATGATGAAATACCATCTAAAGTTCAAGAAATTGAGGAAAATAAAGAAAAATATATGGCAAGTAGAAAAACTAAAGGACGCTTAACATCAGCTGGCATTTAAAAAAACAGTGGGAAACAACATAGGAGAGAACCTGAATGAGAAACCAGTGGAAGAGCGTTGGGAAATCATCAAATGTGGACTACAGAAAGCCGCAAAAGAAGTTCTTGAAAAAAGAAAAGTTGCCAAGAAGAAGCCATGGAAAACGGAAGAAGTCTTAGTGCTGATTGAAGAAAGAAGAAAGTACAAGAATGCTTAAACTGAATAAGGGCAGCTTTGCCACAAAGGAATAAGGAACGAAGTAAGTCGCAAATCCAGGAAAGCTAGAGAAGTGTGGATGAACAATCTATGCGAAGATGTACAAAACAACCTTTCCCTTGGAAATGTGGAAGGTGCCTATAGGATAGCGAGGAACAAGAAACGGTGCGCAAGATGCAATGCTATAAAAGACAAGAATGGAGAACTTTTGATTGAAAATGAAGACAAAGTGAAGAGATGGAAAGAATATCTGGAAGAGTCATACAACGGGAACAATCTCAGCACGAAAGTTGTTGAAGAGGAAAGCGAAGTCGAGAAGGATGATATGGGAGCATCATTATTGATATAGGAATCGACGCAGCAGTAAGGGATCTTCGGATGAATAAGGCTTCTGGAATTAATGATATTCCTGCAGAAATAATTAAAAATGCAGGAGAGATGACACTAACTCATCTCTACAAGGCCATCTGTGACATGTACTCAACAGGAGAAATACCCAGGGACTTAGAGAAAAACATCATCATTCCTATTCCCAAAAAGAAGAGAACGGAGAAATGAGAAAATTTTAGGACTATATGCCTGACGACACATGCATTGAAGATATTGACAAGGATCATCTACAGAAGAATAGAACGAAAAGCTGAGAAGTTCCTGGATGAAGGACAATTCGGATTCAGGAAAAGTGAGGTTACAAGAGTAAGGTTAATATTGGCCCTTAGGCTGCTTATAGAGAAAATAATGGAGAAGAACAAACCGAATATCATTGCATTTATTGATTTAGAGAAGGCTTTTGACATCGTGCATTGGAATTTAATGCTTGGAATTCTGAAAGGAATTGGAGTTTCGTGCAATGACCGAAGAATTATCCACAGTTTGTATGTGAACCAAGTAGCCTTGATGAAATCTGAACCCAGCAGTGAAGAAGCAAGAATAATGAAAGTAGTGAGACAAGGCTGTGCACTGTCTCCCGTAATTTTTAATGTTCACATCGAAAGAGCCATCAATGAAATCAAGGAGAAGTTTATGGAGTGAACACCCACGCAGAAACAGTATGCTATGATTAGTGACATAGCTCTCACAGCAGAGACGGAGAAGGATCTGAATAAGATGCTAACAACCGTGGAAAGGACAATGGCCATACATCAGCTTAAGGTCAATAAGAAGAAAATTAAGGTATTGGTGTGCTGCAAGAGAAAGGAGGCCAAAAACAATGTTATACTGGGAAAACAGAAACTGGAAGAGATGAAAGAATTCTGTTACCTGGGAAGAAGAGTAACCAACGATGGACGAAGCAAGAAAGAAATAGTGAGTAGAATATCCCAGGCAAAGAGGGCATTCTATCAAAAGAAGAATCTACTTGCAGCTGGAAATACAAGCTTGGAAGTAAGTAGGCAATTCATCAAAACGTATATCTGAAGCATGTTTATTTACGGCAGTGAGGCATGGACGATGACAGCAGCGGAGAAGAAAAGAGTGGAAGCATTCGAAATATGGCCCTATCGAAGAATGATGAAGATAAAATGGGTTGATCGAGTGACAAATGAAGAAGCCCTAAGAGGAGTGGGAGAAAAGAGAAGTCTGCTGAAAACTATATGAAGAAGACGGGACAACATAATCGGCTACATATTAAGACTTAGGGACACATTTCAATGGCCTAATGAAGACAGTTGTCGAAGGAAAAGTGAACGAGAAGAATGGAAAAGGCAGGCCTCGTATGAGTCATATAGAACAGGTCGTAAAGGACGTGAAAGAGAAGAACTTCGTTAATATGAAGAGGTTGGCCAATGGAAGAATTAAGTGGAGGACTACGTCAAACCAATCCTAGGATTGTTGACCCATGATGATGATGAATCAGCTTCAGCCGGGTTTGGAACCCTGGCTATCGGGATGGAAAGCCAATATAGTAGGTACCACACCAATTTGATCCCGCAGCGTAAGGAATCTACTACGATTTCGCGGATGTAAGTGATTGAGCTACGTGTAGGTATATAAGAGGTTAACTATACGAGGCCGAAAAACTAATATTACTGCTTGTTTCTGGATTTCATTTTTGTCTTTTTATCCATTTTTAACTATGTACTTTTAACAGCAAGCGAGTAGTATTATAAGATTCCAGCCAAAATTTAGTCTTTAGTTTACTTCTTTGTGACTCCGTCGTTACAATTTTTTTCAAAAATGCCACGGCCACTTATTTAAGGAGCATCGCATTAATCTGTGGCGGGAATAAACAAAGTCTCTCCACCACAGATTTCGCTTTGCAGAGTCTCGAAACCCTTTGCGTGGGTGAAATGAGTGGAAGCGAATAGAAAACTCCGAAACTGAGCTGCTTATCTCGAAAACCATGAATTTCCGCCGAGGAAATTGCATTTATTAAAATAAAAAACAGTGGCCCGTAATGCTCAGTGAGTCTCTGATGGAGTGAATTGGCCGGAAAGGAGGCCGGCGGAGCAGACAAGCGGATAGTGGCTTTGAGCTCATCACCGCACGTGAGGAGGAGCAGATCATTAACCCAAGCGGACCTCTCGCGGTTAAACTCCTCCGGATGTAAAGGCTTCTTCAAATGCTCTCCGACGGTGGAAAACTATCCCGTGATTCTTTTTCGGGGGATGGGTACGAGTGAAGGAAGAAAAATGGCTCAGTTTTTCCAACCAAAGGGGGGTGAAGATTTGATTCTCAATTTTCGAACCCGGCAGTACACCACCAGTACCACTGGCCACGATGCGCAACCTCGCTGTGCTTGCCCAAGGTGGAATTCTCTTATTATGAAGGCAAACAGCGTGTGAAATTCACATATCATAGTCGGGAGGGAAATTCATTTCCCCGCACCCGCCGTTGTTTCCCTGAAAGATCAAATACCATACGGAAGGTTCCGGCATTTTGATTAGAATTTGAGCATAAATATTACATGAAAGAATCAAGTTTCCAGAAAAATAAAACGCCAAATTCAATAGAATATTATTAAACTTGAAGAAAAATGAGAAAAATGTTGCAACGATCCATACACATTGCAACGACAACACAACCATATCTCATGCTACTTTTTTATCAAAGCAAATTGTGAGTTTTACTTGGATTCTTGCAAAATAAAATAATTCCACTGTTGGTACTTCGCAGAGTAATTTATCATTACCACAACGCGAATTATTCATAGTCAATGCTTTTCTGCTCTTGTTCTTGAGCAGTAGCTGATCGCTTTCTGGTATGTCATCACAAACTTCGATTACAGGACGGAGAGATTCTCAGTATCCTCCTGGATATTTATCGGTGTTGATTGTCCGGTGGTATACTTGAGTTTGCACAAAAACCTTTCCAAGATCTTCCGGAATGCCTTTCCGTTGCTTCTTGATCATCTTTTACTCGTTAAAAATATTTATGTTGCTTCATTCAAATAATTCAAGAAAAAAATTAACGTAACCTTCTGTTGAAACTTTTAAAAACTGAATTCTCTAGCAAATTTGAGCAATCTCATGTATTTTTGCAACAAATAATGATCATTGGTTTTAATTCAATAATATTGCATGATATTCTTTGGTTATGGTACATTCTTCAAAGTGTAACAAAATATTTTCCCTTCACCGAATCTTTGGTCACAAGTGATTTAATTTATGAATAACGTTTAAAGTAGTAAACTTCCACTTCTTCTGTCATTTCCGATTTCTTTAAAATATCAATTTTAGCTTAGTCACTACGAATGCTGGTTTGATTAACAGCATTTCATTGCTAATAAACTGTGGCTGTTGAGAAGCTCTCTGTGCTAATATCTCTACACAATTATCCCAAAATCAATTCGGATCTTTCACAGCTCTCTCTTTCTCTTTGATTTGTTTACGAGTAAAAAAGTATATTTGAATGTTGAAGTAGTAGAGTGAAGCAGCACCAAACAGCATCCAAACCAAGCCAATGAAAAAATTGATTCGTCATGATTTCCTTTTCTTCAAATCACTTCAATAATCACCATAATATGATCCGAAACATTCTAGTTTACCCCGTTTAATATATTGTTTTGATTGTTGCCCAAAGGTAAAGATGTCCGTTGACCGTTTCCCACCTAGACCACAAGTACCTACACCAAAATTACGTGTGGCATCACTGTGGTACTGATACGTGGCCTTACTCCATGGGCTACTTTCAATTCTATAGCCACATAACTGTGTGGTGTGTAAACTATGAGGAACGAGACATTTGAGAATTGGTCATACTAATAATGAGCTTTGTTTATATTCTTGAAAATGCATCCATCGTGAAAGGTTATAAAATACATGTGTAGTAAAAATCTCATGCGTAGAAAACAAGTACGGATGTTTGCTTACAAATGGAACAAAAGAATGATTATGTGTAGAGAAAAAATACTATTTTCATCATATGAAATTGCAGGGCTCACTATTACAAACGCACGAAAATGTTAAATAATAGATTGAAAACGTTCCTCCTAAATACGTTCAGACGAAGAGTTTTTTGGATTTTTATGTTTCAGGATACAATCGCTTCATGGAATTTAGATTTAGGATCGCACTGTTTGAAAATAAAACAGAATGTTCTTTCAATAGAAGAAGAAACAACCTTTATAAGAAACGCCAATATTAAATCACAATAATTCTAGTCCAAATTTACCCCATTTAACAAATACGTATCCTCATAATTTTCCCCAGTAGTAAAAATCCCTGTACGAAGGTATTTTTTTTAAGAATAAATGAAAGTTGACATTGCCTACTGGCTAGCTTGCTAAAACCTAAAAATGTTGACTGTATGGGACATTTTGACCCAATATTAGCGTTAAGACGGTTAAAACTAAGATTCAATGAAGTCACTAGGGAAGAACATTCAATTTAATGAATTATAAATCTTGTCACGATCACGATATTAAGTTATCTTTCATTCTTATGTTTACCCAAAATTAATCGGCACACTTCTCATGGTAAATACAAAATTGTACCCCAGAATTTCCGATTTTGAATTCTCCGTTAATATTTTTCGAATCATATTACTACTATATTAACACCAATTTTTTTCTCTTTGCGCTAACACTTTTAGTGTTTTACGTTGAAAGAATTTCCGATATCTTATAAGTTATTGGTCAGATTCTCATCCTCTGCCGCTTGAATCTGACACTGGTGACATTTCCACTCTCAAACTGCATCACACAATAGTCAGTATAGCAAAGGGATAGGTAGGTGAAATATTGTAATCTCTTGTGCATGATGCATATATTTACAACCAATCCCTTTATTACTATATAGATGCTAACCATCTAGCTCTATGTGACCCTATTATGTAGCATGTTTCCATGAAGTACCCTAGTAAATTTCTGCATGAATTTAATATCTAACATGTTTCCATGAGGCATTGTAGCTCATAGTTACATGTAAGTGGTGCATGTTTGGTGATCTTCACCCCCTGCCCCACACATTCGTGGTGGCATTCAGGGTATCACGTAGATGTATATGTAAACTACATCAGCAGGGTGGACATAAGAGGCAAATTAAGAATAATTAACTGTCGGACCGAACAATTCAAAAATTCATTTTTTCTACATACAATACAGACAACAACGCAAACGAAGTATAATTTTTTCAAACACATTGCCAGCCATACTTCATTATTAATCAATATTCCTCATTTTATTCAGCTAAATGTCGTCTTCACGACTAGTGTCCTTTCACCCCCTACCTCACACCCATTCAGCAGCTCTCGGGATCAATTATAGATGTAGTTGATGCACACGTATTAAGGTCTCTGGGAGGAGGTTGTGTTTCATACACAGTCTCCGTGCCCATTTGGCAAATTAGTTTTCAGTAAACTGGGCAGTGTAATCACAAACCATGATTATCTACTCGTCGATAGTTCATGTCCGGCGTGGTGTTACCCCTTGCCGGTAATATGTAGATAAATTTGTGTGAGTGTATGTGTGGGTGTGTATATATATATATATATATATATATATATATATATATATATATATATATATATATATACCTACATACACATATATTTATTTATATATATGCTAGCAACTAATCTTGCCATCTTCGCCACCACGTTTCATCCGGGTGTAGATTTTGCAATAAAAATTATCTTTTAGTTAGCCCAATCTATTGTTTTATCTTCCCCCTTAACTTCCTCACCTATCCCGAGACCTCCCGTGCTTTCCTTCCGTCGTCCTCCCAATTTCCAAAACAGCCTTTGGATTCGTGATACGCAACTATCATCATCAGTTTGTGCCGCCGATCTCCAACCAATTGGCTCACATCCTTGCAACAAACCCCTATGCCTCACGTGCCCCATTAACTCCCATTCCTATTTCTTTATCAGCCCGGTGACGAACGTCACATACCAAATACATTCTCGAGGAACCTGCTCCTCGAGTAATATAATAAATGAGATTTCCTGTAATTATTCCCGGGCCTTTTATATAGGACTTGGGAGAAGCCACAATCGTGAAAAATAAACAATGTTCACAGGTGTGAAAAATAAACACAGAAAATGAACACTCACACGTATTGTTGGATGCGAATGCTGGTATTGACAGGGAATATTTTAATGAAATTCTATTCCCTAGCTGATTACCGTATGGGAAGTTCTTCATTTTCAGTGCGTCGCTCGTTATATGATATGCTAAACTCAGAATCTTTGTCCATTTTCTCTTGGAGTAGGAAAATTCCGATACAGGGTATGTTTAAAAAATTAATGCTAACAATATCCACACACCCATGCATTCATAATAGTGCTAATGATCTTAGCTGTCTTTGGACTCCCCAGAATAATTGATATTCGAGTATCCCATGCTTTCCTCCGCAGCGTTAATCATTAATTCCCGGAAGGTACGTTGTATTTTCCGCACTTATTTTCATTTATATTTCATCTTATGCAAAAGCCATTCATGCGGCACTAGTGGATGTGTTTCTGGTTCCAAAACCTGCACAATACTAATCAAAGCTCCCTCAAGCATCGCCTTTCACTCTGCCAACAAAACATTTTTACGTTTGGCGCACCATCAGTGAATCCTTTCAATATTTCCCTCACATCTGCCGGGGACTTTCCACTCAACTCCCATGCTTCCAATGTATCGACCTTATCTACCCCGTCACTCGCGCGCTGCGCTCTTTCCAATGGACAAATGAAACGGTCACATTCCTCGTCAAAGTTTTCCGCGCCGCGGCGCGCCGGAGGCAGACAGCCAGCGCCGCCGTCGACCTTGGAAGTTCTGTGGCAGTTTTTTCGGGACGGAAACCGCTCTCCTTGCAGCAAACATCTCGTCGCACTTTCCATGCAATGGCCTATCAGAGCGCGCGGACGGCAGCGCTAGTGGAGGCTCGTGGAACTTCGAGTTAGTGAAGAGAGGCGAGCTCTACCGCCATCACCGAAGGTGGGAACCTGGAGCGTGCAATTGAGACAGTGACGGAGCATTGTTGCTAACCGAGATGTCATGGTGTCGGGAGGCGATAGAGACGTTTATTGAAGAATGGGAAAAGCTGCCTCCCCTCTATGATACCAAGCATAAGATGTATTATAGCAAAGTGGCACGTTCGGCCGCGTTGGAGAAGATTGCTAGAGCAGTCAGCCGTTCCCGGCCAAGAACGTCGGCCATTGACTGCAAATCTAAATTGAACACGCTCAGGACGCAGTTCGTTGCCGAGTTCCACAAGATTGAGAAATCGAAAATGACTGCATCTTCGGTGGATGAGGTACGATCTCGGTTTGATAGTGTCACCATAGCACTTGTTGCTTGATGATGAATGAGTGGAATTTTCTCTACAATGGAAAGAGATTCGTTAATGGGTGTTTCTTCTTGCAGGTATACGTCCCGAGCTGGTGGCCGTATCAGAGGCTATTCTTTTTGCAGCCACATATCCAGCCCAGGAAATCCACAGCGACGAGTCATTCAGAAACAGATGGTGTAGCATCCCCGATATCTGTGAGTAATTGAAACTTATCCCTATAAAAATCCTTTTTTATCGAAAGATTCTCTATTCTAGACCAGTACCTTCAACCGCGTTTAAATAAGAGGTGCCACTTCAAGGGCACGACTATTTTTTTGGAAATTAAATCTGTTATTGAGGCTCCACCGAATTATGAAGTAAAATTCATTTCTGTGAAAATTTCAGGACACATAATTTTTTGGCCCTCCTGTAGATTGGAAATAAAATAATGAGATCTTCCCATCATATATTTAAGAACAAAGGTGTTGAAAATCAGATATTTTATACCTGGTTACACGGCAGAGTATGTCTCTTGCAGTAAACTTTGCAGATTAATAATGTAAAGAGAAATGTCGTTTTGACGAAAAACTAATACAAGATGCTCAATTTTATGTATAATTTAGTATTGTGAAAAGTGCTCGCCTTACCACGCTCATTTAATTGATATTAATAAATGTTTGCTCGAAAAAAGTAGAAAATCCTTCATCTACATCTACATAATACCCTGCAAGCCACCATAAAGGTGTGTGGCAGGGGGTGAATTCTCACCAAACATACACTACATGTCATGCATAAAAAAGGATTAGTATTTATATACTGTTCTAAACTACACTATTTAAAAAAAGATAACAATAGCAAAGCAAACATGCTGTTAGTTGGGTTAGCTTCAAGTCCTTATACCAACATGCAGCTACCAATGTTATCCATTGCTACACTCGTACTGGACATATTTACCGTTATTCATATCCCTAATTGTACGAAGAAAAAAGGATGTTTTGAATCTGTCAGTTCGGCAATCAATTTCTATAATTTTGTGATTATGGTCCAGTCTACCATAGTAAGTTGGGGTTCGCAAAATATTTTTAACATCATCACTGAAATTATGGTCTTGGAATTTATTTGAGAGCTTAAGTCTAAATTTCAACTTGCGATCTGACAATCATTCCCAATTTAATTCATTTAATAGACTGGTTACGCTAATAAGGTTATCGTACCGCCCCTTTACAAATCTTGCCGATCTTTGCTGCACACGTTCAAGTTCATTATTTAGACCGATTTCGTCGGGATCCCATACACTGGCAGCATATTCCAAATGAGGTCTTACAAGGGAAAAGTAGCTGATTTCTCGTACATGATCGTCACATTTACCCAGTACTCTTTTGACGAATCCCAGTTTACGATCCGCATGACCCATTATTTCACGTATGTGTTTAGCCCAGGAAAGATCATGTGTCAGTCTTATTCCAAGATATTTAATGGGTTCCACGTTTGTTAATTCATTATTACTTATTTTGTAAGTGCTAGGAGGAGAGCTATTCTTTTTCCAAAAATTCTTTACAAGACATTTTTTTAAAGTTTAATTCTAACTGCCATGTTTCACACCAATTTTCAGTTGCTTGTAGGTCATCATTTAAATATTCTTTATCGTTTGGGCATAGAATTTCCTTGTACACTACTGGGTCATCGGCAAATAGACGAGGCAAATGAAATAGTTAAATGACAGTGGCGCTAAGTATGTTGTTATCAATGGCAACGGTACTTGTGACGGAACGTGCTTACAAGCCTATTTACTAACTTAATTTAGGAATATACCTTACCAAGGTCCTTCTTGTATTTTTTATGTAATTTAAATATTTCATTGGTTATTTACATGGTGTAATTAATACCAACGCTTCCAAATGATAGCAGCGTCATTGTTGCCAAACAATTTTCAAAAATATGAATAATAATAAAATTCAAAACAAAGAGTTGTGTCTGCAAGGGAAAAGTTTAAAACTAAGTAAGAAAATATTTAATCTATTCAGAATACGTATTAGCGGGGTTGAGAATGTATTCTCACTTTATAAATTAAACGTGGCAACAAAACGTCAGTCATGTTTCGAAGTCAAAATGAGTTAAAAGAGCATGTAAAAAATAGAATGCAACTACAACACGCTATATAATAGCAAGCTCAATAAATTGCTGTGTATGCGTTATCACCCTATAGATGATTTTGTATATAGGTGTTGTTCTGGATCGGTATGTATTCATTAAATAACTTAGCTCTTTTACGCGAGTTTGAATCGCGGAGTCCTGGTGGAACCTCCTTAAGCACGTTTAAGGCATTTTAAGTAGCAAGAAGTTAATATAATTATCGCTAATGGCCCAAAATTGTGCTATTTTTCACTGCTTCAGCCAAGTTTGAAAGTTTATTGGCGTGCAGTAAAAAAGGTAAATATAATTAACGAATAATCTTCACCAGACCAACGTTCAAAATAATAAACCTTTCGGCATGCCACTTATATTTCATGTTTCATTCTATGTAATTCGGGTAATAGCCACTGTTTATAGGTTTTAACTCATGTCTCTCTTACATGTTCCGCTCAAAGAAAGTGACAATTTGCTTACATCAGAGGTGAAACTACTATTATTCCCCATTTCCGCAACCTTCGTACCGACCATGTTTGGTCCGCGTTCTCACTACCGTTATAACTCATGAGCTGCCCTCCTAGTTAATA
This sequence comes from Platycnemis pennipes, assembly GCA_933228895.1. Lineage (NCBI taxonomy): Eukaryota > Metazoa > Arthropoda > Insecta > Odonata > Platycnemididae > Platycnemis > Platycnemis pennipes. Next base: position 56,233,771 of record OW121846.1, read on the forward strand.
CTGAACAAGTAGCAACCTACTGAGTTTAGCTTTGTAACGCAAGCCGAGCTCACGGTTTATTTTATGATTGTGCATTTTTAAATACTATCAGACACAATTTCACAATTCTTTATTGATAAAAAGCCTTTACTAGTGAATTTATGTAGCTGTCGGATATTGTGATTCGCTTTTTCCCATTTTCCGCCACGCAGCGATGACCATCGTAAATTGGCAGCGTTAAGAACTAGAGGTTACGATGTTACATATGACAGCTACCACGGCGTTTCAGGTTACGGTAGTATCTACGCCGGTAATTATGTTATTAGTGGAAACGGGGTATTGTACTCCACAGCCACTACTAACATAAGAAGCATCGTATATAAGCTTTGTACGCCATAAATTACTAAGAATGAATCTTCACCAAACGAGCACTACACCTGCAGCTCAGACCCAGTGTTTTTAGACATGTATTTTGAGTATGCTTCTAGATCTCATCCGCTTCGAATCTTTGGGTCCATCTCCTTATTTTCTTCAGACTTAATCATTTTTCGTTGCAGGTAAGCGAAGTTTTCGTTGTCGACGTAAAAAAAGAAGTAGAGCTCTCAGATGAAGCAGATGATGTTGGAATACCGTGCTCCAGAGGTTCGTCGTCTACTTTTGTGCCTTCTCCACTGGCCAGTCCACAGGAGAGTGACCCTTTGAAGGAGAAAACGCTGCCACTGACTCGTGAGCCGTCTTCCCCTACTACAGGATCTCAGATGGAGAGCACGCTACAAAGCCTCAGACTTCAGTCTAGCACGGCTACTACGGCAGTTGGCTGTACTCCAGCCCCTCCTTCCCTGAGGAACTCAGCTGAAAGTTTCCTCGCCTCACACCAGCCGCAAGACGTGGAAGAAAAAGTAATATCGCAGTTCTTGGCAAGTGGCTGGGCCGGGATACAGTCCAGGGAAATTAAAATGCATCTGAAACACGAGTGGATGAGAGCTTTGATGGATGCCGAAGCCAAAGATCTAGCCAGTAGATCATCCCATTAATAGTTTTCTAATTTTTATTTTTCATCGAAGTTTTATAATGTAATTTTGTACACATGTACGTATAAGAAGGGAAATACAACCATGTTTACAGAAAAAAATTGTGATGGTCATAGTACTTGCAACTCGATATATTCCATCCATTTCCTGCGTGCTTGTTTATGTACATACGAGATGAGAAAGAATGGAAATAAACTTTGACTGCAAGTGTACAGATAGTTCAATGATTTTTTTTCTGTTGTTCCAGTGCTCTGATACCCATGTAAAAGCCTAGAAAAAGTTCACCTAGGATTTGAAGGAAGTCAATTTTTTCACCTCAGCGCCACAACAGAATTTATTAGTAACGTCCGCATATGAAATTTGAATACTTAATATGTTTTGGCTTTTATAAGGTAAATAAATAATTCCGGAACCAGATGATGTCCCATGATATGTGCGTCTTGACAGAGTTTTGAGTAAATAATTAATACTCGCATGGATGACCTACTGAGTGGCACTCATACGATTAAAATCCTAAAAATAGATTCGTACTGCTCATCGGTCACGAATGAATAATGAATTTGGAAAAAAAGGTCTGCGTAGTTGTCATTTTTTGCGGATGGTTCCCTTATTCATATTGCATGCGCTTTGCCGCAACAGGACGATACCTATACAGTTTCGTCTATTATACATTTCCGTCTTGGACGGAACATATGATCGTGTTATCCGCTGTCCTAACGCACACCCTACCTATAGAATTGTAAATGAGTCTCCAAGTTTAACAATTCACCACTTCCTATGCCCAGATGCTCATCTCTGATTTCACCATCATTATCTCATGAATAATGCTACCTCGGATGCATCCTTCTAACTGGGGCGCAACGACATTTTATACCATTCCATGGAGTGGTACGACTCTGCCAGAAAGAAACAAAAAAAATTCCCTCCATAGCCGAAAATGAAACCTATGCCTAAACTAAATCGTTAGGAAAGGGATAGGTAGGGGAAATATTTTCGAGTATTCTGTAGTGCATGATGCATGTCTTACCCCTTAAATACTGTAGACACTAACAATCAAGTTGCATGAGACAATATAGTTGCTAGTTTGCATGTTAGTAGTGCATGCCTGGTGATCTTCACCCCCTGCCACACACCCTCGCGGTGGCTTGCAGGGTATCGTATAGATGTAGATAGATGTAGATGTAGATATCGGTGTTCCGTTAGCCATATGAAACAGAAATCCCTATCCCTTGTTGAAAGTAAATATCTTTGATGCACCCGACCCACTGCAACGACGCGGATGACTTACGAGGAGATGAAAAAGACTTAACTATTTTCATGCCTACAATATACATTACACGTCATGACGTAACGTGACGATAAAAATATTTTGCGAACTCCAATTTATGTACTATGATAGACTGGACCATAATAATAAAATTAGACAAACTGTTTTGCGAACTGACTGATTCTAAATGTCCTTCTCCCCACTTGAGGAATGAGCTGCCCTCTGATATTCGTGGAGCCTCATCAATTGCAATATTCAAACGTTTACTTTTCAGTTATTTAATTGAGAGAGATTACACCAGTAAATTTCTAATGTTTAGCAATGTATTCCCGTTTTTTTGTATCTAATATAATATTACGTAACAAAGTTATTGCCATGGGTTGGCCCTGACAATACGTATGCACTACCTTCAATATCACAATGATTTGCTTGCAATTATATGGTATTACCAGTTTGACGTTTATTTATATCAACCTATCTACAAGTTGAAGAAGGTAAATTACAACTATGGGTCGTCATTAACTAGAACAGGGCGAACAATTTCTAAAATTAGCAGTATTCTTCATGAAAGCGGATGTAGAATAAGGGACAAAAAACGTAGGTGAAAGACACACTGGCAGGAGAGATGGCTAACCATGTATCTGCATGTGACCCATATTATTAGCATGCTTCCATATAGTACCCTAGTTGCTTGAAATTAGTGCACGTTTTGGTGATCTTCACCCCCTGCCACACACCCTCGCGATGGCTTGCTGGATATCGCGTGAATGTAGATGAAGTTTATAGGCGACAACCGCAGCCAGGCTGGGTTGTACCCTCTTGGCAACTCTAATGAAGTGGAGTGGAATCCCACCCCTGGTATTGTTACCCCAGCATTAAGCTTATGTTAGCAGTACGACATAAATTTTGCAGTTGAAGACCCTAAAAACTTGTTAAACTGACGCTAGAAGAGACTGCATTAATGTCTCCTAAGTGTAGCCTTACGAAGAAAAGATGCCAATATGTGTCGTCCTCATTGACCCAAGAAATCCAATCCCTTGAATTCCTTCATCTACATCTACATAATACCCTGCAAGCCACCATAAAGTTGTGTGAAAGGGGGTGAATTCACACCAAATATGCATTACATAACATGCATAAAAAAGGATTAGTAATAATATACTAGTGTGAACTTAAATTTTAAAAAAAGATAAAAATAGGAAAGCAAGCATACTAAAACTTACTGTTATTTTCGTTATCTTAAAGTCCTTTGCCAACATGAAACTACCTATTCTATCCAATGATATACTCGTTTGCTATTGGATACATTTACGGCTATTCATATCCCTAATTGTACGAGGGAAAAGGACATTTTGAAACCGTCGCAATGGCAATCTATTTCTCTATTTTTTTGATTATGGCCCAGTCAACCACAGATGTTGGAGACAAAATATATTTAACGCCATCAGCGAAAATATTATCTTGGAACTTATGTAAGAGATGAAGTCTAAATTTCAACATACGAGCCTACAAAGATTCCCGTTTTAATTCATTTAAGAGGCTAGTCACGCTAAAATAGTTATCGTACCGTCCCTTTACAAATCTTGCCGATCTTCGCTGCAAACGTTCAAGTTCATTCATCTACATCTACGCGATACCCAGAAAGCCACCGCGAGGGCGTGTGGCAGGGGGTGAAGTTCACCAAACATGACGTATTGCCATGCAAATAAGGTACTACTTGGAAACATGCTAATAAAAGGATCACATGCATCTACATGGTTAATATCTACATAGTAATAAAGGGATTGGTTTTTAATACATGCATCATGCACTACACACGACTCTACCATATTTCGCCGACCTATGCCTTTGCTCTGCTGCCTAATGTGTTCTCTAATGGTACGTGGGAAAATGGCATTTTTAATCTATCAGTACGACAATCTATCTCTCTAATATTATGTATCTGATTGAATCTAGAATAATATCCTGGTGTTTTAATGTAGACCTAAAATCTTCAGTAAAGAAATCCTTTTTAAATTTCTGTAATAGATTTAATAAGTAATTTAATGTACGATCTGATAATGATTCCCAACCTAATTCTTGTATTAATTCTGATACACTACTAAACTTATCGTAACACCTTTTAACAAAACCTAGCTGCTCTACGCTACACACAGTCTAGCTCTTTGATCAAACCCAATTTTAGGCCCATTTCATATGGATCCCATGTACTGGTAGCGTATTCCAACTGAGGTCTAACAAGGGAAAAGTAGCTAAGAAGACGGTGAAGAATCTTTCTTCGAAACGCCGTATGAAAAGAATTAGACCCTTCTAAAGAACCGAGACAAATTTTTCCCAAAGATGCGAAGGGGGCAACATATCATACTCATCATGACAATGAGTCAAGGGTTTTTAAGATGCGTGCGTGCAGGAAGATGGAGTGATCTGAACGAAAGCATCTACATCTACACGATACCCTGCAAGTCACCGCGAGGGTGTGTGGCAGGGGGTGATGATCACCAAGCATGCACTACTAACATGCAAACAAGCAACTAAAGTGTCTCATACAACTAGATTGTTAGTATCTATAGTATTTGAGGGGTTAATACATTTATCATGCACTACAGAATACTCTAACATATTTCCCCTACCTATCCCTTTGCTATTCTGCCTATTCTGTTCTCTTATAGTACGGGGGAAAAATGCCATTTTGAATCTATTGGTACGACAATCTATCTCTCTAATCTTATTTGTCTGGTCGATTCTAGCATAATACGCTGGTTTTTTTTAATATGTGCCTAACATCTTCAGTAAAACTATGCGATTGAAATTTCTCTAATAGATTTAATCTGTACTTTAACCTACGCTCTGATAATGATTCCCACCCTAATTCTTTTATTAATTCTGAAACGCTACTCAACCTATCGTAACACCTTTTAAGGAACCTAGCTGCTCTACGCTGCACACTCTCTAGTTCTCTGATGAAATCTAATTCATTAGGATCCCATACACTGGCTGCATACTCAAGGTGGGGCCTAACTAGTGAAAAGTAGTAGAGAAAAGGAGGAGAAATCAGCTACTTTTCCCTTGTTAGACCTTATTCGGAATATGCTGCCAGTGTTGGGATCCCTACGAAATCAGTCTAAATAATGAACTTGAACGTATGCAGCGAACATCGGCAATATTTCTAAAGGGACGTTACGATAACCTTATTAGCGTAACCAGTCTATGAAATGAATTAAATTGGGAATCATTGTCAGATATCAGGTTGAAATGTAGACTTAATCTCTTGAACAAATTCGAAGACCATAATTTCAGTGATGATGTTAAAAATATATTGCGAACCCCAACTTACTATGGTAGACTGGACCATAGTCACAGAATTATAGAAATTGATTGCCGAACTGACAGATTCAAAATGTCCTTTTTTCCTCGTACAATTAGGGATGTGAATGACGTTAAGTATATCCAGCACGAGTGTAGCAATGGATAACATCGGTAGTTGCATGTTGGTATAAAGACTTGAAGCTTACCCAACTAACAGCATGTTTTTGCATGTTTGCTTTGCTGTTTTTATCTTTTTTTAAGTGGTGTAGTTTTGAACAGTATGGTAATACCAATCCTTTTTTATTCATGATAAGTAGTGCATGTTTGGTGAGAATTCACCCCCTGCCACACACCTTTATGGTGGCCTGCAGGGTATTAGGTAGATGTAGATGAGGACAAACAGGTGAGAGCTGGGCGTGGAGGGAAGGAAGTCAAACCGAATTCGACCAAGAAGACGGAATCTTTCCGCCGAGCATTCCCTGCAGTAAGCTCCGATTTTTTCGTTTAACCCGATCAGTATTCGGGATCTCGGATGCAAGGAGAAGGAGAGTGTCTCACTCACACAGTGGAGATACGGAGGGGATGAGCCCGTCGCCCGGATGGTTGATGGGCGAGTCTCGGAGGGGCGGGTGAGGGCCAAGGCGAAAGGGGGGATAGCTGGCATTTTCGGGGGAGGAAGGAAAGAGGGGGATAAGGCTAGCGGGGTGCGGAGGGGCGGGGCGAGGCTAAAGAAAAGGGAAAGGAAGGGGGCGGGAGGACTGAAGGGTGCGATGATCTCGGGCGGATTTTCACTCTCGCGCATTGCTGCTGGAGATAGTTCCGAGTCCGGGCCGCACCGAAAGAGGCGCTTCCCAATGAGAGAGGGGCGTTGTGTTGGCGCTGATGGCGGGAGGGAAACGCGGTGTCGTCAAGTGCCTACTCCGAATGATACTTGCCATGGGGTCACGCGGTTCAACGCACGATCCGACGGAAGAAGTGCTAAACACTGATGAGCTCGCACATAGTATCCGATGAGTGGCGATAAGAAAATCACAACCAATGCCTGGATTCGAAACCGAGCCCTGGAATGGGAAGGCAATATACTGACAACCACGCTCAACTGATCCTGAGTTTACAGAGAATTGTTCAGGTTGGGCATGGAGGGTAAGAATAAGGGGTAAAAGTAAGAATATATATTGACTGACGAGGGATGCCATAGCAAACTACAATTTTATCCACTGTTCCTGAATAATGCCAAATCGTTGCGGTAAAGAGAGGGTCGGATTTAGTGAGAGTGGTTCATTTAGATGTCAGGTTCAATAGCCAATCCAGAGGTTGGTGCTGGTGTTCTGACAGACGAGGGGTCCTGTGCAGTTGATTGGATGGATGACGTAAACGGTGTTCACTTCACCGAATGCGGGTTGCAGGGCTCAGTAACCATGTGAGTGAGGTCCCAGGATAACAAAGGACGTGTGTCCGAATCACGTCTAATATATTGGCGCTTCGTTATTTTAGGCTTGGTTAGGAGGATACGGTAAAACTCTAGCGGTAGGGAAAACTATACACCTAATTCTCATCACAAATCAGTTGTGGATATACTGATACTTGATAAGGGAGTATGATGATATTCGTTACTTCTTCGGGTATAGTATCTTTGATGGCATGCGGTTGGCGGAAATGCTTGGTCCTCAAACCGGTTTACGAAAGATGAATCAATGTTAGGCATTGTCGTCACGTTGGAGAGGTGAGGAGTTTGGTTGGACTGATGAACGGTTCAGGGACAAAGGTACCTATTCGGGACTGGGGTTGGGTTGGTCCTTGGCAACAAGGGGACTGGGTCATACGCGGGTTCGCTGCTGGGTGCGGGTGCCGGGTTAGGGTAACCGGTCGGTCGGTGACTTGCACCCTTGCCTTGTTGATCGCACGGTTCCCTCCGACGTATTCCGCAGGGACAATGGGGGTGGGAGAGAGGGATGGTTGTTGTTGTGCCGTTTCGGGTCAGGGGGAGGGGAGGTTGGTTGTTGTCGCCTTCGGGGTGGTTGAGAGGTGCACGGAGAGGGTGAGGTGGGCACTGCGGCGTTGCCACTTCGTCTCGGGGCGGGGCCTTCCCTGCCGCCCCTGTTCCCAGTGCGGCGGCGGCGGGATGAGTGTTTTCACGTCGGCGGGGGGAAGGGTTCAGGGGGGGGGTGTAGTGGAAGTGGTGGGAGGGGAGGGAAGAGTCGAGGAGGGGGGCTGCTGTTGGGTGAGTCGCCGAAAATCAATATTGCGGCGCAAGCGGTGTTGGAGGGACAGCAGTGGGGAGATGGGGGAAGGAGGGCCCTGTACCACTGGAGGGGTCTGCCCCGAGTGGAGAGGGCCCTAGCCTCACGCCCGCCAATGCCGATTTTCGTAGGGGTCGCCGAATCAGTTGCCAATGGATGGTCCCGATAGTAACACCAGCACAGGCAAATTAGAGTGGCGCATGTTTGGAGATTTTTCGCCTCCTACCAAACACCCAAGTTTATAGCTACAGGGTATTTAGTAAATGTAGAATTCCAACGAAAACGTTAAAATTAGTGAGTTTAAAGCGGCATTATCATTGTTGTGGCTGGTTAGGTAGCTGCTATAAGGGGGAGGCGACTGACGGTCACTTGCGTCATCAAGGATAAGAGAGCATCTGAGAATATTAAGGGAACATAGGGAGCATAGGAAAAATAGAGGGAAACCTGACACAGGCATACGTCAACTCGCTAGGGCAGGTGTCAGGGGGTCAATAGTTTACTGCCCCTATCAAAGGACGGGGAACTGACCTAAAAATTCTCGCCCCTCAATAACCAAGGTGTGATTGATATTCCACTGTGCGTTGGGGTTTAACTGGAATTTATGGGTGCGGAGGGGGAGTCAGAGATCCACTTCGAAAATTATCGTAGTCTCAGCGTGAACCGCACTGTGTTCTAGGGTTCAGCGTCCTATCCGACGGGCGGAGTACTGGACTTCAGATTTTCTCCAAACAGGGTTAAATTAAGAATCGCGATTTTGCGCGAAATTCAGTGCTTCAATACTGGGCCCTAAAATATTACCACTCGTCGATCTCCCACGAGGTACAAAATGGAGTGAGTGTCTGGATCCAATGAAAAGCTTAAAAAAAGGCAACTTGTTGAAACATAAGTTCCATTTTCATAGGCAAATAAAATGTCACGTAGTGAGATGACAACGACAAAACGGCAGTCGTCGGGTTGCGGTCAAGCCGGAAGGGACAGAGAAGGTAATATAAAATTAATTGAGCTATTCAAAAACACGACTAAAACAAAGTTATTACGACTAGCATGTGCGGAAAGAGCATACTGGTACAAATAACTTCGGTTATATGCCTGAATACTCATAGAATACTTAAAAACTAAAAAAAAACTAAATTATTTGAAAAAATCTCCATTATAACTGTAATATCTGCATTTCTCCTGATTGTTACTATAAAATCAAGTCATATTCGCGTCAGTAAGGCTATATAAAATATTTTTATTTTCGGTAGGTCAATATGTCCATCACATCAGTAAGAATAGACCCTACTCCTAAGTTTCTAATTACCAACTCTGTGCATTTTAATGAAGGTGGGAGCTCTGAAATAATATTATAATTTTTAATATTTATACTTGCATTAGCTCAAGGTGCATCAACTGAATAATTATTGACAGCAGTCAACAAACTGAGGCCAGATAAGTTTGAGGACATTGGTATGAGGACAAGATGTCCTAGAAAACACCACTGTTGACCCCGAGAGTCAATCCCTTTGGATACGTATTAAGATTTACCACCGGCCAATATCGATACTGGTCATCAGTTCTATCATTGGCTTGTTGTTTATCTGCTGCTGATTCTTTCACTGGCTATCCTCTTCATATTAACACAATTCTTCTCTCATGCATTATTCACAATTTGCTCCATATAGCTCATACGAGGTCTTCCTCTGCCATTTTCTATTCACTTTTAACATTTACCTCGACGAATGTCCTCATGAGACCAGGACGTCTCAAGGTGTGTTTCATATGATTGTGTCTTCATCTTAGAATTTCCGTCAGAATTATTCATTCTCACACTCAGAACCTCTCTGTTAGTGATTCGGTTTATTCACTTCATCCTCATCATTCACGTGTGACACGTCTTTTCAAATGCTTCCAATCTTGTTTTTCTCAGCATCTGTCATTTTCCCTGCTACACCGCAAATGAGGGTCTTGCCCTCATACGCGCATTGCAGAAAATGCCGTACCTCCTCCCGCATCTTCAAAGTATGACGATCATTATGCAGCCTTGGAAGAAAGAAGGCCAATGCTTAGAAAGTACTTACGCCGTTGAGATAATGGCCTGAGATCAGCGAATCATCCTTTTGATGTAAATTTATCTTCATTCAGTCAGAAATTATATTCTTCTCATTAGAGTTTACCGAATACTTCATCTCATATACTGTCCGCAACATGCCAGTACCAGTCATCTGGTTTAATGTGATTTAGCCATCACTGAAGACATGTCATGGGGGAAATACATCAGGGAAACAACTAGTGTAGCAAACCGTTGATTAGGATTCGTAAAAAGGGTTCTAGGCAAATGCGTTGAGATTATACGAGATAGAAGCTATTTTACACTTGTCAGACCTCAATTAGAATATGCCGCTTGTGTATGGGATCCGAACCAGGAAAGTACGATAAAGGAGTTGAACCTGTGCAAAGGAGATCAGCTAGATTTGTTAAAGACCGTTATGATAATTGTATTAGCGTTACGAGTTTAATAGAAGAACTAGGATGGAATGACTATCAGAAATCAGGTTAAAATTTAGGTTAAACCTATTAAGTAAATTCGAAACCGTTTTTTTCACAGATGACATTAGATATATATAAGAACCCCTGCGTGGTATGCTAAGTTTGATCAGATTAACAAGATTAGAGAGTAAGATTGTCGTACCGATAGATTTGAAATGTCATTTTTCCCGCGTACCATAAGAGAGCACAATAGGCAGTGTAGCAAAGGGACAGGTAGGTGAAATATTGTCAGAGAAATCTGTAGAAAATTTCACCCCCTGCCACACGTCCTCGCGGTGGCTTTCTGGGTATCGCGTAGATGTATATGAATGAACTTGAACGTGTGAAGCGAAGATCGGCAAGATTTGTAAATGAACGGTACGATAACTATATTAGCGTATCTAGCCTCTTAAATGAATTAAAACGGGAATCTTTGTAGGCTCGCAGGTTGAAATTTAGACTTAATCTCTTACAAATGTTCCAAGATAATATTTTCGCAGATGGCGTTAAAAATGGTGTAACCAGTAATCCTTTCATATTACGTAGATATAATTATCTAGCTGCATGTGACCCTATTATCTAGCATGTCTCCTAGTATGCGTGTCAATAGAGCATTTAATGTCAATAGCACATGTTTGGTGATCCTCACCCCCTGCCACATACTCTCGTGGTGGCTCGCAAGGTATTACGTAGATGTAGATGTAGTAATTTCAGGTATTACTTACTCTTTGGCGATCAGTATGATGTGAAAAGAGCATTCCCGAAGAGTTGGGGTTCAAAAACGACTAATTGCTTTCGTAAAATGACAAATATTAATGAACAAATCTGGTGCACACACATGCACGAGCTTAATCGCTGGTGAACAACTGCCATCGTAAAAAAAACATAAATCCTTGACAGTCAAAAGAATAACTGACCCACTAAAATAGTAATATTTAATCATAAAAACTATTGAAGACTTTTTGTGATGTAGTAGGGAAAAAAACTGGATTTTTCGAAACGAGGAAATTTATATTGTAAATTATAAAATGTATTTATAATTTTCGAGAAATATATGAGTGAGAAATTCATAGCCTAAGTAATTTTAATAGAGGAATTCTCGATCATAATTTCCCCGCCTTATTGTGACACAATTACTCCTTCAATGAACTAAATGAAATTACCAAATTTTGCCACTTAATGTACACTTGAGGGCGATTACAATCTCGGGATGAATAACTTGCAGATTGCAGTTGAAATGAAATGAATATAATAAACTTAATCGATTATGAACACGGCATAGTCACCAGCCAACCCCATTGTAATTGTGGAGCAATATTGCGATCGCCAACCGGGTAAAATGGAAATAAGCGGGGGGACATCTAGTGATTATATCTCGTTTTTTATTTCCAAAAAATATTATTGTTGCATGTGAATCATCATTACGTGTACGCAGCGTTTTGCGACGTGTGCAGCATCAAAATCGAAATGAAAATTTTCACGAGTAAGGGATTTCAAGAACTCATGTCTAAACCCAGGGAGGCTCTTGTTTTTGTTTTTAGTTGATCAATTTATCCTGAAAGGTTCTACGTTCCATAGTGAACAATACAATTTTAGCGTCGCTCGTGCATGATTACCAACTGCACGGAAAAGTCTTGCTTGCACGTGTATGGGCTCGGAACGTTGAGTCAATTTGTATTTGATAAATAATATTAGAGAGAGATTATCGAACTGATAGATTCAAAATGTCATTTTTCCCCCGTACTATAAGAGAACAGAATAGGCAGCATAGCAAAGGGATAGGAAGGGAATATATTTTAGGGTAGTCTGTAGTGCATGATGCATGTATTAACCCCTTAAATACTATAGATACTAACAATCTAGTTGTCGGTGACCCTATAGTAGCTTCTTTGCATGTCTATAGTGCTTGGCGATCTTCACGCCCTGCCACACACCCTTGCGGTGGCTTGCAGGGTATCACGTAGTTGTAGATTTAAGTTGAGATAACGTAGTTTCGTTACCTTTAAAACCTGCCAATTTCTTTTATCCCTCTAATTTTTATATTATCAATGATATGTTAACGATATGTTTCTATTGAAGCGTTCACGCTTCGTTGATTAAATTAATGTTGAAAGCGGCGTTCTTCATGTACGCCACTGGTCCTCAACTCCAGCATCAATCATTTTCAAATTATCGTATTAGGGTAGGGAATTCAATAACATTCATTAATTAACTTTGCTTCATCAACATTAATCTCACAATTTATTCACTCATACTGCCGACTGATCATCGAGTCAGACGCCTTTCGACACCCATCACGATGGATCTCGGTGAAATCGTGAAATAATAGCAATGTTATGCAAATTGCCATCAGTAGCGATATTTCATGATATTTTATTTAATGCCGTAAATGATACATGAGATAGAAAAAATAAAAAAAAATAGGAGGTAATGATTTAATCATTTTCATTCTCGTTTGCATAAGAATCACTTTTGCATTATTCAAATTGCATGGTAAACTGTCATTTTTTTCCTTCCATGTAATTTACTTCAATCCCAAATGTACTAGGAATTTCAGGATTGACAACGACCTTCTAGGTGCAATAGGAACAGTTAGTTATTGTAATTAAAGTTTAAACTAATGCGATTCTCTATGGATGCGACCTTTTCCACGGCAGTGAGGCCTGTAAAACATCGGCCTCGCGACCTGAAGGCCGTGCGTTCCTATCTAGACTTGGTGACGCATATTATTTTAGCTTATCGTTGAGTTTGGGTGAAGCGCCGACCTTAAAGTTCTACTGCCGTGGGTTCGAGTCCAATCTTAGGCATTTGTCTAGTATTCTCTATAAGTCTTTCTGCATAAGAATAGATTTAAGTTAAGGATCAGGTTATGTGAGACCGTTATTATGGACTGGACTTATTATACTGGACCATAATCATAAGATTAGATAAATTGATAGCCGAACTGATGGATCCAAAATGTCCTTCTTTCCTCGTAGAATTAGGGATATGAATAACTGAAAATACATTCAATACATACAAAGACCTTAAGCTTGCCCAACTAACAACATGTTTCTGTATGCTCGTTTTGCTATTTCTATCTTTTTTCAATTGTGAAGTTGAGACTAGATTATAATTACTAATCCTTTTTATGCATGTTATGCAATGCATGTTTGGTGTGAATTTACCCCGTGCCACGTACCCTTTTGGTTGCTTTGAGGGTATTATGTAGATGTAAAATGCAACCTCAGAAACTCAGAAACCGAATTCAATTATTTCCTAGGCAGGATTGAGTGAAATATTCTTAACAGTTGGGCAGCTTTAACCTCATTTTACCGATAACAATCCGAATCTTGCCGAACTCACCCGGTACCTTGAGTTAATCCTACAACTTTACGCGTAGTATGCGATCGATGTTCTTTCTTCTGCAGTCAAACGATTAATGTCGGTTTCGAGCCGAGAGCTCGTTCTTTGCAAGGATATTGTTCACACCGGAAGTTCCTCCGAATTCCAGACGCGTCAGAGATGTTGTCTGGCTTCCTCTTCCAAGGTTCTTATCATACACACTTTCCTCTTACTCCCAATCCACGGCTCTTTTTCAAAGCTTTCCCTCCCTCCTCACTAGATGCTCGTACCATTTAAGCCTTCCGCGTGTCATAAGTCTCTCTTTTTGAAATCCATACCAAAAGATTTCAATACCGTGCACCAATTCAATACGACTTCAAAACACGTTTGGATGACAATGTAATTCCTCCGCTTCTCCTAAACGTAATATCGTTGCCATAGTTGCTTGTTTGAATGTCAATAGTGCATGCTTGGTGATCTTCACCCCCTGCCACACACCCTCGCGGTGGCTTGCAGGGTGAATGTAGACGTAGATATCCATTCGTTTGTCATGCATGATTGCTTCCCAAGAAAGCAAAGTTTATAGTCTAGCTGCAATTAAGAATTACTTCATCCGACAATGATTATCACGGAAAACTCTTACTAACGGGCCACCACCCAATCCACCATGCGTAAGCAATTGAATCCGGCGACCAATATAGACTAGAATGTATTTTAATTTCTAAATATACTTGTACGTATAGACTAGAAAAATAATTCCTTCGGAGGGAATGTTTTGTGATGGGATGCACCGCCGATGACATCAGGGCAACAGATTGACGGGTGGTCAATTACTAATTTTGTAAAGCTTCCATCATTATTCTTCACGCATTAACTTCTGAGCCGCCGTAAGAACATGTGACAGAAGTGGGGTGGTGCTCATCAGCAAAGAAAATATGTCTAAGATGGAATGAAGTGCGGGGATGAAAGGGATAAATGTGGAGACTTGATTCGTGGATATAATTACGCTCTTTTGCCACGTAGCCGTGGATGAAGGATAAGGAAAACAAATTCTTCAATAATTAGGTTCTAAACTCGTGTGGTTAGAACTATTCGCGTAACTTTGATTTGGCGAGTGGCCATCATATCTTTCTGACCGCATTGATAAGGTGTGAAAGTCATTGCAACAGCCGAGAGTCACTTGCGGTATGTTCAAAGTGCACCAATATTTTATTTATGAATACACGGCGGATATGAAAGGTATCCTATAATATCTGAAAATGTATCAAAATATCCGAAAATGCACGCTTATGCACAGTATATTTAGTCCCCCATTCAGTCAAAATTAAAAAATAGTCTACTTCACATATTATGACTTTTAAATAAAAAAAACAAAAGTTTTTGCTCGGGTTCGAGTCCCGGCAGTGACAGAAATTTTTCATATTATAACGACACTTGATACGTAGTATTCAGTCCGTTGGATGGCACATAGAACAGTGGACCCCTTAGCGTACTTCTACATGTACGCGATACCCTGCAAGCCACCGCGACAGTGTTTGGCAAGGGGTGAAGATCACCAAACATGACCTATTGACATTCAACTAGGGTACAGCATGAAAACATGCTAATAATATTGGTTACATGCAGCTACATGGCTAGTCTCTACATAGTTATGCGGGAATTGTTTGTTAATATATGCACCATACGCTACAGACTACAATATTTCGCCTATCTACTCTTGCTACGGTGCCTATTGTGTTTTATAATACTACGGGGGAAAATTGACATTTTAAATTTATCGGTACGACAATCTATCTCTCTAATCTTATGTATCTGATCGAATCTACCATAATAATTCGTTAACAGTAGGCAAACGCATAAGCTTGTTTTCCTCCACCCTTCCACCGTTACATGAAAAGTCCTACCCATATCCTAGAACCCTATCCTATATGGCGCAAATGACGTCCTCCCCCGACTAACAATTTAAAGAAATTTATTACGAAGTTTAGTGGAATGTGCTCTAGGCAAGCCTGTGGTGACTCAACCCCTGCCACACAACCTTTACTAAAAAAGATCCTTGCAGCATATTCTGTTGACATTCATGCCTGTATATACCCACACATCTTTATGGTGGCTTGCAGTGTATTATGTAGATGAAAAGATACCGCCCTTTCTATTCCATACCGGATTTGCACCCTTCCATATCTCATCTGGATGGAGATTATATTCCAGAAATAATTTATCGTCTTTATTTTGAGTTGTCGCATTAACAGTCCCCTCGGAGATGCGCGAAAAAGTCTTATAGACTCCAAGCCATGGCGGTAGGAGGATGACATGAATTTTTAGGAGTGGAAGCAGGTATTCTCAGCGTTAAATCTTGGACTTCAGTACAATAAATTGAGGTGATATGTTGCTCAATTATGTGGGAATAAAATACATGGCGGCAACCTTCAATGTTTAAAGCGTCCTCGTACTTCATATCGTAATTTGACAAACAATTGACGTTCTGCTCCTTTATTAGGTTCTTTATATCCAATATGGGGGCGTTTACTCGGAGCCGAAATCGCAATTTTGTACACGAAATCGTTAGATGGAAACGAAAAAAGAAATTTAGTGAAAAAATTAATCTTCTAACCATAACCATTCACTCATAAATCAAAAATTAAAATAAGCAAAAGGTGACGACCACCGAAAATGCTGCTGTGATAACATTGACGTCACTTTCCTCCCGTCCTTGACTACTCGTATGGGAAGGGGAGGGAATGGAGGGGGATTCTCGGAAGGTCTGCTCGCACAGATGCTGTCGTAACTGCTCCGATTGGCGGAGTCAGCTGTGTCCCCCCCTTTGCGATAAGGCGAAGTAGCTTCGCGGGATCAGTTGTGATTGGACGAAGTTGTTATACGTAAGGGGATGCACCCACTTTTCCGAAAGGGTTAACAACATTAGTTTTTCGACGCCTATAACTCGAGAAATAATTGACGGATCAAAAAACGGAAAAATACGGGTCTTTTTATTTTGCAAACTCTATCATATTCGTCAACTAAAAAAATTTGGTAAACGACCCCATTCTGACCGTTTGCTGCTGAAATTTGAATATTTTTTTGCATCATATTATCTAGTTAATTTAATGTTCATGATCGAAGAGACCGTATAACTTCACTGGCGCTTTTGTGGCTCATGAATAGAACTAAGAATAATGGGGGGAAAGGCGTGGTGTTCAAAGCCAGCACGATGCTTCGTGACCCTTGTTACCACTTTTTCACGCTAAATTAATGCCCACGGACGCTGTTACCCTCTTTTTGTCGAGCAATTCATGTGGGAAAGATCGTCGAGAGAAGTGAGACCGGTGGGGGATGAGGGAGTGAGGAGATATTTTACGCATAACAGGGTCCCACTTATGCTAGTGTCTTTCCCACATGATATTACGAGAATTCTCTAACAGTACATTACAGTAACAATTACTGCGGGTCAATAGTGCATGTTCGATAAATATTCACCCCCTGTCACACACCAAGCCGGTGGCTCACAAGATACTCAGTAGATGTAACATTTACATCTACGCGATACCCTGCAAGCCACCGCGAGGTTGTGTGGTAGGGGGTGAAGATCACCAAGCATGCACTATTGACATGCAAACAAGCTACTATAGGGTCTCTTGCAACTAGATTGTTAGTATCTACATAGTAATTAAGGGATTAATACATGCATCATTCACTACAGACTACTCTAAAATATTTCCCCTACCTATCCCTTTGATATGCTGCCTATTTAGGTTCTCTTATTATACAGGGGAAATTGACATCTCTCTAATCTTATTTATCTGGACGAATCTGCTGGTGTTTTTAATATATTCCTAACATCTTCAGTAAAGCTATCCGATTTAAATTTCTCTGATAGATTTAATCTGTACTTTAACCTACGCACTGATAATGATTCCCAACCTAATTCTTGTAATAATTCTGAGACACTACTCAACCTATCGTAACACCTTATAACGAACCTAGCTGTTCTACGCTGCACACTGCCTAGTTCTCTGATCAAACAAAATTCATTCAAATCCCATACTCAAGGTGGGGTCTAACTATTGAAAAGTGACATCGCTCTTCTGTCTTCTCTTCACATTTCCCGAGCACTCTTTTTATAAATCCTAGCTTTCTCTTCGCTCGTCCGCATATTTCCCGGATGTGTCTTCCTCGCGATGAATCTTTAGTGATTGTTACGCCTAAATACCTCAATCAAATCAAAGTCAATCGAAAAGAGATCAGATACGAATTTACTTCAAATATTTAGTCCAAATTCTAACCTTCGTTGTGACAGTAATCCCAATTCTATGTTCGCAACTAATATTGTGACTCCAATTTATTTTCCAACGATGACGTTGGCCAGAGACATTGTTAGCCTTTTGGAAGGAATAGACTTCATCCTCCATGTGAAAACTGTGGAACTGAAGACCAACTAGGCCAGTGAAGATGGATTGCTCCTAAGACGCTCAGGAATGACGTAAGGACCCTAGACGGCTGTTTATGGGGGTGGGGAGGAAGTACATCTCCTGCTCCAGAAGTAATGCTTTCAATGCAGCAGAGGAAATCTCCTAGCCGGAGAAGCCCTTCCACACCTCGCTCTGCGAGGCTGAAAGGGTTCCATTCAGGACATTCAAGTGGCGGTCGCAATCCTCCCTCAAGAGTGCTGGAGTGTCCTGTTTGAATGGCTTCGGCGTCTCATAGGTGGTCTTCCAGAATCCTTCGTCCTCCAGCGCAGGTGGAAAGGATGTGACAACAGGTGGAAGAGGTTCAAGCGGGGACTCAGGCGACTACGGAAGCGAGATAGAATTTTCTTAGCGGACTTGCCTTTTTGGCCGGTTTATTCTCACCTTCTGAAAGTACCCAAACCCCCAAGAACTATCTTATTCTGCTCCTCGATGAATATTCATTAATCGATAATGTACCTGTTTGGTCTTAGCTCGCCGGAGCCTATGTTTACACCTCATTCGTGAGGGCATAATGAGGACCGGACGGCATTAGGTAAATATATAGTCGCGATATAACATTTATAAATGATACAAAGATAGAAAACCCTAAAACGAAGATGGGACAACATAATCGGCCATATCTTAAGACACGATGGCCTGATGAAGACAATCTTTGAGGGAAAAGTGAACGGAAAGAATGGAAAAAAGGAGACCTCGTATGAGTGAAATAAAACAGGTCGTGAGTGATGTCAAAGAGAGGAATTACGTTAATATGAAGAGGTTGGCCGATAGAAGAATAGAGTGGAGGGCTGCGTCAAACCAATCCTAAGATTGTTGACCCATGATGATGATGATGACGAAATGCAGATACTTCTTACCTATTTCATCCTCTCGGAAGAGTTAGTGACCATATCGTGAGAGGTGAGAACGAAAGAATTAACTCTGCTTTTTCCTTTTCTAGTCGCAGAAAGAGAGGCAAAGACATAGAAAATACCCAAATGAAATCGCTAACGTACTAATATGATCTGTACTGATACATGATCTTTCCTGGGGTAAATATATACGTGAAATAATTGGTCAAGCTAATCGTAAACTGGGTTTCATTAAAAGAGTATTGGGTAAATGTGACGATCATGTACGAGAAATCAGCTACTTTCACCTTGTTAGACCTCATTTGGAATATGCTGCCAGTGTATGGGATCCCTACGAAATCGGTCTAAGTAATGAACTAAGTTACGATAATTTAATTAGCGTATCCAGTCTATTAAATGAATTGAAATGGGAATCATTGTCAGATCGCAGGTTGAAATTTAGACTTAATCTCTTCCACAAATTCCAAGGCAATATTTTCAGTGATGAAGTTAAAAATATTTTACGAACCCCAACTTACTATGGCAGACTGGACCATAATCATAAAATTAGAGAAATTGATTGCCGAACTGACCGATTCAAAATGTCCTTTTTCCCTCGCACAATTAGAGATACGAATAACGGTAAATATGTCCTATCGGAGAGTAGCAATGAATAGCATTGGTAGCTGCATGTTGGTATGAGTACTTAAAGCTAACCCTACTAACAGAATGTTTCTGCATGTTTGCTTTGCAATTTCTATCTTTTTTAAATAGTGTAGTTCTGACTACTATATTAATAATATTCATTTTTTATGCATGATATGTAGTGCATGTTTGGTGAGCAATCACCCCCTGCCACACACCCTTGTGGTGGCTTGCAGGTTATTATGTAGATGTAGATGAATATCAATAGCAGGAATACTGGCTTCACAAAAATGTCTTCAACGTAAATATTACAAACACTCATTGGAAATAATGATTTACAATCTATGAACAATGATGCATATAGAATAAATGGATTGTTCAAATTATTTTTACTCCAAGATTTACGAATTCGACAATTTAACAACCGGTGAAAACACTAATGCCTAAAGTGGAATGAAAGATTGAATTATAAAACTAGCACATACAAGGAATATAAAATAGCTATCGTGCATCGATGCTTTAATTAGGCAAAGAGAAATCGAATTACATAAATAAATTATTTCAAATCCACGCTAGTGGAGTAAAACTAGAGTTAATCACCGTAAGCAACGTTGGCAATTTGAGCTGAATTTCCAGCGTGGCTGAGGGTGAAAATTAAGTTTTGCCGGAATTATAAGGCATAACTTTGAAAGAAAAAAATATTTCCAATAGTAAGGATCAAAACTTTCCTGCACAGAAATGTCACTGAAAGTTGTGGAAATCATTCGAAGTAAGTTCTCGTTAAATGATCTGGGACCATGCACCATAGAATATTTCAGAAGAAGCTATTTCAAAAACGGAGAAATGATTTACGTCAAAATATTTCATAGCTGTTTTTGTATTGATATCTCAATTACTTTTTTAGGAGCTTGAGGATGAAGAGATGTGATGCAAACGTCTGTTTGAGTATTGTGGCGTTAGTACTTTTGGTTTGTACTCCGTCCGTTGGAAAAAACTACGGACATCTTCACGCCCTCTCCAACGAGTAAGGCAATATCGATACCAATTTTTCTCCAAACCTCTTTACTACCTACTCTTACATCTATAAATCTTAGGATGCATCGGAACCAATATTATGATCATGATAAGCAACATATTAATCAGAGAAGTAATTTTCTCGTAGGCAATCTATTTTTCAATGCGTGTGAAAACGTTAGTATATATACTGACTCGTTTGCCTAAGTGGAATAACTCATAAATGCACCTATGTCTCATGGTTGGAAACTTTGTCATCGGCCGAATAGGTCAGGGTATGGATCACGTATCTGACCCACAATATGACGCTAACATATCCATGTTTGACGGCGTGTTTAGAAAGACGCACCCGAAATCACTCAGTTTAGCGAACAGTTGAAACACATGTAAGAAAGTGTTTTGTGGTGTGGAATGTAATTTGAAAGGCAGGAACTTTGTTTTCTTCCCTTAAAACTTCCGCGAAAAACATTACGAATGGTGCGCACGAGTACACAAGATCCGCGATGGAACACCAGTTTGTTTTTGCATCAGTTTAGCAAATTTATGGGCGGCGGTCCGAATGCATCCTCATGCTCCTATTCATTTTTGTACCTCGATGGCAAGTATCCAGCAAGCCACAATGGTACGTGGTAGGGGGTGACTTATTATAAGGAATAAATTATGGATGAAAAGCATAAGATATAGCTAATAACTACGCAAGTGATTTATAACAACTTTACCGAAGGGAAATGGTGACTTAAAAATGCCTCTCCCACCTCAAAATTAATATTATACCAAGCATATCCTGCAAAAAGGATCAAATTACGTTCCAAGTTATAAATAAGATGACTAAAATTATTGCACTCACGTATTGTAGAGTTAGATATCCTTTTAGAATAAAAAAACAAACAAATATTTTCATTGTCTATCCTAATTATCTCCCAGGTAATTTAGATTTCATCCATCATTGCTCATTTCTCTGTGTGCGAAAAATGGCATTTTGGGAATCTAGCTTACTATCGCAGTAATAGCAGTTATTAATGGGAGGCGTCAGACAGTTAAGGGTAATTTGTGCCATTCAAGATAAGTGGGCAACAGGGCAGCGGGAGGAATATTTCAGGGATTGGAGGAAGGGCGGACAGAAACCCATCGTTGGCATTAGCTTTCTTTGAACAAAAGGTGCCAAGGATGCCACGGCTTAATGTCTCATCCGACGGGCAGAGTTGGTCTACTACCCTAAAAATGCCCTCCACAGTTACTAAAATGGGGAATTCAATAAAAATGCAGTGTTTGATGGTTTTAGGCTCAACTTTGTGAAATTTCATGTCCACAATTAAAAGTACAACTTGGTTACAATTTCACAGAAATTTTTAATGGTTACGACCGGTTTCGTCGAAGAGTCGAATCAGAACACCTGACGAAACCGGTCTTAATCATTCATTTATGAGAAATTGTTACCTAGTTGTACTTATCATTGTGGCCAATGCATGATCTTTGCTACTGCCGAGATTCAAACCCGGGCCCCGTTGATAGGAGTGCCAGTACTCGTGCATTGGCACCAACCCGATCCCCTCTCACTCTCCATCCCTGATATTCTGTTTTAACGATCCAACCTACCCTAGTTTGCTGGGTTTTATATAATTTTAGCATCCACAGAATATTCCTGCAATCCCCTTAGGCTACATTTCAACCCCCGCATTAATGTTATGTTTGTCTCTAGAGTAGACGCTGACAAAGATTCCACAATTTAACCTTGGCACATTGAACACCTTGAAGTCTAATTTTATTACTCCTGGAAATGCTATCACAAGATCACCAAAGGATGGAAAAAATGAGATTGTGAAAACTATGTTTCCTTGCCGTTGAAGAGTGCCAAGCCAATACTCCATTTAGCATGTAGCGCAATAAAGTTTTCATTCAAATACAATCAAAGAGAAAATCATGAATGCGTTCGGCGTCGCGCGGAAGTGAACTCAAGGTCCTGGACACAAATGTAAATTGTTCTCTGCCTTACTGTTGGCGACGGGTTGGTGCTCCCCACACCTGAGTCGTGTGGTTAGCGAATGGACTGGCTAGTGAGTCTCGGATAGGAAGAGCTAAAAGACAACTACGACGAAGGGTACAGCGGAAAAACGTCCAATATTATGGACGTTGCGTTGTACCCATGATTCCCATTTTCCCCTCTCAAGCAACCCAGAAATGGAATCAGAAATGTAGTACATGAGATACATTGAAAATCGCCAGGGTAGTTAGGTCAGTTTCGGGCCAGGTCTACAGCCCAAGAGTCGCGGGTTCAAATCCTGCGACCAGCATGGTGTGTTTGTGCTAGGATTAGGATTAAGATGCATTGCATGGTGCGATTTATACAGTTAATGTAGTGAATGATTAGTGATGATTCACTCCCTGTCACAAACCTTAAGGCCGTTTTGCACGGTCATTGATACTGCGCAGGCTGCTGCTAGAACACTTACGCAAGAAATATTGCTGAGTAAAGCGACGACTTGCGAGGAGAGACAGCGCCACAGCGTGAACGACTGAGAACAAATTAGAACTTGTTCTACTCTGATACATTCATTCGCGCAAGTTTGAAGTTTATTTCTCTAACTAGATGGTGCAGATGAATTGTCAGGGGAATTCTAGCATTTGAATAGGTTGTTGACGATTGAGTTGGGTGTTTTTGTTTGCACTTAACTCCTTAGGTAGTGAATACAGTGCAATAATGATGAGATGGGCGATTTATCACGTGGAAGCTTAAATTTCGTTCGTAAAGGACGACGCCCCTATCTCGTTACCTTGGCCCACAGCCGTGCGTACGTTGTGTAAAATTTGGGCTAAGTATATGGGACTAGGGTGTCCACTATTATGCTTAGACTATGGCTTAAAAACATATTTTAAAGTGGTGGTAATTTATCACTTCGATCGCGTCCATTTAATTGCTACTAAACAGATCATGACGTTATACTAGGTATATATTAACGGTATTACCACTACTGGTAATACCGTCAATATATCGTATAACATCAAAATGGTATATTGTCACTGAAATAATGCACCGACGACTGCACCGTGTAAAGCTGTTAAGCAAGCGTCCTCGCAATTTCCTACGTCACGGACCTTCGCGGACAACTGCTCAAACGGAAGCAACACCAACTTGCGTAATTTCAATGACCGTGTAAAACGGCTTTTAGATGCGGCTAGAAGAGTGTTCTGTAGATGCAGGTACATCCTTAGAAGATGAGGCATCTTTAATCCTAATTCCACCACTAGGTAATAGAAAACTGTACTTTTAGTTGCAATCAAAATATATTATTAAATCCAGTGCATTGTAATGTTTGGTCCATAAAATAAAATTATAGAATAATATCATAAGAAAGGAAGTTTAAATGTCATTCAGATGTGTGCACTTAGAAAAATTAATAACTGCTAACTGGGAAATAGAATAAGTGTCTTAGATTCGAGTATTTCCTTGGATGCCTGAATGGGAATCAAAAGGTACAACGCATACTGCCTTCTCACCAAAGAAAGTGTAGAGCAAATATTGTTGTAAATAATTAATGTAAATGAGTTATGAATAAACTGTTAGTAAGTAGTTTTTAAGGTACGCACTTACATTGTTAAGAGATTGTCATGGTTTCTATTATACGAGCTACCTTGTATCTTTAAGTAAAGCATAATGTATTATTATTTGATGGTAGCCTTAAACAGGTTCTCCTTCAAGGCCACCTAAAATTACTCTACATTTGCTATTGATATGTAATTTCTGTATGGAGTAATAAACTTATTATATTATTATTGTATACTATTATATATTAGTATCATAACTGTAATTGCATGTTATAGACATATTCTAACATTTTTTCATACATCTTCAAATATTTGATTGATATTTGTGAATTGTTCATCCCACATGAAATTGAAAGCTGTAATCCATGTGAATTTGCCTGGTTTCCTACTTGATTTTAGATGACGTATCCAAAACTATTTATTTAGCAACCAACAAGAGGATTCAGGGTGAATCCTAAACAAACATGCACAAGTTGGCTTATCTTCTCGTTACAAGATCTTTTAGAGAAATTGCAGTCAGCGCAGGGAAATACGCACGTCTGGCTGGTGGGTGAAATCACGGGTGAGCGGAAAGTTTTTTCAAACTATTCCTCAGGCATTCCCTATTACCTAACGTTTTTCATCAAATTGTTTCAATTGTGAAGGCATTTTCTGAATAATATAATAACCGTCAAAAAACGCATCACTTAGGAATGTGCTTAAACTCTTCTGTACATATTTTGACCAATATATGATAATATTCCTACACAATATTTGCAATATACTTGCGACTCTAATGACCAGTTTTATAATGTCATTTCAACTTCAACTGGCAGTCATGTAAAAAGAAATATTTTGTGATTGCACACAAAATTTATTTTATTCTATCATTATGTGTGGAATTATTCAGTATTTTTATAAATGTGAAAAACCTATTCCATCCGGGTAGCGCCTGAAAACACCAACTTTAACTGGCACTTATCTCAGGTGTGAAGTAACTAGCGAGGTGAGCTACAGTTTCGTTAACCACGTAAAAAAATCTGTAAGTTAATAAGCAGTAAATCTAAAATGTCACTTTCACAATGCTTCTCATACTATGAGAATCTTCAAACAGGCAATAAGGGCCGACATAAATGCATTATAATAGGGACATTTTAAAAATTCCAAACTTCTTCTCATCAACTCAGGGATTAGGGATATGAATAACGGTAAATATATCCAGTACGAGTGTAGCAATGGATAACATTGGTAGCTGCATGTTGGTATAAGGACTTATACATGCAAAAACATTCCGTTAGTTGGGTTAGCTATGTTTTGCTATTTTTATCTTTTTTTAAATAGCGTAGTTTTGAACAGTACCTATACAAGTACTAATCATTTTTTTATGCATGATATGTAGTGCATGTTTAGAAAGAGTTCACCCCCTGCCACACACCTTTACGGTGGCTTGCAGGGTATTATGTAGATGAACTCGGGTTGCAAGTCAAGCCTGCTGGGATCCCATATACTGACGGCGTATACTGAATGAAGACTAACAAGGGAGAATCGGCATTGCTCTCCTAATTCATAACCCAGTCACCACTGATGAATCCTGATCGACGATTTGCTTGACCTCTTACTTCCCGGACGAGAGATCCGTTCTTGATGACATCTGCTGCCATCTTCTAACGTCTGTAGAAAGATATTCTTTTCTGAAGCCACACGTATCACCATCGGTCTCTTGAATATTGTACTAATAATGAAAACAATTGATTCGGAGAATTCAATAGTAAAATATAACATTGATTCAACCAGAATTTGAGGAAGCTTTGGACTGAATACGTTCCGCGTACACTATAACGTAAAAAGAGAAATTTGTAGTCTTTCTTCCATGATATCAACTCCTCCATGATATCTGAATCAGTAGTTCTGTAAACACTAGTGCATATGTGGTGAATGCTCAGTGGCTATACATCCTCTGCCATAGACTCTCCATGTCGTCCTTGCAACGTAGTCAGTATATGTAAATGTATACATCCTAAGAGTACCCTGCATGCCACCTCGGTGATATTTTGGCAGGTAGTGAGCAATAACTCGAACCCACACAGTTCTAGAGGAACCCGGATAGGATCCATATCAGAAAATGGGAGTGTTTAAATTTTGACGCAATTTTTGAAGAAAACTGATTACAGATCTGTTGCTCGGATGTTGGTGTGAGAAATATTTTGAATACACCCGCGTATCACGCTTCATTTGATCAGGAGAATAAGAATAAGAAGATTTTCAAATGTATTTTTTCACCCGGAACAATAGCAGATCATAATAGGCCAGTTGAAAACAGGAAAGACTAACGTATATAGGGATGTAAGCTAGTGTAAGGTAGCAGCAAGCGTGAAGTGTATAACCCATCTACATCTACATAATATCCTGCAAGCCACCATAAAGGTGTATGGCAGGGGGTGAATTCTCACCAAACATGCACTACATATCATGCATTAAAAAGAATTAGTATTAATATATTAGTCTAAATTTCACTATTTAAAAAGTTAAAAATAGCAAATTAAGCATGCTAAAACGTGCTGTTAGCTGGGTTACCTTCAAGTCCTTATACCAATATGCAACTACCTACTAGTATGCTATGGATTGAATCACTTGTATTGGACATATTTACCGCTATTCATATCCCTAACTGTACGAAGAAAAAAGGACGTTTTGAATCCGTCGCAATGGCAATCAATTTCTCTAATTTTGTGATTATGGCCCAGTCTACCACAGTAGGTTGGAGTTCACAAAATATTTTTAACGTCATCACTGAAAATATTATCTTGGAATTTATTTAAGAGATTAAGTCTAAATGTCAACCTGCGATCTGACAATGATTTCCATTGCAATTCATTAGACTGGTTACGCTAATATAGTTATCGTACCGTCCCTTTACAAATCTTGCCGTTCTTCGCTGCACACGTTCAAGTTCGTTATTTAGACCGATTTCGTAGGGATCCCATACACTGGCAGCATATTCCAAATGAGGTCTAACAAGGGAAAAGTAGCCTATTTCTCGTACATTTCTCCCAGTATAGGATTAGCTTGACCCATTATTTCACGTATGTGTTTACCCCAGGTAAGATCATGTGTCAGTTTTATTCGAAGATATTTAATGAGTTCCACATTTGTTAATTAAATTTCTTATTTTATTTAGTTAGTTAATATCTTATTTTGTACGTGTTAGGAGGAGAATAATTCTTTTTCCAAACATTCATTACTACACATTTATTTCAATTTAATTCTAACTGCCATGTGTCACACCATTTTTCAATTGCTTTTAGGTCATCACAGGTCAGATACAATGTATTGGCGCTACGAGTTTAATAGAAGAACTAGGATGGGAATTTCTATCAGAACGCAGGTAAAAGTTTAGGTTAAACCTTTTAAGTAAATTCGAAACTGATTTGTTCACAGATAATGTTAGATATATATTAAGATCCCCTGCGTTTTAATTAGTAGGTTTGATAGGATTAGCAAGATTAGAGAGATAGATTGTCATACCGATAGATTTAAAATGTGATTTTTACCGCGTACCGTAAGAGAACACAATAGGCAGTGTAGCAAAGGGATAGGTAGGTGAAATTTTGTTAGAGTAGTCTGCAGTGCATAACGCATGTAATAACAACCAATACTCCTCTCTTATCATTAAGATACTAACCATCTAGCCGCACGTGACCATATTATCTAGTATGTCTCCGTGTAGTAGCCTAGTATGTAGGTCAGTAGTGCATGTTAAAACTTAAAAAAAACAAGACTTGTTGTTGTTCTCTGAATGCAGCAAGAATGATACTTTAAATCCATCCCAACGATAATCTACCTCCATGATGTTGTTCTTCTCCTCCGATCTAGCATCATACGCGAGTATTCTTCATATTTTTCTAGCGTGATCGAAAAATGGATCAGTTTCAAATTCAACTATAAGATTCAGTCTAAATTGCAGCCCACGGTCTGATTGCGATTCTCATTCGAGGTCGTCAAGTCAGTTTGTAACTCTAGCACAATTATCATAACGACTTTTCACTGATCACGCCGTTCTTCTCTGAACATGTTCTAAATCCATAATAAAAACTGACTCGTTGGGGTCTCATATTCTAGCGACATATTCTTAATGAGGCCTGACAAGTAAAAGTACCAACCTTTTGCGCCTCATTGCATCTATCTAGAATCATTTTTACAAATGCTAGCCAATGGTTTGCCATACCAGTTTTTTCTAGGATATATTTCCCTCTCTGTGTTCTTCATGATCGTGACACCCCGGAATTAACACTTGCATCCATATTTTACCCCGCGAGCCAACACTAAGGTGTGTTGCAGAGATGAATTATCACAAGTAATGCACCACACCAAAATCGTTAGTTATTCGGGGGAGGTGACCGACAGCTGAGGTTTTGCGCCATTGACGATAGGTGGGCAATTGGGTAACGGTAGGAGTTTTCAGGGAATGGAAGAAGGGTGGAGAGAAACCCGGCGTTGGAATTAGTCTGCTCTTAACGATAGGCGCCAAGGGGACCACGGTTTAACGTCCCATCCGACAGACGGAGTACTGAACTTGAAATGCCCTCCACTAGGCACTAAAGTGGGGGCAGGTTTTCCACTGAAAAATCCTCTACTACTGAGAATCGAACCCAGGCCCTAGGGATGTGAGGCCAGTACTCCAGCCACCACACCCACCCGATCACCTACATCAACATCATCTACCTACAAGTACTAAGGGTCATAGTTAAAACTAACATAAAAACGTGTTAGTTATACACCCACCAGCCACATGCAACGTACATATTAATCATAATCCATAATGCAATCCATTTCTTATTATTCGATCAGGCATTTGATGTTTTGCAATAATTTACACTCTATTTACGCTTGCAGCGATGCAGTTAGCATGAGTTAGTAAAAATATGATGATGCACTTCAATCTACGCTACATTCATTGCACGTATCTAACCGCTTTTTATTTTGCTTATTATTATCTCCTATTGTTCACGGAAAGAGGAACACTTTAAATCTATCTGTACTGTAATTTATCTCCCTAATTTTTATTTCGTGGTCGAGTCCAGCGTACTAAATGGTGCTTCTTTTTTATGACACTGAGGTATGGACGATAACAGCAGTAGGAAAGTCAAGGCTGAAATCATGCGGAGAATTATGAGATAAAGTGGAACGACCGAGTGGCTAACGAAGAAGTGGGGTGAAGCGTGGAAGGAATAAGAAATCTATTGAAAGCTTTAAAAAGAAAGGGACAACTTCATCAACAATCTTGAGTAATTACATACTGATGATAACAATATTCGGGGAATAGTGAATGGGAAGAATGGCAAAGGAAGATCTCGCATTAGATATATGAATCAAGCTGTTAAGAATGAGAAAAACAAGAATCAGGTATGTACATATGATAAGGTTATCTGATAAGGCAATCGAATAAAAATATGCGTCAAACCATTGTTAGGCTTATTGACTCATGATAATGATGATCTTAAATACATATAGAGGATAATGATGACATTACCATTACGTTAAATTGACCATTTGATGATTCTATGCTAAGATGAAACCAAGGTGGTTTCCACCTAAAATGTATGCAAAATTGTAGTCACGCGTACTTTTTAGATGAAAGAATTCCTTCTTGACAGGCCTGAAACTGTTTTTTACTTATGGTATCCAAGTTCTTGAAGGAAATAAGAACAAAAACATTACAATTACACGTTAAATTGACCACCGGGTGATTCCGTGGTGAAAAGAAACCACGGCCGTGTCGAATGTAATTCTTTAGATTCAAATGTAGATGTTTACTGTCCTTTTCTGTAGTTTTGAGATGAAAGAGCTCCACCTACTCAGGCCTCAAACGACCACTTAGTTTTTCTCCGCCAGATAATTCAGCACCTGTGCGAATGATACGATCA
This sequence comes from Platycnemis pennipes, assembly GCA_933228895.1. NCBI lineage: Eukaryota > Metazoa > Arthropoda > Insecta > Odonata > Platycnemididae > Platycnemis > Platycnemis pennipes. The sequence continues at coordinate 56,263,830 of OW121846.1, forward strand.
TTTCAACGTCCATGTACAGATCTCGCCATCCTTCGCCGCAATGCTCCAATTCGTTCCTCGTCCCTCCTTCTTTAAGATACAGCCATTGCCAGCACATTTCAAGTGAAGCCAGAGAAGTAGCCAACGTTCTTTAACCTTATCAAAGGAAGCAATCCGGAGGCAGGGAAGTCACGTGTGGAAACGAAGGCGAAATTCACTCTCGCTGGCTCTGCCCGCTACGCTATGTCATTGCTGGCGATTGGCGACCACAGACGCCAATCAATGCAAATGCACTGTTTGCGGAAGTCGAGACTTTTGGATGGAAGCCAAAGGCTTCCCCGATCCGCTCGCCGGCTCCCAAAGCGACCTCCCTCATGGGCGGAGCTCTGCAAATCGAAGCCACGGCGCCGGCCCTGGAGTCAGGAGTGGCCGTTCCGTTGTCTGATCGGGTACACGTGCTCCCATTATTCTTATTTCACGTGCTAGGCGCACGTAAAACAGCCATGGCTGTCGGAGCAGAAAGAAAATGTGAAGGTTCATGGGTCTCGCTCATGTTCAAAAGGAATGATTCATTCCCAATAATTGTGTCCTGATAAACCGCGGGCCCCTCATGTTGGGCCAATGTCGACACCGGGTTTCACTCCTCTCTTCCTCCATTTTGCAGCAACATCTTCTCAATTACCCACCTATTCTAAATAAAGCAAACGACTTCCGTTGACGATCACCTAAACTAAGAATTACAGCATAATTTTTTCCTTAATTAACTAATTAATTCCTCCACTTTGAGGTCGTTTTAGAACTACCTGAAATATCGAAATGACCTAGAATAGTTCTCTCCAAGTTGACAGCATTTATTATCTTCAGAGTACTTGCAACCCAACAACCAAGTTTGTGGAAAGGGGTGAGGCATAGACATACATTTACAACACACATGCACTGATAGATATATTGCTATGGGCCTGGTTACATTCATTAGTAACACCATAGAGTAAGTATAATATCTACTTCTTAGATTTATATATCGAGTAAGCATAATTTCATAATCTATAATACTTACACTATGGTAACACTTATAAGTCAGTTGCAGCACAAGGTGCGTGTAGCTGAATGATCAGTAAATACGAAGGATTATCATTTCTACTAATGAGTTATACGTTCATAAGATCCCACTGTATGCACTGTTGCATCTGACGTGCAAAGGTGCAGTTAACATTTTTCATCGGTCACCATGAAGTAATTTGACCACGCCCAATGGTAAATTCTTTCGGGGTTGGCGGCCGACAGCTGAGGTCATTTACGTCATTGAGTACTGCTGGGAGCTTGGGTATAGGTAGGATTTATAGGGAAGGGAGGAGAGTGGAGAAGAAACTGGCTTTGCTACAGCATGCTATTGCAGGTAAGGAGAGATGCACGGCTAACGACCTACCCGACGGATGGTGTAGTGAACCGGAGCCCTCCTCACAACACTCGAGGACCTAGTTTCCTCTCTAAATCCGATTCTACTGATACATCTGATGAAATCAAACCTAAATCATACGCATGGGAATCCAGGACAGCCGCCACAACTCTAACCCATCATGATTTCTTACTACACCGAATGGCGAGGCTTGAATCCCTAATTTACTCTTGGAAACCCTTTTCCTAATTTTAGTATAGCCCTGAGAGTATAGGTGCGGGAACCGCCCGTCGGATTGATCCTAAGACTTTGGTGTCTTGATGAAAGGCTACAAGACTGTATTAAATGCGATTTTTTTAACATCCTACCAAGTTAACTCCTACTCCTCTCTTTCTTACATTAACGAATATTATTTTTCTGCTTGAGGCTTTCGCAGCGCTGTTGTACTGGTATCTTCATTGTTTTCGGGTAATGGTGCGTCGGTGCATCTTCATGATGACGTTCCGTGGCCAATGTAGGCCTCATCTTCAGATCAGCTCCGAATGCCAAACGTTGTATTTCGTACTCGCTTCTCGATAGAAGGGACCCGCTACTCGAAGGGAAGCATGGATTAACGTTCCAGCCAACGGGCGGTGTACTGAACTTGTATGCTCTTCACATTCAAGTGTAATTCAAGAAGGTCACGGGCTACGTCAAAGGGCAGTATCTCAACCACTACACAAACCCGTCTCCCGTAACGTGGTATCGCTGAATTTTCCAAGTATGTACTCTATGCCCATATTATGTACCCATACTGAGAAGGGAAACGAGTGGGTTTGGATGGGTGAACAGAGAAAAAAAAAAGAATAAGCATATATAAAACCAGGGTCGTGGTAAAATCCTTATATTTTTAGAAAATAGGTATATTTTGGTTTGCTTGTTTAGGTTGGAAGGTTCTATAGGATCTCAGCAGTTTCAGCACCTTAAAAACGAAGACCACTGCCGTTAAACGTTAGCGTTGGTGTTTCCGATACCAGAGTTTCGTGGGAATCCACTGGTGGTAAGAGGAAAAGAATTGGATCCCATATCCATCTGGATGTGCGAAATTCACACGCTACAGGACGATATAAGCCCCACTCTCAACCTCAGTTGATTACTGTGCGTGAACGTGCGGAGTTAAATACACTTACGGACAATTTGGTGCCGTTAATTTTCCACTATTAATTTTCCATTTGTACGTTTTCATGTGTCCTGGTGCATGAGAACAGATAAGTTAATTGGGAGAAATCAAAGCGTTGGGTTTGTGATGTGGAAGATATGAAAACATTGGGGCTTTTTCCGGGAAATCTTGAGCTGACTTGCGTGACGGGAACTTGTTCTGTAGCGAGAGCATTAATATGGAGCAGTACAGTACCGATTTTTATGAGGCGAGATGGGTGAAAGGGACATGACATCCCTTCACTGGTCTGAAAGCGACAATCTCCATTCTGGCGGGAGAGACTTTTTTTCTTCACTCAGTTTTGATGTAATCATGATAGTACTCAGCCATTTGAATGCAGTTTAAGACCGCGGCATGATCTGCACGCAACAGAAGTGATGATAAGCGTAAGTAGCAGTTTATATCGTAACCAAATCTCATTCCTGACGAGAGAGGGACATTTTTTTCCCATTCAGTGCTGAAGTGTTTATGACAGCACTCTGCCGTCCGAACACAGTTTAAGAGGATGGATGAGTGTTTATTTTGCTCTGGTTTTCTCCATAAGAGCTAATCAAAGTTTATATAAATAATTCTGCTTTTGAATAAAAAAAACATAGCTGGCAAACAATTCATCTAGGAACCGAAAGATAACAACAAGAAAAATATGACACGCCAAAGGCAAAAATTGGAAAAGCCATTTCAATGAGAAAAATACTCAATACGCAAGCAGAGTCAATACCATAATGTGAGATACAAGAGGACGAAAAAACATAAAAAGTTCATTGAAAGCAACTCTATTGCAGTCTACATAACGGCATTAAGGCACACATGCCAAGAAATTTAGGTTACTGACATATGTGCAGATAAAAATAATAATTAAATAGTTTCTCCTAAAAATTAGGTCTGCATATACCTAACAGAACTGATGGTGATGTAGGTAAAAGGCCGTAGTATTGCCAAAATATTAGCAAAACTTGGCTAACACAATACCCTGTAACCATACTAAAAGCGTGTGGCAGAAGATGATTACTTACCTACCAAGAAAATTTGGTTAAGGAAGTATGATGGCCTGAACAGAACAGAAGAGAGGACAAAGTTAGCTATCTCAAAACGTTAGCAAGCCTCAGCTTATGACTGCATAATAATCAGCAATCCACTGGAAAGACTTGTGTCCGTAGGTAATTGGTCACCGGCCGTAAAGGTATGGCTAATAAGGACGAGTCCCCTTGCTGCTAATAGTTTACTTAACAGTAAAACAGGCACATCTTAACTCCGCAAGCTATGGGAACGGTTTGGAGCAGGTAGTGACTTCAAACCAGGGATGAGTAAACGTCGAGTAAATAATCTTGGAAGCTGTAGTTACATGACCTCCTTCATTGTAAAGTCACCGAATGAAAGAAAGTCAAGACAACTTCACAGGCTCTAAAGCATTCAATTTGAAAGTATGTGGGACAGACACCACCCAAATCTTTGAAAAAACAAATCATATTTTTTAAGAAGATGTTTACTCATGGCATGACATTATTACGGAAATGTAACTATTAACAATATATTAATTTACTTGACGGTAATGCATGCCTGATTTCACTTAAACATCGGTCCCACACCCTTGCGGTTAGTTGTAATGTACCATGTAGATTAAAAAGGAAAAAACTTTCAGGAGGAGAAAGAACAAAAAATCAGTCTTAATTTATACTGGTACTAACCTCTTTTTTTATTTGGTGGTAATGATACTGGTGATAGATGATCATTAAAGCTTCCGTTGTCCTAGATGTTCTCGTTTAAAGACATCTATCCTATGTTTCTTTCCAGATACCGTCAGTCCCGCGGGTGTAGACTGGCGTTAGAAATATAGCTGCAGTATCAGCCACAAAATCCTGTAATTTGAATTCATTAAATTACAACAATCTGGCGGGCAACATACTAGTCAGTAGAATTTCACAGGCAAATTATTCCCATATCAATTAACACTGCGTATGTGAATAGCTCATTACGAAACACACTGCTTTCTTTTGCAACTCATTTAGTTTCCGATCTAAAAATTTAGTATTTGGGTTGTTATTAGAGCAGTAGTTTCATAAAGTAAAAATATTTTAATTTTCAATTTTAGTGTAGAGCCACATGCACACATTCAAAGAGCCGCTGTTTGTTCACCCCTGGATTACTTCAATTTCACATCCGCGCAAGCTGCTGGTTAGAGTAAACCACATATTATGAAACCGGAACCTTTATATAAATTAACCGATTCCTCGATAAAGGACTGGATTTATTCAGTTATTTGACCACTTAGATAATCGTGCACACCCTCGGAAATGACTCTAGCTGACTAGCCAATGGGCAACTCATTCAACAGAATTCGATTTACATAATATAATACAAATATAATATTTTGTCACCCTACGCTGCAGAAAATGCTTGCCTGGTAAGGAAACATCTCCAGGTACTTCACCGATGATGGTTTACATTTACATGCATGCAGAGATGTGATGAGCAGCAAAGTAAGCGTGTGTATAAGAATGGAGTGGACACAGAATGGGACAATGGGCTGAAGTGTTGGGATGTGTTGGGGCCCGCCGCCCCAACACATGGGACGCTTCGCCGTCCTAGTTTCGGACCAAAGCGAACGCTAAGGTTATTCGTGGACGAAACCAACATACGCGGTAATCTGGTAAATCTAAACTCGCTATCAAAGGATTTGGAATCTATTTCAGAGCGATGCGGGCTTGCCAGAGAATGCAAACGCTAAATAAATGCCTCCCCATTGTATTTCTGGAAAGCACGGATTGAGAAACCCGTTAAGAGAAGAATGGGTAAATCAGCCCTAATTGCGTCTCGATTAATTTTCAAAGGTACCATTGTGAAACTCCCTTTCAATGCCCTATTATGATTCGTGCTCAGAGAGCCAAATCAGTGATATGGATCATTGAGTTTTGAAACAAAGATAGTTCAGTTTTTCTTCCAAATGTTGAAGCATGTTCAATTTGGTAAATGGGCTCTGATCCAAGAAACTACGGGTGTCGCATCCTGTTACTTTTACTGCTGGTGGCTCACCTAGCTTCGTCACCTCCTAGTGGGAAGCAAGCACTTGATATAGCATCAGTACTGCGCAGACTTTTAGAAAAATACCCGAACTAGTAACCGTCGCTTCCGGGAAAATCGTCACAACGCCAGGGGTATAATTTCTGAAGATATAAAAAATATATTTTTAAAATCCAGTGTAGTCACGCAGGGTTAGATAATGAAAATAAAATTAGAAGGATAGACAGTGGGGCAAGAGAAAAAATAGTTCATATCGGAGATACAAATGAAACTGTTCGTTAGGATAATGCGATGCTCAGCTTTTTTATCAGGCCTACATCTAAACTACACTAATCTAAATTTTGCACATCACCTAGGATAATGTGTGATTTCCGGCAAAATTTAGAGGAATAGATGCATAGTACCTATTATTCATTATATCTATATCTCCAGACTACCCTGCAAGCCACCTCGAGGGTGTGTGGCAGGGGTGTTGTCTTCAAACATGTAATTCGTGCATGCATTAAAATTTACCCATACTACCTACCTAAAGAGGCATTTCGATGAATATCATACGGGAAACACTACAAATTTTACTTTCCATCCAACGTGCAAAAAAATATTTGTGAGGTACTACAAGTATGCATTATACGTATTAATATCTTGTAGACATGCTTAAATATTAAAATTATGAAAAAGAGTTGCTTGGTGATCCCATAATAATGTTATTCACCCTCGTCCCAGGTTTCGACTTGTAAACATCACCTAGAGATTAAGACTCATGGATGATGGCATCCGATTACGTATGTGACAAAGCAGAAAGGGGAGGGAGGTTTGCGTTAGGCACTACCCCAAGATTAGAGTCTTCACCTGAAGATGACGTTTGCACGTCGAAACACGGGTTGTGTGCGAATAGAATTAGCGCACGAATAAAATGATAGCAGAATCACCACAATATTCTTTTTTCATAGAAAAAAATCCCATCATCTTATCCAATACTATTGATCATGGGAACGAAAATACTGGCACAGAAAGAGCAAAGTGTCTGCCCCGCGTGGGGCTGGTTTCAGGTTATCGGCTAGTCATGTGTAGCTCCCGTGTTCCCTTTCTGAATCAAATTAACCATCGTGCAGTCGTAATATGATCTATCACTCCTCAATTGATTAATATTGTACATAAAATTAAAATTATTTGAAAAATTCAAATCACACGAGTTTTAATTCGATACTGAACGCACAATCCTGCCCCCATACTGCAACAGTACGACAAACTGAAGAGACAAATTAAAAGATATATCGTCTGTCTGGTGAGAGCTGTTGGATCGAGCGATACGAGAAATCGTTTCTCCCATGCATAGTGCACGGCTACAACGCAAGCAACGTAAAATTCTTTCAAAATCATAAAACACCACTTTTTATTATTTGCCAACAAAGTATTTTTCAGTAAAGAGTCAACTTCACGGACCACCAGGCCCTTGCGCGAGATCTCAAGCTAAAATGTAGGTGCATATAAATTTTGAATGTTCTTAGTTTTCCTAAAAAAAATTCTCCACGTAGGGTGGATGAAAAGTTTAAACATCAGTGCACGTATGGTGTTAACGCACCCCCTGCCAAACACCCTCGAAAGGGTAGTCAGTGCATTAGTTGTATCCATTTTGAATGGGTTACGAGAGCACTACAATTGTTCTGCTGACGAAAGTAAATTAATGTTATTAGACATGACTGGTGTATGTTTCCATAGGTGTGTACGTTCTCCTGGAAAGTGGTCACCCATACATCATGCAACGCTAGTTTTCTGCTTTTTTCACTCCCTCTCCTCTGAAACTCCCCTAAAACTATGCAACGCTGCCAATATATCATATCTTTTTTGTGAATGATCAAACGGCCATTTTCTATCAATACCCTATTTACTTCTCCATGCTATAATTTATTCACTAACGATGAATATGGCACGATTTTTATTTAAACGAAGAATTAACTTTTTAATATACTATTTTCCCTAATCAAAGTAAGGCTGGATCTCTTTGTCGAAAGTGTATCGTAACAGTTGGCCCGATCCCTTTAGCGCAACGTAGTTTATGGAGGTTTCCAGAATTAAAATTCTCAGACGCGTGCTAATACATGTCTTATTCTAAAATAATAAATTAAAGGGACTCATATCAAAGGGACTTGGATAACATCTTTGGGTAATAACTCAATAATTGACATATTACACGAATAGCTTGTAATTCCCGGTTTCTTCCGGCTTGAATCAACAAATGAAACGGTTTTTCGGTATAACTCCCAGTCAATGTCATGCCCCTTGCAAATTATTTATAAGAAACTAGCTGAACCCGGCAGACTTTGTCCTGCCAGTGTATATTTATTTCATCTTTATACAGAGTCATCGAAAAGGTTGTTCGTGATTTCATTTGTCTATTACTCGAGAAATAATTATTATCGAGGTATAAATATGAAATGAATGCGTGATTGAGCAGCACCTGTCCGAGATTTGATGTCAGTGTTGATGTTGAAGTCACTTCAGCATGTCAGCCAGCATCTTTGCAGAAAATTCAACAAATGTTGGCCTATCCGTTGGTTTGATTTCATGCCTCAGTTGAATATTGTAAGCATGCAATTTAAGACTTCATATATAATTTTGAATAGTTATTTTAGCAATGCCAAATTCCAAACTGCGTCGAGAAATGGACTTCTTAGGACTTCGTATAAATGACTTTCTCAATCGCTCAACATTCTCTTCCGACGCGACGTGGGTGGATTCTATATAAATCTAGCAAAAATGCCAGGCTTCGCTAGTAGTAGTAGTATTTTAAAGCCGGCGACCGACAACTAAGGTCATCTGCGCCAAGGGAAACTGTACAGAGAAGGATGGAGGGACACCTGGCGTCGGCATTAGCCTACTCTTGCGATCTACCTACTACGGCGCCAAGAGGTCCACAGTTTAACGTCTCATCCGACAGACGGTGTACTGTACTTGAAATGCCCTCAGCTTCGCTGGAGGTCATTTCAAAATATATACACTTGACGTGGATAGTTACTCAATCAGCATAATAATAACAGTTATGCATAGTTATTTATCATGGGTAAATGTTTAAATTGAAGTTTTTCTTCATTGTCAATGTCAATATTTAAATTTCCCATTACAAATTTATATATATTTTTAATAGCTGTACCTGTTCACGCGTTCCGGTGGCACAGTCTGATTAAATGGAAAATAAAGAAAAGGGAAATCACTCGTTTTTAATATGTTAAGATAGATATAAATATAAAAAGTCAGGATTTAATGTCAGCCAAATGACTTATTTTTTCCCATTAAATTTGTAATCACACGAATCTCAAGGTGTTATATGTGCATTTCGATTTCGATTGCAAGATCGATGTTTAAGTAAAATCAAAGAAAGGAAATGCCTTGTTCCTATTATAGCATTGCGATGTCTGCGACTATAAATCTTCGTTCTTATTGGGGGCATTTCAATGCGATTAAGGGTCCCGTGCACTTTTTGAAATCTCCAAATTCTCGGTTGCTACAACAATAATAAAAGAATCATTATTTATAGCCCTCTTGCACGAAATGCGGTGTTTGTTTACATCAGAAATGGATCGGAGACAACAATGAAAGACCCATTTAAAGAGCTACAAAAATAGTTTAAATTGCGTAATTAATCGTTAACTGGATGATTTATCATAAAAACATAGAAAGAATAAGATAGATCAGAGTATCAACATTCCGATGAAGGAAAAATAAAAGCTATCGGTACAAATCGAAGTATTTTAATGAGCGAAATATGAAAGCACTGCACCGTGAAAAATGTAAAACTCCGTGTAATCTTATGGGAAAAATTGTAAATGTAATTTAAAATTCATGTATTATTCCTACTTTATATATTATAACCCGTTTAACGTCCCGGAACGGGGATAGACAAATCGTGAAGATTTCAGCGAAATCGGTCCAGCCATTATCCAAGTTAACCGCTTACCAACAAAATGCACAATCCATTTTTATTTATAAGATATTTCAGGTGATGTAAATAAAAGGATCGGGCCACATGTTTTACTTTGAGCAATGAGGAGTGCATAAATTTGAGGAGCAGGTGGCTTTAGTCACCCAAAACATTTTTTTACGTTCTGTTCCTTTCTCCGTGTTCTTGTTTATCCGTCACGCTTATGACCTCAATATACATTCTGCCATATAGGTTTATTTCCGAGAAATATACGGAAGGAGGTAATCGCTCTGTAAGGCTAATATGTCAATCACTCGATACGTGAGGAGCCACTCACAAGCATGAATAATACAGAATGAAGCAAAAAACACTCACGCTTTGGAACTGTTTCGGCGAGGACCGTTATTCTCCCTAAGCTAGAGAGAACGATTATTTGGAATAAAAAGCTTAACTTTGTAAAACCACATACATTTATTTACATGACATAGGTTTCGACTACACAGTCATCTTCAGGTCTACAAAGTTAAGCTTTTTATTTCAATATGATTAGCAAATGCCGCGAAGTTACTGCTAATATAAAATTTAAATACTGTTTTCATTACGTGAAATTTCAGGATCCGGGCCATTCTCAAAGCGCGAATTTAATGATTTCAAATTTTCAGAAGTCCCTTCTGTGATGTGTGGAAAACTGGGGGTCAAATGTGGAAGCATCATAAATTTTAAAAAATAATAACGGATACTGAGAAATCTTCGCATATACGACACAAATATTTGTAACTAATTATTGCAATTGCTTATCGAGTAGTGATCATTTTTATTTAACTTTAGATATTTCCAAATTTACTGGTTGATCTATTCCACACGCCTTTGCGGTACAGCCCAGGGTACATGCACATTTTTTTAAATTGAAGTGATAGACTGGTATAGGGATGGATTAAAAATGCCACACTCGCGATGCATAAGAGATCGGCAACAAAGTCACCGGACAGGTCGGTGAAATATTAGTAGAGTAGTCAATGGTGCACCTGAAAATTGTTTTTAACCCGTAGATAAAAATAATGTATTTGCAAATGACTGGTGGATGCCATTTTAACACGTTTATAGTAGTATTTGTAGTACTTTAATCCCTCGTAGTTGCGTGTACATATATGCGAATTCATAGTAATTATTTACAATCTGCCAAAAACCCTCGAGATGACTGGCAGGGTACTCCGTAGATGCACAAGTAGATGTGAAGTTATCCATCCCTCGAGAAGCTTAGCATTTCCTCATTTAGGTCCTTGGCTGACAATAGTCAAAAAATCTGAACGCTTAGAAAGCTACCATGAAATAAACTTTTATTCCTGGGTTTTTACTTCGCTTACTTTCACTAACTTCCTGCAATGCACTCATCTACATCTACACAATACCCTGAAAACCACCATAAAGGGGTGTGGCAGGAGATGGATCTTCACCAAAAAAACAGTGCCTATCATGATTAAAACTTAAAGAGGATTCGTAACAATAGTTGCTACATTCTATCCATACTATAAAAATTAACAACAGATTTGAAGATTAAAGCAAGCATAAATAAAGGTGCTGTTTATTGGGTTAGCTTAAGGTCTATATACCGACATGCTGCTATCTAGGCTATCTATTGACACTTATATTTATATTATTGAATATATTCAAAAATATTCATGTTCCTAATAGAACGAGGAAAGAAATACATCCATCGGTTCTCAATCAATTTCTCTTATTTAACGTCCATGGCCCAGTCTACCATACTATGGTAGTGTTCGCAAAAGGTTTTTAACGTCATGAGTAAAAATATTGTTTTAGAATTTACTTGAGAGATTAATTATATATTTTAACCTACGGTCTGATAATGATTCCCATTTTAGTTCTTCTAATAGAATGGCTACGCTAATATAAATACCATACTGTCCCTTTGCCTATTTTCGCTGTATAGCCTCCTGATCTTTGCTTAAGCCTATTTTTCGAATACATTGGCAGCGTATATGGCAGCGTACTATAAGAGAACAGAATAGGCAGCATAGCAAAGGGATAGGTAGGTGAAATATTTTAGAGTATTCTGTAGTGCATGATACATGTATTACCCCTTAAATACTATAGATACTAACAATCTAGTTGCATGAGACACCATAGATGCTTGTTTACATGTTAGTAGTGCATGCTTGGTGATCTTCACCGCCTGCCACACACCCTCGCGGTGGCTTGCAGGGTATCGTTTAGATGTAGATGCATTCCAAATAAAGTAAAATAATGGAAAAGTCGCTAACTTTTCGTACATGATCGTCACACTTGCTCACAACTCTTTTGATAACTCCTGAGGAGGCTCGCAAGGTACAAATGTGCACGGAGGACGGTGCACGGTCGCCGACGCTGTGGTGAACGGCGCGGCGCGGCAAAAGGTTCGGAGTCACGGGGAGCGGTATCACGAAGCTTAGGAGCGGGGTGAGCCGAGCGATATTGGATCCTTGGCTCGGAAGGGCCGTTCCCATTTTCTGGGCCAAACCGAATCTCTGTCAACATTGGATCAATTCCTTTCGGATTGGCTTCCTGGAATGGCTTCAACATTCCGCCTCGATGCCACGGCGGTTTCCGAAGCCAACTCACTCCAATCCACATAAACGGATTATACAGCATGCCACCACGAATCTGAGCGGGGATCGGGTTGGCACGATTATTATACATTTTTGTCTTCCCTACCCGAAGACCAAGATTCGAGTCAAGGTGGTGACAAATTTCTCATTAGTATTCCAGTCTGTACTTGGGTGTTTTGCGGGCAGTAGTCCGCGCGTCGCATGTGAGGTTAAACCGTTAACCTCTTGGTGTTTTCCGTTCCGAGGAGGCTAATTCCGGCGCCGGGTTTCTCAACGCACGATAAATGCTTTATTTACAAACACGAGTTCTATTTACTCGACGGTAATGCATGATTGACGTAAAAAGACACCCCCCACGCACCGGGTGATGGTTTGCAAGATATTCTTTAGATGTAAATGAACATTAATATCTAGATCACCACCAATCTTGCTATAATATTAAAGCTCCAGACAGTAAAACGTTCATTATTAAGAATAAAATAATAATAACGCTATCATTGTCGAATATGAATTAATAGTCTTAAGCTATGCATAAAATAGTAATTAAACTGTACATATAAGTCGTTTTATTTATCTCTAAGTCACTTCACCGACTTTTTTTTAAGATAATTTGGGTTTTAGGCTTAGCGAGATCAGTCTTAATAAATCTCATCCCCCACTCTTTTTTGGCAGGATAACCAGAAAATACAGCTCTTCCTCCAGGGAGACATCAGGAACATGATCCAAATCGATATGGGAAGCAAAGCAAACCATGGATTATCGGCCGACCGAGCTATTATTTGAAATTTAGAATAAATATTTTGAAAAAATGTTGCTGATCAGTTTGCTGTGGGCGTAAAAACATTATGACAACTCCCGCAAACTAATATTTATCAAACAGCAAAATCAATATTAGAGGGATAAACTGCCGTACGGAAACTTACGTAAACAAGCGACACCTTGCATGCCTCCTTTAACAAATATGGTGGTAATGGAGGGAGGCGATCGACAGTTGACGTCATTTGTGTCATTAGGGCAGGTTGACGTCATTTGCATAGTTGGGTAGGGATAGGGATTTTTCAAGACACGGAGGAAAGGTGGAGTAAAATTCGGCCTAGACATCAGTCTACAAGTTACGAAAGGAACCGAGTGGTTTTGCGCCCCATGGGAAAAATTTTGAAATTTATTCAGCACAACACTCAAGTTGAGAACCGTATATCAACATAAAATCTTTGGAACTGCTAGAAACCGAACCCAGTCCCTAAATGTAATGTAATGTAATGTAATGGGATGGGATGGTAAGCCAGTTCTCTTAGAATTTCACCAACCTGATTGTCAGTGTAGTGAATTCCATCAACAGATTAAAACTCGTTAAAAATGTGTATTCTTTCGCAGTTTCCTATTATTATGAAGCGTATACCTGTTATATGCCAAATTCAACTTGAACTGTAAGGAAACTTTCCATACGTTCAATGGTACCAGGGAAATATGACGAGAAGGCAAAAGAGTGATGTTATTTTTCATTAGTTAGGCCCAGCCTAGAATATGCAGCCATGTATGGGATCTTAATGAATTAGGTGTAATCAGAGAACTAGACAATGGACTGCAAGGAAAGGGCTAGGCTCGTTAAAAAGTGTTACACTAGGTTTAGTAGTATATCAAAATTAATAGAAAAATTAGGTTGGGGATCATTATCAGATAGGAAGTTAAAATACCGATTAAATCTATTACAGAAATTTAAAACGGATACATTTACTGAAGTGGTTACATATATATTAGGAACCTCTGCGTATTATGCTAGATTTCACTAGATAAGGCTGTAAGCATTTGAAGTGTGTTGCTACCGAATAATGATGAAGATAAAATGGATCGTTCGAGTGAAAAACGAAGAAGTCTTAAGAAGAGTGGGAGAACCTACTACTAGATAATCTACTGAAAACCTTAAAAAGAATACGGAACAACTTAATAGGCCACATCATAAGACACGATGGCCTGATTAAGACAATCCTCGAGGGAAAAGTGAACGGGAAGAATGGAAAAGGCAGGCCTCGTTTGAGATATATGGAGCAAATTGCGAAGGATGTAAAAGAGAGGAGTTACGTCAATATGAAGAGGTTGGCCGATATAATAATCGAGTGGAGGGCTGCATCAAACCAGTCTTAGGATTGTTGACCCATGATGATGATGATGATGATGATGGTGTAGGAAGATCGGAGAGATGGATTGCGTATCCGATAGATTTAATCATCTTTTCCTCTTACTATTAGAGAACATAATAGGCAGCACAACAAGGGATAGGTAGATGACAGATTGTCATAGTAGTCTGTAGCGGTGGCTCTTAGTTGCATGGTAAGTTGCATCGTTACCATTCCATAGTAGCTCTTATTTGCATGCTCAATCAAGGAACGAGACAAAACCTACCTCAATAGCCCCCCGTTTACTGACAGTTTCCTAGGAATGGGCCTGACAAGTGACGAGTAACAGTCTACGCATGCCTATCCACCCCATCTTTCCGAGGCATGTTCTGATCACCCTTCTTACAAAAAAAGATACTTCAAACCTTTCTGACAGGCATAAAATTTCGAGAGAGCTGAACGCATTCATGACTGGCGTCAACCCCACGTCAGGGCAATGTGTATTTTGCTCCAAAGAGGCAGGTTCTGGAACAGTAGAAGCGGAGAAAATGCGGTCCTTTGGGAGGCTGATGAAAAAGCTCATCGAAGAGTGGGAGGAGAAAGAAGCCCGATGGGAACCCGGGAAAGAGAAAGGAATAACCCTTTGTGACACATTTCGAGAGACAATGGAGACTCCCCTCGCTGAAGGGAGTCGTCGTCCAAAGGAAGGCGAAAGAGGGCGAGTGGTTCGGATGAGGTGCACGGAATGGCTGCCGGTGACGTCAGAGAAGTGCGTCGACGCGAAAGGGTTGAGGTTCGGAGAGTCGTAATGAGAGCAACTGGAGGCTGAAGATCCAGCTAGACAACGGAAAACTCAGCAAGCCACCTGGAAAGTGGAAGGCAGGGGGTGATTCATCAAGCAAATATCAACGGAAACATTTTTACGTAATGGAAACAATGCCTGGATTATTTACACACGGGCATATTTAGATTCAATTTTCTTTATTATTCTTTGTTTAATTTGCATTTATTCATTTTTATTTGTTTAATTTGTTTTTAATCATTTTTTATTTGTTTTTATTTTTGTGTAGACGTATTAATGGAGATCCTACCAGACTACAACTACAGAATACTCCGCAAGCAACGTGGAAAGTTAACTATATTAGTTTAACCAGTCTATTAAATGAACTAAAATGGGAATAATTGTCAGATCGTAGTTTGAAATTTAGACTTAAGCTCTTAAGTAAATTCCAAGATTATAGTTTCACTGATGAAGTTAATAATATTTTGCGATCTCTAACTTACTATGGTAGACTGGATCATAATCATATAATTAGAGAAGTTGATAGCCGAACTGACAGATTCAAAATGTCCTGCTTTCCTCTGTAAATATATCCTATAGCATACATTCGAGTATATCAATGGGTAGCATAGGTAGTTGCATGTTGGTATAAGGACTTTAAGCTAACCCAACTAACAGCTTGTTTTGCTATTATAATCTTTTTTAAATTGTGAAGTTTAGACTAGAATATAATTACAAATCCTTTTTATGTATGATATCTAATGCATGTTTGGTGTGAATTCACCCCCTGCCACACACCTCTGTGGTGGCTTGCTGGGTATTATATATATGTAGATGTAGAAGGTGACGTAGGAAAGTGGAGAAAACGTGGTCCTTTCGGAAGATGATGAAAAAGCCAATCGAAGAGTGGGAGGAGAAAGAAGGCAGGGGGCGAATCATCTAGCATCATAAAAACATATTTTAAAAATTTTTATTTGTGTAACCTGTTTGCCTATTTGACATTTAAAAGTTTTCGTTGAATACTTCACCTATAAACTACACCTACAGAAGCGTAACGTCACATGCCAAGGCAGGAGCTACTTGGCCAAAGTCCACGGAAACAGAGAAAATGGTAAAGTAAAGGAGATCATTTGAGATATTTTAACGTTCAGCCTATATGATAGCGTGAGAGCTAGGGGATACGAATTCTTGTATACACTGCATCATTATTCCATTCTCTTCCTTCCGGGTAGTAGCTTGATCATGTGCTGATGTGAGGTGCTAATTTTACTTTATCCCTCTGAGAATCGTCTTAATCCTCGACTAGTTATGTGGGTAGTGTGACCAAACATCGGCGTTCGGATGGAACATGTTTTTTTCCACATCCATACCTTCAAAATACACGGTGAAGAACCCCGAAGGTTAGGAGCAGGAGGTGAGTCATGACTGAGCATTCAATATCGGACAAAAGTGCAGTTAATAAGCTGTAAACACTATGATTTTGCACACCCATCAGGTGCTCCACATAAAAAGATCATGCACTATGAACAAATAAATTGCCATCACGGGTGCAAGTACTATATTAACATATTCACGGTATTCACTACAGCAGGCGTACATGGGTGTAGTAAGTACACGTCGTTAGAGCTAAGAGTTAATAATATACGAAATTCTACTTACGTCCTTATCAGCTCTTTACGCCTTTTCTAATCCACTACTTCCTTGGAAAGAAGACATTTAAAATCTCCGGTAAGGCATTCTTATCTTAAATATTATTTTCATAGTCATATCGATCGTGTCGCTATTATTCAAAACATCTTCAGCGTCATCCGATGTGCTTTGAATTCACTAAAAGAAGTGAGTCAAATTTATGATTTTCAGTCGGATTTCCAGTTTCACAGGCCTCATATTTTGCGTTGAATTTATTCGATCTCAATGTACAACGTGTTCCAACTGTCATCTATCCTAGAGTTCAATTTTAGATGATGTAGTTAAAGTTTACATATGCGGAGTTCCCCCGCAATCTACCTTGTGGGTGTGTGGGGAAAGGGGTCATCCTCAATAACCTAGGGCTGTTTAGATAATAATAATAATTTATTTCATGATCACAGGTGACCCCAATTACGATCATTTTATTATATATATGGACAACACATTTAAAAACACCCATGCCCTGGACAGTTGACTTTTACCCAGGCGGGACTCGAACCCGCGACCTTCGGAATGGCAGGCGAGGACTTAACCCCGCCGCCACCGAGGCCGGCTGGTCAGATGTCGTTCTTTTGTGGAGGCGACCGGGAGCTGAGGTCATTCTGAGGTCTGATGATAGAGGGGTGGGTCATTTGGAGGAGCTGGAATTTTCTAAGGGATGAAGGATGTAAAGAAACCTGGCGCCTGGAATGATTGGTGGAAAACCACATATAGGTAGGTATTTTAGGAAGTGGGGGCAAGGCGGAGAGAAACCCAGCGTCGGTGTTCATGTTATTCGCGAAAGGCGCCGAAGGGTCAACGGTTTTACGTCCCATCCAACAGAAGAAGTACTGAACATCAAGTGCTTTCCTCCGGAAATTCAGTAGGGACTAGGATAAAACTGAAAAATCTGCCTCTGACAGGACTCGATCCTGGTCTGCTTGGATGAGAAAAAAAGTATTTCTACATCTACATCTACATAATACCCTGCAAGCCACCACAAGGGTGTGTGGCAGGGGGTGATTGCTCACCAAACATGCACTACATATCATGCATAAAAAAGGAATAGTATTAATATAGTAGTCAGAACTACACTATTTAAAAAAGATAGAAATTGCAAAGAAAACATGCAAAAACATTCTGTTAGTAGGGTTAGCTTTAAGTACTCATACCAACATGCAGCTACCAATGCTATTCATTGCTACTCTCTGATAGGACATATTTACCGTTATTCGTATCTCTTATTGTGCGAGGGAAAAAGGACATTTTGAATCGGTCAGTTCGGCAATCAATTTCTCTAATTTTATGATTATGGTCCAGTCTGCCATAGTAAGTTGGGGTTCGTAAAATATTTTTAACATCATCACTGAAAATATTGCCTTGGAATTTGTGGAAGAGATTAAGTCTAAATTTCAACCTGCGATCTGACAATGATTCCCATTTCAATTCATTTAATAGACTGGTTACGCTAATATAATTATCGTATCGTCCCATTACAAATCTTGCCGATCTTCGCTGCACAAAAGTTCGACTGAACCGGGACTTGAACCACGGACCTTCAACTTGCCGGGCTGAGCTCTAACCCATTACTCGTGATCACGTTTTCCCACCAACCTCCCGCTCGCTTTGGCAAATGAGGGAAATTCAGCCACTACATTCCACGTTTAGATCTTCTTTCGGATAAAATACCGGCTAGGCTACCACCATTATTCCCACATTCATTTTGTCTAGTGTGAGTGGTTGATGATCGAAGCACTCTCTGAGAGGCTTTACATCTACGTCTACGTAATATCCTGCAAGTCACCACACAGGTAAGTGGAGGGGGTAAATCTTAACCAAACATACACTAAATCTACTACAATACCCTGCGAGCGGCCATAGGGGCTAGTCAGGGGGGCTAGGTCACCAGTTATTGGGTTAATGGGAAAGGGAACAAGGGATAGAGGATAGGGTTCGGTATCGTAGGAATACAAATGTTTATCCTAACGTATTTGAGTTATGACCAGGAATTGTCCGCGGTAAAAAGAAATACTTATATCGATTCGTTCGGCCGTCTATCCTGTGTTTTGAAAGACGTGATTGAGGGAAGAATGTTGGTAACCGGGGAAGAGGGAGGTGAAGAACGGGTAGCTTGGATAAAATGATGGGAGCTAGTAGGCATGAGGGGTTCTTATTTTGTCATTTCTATCTGATCTGCCGGTGTATTGTGGGTTCATAGTACACATGACGTGCTTTCATTCTGGAGATCATTATCTACATCTCATTATACCCTGCAAGTCACCGAAAAGGTGTGTGGCAGGGGGTGAATTCACACCAATTATGCATTACATATCATGCATAAAAAGTATTAATAATAATATCCTAGCCTAAACTTCAATTTAAAAATATTAAAATTGCAAAGCAAGAATGCAATATCATGCTCTTAGTAGTTCTAGCTTAAAGACTCAAAGCAACATGTAACTGCTTATACTATCCATTGATACTTTCGTATTTATGCTATTGGATATATTTATCACTATCCATAACCCTAATTTAATGTTTTTGTCGAGTTATAGCAATTTAAAAAATTTTAAAAAAGCAGAAAAAGCCTTAAAGGTCTGTTCGTTGGGTTAGGTTACAACCTTTTTATCGATATGCCACAACCTAGTCTACCTATAGATAAATTTGAGAATATATTACTAGACAAATTCACAGCTATTTAGATCCCTAACTGTAGGAGGAAATTGAGACATCTTAACTCCGTCAGTTTGGCAATATTTCCCCTAATTCTGTTCTGCTTTTCAGTGAATCGAAAAGTTTCAGCTTCACATTGCTGTGATGCATCATTAGCAATTTTAATGTCAACTGATCTCGAGACTAAAGGGCGGATGCTGATCATGAAATACGATCATCATCAGATTCGACCAGATAAATAAGATTAGAGAGATAGATTGTCGTACAGATAGATTCAAAATGGCATTTTTCCCCCGTACTATAAGAGAACAGAATAGGCAGCATAGGAAAGGGATAGGTAGGGGAAATATTTTAGAGTATTCTGTAGTGCATGATGCATGTATTAACCCCTCAAATACTATAGATACTAACAATCTAGTTGCATGAGACCCTTTAGTTGCTTGCTTGCATGCTAGTAGTGAATGCTTGGTGACCTTCACCCCCTGCCACACACCCTCGCGGTGGCTTGCAGGGTATCGTGTAGATGTAGATGTAGATGAAATAACATCATGAAAAAATATGGTAGACTTTGCCATTTCGCCCCACCGCGAATCTGACGAGAGCTCCCGCCGTGAAAAGCACCCACCCACACGCCTTCTAACGCACACAAAGCAGGGAAAGAATGGAAAAAGACAGATTGTCCCCGCTGACCTACTTGGCCACACTATTCCGCACTTATTCCGTTCGACAGCAGTTAGCTCATGCATCATCGTTCGAGCACGAGGAAATATTTCGGGGGAAAGGAAAAAAAAGAGTCAATACTATATATTTTTCCCCCTCAAGATGGAAGCGTTTTTCATTTCCCATCCTTCGGGCTCGGGACGCGAGTTCGAAAGGTACAGATCCTCATCGGGTTGTTATTCCCGAAAACGGGAGCCCGGGGCGGGGCGATGAGGATCAATGGCCGGGGCGAATGGCCCCCGCGCGTCCGCCCCGCTACGCCGCGCCGGGCGGGAGGAGGTGGCGGAATTGGGGCAGGGAGCCGACTGCGTCCGGGGAATGGAGGCACCGACCGCCGTCATTTGGGTCACGGGGTGAGACGGGAGTCGGGCATTTGGGGCCGGGCCAACTGCTCCCTCCCTCTCTCTTTTGGCCCTTCCCGGGCGCCGCGGGGGGATCCCGCGCCGGCTGCATGCCCACCCCCTCAACACAAAGAGCATCCACCTTTCTCAGACACCACAATCCACCCCTTTCCCGGATGCATCCCGGAAAAGCCCGGTGGGATTGCCCGTTGCGACATCCAGATCCACACACACACACTCGTGTCTGCAGAGTGCACCGCAGGCCGACTCGAGGGAGTGTGGCAGAGGGTGAAACAACGGTTGAATTTTAGATTTAATCTTCTGGGAAAATTTAAGGAGGGACATTTCATTAATGACGTCAATCATATATTGCTGGCTCCGGCTTATTATGGTAGGCTCGATAATTCTAATAAAATGAAGGAGATAGATTGCAGGACGGACAGGTTTAAAATGTCATTTTTTCCACGTGCGATTCGAGATCAGAACATTAGACATAGCGTAAATCCGTAATAAGTATAGAGGTAATATTCAGAGTAGGTCGATAGTATTATTTTTATTTCCTGCATGTTCAAATCAAGGTGTGACTCGCATGCATTGCTTTCTTTTGCATGCATGAGTATCTATGAAATTGGTGTCGGGTTTCAAGTCATGCATGGTATTCGTGGGTGTGTCCTGCATGCTTGGGATTTAGTAGTTTTTTTTCTTTTTTCCCTAATTACTTTTAAAGGTGTGGTGTTTGTTTTGTGTTATTCATTTTTGTTTGTTATTTCATTGTTCCTGGTGTGGATGCACCCCATGCCACACACCCTCGATGTGGCTTGCAAGGATATGTCGTAGATATAGATATAACACCAAACACGAACTGCGTCTACAACTGACAGATTCAGAATTTCTTTTTTTCCTCGAACAATTAGGATAATGAATAAGGGTAAATATGTCCAATACTAGTGTATCAATGGATAGCATAGGTAGTTGCATGTTGGTATAAGGACTTTAAGATAACCCAACTAACAGCACGATTTGCATGCTTGCTTTGCTATTTTTATCTTTTTTAAATAGTGAAGTTTGGACTAGTATAGTATTACTAATTCTTTTTATGCATGATATGCAGTGAATTTTTGGTGAGAATTCGCCCCCTGCCACACACCTCTATGGTGGCTTGCAGGTTTTTATGTAGATGCACAAAATAAGCTACGAGCCACCGCGAGGGAGTGTGGCAAGTGGTGAATCGTCAACAATCGAGCATTCGTGTCAAAAGTTCAAAACTTACTTTTCCTATTATTCTACTGCATCTACATAATACCCCGCAAACCACCATAAAGGTGTATAGTATGGGGAAAACTACGGACAGTAATATATTACAGCGACGGTACATGGGGAAATATGTTATGTAGATATCGATACATAAATTAGAGTTTGGTGATTTCTTAACGTGCACATGTTGCAACACTACTAATTTATGCATGTGCTCGGATATATTGTTTTGTAATTTAAATCATATTGAAATGATAAACTAATCATAAATTACCGAGATACTTTGTGCTAACCAGCAATTTTGTGTCACTTATAGCCATTATTTTACGTGTCTCGTAATTGAATGCTTATTTTTTTCCTCGGGATGTTAGTATTGCGACCCTCGGTTTCATGTAGATGGTTCGTAAACGGAGTGGTATTTCTTTTTTATTACATTCATGCAAGGTAGAAGTTCTCTCTAATTGTTAATGCATGCCTGGTTCACCCCCTACCACACACCCTTGCGGTGACTTACTGGGTTCTATATGGATGTAGATGTAGATACTATATTACGAGTTGCTCCATACCTTTACCGCGGCGCTCTTGTGTCCTGTCCGCAAGTGGTGGGTAGGTTAAATGTAGGTTGGCACAATGGATCTAAAGAGGTATAAGTGCCAGGGTGCTCCAGAAGGCCCCCGCCCACCTCTCTATTTTACATTTACATAGTACGAGATCAGTTGTTAACCTAAAGCTCTGAAATAAATCGAATGATTAACAGATTAAATCTATTAGAGAAATTTCAATCGGATAGCTTTACTGAAGATGTTAGGCACATATTAAAAACACCAGCGTATTATGCTAGATTCGACCAGCCAAATAAGATAAGAGAGATAGATTGTCGTACCGATAGATTCAAAATGGCATTTTTCCCCCGTACTATAAGAGAACAGAATAGGCAGCATAGGAAAGGGATAGGTAGGGGAAATATTTTAGAGTATTCTGTAGTGCATGATGCATGTATTAACCCCTCAAATACTATAGATACTAACAATCTAGTTGCATGAGACACTTTAGTTGCTTGTTTGCATGTTAGTAGTGCATGCTTGGTAATCTTCACCCCCTGCTACACACCCTCTCGGTGGCTTGCAGGGTAACGTGTAGATGTAGATGTAGAATGCACCGACAAGAAGTCTCTTCATATGCATTACCTACTGCTGATAATGGAAAACCCCTAACCCACTGGGACGAATCAATGAGAATTAATACATATTTGCGGAAAAAATAATTCTGCCCCTAACATTCACTGTGCTGAGAATATCAAATTAATAAACGTAGAATCTACTAAATATCTTAGCATAAGATATACACATGATCTTTTTTGCTGTAAACACATGCGTGAGATCATCAGTCAAGGTAATCGTAGACTGGTATTTAAATATAGGGTACCGCTTAAATGTGAGGAGCTTGAACGAGAAATTAGATACTTCTCCCTTGTTAGACCTCATGTAGAGTACGCCGCCAGTATATGCGATCCTTACGAGGTAGGTTTGAATAACGAACTGGAGCACATGCAGCGAAGATCGGCGGTTTTACCAGGAGCAACTGGGGAGTAAGGAGGAAGTTAGTTACTCTTCATCATACCCCGATAGCTACCGCACTGATACAGACCAAGGGGTTACTCCAAACCAAACACAAATGTGTTGTAAACAGTGCTATTTTAGAGACTACGTTTCCGGTGCGCTGTTAATATTGTGTGAACTCACCCAGGAAATAAAGTGGCTTTACGTACACCCTAGAATTTAATTTTAAACTCATAATGCAGAGCTAATATTTCTTCTGTTGTCTGCTAAAGTACCTCAAATGGCTAAGTCAAGTTTCTGTATCATAAATTGTGATAAAAATGGAGGAAATGTGTGCAATTTGCATGTAACATGCACCAAATAGATACCAAAGTACTGCATTATAAAGCCCTAAAGTAGATAATATTCTTGGATTTTCTCCTCGCTATAACTCTCCCATCTTGGAGGGCAGGATAATATTTTTTTCCCTAGTTTCTGAGAATGTTTTAACCAAAATGTATGTAATGTATCGTCGGAAACCATATTGCTGTAGATGAAGAGTGGCTGAGCAAAAATTATAATTTTCTATCTTCAGGTCCGTCAATCTGCTCCATCACTTATATTTCATGAATAGCCTTTTGAAGATATTGGAGGTAAAAATGGTATCCTACATCTACAGAATACCTTGCAAGCCACCATATAGATTTTTCTCAGGTACGATTAATCATAAGACGCCACGTTCATGAGTTTGACGATGTGCAATTATGCAGTGAAACAAACTGCAATATTTAGACACATAAAATGTGTAAGCGTAATGCCAGAAATGTCGCTTGCATTAGTATATGTGTTGCTGGGGTTTATAGATAACTCACGTGAAATTCGACCTCAATACCCTACGAGCATGAACGAAGTAGTCGGGGGTTCTCCATTCGTCGTAACACCTAGCACAACTTGGCTTCAAGTAATGAATATTTAATTTCTACTCCTACGAATTTTGAGATGGTTATCGATTAACATCCGGTACTAATTATCTATTTAATATTTTGAGGCGGAATTGGTTCTTTGTTGAGAAGAGGTTTTCGCTGAGAAAAATAAGGTAAAGGGTGTCACCAATTAATTACCATTGTCAAGACTATTCCTACTAGATAATCCCTCCATTACATGTGGATATTAGGGTTTAATAACGTGAAACGTAACGATGTGAACCATTATCGTTCCGTAATTTACATTAGAGAAACGTGTTCAAAAAAGTGCATGAGCAAAATTTAAGAAATTATGGTACAAAAAACACCAAAATAGTGCAAAAAATCACTGCAACCGTGATATTACTTTACAAGGGAATGGCTAACTTTTAATACAACTAAGCTACGGAAGAAAGGAAAAGATCAACACCCATGCGAGGAGAAACGCATGCAATTAAGTTCCGATTTAATTAATTCCCCAGAACTGATGAGAACCGCGGTACTTATGTTTTCGTGCTGTCAGCACTTGTTTACTCAGGGATTCGACGTTCGATTTATGCATCAAAATCAAATCTCTTATCGGCCAAGAAAAATTGGGGTAATAGTCGGAAGCAAGGTAGTGAGGCTCGATAAGCATCTCCGACATAAGATGTGTACGATCTGATAAACGATAGACGTTGCTGACACGGGGCATCACGATATCGACGGCACGCACGTATAGAGAATTGGCTTTCGGCGAAGAAACATTTCACATTGGAAACCCAGATTATACGACGCTCCCCTAACGAGGAGGTTTTAGCCTTATTCCTTGCATATTTACGACAAAGTTGCTAAGGTGAACAGCAAAATTTGACTTTTCGTTAACTATGAGGAGTGTTCTGAGACGTTTCCAACAATTACGCAGGGGATCATTTAAAAGCGATTTGGATGCGATATATTTCGAATAATAGCAGTTGGAGTTTACCCTAAAAATGTGAAATCTGAAAGCTGGGAGAATACTTAGGCATAATACTTAGGAGAAAAGAATACTTAGGCAATGTGGTCATTAGACGAAGATAAGGAGAAGGTGAGCTGCACCAAGAAAATAGTGGAAGCACACGGAATGCAAATAGAAAACTCAGAACCTCGTACTTGAATGATGCACAGAAAAAAACAGCTAAGCTTTAAAAAAAGTTCAATGATAAGCTTAGTAGTGTATCAAAATTGTAAGAAGAAATTGCTTTACACACAATTTCAAGCACTATAGCTCTATATAAAGCGATATATAAACAAAAAAATGTAAAAATATGAAAATAAAGTGATGGATTGCTTACGAAGAGACTTGAAATACGTTTTTTCTGCGTGTAACATGAGATAATTATATGTGATTGATGTTCCCGGGTGATGATTGAGATAATTTAAGTTAAAAGATTATTTTGCAGATCTGCAAGAGATATAAAATATGCACCGTAATTGTCTTCGTCGTTTTCTATAGATTTCACATGCAACGACAAAAAAATGAAGTGCATTCTTAATTGCCAAATTTTAAAATTGCATATATTACTTTTTACCATTGACCTGGAGGATTATTATTAATTTGGAAATTCATTCGGTAACCACGAATATGTTACTCTTTCATTTTAATATAATCCATCGGTAGATACGTAAACGATGCAATATGACCCTAATATTCAACGCACCATATGAATTCTAAAATTAATGCAATACTTACTACATGTCTGCAGCATTCTCACGAGTCGTAGTTTTTGAGGAAGAAATAGCAGCCGAACACCAAGGATATCCCTTACAGATACGCCAACAATCAACAGCAGCTGCCCACGGCTATTCTGTAGTTTGAATACCAGCCGCTTGCTCTCCACGATGTTCACCAGATGCAAATTTGAATACATTTTGGATCCCTCCCAGAGAGAATTGCAATATTTATATGAGGTAATCAATATTCCACCGCCACACCCTAATTACATCCAAGGCTCATTTAGCCTGCTGTACGTTTACCGGCAATACGATGAAATTAACTCTCCTGACGTACACTTACAGCATCCATTGTACTCCTTATACATCTAGATCTAAGGGGTATCCTGAAAGTAACCACTAGGGCGTGTAGCGGGTAGTCAATATATCACGTAACACACACTACGTGGTGATATGATGAAGGCATCTGAGGCCCTTTGCGCAATGATATCTTAGGTCATTTGCAAATTTTAGGACAGGTGATCGGATGAGTATAGGATTTTTCGAAAGAACGGAGGAAGAGTGGAGAGAGACCAAGCATCGGCAATAGCCGAAGGATGCCAAGGCGTCCGCGGTTAAACGTCCCATCCGACGGATGGAGTGCTGAACTCGAATTGCTTGCTGTCCACTCAAGAAGGAACCCGTTAACCTATGAAAACTCTCTGCACATAAGGGATTGGAACCTGGGCCTTCTGATTGGGAAGCCAGTACTTTAGCCACCACCACAAACCTATCTCAAATGTACAACATATGAACGTAACTGTGCAAAACATCTCCTTTGGGATTTTTCGCAAGTGATTGTATAAGAGTTTTGCCGTGCCTATCTCATGTGATGTCAGTTTGAGGTTAGGAGTTTATAAAATGTGAAGCCGCTGTGTGCCGTCGGGGATTTTATTTAACATTAAAACCGAATGAGTTTTTAAAAACTTAAATATTTTTTTTTTCGTTGATTCGTTTCGTTTTCCCTCACCGTCTTTATTTGCAAGTTACTATGCAAATATGTAATAGTTTCGGGCATGACGCGGTGAAATTGATCTATAATAAGTAATATGATAACTTTGCAATATGTCCTGTTTGTTTATGATGAAGATCATAGTAATGTCCTTCTTTTCACTGAAGTAATAAGAAAGTGAAGCTGCAAGTACGGAGCATATTTAAATTTTAAATGTCTACTATTTATTGCCTTTGATATTTCCAAAAAATACATAGCAGAGGTACGGCCAACCTTTTCACTACTGCCAGTCAGTAAAAGCATGGATTTAGTGTGAGAGGGAAGATAGTGCTCTAGCCAACACATTAGCCCTACCCCCCATGCTCCACGCACATGCAACAATTGGTACTTAATTTGAGAAACGTATAAATTCATTCATCCACAATGCACGTGCAAGATGATTGGTATCGACGCAGGAATATAACGTTTAGTTATGGGTCTGTTTTGCATTAATGCATTTATTAAAATGCATTAATTCATGATTCCCCTTCACATTAATGATTCGTCCCATGCAAATGTGCAGCTATCATGAGTTTATCAGTGATAAGACTATTTTTCAGATGCGCCATAAACTACTCCACCTACATCCTACCTAATTGTCCATTCATATTGCCTACTATGATAATACATTATCGCGAGAAAAATACATTTATAATATATCCGTACGAAAATATTTATCTGTAAACCTGTTATTCTGATAAACTAATGTAAAACACTATGTTCTATGTTCCGATTATATTTTAAGATTTCGGATTATAGAGTAACTTCAAATTTACTTAAAATATGTAGTCTAAATTTTAACCCACGCTGTGATAATGATTTCCATATAAGGTCTTCTAGTAACCTTGCAATACTAACACAATCTTCATAATAGCGTGTCAGAAATCTCCTCAGTAAAGTTTCCAATTCATTCCTCCCTTCTTTCTCCTTCATTTTTATATTATAAATAAGGCCTAACAATCGTATCTGTAAGGAACCCTTTTTAAGAATCCTAACCTAAGTTCCCCTTTTACGATCATTTCTAAAATGTTCAGTATTTCATCCTGCCAGATGCAAATAGTATTTCAGGGGGAGCTACTTTTTTACAGTAATTATTAGTTAGTTATTCAGGGGAGGCGACCGACAGCTGAGGTCATTTGCGCCATTTAGGATAGGTGTGTAATTGGTAATGGTAAGATCATCTCAGGTAAGGGTAGAGAGAAACCCAGCGTCGGCATTAGCGTACTATTAAGAGCCGGCGCCAAGGGGACCACGACTTAACGTCCCATCCGACGGACAGAGTACTGAGCCTGAAATACCCTCCACTAGGCACTCAAGTAGGAACCGTTTTGCCACTGATAAATCCGCCACTCCCGGGAATCGAACCCAGATCCTCGGGATGGGTGGCCAGTATCTTAGCCACCACATCAACCCAATCCCCGAGGTCTACGTATAGATAGAAGATGTGTCAATAAAAAATGCTTATCCCATTGATATATTATGATGTGAAGTAATTTCTTATCATTCAGCGGCATGCACTTCATTATGTTTTCTGACTGGCTCAAATTATCATCTTGATGAATATACCATGATCCTTAGAACAACATGCCCCGTTAAGTGCAGAATTATTCGCTCCAAACTACCGTTGACAGTTTAAATATAATCAACCACGTCTTTTTATTTATTCAGTCTCGAATATTTAATCTTGTGTCACGGTATGTCTGCTTGATTATGACTCACCCTATGCCATATACCCTCGGAAGCCTCTTTCTGGGTAAACCTTAGTCATCATTGTTGTCATTCAGGGGAGGCGACCGACAGTTTAGGCCATAGGCACAATTCAGGATAGGATCATTGGAAATGGGAAGGAATATTTCAAGGACGGAGGATGAGCGAATAACCTCACCGCAGGCGCCAAGGGGTCCACGGTTAAATGTCCCATCCTACGGACTGATTACTGATTTCGGAAGTGTTATCCACATAGCAGCATATCGGGGACCATTTTTGGGATGCAAACGGGATACGAACCCTTGGGATGGGAAGCCAGAGCGCCACCACACCTACCCGATCCCTGGTGAATTCCAAACGGATTTAAAATGTGACGGGTAAGCAGTGGCGTGTCGATACTTCGAGCGACCCGCCTCAGGGTCCGGAAGGATCGAATCATTCCACATTTCACACGAGATCCGCCGTTTGCGAAGACGGGATGGAATCGATGACGGCGAACAAAGATGTGAATAAAAGATGGGGATGAAGGCCTCGACGCGGAGCTCGGCGTCCGTATGTACGTACGTACGGCTCCGTCCCCTTGTTCTCGAAGGCGGGGGGAGATGGGATTGGAGCCGATGCTTGGAATCTTCGAGGAGGAAGCTGAAGTGGAATGAGAAGAATTAAGAAGAGGACAAACGAAGATGTGCCCGCCGCCGTGGTGGAGGAGGAGAGGAAGTTGTCGGAGGAAATTTGAATGGGGTATTAAGAGGGAATTGAGGAGACATTAAGAGGTGGGGTTGAAGGACGCAATGCGAAGGAGTATGTAGGGTAAGCGGGGAGTGAAAGGACGATCACATTAAGCGGCACGAATAAAAAGTAGGGAAATCACCGAGATAAAGCACGAGACGAATTCCCGAGCGCAGCTTGATTGACAATGGCGGCCTACATCTAAAGTCATTTGCGGCACCAGGATGAGACAAGAAATTTCGTTTTGAAAGGAATTCAATCAAGACGGAATGGTATACCCTAAAGAGTAACTTACAAGCCCCCTTCAAGAGTGAGTGATCGAGGTGCATTGCTTATGACAGTTTCTCTCACCCATCAGCTAAATTCTATTCCGTTCGGGTGTGGTATCATCACCAAATATACAAACATACATGTCCTAGAAGAAGCTAGTCTTATATTACTACGCAATATAAGAAATAATATATTTATGGCTGAACCTGGTACAACAACCAAATTATCAATCAATAAAATTGTGTAAAACCCACAGGTTTTTCTGGTTGGCGATGGTAGAGCTCAGCTAATACTATGCCCAACGGAGAGAGAATTTCACACACCAGGGTGGTCAGTTACTTTCCAGCGTTTTCCCAAAAATATCAGGTGCCCAGAAAAAAGAGCCCGTGTTGAACTGAAGAGAAGAAAAAAAAGAAGGGAATCGTCACTGAGAAAATTCGCTTCCTAATGAGGTACTCTTGTAGAAAATAATATATCGCATTATATCTTTTATTTCATTCCATGTATTCTGACTGCACGCTTGAATGTCTGCGTAAAAATTGCTGTTCAAATTACAGCATAGTTCATGACACATCAATAATAACTTCAGCCCTTCAGAGTCCTTGGCCACTTTGTAGAATGTAAGTGAAAGTACAACATAAAGCTAGTATATGTTTGTGGCATATATGTTTGTGTGTATGTGTGTGTTTGGATATTATGTTTAGCCACTTGTTACGCACAATATGTTTGGCTTGCAGGTTAATCTTCAGAAGTATATCAGGAGTTTCCAGCCATTGGACATTCGTTAATAGGTTATCACTATATTTCCTGAGGAATATCGGTAGAAGAGATGAGAGTATAGCACAGCACGGAATAAGATCTGAATATTACTGAGTGAATACCTATCATCTGATGCTCTGCATACTAGACCACCGAACCATTCAGTCCAGATGGCACAGATTCTCAGCTCGCATTATACGTTAAAGAAAATACATGTTTTATTAATTCCTCCGCCAGTCTATTTCTCTATTTTTTTGTCATTAGGATTGCCATATCACAGGCCACACATCATGTATGCCTGGTAAAATGTCACTGACCCTGTTCTGAACCCTTAGCCCCAATAATAACGTAAGATGTAAATTCAAGACATTTTATTTTGCAACATTAGGCTTGATTAGGCTAGATTAGGATGGATTTGAATTACTTAGGAAAGCTTGGAGGAAGTTAGTAAGCAATTGCATCTATTAATCAACATTGACCCCTGACCTCCCGATTAGGAGAGAGCTGCCGGGGGTAAGTTAGCATCAGACATATTCAACATACATGCAGCTAATATATATAGAACCTGAAGTGAAAAATTTTTGGACCTGTTAAAGCTCAAGGTATTTTTATGTATGAGAAGAAAGGGAGATGGCCTCTTTGCTGACTTCCCACCACAGCGGCCCACGTTTGGATTCTGGCGATGGTATTGATTTTCCGGCGGAATACTGGTCCCTTAGAAAACGTGTTGAGATCTCTCAAGTTTCAAACATGGTCTGTCGGACGAACCCGTGAACCCTTTGGCATCTTTTGTAAAGTCTAGCCTAATGTACAGGCAAAGTTTTCTCCATTTTTTTTTAGTTTCATGTAAATCCTATATGCACTCCATCACTCCATCTGTTTTATTAGAAACGATAGAATACCACGCGGAGAGATTTAAAATAATATACCAAAATACTGTGACAACGGTCGTAATACGACGTATTACGTAAAACAACGAAAGATTATTTCAGTAACATAATTATACAACTGTTTTACTGGGAGATTGGAAGCTGCATAAAGTAACCATCAGCTCTAGAAGCACACACGGAGCGTAAACTTGGCTTCCTACCGTATCAACCACTCGTTATTTGCTGTTTATTTGCACAGAAGTTCAGAAGTGCGGTGTCTTCACATGCTGGACTTAAAGTGTAGGCCCTGGGTTCACAACCGGAATAAAGACTCCATGGGCGCATCAAACTAAACTAAATATGAGTAATTTTCTTGGACCAGATCCTTCAAGTAAAAAAAGACGGCACACACTGCCTCCTTTCCTGGTGTTTGAGGAAAACTCGTATTAGTACTTTGAGGTTTAACCTCACCAACAAGACCGAGTTTTGGCTGAACACTGGTCGGTAAGTGCCTTACATACACAGTGCGATACATAGCCTTTTCTGCATGCACCTGTACTTGTTTGATGATGACTAACCACTTTATATCGACCCATCTACGAGATACTCTACACTGTAGAGTCTACAAGCCATCGCGAGGGTGTGTGGCAGGGTATGATGATCACCAAACATGCACTATTGGCATGAAATTAGGCTTCTACGTTGAAACATGCTACATAATAGGGTCACATGGTTAGTATCTACGTAGTAATAAAGGGAATGATTGTTAATATATGCATCCTGCACTACAGACTACAATATTTCCCCTACCTATCCCTTTTCTATGCTCCCTATTGTGTTCTCTATAAGCATGGGGGGAAAATGACATTTTTAATCTATCAGTACGACAATCTATATCTCTAATCTTATTTACGCATATAATCCTATTTATGCACGAACACCGCCAGGTTAATGAACATGGCACGTCTTGGGTATGCGGCAGGGGGTAAATCTACTGATCTGACCTAGTCAGTATATATAAGACTACGTCTACATTTGCTCACTACCCTGAAAGTCACCTCGAGGGTGTGTGGCAGGGAGTGCGTTATCACCAATCATGCACTACGCCATCTCCATCTCTAAGTACATGCACTACTGTTTACACATAATACGTAATGAGATATTAATAAAATATTAAATGGGGAAAGCGCTTGGAATATCTGTTTCCACCCAACTTCACCTAGAGGTGAGTAGGACCCAGCGAGGGTCGGCATGATTTGCGCGAAGCGGTGACACGGCGCCCGTGGCCCTTTACGGACCCGAGAATGTTTTGGCCCCGGCCCTGGGCCTCGCCTCGCCACCCCTGCGAGGGGCCGACCATCAAAACGTAAGTCCCTCAGCCCTCTTGGCGTTATCGACTCATCTGTCTCACCCGCTTGTCCCCTCATTTCCCTTCCATTCTGCGGGGCGGTGAGGGTGCAAAGGGGAAGGGGGGTAGGTCAGGGGGAAGAGGGAAGCTGAGCAGATGAGTGACGACGCCACCGGGAAGGAAGGGACCCACCCCTGTTCCTCATCATCCACCCCTCCGTCATGCCCTGGGAGCTGCCAAGAGGGATTGTGGCAGTGGGTGTAGTGACACACTGCCCTCCAACCAAGCAAGCCTCAGTTAATGCCAGGATTGGGAGGATTTACAACCAGGGCCCTCTGTACCCTCGTTGTCAATCGATCATTCTCAATCACGCCAACCTCTAAGGGATACATATGATTTTTGGAGGGGTTGTGGAAGCGGGTCGATTGTAACGTAGAGCGGCTAGGTTCGTTAAAAGGTGTTAAGATAGGTTTAGTAGTGTATCATAATTACTAGAAGCATTAGGATGGGAATCATTAACAGATCGTAGGCTAAAGTACAGATTAAATCTATTACACAAATTTAAATCTGATAGCTTTGCTGAAAAGTTTAGGTACATATTAAAACAGCGGCGTATTATGTTAGATTCGACCAGATACATAAGATTAGACTGATAGATTGTCGTACTGATAGATTGAAAATGTAATTTTCCCCCGTACTATAAGAGAACACAATAGGCAGAATAGGAAAGGGATAGGTAGGGGAAAT
The DNA here is from genome assembly GCA_933228895.1 of Platycnemis pennipes. NCBI lineage: Eukaryota > Metazoa > Arthropoda > Insecta > Odonata > Platycnemididae > Platycnemis > Platycnemis pennipes. The sequence goes on from OW121846.1 coordinate 56,297,148, forward strand.
ATTGTAGAGTAGTCTGGAGTGCATGATGCATGTATTAACTACCAATCATTTTATTACTACGTAGATACTAACCCTCTAGCTGCATGTGACCCTATTATGTAGCATGTTTCCAATTATTAGACTAGATGCATATCAACAGTGCATGTTTAGTGATCTTCCACCCTACCACACACCTTTGTGGTTGCTTCCAAGGTATTACGCAGATGTAGATGTAATCAAAATAACACGAGAGGCAAGCAGCCAAACGTTATTTTATGTCTACACCTCAGGAGTACCTGAAATCCACATCGTGGGTATGTGTTAAGGGGTGAATAATCATGGAAACATGCACCACGTTACTAAGAGGCAGAATACTACAGGATTTTCCCGGAAAGTGGAATACACCACAATATTTAAATTGATATAGTTCGCCTACAAGCCACTTAGGAAATGCGTGCATGGTAAAGGTTCACCCCCTGCCACACACCTTTACGGTGGCTTGCCGGGTACTCTGTAGATGTAAATTTGATGCATAATAAGTACTAATAATTGGCTTCCAGAATAGCTCCGTACCTTAAAGTATTTTTCAACAAACCTCTGGAAGAATGTGTAATGCCTAAATACTGGAAGACAGCAAATGAAACCTCAATTTTTAAAAGCGGCAATAGAGAAGAGGCATGTTATAATAGGTCAATACCACCATTATTAAGTTAAATTATAGATTCTACATTTGTCGTTTCATCGATGGCACAACTCGATATTCAGGATTTATAGATAAAAACAGCATGATTTTTTCTTTCCTTTCTATCCAACGTCTATTCTGACGCCTAACTTACGGCAGCTTGTTGGAGTTCTACTTAAAGTAAGATCACGAGGGTTCAAGTAGGTGTAAATGTAGGTTTAAGAACAAAGGGTGAAAGTTTTCTGCATATTTAATATTTTTGCTTGAATTAAACAAGATATGTGAGGAAAAATAGCCTTGTGGTACTTGTTGAATAATTATCACGCACTATTCTTGCCGAATGCAAAGCAGAAAACTTTTCACAATAATACGCCTCCCATTCCATCTTTTATTTTCCTTGTGTTTAGCATTGAAACCCTAATGTCACACTTACGGCCACTCAGAGAGCAACATTTCTCTCTCAACGTTTCTTAATTTTGGGATTTTCTGAGCCATGGTCAATAAACTTACGATTTTGTCCTAAGTAACCCTATCCTAGGTACATAGAGGGAGTATTTTTCCATGCTGAGGATAGCATAAAATCATGATATTGATGATAGTATATGAAATTTATGTTTTCTGTTTGATCCTCCTAACCTAATAACTTCCAAAGAGAATTTTGAAACCCAAAATACGTTTGCATGCTCCCTCTCCTTGATAAGTGTGTCTCTAATTCCAGTTCTTTAAATACACTTCTTAATTTTACCTTTAATGATAACGAATGACTCTAACATCTTTCACATTGCAAGGTTAAAAAATTTTTTTCTTAAAATATTTCCATTCCCTTCCAATACTTAACATCCTTACTAGAAGGATAATTGCAACTTTTTGCCCGTTTTCTATTCCGTTTTTAAATAACCTGCTTAACGAGGCCTCTTCATTCCCCTAGGTCCCCAATAGACTCTCAGCAATACTTCACGAGAAGCTGAAAGCAAATGTTCTTTTTCAGTTGATTTTCTCTTGCTTTGAACAAATATTATACAGCCTCGTTGTCATGCCTTCAATGCGAGAAAACTAGTCCAAAGAAAACGAGATTAATTTCTCAGAGGAGGATTTGTGAAACGGTACTATATGGGTTTCAGGATAAAAATTAATTAAGAAAAATTTTAAATAATCCAAATTATCAAACAAAATTAGCTAGTTGCAAAAGCTAAAAAAAACATCAAAAAACAAAATAAGCTAGTAAAATAGCTGCTGAATGCTGAGGATGAAAAAAGATAATTTAGATAACTGGCCTTCTTAGAAACAACGTAACAACTGCGAGATATTTTTGTGGACATTTAGAATCTAACTGAAAGATACGTGCAGTGAAATTGGATAATGCCATACAGTTGACACCTAAAATGGCTAATCGTGTATCATTCCAATTATCCGTTCCTTGCTTAACTAGTCCCTGGTTCAGCAGGCTAATTGCACAAAATTAGGCTTCCGTGGAGTAAACGCAACTCTATGGGAACTGTGACAGTTGCGTACAAGCCCCTAAGCATTTGGTCCACGGGTTTGCAATAAAAAGCTCCCAGACCCCTTCAAATCTGATATTTTGTATATGATAATGGGTGACATTTCGGTCTTGTATTCATATACCAGGGTTAAAAAAACCTAAAGTGACTATATAAATGGTTATATGTCAATTTTGGAATCGAATAATGCACCTAAAGCAGTGTACTATGATTGCCTATGAAATGTTTCCTCCGCATTCAACTGACTATCAGATTATCCGGCCGAGTTATTACCTCACATGGGCCATTGGCTGATTGAGGTTCAACTGCATCTTTTAGATGCAGTTTCCTCCAATCCGTTGATTTCAAAGCTGCGACTTCGTCGTGATTTGAGTCCCATTGGCGCGCTCCGCTGCTGGCCATAAATAATGTGCGGGTGAGCGGGTCGTCATCTGCCGAGCGGACACTGTCGCTCCTCGCCCGCCTCACTCGCGCACAATGGCCACCTGGAATATTTCTGGTCGCTCGAAAATAGCCGCGCTACATTTCATCGAGGTAATCAGGGCGGTCACGTCGCCGGTCGCGAGACGACGACGGAGAGGCGAGCTCTCTTCACGGGCCAGACCGCCATTTCCGCTGAATTGGACACATTTCCGCGCGCGCGGGAAAGATGCCGGGAAGAATCATCATCAACAGTCCCACAGTCCGGAGTGGGCCTTTGGCATCCTCTATCGCTTTCCGCCAATCAGATCTTCGTCTTACTTTCCTTCTCCATCTTGTGAATCCCATTGACCTCAGATCCTCATCTTGTAGCCATATTTTCCGTGGTCCACCTCTCCTGCTCCCTTCCATCTTGCTGTTGACGAGCAGTTTGGCCATTCTGTCCCCATCCTTCCTTTCCACATGACCCAACCTCGGCAGCCACAGTGACTTGGAGAACCTAACTAGACCCTTCCCTTTTACGATTTCTTTCATCTACCAGTTCAATCTAATTCTCCATATCTCTCTTTCTGTAACTCTGCCGTGGATCTTAGATTCTCCCGGCAATTTTTCTGTGTTATTCCTGAGCAATTTTTCATCCTACTCGATGAATACCCATGTCTCTGCTCCGTTTAGTATTGGTCTTTTCGAAGTTTACTATCCAAAGAGGCCGACTGAGAAACTACGGGAAAAATCCTCGTCCTGTTGACTGGGAAGCGTGTATTTGGACCTCGGCCCATGCAGAAGTGTTTTCCATCCCTCAGACTACCGGGTCGGAGCGTAGGGCTCCAACTACGTCCTCATTCTACCATATTTCAAGAAAGCATTTGACAAGGTTTCTCATAGCAAACTAATTTTGAAATTAAAATCTTATGGGTTAGACAGTAACATTATATCATGGATTAATGATTTTCTGCATGATCGGGTTCAAAGGGTTGTTTTAGACGGTGTTTCCTCACCGGCAATTAAAGTCACTTCGGGTGTCCCACAAGGTAGTGTGATAGATCCACTCCTGTTCCTTCTGTACATTAATGATAACAGTAAGGTGGTAAAAAGTAAGCTTCGTCTATTTGCCGATGACGCAGTAGTGTACAGGGAAATTCTATGCCCAAATGATAAAGAATATTTAAATATTGACCTACAAGCAATTGAAACTTGGTGTGATACATGGCAGTTAGAATTAAACTTTAAAAAATGTCTTGTAATGAACTTTTGGAAAAAGAATAGCTCTCCTCCTACCACTTACAAAATAAGTAATAATGAATTAACAAACGTGGAATCCATTAAATATCTTGGAATAAGACTGACAAATGATATTTCCTGGGGTAAACACATTCGTGAAATAATGGGTCAAGCGAATCGTAAACTGGGATTCGTCAAAAGAGTACTGGGTAAATGTGACGATCATGTACGAGAAATCAGCTACTTTTCCCTTGTTAGACCTCATTTGGAATATGCTGCCAGTGTATGGGATCCCTACGAAATCGGTCTAAATAACGAACTTGAACGTGTGCAGCGAAGATCGGCAAGATTTGTAAAGGGACGGTATGATAACCTTATTAGCGTAACCAGTCTATTAAATGAATTAAATTGGGAATCATTGTCAGATCGCAGGTTGAAATTTAGACGTAATCTCTTAAACAAATTCCAAGACCATATTTTCAGTGATGATGTTAAAAATATTTTGCGGACCCCAACTTACTTTGGTAGACTGGACCATAATCATAAAATTGCAGAAATTGATTGCCGAACTGACAGATTCAAAATGTCCTTTTTTCCTCGTACTATTAGGGATATGAATAACGGTAAATATATCCAGTACGAGTGTAGCAATGGATAACATTGGTAGCTGCATGTTGGTATGAGTACCTACCTATAGCTAACCCAACTAACGGCATGTTTTTGCATGTATGTTTTGCTATTTTTATCTTTTTTTAAATAGCGTAGTTTTGAACAGTACCTGTAAAAGTACTGATCCTTCTTTTTTATGCATGATATGCAGTGCATGTTTGGTGAGAGTTCGCCCCCTGCCACACACCTTTATTTAGTCTTTCATTTCATTCTTTCATTTTTTGGTCATCATTTCATTTTCATTTTGCATATGTTTCGCGTCCGGGGGTTCCGCCCGTTAGGAGAGTCCGCCGAAGGGGCTGGGTACCGCAACCTTGGACCCCTATCCTTCCGAGCATGTGGAACCCCGTTCTGCATATGCCTTCGCCCCTTTTTCTTTTTATATATCATTTTTATCGTATCATATCGTATCATTTTCTTCTTCGTCTTCGTCGTCGTCGTTTCTGTCTGCATCTTCGTCCACTTCTCCCGGTTTCCTTGGCCTGAAGGCTTCGTTGATGTGCAGCGTTCTTTCCTCATCAATGCTGCTCAGGTAATAAATTGAGGTGTAGACGGAAATGTAAAACAACCTCCTAGTAGTTACCGCCCTAGATAATAATAATAATAATAATAATAATAATAACACACCTTTATGGTGGCTTGCAGGGTATTATGTAGATGTAGATGTAGTTGCCATTAGTAAAGCATAAAGTAAAGTACGTAAAGCATGACCCGTGAGTATTCGCCCACACTCTCGAGGTGACTTGCTGGGTGCTCAGTAGATACAAACAAACGTAGCAACCCGCAACCTATCGCAGAAACCAGGTAAACAGGTTTAAAATTTCTTGAAAACTCCAGCGCACTATGGTAGGTTAGATCATGAAGACAAAATTGGAGAGTTAAATAGAGACGACGCTAGCAGGAGGAAATCAGGATAGAAATTGCAGATGTTTACTGTTTTTTCTACACCTGCATGATACTAAGTGTAACTTTAACTTTTCTTTTGCGTGATTGACAAAAAATATGAATATTTGTTCATGTGTGATGTCCGGCTCAGGTAGAGATAGAATTTTACTACAATATTGCATGTAACAATGCTCTATTTCTAAGGAGATGTCTATTTAATTCTAGATATTTTGGACCAATGAAATATGCCCATGTGACTAAAATGTCATTTCACCTTATGATTTAAATGAATGCCTGGTGTTAGTTCAACACCTGCCACACACCCTTATTGTAGCTTTCAGAGCATTATGTAGAGGGAAATGAAACTGAACCACACAGAGCATGCATAACAAACAAGCACATCACCACAATGTCAGTTAAACTATTGATAGTTTTAATCTTAAACAAAAGAAATTTATCCAAAAAACAAAACTGATTCATATGCAATACAGCTTCATATTTCAGGTTACTATTCTACGATTGAGATACAGGAATTGCACAAAATTATTAAGGACGATAGTAGTTTTCGATATACTTGGTGTTGATTAAAGGTATTGACCGCGATGGAAGGGTGGAGGAAAACCGGAGGACGGAATCGACTTCCTCTTCACGGAAGGAGACAAGGGGTTTAACAGTTTAACGTCCCGTTCGACGGACTCAGTAGTGAACTTGAAATTCCCCCCAAGCGCCACTCAAGTGTGGATTGATATTCCATTGATTATTCCTTGTCTCGGACGGGATTTGAAACCAGAAACTCAAAGTTAGAAGCCAGGATATAATATTTAAGCCGTTACTTTGGGAATGCATCAAAATATCTGGAAAATTTATCTTGAGATTCAGTATTAGAACAAATGTTAAAATACAGACCTATTTAAGGAATAAAAGATGGAATTTCTTCCAGAAGATATCAAAGTATTCAGAAAAACTCCATCGTAAAAAATTGGGTTGGATCACGGCAATGAAATCAAAGAAGCACGAATAAGAGGAATCAAATTTACTTTTTCCATTAACAGCAAGGAAAAAAGATTAGATAGATAACACTGAATACACAAGTACTTGGGATGCGCAATTCATATTACTTGCACGTCTGCATGACACTTTCATTGCACAAAATATGAGTGTAAATGTTATAGATAACCTTGCACATTTAGAACGCGGTCAAAAATAATTGTATTATAGTTGTGCCGTGCCTGTCCTACATGGTGTTAGTTTGAGGTAAGAGGCCTTATTAAATGTGAGACAACAGCATTCCCTTAGGACTTTAGTTAAAATTGAGATCAGGTCAGTTTATATTATCATTAATGTTGCTTTGTTGTATCTTCGTTAATAATGCATTCCTGGTGTGCAGTCGTCCTCCTGCCATGCACCTCTGTGTGCGTTTGCAAGCAACTACATTGATGTTCATGATACAAATCAAGATAACCTCACACTTCACGATGTCACCTTAAAGATAGAGTACCCCAAAAATAAAGGAATAAGGATGTTTGTCGCCATGAACTTCAACTGAAAACATATATTTTAAAAAGGATCGTGGATAAGAATAATTTCGAAGTCATACAAAGACCTTTCAGAGATAAGTACATTAATTCAGAAAACTCTAGCACATGAGAGTGGCATGCTGGCCAAAAACTCTCTCAATGCAGAGCCACTTCCACCTCTTTCTCTGAACTGAACTGAATCTGTGGAAAACTAAAAACCGAGGATATTGGCTCAATTTCACAATTGCCCTTCGAACGGTAACGCTTAAAAAAAAACTGCAGCTACAAGGCATAGTTCATAAATGCCAATTATTTGCTGGAATTAGTCACAAAAATACTGAACAGAGTTAATCGTTTCATTATCCACCATTAGCTGAAGCGCGTAATTCGTAAAAGAGAAGGTTTAAACTATTACCAAGAAATTAATTTACTTGCCAACTATATCAACAAAACACCCTACAATCCAATCCCAAGGTGTGTTTCACGTTGTGACTCCACCCAAGCCTTAACCGTAGAGTTAAAAATCCTCCAACTTATTACACTGGCTGTATTGTTCTTTGTATCGTTGCAATTTTATTTAATTCGCCGCAAAAGAGAGTAAAACCCTACCTGTTAAAAATATTAACTTCTTCGCCTATTTTACTGTTTAGTTAGAGAAATTAACCTACGAAAAATTCTACTTTGCAAGTAAGACTTCTAAGTTCAAGCTCTCATTATGCGGGCCACACAGTTCAAATTTTACACGAATATTTGTGATAAACACACTAGGAAATTTCCAGAACATCCACAAATATTCCTTGTGAATTTAGTGGTTCATGCAGACTTAAAAATTCAAAAGTTTTATTACTAGGCCAGCTAATTTTCCACCCGATGATTGAGATCTTATTTATTTCTGTCTCTTAGTCTAGGCGTAAGAAATGGCATTTCAAGCCTCTTTGAGTCGCTACATATCTCTCTTTAACCCAACATACCAGAGTTCAATGATTCTCGTTTTATATTTTTAACATCACATGAAAAGTATCCACCATAAAATAATCTAGTTTGCACTGCTAACTTCTATTAATGATTCCACACCTAATTCTCCCAACAATTGGGACACATTGCTAGATCGATCATAAAACGCAACAACAGAGATAGAATGACCACATCTAACCAGGGCCTGCTTCGAGTTCCAGGAATTACACCACCCCAACGAGATATTGCAAGGGGTGACTGGCCACACTATTAAATAGTCGTGATTAAAGCAAATCGCCATTCGTCACAGCCTTTACGCCTAAGTGCTCTGACGTCACGGGTCAAGGACGGTTCAGTGCGAAGGCTTTGTATTTAGGACGTGTTGGTCCAGCTCGGCGGGAAATATTGATCCGGGCCCGTGACGTCATTCCAAAGTTTGGAAAACGTGGACAGAAAACCCTGTTGCCTTCTGGAACGTTCTCGTACCCTCATCCGTCTCTTGTTTTTCCCAGAAATAGAGGTCCCAGAACCCGGCGTTCCGATAAGCGGCCGCCGAGGGGCTTACTTAAGACAAATACATAACTCCGGGCGAATGTAGTAGGAGTGGGCGCTGATATGACGCTGCCGGACCCGGAGTCATGCGCGCAATTGGGCGGCCGCCGCATACAGACTTGAAAAACGTGTATGCACTCCCATTGTACCGCCCTGGCACGTGCCATAAGATATTTACTTGCCACTTTTTGATGACGTAATCGAGTTCATAACTATGCACTGAAGAACGCTCTTAATTCCTGTTGCAAAAAAGATAAAATTAACGAGAGATATGTATACCTAGTAAGACAAATGTTGAAATTATTTTTTTCACACACTGAAAGAAAAATATACTAAGGATTGATGTTTAATTATGATATTAGAATTTCCTTCATGTGCATAGCCAGTGATCCGACTTCCAACGTAGTTTCAATTTTCGCTTCTAAATGCACATTTACATTAATATCCTATATCAGCAGCCTATATCAACATTGTGAGAAGAGTCTATTGTATAGTTTTATGAAGACAGACCTCAGGGGAACAGCGAATGAATGAGAGGAATAGCAAAGGAAGGCCTCATGTAATAAATATGAAGTGAGAAGCGAAAAATATAAAATAGTTAATAATATATTATGCGGCCGAGCGAAGAGAAAGCTAGGACTTATAAAAAGGGTACTTAATTAATGCGATAAGAAGACAAAAGAGCAATGTTATTTTTTACTAGTTAGAATCCACCTTGAGTTTGTAACCAGTGTATGGGGTCCGAATGAATTAGGTTTGATCAGAGAACTAGACAGTGTGCAGCGTAGAGCAGCTAGATTCGTTAAAAGGTATTACGATAGGTTGAGTGGTGTATCAGAATTAATACAAGAATTAAGGTGGGAATCATTAACAGAGCGTGGATTAAATTACATATTAAATCTATTAGAGAAATTTCAATCGGATAGCTTTACTGAAGATTTTAGGCATGTATTAAAAATACCAGCGTATTATGCTAGATTCTACCAGATAAATAAGATTAGAGAAATAGATTGCGGTACTGATAGATTCAAAATGGCATTTTCCCCCGTACTATAGGAGAACAGAATAGGCAGCATAGCAAAGGGATAGGTAGGGGAAATATTTTAGAGTATTCTGTAGTGCATGATGCATGTATTAATCCCTTAAATATTATACATACTAACAATCTAGTTGCATGAAACCCTATAGTTGCTTGTTTGCATGTCAATAGTGCATGCTTGGTGATCTTCACCTCCTGCCACACACCCTCGCGGTGGCTTGCAGGGTATCGCGTAGTTGTAGATGATGTAGATGATAAGAAGATTTCAGTCGTAAGATGAATTAGAGTGGTAGGTTGCGTTAAGAAAATCAGAGAACCTGAGTGTATGAGGCAGGGGGTGATCTTCAACCAATCGCGCACAGGTGGATTGCAGGGTATCGTGTAGATGTAGATGAGAATTGAGAATTGACGAATAGTGATGATGATTATGAATACCATAGAAGTATTTGTTTTACTTTTCTCATTTATGGGGCGAATTACTTTCCATGACGGCTAGAATGTTCATTCTTACATCTTCGGGCCGTAGTGTTTAAGCGACTTTTTTTATAACGAAACCGACATATTTATAAAATGCATTACCCGTGAAATTCAGCACTTAGATAGACAATATGCAAAATAAGATAACGTTTCCTCAAATTGAACTCACTAACGTTTGAAAACACCATTGCTAAAATGACCTGTTGTATTTCAGCGGGAATGTATGGAGTCATTGCCAGGTAAAGAAGTGATGTAAAGTGGAGTGACTGAGGCCCACGCATGCCGCCGGCCACAAGAAGAACCGAAGAATCTGACCGAAAAACCCACGGTAAAGTGAAGATATTAAGCGTCATAAGATTAGGTCGGTTATTCAGGGAAGGCGACCGACAGCTGAGGTCATTTGCGCCTCTTAGGATAGGTGGGTAATTGGGTAAATGAGGAGTTTTCAGGGAGCGGAGGAATGGTGGAGAGAAATACGGCGTCGGCATTAGCATGTAGGGTAGCGTAGCGCCAGGGTAGCGTAGTAGGTCCGCTCCTATTTCTTTTATACATAAACGATTTGGGTACCGTAGTTAGTAGTAAGCTTAGACTTTTTGCAGACGATTCGGTAGTGTATAGGGGTATATCTACAGAAGAAGACAGGAAATCGCTTTGTAAGGATTTAGATGCAATTCAAGAGTGGTGCGACAAATGGCAGTTAGAGCTAAACCTTAAAAAGTGTGTAGCTATCGATTTTTGGAGGAGGAATAATTCGAAAGAGAGTACCTATAAAATTAGTAACACGAAGATCGAAAACGTTGAAACCTTAAGATGTTTAATTGTAACAATCACTAAGGATTTTATCGTGGGGAAGACACATAAGGGAAATATGCGGCCGAGCGAAGAGAAAGCTAGGATTTATAAAAAGAGTACTTGGAAAATGTGATGAGAAGACAAAAGAGCGATGCTATTTTTCACTAGTTAGGCCCCACCTTGAGTATGCAGCCAGTGTATGGGATCCTAATGAATTAGGGTTGATCAGAGAACTAGACAGTGTGCAGCGTAGAGCATCTAGGTTCGTTAAAAGGTATTACGATAGGTTGAGTAGCGTTTCAGAATTAATGAAAGAATTAGGGTGGGAATCATTATCAGAGCGTAGGTTAAAGTACAGATTAAATCTATTAGAGAAATTTCAATGGGATAGCTTTGCTGAAGATGTTAGGCACATATTAAAAACACCAGCGTATTATGCTAGATTCGACCAGACAAATAAGATTCGAGAAATAGATTGTCGTACCGATAGATTCAAAATGGCATTTTTCCCCCGTACTATAAGAGACCAGAATAGGCAGAATAACAAAGGGATAGGTAGGGGAAATATTTTAGAGTATTTTGTAGTGCATGATGTATGTATCAACCCCTTAAATGCTACAGATACTAACAATCTAGTTGCATGAGACACTATAGTTGCTTGTTTACATGTTAGTAGTGCATGTTTGGTGATCTTCACCCCCTGCCACACACCATCGTGGTGGCTTGCAGGGTATCGTGTAGATGTAGATCTAGATGCATGCTGTTAGTTAAAGGCACCAAGGGGACCACGGCTTAACGTCCCATCCGACGGACGCAGTACTGAACTTGAAATGCCCTCCACCTGACACTCAAGTGGGGATAGCTTTTCCACATTAAATTCCGCTACTGCCGGGAATCGAACCCGGGCCCTCGGGATGGGAGGCCAGTACTCTAGCCACCACATCAACCTGATCCCCTTAAGCGTCCTAAATAAGGAGTCTAATCAGCCACATGTTGAGATAAAATGTTCGGATGAAGAAATCAGTCAGGAAAAGGTAAATGTGAATAATGGCAAAGAAAGGTCATTTCTGAAATACGTATTTTAAGTGAATTAATGGATAGCATAGGTAGTTGTACGTTGGTATATGGGTTTTAAGCTAACCCAACTTACAGCGCGTCTTTGCATGCTTGTTATGTTATTTTTATCTTTTTTAAGCTGTGAAGTTTAGACTAGAATATAGTTATTAATCCTTTTTATAGGTGAAATATAAAGCATGTTTGGTGTGAATTCACCCCCTGCCACACACCTTTCTGGTGGCTTGCAGGGTATTATATAGACGTAAATAAAGATAAGGTTTTCACCAGACTTCTCTTTTCTCCCACTTTTCTTAGGAGTTCTTCGTTAGTCACTCGAGTGATCGATATTAATTTCAAGTTACACTTGGACATTCGCAAAAATATCACGCTTTCTATTCCTATGATAAAATAAAAAAAACTAATCAAATTTTCAACGCAAGGAGCTAACCCTTCCCAAGCAGCATCATGATATCGGGACAATATCAATTTTACACTGTCACATATCACTTATTGGTCAATCCGATATTGGCTTCTGATATCGGCAAATGTCAAAAGTGATAACATAGCCATTAGAAATGCAATGCAGCAAATGCCATTAAAAAAATGACATTTGCTGACGATATTGGGCCGATATTAATTTGATAATAAAAAGACATCTTTCACCACTATACAGTGGCATAAATGATATTGGGCCGATGTATGTTTGATGTTACCATTGACTGATTTTTCGTTAACATGATATTGGGATGATTTAATAAGTGAGATAGTTAAAATGTATCCTGGATAAATATGTTAAAAATATTTATAATGAGGGACGGTTGTACAATAAAACTGCAATGGAAAAAGAAATGTGGAGAGGTAGATTCGAACTTAGAATGTTCACATTGAGAACCCTTAACCCCTGACCCAACACTGCTTATGGAAGATGCATAACTTTAAGCGTTATCGTAGCAATAAAATATTTCAAACTCGTTTTCTGTTGAAGTTATTTGAGTTACAACCCAATATGTGGGGTTCACATTAATTGCCAGCCGAAAGAATTCACCTGGACCGGGAATCGAACCACGGACCTTTTTTTTCTTCACGGACCTAGATTTTGAGCCCTCGCGGTCCATCAAGGATGGCAATGCAAGAGAGAAAGGGCGTCAAAGAAGCCACGACCAAAGGTGAACCCCATCCAGCACTAAAGCTGCACTTGGTGGTAAATGTAAGATATTCCAAGACTGCCGCTTGAACGGCAATTTGTAAGAAAACATCGAATTCATACTAATTCTGAAGATTCAGGCAATATGGAGTGGAAGCGAAACATGATAACACAAGCTCGTGTTTTTCTTTCTAATTGAATCCTTAAATAATCATATTTCTTATTTTATATGTAGGCCTCCGATGTACTGACCAATCACGAATTTTTGACTTTCTTCTCTCTGACGTCGGGGGAAAAAATGTGAATACTCAAAATTATAAAATCCAGCGACCTGAAAAATATGATCATTTTTATGCCCTTTATTAGTCGGCTCGCTGACATCATTTTTGCATCGGAAAACGATATCTATTAATTATCATTTATATGCCATTTTTATATCGGTATTATCAGCCGATGTTAAAACGACATTGATGACGCCAAAATGACATTGGGCCGACGTATAACTGCTATACGATGCTGCTTGGGTTAATACTAAATTATTTTAAAATACTACATCATTGAAGTAAATGTTTTAATGGAGAATTAGGACAATATTCCTTCATTTAGAATGAGGATAGGTTTTCCACAGCAGGCCAACGATAGAAACATTTTCTGATTCATGAAGAAATATTTCAAATTTTCCTCCGGTTAATCAGATTGCTTTGGAATAATTCCGTTGCATTCAACGTCATCATTTCTTTGGTGATAATTTGTTAGACAGTTTCTGCAATACGTATTCCCTTTCGCTTATCTCATTGCTAGTCGGATATTTAATCCTGTTAATACCCTATGCTATAGTGCTTTTAACCTCTTCATACCCTCTTCCTTCCCTCATGCTGCTCTTAATCCTCTCCCATTTACTATTTTCAGTATGCACAATGGTCTGAGCCCTATAAACTCTTGTTAGCTCTACCTTTACAGCCCAAAACAAAACCCTACCCATAATTAACGTACAGATACTCCCTCGTAGATACTAATTTATCAGTCGCGCTTATTTGGTACATATGCACCACTAAAACGTGAAAACCGATAAATGCATGCACGACGTAAATTTTTCGTGAAAATTAATCACCTGCCAAACACCCACGAATGGGTTTAAAGGACACTCAGCAGATCGCTACGGCCTCTTTCACTACGTGACACAGAGAGTTCTTATCTACAATGTATCTGGCACTTAAAATATCATCGTGTCTATGATCATAAGAAGTTCCTGTTACGTAATGTGTCGTTATGAGGAACATAGTCATAAGTGCATACGTATATTATAGAAATCTAGTTCATGAATGCAGACGTGACTTGCTGCAGGAAACACATTTCAATTAGAGCACTTTGCAACTGACAGCAGCATTTTATCTTTAGTTTTATCTTACTAATTTATGTGCTGGTTGGCATCTGTTATACTTAAAAATGCTCCGCCCATACTTGCTACCCTAGCTAAACTGATTAAGAATTATTAAAATACGTCTCCTCAATGATTTTCTCTTTATTCACCACATCCAACCATTAATTGCTCCGTCTTTATATTAAAAATAGCGCAACGTACCGGACAATGCATACATCTACATCTACACGATACCCTGCAAGCCACCGCGAGGGTGTGTGGCAGGAGGTGAAGATCGCCAAGCATTCACTACTAACATGCAAACAAGCAACTATAGGGTCTCATGTGACTAGATTGTTAGTATATATAGTATTTAAGGGGTTAATACATGCATCATGCACTACAGACTACTCTGAAATATTTCTCCTACCTATTCCTTTGCTATGCTGCGTATTCTGTTCTCTTATAGTACAGGGGAAAAATGCCATTTTGAATCTATCAGTACGACAATCTCTCTCCCTAATCTTATTTATCTGGTACATACCAAGTTCTTGGCGAATTAACTACATTATAGATCAATGCTAATGGGCTTTAATTTCCTGAATACCTGGTGCGTACGTTCTTTGGATGAGGGCGGCAGATATAATTTCTAAGTATGGGAAAAAAACTACCAAATCCCAATCATGCAGGACACACCCACGAATGCCATGCATGACTTGAAACCCGACACCAATTTCATAGATACTAATGCATGTAAAAAAAGCAATGCATGCGAGTCACACCTTGATTTGAACATGCAGGAAATAAAAAAATACTATTTACCTAATATTACCTCTATAGTTATTACCGATTTACACGATGAATAACGTTGTGATCTCGTTACGTGCGTGGAAAAAATGACATTTTAAACCAGTCCGTCTTGCAATCTATCTCCTTAATTTTATTAGAATTATCGAGCCAACCATAATAATTCGCTTTATTATGCTAGATTCGACCATTTAAATAAGATTAGAGAGATATATTTTCGTACTGATAGATTCACAATGGCATTTTTCCCCCTTACTATAAGAGAACAGAATAGGCAGCAGAGCAAAGGGCATATCTACGACATACCCTGCAAGCCACCTCGTGAGTGTGTGGCAGGGGGTGCATCCACACCAGGAACAATGACACAACAAACAAAATGAACAATACAAAACAAACACAACAACTTTAAAAGTAATTAGGAGAAAAAAAACTACCAAATCCCAATCCAGCAGGACACACCCACGAATACCATGCATGCCTAGAAACCCGACACCAATTTCATAGACACTCATGCATGCAAAAAAAATTATCTCGAATATTACCTCTCTAATTATTATCGATTTACGCGATGTCTAACGTTCTGATCTCGAATCGTACGTGGAAAATATGACATTTTAAACCTGTCCGTCCTGCAATCTATCTCCTTAATTTTATTATTATTATCGATGTTTACCATAATTAGTCGGAGCCAGCAATATATGATTAACGTCATTAATGAAATGTCCCTCCTTAAATTTTCCCACAAGATTAAGTCTATATATCAGCCTGCGTTGTGACAGGGATTCCCATCCCAATTCGGGTAACATACCAGACACACTGTTTCCCCTATCGTAACACGCTTTTACATATCTCGCCGCTCTTCTTTGTACTCGATCTAATTGGTAAATTAAGCCTTCTTCATAAGGGTCCCATATACTCGCAGCATATTCTAAGTACGGTCTGACAATTTAAAAATAGCAACGTTCATTCACCCTCTCCTTACTTTTTCCCAATATTCTTTTAATAAACCCCAAATTTCTATTTGCTTGACTGCATATTTCCCATTTATGTTTCCCCAATGATAGATTCTGAGTAAGTGTTACCCCTAAGTATTTAACTGATTCCACGTTTAATAATTCCGTACCTCGAATCATAGTGTCTTTCTATCGAGTTTTTCCTTTTCCAAAAATTTACTGCCACGCACGTTTTTATGTTCAGTTCTAGTTTCCATTTATCGCACCACGCCTGAATTGCTACGAGGTCATCCATTTCATGCAAGGTCCTAGAACATATAATTGTCAGTTCAGTCATGGGACACCTAGATATCCAGAATTGGTTGTCCAATTTTCAGCATGGCTTCCGGAAGAGCAGATCATGTGAAACTCAACTTGCTCTCTTTTCCCACGATATTTTAGTGTCTGGCGAAAATAATATTCCAGTGGAAGCTGTTATTCTCGATTTCAAAAAATCTTTTGACAAGGTGTCTCATAGCAACTAATTTTGAAATTAAAATCTTATGGGCTAGACAGTAACATTATATCATGGATAAGTGATTTTCTAAACGGTCGGGACAAAGGGTTGTTTTGGACGGTGTTACCTCACCGGAAATTGAAGTCACTTCGGGTGTCCAACGAAGGTGGTGTGATAGGTCCACTCCTGTTCCTTCTGTGCATTAAAGATATCAATAATGTGATAAAAAGTAAGCTTCGTCTATTTACCGATGACGCAGTTGCGTACAGGGAAATTCTGAGCCCAAACGATAAGCAATATTTAAATGATGACCTACAAGCAATTGAAAATTGGTTTGATACATGGCAGTTGGAATTAAATTTTAAAAAATTGTAGTAATCAATTTTTGGAAAAAGAATAGTTCTCCTCCTAGCACATACAAAATAAGTAATAATAAATTAACGAACGTGGAATCCATTAAATATCTTGGAATAAGACTGACACATGATCTTTCCTGGGGTAAACACATACGTGAAAAAATGGGTCAAGCTAATCGTAAACTGGGATTCATCAAAAGAGTACTGGGTAAATGTGACGATCATTTACGAGAAATCAGCTACTTTTCCCTTGTTATACCTCATTTGGAATATGCTGCCAGTGTTGGGATTCCTACGAAATCGGTCTAAATAGTGAACTTGAACGTGTGCAGCGAAGATCGGCAAGATTTGAAAAGGGACGATACGATAATTATATTAGCGTAACCAGTCTATTAAATGAATTAAAATGGGAATCATTGTCAGATTGCAGGTTGAAATTTAGACTTCATCTCTTAAATAAATTCCAAGACAATATTTTCAGTGTAGATGTTAAAAATATTTTGCGAGCCACAACTTACTATGGCAGCATGGACCATAATCATAAAATTCGAGAAATTGATATCCGAACTGATAGATTCAAAATGCCTTTTTTCCCTCATACAATTAGAGATACAATTAACATTAAATATGTCCAATCGGAGAGTAGCAATGGATAGGATTGGTAACTGTATGTTGGTATGAGTACATAAAGCTAACCCTACTAACAGAATGTTTTTGCATGTTTGCTTTGCATTTCTATCTTTTCTTAAATAGTGTAGTTTAGAACAGTATATAAATACTAATCCTTTTTTATGCATGATATGTAGTGCATGTTTGGTGAGAAATCACCCCCTGCCACACACCTTTGTGGTGGTTTGAGGGTATTGTGTAGATGTAGATGTAGAGGTCCTTTTCTAACGATGCCTTGTCTCCCGGACTACTAATTTCTCTATACAATACTGCATCCTCTGCGAAAAGCCGAATTCTAATGTTTATTACAACTCTGGCGAGGTCATTGATAAATAAAAGAAATAAAAGTGGGTCTATCACACTTCCCTGGGGAACAATTGATGTGACACTAACTATATTGGACATGATACCGTCTTTGTTAACTCTGTTCACGGCCAACCAAGAATTCATTAATCCAGCATACTACGTGTTTATCTATATCGTATCTTTCTAGCTTTAAGGGCAATCTCTCATGAGGTATTCTATCAAAGGCTTTTTTAAAATCGAGTAATATCGCATCAACCTGAGAATTATTTTCTCCCGAAACCAATAAGTCGTGAACAAAGAGTGCCAATTGCGTTTCGCATGACTTAGATTTTCGGAAACCGTGTTGGTTATTAAATAACAAATTTTCTCTATCCAAGTGTCCCATAATCGAACTAACTATTATATGTTCCATTATCTGACACGATATCGATGCTAGTGAGATAGGTTAGTAGTTGCTAGGATCTTCTCTATCGCCGGATTTGAATAAAGGTGTAATATTAGCCATTTTCCAGTCCTTGGGAACCAAAGGCAAGGATAGCGAGGTACGAAATATTAATTCTAAGTAAGGTGATATTTTTGATGCTAGTGTTTTATAAACTCGTGCCGGAATTTGGTAAGGGCCGGGGGATTTATTGGTGTTTATGTTTTTTAGTTGTTTTCTATACCGCGAGACTCAATAGTGATTTCAGGCACCGGGATAGGTAGGGGAAATATCTTGGAGTAGTCTGTAGTGCGTGATGCATGTATTAACCCCTTAAATACTATAGATACTAACAATCTAGTCACATGAGGCCCTATAGTTGCTTGTTTGCATGTCAGTAGTGCATGCTTGGTGATCTTCACCCCCTGCCACTCACCCTTGCGGTAGCTTTCAGGGTATCGTGTAGATGTAGAAGTACATGTAGATGAAGTCGGAGCCAGCAATATATGCTTAACGTCATTAATGAAATGTCCCTCCTTAAATTTTGTCAGAAGATTAAGTGCATAATTCAGCCTGCGTTGTGACAGCAATTCCCATTCCAATTCGGCTAACATACCAGACACACTGCTTTCCCTATCGTAACACCCTTTTACTTATGTCGCTGCTCTTCGCTGTACTCGATCTAATTCGTAAATTTAGCCTGCTTCATAAGGGTCCCATATACTCGCAGCATATTCTAAGAGCGTCTATTCTTTCCCCTACGATGTTGAGTAAGCCATTGAAGTCTTCTGCAAACTTCCGCGGGTCTCTGGTAAGGGTTTTAATGGGTCGATAAACCTCAGAGTGAGTGAGTGAATATACCCCTTGTTTTCTTAGCTGTATTCTTCAAAACCACGTGAAGGATCCACTACTGTCCATGGAATAAATTCCGTCAACCGTGTTTGAAGACTAATATCTAGAATGGATTTTTAATTAAAATACATCATATTAAAGCGTGTTTATTTTTTGCGTTCAGTGATGGTTTACACATTTTTTCACCAATTATATTAATTTCATTATGTGCTTAAAAACGGAATTTTAGCGAATTTTTCCGGATACCGGACGGTAGCATCGAATTTACAGCCTTGCAATAACAATGCGGATCGAGATATTTCCTTTTCAAAGATTGTAGCAAAGATCTTTCTTAGTAGTCACTCGAAGTTTCATATTATTTAGTGCATTAGTATTTTAGTTGTTGTTGAAAAATGTAAAGACTGCGTTATTTTCCGTTCCGCGCATCCCTGAAAATCGCCGTTTGGTCCGTCTTTTTGCTCTTGAGCTCATCACCACTAATCCACTAATAAAACCTTTAAGGAATTCGTTGGTTAATCACTATTGATTAATTTATTTTGGAAAAAGAGCGCGCTGAGCAGCCAGGACTATGCCCGGAAGAGAAAGGGAGTGGTGCGCGGTGTTGCCCAGTCGGAGGTTTGTCCGTAAGGCGCGTAAGGAATCGCCCACTGGGGAATTTGCCCAATGCCCATTTTCCAGCAAGGGAAAATCAGTTGCCCTGTCACTGTGCATGAGTCATTAAGTCTCAATAAATAGTGGCAGAAAGGATCATTTTTAAGAATGGTCGTAAGTGACATTTTAGAACTGTGGAAACCAACCGTTGCTATGCCTCCTCGAGCCAAATTTTCGGAGACGAAGTTGAGGATGGTTTTAAGCGCCATTTGTTTCTTTCGTCGAGAAGCCGAGAAATCTGATGACAAACGATATCCCACATATCGCTATTTCTCTGAGTGCCTTGGTATAACCCTACGCTGTGAAGAAAATAGCGTCAAGAAATCGGGAAAACATCCCCGACGACGCAACGGGAAGTACACCGACGCCGAAGAGGCGGCAAGAAGATTGAGGTTGATCATTTCACTGTTGGAGTAATTCGAAGGACTATACACGATTTTTCCTGAGAAAAGTATTTCCAACTGTGGAAAAGGTGCATTTGAAGTTTCAAGAGTCCCTGGACAACTTCCCAGAAATGTCTTCTGCGACTTAAAGGAGAATGATTTCAAGCATGGGCTTCCAATTCAGGAAACTAAGCCGAAAGCCCGTGTTCAGGGAATCCGTGAGAATTGGCGGAAGGTCAGGTCAAGAAAGGAAGGTCAGGAAGGAAGCTCAATAACAAAAAGAAGGTCCAAATGGCGATTTGCAGGTATGCGCAGAACAGAAAAACTTATTCAACAACAACTAAAATACTAATGTACTAAATAATATAAAACTTCGAGTGACTTCTAAGAAAGATCTTTGCTACAACTTTGAAAAGGAAATATCTCGATCCGTGATGTTATTGCGTAGCCGAAAATTCTAAGAAAATAACGGCAAGCAACAACTAAAAAAATAAAATCCAATAAATCCCCGGCCCTGACCAAATTCCGGCACGCGTTTACAAAACACTACCATCAGAAATATCACTATAATTAGAAATAACATTTCGTAAATCGTTGTCTGAGCACATGGTTCCCAAGGACTGGAAAATGGCTAATATTACATCTTTATTCAAATCCGGCGATAGAGAAGATTCTAACTACTACAGACATATCTCACTAACATCGATATCGTGTCAGATAATGGAACATATAATAGTTAGTTCGATTATGGGACACTTGGATAGAGAAAATTTGTTATTAAATAACCAACACGGTTTCCGAAAATGTAGATCATGCAAAACGCAAATGGCACTCTTTGTTCACGACCTATTGGTTTCGGCAGAAAATAATGCTCAGATTGAATACGATATTCCTCGATTTTTAAAAGCCTTTGATAGAGTACCCCATGACAGATTGATCTTAAAGTTGGAAAGTTACGGTATAGATAACTACCTAATATGCTGGATTAATCAATTCTTAGTTGGCCGCGAACAGATAGTTATTATAGACGGTATCATGTCTCATATAGTTTGTGTCACATCAGGTGTTCCCCAGGGAAGTGTGATAGGCCCACTTTTTTTCCTTTATATATCAATGACCTCGGCATTGTGGTAGTAAACAGTAGAATTCGGCTTTTCGCAGTAGGGTAGTAGAATTGTACCTTGCAGTTAGAATTAAACTTTGAAAAATGTCTTGTAATGAATTTTTGAAAAATAATAGCTCTCCTCCTAGCACTTATAAAATAAGTAATAATGAATTAACAAACGTGGAATCCATTAAATATCTTGGAATAAGACTGACACATGATCTTTTCTGGGGTAAACACATACGTGAAATAATGGGTCAAGCTAATCGTAAACTGGGATTCATCAAAAGAGTACTGGGTAAATGTGACGATCATTTACGAGAAATCAGCTACTTTTCCCTTGTTAGACCTCATTTGGAATATGATGCCAGTGTATGGGATCCCTACGAAATCGGTCTAAATAACGAACTTGAACGTGTGCCGCGAAGATCGGCAAGATTTGTAAAGGGACGGTATGATAACCTTATCAGCGTAACCAGTCTATTAAATGAATTAAATTGGGAATCACTGTCAGATCGCAGGTTGAAATTTAGACTTAATCTCTTAAACAAATTCCAAGACCATATTTTCGGTGATGATGTTAAAAATATTTTACGAGCCCCAACTTACTATGATAGACTGGACCATAATCACAAAATTAGAGAAATTGATTGCCGAACTGACAGATTCAAAATGTCTTTTTTTCCTCGTACCATTAGGGATATGAATAACGGTAAATATATCCAGTACGAGAGTAGCAACGGATAACATTGGTACCTGCATGTTGGTATAAGGACTTAAGCTAACCCAACTTACAGCATGTTTTTTCATGTATGCTTTGCTATTTTTTTAATATAGTAGTTTTGAACAGTACCCATACAAGTACTAATCCTTTTTTATGCATGATAATTAGTACATGTTTGGTGAGAGTTCACCCCATGCCACACACCTTTATGGTGGCTCGCAGGGTATTATGTAGATGTAGGGTACAGAGAAATTAACAGCCCGGGAGACAAGGCATCATTAGAAAAAGACCTCGTAGCAATTCAGACGTGGTGTTATAAATGGAACCTAGGAGTGAACAAAAAAGTGCGTGGCAGTAAATTTTTGGAAAATGAAAAACTCGATAGAAAGGAACTATATGATTCAAAATACGGAATTAATAAACGTGGAATCAGTTAGGTATTTAGGGGTAACACTTACTCAGGATCTATCATGGTGGAAACATTAGGGAAATATGCAGTCAAGTAAATAGTAAGTTGGGGTTTGTAAAAGAATATTAGGTAAAAGTGAGGAAAAGGTGAATAAACGTTACTAAGTTTCAATAGTTAGGCCACACTTACAATATAATGCGAGTATATGGGACCCTTATGAAGCAGGCTTAATTTAGGAATCAGATCGCTCTACGAAGAGCAGCGAGATATGTAAAAGCGTATTACGATAGGGAAAGCAGTGTCTGGTATGTTAGCCGAATTGGGATGGGAATCGCTGTCACAACGTAGGCTGAATTATAGACTTAATCTTGTGGGAAAATTTAAGGAGGGACATTTCATTAATGACGTTAATCATATATTGCTGACTCAGACTTATTATGGTAGGCTCGATAATTCTAATAAAATGAAGGAGATAGATTGCAGGACGGACAGGTTTAAAATGTCATTTTTTCCGCGTACGATTCGAGATCAGAACGTTAGATAATGCGTAAATTGGTAATAATTATAGAGGTAATATTCAGAGTAGGTCGATATTTTTTTTTTCCTGCATGTTCAAATCTATGTGTTACTCGCATGATTTGCTCTTAGTATTCCCCGTATTTAATTTTTTTGCATGCATGAGCATCTACAAATTTGGTGACGGAAGTCATGCATGGTATTCGTGGGTGTGTCCTGCATGATCGGAATTTGGTAGTTTTTTTCTTTTTTCTCCTAATTACTTTTAAAGGTGTGGTGTTTGTTTTGTGTTGTTCATTTTTGTTTGTTGTGCCATTGTTCCTGGTGTGGATGCACCCCCTACCACACACCCTCGAGGTGGCTTGCAGGGTACGTCGTAGATATAGATAGATTATGCTCCAGATATATGTGCCAATGCAATGTTTCCTCTCTTCCACACTTGTATTTGCAGTTGTGAGCAGAATCTTCTTTTGGTAAAATGCATTACCTTTACACATACAATAATATTTTAAAATATTATTTTTTAGTAAAGTAAATTAATTAAAATTTAAAAGTAATATTATTAAATTCTTTTCGTAAAATTCTTTACCTTTACACATAAAAATAATATTTCCCTTACTGTTACTAATTATTTCGTTGCACGGGTACGGTATATGGGTAACTAATACGCTAATATTATAATTTGGTATCGGATTCATGGGTGTATAAACGTAGTACAGGTGTGATGATAATTTTGCCACCACCACAAACCCTCGAGGGGACTCGCAAGACACCCCAATAGATTGGTCTATTAAATGAATTAAAATCGGAATCACTGTCAGATCGCAGGTGGAAATTAGACTTAATCTCTTAAATAAATTCCAAGACAATATTTTCAGTGATGATGTTAAAAATATTTTTCGAACCCCAACTTACTATGGCAGACTGGACCATAATCATAAAATTAGAGAAATTGATTGCCGAACTGACCGATTCAAAATGTCCTTTTTACCTCGTACAATTAGGGATACGAATAACGGTAAATATGTCCTATCGGAGAGTAGCAATGGATAGCATTGGTAGCTGCATGTTGGTATGGGTACTTAAAGCTAACCCTACTAACAGAATGCTTTTGCATGTTTGCTTTGCAATTTCTATCTTTTTTAAATACTGAAGTTCTGACTAGTATATTAATACTATTCCTTTTTTATGCATGATATGTAGTGCATGTTTGTTGAGAAATCACCTCCTGCCACACACCCTTGTGGTGGCTTGCATGGTTTTATGTAGATGTAGACGTAGATAGATAATGTGATAGTTGTATTAGCACCTCAGGAAGCCTTCCAGCGCGGACGATGCCCTGTGGTCACGCTGTGCGTGATGTGCATCGGCTGTGTCCCTCGATCACCGACCTCTTGACTCCGGCGATGAGCAAAGGAAAGCGCCAATTACTCCCCAGCCAGGGAATTGGCTGCGCGGGGCATTATTTCCAAACCCTGGCGACCGAGAGTGGGCTGCTTCCGCGAGGACATTGATCGCGTCAACGGTAGCGCGGAGGATGGCGTCACAGAAGCGTTCGATTGGAAGGTGACGCGGCGAATTCTTCTTCTTCTCTTGCTTCTTCCTCTTCTTCTTTTTTTTCTATCGGATGATTGAAAGGATTTCTGCGGCGAGCAGAGGGAGCGCGTGGCTGTGTGAAGGGAAGATCCACGCGATGGCGTCACTCGAGCCGCGGGACGCGATCGGAGCTCACGGCGCAGGATCGCAGTCACTTGTTTCGCGGCCTCCCGAAACCCACACGGCTCGCTCGAAAACGAAAGTGAATCCGAGTCGTTCATCATGACTCCAGCGATGAAAAAGTGCTCACGGTGATGGGACACGATTTCAACCTTTCCGTGCACCGTTACGGGAAGGGTTTAAGTGTAACAGCGTTTGTTACGATAGGTTGAGTTGTTACGATAAGTTGAGTAGCGTTTCAGAATTAATAAAAGAATTAGGGTGGGAATCATTATCAGAGCGTAAGTTAAAGTACAGATTAAATCTATTAGAGAAATTTCAATCGGATAGCTTTACTGAAGATTTTAGGCACATATTAAAAACACCAGCGTATTATGCTAGATTCGACCAGATAAATAAGATTAGAGAGATAGATTGTCGTACCGATAGATTCAAAATGGTATTTTCCCCCGTACTATAAGAGAACAGAATAGGCAGCATAGCAAAGGGATAGGTAGGTGAAGTATTTTAGAGTATTCTGTAGTGCACGATGCATGTATTAACCCCTTAAATACTATAGATACTAACAATCTAGTTGCATATTTGCTTGTTTGCATGTTAGTAGTGCATGCTTGGTGATCTTCACCCCCTGCCACACACCCTCGCGGTGGCTTGCAGGGTATGATGTAGATGTATATTTAGATGTAGAAGTAGATGCGCCGCTGCAGATGCTGGGAAGGGATGACCCTTCGGGCGAAGAGACGGCAAGCAAAACTGAGGCTCATAAATAAGTGCAGGGATATCGAGTTTTTCTCCGGCACTGAGGGAATTATTAAGACCGCACATAATATCGGAAGACGAGACCGTAGAGATAAGAATAGAGAAATTGAAAAAAAAACGATAGATTCAAACATTTGTTCTTCTCTCGCAAAATTTGCCAGCGTAACAGCACCAGGATTTGTCACTTCGATATGCCTTCATTAAAATAACTTATCTTAATATGATACTGTAATTGTCGACACTTCACGCAAAGTGATAAATGCAGGTTGAAACGAATTTACCAGTGTTATGGAGAGGGTTATGTGGATTCTTCTGTTTTTTCATGCCTACATTTAATGCATGATGAATATGTATTATACTTCCTAAATATCTCCTTGCATACTGCGTAAAAGGTGAACTTGATAGTATTTTTCCCGCAGATATTGTCTCCGCATATGCCCGCATATCTCTTAGGAGAAAAGCTTTTAATTTACATATTTTGGATTAGTAACAAATCTCGAATTTTTGTAACTAACATAGATTTGACCTCATGATTTAAAATTCATACCTTGTGATGACTTAGACCTGGTGATGACCCCAAACCACAAACCCTTGCCGTGGCGAACGTAGATTCATTGCGCGGAATAAGAAGATGAAGAATAAATAAAAGGAGACCGGGCATGCTAAAATCGAGGAAGCAACAGAAATGAGTGAATTCCTCTTGGGACTTCCACACGGTTAGTGTCTCCACTGGTACCGATATGGTATTCGTCTTCGTCGTACACCATCTTTGGGGCTCTGAATGCCTGTAGCAATGAACCCTGAAGGTAATTACCGATTTGGTTATCGAAACGTCGTTACCAATGGAGACATTAACCCTATGGAGAACACGTGAAAAACTCACTCAACTGATACTCATCTTGGTATAAGGACCTTAAGCTAACCCAACTAACAGCATGTTTTTGCATGCTTGCTTTACTATTTTTATCTTTTTTAAATGGTGAAGTTTAGACTTCTATATTATTACTAATCCTTTTTTATGCATGATGTGTAGTGCATGTTTGGTGAGAATTCACTCCCTGCCACACACCTTTATGGTGGCTTGTAGGGTATTTTGTAGTTGTAGATGTACTCCAGGAAAGAACCAGATCTTTCTTATCAGTAGAAATGATTGCGCATGTGATTTGCAATGGGCTGGCCAGCTGGGTGGCCAGACGTTACCCGGCAGGCCTAGCGCTGATTCTTTCCTGAAGTTCAATAATTATGGTCGACAATGAGACATAATTTTGGATCTAGCATTAACTAGATTTAAAGAAGTTTTATACGTGACTACGCAGCCAGAGCCTTTTTATCTAAAAAATTAAATGCGCAAGAGTTCACTATTAAAAACGACAAAGAAAAGTATTTCGTAATGGACTGGAAGTGTACACCTGGTACCCTCCAAAAAGGTAATGATATTACTCGGAGGAAACTTGCGTTTCTTCCGTGAAACAAGATTTTGGGATATATTTAGGGCATAACAATTGTGTTGACTTTTATGAAGAAGTCATTTATTCCTCAAGAAAGTTTGGTTGTCTCACTACAACTTCCTCTCTACATTAGCGTTATTAATGGCAAGGGTACCTAGGTTCGACGTTTTGCCAAAGGCGTTGTATTGAATATAGAAACTATTATGACGGTGAATACAAAGGGCATAAGCGCGGTCATGATCCCCCTCCAAATAATTACCTCCCTCCACTCCTTGATTTAGGGAATACATATAAGTAAGCTAAGCTGCGATGAACTCTCGCCTGACGATGATGCCCAACCACGGGTGTAAATTACTACTATTTTGGTTTGTAAATGTCATAATTGCAGTAAAATATGGTCAATAATCGGCCCAGAATGGAGTCCTTCGAAAAGGGGACTCTGGTTAAATGCGGTGAAAAAGTAAGTAATGCTACTTATCCTTCATCAGCCCTCAATTAGGGTACGCCGGTAGTATCCAGGATCCGTAAACTTAAGGTTTGCAAGTTCAGAAAGGATGTCGACGGTATTTGTAAAATATTACTTTGATAATTGCGTTAAGAGTAACAAGCTTCCTAGAAGATAAACTAACACCAGCATCACTGATAGTCCATAGTTTATAATTGAAGCTGAATCGACAGTAAATTCCAATTCAAATTGTTTTCCGATGACTTCAGAAATATATTGAAAACGGTAGTATAATAGGGTCGATCTAACTACGGAAACAAGATTAAGGAGACTGCCCTACGGAAAGAGCTTCAATTGTTCCATTAAACTATAAGAAATGATAAAAGACATCATTATGGCGTGATTGGCCACCAGGCAATAATGATGCTGTAATAATGATAGCTGTAACTGTTATATGCTAATCGGCCTGAAGGCCATCTCGAGGATGTGTTGCGTGAATAATCACTAATCATGCCTCAATATGTTACAACCATATGTTGCAACCATATGTTACACGAATTTCAGGATGCCTAGCTTATACTACAGCTGAAAAAACGTGTTAACTCTGCTAAAATATTCTGATTGAATCACTACATCCCTACTCTTCAAAGATCACAGTTAATATAAACAAATTCTTAATAAAAATTTATTTCGTTTTAGTTTTCAATAATGTGAAATACACCAAACGTAACTAATTTAAAGGTTTTTGCAACGATCGTATGTGCCAAGTGCAGATTGGTGATGAAACATATACTACCACCCACCTTCAAGATAGCATGTATGGTATCCAACCGTAGCTGAAGAATGATGCGGTACGTATGACGGTAGGTATTATAGAAACACCGAGATGTGATACAAGCACAGCAAACGACACGACGCATTAATTTTCGATGTGCTAATGGGATAACATCTGATGATAGGTTCCATGCAATGCTCGTCCCGAATTAGAATTCGATATAAGATATCGTGCGATATTGCCGATTTTTATCGCAAAGTACATAAATCGATAATTAATTTATATCAAAATGCAATACCCTCATCCACTTTTATTGCGACTCTAAATCAGTGCGAAAGATACTTCTAAACTCTCTTTTTCGACGTATGTATGTACATGGCAGCATTACGCTTTGACTCTTGGAACACTTCACTACTTCAGGTATCGTCGGAGAAGATAATGAAATTAAATTCAAGAAAATATAAATCGCGGCTAAAGGGATTCATTTCACAACCTTACTCATCATGGATGACATGTAAATACTCAAAAACACTCAACCGGCATCAAAGGCAGAGCGGTAATATCCAGAATGACACTGAGCACCTCGGCCCGCCCAAGCACTCTTTTTCGACCGGGCCACCATAAAAGCGATAACCCCCAATGACAATCATTTCCGCGCAAAAGGCCGTCTGAATTAAAGGAGAACTGTCGGCGTTAATTAAATTCCGTCGCGGAAATCATCCCAGGACTCATTTCCACCTCTCAATGATTGAAATCCTCTCCCATTGTTTCGTAGTCCCGACTGCCTGAGAACACCCGAAGTTTGTCCACGGTGTTCCACGGCTTCATGTCATTCATTGAGGTGTGGCGTTAAGCCATCAGCGAACCTCAAGTAATTGGCATCATTAAAGCAGCAGCTGCGTTGCTTGAAATAAATTGAGATGTATCAGGGTGGAGGTCCCTTTGGGTGATATAAAAGGGGGCACTTTAGAGCCGTAAACTTTGGGGCACAATCCGTTTCAATACATGATTGACGTTGTAACAAATAACACTCTTAGCTGAGAGAGCAATACTCTCTGAAGCGGAACAGACGGTAGACGGGATATTTAAAGAAGGACGCACCCTCTCCCTCCAGCAATACACATGAGAATCAATGTCAAATCCAGGGATACAGGATGACCTCGTTTTCGTTTGGACAGAATAATAAACAGAATTACTCTTAAATACAGATGGAGGAAGGACCTGGGCATGATATGGGAAAGGAAATTGACCATTGGTCAATAAGTTATTTTGATATCACAGCAGGTGACTCACAGGGGAAAATAAAAGCTTCACAGACACCGAATAATGATTAAATGACAATAGTAAGAGCTTCGTTTCAAGGGTGTCGTGCCTATTTTTACTTTTTGTTGCAGTTAGTTCATTATTCTATTCACCCTCTGTATCCTGACTTCTCATATTTTCATCATATTAGTCAGAGATTGTGAAAATACTATTGCTCATACATATTGTGGTAGGTTCTCCTGCAACGAGGATAGCGGGTGTCCATCACAAATACAGAGAAACTTCTCACTACTAGAACTCGGTACGCTAATGTACTTGATGCCGTTTTTTAGTTCTAATTAGAAAGAATTTTTTTAATGCAGGAATATACCATGCTATACCATACACATGCATTATCGGAGAGTAAGCATTCGTATTGGTTGCAGCAATACTAAAATTTTCACTATTAATGCAAATGATTTACTATGAGACAGCGATTTCACAAATAGCAAAGCTACCAACCACAAACTAGACCCCTTTTAGGTCATAAAAGAGAATTTTTGTGGCATATAGGTACTATGGGAATGTATTCGTCAGAATAAAACTGGTTGGTATTTTAAGTCAATATTCCACAAGCAATTTCCATATGTATTGATAACGGTGACAATATCAATATCAGATACTGTATATTGAGTCATTATTTTATTTTATATTCCAATATTGCTGATTTTTAACATTGCTTTTCCGCGTTCTCTGCAGCAATGAATGATGGTTCAATAATGTAAACTAGTACAAGCCACGAAAGGCTACTGAAAATGCACATTTTAATACTGAATGGCTGCAAAAGTGGTCAAAAAACAAGTTTCATATGAAAAGAATTAGGACATCACACAAGGGGAGGAATGAAGTTCTCATTGGCCACAGAGAAGATTAACATCAAAAGTATTTTTCCCGAGAGGTCCATTGAAATGATCCCTCACCTTCTAAAGAGACATTTAGTTGGCGCACTGGTTTTTTTGATCACTATGATAAATTTAATCTCAAGCTCTGATCAAATTCATTATAACTATCAGAGAAATTTAATTTTAGATTTTAATACCGATATACTGGAATATTGATAGCCATTGCATATTCAGTAATTATGCATTTAAAAGTATTGAATGAATAACCAATACCCGAGATTGGATAATCAAATTTCAACATGCAGATATTGGAATTTCAAATGCTAAAATATTGAAATGCAAACCTTTTTATTTGCAATACTTCCTAGATCTACGTCCGAACGGAAAAATGTCAGAACTTATCTACTGAATATCCTGCAATGAACCTCTAGGGTGTGTGGCAGGGGGTGAGTTATTACCAAATGTGCATAGCGCACATGAACTAAAGTTTATGCATAATACCTACTTAATGAGAGATCACTATGAATCTCATGCAAGATGCATTCTAAAAATCCTATTACTTACCCAACGTGCAAAGAAACAGCTGAACGTAGGTTTGAGCCCTACGGAAAATAGTAAATATGTCCTATCGGAGAGTAGCAATGAATAGCATTGGTACCTGCATGTTGGTATGAGTACTTAAAGCTAACCCTACTAACAGAATGTTTTTGCATGTTTGCTTTGCAATTTCTATCTTTTTTAAATAGTGTAGTTCTGACTACTATATTAATACTATTCCTTTTTTATGCATGATATGTAGTGCATGTTTGGTGAGCAATCACCCCCTGCCACACACCCTTGTGGTGGCTTGCAGGGTATTATGTAGATGTAGATGTAGATGAAAAATCATAGTCATCCGAAATGGATGTCGTCGTAGTTGCGAATATATCCCGGCATCCCGGCAGTGACTCATGACCAGTCACGGAAACCCGAAATCCCTCTTTGGGAAATTGCTCCGCGCCGCCGTAGGTTGCTCAACACATCTCATGTCGCATCATATGCCGGCGTGCTTTGCCGTCTTGACGGGACCCTTACTCAATGCATGTTTCATAACCTCAAATGTGACGCTTAATCGTGGCAACACAAAATTCCACGTTCACCTTGCCCCAAAACCAAACAGCATCTGCATAAAATAGTTTGCACAAGAATATTCTCTCACTTAGAAAAACAATGGAAGTGATAACAATTTAGGAATGACACAGCTCTAAATAGGGCAGGTTGAGGATTCATTGAATCTCATTGGCAGCGAATGCCGAAATAATCATTATTGTAATTACATTGCATGTTGTGTTTTAAGAGGGCACCGAGGACCAAGGGTACATCGACCAAAACCAGAATGCGTAGTCGTCTCCCATTCGAACGATATAAGACCGGAATGACACGTGTTTGGATTTGTGCCTCAGGCTGGGGCTACGAGAGACCTAGAATACGTTCTAGGCGACGACCCTAATCGAACTAGCAGCTTCACTTCTTTTCTAAATCCAACTACCATTTTCAACCGAATTTATCTTCTGTGCGCTAAACGTTACGTTAATATTTCTAGAGCGGCTTTAGTCATAACTTCTATTTGACACTCGTGTACGAAATGTACTGCAATTGACAAACTTCAGAAGGTCACCACTTACGATACTTCTACGAACACAACGGTGTCAGTTAAAACTCACTGTACTATGCCAGGAGATTGATAAGTAACGCACACTTATTGTGTGTGGTGATCACCAAATCATACCAAATACGCATAATGTACTTTTTGCAAACAAAGAGCTTAAAAATTTCAGTATTGATATTAATCATTTATGCATACGCTTTTTTATCATAAAGCATATTAGTTTTCTCTCCGCAGGTTTTCCACACCCTCTTCATGTGTGGGACTTTTCCAGCAGTGTATTCAAATCAGTGAACATCACCAAAAACCTCACGTTTTCCCACAAATGTAAATATCTTTTGCACCTAACATTTACTTTCTCATTAGTGCTTTTTTGGTAATCTATTTCTTATTATGATTTCGCATCATTTTTCAAGTACATATAACAGTGTTGATCATGCATATCATGTTCATGCTTTGACGACAGGGTCGATGGAAGAAGAGATTTAAAGGTCTCATTCTCTCCCCAATTAAGACGCCTGTCTACTAGGTTTACTATCTACTATTTGAGACGTGTACGAGGAAGGGCTGATCAAGGATTAAAAGCGAGCACATAGGAGATCTGCGAAAAATTTTTAAGTGCGTTAAATAAATGATATAATACAATTCGTAAAGTGACAAAAGCTTGAAAAAGCGGATGAAGAAACTATTCAAAGACGCATAAAAAACTCACGTGTGGATAGATGGGAAGTATAGTGGCGCCTCATTCTAGGATAGTGAGTGGTAATCAAGTGGGGTAGCCCATCCACTTCAAGGACCGGAAAGCAAGAAGTAATGCCATTAGCGACACGATAAGAGAACTTTTAACTGAGCTTGAAGATGAAGTGAAGCGATGGAAGGACTATTCGGAGCAATCATACAGCGAAGTAATCTCAGAGCGAAGGTAATTGAAGAGGAAACGAAATCAAGAAGGATGATATGGGAGACAGTATTGAGATGAGAATTAGACAGTGCAGCAATGAGGGACTTGTGGATTAATAATGCTCCCAGAGTCGAGGGAGTTTCTGCCCAACTAATTAAAAACTGAAGGAGAGACAATATCAACCCAAATACACGGAATCGTCAGCGGCACAAACTCAACAGTAATGATACCTTCGGACTACATCAAAGAAGGACTTTATTATACCGATTCACGAAAATAATATGGCGGCAAAATGCGAAAACTAAAGGACCACAAGCTTGGAGTGACACACACCACGAAGATATTGACAAAGGTCATCCATAACACCATAAAACGAAATGCTGAAGAGTTCCTGGACGATGTCAAATTTAGATTCAGAAAAAGTAAGGGTACAAGATATTAATTTTGGCCCTTAGTTTACTCTTAGAAGAAACAATGGAATAGAATAAACAGACTTTTACTGTATTTTTAGGTTTGGGGTATACTTTTAAAAACGTGATTTGAAATTCAATGCTTGGGCTTCTAAAGGAAAGTGGAAAGGCATGCAATGACTACAGAACTATCTAAGTGGGCGTATTAAAATCTGGATCCAGCAGTGAAGAAGCACGAAAAAACAAAGGAGTGAGACTGTTTCCCACAATATTTAATGTGTACATCAAGATAGCCACTAAAGAAATTAAAGAGAAGACTACAGGATTAATATTAACAGGAGAAAAAATTGCAGCGATTCGCCGATGATTTCGTGGTCATGACAGAAACCGAAAGAGATATAATAAATACTCTAGCTATCATGGAAAAGACACTGGCCAAGTATTACTCAAAAATCAATAAAAATAAAACCAGGGTAATCCTATGTAGCAGAAAAGAAGGGATAGAACATGTGTATTTTCAGCTATGTTGATATAGGGAAACTAACGCTTAGAGAGGTGAAAGAGTATCGTATTTCTTGGGAGGCTGAGTAACCAGCGATAGACCCAGCAAGAAATAAATCACCAATAGAATTGCCTACACAAAGAAGGCATATCACAAAAAGAAGGGTCTACTTAAAGCTTGAAACTAAGCTTGTCTTTCTAAGCTTGAAACACAAGCTTAGAAATAAGGAAGCTCGTGATGCCAAATATTTTTGGCTGTAGACGCACCCAATATATCAAACCCTCCCACCCGATAAGAAATCTAAGAAGCTAGTCAACAAGTGACCAAATAATTAACGTACTAAAAAAACCTCTGATGCATCTATTTTATTATAAGGTAGAAATAGATTGTAAAATTTTATACAAGGCTATTTCATGTATTAAAAGAGAAGTACATGAGTGATTGTGCACCCTCAGTTAGTCTCAGCTTAGGAGTTGTAGTACAATGGAAAATTTTTAAACCTTTTTTGAAGGCAAGATTAGTGCATGCCTGGGTCACCTCGTACCTTCGCGACTACGAATCATCGCTCTGAGTAGGCATGGCATAGGAAACTGTAGAAATTTAAGGGCAAGAAAATTAGCGTCGGCATGGCAGACGGTTTTGCTGATAGAGTTTGGCCCTAAATCAGGGGGTAAAGAAATCGGAAAGAGTTAAATTGGAAAGGAAGATAATTAAAATACTCCCCAATTATTCTTCCATAATCCACCCACTATTTCCCACCCTTTCCATTTCCGCCGACCCTTGATTCAATTCAACTCTTCCATCTCCCGATCCCTCAGACGCCGTTGCCCAATACCGCACTGGTATCCATTCAATCTGCTCCCACTTCCTCCTCTTCGTTCCCTTCCACACTTTCCCAGTCTCCCTTTGCCCTGTTTTCCGTTTGTGCCTCATCCGTTGGACTCTCGCTGCGCCAATCAAGTGAACCTTATTACGCTTCGCTATTTCCGCTGCCCTCTTTCCCATCCCATTTCACAACCCCATTTGCCCCTTACATTCCACCCGGGCTCATCAACTGTCCCTGCTCCTAATGCACGCTTTCCTCCGACACTAGCTTCTCTGGTCCTTCATCCATCTCCACAATTGGCATCCCTGATCTGCCGCTTGTTTTTCCTCAGCCACACCCACTCCGGCATCACCCCAAAGATGTTCGGCAGGGAGTTAATCATAGTAGGTAAGATATACATTACGTTCTGTGGTACTATGTACAGGTTAATAAAGAAATGCATTGATTGATGATAGCATCTGACTACACGCCACTAACAACGCTATTGATGCATGATAGTTTCGTACCAGTTAGGATAGGTTTTGATGAAGTGTTCCTACCTAACTTTACATTCTATTCACCTATCGACTCCATCCCTTCAGTATTTTTCTTTTCAAATCGGCATAACCCCTAACCATCTTCATATCACCCATAATACCTATTCTCTATCTTCCTCGTCCTCACTTACCCAGCATTTTACCTTCGATTACAGCATTCAGCATTCAATTGCCCTTTAGTATCTGTTCATCAACCTACTCTGCCCTCCCCTAATTTCTGACAGCAATTTTCTCTCCCCCAGCCATGTTCTACGCCTCTTCATTCGCCCGCCTTTCTCCACACTCCTCTACACCTACATTTCTAAGGCTTTGGACCCCCTTCATCATCAAACCCTAAAGCGCAGGTCTTATAGCCATACAAAGCGGCAAACCCTAGCAATCTCTTCACTAAACTTCTCTTTACATCCCTATTCAAGGTTCTCGTGATGAGTTCTCTTCTGTTGGAAAACGCCTGCTTAGTAAATTTTAATTTATGGCTAACGTACCAATTTGAATCTATTGTGACATCAATGCCTTCAAAAAGTCCTATCTTCTTAGCACAAGTATTATTTAATACATGAGTAGAACAGTAGGTAGAGCAGAGGACTGCTAATCATAAGTCCTTGGTTCAGGACTTGGTTTGGGACGCCTCCTGTCATATCCAACCAGAGAGATTGTCTCTTCTTAGTAATACAACTGACCTTCTGCTTCACTACTACGGTTGAGCGGTAACAGATCGTTTGTCTTTACACCAATCGAAT
This sequence comes from Platycnemis pennipes, assembly GCA_933228895.1. Classification (NCBI taxonomy): domain Eukaryota; kingdom Metazoa; phylum Arthropoda; class Insecta; order Odonata; family Platycnemididae; genus Platycnemis; species Platycnemis pennipes. The sequence continues at coordinate 56,332,889 of OW121846.1, forward strand.
TTCTCCTGATGATTTACCTCTTACCACGTACCCCCGAAGTGATTTAAGGGTAAATATGTAGATTTAGATGCATAAATTATAACAGTGAGGCTATTAAAGTGTTCTATCACAACAGATTAGTGGAACAAAGACCTTTTAACTGGTCAAATACACACTAGGATTCCTGCAAGATTAAACATTCAACTTGTGTTTATAATAACTCTCCTGACATTTAAGTGTCAAGAAAGACATAAAATCCATTGGTTCGGCTATCTATTCGTTACCCTTGGGCTAACAATGACATTGGCAATATATTAAAGGAGGCCTCAGGAGGCAAATGGTCAAATGATAATGTACCTATTGTATTCAATTTATTTTGGAGAAAAATTTAAATTTAACCCTATCTTCAGATGCTGATTCCCATCCGAATTTTATGAACAGGTATAGGAAACTAAAGAAAATATCGCATGGATCTATGACTAATTTTGTCATTCTTCAGTGCCCATGTTCGAACTCCACATTCAAACCCCCCTCGCGCAGATCCCATGCACTGGTGGTGTGTTCCCGGTGATATACCTCCCATGGAATCGTCTTTCAACGGCAGCTCTCAAGTAGCACTCTCCCTTCCATTTCACTCATCTATCGTCAGTCCTCCATGCATCTGCACTTTACATCACACCCTTCGAGTCGCGTTGAGGTTAGTAGATCAACAACTGGGTGAAGGAGGAAGGAGAAATATGAAAGAAAACTGGGTTGAGGAAGGGTGCCGGGGCGTGTTTACCCCCGTCCGTGCTCTGAAATCGGGATATGCGAGGTGAAACATTAATTCGAGGCCAAGTAGCTCAAAATTTCAGAAATATCTTTAAATTTGCTGTCGCCGCCTTGCATGCCGATGTAACATCTACATCTACATAATACCCTGCAAGCCACCACAAGGGTGTGTGGCAGGGGGTGATTTCTCACCAAACATGCACTATATATCATGCATAAAAAAGGAATAGTATTAATATAGTAGTCAGAACTACACTATTTAAAAAAGATAGAAATTGCAAAGCAAACATGCAAAAACATTCTGTTAGTAGGGTTAGCTTTAAGTACTCATACCAACATGCAGCTACCAATGCTATTCATTGCTACTCTCCGATTGCACATATTTACTGTCATTCGTATCTCTATTTGTACGAGGGAAAAAGGACATTTTGAATCGGTCAGTTCGGCAATCAATTTCTCTAATTTTATGATTATGGTCCAGTCTGCCATAGTAAGTTGGGGTTCGTAAAATATTTTTAACATCATCACTGAAAATATTGCCTTGGAATTTGTTTAAGAGATTAAGTCCAAATTTCAACCTGCGATCTGGCAATGATTCCCATTTCAATTCATTTAATAGACTGGTTACGCTAATATAATTATCGTATCGTCCCTTTACAAATCTTGCCGATCTTCGCTGCACACGTTCAAGAAAAATAAATTGCCGTCTAAAAGAATTGAACCAACACCTACTACGTATAACCCCAGCTTCTCGATCAGACTCTTAACCCCCGGACTACGCCGGTTGTAACTTGGGGACTTAGGTATTCGTTTTTGTCAAATGGCTCGTAAAATAAAATAATACTTGAGTTAAGTAGATACGGCTGCTATGGGCCACAATGGATTCAAATTAGTGCATTTACCATCAATAAAAATGTACTAAGCCCCTCTTCCTTGCCCTTTCATCAATTTCCTTCATTAAATTCATGAAGTCAATCTGCAATCATCCACTTCCCTATCACTATCCCTCATCCAGTTCCCGACATTCGCTCCACTAATTCCGTATGCTTTTGCCTCATTCTTCTACTTAAATAAATGATGAATCTCGAGCTATTATTTTCTACAAACAGTACCCTATTGGTCGGCAATTTGTTGAGTGGGTAGAAAATTGAACCACTGACCTAAGAGCACGGATACGATGTCGGAGGAGGCAAAACGCATACAATTAAACACAACCTGAGCGATTTTTTGGTCGCCAGATCTTTTCAGGAAACTATACGTGGGACAGGGAAGGAACTAGCTCTTCTAATACCCTGGCGTCGGAATTTTACTCGCCTTCACCCTTAATGAGCTCCACCAAATGTGAGTAACATATCTTTCAATTTTGATTTCGTAAAATATGACCCGCTTCCCTATCCTCATTTTTCGTGGCCTCATTCTTTATTTTCTAACCTCATCAAAATGCCTACTTTTAAATGTTCCTTCCCTATGCTTTATCTCTTTCGTATTATTCTGCTCGGTACATAATGTCCTCATCTAATTTTGAAGTCAAGAAGTAGGGACACGAATTCGAGTTCCTTTAAGCTAGTGACACTAACACAATTATCGTGACGACCTTTCGCAAATCATGCCGATCGTCACTACACACTTTCTAATTCCATAATCAAACCTGTCTCTGACGGATACAAGCGGCGTCCCTAAATGAGGCCTGACGTGGGAAAAGTGTCATCTTCCTCTTAAAACCTCATCGAATTAACCCAGTGCTTTTTTGCGAACCCTGACGGACAGATTGCTGGGCCACTAATTTTCCGGGCATGTTTTCCACGAATTGTCTTTCGTGATAATAAGGCGAATGTATCTATGTAAGTTTTCATACAAATGATTTTTCACTCTGCTTCATGCAGTAAGTAAGTATTCTGTAGGGATCTAATCTATTTCCTAATTTTCATGACCGCACACTCCGTCATATTCATTTAAAGCTCTCCAGACCCGGAATAGATACCAACAAGATTGTTCAGAAAGGTGAGAGCTAAAATTGAGACATATTTATAATTACTATTTAATATGTAAATAGAAGAAGGTTTAGTACTAAAGAACGGGAAATCTACGGCCCAATATCACTGAATCCCATTCATTTAAGATTCTTATACATATAATGGTAACTAATATAATGTCAAACTATGATAGTTATCTCTTCAGTAAAAATTAACACAGTTTCCGCAAAAGTGACCATGTGAAACTCTGGGATTATTTCTTTAAGGCATACATTATTCAGATTACAGGAAAAATTAAATATATACTCTTTTTTTGGGCTTAAAAAAGACATTTGACATAGGGTATCGCCTGGAGTACATGCCAAGTATTTATAATTCAATGAAAAATTATTTAATCAGGGAAATAAATGAGATACTAATGAATACAGACCGTCCTGCAACAAATTTTTATAAGGGTATTTCTTGGGCAAGGTTGGGTAACCCTTGAGACTAAAATTCTGCTCGCAGGATTGAACTTGCTAGAAAATTTCAAACACACAAGTTTGAGGCTCACACTGCAGACGTATTTACACCTACAATAGCAAAACATTCACAACTGGCAAATTAAGAGAGGTTGCTTGCCGGTCCGAAAGATTATACAATTCATTTTTTTTAGGGATGGGTCGGTTCGGTTCTTCGGTTCCACCGGTTCTTGAGCTTAGAACCGGAACCGGAACCGAGGCCAAAAAGAATCGGTACCGAAATAATTGGCGCGAAAACCAATTTGAAACCTGCACACACTCTGAAAGTGGAGGCTTCACATTAAAACCTGGTGAAATAGTGTACTTAGATGCTTCAAAGTTGCCGCGAATTATTCTAATTCAGTCGTTAAAATGACTATACGATTTATTTTATTACATCCAATTCTAGTAAGTGATGAAATACCGCCGTAATAAGGATATTCTGATTGATAGGTATGTGTTACGTCCATCTCCTTTGGAGGTGCGAGTCCTCATGTCATTTTCGTAAATTATATAATATAGAGTGTATAAGTTTTATAAGATTTCATTCATACTTAGGACATTGCTTTCGTTAAGTCAGAAAATTATTCGTCATGTGTACAATAGCATTAACTTTGCCTCATCTTTTCTTGTACATGTACCTGATGATGCTTCAGTGAAGTGAAACATGTCGGAATAAATCTCTTTACCCTGTGGAACGCTAAAGTTTTTACTTCCCATTCTATATTATGGAATTCCACAAAGTCATGGCCTCTACCATTCACTGCAGCATTAACTTTGCTCATGCAAGAGAACGCTGTCTACTTCGCCGCGCAGTAAATAGCAGACGACAATCGACTATTTGAAAAATGGACAGCGCAAAGATAGCCGGATATGAAAGGCACCCGCAACTGCAGGTATGCGGTCAATTACAACTAAATTGTTTTATCAAGTTGCTTCTTCCCTTGATCCAAGGGTCGTGTTCAGCCAAGTAACCAAAAACCGTTTGCCGTTGACCATTCTGCTCTCTTGATTACTCGACTATAAATGGGAGATCATCACAGAAACGTTGGACTAACTGGTAATTTTTAACTTTAAAACATTTTTGTTCATTGAAACGTGAAGAAAAATGCACGTGTCGGATATAAAAGCTGATATTGGTATTATCTTCGAACGGGAGAGTGCAACGAAGTATTTGCAGTAACATACGAATTTAAATATTTTAGTTTATGAGAAATGTGTTGGTAATGACAAAACCGTGGTCGAAAGTACACACGCGGTTTATCTTACGTGGATCATACTTCACAAACGTATCGCCGTTAAATAAAATCACGGCATTGGAGATACCGGAAAGATTCCGAAACGAAATAAGAAAGCAGAATCTTTTGAAACGACGGAAATGTTACACGTAAATTTATGTCAACGCATGTCGCACAGATGGTCTAACTGAGCTGTAAGCCAATGGTGGAAAAAATCAATCACGCAAGGTAGTGCCAAGTTACCATCAAGAGCCATGGCATACGAATCAGCACTGTTAGCACTTCGTATATGCTCAGATGAATGCTTCCTTAGTCACATGTCGATAAATGAAGTGCTATCGAAATACGGCATACCTATCGATATATTCTATCATACCTGGTGAAATTACGCCTGTATTTACTCACGCGGTTCAATCCTTTGCAATGTCTTCCGAAGTGTGGAAATACTTCACGGTTGATGCAGCGAATGAAAATGTTGCAAAGGGTAATATTTGTCATTCCCTGATTTCCAGGGGTGCATGTAAATCCACTTCTAACCTGAAAAAGCATGCGGAAAAGAAGCATAAAATAAATTTTCGCGGGAAGAGTCCAATGTTGTCTCCTAAGAGACGGGATACTTCAGTAACTACGATGAAAACGTTTGTGACCACCCAACCTAAGGCGAGTGCCATCACTGAGGAAGAATTGAGTGAAGATGTAAGGGATCTTTCAACTGGTAAAGTTACAACTACGGCTGAAACACTTCCACTTGAAATAGCTCCAGTCTCTAGTCTTGAAGTCCATTGTACCAGCAGCCCTCTTGAAAGTCTGTCTTTAACAACTGCTTCCACATCGGCTGCTAATTATCCTAAATACAACAAACCTAGGCCTAAGTCAACATCATACCACCAGCTCACTTTGTCAGAGGTCTTCGATAAAGTAAAAAAATTTAAACACCAAGATCAACGAGCTCTAGCAATTACACGATTAATTGCAGAAATGATATGCTTGGATTTGCAGCCATTTAGTCTAGTGGAAAACATAGGCTTCAGGAGGTTGATTACTCACTTAGAGCCTCGTTACACAATCCCTTCCAGAAAAACTATTTCAAATAAAATGATTCCAGAGATGTATGAAACAACAGTGAATAATTTGAGAGCAAAATTGGAAGATGTTAAATTTGTAGCTGTGACTACGGATTTGTGGACATCTGTGAGTAACAGTGATTACTTAGCTGTGACAGTTCACTTCTTTGAAGATTCAGTTCTAGGTTTCCATCTTCAGCATAAGAGCTTGGAGATTATTCCATTTGTGGAAATCAGCCATTCAGCAAATAACCTCCTAGCCTTTTTAAGCCAGGTGTTAAGTGATTGGGGACTCTACTGTTGCTGTGGTGAGAGATAATGGGAGGGACATAACCGCTGCTTTGAATAAATCTAAGTTCCACAGCATATCTTGTATGGCCCACACCTTACAATTAGTTATTAAGGATGGTTTTATGGATAATCCTAAAGTCACCAATGTCATTCAAAAGTGCAGAAAAATAGTAGGAAGCTTTAAACATTCTGTGAAAAATACTAAAGTGTTGCGGCAATGTCAGAGACAGCTGGGACTACCAGAGCATCGCATGATACAGGATGAGCCCACACGATGGAACAGTTCTTTCCATATGTTAAAAAGAATGCATGAACAAATAAATGCTATTGTGCTAATCACAAATTCATGTGACATCAGGCTAGCTTCTGAATTAGCTACGGATGAATGGAGGACAATTGAAGTGGCAGTAGATATATTTGAAATATTTGAAACGGCCACATTGCAACTTAGCAAAGAAACATCATCAGTTTCAGAGGTAATTTATTTAGTTAATTATTTAAAAATGTTGATAAATGGTTTAAAGAAATACATTTTGTAAAATGCCAAAAGACCAAATAATTTTACAAAAGCGTTGTACTGACTGCCATATGTTCCACTGAAGGTGTATTATTTTTTAGGTAATCCCTCTATTGAACTTAATTACACACCATTTGGAAGCTCCTGCCCCTAAGGGCTCTGGTATGCAGGGGTTGAAAACTGACCTCCTAGCCTCCATTAAGCTCAGATTCACCAATGTAGAGGATGATGACATCATATCCATGGCCACACTTCTGGATCCTAGATTCAAGACTACACCATTTAAGAATATGGAATCTCTAACCTCAGCTAGACAAAATCTTTTGGATCAAATGGCCAATTTTTCTTGTCAGGGCCCTGCCAATGAGGAATGTAGAGTAACATCACGTGTTCCATCTACGTCACATAATATCTGGGTGAAATATAAAAATGATTTTTCGATTCCTTTGGTAGGACCTTCACAAGACAATATCAGTGCTGAAGATGAGCTAAATTTGTATCTCTCAGAGAAAACCATTAGTCCTGATAGCGATGCAGTCATTATCAGTCAGTACTGGTTCTCTACTAACTTCAAAAGACTGAAATGCTTAGCAATGAAGTATCTCTGTGTTCCTCCTGCAACTGTTTTTAGTGAGAGGCTGTTTAGTACAGCTGGCAATATATGTGACAAAAAAAGAAACAGACTTGATCCAGAAATAGTGAAAATGCTGGTGTTTTTGAACAAAAATTTGAAATGAGTACCACTTTTCCCATATTATTCAAATATACATTTATTAATTTGTGCAATATTTAAGCAAAAGATTTATTTAATGAAGTTTATTCCCTTAATATTATGAGGTGTTTATTTTTGTGTACAGGAGAAGTTAATGGCAACGAGTACAGAACCAAAAGTGCTTGAGTTCTACAAATATTTTCACATAAAGGGTAAAAATGGATTAAAATTACATAAACACAAAAATATAATGAAGTATTCTTTTTCAAGCAGTATGTCTCTGAAAATGATTATTGATTATCTTATGTTACCATTGAGCAAAGCAAAGTAAGTGGTAAATTAAGAACCGGAACCGAGAATCGGAACCGAGAACCGAAGTTAAGAACCGAACCGGAACCGGAACCGAAAAAAAGTGGAACCGACCCATCCCTAATTTTTTTCCACGCAGAATACACAACTCCAACGAAGAAAAGGCCAAATTCCAAAAACAATTCGAATCACCTTTCATAAATATCTCCCTAAGTGTTTTATTATTATCTTTTGAGTGAATGTTCTTTTTTAAGCCACTGTCATTTTTAAGGCTGGTGACTGAATAAACCCTTCCAAGGTCCCTTGCAATGGCTCTCAGAGTGGCAATAAGACTTAGATGAATTTTCAAGTAAAATAACTGCCCATTAGCAAATTCTTGCCGTTTCTGCAACCTTTTTAAAACCTGTTTGTCATCGTTTTGACGAGATTACGTGACGCCACTACGTGTTCAACAAAAAGGCGGAACATACTGTGAGCATTAGCATTCATGTCATTTATGACCGAAAAAAAATTTGAGGGTAACACTATCATTGCCCCAACTTTATGTATATTGGCCTACTGTGGTGTATTGAGTACTGTCTTCCCATCCCGTGGGCCAAGGTTTGATTCCCGGCCGAGGCGGAGATATTTCGTCGATACGCCGCTCCTCACTTAAGCACAGTGGGGAGAGTACTTCGAGTTCAGTAATCTGTCCGTAGGACGTGACGTTGTGCCCCTTGGCACCTTTCGAAAAGAGCAGAATAATGCCCACGCCGGGGTTCATTCTATCCTTTCTTCGCTCCTTGACAAATACCTACCCATATCCAATTACCCACCTTTCCTACATCTATAAAATACTCTGCAAGCCAACATAAAGGTGTGTGGAAGGGGTGAATTCTCACCAAACATGCACTACATATCATGCATAAAAAAGGATTAGTATTTATTTACTGTTCTAGACTTCACTTTTAAAAAAAGATAAAAATAGCAAAACAAAGATGCAAAAACATACAGTTAGTTGGATTAGCTTCAAGTCCTTATACCAACATGCAGCTACCAATGTTATCCATTGCTACACTCGTATTGGATATATTTACCGTTATTCATATCCCTAATTGTACGAGGAAAAAAGGACATTTTTAATCTGCAAGTTCTGCAATCAATTTCTCTAATTTTGTAATTATGGTCAAGTCTACCATAGTAAGTGGGGGTTCGCAAAATATTTTTAACATCACCACTGAAAATATGGTCCTGGAATTTGTTTAATAGATTAAGTCTAAATTTCAACCTGCGATATGAAAATGTCCTTTTTTCCTCGTACAAAGTAGGGATATGAATAGCGGTAAATTATTTATTAATTATCCACAAACACCGAAAACAGCAAATAAGGAGTTTACATCGGGATATTAGCAACAATTAACAATAGAAGATCATACGCATCCATGTCCTGATTGGTGAAAAAACCCACTCAGGCGGGACACTAACCCGCGACCATAAGGCTAGCAGGCGAAGACATAACCACGCCCCCACCGGGGCCGACCATGGGCCAATTGATGTTGGGCCTTGGTCCAACCAAAATAGATGATGCCGATAGAAGCTGGATACTGGAGCATACACGAAGGGTTTAGCTCAGGTGGTAGCCCAGAGTGCAGGTCAATCAGCGGGGGAAAATCGTGGAAGAATTTGACAGAACATGCAGAATAGTTTTAGAAGGTCAGAGAAAAACAGATAAAAAGGACGAACATGATAAATCATCAAAGGTAATAGGTAGATCAAATAGTGGGTCCGTTAAAAAATTATCAAGGAAAATTATAGTTGGAAAAGAGCACCAAGAGAGAAACAGATTGGGAGAAAGAATTTCAGTGATAGTAGTGAATTGTCGTAGTTTAAGAAATAAAGTAGCTGAATTTTACCACCTCATAAAAAGTACTGATCCAGATATAATCGTAGGTACAGAAAGCTGGCTTTCAAAGGACATATCAGAGTATGAAGTATTCCCGAAGTGTTTTACCATATACAGAAAGGATAGAGTAAGCAGAAACGGAGGAGGAGTATTTATAGCTGTGAAGGACACGTATGTCAGTAGAAGAGAACTTATTTCAGAGCGAAATGTAGAATGTATTTGGTGTTCCGTTAAAAGTAAAAGTAGTAGCGCAAAAAAGATATATGTAGGTGCATATTACAGGCCACCGGACGCAGACGTCAATTCTATAATGGAACTAGAGTCAGAGATAGGTACATTACTTTCTCGGAACAATGATAGAGGAATAATAGTCGGCGGAGATTTCAATCTCCCTTCGATAGACTGGAATACGTGTAGTTTCATTACAGAAGGTAAGGATAAGGAACATTGCGAATCACTGTTGAACACCCTTACGTTACATACTTTACAACAGCTGGTAACAGAACCGACCAGGGGAAACAACATTCTATACTTATTAGCAACAAATATACCCGAAAGAGTTCTAAATACACTTACAGACACAGGAATTAGTGATCATAAAAATGTGCATGCGAAATTTGTTGTGGGCGTTGAAAGACATTATAAACCAAGGAGGAGGGTATACTTATTTGGCAATAACATCAATGGAGGCAGGCGATAGGTACTTGGTGGAATTTAGTTGCACTGAACATGTAAAGAAAATTAACTTTGTACAATTCCACAAAATTATTTATTATTCCGATCGATTTCGACGCCTGAGCGTCATTGTCAAGGTATATGCATCTGGTACAGTTCGGGGTCTTTATATACACAAGGAGAGGAGGTGGGGTGAGTGCTAAAGCTTACAAGAGAGGAGGGTAGGAGTTGGGTTTTGGTATTGGGATTGGATTGGGCCGTTTGCAGGAGGGAAGGGAGGGGGGGTTTGGGATAGTCGACTGGAGGTGGTGAATGTGGAGTCCGGGTGTTGTGATCTTTTAGGTTAGTTTTAAGCAAGTATAAACACTTTGAAAGCAGCTGTGAACATTTGAATTCCGTTACGTCATTTAACATATGAACATTTGGTAGCATTTTGTGCCTCAAAATTTCTAATTTTTCAAGAGTGTTTAGTTTCCAACTTTTGTCATGTACATGTAACACTTCTAGGTTAAAATCACTGTTATGACCCGTTTCTATCAGGTGTTTAGCAAAGAAGGATTTACAATAATTATATTTTAAACATCCCTTGTGTTCGTTGATTCTTGTTTTGAATTTTCTTCCAGTCTGTCCCACATATACACCGTCACAATCGCTGCACTTCAGCAGTAACACGCACCACTTTTGTCTTGAATGTCCACTCGATCTTCTGAGTTAAAAAGCACTACATACTACACTAATACAGAGCCAAGGTGGTATAACGCGGAGGTTAGGAAATCACTAAAGCGACAAAGGGTGTGCCACGCTAGGATGTAAAATGCAGGACGGGGTCTATCGGTAGAGGAAAAAATTAGCTAGTTCAAAACTATAAAAAATAGAGAGAATTAGAAAGGAAATCATGTCGGAAAGCTTTATCACATTTCAAGAGCAAGATGTTAGGAGAATATTTAGATAGCAATCCCAAAGCGTTTTGGTCATATGCGAGACAGCTTCAGGGAAATAAGTCCACAGTGCACACACTTAAAAATGAGGAATCAGAGTCACCAGCAGTGTAGAAAAAGCCAATACTCTAAACGCCTTCCTCCAAAGCGTATTCAATTCATCTTCATACAACGCAGTGGAACCACCGCCGAACACTTTCAGTGAGCAATAGCCCGAAATAAAAATTTCATGTCGCGGAATAGAGCAGCAGTTAAAAAGCATTAGCAAAAACAAATCACTAAGTCCCGATCTAATTCCTTCCAGAGTATATAAAACATAAGCTTCTGAAATATCCCCCTATCTAGAAATAATATTCAATAAAACAGTAAAGAACCTCACAGTACCCAAGGATTGGAAAGTAGCTAACATTACACCTATATTTAAAAGCGGCGATAGGGAAGAACCAAGTAACTACAGACCCATTTCACTCGCGTCAATCTCTTGTAAGATGTTTGAGCACATTGTAGTCAGTTCGATCATGGGGCATTTGGATTGTCAGGGATTACTCATAAACAGCCAACATGGGTTCCAGAAAGGTAGATCTTGCGAGACACAATTAGCTTTATTCTTACACGATATTTTAGTCCACGGCGAAAACATTACTGCAGTTGATGCGATATTTTTAGATTTTAATAAGGCTTTCGATAAAGTTCCTCATAATAAATTAATCTTGAAATTAGAGAGTTTTGGTATAAATAAAGACGTTGTATGTTGGGTAAAAGACTTCTTAAGTGGACGAGAGCAGAGGGTTGTCATAGATGGTATCATGTCGGACACAATCGAAATCACATCGGGAGTTCCCCAGGGTAGCGTAGTAGGTCCGCTTCTATTTCTTTTATACATAAACAATTTGGGTACCGTAGTCAGTAGTAACCTTAGACTTTTTGCAGACGGTGCGGTGGTGTACAGGGGTATATCAAAGGAAGAGGACAGGAAATCACGTACCTATAAAATTAGTAACACGAAGACCGAAAACGTTGAAACCATAAGATATTTAGGTGTAACAATCACTAAGGATTTATCGTGGGGAAGACACATAAGGGAAATATGCGGCCGAGCGAAGATAAAGCTAGTATTTATGAAAAGAGTACTTGGAGAATGTGATGAGAAGACAAAAGAGCGATGTTACTTTTCACTAGTTAGGCCCCACCTTGAGTATGCAGCCAGTGTATGGGATCCTAATGAATTAGGTATGATCAGTATCATGCTACCGTATTATGCTAGACCGTTTACCGTAAACCAGCGTATTATGCTAGATTCGACCAGATAAATAAGATTAGAGAGATAGATTGTCGTACCGATAGATTCAAAATGGCATTTTTCCCCCGTACTATAAGAGAACAGAATAGGCAGCATAGGAAATGGATAGATAGGGGAAATATTTTAGAGTATTCTGTAGTGTATGATGCATGTATTAACCCCTTAAATACTACAGATACTAACAATCAAGTTGCATGAGACAATATAGTTGTTAGTTTGCATGTTAGTAGTGCATGCTTGGTGATCTTCACCCCCTGCCACACACCCTCGCGGTTGCTTGCAGGGTATCGTGTAGATGTAGATCAGAGAACTAGACAGTGTGCAGCGTAGAGCAGCTAGGTTCGTTAAAAGATGTTACGATAGGTTAAGTAGCGTTTCAGAATTAATAAAAGAATTAGGGTGGGAATCATTATCAGAGCGTAGGTTAAAGTACAGATTAAATCTATTAGAGAAATTTCAATCGAATAGCTTTACTGAAGATGTTAGGCACATATTAAAAAACCAGCGTATTAAGCTAGATTCGACCAGATTAATGAGATTAGTGAGATAGATTGTCGTACCGATAGATTCAAAATGGCATTTTCCCCCGTACTATAAGAGAACAGAATAGGCAGCATAGCAAAGGGATAGGTAGGGGAAATATTTTAGAGTTTTCTGTAGTGCATGATGCATGTATTAACCCCTCAGATACTATAGATACTAACAATCTAGTTGCATGACACACTTGAGTAGCTTGTTTGCATGTTAGTAGTGCATGCTTGGTGATCTTCACCCCCTGCCACACACCCTCGCGGTGGCTTGCAGGGTATCGTTTAGATGTAGAAATTGTTTTACACTCAAAGTATAGGTAAACGCTGAAACATAATGCATGAGATCACGTAACGTGGCATAGCTCGCAACTGTAATGCGTCCATTTATTTTGTAGCTTACAAGCACCACTCTTTGAACAGGCTTCTTAAAGGATTTATTTTGAGTTTTATACAACCATAGAATTGTACTCCGTATAAATTCTTTGTAGGGCACTCCCTCCTTAACAACAGCCGTGGTCGAGTGAGCTTAGACGTAGTATCAATAATTTTGACGAAGGTTCGGTTCCCACCATGACCAAATTTTTTGCTTTCGAATAGTTTACAGCATGGCTGTTAGATGCTAATCCCTTACGTTTACGGCAGTAACAACAACATATTTTTATTTTAAAACTATTTGCTGGATTTCCAATCAACCCCTTGAGATACATTCGAGGCGAATTTCGGGACTGTGATTACGGGGAAGAGGCTTCACATACTAACAGGCCTAATATGTTTCGATGACAAGAATACCTCTAATGTAAAGCAAAATGTTTCATACTTACCATGCCCAAATGGAAATTCAATATTAGGTATCAACAATTTAGACAGTGATTTCTCTTCGTAAACTATATTGAACGTATGATGTTCTTACACAAATGTAATCCTTTTGCATTATGAATGGGTAGATGAAGAAGGTATATCGATTTGTTATCTACCAATACTTGAGCATTAATTACCATGACTTATGTGTGAAGGCTTTATATTTTAAATGTTATGCTTACAAGAAATGGAAGGTTTATACTCTTGGCTGCTATTGCTGCAGAAGGAGGGAGGGCCATATTCCCATTGTTATGCTCGATGCTATAGGTTAACCATCTTTAATGCATAGCATGAACGATAAGTTAACTATTATTATAATGTTAAATTGAGGAATGAATGGAATGAATTATGTCACCGTAAACTGTATGCATGTTAAAACATGGGACTTTTAAACTACATCGTCAAAAATATTAAGTACTGTGAAATATAATTATAAAAATTTCGCTCACTGACCTTTTATTTCACGAATTTCGTTTCTGTCCATTTTATATGATGGTATGAAACAAGGCGATTAGATAGCATGATTAACAACATTAATATGAATGGTTTTGTCTCGTAACTAACAATGCAGCAAGAATTACGGGATTAATGAAAGCCAACGATTAATTAATCTAGATAAAATTCTGAAATTAAGTATTCACTTTTGTTTGAAACTGTTTGTAAATAATTACTTCGTGATCTCAATGTTGCGGTTTGGGATTATCGTTCGACATTCGTTACCATCGATTATCTGCTGTTTCCTTTCCTACGTCACCGATGTACGATGGGTCCCCGAAGACAGCCGAAGTTAATGAAACTGAAGCATCGCCAGAACCATAATAACACGTAAGACAGCCAGCTTCACTTCTTTCGATAGTGGTATCTTACTATAATCCCTATTGACGAAAGTTCCGTAATGAGATCGAAGAGGATTCAAGAGGTCCCCTATCAGCTCATCGTAGAAGTCGGTTGCGAGAGGTAAAATATTTGCTCCTCGTGGAATAAAACATTTTTGATAAAAGGTAATATTTATGTATTTGAGAGACAAACTTCTAGTTTATAACGTTAAACCAATTTATCATTGCCTACATTTAACTCCTATGATAGGCCTGTTGTCGCCGTAAGTGGTCACGCCGCACAGTGGGCTGGGAGACCGATTTAAGCTGACAAAGGCCGTTTTACGAATTTGATGAAAATATCTCAAAAGGTGTCTTAACGTAAAGTATCCCGAGTAACATATTTCATAAGAAATTAGACAATTGGAAAGTGAATATCACAGATATAGGCCTTTCCTTTCGCCCGTTTTTGATAAATGGTTTTCCACCGCGCTGAAGCCATCTACATCTACATAATAAAGTAAAAGTAAAAGTAGTAACGCAAAACAGATATATGTAGGTGCATATTACAGGCCACCGGACGCTGACGTCAATTCTATAATAGAGCTAGAGTCAGAGATACGCACATTACTTTCTCGGAACAATGATAGAGGAATAATAGTAGGCGGAGATTTCAATCTCCCCTCGATAGACTGGAATACTTGTAGTTTCATTGCAGGAGGTAAGGATAAGGAACATTGCGAATCACTGTTGAACACATTTACGACACATTCTTTACAACAGCTAGTAACAGAGCCGACCAGGGGAAACAACATTCTAGACTTATTAGCAACAAATATACCCGAGCGAGTTCTAAATACAGTTACAGACACGGGAATTAGTGACCATAAAATAGTGCATGCGAAATTTGTTGTAGGCGTTGAAAGACATTATAAACCCAGGAGGAGGGTGTACTTATTTGGCAAGGCAAATTACGACGGTATGAAAGAGGAATTAAGGGAAGCATTTAATGTATTCAGCGAACAAAGCAAAGGATTAAATACAGAGGATTCGTGGAGAGAATTTCTTGAGGTCACCCGTAACGCAGTTCATAAATACATACCAAGTAAATATATTAGTGATAATACAGAGCCAAGGTGGTATAACGCGGAGGTTAGGAAATCACTAAAGCGACAAAGGGTATGCCACGCTAAGATGAAAAATGCCAGACGGGGACTATCGGTAGAGGAAAAAAATGAGCTAGTTCAAAACTATAAAAAATCGAGAGCATTAGCAAGGAAATCATGTCGGCAAGCGTTATCACATTTCAAGAGCAAGATGTTAGGAGAATATTTAGATAGCAATCCTAAAGCGTTTTGGTCATATGTGAGAGAGCTTCAGGGAAATAAGTCCACAGTGCACACACTTAAAAATGATAAAGGAATCAGAGTCACCAGCAGTGTAGAAAAAGCCAACACTTTAAACACCTTCTTCCAAAGTGTATTCAACTCATCGTCACAAAACGCAGTGGAACCACCGCCGAACACTTTCAGTGAGCAAATGCCCGAAATAAACATTTCATGTCGCGGAATAGAGCAGCAGTTAAAAAGCATAAGTAAAAACAAAGCACCAGGTCCCGATCAAATTCCTTCCAGAGTTTATAAAACATTAGCTTCTGAAATAGCCCCCTATCTAGAAATAATATTCAATAAAACACTAAAGAACCACACAGTACCCAAGGATTGGAAAGTAGCTAACATTACACCTACATTTAAAAGCGGTGATAGGGAAGAACCTAGTAACTACAGACCAATTTCACTCACGTCAATCTCTTGTAAGATATTTGAGCACATGGTAGTCAGTTCGATCATGGGGCATTTGGATAGTCAGGGATTACTCATAAACAGCCAGCATGGGTTCCGGAAAGGTAGATCTTGCGAGACACAATTAGCTTTATTCGTACACGATATTTTAGTCCACGGCGAAAGCAGTACTGAAGTTGATGCGATATTTTTAGATTTTAAAAAGGCTTTCGATAAAGTTCCTCATGACAAATTAATCTTGAAGTTAGAGAGTTTTGGTATAAATAAAGACGTTGTATGTTGGGTAAAAGAATTCTTAAGTGGGCGAGAGCAGAGGGTTGTCATAGATGGTATCATGTCGGACACAATCGAAGTCACATCGGGAGTTCCCCAGGGTAGCGTAGTAGGTCCGCTTCTATTTCTTTTATACATAAACGATTTGGGTACCGTAGTTAGTTGTAACCTTAGACTTTTTGCAGACGATGCGGTGGTGTACAGGGGTATATCGAACGAAGAGGACACGAAATCACTTAGCAAGGATTTAGATGCAATTCAAGAGTGGTGCGACAAATGGCAGTTAGAACTCAACCTTAAAAAGTGTGTAGCTATCAATTTTTGGAGGAGGAATAATTCGATAGAGCGATCCTATAGAATTAATAACACGAAGATCGAAAACGTTGAAACCGTAAGATATTTAGGTGTAACAATCACTAAAGATTTATCGTGGGGAAGACACATAAGGGAAATATGCGGCCGAGCGAAGAGAAAGCTAGGATTTATAAAAAGAGTACTTGGGAAATGTGATGAGAAGACAAAAGAGCGATGCTACTTTTCACTAGTTAGGCCCCACCTTGAGTATGCAGCCAGTGTATGGGATCCTAATGAATTAGGTTTGATGAGAGAACTAGACAGTGTGCATCGTAGAGCAGCTACGTTCGTCAAAAGGTGTTACGATAGGTTGAGTTGTGTATCAGAATTAATACAAGAATTAGGGTGGGAATCATTATCAGAGCGTAGATTAAAGTTCAGATTTAATCTATTGCAGAAATTCCAATCGGATAGCTTTACTGAAGATGTTAGGCACATATTGAAAACACCAGCGTATTATGCTAGATTCGACCAGATAAATAAGATTAGAGAGATAGATTGTCGTACAGATAGATTCAAAATGGCATTTTTCCCCCGTACTATAAGAGAACAGAATAGGCAGCATAGGAAAGGGATAGGTAGGGGAAATATTTTAGAGTATTCTGTAGTGCATGATGCATGTTTTAACCCCTCAAATACTATAGATACTAACAATCTAGTTGCATGAGACCCTTTAGTTGCTTGCTTGCATGCTAGTAGTGAATGCTTGGTGACCTTCACCCCCTGCCACACACCCTCGCGGTGGCTTGCAGGGTATCGTGTAGATGTAGATGTGTAGATGAATACCCTGCAAGCCACCACGAGGGTGTGTGGCAGGGGGTGATTTCTCACCAAACATGCACTACATATCATGCATTAAAAAGGAATAGTATTAATATAGTAGTCAGAACAACACTAGTTTAAAAAAAAGATACAAAAATCTCTTGAAAATACCGGAAAATCGAGATACCTAGAAGTTTGGGTTGTCCACTTTACACGAATGGATCCGCTTTTTTGAATACCTGCTACATGTTTCTTATCAGCTGGGTGTCATAAAATGGCAGGTTAGAAATCCAGAAGAAAAATAAAATGCTAAGCTTCGGAAAGAAAATATTCAAAAGGCATTTAAATAAAAAATGGCCCTAATCATAGATATACCGAATCAGGGATTTGGCTCGTCTGATAATGGTAATAGCTTCCTCAAATTATTCGATAATCTTCCGCATAAAGATTACATCACTAGCCTAGACGAGGATCTGGTTCAGTATTTTCGCCATAACTTTATACACTGGGAAGTGGCTATGAAATAAATGTCCTAATATTTGAGACATATGCTTAGGGGACCGAATAAATTTTTGTGTGGCTTTATATCCTTGGTATAAAATGCCACCCACAGCGCACAAGATACTCCTGCATGCTGCCACTATGATCCAAGCTTCACCTCTCCCTTTAGGAATAATGTCCGAAGATGCGCGGGATAGATAAACTTAGATAAACTTCCCGAAGAGACTGCAATGAGGACTTCTTTTATAAGTGCCTATAACTACCGATCCGGCAAGTTGTCCACAATCTGCCTGAGGGTAGAGCACAATCATCGCCCCAAGTTCTCCAACTTCTCAAAGAGCTCTGTGTGTATTTCAATCAAGTGGAACACAGGATTATGACGAAGACGAGTAAGAGATAATATCCTAACTTTGATGCGTAGAAAATTATAAGTTTTGATGTAATGAGAAATAAATACATTAATAAGGCTGAAGCCTAAAGACTGTTTTCCATCGTTTTCTTTTCAATTTGAGGATTCTATAGTATAACTTGTATTCACCAATACTACCCTCAAGAGACAGAATAATGCTTTGAAAACATCAAATTAGTTCCCGCCACCAACGAAAACCCTAAAATATACAATCTGAGCGTGATTTGAGAGTTATGACTTTTGTCCGTCTAAATCAGGCTCCCAGCCCACTGTGCGCCGTAAGTACATCTTTTGATGAGGTCTGACTCATTGAATGCCAACATATTTATTTACATACATCTACATCTCATCTACATCTACATAATACCTTGAAAGCCACCCATAAAGGTGTGTGGCAGGGGTGAATTCTCACCAAACATGCACTACATATCATGCATAAAAAATGATAAGTATTATTATACTTTTATCTTGGAATAAGACTGACAAATGATCTTTCCTGGGGTAAACACATACGTGAAATAATGGGTCAAGTGAATCGTAAACTGGGATTCGTCAAAAGAGTACTGGGTAAATGTGACGATCATGTACGAGAAATCAGCTACTTCTCCCTTGTAAGACCTCATTTGGAGTATGTTGCCAGTGTATGGGATCCCTACGAAATCGGTCTAAATAAAGAACTTGAACGTGTGCAGCGAAGATCGGAGGGATTTGTAAAGGGACGGTATGATAACCTTATTAGCGTAACCAGTCTATTAAATGAATTAAATTGGGAATCATTGTCGGATCGCAGGTTGAAATTTAGACATAATCTCTTAAATAAATTCCAAGACCATATTTTCAGTGATGATGTTAAAAATGTTTTGCGGACCCCAACTTACTATGGTAGACTGGACCATAATCATAAAATTAGAGAAATTGATTGCCGAACTGACATTCGAAATGTCATTTTTTCCTCGTACTATTAGGGATATGAATAACGGTAAATGTATTCAGTACGAGTGTAGCAATGGATAACATTTGTAGCTGCATGTTGGTATAAGGACTTAAAGCTAACCCAATTAACAGCATGTTTTTGCATGTATGCTTTACTATTTTAATTTTTAATTACAAATTTTTTGCATGATATGTAGTGCATGTTTGGTGAGAGCTGACCCCCTGCCACACATCTTTATGGTGGATTGCATGGTATTATGTAGATGTAGATACTGTTCTAAACTTCACTATTTAAAAAAGATAAAAATAGCATAGCAAACATGCAAAAACATGCTGTTAGTTGGATTATCTTCTAGTCCTTATACCAACATGCAGCTACTCGTATTGGATATATTTACCGTTGTTCATATCCCTAATTGTACATGGGAAAAATGACATTTTAAATCTGTCAGTTCGGCAATCAATTTCTCTAATTTTGTGATCATGGTCCAGTCTACCATAGTAAGTTGGGGTTCGCAAAATATTTTTATCATCATCAATGAAAATATGGTCTTGGAATTTGTTTAAGAGATTAAGTCTGAATTTCAACCTGCGATCTGATAATGATTCCAAATTTAATTCATTTAGTAGACTGGTCACGCTAATAAGGTTATCGTCCTAGATGGTACGTATGAAGTCAGCAGTGTGTCGTCTCCCGCACATTACTGCTGCTACACAGCTTAATGCTATTGGCTCCTAAGATTTCCACCAGAAAGGGGGTTTCGGTCTTATATTTGGGCGGTAAAATGACTCTCTCTATCTCTATGTTTTGTTCTTTCCTGCCCTTCCAATACAAAAAGTCAAAACCCTTCTGCAAACTTACATTGTTCTACGTGACTGAACCAGTTTTAGGATCTGGGCTCTGTTGAGCCTCCAGCTTTTACGAAGTCTTCACGTGTTACTGTATTTCACTTCGTCGAAACCACTTACAGACTGATCACTGCGTTGGATTTTTTCTCACTTTGACTCTTTTGACATTAATCCCTGCTTCATGGCATGTGAAATTCAACTGATAGTAACTGAGGTGTATGGAAGGATAACTCTTCTGTAATTTCTGAAGAAAATTGGAAATGATAATATTTGAACATACACTAATCCATTTGATATTTATATATTGGGGCAGGATAGGAAACGAGTCGTTGCGGAGTCAAATTAACTTGCTTCCTATACCAAGAGGTGAAGTTCACAACCCGATAGTTAAGAGTTCAGTACTCCATCCGTCGGATGGGACGTTAAACCCACATACTAGTGTCTAGGGCAGGTTTCCGTCACCTGTTAAATTCCTACCTCTATGCAATCATCAGCTTAAACCTGATGACGCAAATGAACTTAGCTCCTGGTTGTATCCTCCTAATAACTATAACTTTCAGTACTATAAGTCGACTACTATCACCAACTATTCCATGCCCTCCTTTTCTTTCCCTCAATGATCAATTCAAAGACATTGTTTTTACGCTTATTCTAATGATTACAACCTAAAGAAAAGCTTCATCAGCAGATAACCTTAGGGTCCCTTACCATTACGAAAAAAGGCCATGTCACACAGTCATGCCCCAGATAGGATTATACGTACCTAGGATTTCCACTCACAAGGTCGCGACTCTCAAATATTTGGGAAGCGAGAGCTACATCTCATAGAGGCAAACATTATTTGATGCCACAAGCGGCCAAATAATACTCAGTCAGAAAACGGTAGCTGGTTCCTCAATGTAGCACTTGTCATTTTTCTGCGAAATTCTGTCAGTCAGGGATTTGGATGCAGAAAAGGGTGACCGGGGAAATATCACCTGAACTGAAGCCAGGTGCCCACCAGTCTACCCAGTGCGTCATTTCGCCCCAAAAAATGTGTCAAAAGCATTTGGCTCGGTGCAAGACTTCCTCACGAAGTGGCGACGTTCCAAGTCAGATCGTGAAAGAGAGCCAAAGCACATACTACTCAACGTAATGAAGCGAAAAAAGGGAATCTTTTCACTTGACCCGACATTCCCTTCCGATTCAAAAACAGGAATGAAATTTCCGAAAGTACAAGTTTCATATTTTATTTCGCGATTCTTGATGCATTTGATCAATTTGAGAATGATTAGATAAGGAGGGAATTGGGTATGCAGACTACTGTGCACTGATTTAATTTAGGATATTACGGTATTCACATAAAGTACTGAGCCTATAGGCTCATACTTCACTGCAGCAGAAATGAATTCCTTATGTTATTGCCTTACCTGCATGATAGTAAGTATAAACTTATTCTCTCTGCTTTATAATACAGACCTGGTGAAATTTCACTCCCTGCCAAACACCCATATGGTTCCAGGGTATAATGTACATAATGTAGATTATGTGAGGTTTGAACCTGGGCCAGGCACGTATCCTTCATTCATCCTTCATCAATATCATTAACGTCACTATCTTGTAATATTATAGAGCACATAATAGTTGCATCAACAATGGAACACCTCAATATCCAGGATTTATTGATAACAAATCAGCATGGGTTCAGAAAGGGACGGTCTTGCGAAACTCAATTAGGTCTTTTTGTTCATGATATTCTAGTTTCCGGAGAAGGTAACGTGCAGATAGACGCAGCGTTTGACAAGGTTCCCCACTGTAAACTACTCGCGAAGTTAGCATCGTACGGGATACACAGTAATATAGTAGGTTGGATAGGAGACTTCTTACATGAACGCGTTGAAAGGGTAGTATTAGATGGTGTCAGCTCAGTCGAAGTGAAAGTTACATCGGGTGTTCCTCAGGGGAGCGTGATAGGCCCAATTTTATTTCTTCTCTACGTAAATTACTTGAATACAGTAGTTAAAAATAGCAAGCTCCGTCTTTTTGCCGATGATCCAGTAATGTATAAGGAACTTAGAAATAAAGAGGAAATTCAGTCTTTAGCTAAGAATTTAGATGCGATTGATGATTGGTGTGATAGTTGGCAGCTAGAATTAAATTTGAAGAAATGCGCCGTAATGAACTTTTGGAAAAAGCTTTTCCCGGAATAATTATTGCATCGAAGAAAAGAAAATATCTAACGTAGAATCTATTAAATACTTAGGCGTCACCATTACTGAAGACATGTCATGGGGGAAACACACCATGGAAATAACTAGTGTAGCAAACCGTAGATTAGGATTCGTAAAAAGGGTTCTAGGCAAATGCGATGAGAGAGTGCGAGAAAGAAGCTATTTTACACTTTTCAGGCCTCATTTAGAATATGCCGCTAGTATATGGGATCCGTACGAGGAATTTATGATAAAAGAATTAGAGCGTGTGCAAAGGAGATCCGCTAGATTAGTTAAAGGCCCTTATAATAATTGTATAAGTGATACGAGTTTAATAGAAAAACTAGGATGGGAATTACTTTCAGAACGCAGGTTAAAATTTAGGTTAAACCTTTTAAGTAAATTCGAAACCGATTTGTTCACAGATAATGTTAGATACATATTAAAAACCCCTGCGTATAATGCAATTTTGATCAGATGAACAAGATTAGAGAGATAGATGGTCGTACCAATAGATTTAAAAAGTCATTTTTCCCGTGTACCATAAGAGAGAACAATTGGCAGCGTAGCAAAGGGATACGTAGGTGAAATATAGTCAGAGTAGTCTGTAGTGCATTATGCATGTTATAACAACCAATAATCCCTTTCTTATTTCGTAGATATTAACCATCAAGCTGTATGTGACCCTATTATCTAGCATGTCTGCATTAAATCTCCAAGTTGCATGGCAATAGTGCATGCTTGGTGATCTTCACCCCCTGCCACACACTCTCGTTGTGGCTCGCAGGGTATTACGTAGATGTAGATATCCAGGGGGGGGCTTCTGGTGCTTCAGCCCCCCTTCCCCCTCACCCCCCCTCTCCTCCCTCCCCCCCTCCCTTCTCCCCCCCTCCCTCCCCCCTAGAAATTTTTCCTCAATAATTTTGTTGTTCTGATTTTAGCAGTGAACTTTACCAGTAAGAAGAGATAAGTATGGGTACTGTAGAAGTAAATACCAAGCACTGAAAATTTAGGGAAGAGATTTGTAACATGTCGGCACTGAAATGGCAAGGCTGATTTGTTTCAAGCTACGCAAGACAGCCCCTCCCGAAGAAAATTTCTGGCTACGTGCCTGACCTGGGCCCTCGACTCGAGGGACCGGGTTCAAATCCTGTAGGTGGCTGAGAGTTTTCATTGCAATCCCAACATTTTCTTGAAAGCTATTACCCTGACGAAGGAAGTTCGTTTCAAGCACGTTGTTCTTCGAGCGCTATTCCACGTTGTAAACTCGTTGGAAGCATTTTTCTATTACCTCGAATAGTGCGTTGTAACCTTGTAAAATTTGGACAGAGTCAGTTGTAAATGCGTTGCAAATGCATTTTTATCCCGTTGTGAATCCATTTTGCGCCTGGAAGAGATCATGTTGTAACCGTGTTGTAATCGCGTTGTATGTACATACGTAAAGAACCATGTTGTAAGTGCGTTATAACCGCGTTGCCATCATCGTGTATGTCTGTTGTGGGTACGTTGTAACCCCGTTTCTGAGTTCGAAGAATCGCGTTGTAAGCGCGTTACAGCCGCGTTGTCATTATCGTGTATGCCTGTTGTGGGCACATACGCAGGTGGAACTCTTATCTATGTAGCCAATCGAATGGTTAATACAAAACACTAGAATACATTGCATGAGTGCACCTAGCACCAAAATTGAAAAAACATTATTGATAATAGAGAGTGATAAGTTTTTATTCACATAAGATAAGTTTCTTTTATTTAATTGTACAAGTCATTTTTCTCGTTCATTCAGAAACAACTGCCTAAACTGCATTCCCACCCTAGAATTCATCTAATTCTAACGACCTATTTCCCGTCAACTGAACATCCCTTTCCAATAACAAGGGTGGGTAGGGAGGCCATATATATACAGCTGCTGGCTGGTATTCATTCGATTGTGATTATTAACTTAATAAAAGATAGCCACTGGGGTATTTTGCGCTCTGAATGCATTTCCCAAATTACCATTTTGTGGTTAAATTTTTGCATGATCGTTGTGAATATACATAACTGATTTTATTTCAACTCCAGGAGAGAAAATAAGTATTTCTTCAATAACGTGGCTGTCGGTAAGAACAAACTTTACAACGAGCTTTCCCATGTTACGAATCCAGAGCGAGCTGCGCGAGAATGTACATACTTTGCAAGATCATTTTCTCCACAGACCTACAACGCGCTTAACCGCGTTAGCTTCGCTTGAAACAGAATTGTTGAGGGTGGACGAAAGTCCGTTGTAATGATGATCTCACGACACGCTTACAACGCGCTTTGTCGCATTTCGAACTCATAGCGGGCTGCGCGAGAAAGTACGTTGCAAGTACGTTTTCTCTACAGACCTACAACACGCATAACCGCGCTGGCTTCGCGTTGTAACAGCGTTGTTAAGGGTGGAAGAAAGCCCTTAGTAATGACGTTCTCACAACATGCTTACAACGCGCTTTATCGCGCTGAGAATGCGGTGCAACTACGTTGGAAGTAAGTTATAAAGGAAGTGCGTTTTAACAACATTGTGGACCTGTTAGAAGTCTGTTAAAACACATTTACAACGTACTTACAACGGAATTACAACACCTTGTCTTGTGCGGCTGCTTCGTCAGGTTAGGAGAGCACATCCATTTGAAATAATTTACAAAGGGATATATATATATATACAACGCATCCTTCCCGAAAAGGTGATAGACTTGGAGTGGTAGATATGCCTTACAAGCCTCACATACCAAGAGCCCGGCTTCGAGTTTTTTAGCGTAGTAAATGTTTCCATTGGTGTATTTTGTTTCCTTCTCTAACGCTCCCACCTGGAGAGAAATATTAACACTCCGACCGTCGGATTTAATGTTGGCCCTTTAGTAAATATTTGACGAAGGCTACTAGCAGCTTAGGTCATTTTTACCATTTAAGATGATAGGTTGTTCATTCCATCGAGATAAGAATCTTCCAGGGGACAGAGCAAGGATGGAGATAAACCCGGTGCCGGGTTTAGCCTGCTCTTAACGAAAGGCACCAGAAACAGGAAGGGTCCATGGACGTCCCAACCGGGGTACTGAACTCTTAGTCCTCTCCACAAAGCACCCAAGGGGGGATGGGTCATGCAAAAAAAATCTTTTACACTGCCGGGGTTCAAACTCAGGGTTGGATTGCAGTACCCTAGGCACCACGCCAACTCTGTCAAGTAATCTCTCACTAGGCAGGTTGAGTAAACATTAGAGCATATACGTAGTGATGATGATGCAACATTTGATAAATGACAGTCGACTAGGGTTTTTAGGCGCTCCAATGGCTGAGGTTATTTCATGCTGTAGAGTGTAAAACATTATGAATTCTAGGGCGAATACAGTATCTATGCTCTGAGCGAGATATGAACCCGCCACCTTTGAAGAGTGCTTCATTGGTGATAACTCATCCCCTGCCACGCACCCTTGAGGTGGCTTGCAGGATAGGCAGTAGATGTGGATGTACTTCTAACGAAAGTCCCCAAGGGATCGAATGTTTAATGTCCCATCCGACGGGCGAACTACTACCCACTTACATAAAAGTTCTTCAGCGTTCGAGTAATGACCGACATAGCATTGAACATTATTCAATACCGGGATTCGAACCGGAGCCCTCAGGATGGAAGGACAGTGGAATCTTTGGTCGCCTTTGGCCCTCTGGTAAGGAGAGATCTAATGCCGACCCCTGGTTCCTTGTCATTCTTTATCCATCCTGAAAGTCATCAAACCAATACAAAACAATCACTAATGATTTAAGCTGCCAATTATCTTAGCAGGCGGTTGCTTCCACCGAATAAGCACCACAGCTAATATACCTACTAACATCTCCTATGGCATTATACTTCGATTAAATTAGATCCGATTGACAAAGTTGCATTTGATTGATTTATTTCTGATTGTCAATACATGTATCAATCAAATCTCCATTAGCCACACGGAGGAATATTACCAAATAAAATGACCAAGTCTTAATCTTGAAGAGGCAGGTGTACCTACGTGAATGATTCAATCCCTTGCCACACCTGAAGTTATAACTACAGTCACAGTACGTGGAAACGGATCGCTTTCTCACACCCACTAGGAGGGGATCTTCCAGCCCCATTATCATTCTCATCATCCTTTTCTTGAAGTATGTCCTACAGTTGAACGCAATTAGAATGCATTTATGTAATTTGGTCTGGGTACATTTCGAAGCCGTTTCCGGGAGAAGGGAGCGTTCACATGCATTCAAACACGAGTGAACTTTTTCCGGGAAATCCAATTTCCAATTCATCACCGATTGCCGAGGAAGTTTTCTTGGAATTTAGCGGGGCATTGGTGACGAACTGGAAATGTAGGTATTCAGAGGTTCTTTTTTTTCATTTGACATTTGGGGCAGCACATTCCATCGCTGTCAAGTACCGCCGATCAGTATCGATGATTTTCACAATTCAAATCTCTCAACGCATTTCATCGCACAGGTTGAGTAACTTTCAGCGATGCGACCAGTGAGTTTGGGGTGAATTTCTAGATATCCTCAGCATCAATTTACAAAACAGATTTCTATTCGCCGGCCGTACTAGCCCGGTCAGTAACGTATTGGACTAAAAAACCTATAAATATGGTCTGGATTCCTTTCAGGGCATGAATGCTGTGCTTGTCTTAGAATTATCTTTGGTTAGGCGTGTATTGTAAGCTGTTCGAGCAACTAAATCCCATGATTAGTACCTCTACGATTTCCACTCACTAATTAACATTTTCTTCTGACATCAGGATCGAATTGATCAAGTTTCACATGATCCAGGAAGATATCCTTAAATTTTCTATCGCAGTGTATAAGTTTAACAAGATATTTTCATTCCTACCATATTCATTGCTATCTCATATTTGTTCTCTACAGTGATTACAAAATACTAAGTGCCAAGCAAAATGAAACCCTACACATCTTGCTCTAATCCCAGCAGGCCATATTTCACCACGACAAGTTTGAAAGTCAAGGGTAGAACTGACACCAATGAATATTTTGCGGGAGACAATTCAGGTATCATAAACAAAGGAATTGGAGAAACGTATATCTGAAGTTGCCTACATATTCCAAATAATTTTGGCTCCCGTAATCTTAGAGATCTGATATTTACAAAAGATTTTACAGCTTTGGCAATACGGACAGAAGTCCTGGACCGTTCTCTCTTCATCCGAAAAATATACCGACATTAGGACCTGGTATTTAATTATGCAAAGCATTAACAAGTACTTCGCGAAAAATTAATGAATTCTATTCGTTTGGATACATTTTAAATGAATCGTTATTAATAGAGGAAATGTCTCCAATAATTAAAACACTCTAGAACTTTCGCATTCATTTTTGTGTATATCTTCATATTCATTGTCACATTCATGTTATGCATAATTATAAACACTTTTGTAATTCTCAATCACACTTTGATAAGCAAGCGAGTAGACTGCATTATTTCAGCTCCTGAGAATGTTTTTCAGATACTGTTAATAGCTATCTGGTAATGATAATTAAAGCTAATATATTTATAACTTCTAATTGAATAAATAAAATTAACTTTATACATCCGTGGTTCGCGTGTACCCCGCATACTTAATCAGGTGAGTTATTCGACGTTTCCTGTCCGTTGCTGGTCCCTTTATCAAAGGGAAAGAAGTAGCTGTCAGGTTGGAGGGGGGTTTACGTAGTGGTCCATGGAGGGAAAATGATGGGAAGGGGTTGAGTGGAAGGAGTACTTATTGAAATTTTATTTATATTCAAGGAACAGTACCACTTGTGAATGATCTTGAGGCCACAGTCCCTATTGCAATTTTGCTAGCATTTTTTTGTCTCTAGCGCTTCGCGGATCAGCCGGGGCTTGAAGTTTTTCACCTTATTATCTTCGTTCGTTTGAGGTCAATCACGTGTCCCGAGAGGGCATGATCCGATAGCACTGGCTTTAAGGGTTGTCCCAGTCGAATAGCCCGCTGGTGTTCTTCTAAGCGGGTTTTTTTACTAACTAAACGTCGGGTAACACGCCTGATAAAGTATGCGGGGTACACCCGAACAAGGAATATATACAGCTATAATGGCCCGCGAAAGTTTCAACAAAGAATAAAATTAACTTGCAAGGCAGTATTGACATTCTGTTGTATTTTCTCAGCTAGTTACATTAGCCTTTGTACCTCCCTTTCAAATATAAATTAACCCCTCTCCTCTTTTGTCACTTAAATTCTATTTCCGTTTAAGCTTGCGTTCTCTGAATATTTTACAGGTCTATCTTATCTCATTCCTGATGCTTAGCAAATCCCTCATTCAAGCATTCCAGAAATTTAAAAGTTTTATTTCAATTTTCTTTTTCATTAGCCGGTCATACTCTTCTCCAGAATAAAAAGCTATTAATGCTTTCCTGAAGTACTGAAGATGCCATGATGTGTTGAAACATGTTGACGCAATAAATTTTATTCTACAGTGGAATTTTGCAAAGCTATTGTATTTTTCTATATCACATTATGGAATTCCACAATGTATCGGCCTCCTATATTTCGTTGATTACACAGGTTAAGACGGAAAATGACTACTACGTTGAAAGTAAGATTAGGATGGCCATTTCAGTGAAGCACATTTCATAGCTGGTCGCCTATCTAAGAGTCGAAAATCTACTTCTATCCACATTCCTTCTTAAATAAACATTAACTTAAATTCGAAAGCGCTGCTATGATGGCAAATGACGAAAGACAAGAGTGAGCTTCTCCCTACCTGGGATTTATCACTAAATTGTTCATCATGGATGCAAAACCGATTATTGCATAGGAAGGTGTACACTGCAGTGATACAATGAAAGCATCAAAATGTATATGAAAACGGGACATTTTTATGGTATGTATGCCGCTGTAATTTGTAATAAAAACGTTTCCATAGATGAATTGGTAGCATTTAGCGGACACGGAGTTTGCTTAATTCGTTCAGCACTTTCAGCGTGGCGCAATAGAAGTCGCAATAGAAATTACACTCGAGCATTAGTTTATAAAACGTCTATGTATGCATTCGCAAATATATTTTGCATGTAAGTCGATACAAATGATGCCTGACCGTCTAGTTTTGGAAACTATCAGGCCCCTCTTCCTCCCTTCCCCAGTGGTAAGGTACATACAAATACCTACGGTCATCTGACGACACGACACTAGCTATAGCGTGCATCACGAACCGTAGTGCTATAAATTCAAGGCGAAATCCTTCAATGGCTGCTAGAAGTAGTTTCAGTAGACTTGCCTTTTAGGCGCTACAACGACTAAAATTATATAGAAACGTCCATATACATCTATCTACATCTACACAATACCCTGCAAGCCACCGCGAGGGTGTGTGGCAGGGGATGAAGATCAACAAGCATTCACTACTAACATGCAAAGAAGCACCTATAGGGTCTCATGCAACTAGATTGTTAGTATCTATAGTATTTAAGGGGTTAATACATGCAAACGTCCACCCCAGAAGAACACAGCATCCACGCCTTTGGAGGGAGTCGAACCAGAAACTACTCTAAGGTGCCAGGCTGGCACGCTACCAACCAGCCCATTGCGGCCAGGAGTGGTTTTAATCAAGTTTTTTGTTCGGGACAGGCGACTGACATTCATGAACATTTGCGCCATTTAGGATAAGTCGGTTATTAGATAAGCGTAGGAGTTTTTCGGGAACGTATGAAGGGTAAAGAGAAACCCGGCGTCGGCATTGGCAGGCTTAAACAAAAGGCGCTAAACGATCCACGGTGTTACGTCCCATGCGACGGACGGAGTACTGTGCTCGAAATGCTCTTCGCAAATCTCAACGTGAGGACCAGTAAGCCCTTGAAAAAATTCTTCCTCAGCCTGAGTTGGAACCCATAAGGCCATAAATCCATAACCCATGGAGGCCATAAGGATAGAATTCAAAGTTCACGAACTAGCCGTGAAAACTTTAGCGGCGTTACCCGCTGACATTGCACAATAGCAGATATTCCACAGAGAAAATTAATT
The DNA here is from genome assembly GCA_933228895.1 of Platycnemis pennipes. Lineage (NCBI taxonomy): Eukaryota > Metazoa > Arthropoda > Insecta > Odonata > Platycnemididae > Platycnemis > Platycnemis pennipes. The sequence goes on from OW121846.1 coordinate 56,363,322, forward strand.
GTGCAATTGCAGCGGGATACGACGCTAAAGTTTTTACGGCTAGTTCGTGAACTTTGAATTCGTTATAAGTAAGCATCTTAGTGTTTCAATGTGCTTTAACTTCGTGGACGGTGGCGCCATGCGCACGACTTCGGCTGCTTTGTGACATGATATGTCTAGCAGTCCGTGAACAACTTGTTCCTTTAAAGCCTCTATAATTTCCACATAGATAGAGGACGCCCTGGTAGCTCAACTGGTAGAGAACCTGGCCAGAAATCAGGGGTCCGGGTTCGAGTCCCGGTCGAGGTGAATGATTTTGCACTCTGTGAAATATCTGCTATTGTGCATAAGGATAGAGTTTGAAATCAATCTTGTACCGAAATCAGCATTAGCCTGTTCTTAAAGAAAGCTGCCAAGGAATCCACAATCCCAGCGACAACACATACCTACTACCCATCGGAAAACTCGTTGAGGAACCGCTGCCAATTCCATTGGAAATGCCACCATTCACCCAGCGTATGGGAAGTATCGAAGTCGCGATCGAGGGTAACAAATGCACTTAAACGGTTTCTCTTTCGGGAGAGATTTTAGCACTGAGGGGTAGTGCCTATCGCAGGGGGTGGTGGACACCATGCGGACCCCACTGCTTGAAATAGGAGAGGATAGGGCCCCGCCCTATGGGAAGTCCCGCAAATCCCTTCTCCACCCCCACCAGTTATGGGTTGTTCTGCAGCGCAGTTTACACTTAGGCTGGATTTAGTTACATGCGGTTGAAGTTAACCAGCGGTTCATGCAGAAGATAAGGTATTTATTTTTCCAAAAAGTTTATCAGACGAACTATTGGTTCATACAAACATCAACACTAGAAGATCGTGACTGCAGTTGTACCAGAAACTGGAAAATAGTTAAGGAGGCGTCTAAAACCGAACCAAAATCTAAGCTATTACGATCAGGGTTCAAATGTCGTGCGTCGACCAATGTCAGCAAAGAGGAAATATCCATTCCTCACTTGATCCGCCTATGAGGAGTTTCCTCCTTGAACTTTCATTTACGGGATCGGGTGAGTGTGGTGACTATAGTACTGGCCCCCCATCCCGAGGGTCCGGGTTCGATTCTCGGCAGTGGCGGATTTTTCACTCGTACACCAGTCCCTACTTGAGTGTCTTGTGGAGATCATTTAGAGTCGAGGATCGGGTTGGTGTGGTGGCTAGTGCACTGACCTCTCATCCCGAGAGCCCAGGTTCGATTCCCAACAGTGGCGGACTTTTCAGTGGCAAACCGGTCACTACTTGAGGCCATATTAGGTTCAGTACTCCGTCCGTCGGATGGGACGTTAAGATGTGGAACCCTTGGCGCCCGCAATGCCGACGCCGGGTTTCCTCCGTTCCCTGAAAACTCCTACCATTACCCAATTACCCCCTATCCTATATGGCGCAAATTAACTCAGCTGTCGGTCGCCTTCCCTGAATAACTAACTAACTACATCATTTCGAGTCCAGTACTTCGTCCGTCGGATCGGGGTTTAAGATGTGGCCCCTTGGCGCCTTTCGTAAAGAGCTGACTAATGCCAAGGCCGGGTTTTTCTCCACCATTCCTCCGTCCCTCCAAAATTCTTACCTTTACCCAGCTACCCACCTACCCTCCGGCGCAAATGGCCTAATTTTTCGGTCAACGTCCTCAAATAGCTACCACTACTACTTTAACTTAACCCTTTTGGTGCCGTAGTGCCTCTGAACGACGATCGAATAATCATTCAAAAGTTCCTATGGTGGCGCAAAAATACTTCGATAGTAGTGACCCCAAATTTTTCCATTACAAAATTCATATTTTTCAGCAAATGAATGGCTGGAACACACATTTTCAGGCGTAACTTGGTGGAACTGCATATTTACGTAAAAATAAAATTAAAATAACTAAAAAAAATAAAATGAGAAGTATTAATTGTGTGGAATATACTGTACTTTTATTTTATTTTGGCGCAATGAGAGGTAGTATAAGTAACCTTATGTTTTAAGGTACATACTATAAAGGCTAAAGTTATAGTCTATCCTAAAACCTTATTCCTCAGACAAACGCATGACACGGATGGTATTCAAACCGGCGACCTTTGCGTTGCCATATCAGGATCTACATCTACATCCACAAAATATCCTGCAAGCTACCATAAATGTGTGTGGCAGCGGGTGAATTCACACAAAACATGCATTATACAGGTATACCATTCATAAAAAAATTAGTAATAATAAACGTATAAATTTCGCAATTTAAAAAAGATAAAAATAGCCAAGCAAGCATGCAATATGATGCTGTTAGTTGGATTAGTTTATGTCCTGACACCAACATGCAACTATCTATGCTATTCATTGATACATTCGCATTTATGCTATTGGATATATTTACAGCTATTCATATCCCTAATTCATATTACACCGATCTGGCTATGAAGGTAAAGCTATCCGTTCAACGTGAAAATTTCAGACTCCTATCATATATAATCACTTACCTATAAGCATAGAAAGAAGATCTACAATTTTTATCAAAATACCTAGATAAATATTGAAAACACTCTTTGGTAATCCATGGGTTAAATGTGTTTGGAGATGACCGACAGCTAAGGTCTTTTGCGCCGTTAAGGAAGCGTGGGAGAGGGAGGGATGAGGTGTAGCTGCGAACTTTTTTTAAGAAACGAAGAAAGGGTGGAGTGAGTATCGACTTTGGCGGAGAAAGGCGGCAGGAGTTCCAGAGCTTAATGGCCCATCCCGCGAACGGACTGCTGGACTTAAAGTGCTCTTAACACACCACTCAAGTAGGGACCGGGTGTAGCAGTTAAAAAAATCCCTGGCACTCCCAGGATTTGAACCCAAGCCCTCGAATAGGTAGCCAGTACTTTAGCCACCATATCAACCATATCCCCTACTTCGGACAGAAAAATAATCCCGTAAGTGACTTAAAAGTAGGGCATAAAGGAAAACTCCGTGAAACTGCAAAACAGTCACGTGGTTTTTAAAATACAACTATCTTCTGCCGTCAGAACTGGGTTTTTTATATCTACATTCGGAAACGAGGGAGGTTGTGTAAAAATGCACCTTTAGTTGAAGATGCGAGCGATAGAAATATCAAAATTTCTTCAACAACTCAGAGTCGATATCAACAAACGATACATTGGATGATTATAAGTTTTTAGATATCTTGCATGCTTGTGGTGTAGTCAGTAATAACTGCATGAAATGATAGCGGACTCTGTGCCACTTAATTTTAAATCACGAATACTTGAGTTAGATGGCTCCATTACATTCAAATTTTCATTACAAGTCAAATTTTACCGGTGAATTTAGTTAACATTGAAACCAATAATAACAGCAGGTTATTTAACTCGCAGATAATCTATGATCGGGATGCAGTCACCACCTTCCACACACCTTGAAGTTGGTCCGCAGGGGGGCATTGTTGATGTCGATACCGGGGTGGGACGGGGTTCTGCCGGAGAAGTGACGCTGTCTTATCGCAGTTCCACCCCCGCACCCACGCCCCGGCACACGTGGGAGTGCGACTGTCGACTGCGCATTATACCTCGAACACATAAATTCGACCTCGGGTGCGTGAAATAGAGCGGTGGAAATTTATTGCGCGGAGTGGCTCTCACTCGCTCGGGCTGTAAAATTCAAATTTCAGGTGGGCGAGACGTGAGAGGTCAACGCTCGGAACAAGTATTTTACACTCTAGGTTTCAAACCATTAAATTACATTTTGAACCTTGCCAATGGCAAGCCCAATTTAAAATATACTGAACCAAAATCGCTTGCTTGTGCACCATAACTAAATCTGAAATTACTATTCGTAATAATTAGTAGTAACTGTTAAATGTTTTTATTAATCGTTTTCGATTTAAATTGATATTGCCGATTATGTTTCAAATGCCATTTCCGATTTTGTTTGTTCTCCTTTTAGATCCATTTTACATTATGACTTTTACTACACTTAACATGACTATACACTTTTACACCCTCAGAGCGTCCCTTCACATTGACCTGTCCGTTCATTGAACACCCCTTACCGCACGAAATTTAGTGTTACCCCCTCCGATCCACCCTAAACCGCATTTCCTTTCCTGATTCACCTTATCCAACACCCCAGCGAAGTATATGTTTATCCACTCATAGATCCTTTTTCTAAGTTCCCTACAGAATGACGTTATAGTACTGAAACCGGTCGGGTATTAATACAAGCTGTGGGACTTAAAAATAAGTTTTTCATGCTTTTACCATGTGTTTCCAGCCAACCAGGCTATTTTCAAAGCCCACATTATCTCATCGTGACTTAAGGATGGTCTCTGAAATTCTTCAAGATGACCCAAGAAAAAAAGAGTATTGGGTAAATGTGACGAACATGTACGAGAAATCAGCTACTTTTCCCTTGTTAGACCTCATTTGGAATATGCTGCCAGTGTATGGGATCCCTACGAAATCGGTCTAAGTAATGAACTTGAACGTGTGCAGCGAAGATCGGCAACATTTGTAAAGGGACGATACGATAATTATATTAGCGTAACCAGTCTATTAAATGAATTGAAATGGGAATCATTGTCAGATCGCAGGTTGAAATTTAGACTTAATCTCTTCCACAAATTCCAAGGCAATATTTTCAGTGATGATGTTAAAAATATTTTACGAACCCCAACTTACTATGGCAGACTGGACCATAATCATGAAGTTAGAGAAATTGATTGCCGAACTGACCGATTCAAAATGTCCTTTTTCCCTCGCACAATTAGAGATACGAATAACGGTAAATATGTCCTATCGGAGAGTAGCAATGAATAGCATTGGAAGCTGCATGTTGGCATGAGTACTTAAAGCTAACCCTACTAACAGAATGTTTTTGCATGTTTACTTTGCAATTTCTATCTTTTTTAAATAGTGTAGTTCTGACTACTATATTAATACTATTCCTTTTTTATGCATGAAATGTAGTGCATGTTGGGTGAGAAATCACCCCCTGCAACACACCCTTGTGGTGGCTTGCAGGGTATTATGTAGATGGTAGATAGATAGAAGAAGAGGTTATGGGGTTCAGAGAACTTTTTCGCCCCTTATTGATTGATCTTTGAGTTTCGTCGTAAACGAGCAAAATTACTTCCTCGAAATTAAGTTCACACGAAGATCATCGATGCTCCCTCGTCCCAGATGCTCGTAATGGCAAGAGAAACAAGAGGAGAGGAAGGGAGGCAAATAAGGCGCGAGGAAAAAATATGAGGAACGATTTCACAGTTCATTTATCAAGGTGCAGGGCACCGAAAAAAAATTCTTTAGTTTCCGGGAACCACGCTTCGAATGCCCACGTCCAATGCGAGTGTGTTCCAGGAATTGCGATCCCAGAGCTCGCAGAAAAGGATTGCTTGCTGAAAGTTCCGGGAAGAGACTTCGGGGGGCCTTGCCAAACTCAAGCAGATGACCGGCTAAGAATTTCTAAGAAGAGTCGGAGAAGGGAGAAAGGCTCATTGCGACATACCAATCGAAGATGGGATAGACATTTGGGTTTCGTTTCGCAATAAAATTGCTCGTTGATGACAAACGTCAAGGGGTTGAGTGCCTGAAAAAAAAGATAATGGCAACGACGCCACAATCGAAAGTCGGCAAAGATTAGAGTGGTACAGTCGTTAAAGGGACATTAAATGAGTAAATTGGAGGCATGTTAAACCCCAAGTCCCTAAGTATGGATATAAGGTATTTTTCTACCCTCAACATTAAATTACTCGTTATTCTGGAGTGGCGACCGAAAGTTGATGAAATTTTTGTCATTTAGAATAGGTATTCATATTAGGTAGTAAAAACTGTGAAAAATATTGATTAATTTTTTTTCGATAACGTGAATTGTTATTAACGATTATGTTTCAAATGATATTTTCGATTTTAATTGTTCTCCTTTCGATTCCGTTTTTAAACTATGACTTTTACTACAATTTACATGACTAAATTTACACTTTTACACTCTCAAAGCTCCCCTTCACACTGACCTGCCCATTCATTAAACACCCCCCCCCCCTCCCGCCCAGAAATTCTGTGCTACCCCCTCCGATCCACTCTAAACCGCGTTTCCTTTACCGATTCACCTTGTCTAACACCCCCAGGAGTTGGATATGGGATATGGTAGGTAATTGGAAATGGGTAGAATATATTCGGAAAATGGAGGAGGGTGGAGTGAAACCCAGCATCGGTATTAGCCTACTTTTAACGAAATACGTCAAGGGGTAGATGATTTAACGTACAATCCAACGGAAAAATTACTGAACTGAAAGTGCGGGCCTGGTATACCCATGAAAAGTCTCCACAACATTCGGAATTCTAACCTAGGCTCCTGGGATAGAAATCCAGTGCTGTAGCCAATACATCAACCCGATCTTCCAATCATTACATCTCACGATTTTTATTAACAGAGGACCTAACACCTTAACAAATTCTGAAAAGTATAGACAGATACTAACCATCTTGCTGCATGTGGCTCTTGTACCTTACCAGAACGCAGGTTAAAACTTAGGCTAACGCTTTTAATTAACTCGAAGCTGATTTGTTTACCGAGGATATCAGATATACATATATCAAGAACCCCTGCGTATCATGCTAGGTTTCATGAGATTAAAAAAACAGAGAGATAAATTGTCGTACCGACAGATTTAAAATTCATTTTTTACCGCGTACCATAAGAGAGCAAATCAGGCAGAATAGGAAAGGATTCGGTAAGTGAAATATTGCTAGAGTAGTCAGTGGTGCATGATGCATGTTTAAGTATTATTGACACATGCATGATAGGGAAATGCCGAAAAATATATTAGGGATAATATTTTTCTAGCCAGTAGCCAATCCATTAATGCGTAGTTACTAACCACCTATTTGCCCGTGACAATTATATCTAACATCCCTCCATGAAGTCGTAGCATCATAGCTCTTATTATTAGTATGTAAGTAGTGTATGTTTGGTGGTCTTCACTCTCTGCCATATGCCATCGTTTTGGCTCGCATAGTATTAAGTAGATGTAGACGCACCTCATGTTTCCGTGAAGTAGTAGCATCGTACCTTTTAGCAGCGTATAATTAATGTATTGTGGGGATATTTCACCCCCTGCCACACACCATCGCGGTGGCTTGCAGGGTGTTACGACATAACGAATTACGAAAATTAATTAATGGCATAAGGCGTCGCTGTGAAAATAACGTGTATTCATGATGAGGAATAAGACAAAGAAACTTTCACGCTGCATTAAACATGGGCCATGGTTACAACACCCAAGGACCTTGATAATGACACATGAGTGTTGAAACCACTTATTCATCACCGTGAATAATTCTGAAAAGTATGAAAAAATAATGTTAATAACTTAAAGTGGTCAAACTACCCACTGCGGATGAAATTCGCCGCAAATTATTATTTCAATCATTAGCATAAACGATGGAGTGGTATCCCAATTGACATATCGCTGTGTTAATGACTATAACTGATGGTTTAACTGATATTTAACTGATGTTTTGACCTCAATGTTTCCGTGAAGCAATGGCATCGCACCTTTTAGCAGCGTGTAAATAGTGTATTGCGGGGATATTTTTGAGGGTGGGACCCCAAATACCTACCTGCCAATTCCACATACCGGATTTGTCGTCCGGACCTTCTTAGAAGGTCCGGACAACGAATCTGCGGCAGGCCTCTTGGAATCCGTTTAGTATAAAAGAGCGGAGTGTTTTTTCAGGATATCAAATCTCTGTGAAAATCATGTACGAGAAAAAGAATACAAATTCTCTCCTCCACACTGATGGATAAATATCATGCACAGCTGTGTGCAGTTCTTGATGTCCTCTGCGCCGACCAACAAAACAGACCATGGGGTTGAATGTCACAAAATTCCAATCCAGACGGTGTGTAAATATTTCAAAAAAGTACATAAATGCTGTGAATTGCAGTTTTTACTCCGGGATGAACATTGTGTACGACTGCTGGGCTCGGGAATAAAAATTTATATTTCACTTCTAAGGCCCATAGAAAAATATCCACATAGTCCAGGTATCGGTTTGATGTGGTTCCTAATGAATTGGCTTCGCATCCTTAAGTCCCGGGATCGAGTTCCAGTAGTGGCAAATTTTTCAACAGTACACTGATCCCAGCTTTATTGCTGTAGGGAGAGCGCTTCAAGATAAGCAGCCCGTCCGTTGGATGGGACGTTAACTCGAGGGCTCCTTGGCACCTTTCGCCTGTCGAGGACACTAATGCCGACTCTGGATTTCTCTCCACCATTCCTCCACATCTTAAATTCCCCTTACTTCCCAAATCCTCACCTATCCGTGAATGTGCAAATGATTTTGGTTGTTTGTTGCCCACCCTAATAACAGCAACAACTGGAAAAGTTTGGGAATCTGTTTGGTGTGGTGGCTACAGTATTGGCCTCCCATTCCTAAAGACCCTAGCTCTAATTCCATGAGTTTCTATTTGACATACTGGTCCCTGAGTGAGGGTTATGGGAGAAGCAGTTCAAGGTCGATGCTCCGTCTGTCGGATGGGACACCCTTGGCGCCCTTCGTCAAGAGCAGACTAATTCCGACGCCAGGTTTCTCTCCACCCTTCCCCCGTTCCCTAAAAATGCCTCCCTTTACCCAATTTCCCACCTGTCCTAAGCTGCGCAAATGATCTCAAGACGGAGGACGTTTTACCCCAAATAACTAAGACTAAAAAGGAAAATTCCGAGGTTGTTTGGATCAGAGTGAAGCCAGCCCGAGTTCCGGCCGCACGTCCCTTCTTGGTCGAACGGAAAAAAGGGCCGAAGAGTGAAGTGGTATTGACGGACCAGGGTTGCGACACACGGACGACGGTCAGGGGAACAAAAGTCGCCCGGGGCGGCGGGCTCATCTCAGGAGCCACTCTTGGCCCCTTCGCGGGGCGAGCAGTGGTGTCCCGTCGCCCCGCCCCACTTGCGGCCACTCGTGGGGAAAATCGAAGAGGTCGAGGGAGAGAAAGGGGGGGGGGGGCGGACGGTCCGCCCCCAACTCCCCCCCCCCCAATCCACGGAACAGTTCACACTCGGCACTGACCTTTGATGGGCATTGCGTGACTACGTCATATTCCGCCCCACCCCAAACCCTCCTCGAAATGAATCGCGCCCCCGAGACTTTTTTGATCGCTTCCGAAAATCCGAAACGACCCCGCAACGGCCTCCTGCGACCCCAAAATCCTCTCAAATTATTAATGCGTGGTCTTCGCTGCCCACGGGGTGGGGTAATAAAAGCAGACCCCCATGATTAAGGTGGGAAAACATATTCATCGGCCTCTTATGATACGCAATACTTTCTCCGATTTTCCAGGAAAGAATCATACAATATTTTCGGGCGTTTATTTATAGGTAGTCAATCAGCATGACAATGAACTTCTGTCATAAGGTATAAAGGCTAATTTCCAATAAGGAGGATGTTTGTAGCCTCAGTGTCGATTGTCATAGTTCAGTCTCAGGAAGATATATTGACCGCTCTGGGAAAATTAAGATATTCCTTCTGTGTCATGTTAAGTAAAGCATTTCATCCACAAATATGGACTTCCCAACATGGTGAAGTAGTACTGATTCTCTTGAATTCATCTACATCTACATCTACATAATACCCTGCAAGCCACCATAAAGGTGTGTGGCAGGGGGTGAACTCTCACCAAACATGCACTACATATCATGCATAAAAAAAGGATCAGTACTTTTATAGGTACTGTTCAAAACTACGCTACTTAAAAAAAGATAAAAATAGCAAAACATACATGCAAAAACATGCCGTTAGTTGGGTTAGCTATAAGTCCTTATACCAACATGCAGCTACCAATGTTATCCATTGCTACTCTCGTACTGGATATATTTACTGTTATTCATATCCCTAATAGTACGAGGAAAAAAGGACATTTTGAATCTGTCAGTTCGGCAATCTATTTCTCTAATTTTATGATTATGGTCCAGTCTACCATAGTAAGTTGGGGTCCGCAAAATATTTTTAACATCATCACTGAAAATATGGTCTTGGAATTTGTTTAAGAGATTAAGTCTAAATTTCAACCTGCGATCTGACAAATTCATTGATAGCGGTAGGATTAGGTTTCAAGTAATTCCGACTTCTTAGGCTATGTCACCTAAATCAATCCTAATAGGAACTGAACATTTATGCCCTAGGCCGTATACGAAATCCGCGACTTTTTATGTCCAGGTGGGTACGTTGCAGACTTGTAATTCTTGGCCGGCCCTAACTTATTTCTACCGCATAAAAACGGGGTTACGGTTGCATAAAACTTTTAAGGTTGGAATAAACTACGGTTATCATCGTGACGACCATACTCAAATCTTACAGTTCAGGAATAGCTATTCGTCAGAGAATAATCGCAGCATCCATACACGAGGAGAGATTCGAACTCGCTACCTTTTTTCAGGACGGCACTTAAGAAATCAATCAACCACGGCTGCTAAAAAAAACTCTTTCCTGTGCGTTTAGTGGCCACTTTTTTCATACCAGAGAACTCTCTCAACATGACCGTAAGTTAAAGCAAGGAAGTAGTTTCTCCATTGTTCTGCCGATTGGATTCTTGGCGTTTGCAATGGAAATTAAGCCCACCATTATCGAAACATTGATACGCGTTGACATCTAGTTTCCCAATGTCATTCGATCTTATAAAACAAAAATTTTACATATTTTTTCCCAAAGTGTATATGAATCGTATTCCTAAGTACTGCCGACTACCTCCTGAATATCTGCGAATGAATTAAGCATTTATACAAATTCAATTTTGATGGGTGAATCGTTGCCCTTTTTAAACCAGCCATGGTTACAATACGGTTTAATGGTCTCAATCGTTTATAATAATTATTGTTCCTCAATGAAACCATTAACTATATTACTACTAGTAGTAGATATAGGTAATGGTATCTATATCTACGGACTACCCTGCAAACCACCTCGAGAACGTGTGTCAGAAGTGAGTTTTCACCAAAAATGTACTTAAGTTTACTTATAAGCCTACCTGAAGAGAGATATCTATGAATACCATGCGGGACATTTAAGAAGTGCCACAAACATGCAATATATATATAAATATTAGTAATCCATTCAGGTATACTTGAATCATAAAAAATAAAAAACAAGTAAAAAATCCTATATCTTAATTTAATATCTGCTTGTTTCCTTAATCCGTATTAATCTAATGTGGACAATTTCATTTTCATGCATATATCTACGTATGCATAATACCCCTGAGCCGCCGCAGTGACTCTTGGCCGGGGGTGTTTGGTAAGCAACTTTCGACTACTTATTGCAACTAATGCTCATAAATTATTGTTATTAACTGGAAATTCGTCGTTGGAAATGGAGTCACTATACTTATGTTATAGTCAAAAATACTACGCGTGAAGAATGAGTTTTTAAACCTTTGGGTCGAAACATCTATCTTTCATCGTGGCTTCTGGATCTCTCTAAATGTCTTAGTCTAGCAATATACCTTCGCGTCTGTAGGGTTTCTCATCTTCGATTTCCTAATAAATCCTTTTCACTGACATTCCTATCATGGCACTTTATCGCAGTTCTAGCGTATTTTCTCGGAACTTAATTGCCCCTCTTGCCAGTCGGATCTCAATTACTCTATGTGAGGCCTCACCAATTAATATAGCATATTTTCTCTCTCTCTTGTCACACTTTCCAACCCTCGTCTTATTAATCCGAACTTCTTAAGCGCGCAGCGGCATATTCTTCTATTATGATTTTCCCAGGACAGAGTTTTGGTAAAAATGACCGCCAAGCAGATACTTGACTTCTTCCGAGCGTAACAGCTGAATTGCCGCACTGTCATACTCCGAGTTATGATCTAAATTTCTATGGCGCCAAACGCTTATGACTACACATTTATTAGGATTTAGTTCTAACTCCGTCTCTTGCACCTTTAGGACATATTATCCAGCTCGTCGGAGAGCTCTTTGCTTTCATCTGCGGTTTCTATTTTCCTATGTGACATAGTATTGTCAGTAAACAGACGGACATACTGTCAAAGTTAGCGTTGGATATCATCGACTTCCATTACGTTTCGACTGAGACTCGCTTAGAAGTCACTGTCTCTTATGCATATATAATATATATATGCATATAATAATTTGCTCAATATTCATTAACGTTTTCTGCAGAGGTTCCTCTTAGAGCTCTCGAGAGAAACTTTAAATAAAACAAAATTATGGTTATGAGTTCGCGCATCTGTTTAAAAGCCAACGAAGTTCGTGCACTTAGGAAAGTTGGCAAGATGTGGTAAAATGCTAAGAAAAAACCTTTTAGTGAAGCCTAGATATTTACAGCACTTGACACATAGCTGGACATGCTACCACGGAGCTACTCCGAGTATGTCGTACACCATGGCATGAGCAACTTGCTTAGAATATTTTAAAAGGCTGAAGAGGAACAATCGGACACGGAAATTTCAGAGAGGGGACTGCCCACGCACAGTCCGAGGCTCCGGGGAGGGTCAGTGACCGGGTGAAGCGCCCGTGACAGAGGCGATGACGGGAAGTGGGAAATGTATTCCTTTTCCGAAATGTACCCTTCTCACGGGGTGAAGGTGGTGGATCGATTCGGGACTGCGTGTTGCCTTCGCCGGAATTTGGCGAACTCCAAGAAGTTCGATGAGCAGCCGAGGGAAAGAGTGCAGATTGCCGGGTTGGCTTAACCCTAGTTCAAGGTTGTTTTGAAAGCCTAGAAGGCGCATTTTTATGGCGCATTCCATATCTCCGCTTCAATCGATTTCCAAATTTGGGGGGAACGACCAATTCAAACTTTCCCCACAGGATAATTCTCATCATAATGGCTTGCTTTCCTACTTCTTTAGAAGAATAACGAATCGGCATTAAACATGACCCATAGTCACAAGCTACTGCTCGATTTCGATTCGAGTCTTATATTCATGACGAATGGGTGATCACGTTATTTGACATCCGTACGAACTAAAAACCGAAGATAGAAATAATGCTTAAAATCCTTAACACATTGGGGCAAACAAAAATGACTGGTTCGGTTTGAAGAGTTCAAATCCAGAATTCCAGAATCTCATTCAGGTTTGTCTCTTCTCCTCTGCTACTGCTGCTTTTAGAGAAGAGAGTACTTCATTCACACCCTCTAAGGTAATTGGGTAGTGGGGAGTAGAGCAAAGATTTTTTAAGGTAGCGGAGGAAGAGTGGAGATAAACTTTGTATGGGTATCTCTTGGACTTTCATCCGCGTGTATTTCATTGATGACAATGATTTCAATTTTATTCCCCGACAGATATTACTCTGACAACCAAACGCCTCGCAAACCTTCGGATCAGAGAACCTTTGTATCGGCTTCAACATTATCTGTGCAAAAGACGCCAAGGAGTCCTCCGTTAAACGTCCTTTCGGAAAGACAGAATTACAAGAGGTCTCCACACAGCACTCGAGTTTTAAAAAAAACAGGGTCAGCAGACTGAAAATCCTTTTCCAAAGCCGAGATTGGAATCCGATCCGAATAGGATGGGAGATTAGAAGGCATATAGGTCCACATATACGCCTTCATCTCCAAAGATATCTACATCTACATCCACACGATACCCTGCAAGCCACCGCGAAGGTCTGTGGCAGGGGGTGAAGATCACCAACCATGAACTATTGACACGCAAACAAGCAACAATAGGGTCCCATGTAACTATATTGTTAGTATCTATAGTATTTAAGGGATTAATACATGCATCATGCACTACAGACTACTCTAAAATATTTCCCCTACCTATCCCTTTGCTATGCTGCTTATTCTGTTCTCTTATAGTACGGGGGAAAAATGCCATTTTGAATCTATCAGTACGACATTTCTCTAATCTCTCTAATAGTATTTATCTGGTCAAATCTAGCATAATACGCTGGTTTTTTTAATATGTGCCTAACATCTTCAGTAAAGCTATCCGATTGAAATTTCTCTAATAGATTCAATCTGTACTTTAACCTACGCTCTGATAATGATTCCCACCCTAATTCTTGTATTAATGCTGAAACGCTACTCAACCTATCGTAACGCCTTTTAACGAACCTAGCTGCTCTACGCTGCACACTGCCTAGTTCTCTGATCAACCTTAATTCATTAGGATCCCTAAATCTTATTATTATCAATTATTATTATATCAATTAGAGATATGAACAGCGGTAAATATATCCAATACGAGTGTAGCAATAGATAGCATAGGAAGTTGTATGTTTGTGAAGGACTCGAAGGTAAACCAACTAACAGCAAGTTTTTGCATGCGTAGTTTGCTATTTTTATCTTTTTAAATATTGCAGTCTAGACTAATATATTAATACTAATCCTTTTGAATACATGATATGTAATGCATCTTTGGTGAGAATTCACCCCCTGCCACACACCCTCGTGGTGGCTCGCAGGGTATTACATAGATGTATATGAATCCCCTGCCCAGCACCCTTGCGGTGGATTACTGAATATTATATGGCTGTAGGTGTAATATTTTCTTTCACGCGAAGGAGTTTCACTACCCATAGGATGTAATCTTGTTTATATCTTCAGGGATTAAACTAATATCCTCAGAGATCTGACCGACCCTTATTTATTCTCTTCGTTCAACTAATTACACCAATTTTGTAATTATCAGTTTTGTATGTTATCTGTATGTACGTTGATCTCTCATTATATCCTGATCATCGCCATCCTGACTTATTCGGCCTTCAAAGTCACTCTGCCGTTCTATATTCGCCGCACTTCTACTAACCGGATATGTAAAAAGTTCTGCACAAAGTTTGATGAGGTGAGAATCACTTCTATAATAATACATTGTGATTTCAAGGTCGCCTGGTGGGATGTCCGCTCGGCTTCTCACCTTAGGTTCCGGGTATAAATACAAAGGTCTTTTTAAAATATCGAAGTACACAAGCAAAATGAGTGGTTGCATGGGAACTATATCTTTCTGGAAAACTACGGACGTTACAGGGAAATAACCTGTGCCTCCTAGCTTGATAAGCGAATATCAGTGGCCGTTGAAGTAACCACTCAGCGAGCTCTATCCGAGGCCGCAAAACGGACATTCGTTTTGGACACGTTCGTCAGTAGTGGTCCACCAGGAGAGGCGACCGACAGCTATGTTCATTTTTGCCATTTGATTATTTCGTATACATCTACATAATACCCTGCGAGCCACCGTAAGGGTGTACGGCAGGGGGTGAATTCATACCAAATATGTATTACATGTCATGTTTAAAAAGAATTAGTAGCTATATTTTAGTCGAAACATAATAATAAAAAAAATATTTGAAGAGCAAAGCATTACTGTAAGGATAGGAGTTTTCTGGGAACGGAGGGAGGATGGAGAGAAACCTGGATTCGTCACTATCCCAACCTCAACGGAAGGCGCCAAGGGATCGCGTCCGACGGATGGAGCACTGCACTCGAAGTGCTGTACATTTACATCTACATAATACCCTGCAAGCCACCTCAAAGGTGTGTGGCAGGGGGCGAATTCTCACCAAACATGCACTACGTATCATGCATTTAAAAGGATTTGTATTAATATATTAGTCTAGACTGCAATATTTAAAAAGATAAAAATAGCAAACTACGCATGCAAAAACGTTCTGCTAGTTGGGTTACCTTCAAGTCCTTACACCAACATGCAACTACCAATGCTATCCATTGATACACTCGTATTGGATATATTTACCATTATTCATATCTCTAATTGTACGAGGAAAAAAGGATATTTGAATCTGTCAGTTTGGCAATCAATTTCTCTAATTTTGTAGTTATGGTCCAGTCTACCATAGTAAGTTGGGGTTCGCAAATTATTTTTAACGTCATCACTGAAATTATTATCTTGGAATTTATTTAGGAGATTAAGTCTAAATTTCAACCTGCGATCTGACTGATTCCCATTTTAATTCATTTAATAGACTTCGTCCGCCCCTCCTCACTGCAGTCAAGTGGGGGCCTGCACACAAATGAAAAATCTCCGTCACTCCGGGGATTCAAACCTTGCGGAATGAGGCCAGGACTCGAGCTATCACACTACCTCACTCGCCATATTGGTTTGGTTTATAACTTGCAGGTTAATGGTCCCTCCACCTGACAACCAAAAGTTGTGAGTATGAATCAACTCTCGTGAATGGATACTGTGTTTGCCCTCGATATATTTGATCCATATCCCGCTTATACCAAGCTGAGACATGTTTTGGAACAGCATCTTACTGGTGGATTACAGGCGACGTATAGAAAAGGGAACTGGCTGCGCTAACCTTACCTGTGAACTTCTCAAGCCGTTTTGCGTAGTACTCGATGAGCTCTGCCCTCACCATTTTAGGCGACCGTCGAAGTTAACTCTGTGGTTAGAAAGAAAAGAGGAAATAGATTCGTGATTAAAAAGCCATCTAAAAGGAATTGTGGAATTATTTATTTAACATGAAATCCAAAAACAGCCAACGAGACCTTTACATTGGATTTTTTTAACAAAGGATAAATAACACAATTATAAGAAAGGATAAAAATAAATAAAACAAGAAGAATCAAATTAATAAGGAAGTTTGTTGATAGTGGTTGTGAATGACGTTATGTCAATGGAAGGGATATTGAGGGAGTTGTAGGTAAGAGGCAGCCGGTAGGTTAGGGATCTCTGAGTCAGAGATAAACGGTAGATGAAATAGAGACGAATATCGGGTTGTGCGTGAAGGGACACGGAGAGAGAAATTAGCTGCGGAATTAGATTTAAATTAGCTGCGATTATAAGTATTCATTCACGCTCACAGACCTTAGTACTTCCCCGGGTATGTAGGCAACCCTCATTGCGCCTACTCTATCATCTACAATCATTCCTCACGCTTTCCCACAAATACGTTCCAAACAACCACACAGAGCGAACAATAGTTATCACAAGGCCAGCAGCTTTTTGATGCCAGCAATATGCTTGATTTAAATGCAAAAACACCACTATCCACAATCGTGAGCACTTTGAATAAATTTTTCAAATCCAGCTCTCACATCTCATTATATGGATCGGGGATATTTCAAAACATGGATTCATCATGGCATTGTCTCTTTGAATAGACCAAGGAATGAAACATGAGCGTTCCTTGCTTCATTAAACATTAACACAAAGTTAATCTATTAAATAAATTCTAAGACAATATTTTCACTAATGACATTGAAAATATTTTGTGCACTCCAAATTATTGTGGTAGACTGGACCATAATCACAAAATAAGAGAATTTATTGCCGAACTGACAGATTCAAACGTCCTTCTTTCCTCGTACAATTAGGGATATGAATAGCTGTAAATATATCCAATAGCATGAATATGAGTGCATCAATGGATAGTGTAGGGGTAGTTGCATGTTGGTATAAGAACTTTAAGCTAGCCCACCTAACAGCATCATATTGCATGCTTGCTTTCTATTTTTTTCTTCTTAAATGGTGAAGTTTAGACTAGTATATTATCACTAATAATTTTTATGCATGATATTTAATGCATGCTTGGTGTGGATTCACCCCTGCCACACACCTTTATGGTGGCTTGCAGGGCATTGTATGGATGTAGATGAATATTTTAAGCTAAATATTAGCACTTGGTGTTTTAAAATATGTAAAAGAAGGAAAAATATTAGGAAAGTGGGGTGAACAGGTTGAGAGGCACAGGAAATTTGGCTGGATTTTTGAAAAGTAGGAGGCACTCGGAGCTAAAGATGATCACGTTGCTAGATTGCATAAGGAATTTCTATGCTCGTCTAAACCTAAATTAATCGGTATAATACTCTTATGAATCACTATTACACTGCATCCGTAGCAATAGAATGCTAAACAGTTGACCCATTCGCACCAATCATTGTAAGTAGGCTAATGCTGGCGATGGATTACTTCCCAACCTTGCCCTTTCTACTTGCTCCATGGAATGCTACCCTTACCCAACTTCCCATCCTTCGTGACGGCCGTACAAGACCTTAACTCTCGGTCGACTCCCATCATGACAATAGCAAACAACTCGAAATGTGGTCTCGAGGGACGGCCAGCATGACAGCTCGTCACTGTCTCACGCCATTAGTTCCAGAGGCGGTGGAAGTAACAGCTTTGCGTTGCTTCCCCAGTGTTGCCTGAGGTGAGTCCTCTCCTTCACCAACTCTCAGTGAAACTAATCCTACTGCCATTTTGACGGGCTAAAATATACGCAGTGCCTAATCAATGATGTTGATATTAAAAATATGTTACTTTCCCCATGTCAAATCAAGTTTTAAATATGCCCCTAAGTCTTTTCATATTACTGTCTAAATATATTACCTAATTAACTAGTATTCTAATTATTACTGCATGTGTTTAGTGCATTATTGGTGATTATTACCCCCTGCCACACATCATTTAGGTGCTTAGTAGGTGTAAATTAATACAGAAGTAGCATCCATACCCGAAGCGATACTTGAATCCATAACCTTAGGGCTGCTAGACCGGCTTGTAACTGACCACAGCCAGTTGATACTTAAGGTGAAGGAGAGTTGCCTCTATTTGAATCCGGAGCCATAATCTTCACCACCATAGGACTAATAGGATTCGTAAAAACGAATCTAGGGAAATGATGCTTCTTTCCCTTCCTCAATTCTCGTTTAAAATACTTCGATAGTGCATGGCATACGTACAAAGAAGGTATGATCAAGGAATTAGGCCGTGTGCGAAAGAGATTGGCAAGAGTTTTTCAAGGTTGCTATGATAATCATATTAGTATCACGATCTTAATATAAGAAGCAAGATGGGTATCGCTATCAGACCGTAAGCTCAAATTTGGACTAAAGCTTTTAAGTAAATTTGAACCTTATCTGTTGCCCGATGATGTTAGAAATGTACCGAGAACACCAGCGTACTACGCTATATTTGCTCAGATAAAAATATCGGAGAGATAGACTGTAGTATAGATAGGTTTTAAAAGTGTCTTCCTGTAAAAGGCAGGAGATCATAATAGGCAGCATAGCAAATTATTACATCAAAGAAAATAAAATATTTAACGTAGATTCTATTAAATACTTAGATGTCAACATCACTTAACACATGTCATGAGGAAACAAAACAGGGAAATAACTAGAGTAGCAAACCGTATATTAGGATTCGTAAAAACGTTTCTTGGCAAATGCGATGAGAAAATACGAGAAAGAAGTTATTTTACACTTGTCAGGCTTCACTTAGAATATACCGCTAAAAAATGGGACCCAAGCGAGGAATTTATGATAAAGGAATTAGAGAGTATGCGAAACAACTAGCTTGATTTGTTGAAGGCTGTTATGGTAAATAGGATGAAAATTACTGTTATACGCAGGCTGAAATTTAGGTTGAACCTTTTAAGTAAATTCCAAACTGATCTACATCTACATCTACATAATACCCTGCAAGCCATCACAAAGGTGTGTGGCAGGGGATGATTTCTCACCAAACAAGCACTAGATATCATGCATAAATAAGGAATAATATTAATATGCTAGTCATAACTTCACTATTTAAAAAAGATAGAAATTACGAAGCAAATTTGCAAAAACATTCTGTTAGTGGGGTTAGGTTTAAGTACTCATACCAACATGCAACTACCAATGCTATCCATTGCTACTCTCCGAGTGGAAATATTTACCGTTATTCGAATCTCTAATTGTACGAGGGAAAAAAAACATTTTGAATTTATCAGTTCGGCAATCAATTTCTCTAATTTTATGATTATGGTCAAGTCTGTCATAGTAAGTTCAGGTTCGCAAAATATGTTTAACATCTACAATGAATATATTTTCTTGGAATTTATTTAAGATTTTAAATCTAAATGTAAACCTACGATCTGACAATAATTCCCAATTTCATTTATTTAATAGACTGGTGTCGCTAATATAAAAATCGTTTCGTCCCTTTACAAATCTTGCCAATCTTCGCTGCACACGTCCAAGTTCATTATTTAGACCGATTTCGTTGGGACCCCATTCACTGGCAGCATATTCCAAATGAGGTCTAACAGAGGAAAAGTAGCTGATTTATCGTACATGATCGTCACATTTACCCAATACTCTTTTGATGAATCCCAGTTTACGATTAGCTTGACCCATTATTTCACGTATGTGTTTACCCCAGGAAAGATCATGTGTCAGTCTTATTCCAAGATATTTAATGGATTCCACGTTTGTTATTTCATTACTACTTATTTGTATGTGGTAGGTGGAGAACTATTCTCTTTCCAAAAATCGTTACTGCATATTTTTTTAAATTTAATTCTAACTGCCAGGTATCACACCAATTTTCAGTTGCTTGTAGATCATCATTTAAATATTCTCTATCGTTTGGGCTTAAAATTTCCCTGTACACAACTGCGTCATCGGCAAATAGACGAAGCTTACTTTTTACCACCTTATTGATATCATTAATGTACAGAAGGAACAGGAGTGGACCTATCACACTACCTTGTAGAACACCCGAAGTGACTTCAATTTCCGGTGAGGTAACACCGTTCAAAACAACCCTTTGAACTCGATCATGTAGAAAATCACTTATCCGTGATATAATGTTACTGTCTAGCCCACAATATTTTAATTTCAAAATTAGTTTGCTATGAGATACCTTGTCAAAAGCTTTTTTTAAATCGAGAAAAACAGCATCAATTGGAATATTATTTTCGCCAGAAACTAAAATATCGTGGGAAAAGAGAGCAAGTTGAGTTTCACTTGATCTGCTCTTCCGGAAGCCATGATGAAAATTGGACAAGAAATTCTGGCTATCTAGGTGTCCATGACTGAACTGACAATTGTATGTTCTAGGACCTTGCATTAAATGGATGTGAGGGATATAGGTCTGTAATTAGATGGCTGCTCCCTATCACCACTTTTAAGAATGGGTGTTACATCGGCTACTTTACAGTCTATCTGTACAACGTGTTCGGTGAGGGATTTATTAAATACTATTTTAAGGTAGGGAGAAATTTCGGAAGCTAACTCTCTACACACGCGGGAGGGAAATTGATCCGGGCCAGGAGATTATTTAGGGCTTATATCTTTAAATAACTTTTCAATACCATTACAGGAAATTACAATTGGTTGCATCGGCCGCTGAAAGAGGCCAGGTAAGAGGACAGTTTAATCACCGGAAGGTGGGTTAAAAACTGTTTGGAAGAAGGAATTTAGCAAGTTAATTTTGTCAAGAGTGTTTGTGGCCATTTCCTCCTTATCATTTTTTAGTGAATGGACGGCAGACTTATGGCCTTGCACCTCCCTGACGTAGGACCAGAAGACTTTTGGATTTTCCTTCAGTTGTTCCCCAAGTGTTTTTCTTTTGAATTCTGCGAATGCATTACTAAGGGCTGTCTTTGCAGTGGATTTTGAAATTATATAATTTTCAATTATTACATTACGCTCATCAGTGGGCATATATTTACTATTTCTTTTCATTTTAGCATGACATTTTCGCTGCCGTCTCAGGGATTTTCTCACTTCGGCATTGTACCACCTAGGTTCAGTACTTTCTTTTTTAAATTTACATGGGATATATCTATTGATCCCAGAGCTCATGATATTAATGAACGACTTCCAGGATCCCTCCGTACATAAGTTGATGGAAGACTTTTTAAATTCCGATAAGGAATCTCTTAAATAAATTTTAAAGCTAGGAAAGTCAGCTCTTTTAAAAATATAAATCTTTCTCTTTCAACCTCTCTCAACAAAATTTTAATTTTCCAAAAAATCTATGAAGAATTTGCATATTAATATAAAATAACATGGTTATGAAATGGAAGGACCGTTTTGTCATAAATATGGAGACATGAACAAAACACTTCAATTTTTTAAGAAAAAAGGCGTAAAGACGGTAAAGTTGCAATATATTACGCCCCTCGCAATAAGTAATTACTGAAAAAAAATGTTCATCTTATTAGCATGCTCAAGACCTATCTCATACTTCTTCATGGATTAGGCAACAAATCATAGAGAGCACAAAGGGTCAAAAAAGTAGACGGTGTCACTGATTTGACTCACGCAGTCTCGACGGAGTATCCTAATCCAGGTATATTCCATGGTGTGCAGTTAATGGAGAGTTCACTCCCAAATAATCTATTCATCTCATTTCTTAGCATTGCATTAATCATTTAAAAAACCTTATACTTCGGTTGCTCGTTCTGAGGAAGTGACTAACATGTTAGGTCATTTGCACCATAAAGGATAAATTGGTAGCTGGGTATACACGAGAATCTTTCAGAGAAGGGAAGAAATGCAGAGTGAAACCTGATATCATAATTATCGTACTTAATAAACTACGTGCCAAGAGATACACGGTTTAATGTATGTACCATCCGGCCGGGTTCTGTCCTTGGAATGTCCTTCAAAGAACCCTCAAGTAGGGACTGTGTCCGATCGAGAAATCTATACCAGAACAGTGGTTCAAACTCAGACCCCCGGGATGGTAAGCCAGTCAGTAGACTAGCTACCGCATTAGGGGATTATCCCCCAATTATAATTAGCCTCACACCTCGTAATCAAATGAGAGAACGAAATGAAATGTACCTACATGAAAATGAAATTGTAAACATTAGATCGATACGGACTACTGAAACAAAGAGATTAAATTCAGATTTTACAAATTTTTTGGATTGTAGCATACCTGTAACCCTAGGCGTCGCTACTAGATTTCTTTCGAAGCAAGGGTCTCGCTTATCCTCAATACATATATATCCTATCACCCCTCTGATATGGTAAATTCTTTTTCAAAATTATATCTAGAAAATTCAGCGCAAGTATATTGTACGTAAAGGACGTAATAGCCACAGCAAATTTGGTGGTCAAGTCATTTGCGTAAAACTTTTTTGTCAGGGTTTTAACAACGACGGTGTGGGAGCTAATTATACTTCAGTTGAGCTACAATAATTTCTTCCCGGTTATATCCGGGAAAGACGCCTTCGGACGCGTCCGGACACGAGAACACAAGCTACGTGATTTTCTGGTACTAGATCTTTCTGAGAGACCACAAGGTTCAAAGGAATGGTATTACTCTATACTCCATACCTATATCTACTGGTATTTACTGGCGCTAACTGCCTTCACAAGTGAACTCCGCAAGCCTCCGGGGTTAGTAATTGATGGGCACGGGTTTCGTAACTAACTCAACTGACCTCCGGCCTGAATACTTTGGTTTATATTAACAGCAACCTTGCATGCCCTGTCATAGTAAATACTTTGGTGGAAGCGCAAAACTCATCCATAAGAGTGTGTTCTTCGAAGTTTACCAATCATCTAGAAGCTTTGGCCTAGCGCATCTCTAACTAACGCAAGTCCATTTTTATTATGCGGTACCATATCTTTCAGTTTCCTGCGCCTATTGCATGCCCGCTGATGATTCGTTCTCAGTCCCCAAGCACTTGGGGTAACAAGGTAGATACGTTGTGGATGCTTCGCTTGAATCAACTTGGACGCTTCATTTCCCATCCGCGTTCTGGTGTGTTGCCTTTCTCTTAAATTTCTTTGACACATTATGCCCTTAAAGAGAGACGCACGCCAACCTCCAAGAAGGAAATTTCAGGGAATGTGAATGACCCTTAAGCACGCCTCTTCAGCGTCCCCCCCCCCCCCCCCCACCCTCTTTCTTTCTCCTTGACCGTTTGCTTGACCCTCGACCTCGTTGCCTCCGAGCGGTCACCCCACACTATCCCTTTCTCGCACGCTTCCAAGACCCAAACCCTGAGGGTCATCATCAACGTGACCTCTCTTCACCCACTCCGCCCGCCTCTCCCCTCTCCAGGGACAACGGAGAGTACGTCCCCTCGGCGTTCCGTGGCGAACTTTCGAGAAGAAAACGAATCTTGGCAAGCCAGGATTTAGCCGTTGTTTTCCTCTCCTCCACTAATCCAAGCGCTCCACTTGCCTCTGTCCTTTTCCGTGATGCTCGTTTCTTCCAGAATACGTAATGCGTACGTACGCCAGCAGCGTTTATTTGGTAACGCTTCATTTTCGTTTTCCTTCTCCTCCCTCTCGTCCGCCAGGCATGCCCGTTTCCTCATTCAATCCTATGTTTAATCACGACCTGGACAATTTAGGATGGAGTGGTAGCTTTCAAGTAAGATGAGGCTGTGGTTGTCAATTACCACTGGGTTAATTTAACCGCGAGTGTCTGATCTACATCTACACGATACCCTGCAAGCCACAGCGAGGGTGTGTGGCAGGGGGTGAAGATCACCAAGCATGCACTACTAACATGCAAACAAGCAACTATAGGGTCACATGCAACTACATTGTTAGTATCTATAGTATTTAAGGGGTTGATACATGCATCATGCACTACAGACTACTCTAAAATATTTCACCTACCTATCCCTTTGCTATGCTGCCAATTCTGTTCTCTTATAGTACGGGGAAAAATACCATGATGATGCTACAGATTTCGCTTTTCCTTTATGAGAATTTTTATTTGACTAAGAAACAGAAACATTTAAAGTTTTTCACCGAATTTATGAAATTATTCCGGTTTTCAAGCTGATGCGTCATTATCACGATATTAGGTATCTGGTGATAACGCTTCATCCATATCATTGCGTTACTGGTTACCTGATTATGACGCGTGATGATGGCCTAGTATCTGATAATGACGCCTCGATTTCGCAACCCCCTCATTTATTGTTTTCAGACCAAATACTGGAGAATCGTGGTCTTCCATTGTTTCCTTATCTTGTCTAGCTCAGTTACACCCTGGGACTTCGTCTATCCTAAATTCCTCTTTGTTTCACCCATTTACCTAACCCTAGGGCTTACGTGTAGGATTTTTCTTCCATTTTTTCCTCCATTACGTTTTTGACAAATCCCTTAGCCACAAGGTGTGTCAAATCCATCTGGCTCTTCTGTCACGCTATACTCTACACATATACCATTGGTGCTCAGATCTTTTGAATACTTTTCAATATTACATTTTTAGCATCCAACCCCGACATTAGATCTCCATAGCAAATATTTTTTTCTGATCAGCTTTTCTGATTGTCCACATCTCTGACCGATAAAGTTCTACATATCATACGAAGGTTCCTATGTAATGCTTCCTTGATGCTAGCAGCAATATTTTTAGTATATTTGTGTTATCTCCATCATAAACTATTCCTTGTACTACGCTATTCTCCATTTTATGTATGTCGTATTTCTACCATCCCTTGAATTATTACCCTATTCCTGTATGAAACGCCATTTGAATCTGACTGTATAGTACTCTCCGAAAATCAGTTCTGCATCAAACGGACCGTAACGTATGGACTTACAAAAGAACTATTAACGCCGGGATTCATTTGTTACTCAGATGACTCAGCCTTAAATTTGACCTGCGTACTGCCAAACGTTACAATCCGAAATTTTTCAATAGGCTCGTGACACCTGCATTTCGCTGCACACTTCTTAAGAGTGCATGTCCATGAGAAAGTGAGCCCGATTTTTATACAAAATCCAGAGCTGCGAGCAAAGGACCATTATCTCGAATTTCCTCAACGAGCCTCTGACAATGTTGAGCCCTCCTTGCCCTCTGATCGGGTCATTTTGAAAATGACCTCCGCACTCATACTGACGCGTGGATGTGAATCTCCGCCAGACAGTCCACGTAGTGTGGAAGGTCGAAAGGCACATAACTGACCCTCTCCCGTTGACTATGGTTGCGCGATAAGCGGATTTGAATGTGTCATGGCGACATTATCTTAATCGCAAAAGCGTCAACACTTTTACAGCCTAATAAAAAGGCAATAAAGCTTGATAACAGCGTAGTAGCGCAGCCGGTATTGTGTTTGGCTGATGACGTGAGGTTTCTGTTTGAAATCCAGGAGAGATCTATTTGGACCTGTGCTGAAGCTAAACATCATCTGAGTGATGCTTTGGCTACCTAGATACCAGCTATTTCCCGGAAGTGATGAACTGCGTCGCGCAGAGAAAGCCCTTCTATCCAAGAAAAAGTAGGTCCACAAACTTTGGGCTCTGTGCATGCTAAGCTATAAGCTTACCGACCAGAACGATATTAGAGCTTCAGTACTGAAGCTGATTTGGATCGCATGCAGCAAGATATCACCTCAGGAGTCCTACGATAAGGTAGGTATATCAAGTCAAATAACATCGCGCGATACTTCACATCGGGTTCAAATGGTTGTTTTGGACGGTGTTTCCTCACCGGCAATTAAAGTCACTTCGGGTGTCCCACAAGGTAGTGTGATAGGTCCACTCCTATTCCTTTTGTACATTAATGATATCCATAAGGTGGTAAAAAGTAAGCTTCGTCTATTTGCCGATGACGCAGTAGTGTACAGGGAAATTCTATGCCCAAACGATAAAGAATATTTAAATATTGACCTACAAGCAATTGAAACTTGGTGTGACACATGGTAGTTAGAATTAAACTTTAAGAAATGTCTTGTAATGAATTTTTGGAAAAAGAATAGCTCTCCTCCTACCACTTACAAAATAAGTAATAATGAATTAACAAACGTGGAATCCATTAAATATCTTGGAATAAGACTGACAAATGATCTTTCCTGGGGTAAACACATTCGTGAAATAATGGGCCAAGCGAATCGCAAACTGGGATTTGTCAAAAGAGTGCTGGGTAAATGTGACGATCATGTACGAGAAATCAGCAATTTTTCCCTTGTAAGACCTCATTTGGAATATGCTGCCAGTGTATGGGATCCCTACGAAATCGGTCTAAATAACGAACTTGAACGTGTGCAGCGAAGATCGGCAAGATTTGTAAAGGGACGGTATGATAACCTTATTAGCGTAACCAGTCTATTAAATGAATTAAATTGGGAATCCTTGTCAGATCGCAGGTTGAAATTAAGACTTAATCTCTTAAACAAACCCCAAGACCATATTTTCAGTGATGATGTTAAAAATATTTTGCGGACCCCAACTTACTATGGTAGACTGGACCATGACTACAAAATTAGAGAAATAGATTGCCGAACTGACAGATTCAAAATGTCCTTTTTTCCTCGTACTATTAGGGATATGAATAACGGTAAATATATCCAGTACGAGTGTAGCAATGGATAACATTGGTAGCTGCATGTTGGTATAAGGACTTATAGCAAACCCAACTAACGGCATGTTTTTGCATGTATGTTTTGCTATTTTTATCTTGTTTTAAATACCGTAGTTTTGAACAGTACCTATACAAGTACTAATTCCTTTTTATGCATGATATGTAGTGCATGTTTGGTGAGAGTTCACCCCCTGCCACACACCTTTATGGTGGCTTGCAGGGTATTATGTAGATGTAGATGATACTGTTTATCGCATGAGTGTGGTAATACCAATCATGTAAAATCGTACATGATCGTGCTATCATATAACGCGTTCACTACTGTCTCTGTTACAAATTACGATGTCACGTTGGTATCTCACGCAGTACGGCACACTCCTACGGCCGCCTCACAGATGGCTTTCCCATGAAACTGGATCTCGGATGTACCACCAGCTGCAGATAGCACTCTCCTTTGAGACGAAGAATACTGACAGCCGCATCATGAGTTACCACTTCCAACACTGAATAAAAGTACCAGTATATCATGAAATTATGTCGTCCACAATGTCGGCACGAAACATTTTCTTGTGTGCAGAACCGATCAAAGTATTACTATGCGTTTACATTCCAATTTCTAAACTTAACGTACCACGTCTCTTTCCATTTTCATGTTATTTGACAATCAATTTTTTCAGTCTATTCATTGTTTTCCCTGACTTTTATGACTCGACGTGTACTTATAAGATACCTCAACTATTGTGAAGCTATATTAAAGGTCGCAGAGTTTTTCAAACTTTCAGACATCAGCCAATTTAACAAAGTTATGTAAATTTTACTCCAATTGCCCCATATTTTAGCATGCACATACTTAAAAGGATGCGTTAGACACTGGACATGATGGCCAGCTAAATAACTCACTGGCCTGGCAACACAATGGTCGCGGGTTCAAATCTCGCTCGGATCATTGATGTTGTGCCACTAAGGATGAAGATCTTCATCTACATCTACGCAATACCCTGCAAGCCCTGCGAGGGTATGTGGCAGGGGGTGAATATCACCATACATGCACTATTGACATGCAGCACGCTTATTTATCCGGTCAAATCTAGCGCATGTTACGCAGTGGTTTTTAATATGGACAATTTTAGTTAATCTAACCCATAAATTTCAGGAGATTTAGTTATTTAATCTACAATCTGTTAATGATTCCCAACCTACTTCTTCCATTAATTTTGATACAATTTTAAACCTATCGTATCGCCTTATGACAAAAGTAGCTGCTCTAAGCTGCACACTGTCTAGTTCTCTCATGAAACCTAATGCATTCGGATCCCATACACTGGCTGTAAATTCTAGGTAGGGCTAACTATTGAACTTTGGTTATATGGTTCGATAAAAGCTTAGCCATTGAAGTGCCTAAATTCCAAGACTACGTATTATTCTGAAGCATAAGTGCTAGCCATACAATTCTGTTAAGAGAATTTTACATAAATTACTGATATTACCATTAGGGCAAGGCAAATGCAGAAATTACGGTGCAATCACAACCATGCAGCAGCAAGCCCTTCCCACACTTTAATGTGCCTCAGGAGGAAATAAAAGGTAAAAGGATTGGAATGGATGGTAATTGAGGAATGAATTAGAGAAAAACATGTCATCCGCACTTTCCCACATTACCAAAATACACTGAGTGGTCCACTGCTTTAACTACCATTCCACGGTCACAATACTGAGAAACAAGTACTCTCAGAAAGGCACTTATACAATTACCGTATGCTACCAATCCAACAGACACTGCCCGGATTCAAACCTGGAATTTCGACATAAAAATGCAGGATTATAACCGGCACATTAACCTGATCCTTGGGGTCGATTAATTATTGGAGGCACGAAATACAAAAATAATATCGTGCGGTACCGTACTTCTGCCCTCAATTTCACCACCACTCAAAGTCCTTTACCAGATGTTATATTATACTATCTGTATCTACACCTACGCAATACCCTGTAAGCCACCGCAAGGGTATGTGGCAGAGGGTGAAGTTCACCAAACATGCACTATTGGCATGCAAACACAGACTACTCTACAATATATCACCTAACCATCCCTTTGCTATGCTGCCTATTGTGTTATCTTATAGTGCGGGAGAAAAAAGACATTTTGAATTATCATTACGACAATCTATCTCTCTAATCTCATTTATCTGGTCGAATCTAGTGTAATACGGTAGTATTTTTAATATATACCTAACATCTTCAGCAAATCTATCCGATATAAATTTCTGTAATAGATTTCATTCGTAATTTAATCAACGATTTGATAATGACTCCAAGCCTAATTCCTCTATTGAAGCAAGCCTTTTCTGCACTTGAATGTGCCTCGGGAGGATATAAAAAGTAAAAGGTTTGGAATGCAGTGTAATTGAGGAATGAATTAGAATAAATCATATCTATAAACATAGCTATAAAAATATATTAAATATTTGGAAAAAACAGCCGTACTGCGCCAGATTAGATTATAATTATTGAGCAAGAATAATAGTAAAGAGAGTGGCCAGAAATATCATTGTTTTCAGCGTTAAATTCTAAATATAAATAGATACGAGCGATGACTCTAAACAGACAATTTCTGATAAATAGTATGACTTGTATTTAGATTTTTATTACTGCTTCATATTCGTAATGCGCCTAATATAACCGTTATTGCTCATTACATTTCTATGCACGCTTGGCATGTAAACACAAATATTTATGCATAGACTTGTTGCATGATAATTGGTTACTAGTTAGTGATTCAGGGGAGGCGACCGACAGCTGAAGTATTTTGCGCCATTTAAGGATAGGTGGATAGTCGGGAAATGGTAGGAATATTTTAGGCAAAGGAAAGAGGGTGGAGGGAAACCCGGCGTCATCATCATCAGTGTTTATTTATAGTTAACGACATGGCGCCAAGGGGACCACGGCCTAATGCCCAATCCGACGGAAGGAGTGATCAAAGCCTAAAATGCTCTCCATAAGGCACTCATGTAAGAATCGTTTTGCCATGGAAAAATCCGCCTTTGCTGGAACGCAGGTCCTCAGGATGAGAGCACTCTAACCTCCCCGCCAAACCGATCACCTGCATTAAAATAATTTTAATTTAGAAGCTGTACTTCACGTGTTGCTGCTTGTTGTGTTACGGTTGAGCTTCAGGGTAGGGGGGTCAGTTCCTTTTCCTTGGCCTGCGATTTCCAACGAAGTCTGAAACGCAGAAAATCGAAACGCGAGGATTTTAGGTGGGAAAATCCAGAAGGGATTTGAACCTAGGACCCTCCGTTCAATGGCTCAGCGCTCTAGCCAGTAGGCCACCACGGCCCCAAGCTTACATGTACTAACTACTAAATATGAGATTCCTATGAACATCATGCGGAACTTACACTACGAATTCCACTTTTCATTCAACATGCATAGAAATATCCGAGAAACCAGAAATATGCAATCACTTTCACTGCGGGCCCCAAGCATGAAATGTGTTTGCCGTGAGCTGCAAATATATTTTTTCACGAATAGGTACTAATGATTCCTTTGATGCATAGACCGTTTTATCTAGACTACCTAGAAACGGCTGGCACTTTGAACAAATTTCATATTGCAACGGAGGAGTGGGAAGTAGATTAGAGAGTGGTAAAATAAGATTAGAGAGATATATTGTCGTACTGATAGATTCCAAATGGCATTTTTGGAGAGGAAAGGGGAAGTGCATGCTTGGTGATCTTCACCCCCTACCACACACCCTCGCGGTGGCTTGCAGGGTATCGTGTAGAGATGTAGAATTAAATTGGAGGGCCGTAGCTGGAGACGGAAAAACTTCGGCGCATTTGAAAAAGATAAGACACAGAACGCACGGGTGCGTCCATCGCTTATGCGGCTAGATTAAGATGGACGTCCAGGGAGGCTCTTGCCCGGGATTTAAACCTGGGACCCTTCGTTCAGTGGCTCAGCGCTCTACCCACTAGGCCACCACGACCCCAAGATTACTTATCCTGTGCGGCCTTATTCCCGTGCGTCCTCCGCTGCGAAAGTGATACAGATACATTGCATGCATCATCTAGTACATTTTATAGAAACATATAAGAATATTATATAGGAATATTAAAACATTATATAAAAACACAAACATCATATAGAAATCAGAAACATACATTATATACATGTATGTATACATCATGGTTCGTGCAGACATGTTTAGATCCTCAAAAATCCAATACCCGAAACTTATCTCTGTTTGTTTGCTTGTACTGTGTTACTCTTATACGTGCGTTTCTCATGATTATGTTCATTGGACTTCAATTTTATGAAGGCGTCTGGGTGTGAGAATTATTACTTTTGTTATGACCATGAATCAGCCGAGGAAAGAACGAATATTTGAATCTATCAGTGATGGAGCTTATTTTTCTTATCTTATCTGTGTGGTGTTGGCTATCAACGCCATGTGGGGCCTTCATAACTTCCTCAGTGTCGGAGGTAAACTCGTTTTCCCTGTACCCATGCCTTAATGCCTGAGTTGCTGCTTGCGCGTTTGAAACTTATTTTTGCAATCAAGAGGTCGGTACAGGCTGCTCAAATTCGAAGAGATAAATGGTGCTGGAGAGGAAGCTTTACAGAAAAATTTTAGAGGCAGACTGAAGCAGTGAGTGTCGTGGTAGAATCTAACTTGGGCGTCATCATCACTGACGACATGTCATGGCGGAAACACTTCAACGAAATTACTAATGCAGAGAACCGTAGATTAGGATTCGTAAAAGGGTTCTAGGCAAATACGATGAGAGAGTACAAGAAAGAAGCTATTTTACACATGTCAGACCTCATTTAAAATATGCAGCCAGTATATGGGATCGGTACGAGGAAAGTATGATAAAAGAATTAAGCATGTGCAAAGGAGTTTTTGTTAAAGGCCGCTATAATAATTGCATTAGCGTTACGAGTTTAATAGAAGAACTAGGGTGGGAATTACTATCAGAACGCAGGTTAAAATTTAGTTTAAACCTTTAAAGTAAATTCGAAACTGACTAGTTTACAGATGACGTTAGATATATATTAAGAGCCCCTGCGTATTATGCTAGGTTTCACCAGATTAACAAGATTAGAGAGATAGATTGTCGTACCATTAGATTAAAAATGTCATTTATCTCGCGACAATTAGCACAATAGGCAGCATAACAAAGGGATAGGTAGGTGAAATATTGTTAGAGTAGTCTGCAGTGCACGATGCATGTATTAACAACAAACCCTTTCTCACTATGTATATGCTATCCATCAAGCTGCATATGACCCTATCATCTTTCACTTCTCCATTAAATATCCTAGTTGCATGTCAATAGTGCATGTTTGGTGAGCTTCACCCCCTGCCTCACACCCTCATGGTGTCTCGCAGGGTATTGCGTAGACATAGCCATCAAAATCTATCGTAACGGGTAGAATAGCAAATATATAAATGTTTTCAAAGTTTGACTCAATAGTTCACAGTCACAATCCCTCAAAATTTCCTCACCTCCTCCTGTCATCCCCTTCGCGATAAACATCCCGAGTTCATAATTCCCAAACAACATCAAACAAAATTTCACGACTTGAGATAAAACACATGAAGATTGGAGTTACGACAAGGGTATTAACCAATCAGAGTTCACGCTCGTACAGTACGCGCAGCGATGCGCAACTACTCAAAATGCATGACGGTTCCAGTCGAGCTCACATCGAGGCTGACAAGCGGAGAAAAATCAACAGTGACATAGAGAGGATTGAGAGTAATTGCTATCTGGCTTCATCGCTCACTAATTTAATGCTACGTCCAAATCCTTGTGACATTATAACTTAGCAATGTACCAATGGTTGAAACGCTAAACGCTATGGTTGAACTAAGGCATTGACTGAAGGTGACTAAAATCTGATACGGTCATAGAATAGACTAGTCGCGATATCTATTTGCAATGAAATTAAACTTTCACGAGAATGGACAACGATATTTATTTATAGGGGTCAAATTGAATGATAGCGTTTACCAATACCATCCTACCAAGGAACTATTTAGTGTACCTAACTTCGCCTTATTTGCTCTTAAAAAAAGAACAAAAAAGTTAATGTTAATTTGTTTTTACAAATTTTACGTAATATTTGTTCGTAGTCACAAGTGATAACGGCAACCATGGTTGACTAAATTTTTCCGTTCGTGATCAATCCACGAATTCGAACTCCCGTGGAATTTACCCCCCTTCATTCCAAGGTCACATCAATGCATTTACCTAACTGCCCAATATTAGTAGTTTTTGGGAGAGGCGGTTGACACTGAGACCAATTGCACCATTTAGAAGCATTAAGTGGATGCTGGAGCACAGATAGGAGTAATAGTAAACAAAGGAAGGCCGGAGAGTAACTCGGCGTTGGCATTAACCTACTCTTCCGATGGCCACCAAAGGATCTACAGTTTAACATCCTACAGACGGAACAATGTAATTGAAATGCCCTCCACACATCAATGGTACACAAATAAGGACCACGATGCGACTGAAATTTTCTGCCACTGCTGGGATCCGAACTCGGCCTCTTAAGGTAGTAATCCAGTACTATACCAGCCACACCAAATCTATCGTATCATTACTACTTTTGGACTTGAAATTATATGCACACTTTGTTATTCCACCCACCCGATACATCAGTTGCAACTCCATTCGCGGTGATCAGTCACCCCTGCCACACACCCTAGAGATGGCTTCATCTATATAATACCCTGCAAACCACCATAAGGTTATATGGCAGGGGGTGAATTCACACCAAACATGCATTACATATCATGTATAAAAAAGGATTGGTAACAATATACTAACCTAAACTTCAATTTTAAACAAAGAATAAAATGTTGGATGAGTAAAAAACTTTAGCAATTTTCCACAATGTAATTTAAAATAATAAAATTACAATTAAAAATTAAATTTAAAATAATAAAATTACAATTAAAAATTAAATTTAAATAATAAAACAACACGTGTTTCGGCTTACTAAGCCATCATCAGGTGTACAAGGGTACACCTGATGATGGCTTAGTAAGCCGAAACACGTGTTGTGTAATTTTATTATTTTAAATTACATTGTGGAAAATTGCTAAAGTTTTTTACTCATCCAATATGTCTAAATTTCACTACGTGACGCCTGATACTGTGATCTGTAAAGAATAAAATAGCAAAGAAAGCATGCAATATCATGCTATTAGTTGTGTCAGATTAAAGTCCTTAAACCAACATGCAACTACCTATGCTATCCATTGATACACTCGTATATATGCTATTGGATATATTTTCCTCATATTCAAAAGAAGTATTCAACCCGAAGGTTCGTTTCTGATAGGGGAGAGTAGAGCTCACCCCGTACTATGCCATTAGCGTGTGAACTTCACACATTCAGGGTATGAAGACCAGTTCCTTTCCCTGGGCCACCTGCGATTTCCCAATAAGTTCTGACATGCATAAAATCGAATCGCGAAGATTTTTGGTGGAAGCGTCCAGCCCCTCTTGCCCAGGATATGAATCCGGGACCCTCCGGTCGGTAGCTCAATGCTCTACCCACTAGGCCACCACGACTCCTCATAAATTGGCTTGTTGGGCATTCCGTAAATTTTCATCTACACATCTACATCCACACGATACCCTGCAAGCCACCGCGAGGGTGTGTGGCAGGGTTGAGGATCACAAAAACATGCACTATTGACATGGGTTATCTCCTCTAGGGCCAGCACAAGGGACTTCGGAGGGACTATTGCCCATCCAGGGGAGGCGAAATGAAGGGTCACTTGAGGTGAGATGACCAGGGTGGGAGGGAATGAAAGCCTTTGTTAGGTTCCCCACAAATGTGAAAGAAAGGTAGTGAGGGATAGAAAGTCGAGGTTTTGGAGCAAATGATATGGAAAACTGGGGGATATTCTTGGTGGGGAGAGCCAGGGGAAAAACGAAAATGGGGAATGGCGGGCATTTTCATTTCGCTTTCCCTCAATTTCCATTCAATTCATGTAGTGGGTGGTGATGTAGAGTGATAACTTTTCAAGAATTATGCTTTGACCGAGCGAAAGCTTAGTCAAAATAGCGATTCAACTCCGGGAGTGATATTGAATGAGACATTGAATGATATGCTTGAATTCAAGAATTCCAAATCAAGCTTTGCAATGAGTTTCATTGCCGTGCGAAAGTACGTTCCTTCCTCCGACTGAACCTTAATTAATCATTTTATCTGTTTGGTCGAGGTGGACATCATCAGATACAGTCGTTCACATTAATTGCCATCACATTCACATTAATTGGTATGTGAGAAAAAATTCACCTTGACCGGGAATCGAACCACGGACCTTTGGCTTTCCGGGCCACTGCGCGGACCACTACGCTACCCAGGATCCTTAATTCCCACGGCAATTTTACTGAGGTTCAAGGTATTAGATTTTTTTGTAGGATATTTCAAGCCTGCCGCTTGATACAGATACAATCGTCAATTTTACCGAGGTTCAAGGTATTAGATTTTTTTGTAGGATATTTCAAGCCTGCCGCTTGATACAGATACAATCGTGGCACGTCCTACCCACACATCAGAGTGAGTGGTAATGCGCTACCCCGGTTCTGTTTTTGGGCCTACGTGAGAATTTAGCACCCAGAAATACTTGCCGTTTCAGCTGGACGTGTTCCAATCGGATTCAAGCTGATTAGAGAAGCCATGATTATCTGAATAAGCTGAATAATTTACTCTCATTTCCTGGTCAAACTATTCATTTAAATGGACAAATATTCCTACTCAATATATTTATTTCATATCATCATTATTTTATTAAGTAAAGCAAAACAAAATAAACACAGGAATACTAGCAGTTACTCTATAACGTTATCAAAGTGAGAAGGTTATGTCACGACTGATTATCATATCATCGCATGGACGTTAAGATGTTTAGAATGATGCGGTAGCTGGCTTTTCATCCAAAAGGTCCGAGTTCATTCCAAAGAAAGGCAGACGTCAATAGCGTCCCTTACTTCACTGCCGAGTGGAGAGTGATCATGTCCATCACACAATCCGTCGGATGGGACGTTCAACCATGGACCCTTGGCACCTCGTGCCTGAGTCTAATTTATCTCCACCATTTCATATTTATACTTATAGAGTTACTCTACAAGTTACCTCGGGCTTTCATGGTAAGGAATGGAACTAACAGCAGAACACTAGATAACACTGCCAAATATTATGTATAAAATAATCAAGGGAAAAGTACGCCCGTAAGCGTCCCGGAACTTGACGGACGAATGAAAACTTGACGGACAAAAAACTTGTTTGATCTGTATACGCAGTAGATGTATTTTCAAAAATATGTTGAGATCGAATCAACCGTTATTTTTAAGAGAACCCAAATTAGTTTTGATGTCAAATTTACCTATACGGTTTCTCGAAGCCCTCACACTTTTCCCGTAATACCGAAACAAGCCAATCATTAACCTCATCAATCACTTGCACTTAATGATACAAATGTCTTCAGCGATGAGTTTTTCCTTCCATTAAAACCAGATATTGAATAAATGGGCATACCGTATGATATTATTCTTGTAAAATCGAAAAAAAAATGCAGTAGGAGTTAATATTAGTTTTCAGCGCTAGTTATTAGTCCGAGGCCTTCCCTCTTATTTGCGAAGAGCCTTTCCTTTCCTTGTCCTCGCGAGCAAGAGAGCCAGGACTTTCATCATTCCTTCTCTTATACCTCAGCGAAGGCAGGGAAATAAAAGTTGAACAAATTTCTTTATTTTATTAATGCCGGAACCTATGCGCGGCAGAGGTTCCGACAGATCGATCCACGACCTTGTTGTGGATGAAACTGAATCTACTCTAAAGTTGCTCATCCCATTTACGTCAAATAATTTTACATAAATATATCGTTTTTTTTTTAATTCGCGCCCTTTTCGAAATGTCTTGGTATTTCCGACCGTTATCAACCTTGAGGGGAGATCTAATCACGTGTGCCCACCTGTCTCAGCGTAGTTTCCCTTTTTGGTAGCTTAAATGATCACCTCGCTAATAGTACTCAGTCACCCAGCCAGTTTGAGGCGACTTCAAGTTTCGCGGAAATTCAGTTAGCCGAGGAGCCAGCGACAGACCGTAATCAAATGAGGGAGGTGTAAGTTGAAACTTTGGGCGGATATTCTGACTTCCATTCAGGAAAAAACTGAGGGAATGAGCGAGTATAATGAAGATAACTCTCGCGGAACGCACTAATGAGAGATATATTGCTATGTTTTACATTTGTTTAAATAGATTCAGAATGAAGCCTTCAGGTCTGAGTTCCACTCTGATTTTTCACGTCCAGTAGAGGTCCGTGGTTACCTGAAGTTAAGAGGACACCTCAGGCTCGTGGAAGGGGGGGGGGACGTCACGTATGCTTGGCTGAGTGCCGGTAAGGGGGCGAAGTTGGGAACGGGGTCCCAATGGGCGGCAGAAAGAGAGGAGGGCTATTGATCTGGGCTCGCCCTCACCACCCCACACCCCACTGCGGATGGCGTGGCGGGCGGGGGCGAGGTTTGCCGTGAGGTTGGGGGCGAGTTGGGGCGATGGGGGGGTCAGAAGGGGGGCGAGTAGGGGGGGGCGAAGGAGGAGCGAGACGGAGGGCGAGGCCCAGGTGCGTGTCGCACGCGGTAGGAAGGGCGTGCCCGCGGAGTTGAAGACGAAATTTCGTTCCCCCACATTGCGTATCACGCTGTTACACCCCTCCATGTAATCAGAGCACAAACACAGATATTTTCCCTTCCATTTGAACCAGGGAGGTCGACATGCGACCGACATGAGGTTGTGCACTTTGCACACGAGCGCAAATGAATGGTGTTTAACCGCGGTCGCGCTGATTGCAATTCATACCCCACGATGTGCTACGAAGGATTGCATCATCAGGTATCCTAATTTTATATTAATTCAATTCCCAGGAATATTGTATCGGCCTATGTCAACCAGTTACGGATTAATTTTATAAAATGATGCTTAATGATACATATCATTCAATTATATGAACAATTAATGATATAAAGATCAGATTAATGAGATTTAGGGATTCTAATGAATTAAGGTTGATCAGATAACTAGACAGTGTGCAGCGTAGGGTAGCTAGGTTCGTTAAAAGGTGTTACGATAGGTTGATTAGCGTTTCAGAATTAATAAAAGAATTAGGGTGGGAATCATTATCAGAGCGTAGGTTAAAGTACAGATTGAATCTATTAGAGAAATTTCAATCGGATAGCTTTACTGAAGATGTTAGGCACATAATAAAAAAACCAGCGTATTATGCTAGATTCGACCAGATAAATAAGATTAGAGAGATAGATTGTCGTACCGATAGATTCAAAATGGCATTTTTCCCCCGTACTATAAGAGAACAGAATAGGCAGCATAGTGTAGGGATAGGTAGGGGAAATATTTTAGAGTATTATGTAGTGCATGATGCATGTATTAACCCCTCAGATACTATAGATACTAACAATCTAGTTGCATGAGACACTATAGTTGCTTATTTGCATGTCAATAGTGCATGCTTGTTGATCTTCACCCCCTGCCACACACCCTCGCGGTGGCTTGCAGGGTATCGTGTAGATGTAGGGGTGTACTAAATCTGAATATCGGAAAGATACCTAAATATATAGGTAAAAAAACTTATTAAAATCCATCGAGGTCTAATTATATTCAAAATTAACTCCAAAATATATCTCCCAAATTAAATTACTATAGTGCCAAAAGACGGAATTTGAAACAGCTACCTTAGTATCGGCAACCTCTCTCTTATGACCTTACATAACCAGCTTCGAGTGGTACATGGTAATATGAATAAATCGAGGAAGGTCATCATTGCTAAACCCAATGGGGGCGTTTACTCGGAACCGAAATCGCAATTTTGTACACGAAATCGTTAGATGGAAACGAAAAAAAGAATTTTAGTGAAAAAATTAATCTTCTAACCACAACCATTCACTTACAAATCAAAAATTAAAATAAGCAATAGGTGACGCCCACGGAAAAACTGCTTTGATAACATTGACGTCATTTCCCTCCCGTCCTTGACTGCTTTTCGAGGAAGGGAAAGGAGTGGAGGGGGGTTCTCGGACGGTCTGCTCGCACAGATGCTGTCGCAACGGCTCCAATTGGCGGAGTCAACTGTGTCCACCCCATTGCGATGAGGTGTAGTAGCTTCGTGGGCTCAGTTGTGATTGGACAAAGTCGATATACGTCAGAGGTGGCACCACGCCCACTTTTCCGAAAGGGTTAAAAACATCAGTTTTTCGCCGCACATAACTCGAGAAATAATTAACGGATCATAAAACGGAAAAATTGGGATATTTTTATTTTACAAACTCTGTCAGATTCGGCGATAAAAAAATGGTAAACGACCCCATTGTATCATCAAGGGTGCGGGAAAAATTCAATGGCAGGGGTTGTAATTTAAATAACTCTAGGGAAGAGTTGAGTGAAACCTGCCGTCGGTTTTCGCCTGCTGCTAACAAAAGGCGCCGAGGGGTTCATAATTTAACGTCCCATCCGATGGGCAGAGTACTGAACTCCACCCAAAACTCAAGTAGGGATATAGCAATAACACATCTTATCAGTCATCAGCCCGAGAGCCATCAGTCTCTGTAGGGCGTCAAAACATTTTATTATTATTTCCTTGTCAAAGAATGTCTTGAAGTTGTGGTCAAAGAATGGCTTGAAAACGCTCTGACACAATCACATATCACGAACCCAGATTTTAGCCCCAATGTATCGAAATATTGGTCTTCTGTGGGTCAGTGAGGAGTCTTTGAAGTCTGCCGGCATAGCGAGAGACTGGCGCGATATCACACTATTGGAACTTTGTTCGCTATGCTCTAGAAGAATTCGACCCCACTTCTTTTCCTGGGCTCTTTCAGTTTTGAATATAGGGAGCTGGAAAAACCCGCAAACAATAGAGAGGAAATTGGAAAGTGCTGTATAGAAAGAGCCGATACTGCACCGTGTGACGCTGCTTATTCCCAATATAATCTATAAAACCAGAAAAATTCTTTCATAAGATATTAGCCATATTGAAGATACTACGAAAACCTGCCAGCTGGGGATCGGGTAGCTTTGGTGGCTATAATACTGGCCTCCCATCCCGAGCGCCCGGGTTCCAATCCAGGCACTGGCGGATTTTTCATTGGAATACCGGTCCTACTTGAGAGTCTTATGGTGAGTACTTCGAGTCCATTAC
The DNA here is from genome assembly GCA_933228895.1 of Platycnemis pennipes. NCBI lineage: Eukaryota > Metazoa > Arthropoda > Insecta > Odonata > Platycnemididae > Platycnemis > Platycnemis pennipes. Next base: position 56,403,576 of record OW121846.1, read on the forward strand.
TCCGTCCGTCGAATAGGTCGTCAAGCCGTGATCACCTTGGCGTATTTCGTTTAAAACAGGCTAATGCCGACACCGTGTTTTTTCCCCACCCTTCCTCCGGTCCCTGAAAGCTCATACCCTTACCCAGTTACCCTCCTATCCTCCCCAATGGAAATGACCTCAGTTGTCGGGTGCCTTCCCCAAATGACTACAGTTACCAGCTGATTTCATAATATAAAATGGAGGTCTCGTGATGCAGATAATGTTGCAGAGATAGGCCAAATAAGACACATTCACGCTTATACGTGCGCAATACCCTTCAAGGCTCCAAGCTCGAAAGAGTCTGGCAGGAGGTGAATGAGCGAAATTTCCACAGAGAAATTATCATCCACCTTGACGAGGATCCGAGTTTGAATCCCGGCGAAGGTAAATAATGCTTCCCTTAGAAAATTTTTCTCTTGTTCATATCAGCGAGCAACTCCGTTTCGTGTCTTGCGGCTAGTTTGCGATCTTTGAATTTTATATTGTTAGATATTGCGCAAGGTTAACGTACCGGTAGCCAAAATATTGCGATTAAGAAAGATACGTGTAAGGAAGGAAGTTGAAGAAAAACACTTAAAAATAATTTGTTATAATATGTTGTGATGATGACATTTTCAAACAAATGACCACAAACTATGAATGAGGATAAATTTCATCAATGGTTAGGACAACAACGTGTTCCACACGATACTCACTTCAGTAGGCTATGCGAAGATGTATTGAGAATGCGTTTGCGGGTTTCATGGATATTTACGGCAATACTGCAAACTAGACAACTTTCATACAATCCTACCAAATTGTACTGTACAACGTGCATCATAGCATATTATTTTCATCGAAAAGAAAGACATTTTGAAATGGTTGTCCCTCTGATCAAATGTTCGTAGTCAAGTCTATTGTGACATGGTGGAGTTCTCAAAATATTTGTGATTTAATTGGAAAACAGATCGACTGTGCATATTCTCAATAATTGCAATTTATTCCATATCTGCGGTCCGACAGTCATTTCCATTCCAGTTACTTTAATAGGTGTGTGACGCTACCACTATGATCTTAACGACCCTTCACAAGCCTTTGGACACGTTCGGTAAGCCCATATTAAAATATTTCTCATACCGAACACATAAAACGAATGAGGCATGAAAAGGAAGAAGTACTATCGTGTCAATACGTTTCAGTCATTCCTTGAGCGAAATTATTAAAAACACTTTTGGATATGAAAATACATTGTCGTACATGATATCCATGCTGTTCTTTGTTGCGTTGTGCAATGTTTAAAAGTCTAGGAAGTGTTTGGGCTGCGGAACATTTCTCGCCCTCGAAACTTACTCCGTGAATTATCGATCCTTGCGCCGTTGTCAAGTTCAAGCCCTACTGTTCCCGAGAATAACGTCACTTTTCTAACATAAATTAAATTGAATCTCCACCAGTCAATACTAGTATTGTCAACAACAATGCAATCGAGGAATGCCAGCGACTGACACTCGCTGTGATACCTGAGAATGCCGAAAAACTAACAGGCACACCGAGTGATTAATGAGGAAGCACTCGATGTGAGAATGGCTGGGGAAGCTTTCGGAAGACCCTGGTGAGGAGAATAGGATAACTAATTGGACACGTCCTGCGACGGAACAGTTTCGGAAAGGCTGTGGCGGAGGGAGGCATGGGAAGGGAAGAGCTTTTGAGTAGAAGGCCAAGGACAGATGAGGAAAACAAATGGAGGAAGAGGTCATGACAGGGAACATGAAGAAATTGAGAGATTGGCTGGCAGAATAGAATGGAGAAATTCTCTGAATCAATACTTGACAGATAGCTCGAGCGGATGCGAATGATCCACTCTTGAAAGAACCAGGAATCGGGGGAATTGGTCATTTGACAGGGATGGACGAAAATGAACCAAAAAATCAATTCTTAACCAGATAGTTATCAGACATTACTTTCACCTCAAAGGCTTCTCTTAATATTTCTCTCCTCCCTATCCTTTGCTCCACATGCAAGTAAAATAACTTTTCGCTCCTACCTATTGTTTTCTCATTACTGGCGGAAAGACGCGGAACCCAAGGTACCTACAGATTCCTTTTCAACGGATTTATTAATTTATACCAAGGTTTGTGGCAGTCAGATCGGTAAAGAACCTACCAGTAACCTAACGTTAAAAACACGGACCTTTGGCTTTTCGAGATCTAAAGGTCCGTGGTTCGATTCCCGAAAACCTTTTCCTCTGGCAGTTTTCAGTACACTTGCTTGTCGTGCAAAACGGAAAAATAAAATCTTACAGTAACCCAGTGGTCGCGGGTTCAAGCCCCACCTTGGACATAAATGTGGAATCTGTCTCAGGAATAGGATTAGGAATAATTTAGTAAGATGTTGAAGAACAATTATATTACAGAGCCCTTTCAAGTCTAATTCTTGCAATATTTTTAGAGCATTCGGAGGTATATGAATTTATTTTCTCGCCTCAGTCGTCCCTTCCTTCCTCTTCAACATAGGAAAAGAATTCGTTTTTTTGCCGGGGCAGGCAATCCCCTCTATAAATGTTAATTCATCCTCCTCTTGGAAGATTGAATGTAAAATATTAACGCAGTCTCCAAGTTGCGTTTAGCACCAAATAAATATTCAGCACTGCCCACTGGAGAGATACACGGGGAATGAGAAAGGGTTCCGATTGGAGTCGGATGAGCTGCTTCACTTTGCGAATAATTTCACTCCCGTCCACTCCTTCCAGTAATTGCCCCTCGGCAGGCCCCCCGCCTCGCCCCGCCCCGCCCTGCCCCCACGCCCCAATAGGCCACTCCTCGCCCGCTTTTCTCCGCAGCTATCCGCCCCCCTCTTTCCCTATCCGAATCCCTTTTACCGCCCATCCTCGCCACCCTCCGCCCCTCCTCGCCCCCCTCCGCACCTTCCGCCACGCCATGCGCCGCCTCCCTGCCTCCCTCCGCCCCAGTGCCCCCACCCGCCCTCCTCCGCACTCTACCTGCCCGTCCCTTCTCGTCCTCCCCGTCAATCTCCGCTTACAATTCACTAATCCGAGGACCTCTAAGTCCATCCGCTCCTCGTGTCTCGCCTCCGGCTATCAGTCCCAGTGAGTTAGTTGATAGTCCCAGAAAGTGGTTCGAGTAGCGGCTAGAGCAGAGGACCCCTATCCCATAAACCCGAGTTCGAAGCCCCGCAGTGGTGGAAGTACATTAGTTGAAAATTGGTCCGTTTTAATGGGAGTGTTTTGTGGAAATCACCTAAAGTATGGTACTACCTCCACTAGAGGTAACTTGAGACCAAGGGATCCTTGACCCTATCTCTCTCCTTATTGCTTCTTACCCACTACTAAGTACTTAAAGTATGCAGGGACAGTTGAATTTCGATAATCGATAGGGATAAATAAAATTGAAAATCGTAAGGTGAATTTCTGAAGGTATGAGAAGATTATTTAATTGTTAAGTTTAAAAGAAGGTATCATTTAATTGTTATTAGAAACTTTATTCGTGAGTTCTACTTACGACCTTGGCTCATCTACGAGATTACCACTCGCGAAGTAAAACTAACTACCTTGGGAAGGAAGCACTGACTTTTTGTGTTAATCAATACAGTTGTGATAAATCAGTAGTGATAAATTACGAATCATTTACGATGACACGTATGACGATAGCAGAAACGGAGAACAGAGCAAGCAAATACCGACACTGGGTCTCTTCTACTAATTACCAAAAACTTCTTAAGGCCCAGGAATATGAAATAAACAAAGGGTAATAATTTTAAAACATTACGTATTATTTTTATCTGTTCAAGACTGTTTCGTATAACCTTTACACGGCTGGTGACCCCTTATGCCACACGCCTTTTGCGGCGGAACAAAGGTAAGGTGTAAATATAATAAGAAACTCTCACTTTTCATGGATGTTATTTTATTTTATTATGGGGTAATATCAGTCACAAATTCGAATTGGTATATACACCCATGGTAACTGAACTGAAAAAAATTAAAGCACATCTAAAGTTTTAACCGAGTTCATTTAAATTTTATATTTATCGGTAGGAGATAAATTGTCAGACGAAGTCAGACGAAGACAAAAGGCTAACGAAGGCAATGCTCATTTTTGGCGTTAGAAAAATTGGGCAGTTGATTTTAGGCAAGGACGGATTCCTAGAAAATGGTGGAGAGGGAAAGAAATCCAACGTCCACGTTAACTTACTCCAAATAAAAGGAGTCCTAGGGGTCAAGGTTCAAAGCCTCAATCGATGGAAGGAGCGCATTAAATTCACAGATCCGTCCATCTACATCTATATCTACACGATACCCTGCAAGCCACCGCGAGGGTGTGTGGCAGGGAGTGAAGATCACCAAGCATGCACTACTAACATGCAAGCAAGCAACTAAAGGGTCTCATGCAACTAGATTGTTAGTATCTATAGTATTTGAGGGGTTAATACATGCATCATGCACTATAGAATACTCTAAAATATTTCCTCTACCTATCCCTTTCCTATGCTGCCTATTCTGTTCTCTTATAGTACGGGGGAAAAATGCCATTTTGAATCTATCTGTACGACAATCTATCTCTCTAATCTTATTTATCTGGTCGAATCTAGCATAATACGCTGGTGTTTTTAATATGTGCCTAACATCTTCAGTAAAGCTATCCGATTGAAATTTCTCCAATAGATTTAATCTGGACTTTAACCTACGCTCTGATAATGATTCCCACCCTAATTCTTGTATTAATTCTGATACAATACTCAACCTATCGTAACACCTTTTGACAAACCTAGCTGCTCTACGCTGCACACTGTCTAGTTCTCTCATCAAACCTAATTCATTAGGATCCCATACACTGGCTGCATACTCAAGGTGGGGCCTAACTAGTGAAAAGTGGCATCGCTCTTTTCCATCGAATGTCCTCCACGAGACTCATTTTAAGAGTCAGTCAAATTCGGAGAAATGCCAATCCCTACACATACCTACTCGTGACGAAGTTAAGTGGTTAACAGCGAATTGCCCCAATTTGCTGTTCATCGACTGAGTAATAACTAGGGGGAATAGTTTGATGTGGTGGCCATACTGGCATACCTCGCATTCCGAGATCCCGGGTTCTACTCCTGCAAACTGGTTGATATGTTTTATTCGTATACGGTCCCTACGAGTGTGCTTTCTGGAGGGCACTTCAAGGTCAGCACTGCGTCCATAGGATTGGGACCTTGAACTCGGGTCCTCTTGGCGCCTTTCTTGGAGAGGAGGCTTATGTCAATGCCGGGTTTCTCTCCGCCCTCCTCCTCCTCCTATTCTTTTAAATCCTATCTAAGCCCCACCTACCACTATTCTTAATGCAGCAAACTAACAGAGCTGCGGTACGCCTCTCCTTACAAACCAATCTACTAAAATTACATAAACCTAAGGAACCAAATGAATTTAAGTTAATAGGTCCTCTGTGGGACCCTTCATTCCGATGGTCAACGCAACACCCACTCCGATGAACAAGTGCTTTTATATTAGTAAAAAGTCATATAATGTAAAGTCATATTAGTAAAAGTCTTGAATATACAGCTAGTGTTTGCGACCCGCATGAATTAGGTTTGAACAGAGATCTAGAGAGTGTGCAGCATTGACAGCTAGGTTTGTTAAAAAGAGTTACAATAGGTTTAGTAGTGTATAAGCATTAGAAAAATAGAATAATTTAAGAATAAAGAATAGAAGAATTGGATTGGAATCATTACCAGATCGTGGGTTAAAGTACAGATTAAATCTATTGTAGAAATTCAAAATGGATAGCTTTGAAGCACCGAAGATGTTAGATATATATGTATATTTAAAACCCCTGCGTATTATGTTAGATTCGACCAGATAAATAAGATCAGAGAGATATATTGTCGAAACGATAGGTTCAAAATGTTTTTCCCCCGTACTATAAGAGAACACAATAGGCAGCATAGCAAAGGTGTATGTGAAATATTATTTAAGTATTTTGTAGTGCATGATGCATGCATTAAAAACCAAACCCTTTATAACTATGTAGATACGAACCCTGTAGTTGCATGTAACCCTATTATCTAGCATGTTTACATGTACTAGCTTATCGGCAAGATTTGTAAAGGGACGCTACGATAACCATTCTAGCGTAACCAGTCTATTAAATGAAAATGGGAATCATTGTCAGATCTCAGGTTGAAATTTAGACTTAATTTCTTAAATAAATTCCAAGATAATATCTTCAGTGATGACGTTAAAATATTTTGCGAACCCCAACTTACTATGGTAGACTGGACGATGATTACAAAGTTAGAGAAATTGATTGCCGAACTGACAGATTCAAAATGTCCTTTTCTCCTCGTACATTTAGGGATATGAATAGCGCTAAATATGGCCTATACGAGTGAATCAATCCATAGCATAGGTAGTTGCATGTTGGCATAAAGACTTGAAGGTAACCCAACTAACAGCATGTTTTTGCATGCTTACTTTGCTATTTTTATCTTTTTAAATCGTGAAGTTTACCTAATATATTAATGTTAATCCTATTTTATGCATGATATGTAGTGCATGTTTGGTGATAATTCACCCCCTGCCACACACCTTTATGGTGGCTTGCAGGGTTTTATGTATATTTAGATGTAGTAGCTTATTTGCATGTCAATATTGCATGTTTAGTCGTATTCACCCCCGCCACACCCCCTCACGGTGGCTTGCAGGGTATTGCGTTGATGTGGATGAGAAGTAAGGTTGTTCACCACCGCTGCATTGTCGGGTTAGACAGACCATACCGCCCTAAGCGGCGGTCCCGGAGACACTTAGGCCGGCCGGAAAGAGAGAGGGACGATGGCAAAGGGTTTCAGACTATAACGGGTCCACTTCCGACGCCCGGCCCATCCCGCCGCCCAACCCCCGTGCGCATCACCCATTCAACATATCACCGCGACAATTAAGGCGCACTCACCCCACCCTCGTGGCTGGCTGCCCAAGGTGGAAGGAACGCACAGCCCGATATTATCTCCCGGCACTCTAATACCTGGAATTATATACGTACACGCCTTTCCTATTCGAGGAAGGGAGGGTCAAAAAGACAAAATATCGATTGTGGGCGTCGGAAACCGGCCCTCCCCGCCGGCCGCAGTAGTCGTCTGAGAATTGACGCTACAGTCTGGCAACCTGAGGATAGGGAGTTCGACTCCCGCCACGTGGTCGTTGTGGTCTCGCGGTGGCTGGGACTCAATCGACGTCAACGCTGAATTAAATTATATTATTACAATATACTATCGGAAAATTATGGCGATGATCATAACTGCAGTGTACTCGATCGCATGTACTCGCTCGCAAATTAGGTGGGATAAAATTTCTTTTAGCACGTACACGGCATACACAGCAGACCAATGAGATTTCTATAATTGCGCCACCTTGAGATAAATGTGCCTACTCTATGGATTCATTTTCGCTTCACAATTTGGCAACAATCTTGAGGGGTAATTATTATTTTGTGTGCTCAATTCAAGTAATATTTCTGGAATTTGGCGGATGATATATGAATTATGATACTGCTGATTCATTCACGAACTTAAGGAAAATAAGATTTTACATATAACTTCACTTGCGATAATCAAGTGTTTGTTGCGAATTTTGATAGGCTACAAACGTACTTCACGTTCTTTTTGTGTGTATGGGAAGTGATAGTACCACAGTCTTGTGCTTACGTGATCGGCCCTATGTTTACCTGACCTCTCGTTAACGACGCTTGTGCTCCAACCTTAGGTATGGAGTTAAGTAATGCGTCGGTATTAGTCAGCTCATTAGGAAAGTCGCCAAGGCGTCCACAGCTTAACGTCCTATCGGACGGAATAAGACAGATATTATATTCGAAGCACTCCTCACAAAGCACCCAAGCGGGGACCGGTGTATACCAATGAACAATCTCTGTCTTTGCCGGGACTCGAACCTGATTTGTAGGGATAGGAAGCCGGTACTCTAATCATTCCACGAATCCGATTAAACCTTTTCGTATTGTTGAACATAAATATTTACAACAATGGCCACATGTGTTATTTTAATTAGTGAATTAACGGTTGAGATAGGTTTAAATGGGCATAAAACTCTTAAACCTACCTCTATCTATAAGAAGATGCCCTCCTTCAGTTCCGTATACATCCAGCCTGCTATGGGAAAATGTACATACAAACATTTCTCAATGGTTACCACGGGGACTACTTCAGAGTTACTCCCAGAAACAAGAGTACTTGACAGTGGTATTAAGGTAGTTGTCACAGGTTAATCCCATCTCGCTTTGCCTCTTCAGTCATTCTCATGACTCCTTGACAACATCACGAATGCTCTTCTCACGAATATATCTGCGAAGTTTTTCTTTTTGTGCTTTTTTGACGAATCACGAATATTTATTCGAAATTCCTTCACAAAACACAGATTCTTCTCACATTCCTATGGTTTTATATTCATCCGAATATACTTTTCTCTCAAACTTCTTATGCTCATCGTAGCTGTACTTATATAGATAATTTTTATTTCAATACCATGTAAGTACCCAGGCACAGGGGAAACCTTAACAAAAATACTTTCGATATCAGAACCAATAGATCTCATTTTTCATCATGATTGGTCAACAATCCTAGAATTGGTTTGACGCGGCTTTCCAGTCTATTCATCTTTCGGCCAACCTAATTTCATTGTGACGTAATTCTTCCCTTTTACATCCTTCACAACCTGTTCCTTGTATCTCATACAAGGCCTGTCTTTTCCAATCTTCACGTTCACTTTTCCCTCGAGACTAGTCTTCATCAGGTCATCATGTCTCAAGATATGGCCGATTAAGTTGTCCCTTCTTCTTTTTAGAGTTTTCAGCAGATTTCTCTTTTCTCCTTTTCTTCTTAGGACTTCCTCGTTACTTACTGGTTCGATCCATTTAATCTCCAGCATCCTTCTGTAGCACCACATTTCGAATGCTTCCACCCTTTTCTTCTCCGCTGCTCTCATCGTCCACGCCTCACTGCCGTAAAGAAACATGCTCCAGATGTATGTTCTGATAAACCGTTTCCTTAATTCTACGCATTTCTTTAATTCCAGCGGTAAGTAGATTCTTCTTTTGATAGAATGCCCTCTATGACTGGGCTATTCTATTAACTATTTCTTTCTTGCTTCGTCCATCGCTAGTTACTCGGCTTCCCAAGTAACAAAACTCTTTCACCTCTTCATGTTTTTGTTTTCCTAGTTTTACATTGGTTTTGGCCTCTTTTTTTCTTGCTGCACACCATTATCTTAGTCTTCTTCGTATTTATCTTCAGCTGATATCTGGTCATTGTCCTTTCCATGGTTACTAGAATCTATTTCACATCCCTCTCTGTCTCTGCTATGAGTGCTATGTCATCAGCGAATCGCAGCATGCTTATTTTTTCTCCATGGATAGTCACTGCAGAAGACTTCTCTTTGATTTCATTGATGGCTCTCTCTACGTAAACATTAAAAATTACGGGAGACAGTGCACAGTCTTGTCTTACTCCTTTCCTTATTATTGCCTCTTCACAGCTAGGTCCAGATTTAATCACAGATACTTGGTTTTTGTACAGACTGTGTATCATTCTTCGGTTATTGTAGAACACTCCAAATCCCTTCAGAATTCCAAACATTAAATTTCATTCCACGCTGTCAAAAGCCTTCTCTAATTCCACAAATGCAATGAAGGTCGGTTTGTTCTTCTCCATTCTCTTCTCTATGACCCTAAGGGCCAGTATTGCTTCTATTGTACCCATACTTTTTCTGAATCCAAATTGATCTTCATCCAGGGACTCCTTAGCTTTTTATTCTATTCTTCTGTAGATGTTTTTCTACTTGCCATATATTTTTCTTTGTTTTTTCAATTTCTTGATCTTTGGATGGTATTCCATCATCACTAAATTATGGTCACTGTCGATGTCTGCCCCAAGGTAGCTTTTGCAGTCCTTCACTTGGTTTCTAAATCTCTGCTTCACTAAAATGTAGTCTATTTGACTTCTTCTTCTGCCTTTTGCCATGTGTATCTTCTTCGGTTGTGATTTTTAAACAATGTGTTGGCGACCACTATGTTGTGTGCAGAACTCCATCAGTCTTTCTCCTCTTTCGTTTCGGATTCCCAATCCGTATTTTCCAGTTATTCTTTCATCTTGACCTTCGCCGACGACAGCGTTCCAGTCTCCTAAAATAATTAGGTTTTCTTCTCCTCTTACCTGTTTTATAACTTCCGTGATATCTTCGTATTCGTGTTCTCCTTCTTCATCTTCATAGTCCGTCGTAGGCATGTAAACCTGCACCACTACTGTATCTACAGGTTTGGTTTCAATCTTCACCATTATTATCCTTTCATTGTACTGCAGGAAGCTCTTCACACGCATTCCGGCGCTCTTTCTGAGTATGATCCCTACTCCGGCATTACCTTTTAATGATCCCGCATGCATAATCCTGTAGCTTCCACTTCAAAAGTCTCCTTCTTCGGGCCACTTCATTTCGCTGATTCTTAATACGTCGAGGTCCATTCTTTGCATTTCTACCTTCAGGTTCTCCAGACCTCCACAGGTCCAAAGCGACCTCACGATCCGTGTTCCTACCCTAAAAAGTTTATCACATTTGACTGATGTACTCTCTTGGGTAGTCCCCGCCCGGAGATCCAAATGGGGGACTATTTTGCCTCCGGAATATTTTACTCGAGAGGGTTCCATCACGTCTTGATAAGAAAGAAAAGAGTGGAGTACCTGCGACTCCTCGGGATATTAATGTGGTGGTTTCCCCTTGCCTTCCACATCGCAGTACTACAGCCGTTAAAGTAAATGTTACCACGCGTATAGTGAAATGAGTGTCGCTGTGCCGACCACTGTGGTCTCCACCTTCAGTCATATGAAGGAGAGCTGCTGCCCTCTCCTCCGGGTGATGAGAAGCGTAATTATTGGCAGCCTCCCGTCGCCAAGTCACGGCATCTTCACTGGTTCTGTATTATTTAGAGGCCTACCTTACCCAGAGATATACCAATACCCACTCGGAATGCCGCCGCTTTTTGTCCACGACTGCTTATTCCACGAGTAAACTTGCTTATCTCGCAGCTAACCTCTATATCTAGAAGTCGACCCACTATCCACAACCCGGTGGACGCACTCGGTGGCTTTAAGCTCAGCCGCGAGATCATCTCATAATTATATTCCACATATATCTTCCTTAACCTCCTCGTATTTCACGTATATCCGCTCCAAAACTGTATACCATTCAATCAATCACTGATATGCTTATTCATGATTACTGAGAAATTATTCCACTCCTTTATATTTTTTATTTTTTTCTATATCGGTTTGAATGCATTAACCGACTAACACATTCTCGCAGTAGCCACAAAGAGGTATTTACCGCTACCTTGACCAAAAATCTTACCAGTCTTAACCTGGAGGTTGTTTTTAGTGCAGAGGATCTGGCGTATGGGTAAGGAGAGCTAATGGCGTGTGAAATCTACGCTGTTGCAAAGGAGGGAAGGCTTTACTGGAGATGTTAGGCATACTTATCAAAGCACGTATTATGCTAGATTCGACCAGATAAATAAGATTAGACAGATAGATTGTCGTACCGATAGATGCAAAATGTCATTTTTCCCCCGTACCATAAGAGAACAGAATAGACAGCATAGGAAAGGGATAGGAAGGGGAAATATTTTAGAGTATTTTTTAGTGCATGAGGCATGTATTAACAACCAATCCCTTAATTACTATGTAGATACTAAAAATCTAGTTGCCTAAGACCCTATAGCAGCATGTTTGCATATCGATAGTGCATGCTTAGTGATCTTCACCCTTTGCCACATACCCTCGCGGTTGCTTGCAGGGTATCGCGTAGACGTGTATGGTTGTTGGTTTGTTTAACATTGTTGTTTGGTTTGGTTTGTCTGGGCACATTAACAATTGGTTGCTAATGTCGTGGTTTCCCAGAAAGACCTTATATCCAGAAATTCGCTCAGCTATGGCATAGGCTATGATTATGCCAGACGTGCTCTGAGTCTTTTTCCGGATTTGAACTCAGGCTCCTTGGTTAATAGCCGAACCCTTTACGCACTAGTTTAAAACACAGTCTTTCAGCTCCAAGCCGAGCTTTTATGGGGCAGCCTTTTCTACGCAGAATATAATTTCATACTCGCAGTGTAAGGGCTAACACGTGATTAGAGGTCAAGATTTCAGATTCATACCTTTTCTTCCCATTCCCTAACATTTTCTATGCATACTTCTGTCTGAATTCATTTTAATTGCAATAAAATGCTGAATGAATTATATTGACGTTCAAGAAACTATTTACCGAACGAAATGCATAGAAACTAATTTCGATCAACGAAATTTTAGGATAAAGTAGTTACATTAATAATTTGTGTTCATGGTATTGATAGTTCCAAGACCGAGAGATGATATTTCTTCAAATAATTACAGCATGAGCTATCGAAACCCGCAACGGGCATAAATATTGAGTATGTCTTAGGATTAGCATTAGCTTGCATTAGAATATTCAATATAAACATAGCCTTTGAAATACCTTAGATCTAAATTTAACATTACAACCTAAATTATAACACCGTATTCCATGCATAAGGGATTTCGTGGTATAAATCAACGTTGCCGTGAAAATATCTAGGAGAAGCAATGTCCGGTATTTTTCCGTTCCATCAAATGAACATGATTGTAGTCGTTTTTGATATTTCTTGCATGTTTGGTACGAAACAAGAAATATTTGCGTAATAATTGAGCAAAACCTGTCTAACTATGTGTTAGTTTGAGGTAGGAAGTCTCATTGCTGGAGAAGTCACTTGGTAAATAAGTTTTACACAGTGAAATTTATGGTGTAGCCAATGTCAATACGTTGTTTACTCGCCGGTAATGCAAGTCTGATTGGTAGTCGCCCTCTGCCACATACCCTTAAGTGGATCGCACGGTGCAACGTAGATGCAGACAGACACGACGCCTTCGCTGTCATGCCGTGCGGCACTGCCATTTTTGCCATTTGGTGGGGCGAGGCGGTGGCACGGTCACGTGTCCTCCTCGCCTTCCGAAGTGGGTGGGTGGGGGAGGGGGGGCGTCACGGTAGCTGTCACCCCCCCGCCCCCAGCTCCCTAGACCACTGCCCCCATCCCTTGCTGCAGATACACTGCCCCCCTACGACGCTATTGACGGCAGAAGAGGCATCCTGGGTTCTGGAATCCGTGAATGCAAGTTGTCGTAAAATTAGGTTTCATAGTTCTCCAACTGCTAAGACTGTCCACAGCGCAAAGAAACATTTGATATTTTTTTCAGTTCCTGACAGGTTTCGATGTTGTCTACACCATCTTCAAGACGTATTACAGAGGAGAGAAGTTGAACATCTTATTGATTAGTACAGACATATGTTGAGTATACATATAAATATCTGCTTTTATCTGAATTGTCTGTTGAATATGATGTAGACAACACAAAAACCTGTCAGGATTAAAATAAAAATGTGAAAAATCCCATGCGTTTACTTGCAGAATGGCTACAAAAATACACCACGACTATATGCTTACGGCTACATCTACATAATACCCTACAAGCCCTCATAAAGTTATGGCAGGGGGTGACAAACATCTATTGCATATTATGCATAAAAATGGATTAAAAAGAATAATATACTCTAGTCTAAACTTCACAATTCAAAAAAGATAAAAATAGCAAAGCAAGCATGCAATATGATGCTGTTAGATTGGTTAGCTTACTTATACTAACATACAAATTCCTATGTTATCCATTGATACACTCGTATTTATGCTATTGGATATATATACAGCTATTCCCCTAATTGTACGCGGAAAAAAGGACATTTTGAATCTGTCAGTTTGGCAATCAATATCCCTAGTTTTGTGATTATGGTCCAGTCTACCATAGTAAGTTACTCATATCCCTAATTGTACGCGGAAAAAAGGACATTTTGAATCTGTCAGTTCGGCAATCAATATCTCTAGTTTTGTGATTATTGTTCCAGTCTACCATAGTAAGTTAGAGATACGAATAACGGTAAATATGTCCTATCGGAGAATAGCAATGAATAGCATTGGTAGCTGCATGTTGGTATGAGTACTTAAAGCTAACCCTACTAACAGAATGTTTTTGCATGTTTGCTTTGCAATTTCTATCTTTTTTAAATGGTGAAGTTCTGACTAGTATATTAATACTATTCCTTTTTTATGCATGATATGTAGTGCATGTTTGGTGAGAAATCACCCCCTGCCACACACCCTTGTGGTGGCTTGCAGGGTATTATGTAGATGTAGATGAAGTTGGATTTCGCAAAATATATGTAACGTCATCAGTGAAAATATTATCTTGGAATTTATTTAAGAAATTTTAACCTACAATCTGACGCTGATTCACATTTTAATTCATTTATTAGACTAGTTACGCTAATATAGTTATCATCCCGTCTCTTTACATTTACAAACTACTGTCCTTGAAACATGACCAGCGCTATGCAATAAATCCGTAAACGCCATTCTGGAAACAGAAGCAATAAGAATTGGACACACTGCCAACGTCGTCAGTCAATCTTCGCGACGCGGTCATTACCTCCGAGGCGAAATGTCAATTAAAATACGAATTCAGGGGATGGATCCAAAAAAATGATTTCGGCGGATTTTTTTTCTAACAACGCCATCCTCTTAAAGGTTAATCGACAGTAAGTGGAAATAGCCAAAATTTATCTCTCTCTCTCGCGAAAAAAGGTACGCCATAGACTAAGGCAACCGGCCATTCGTTGACTCTAGCAGTGTCAGTCTCAGGTGAGTCTATTAGGCGATTGAATATGGAGGCTTCTGACGTAAAAACTATCTCAACCCCTCTCAGTGACGGTGTACAGTACTTCTTCGTTTAGACTCATATAACTCGAAAACTTACCAAAAGAGTGACAAGAAGAAGTTGAATACATCTTTCTTTTTTCCATTGCTATATTGCATAGGTATTTAAGGTGCTAGCGATCCACTTTGCCTAAGCAATTTTAGTGGATTTCGCTAAAACAAAATGGCAAATTAGGATGTACATGCGGTTGGAGCCTGGATAAAGGTGGCATCTAACATAATTTAAAAGGATTTTTTGCGGAGATGAGAATACACCTCAATAATAACATCGAAGTGTATCGAAGCAGAAATTGGTGCGTAAGAATCATCGTCTCGTGCTCCCGTTTTTAGCGCCACATAAATGTTCTTATTGATGATTTTTGCGGTTTAAATTAAGAGATATGCTTCTAGCCGGGCATGGTAGACACGTCAGTAACTCACTGGCCTGGAAACACACCGATCTCTGGCACACAACTCTGGCGTGAATTTCAAGCTTGGCTAAGGATTTAAAAGCTTAGGTTAGGTCGAGCGACATAATATAACCATAGTTGGACTGTATAAAGAAATGTCTACTTGGCTGTTTCCACATGTGTTTTTATTTCCGACCAATGGTTTCGATACAGAGTATCATCATCAAGGTGAATTTTCAGGAAACGGAGAACACTGTATCACTCCTAAAAGTTCACCTTGATAATAATACTCTGCATCGAAACCATGGTCGGAAATAAAAACACATGTGGAAACAGCCAAGTAGACATTTCCCTAAAGGTTCCAACTATGAAGGATTTCCACCAAGTTACGCCCGCTACCATTACTTATAATGTAACCAGTTGGAGCACCCAAAGATTAATAGTTCCAGTGCTTAGATATGTATCAATTAGCGCCGCCGAATGCTTATCAAAAGAATTTTTCTTCCTGCGCCCTCGCCAGAGCATTTATCGATCCGTGGATGGGTTTGACAAGGGAGGTGCCGGCGCCATTTCCCGACCGACACGTGAGCCTATTGAAGTGTGCAGAGTGCCACTCCGCTCGCCGTGCACAGCCCGATGAGTCACGGGAGAGGGGTGGTCTAGGAAAACAAATTAGATACCTTCTCCCTTATTAGCACGACTCATTTGATGCCTCATCGTGGTTGAGATTATTTGGATAATTACCCCACAAACAATTTCCCTCTGTCGGTCACGACGGGATGAAAATAAAATTGGCCAATCAGATCCATTGTCATGGAGAACAAATGAGACGTAAACACTCAACACTACTTTTTGATCCCGAAGCAAATGAACTAAATGGGAGAGACACGCAACGAATATCACTTGGGTTGAGAGTTTCGCCTCTCCACGGGAAAAATATCCAGGCAAAAAGACCGAGATATCATGTAAATAAAAACATTCAATTTTTTATAAAGAAGCCAGCTGCTGGATACATGAAATATATCTAAGGTGGATGTCATTGTTCTGAGTACCTCAGCAGGTTTTAATTCGATTTAAAACGAATACGCAAATGTTTCAATTACCCGGGAGAATAGAGCGACGGTTAAATTTACTGGTGGCGGTTTGTCGAAGCTAAGTCTATTCGCGCTACTAACCACGTGTGGGTATTTGGTTACATATATATTAGTATTCATGAGAGGACGTTGGGTTGGTGGGGAGACTGCCTCGGGGTTAGTCATCTCTTCTCGGATTGCGTCAAGGATCACGTCCCGCCCGATGGACGTAAAAATGACCTTTAAATGACCACTATTATTTCCGTTGAGTCAACCTGGGTCCCACTGAAAAGTCATGCTACCGGGATTCGAATTCGAACCCGAGTCCTTGAGATGGGAGGCTAGGGCTCTAACCTCCACAAGAAATATATCTTTCCAAAATTACCTACCCTCTCTAAGACACCTCCGCGGCTTGATAAAACCATTAGAGAAGTGAGTTATTTCTATTAACAAGGTATATGCTTGTTTTTATTTGTGATAATTACACGATTTTTATGGATTCCAAATATTTCCCCATACTCTCTGCCGAGTTTAAAAAACACCTGCGATTTCATATTTCCTACAGACCTTGGATTTGAGATTAATATCCTTACTTGAGTTTTCTTCATTTGCGTAAATTTTAAATAGACTTACCCATCCTATTGTTCATCACACTAATCTCTTTATTAACCATCCTGTGACAAGCGCTTCACCTGTGCCAGAGGCGGTAATTGAACCAAAGACCATAAAATTATCAGCCCGGCGCACTACTGACCAGACTACTGAGGCAGGCGACTATTCATCTACATAATACCCTGCAAGCCACCACAAAGGTGTGTGGCAGGGGTTATTCTCATGCGATAAGAATAGAATGCGGTGATATCTACCCGAGAGTACATATACATCTACGTAATACCCTGCGAGCCACCACGAGGGTGTGTGGAAGAGTAACTGCTGTCGATGCGTTCAACGAAATAATTTTGCTTCGGGAAGGAAAACATGAGCGAGACAACCGTAGACCAGTATGACTATTTATTGACAATAGGCAGCTAAGCACAGGGATAGGTAGTTTAAATATTGTAGAGTAGTCTTTAGTGCATGATGCATGTATTAACAACCAATCCCTTCATTACTATGTAGATACTAACTATCTAGCTGCATGTGACCCTATTATCTAGTGTTATTCCATGTAGCATCTATTTGCATGTCAATAGCGCATGTTTGGTGATCTTCGCCCCCTGCCACACACCCTCGTGGTGGTTTGCAGGGTATTGCGTGGATGTAGATGTAGATTTGCCAAGCTAATTCCCAGAGAGTGAATTTGTGCATGATTGCGTTTCCCCCTATCTTATAACTTCAGCCACAGAAAAAATTGATGATAAACGATCATTATAGTAAAACAAATTCCATTCAGGCAAAACCCTGCACGCCCATTAGACAAAACTAGACAAGTCTGCGTAGCCATTTTCGTTCTACGTCCCACAGAAAGTCATTCCAATATGCGGTGAAACGCGCGTGGACTCTCACTCCATCCAAGACCAGTTCATCTGCACTTGATTAGATTGCAATCACACAGCAATGTTATGGCTAGCGGAGACTGATTTGGTATCAGTTGCAGTACGTGTATTATGCAATGTAGAAACTACAAAAAAAATTCATGTGAGAGACGTTACACAAGGAATGAAGTCCGACGCGTGGTGGAGGCGAAATATTCTCCTGATTCCTCGACCGGTTTTTACAGCACTGATCGGACCGACAGTGAACACGAAGTCAAGAGATAGTCATTGCGGCGAAAAACGTGTCCTCTATTCGTCCCCTGTATTCAGGTTGGTAAAGCGTAGGTTTTCCATCCCAAAATTTGCGGGTTCGGCTCCCATGCGTGAATACTCTGTCTCAAAATAACAATGGGTTCAATTAGGTTAAACAGTGCGATATAACTTAAGTTATTTCAGAATATTTAACGAAATTCTACTGATATTTTTGCTCGCTTCGATAGTCGATGTTTTTCTATTTCCTTCGCATTCATATTTTCCTGTTTGTCAAAGTGGTGGACTCTTTTACCATCACCCAGAAGTCCGAGGCTGCGAAAACCTCACTAAAGTTGTACTTGAAGGTTATTCCGTGCCGATTTCTTGAGGAAAATGAATAGTAATAGTAATCGTAATCAAAGTCCTTGATGCCTCTCTCCAGTAAAATTAAAATGTCCATGGCAATAAGTAACAATTATGAAGAGGAAATAAAAGGTGGCTCACCTATGTTGAGCGATGGTTGAGTGGTATCATGGTCTCACAGCAGCTATCGCGTCCACACCAAGTTCTCGGTAGTATCCCAGGGGCTGTACTGAGGAAGCTACCTTTCTGCTATTCTAGTCCGACGTGAAGTAGCATCTAGGGAGAAATGAGGTTGGTATGAAACCCGCTTCAAATATTCCAGAGGCCGCACTTGACAGCCAACGATGGGACAGTCCCTGTAGCTCTTGGCTTCCTCAAAATCGCGCACCTTACCCACTTCGAGTAAGCGCTCGAAAGCAAGCAAGAGCTCGAAATCATAACGTAAGTTGTCGAAAACATCTAACGCGCCTTCGCTGGTCAAGTTGCATTCGTTCGCAGCTTACAGCATTCAACTCCGATATGTTGTGAACCCAGGGTGTTGGGAATGAACAGCGAGTCTTTCAATCTCTTATGTTCCCTAAGGGAGAAGAATTTGCTGCCCGACTGAATGCTTCTTTACACTAGAGTTCTCAAGTTCTTGCCGTTTTACTCGAAGCGACATATTGCATGACTTGAAGCAGCGTCAAATTGCGGGCATGGATGAATATGTGGAAAGAGAACAGGTTATTTTTCGCCCGATAGCCGTGAATTTGGTAAGTTTTCCATTCAATTTGTCACATTACGCGGACATTTTCGTTGCGCACCTCACCATGCATCCGCCTATCGAATGATAGGCTTCGTGTGGAAAGGCGCCTAGGAATGTTGTGATGAGAAGACAAAAGAGCGATGTTACTTTTCACTAGTTAGGCCCCACCTTGAGTATGCAGCCAGTGCATGGGATCCTAATGAATTAGGTTTGATCAGAGAACTAGACAGTGTGCAGCGTAGAGCAGCTAGGTTCGTTAAAATGTGTTACGATAGGTTGAGTAGTGTTTCAGAATTAATACAAGAATTAGGGTGGGAGTCATTATCAGAGCGTAGGTTAAGGTACAGATTAAATTTATTAGAGAAATTTCAATCGGATAGCTTTACTGAAGATGTTAGGCACATATTAAAAAAACAGCGTATTATGCTAGATTCGACCAGATAAATAAGATTACAGAGAAAGATTGTCGTACTGATAGATTCAAAATGGCATTTTCCCCCGTACTATAAGAGAACAGAATAGGAAGCAAAGCAAAGGGATCGGCAGGGAAAATATTTTAGAGTAGTCTGTAGTGCATGATGCATGTATTAATCCGTTAAATACTATAGATACTAACAATCTAGTTGCATTAAATCCTGTAGTTGCTTGTTTGCATGCCGTTAATTCATGCTTGATGATCTTCACCCCCTGCCACACAGCCTCGCGGTGGCTTACAGGGTATCGTGTAGATGTAGATGAATGTTATTAGAGCATATAATTCCCATACGTGTGCATCAGTGGTGGTGATATAACACTAACGTAAGAAAACGATCGTGAGTTAATGGATCCCGTGCTTGGATTCGATTTTGCTTTAGGAATTTTCCACTGTATCGGTAGCCCACACAGCATTCAAGTGCAGATCGGAATACCATTGAAAATTCTCTGCCACCTTCGGGATTCGAACTTGGGTCCTCGATAGGGAATGCCAGTACTCTGGCCACTCCTGCATATGGTCCCTGTCATCAATCAATCTCCTTTGGAAGTGTTTCTTTAACTAATTAAAATCTTTTTCCTCGTTCCTCGTCACTAAAACTAGTTTCATCTAAAACGCCAGCCAGGTACGCCTGCCTCTGTCACGGGATTAGATCCCGGACACTCTGGATGGGACGCCGGTACTCTTGTCGCCACATTCACCCGGTCCGCATTGGATGATGACGAGAGGGGGGCGGGATCAGCACCCACTTCCACGAAAAGAACGCACAACCGTCTCATAACCTCAAGCTGCGGACATCCTGCTTTCGCGGAGCAGGAAAATTACTCGTTCCTCGTCGTTTTCCGCACCCATTTCCGGGGCGGAAAAAGTCTTAAAATATTGCCTCACTGTGCTACTGTGGTCCGTGTGGCAAGCCTGAAAATGGCGAGCAACGAATCTTCGTAACACCCTACGAGCTACAGCGAGGGTGTGTGGCAGGGGGTTAAAATCACCATGCATGCAATCTTCGACGTCTTCGAATCATAGACGATGGAGTATTTAGGGTTAATGGCCCCGAAGATCTTGAGTAAATATTTTCCCGAAAATCCATCCATTTAGTGTCTCTGTGCTTGGCTGCCCTTCGGTTATCATGGGGGTCATGATGGCAAACTACGCTCCATAAAGAGGCAGTCTTCTATGAATTCAACGTAATTCAAATTTGGGAGCTGCATGAAAACTCTTTCGGACCTTATGGCTCTAAAGAATAATTCATGTGTACATTTCCCAACCGTTCCTCTCATAGTTGAAGATATTCGCTTCAAATTTTGTCCAAAAGAGAATACATATTTATTTCATTGAGACGTGAATGCTACTAACTATTAATGTCATTTATGACGGTGACTTATGAAAATCTCTCTATCAGTGGTTTACAGGGTATCTCGTGGATGTAGATGAAGGCGTATTTTGTTTTTTCTAGAGTTCCGTTTGGAGAAAGTCAATGCCAACGCTGGGTTTCTTTCCACCCTTCCTCCACTCCCTGGAAAAAATCATTCACAAATAACTGTCGGCCACCTCCCCCAGTGACTACTATTGCTACCATTTTTAGCAATATTAAATATAGACTATAGTCCCAAGGACTAAGGTTTGAATCTGGGTAGTGGCGGAGGTGCCATAGTGTCATACTGGTTCATATTTGCGTGCTGTGAGGCGAGAGTTTCAAATTCAGTACTCCGTGCGTCGAATGGGATGTTAAACTATAGACCCCTTGACACTTTTACCAAGGAGCAGGTTAATGCGTGCATCGGGTCTCTTTCCATTGTTCCTCCGATCTAAGGAAAAGTCCGAAATGTAGCCAGTGTCCAAATGAATAAGGCTCCGCAGCTAAAATAAACATGAGATTGAACGATAAATTACAAATTCCTCCTAAATCTTACCTCTAATTTGAATCAAAATGTGTGCAATGAGAAAATATCGCTATCGCAATAGACCGACGGTCATTTGGCTTAAAAGCGGCCTGATGCGTTGAAAAAATGATGATCTTAACAACCAGCTCCAAAGGAAAACGGAAAAGAAAGGGAGGAAGCGGGAACTTTAAAATACATTAATTGCTAGCGACAAGAGAGGCGGTTAACTGTCTTAGGTAGAGCAGTAGTTACGTGGGAGAGGGGACTGACAGCTTAGTCCATTTGCACAATTTTGGATTAGTGGATCTAAATCTACGTAATACCCTGCGAGCCACGTAATACCAATACCACAAGGGTGTGTGGCAGGGGACGAAGCTCACCAAATGCACTATTGACAGCAACTAGGTTACTACATGGAAAACAGGCTAGATAATAGGGTCACATGCAGCTACATGGTTAGTGTCCACATAGTAATAAATAGATTGCATGATTGGGCAGAGGTAAGATTTCTTCTTGGAATGGAAGAAGGGTGGTGAGAAACCCGGCGTTGGCATTAACGTACTCTTAATGAAAGGTGCCTAAGGGCTCATGGTCTAACATCCCATTGAACGGATGGAGTTCTGGAATTGAAGTGCCCTTCACATAGCACATGATTGGAGACCGCTATTATAATGTACAAACTCTGCCATGGACGGGATTCAAATCGAAGCCCTGGAGATGGAAGGCCGGTACACTAGCAACTATATCAACCCGA
The DNA here is from genome assembly GCA_933228895.1 of Platycnemis pennipes. NCBI lineage: Eukaryota > Metazoa > Arthropoda > Insecta > Odonata > Platycnemididae > Platycnemis > Platycnemis pennipes. Next base: position 56,425,849 of record OW121846.1, read on the forward strand.
CGCACAGTGGTCGTAAATCGAAAATTTTGTACAAAATTCATAAATCGCTTTTTTTGAGGCATGGACTTGAAACTTCGCGCATATACTCACAGAAGATTGCTGATTAAGGAATAGTACGTCATTTGTCATTGTTCTAAACCGTTAGCTAGATACAGGGGCTCAAACATGACCAAATTTCCAAAAAACTCCCGACTTCCTTTTTCTCCGAATATATTCAAAGTTATCTTGATGGTGTCGTTGTGGGAGGAATTTGATCGAATAAAAAATGGTATGCACTATTAACGCAATGCTTTGTCTTTACTATGCTTTAGTTTCGAAGATTTTTTATAACATTTGTGTGCTATTACGGAACCTTTGACGATCTTAAGTGGGTACATCAAGTGAAACAGATGCCTCCCCTTCAAGAAATACATTTTGTAAATCAGTCCTCGCATGGCAGTGGTGGAAGAAGGTCGTGCAGTAGTTAATTTGCAGGATCTAAAGACTGTGATTATGCTTGGGATTGTGTCGAGTCTCTTACACTTTTGGCAGCTTTTCTACATCTACATGATACCCTACAAGCTACCACGAGGGTGTGTGGCAGGGGAAAAAAAAGTTCCCATGCCGGGAATCGAACCCGGGCCTTCTGGGTGAAAGCCAGATATCCTAGCCACTAGACCACATGGGACGTTGCTTTTCATGTTCTTCGGTCACAAGTGATGTATATATATATTCATCTGGTTACTCCTTTATAAGGTATGTTGTATATTGTTTTTGTTTCCGTAGAATTTTGTAGCCATGTGACCGCTCCTATATTTTTTTCATTTAATTTTCGTTATATGACTTGAAGTAATTTCATTAGAATACCCTTCTCAGGGCATCTTTTACCGCGTGCACTCCCGTATCAATTTAATTAATAGTGACGAATACGTGAATTTTTTCATAATTTTCGTGAGAATTTTTGCCATTTATACAGGTAACTTAAGAAATTTCATTTTTTAATGTCTGGTTTTCTCGTCTCACGCCTTGAGCTCCATGAAAAACGTATGGTATGATCTATTAACACAATGCTTTGTCTCTACTATGCTTTAGTTTCGAATATTTGTTATAACATTTGTGTGCTATTACGTTACAAAATGGCGGAAGCTGTTTTTGGACAAAATTTCACATAAAGTAGAGAATATCTAGCATTTTAGGGAGAGACCTGTCAAGTGACTAATATCAGAGAGTTTGTTGAAGACTTTTAAATACGAAACTGAAGATAAATAAAAAATAAGTTTGCGACGCCGAAAAATACATATGATTTTCCGACCGCGCGTCCGGGGTCCGACTCCGCTCCCCGGGGCTGGATGTGCCGAGACTCGCTTACATTGCTCACGTGGAATGAACCCTAAAGCTTCGGATTCGCCGCGTTTCTGCTGTACACATTTTCACTAACCTCAACAGACTCTCTATGGACGAAAATGGTGAGAACATTGTGATGAGCGAGCGGATAATTGTACGTGGAGTAGCGTTGAAGGTTAAAAGATGCATCGAAGAAGTCACAGTCCAAGCCCCTGTCCCCCCACCCGCCCCAAATGTATCCTGCGAAAAGGAACATTTATGACATTGCGGAACCCTTGATGGAGTAGATTCCATTGTTGAATGCTTTCAGGTCATCAATTTCTTTTTGAAGATAATTCCTTTCTGCAATTGCTATTTTCCTTGTCTCCTTAACCCACTGAAGGCGAATCGCCTGGCAAAGGCCCGAACGTTCGCAACAAAAAAACCTTCAACGCTACCCCACGTACAATTATCCGCTCGCTCATCACAATGTTCTCACCATTTTCGTCCATAGAGAGTCTGTTGAGGTTAGTGAAGATGTGTACAGCAGAAACGCGGCGAATCCGAAGCTTTAGGGTTCATTCCACGTGAGCAATGTAAGCGAGTCTCGGCACATCCAGCCCCGGGGAGCGGAGTCGGACCCCGGACGCGCGGTCGGAAAATCATATGTATTTTTCGGCGTCGCAAACTTATTTTTTATTTATCTTCAGTTTCGTATTTAAAAGTCTTCAACAAACTCTCTGATATTAGTCACTTGACAGGTCTCTCCCTAAAATGCTAGATATTCTCTACTTTATGTGAAATTTTGTCCAAAAACAGCTTCCGCCATTTTGTAACGTAATAGCACACAAATGTTATAACAAATATTCGAAACTAAAGCATAGTAGAGACAAAGCATTGTGTTAATAGATCATACCATACGTTTTTCATGGAGCTCAAGGCGTGAGACGAGAAAACCAGACATTAAAAAATGAAATTTCTTAAGTTACCTGTATAAATGGCAAAAATTCTCACGAAAATTATGAAAAAATTCACGTATTCGTCACTATTAATTAAATTGATACGGGAGTGCACGCGGTAAAAGATGCCCTGAGAAGGGTATTCTAATGAAATTACTTCAAGTCATATAACGAAAATTAAATGAAAAAAATATAGGAGCGGTCACATGGCTACAAAATTCTACGGAAACAAAAACAATATACAACATACCTTATAAAGGAGTAACCAGATGAATATATATATACATCACTTGTGACCGAAGAACATGAAAAGCAACGTCCCATGTGGTCTAGTGGCTAGGATATCTGGCTTTCACCCAGAAGGCCCGGGTTCGATTCCCGGCATGGGAACTTTTTTTTCCCCTGCCACACACCCTCGTGGTAGCTTGTAGGGTATCATGTAGATGTAGAAAAGCTGCCAAAAGTGTAAGAGACTCGACACAATCCCAAGCATAATCACAGTCTTTAGATCCTGCAAATTAACTACTGCACGACCTTCTTCCACCACTGCCATGCGAGGACTGATTTACAAAATGTATTTCTTGAAGGGGAGGCATCTGTTTCACTTGATGTACCCACTTAAGATCGTCAAAGGTTCCGTAATAGCACACAAATGTTATAAAAAATCTTCGAAACTAAAGCATAGTAAAGACAAAGCATTGCGTTAATAGTGCATACCATTTTTTATTCGATCAAATTCCTCCCACAACGACACCATCAAGATAACTTTGAAGATATTCGGAGAAAAAGGAAGTCGGGAGTTTTTTGGAAATTTGGTCATGTTTGAGCCCCTGTATCTAGCTAACGGTTTAGAACAATGACAAATGACGTACTATTCCTTAATTAGCAATCTTCTGTGAGTATATGCGCGAAGTTTCAAGTCCATGCCTCAAAAAAAGCGATTAATGAATTTTGTACAAAATTTTAGATTTACGACCACTGTGCGACGCCTTGAGAGAGCCACAAAATAAGCCAAGGAGAAGGCATCAGGAAGGAATATCCACAAGGCAAAAATCAGCGTACCTAGATTTTTTTGGCGTAATGATGCGATGGTTAGAAGGCTAATCTCCCATTCCGAGGACTGGAGTTTGACTTCCGGCAGTGGCATATTTTTCATTGGTATGCCGTCTCCAATTGAGTGCCCAGAGGAGAGCACTTCGAGTGCAGTACTCAGTCCGTTGGACAGGATGTTAAGCCATGTACCCCTTGGCGCCTTTCATAAAGAGTTTGCTAATGCCGACGCCGAGTTTCCTTCCACCTTTCCTCCGTCCTCGGAAAAAGTTCTACCTCTACCCAATAACTGTATATCCCAAATGATGCAAATGACCTCGGTTATCGGTCGCCTCTCCCTAATGAGTAGAAATACTATTGGGATTTGTCAATTTCCTAGTTGCCACGTCGGAGACCAAAGAGATTAAAACGAGAATATATTTAACATAGAAAGGATATTGACCAGATATCAGTTGAAGATCAATAAAGACAAAACAAAGTGGTGGTGGTATGCAGTAGATGAGAATAGATCGACAGTATTGTTAAAATTGGGAAAGAAAACCTTAAAGGGCTGAAAGAGAATTGCTATCTAAGAAGCAAAAAATCAAAGAATGGATAGAGCAGGGAGGAAATAGTTGGTAGAAACGCCCAGGTGAAAAGGACAAAGACTTTTCTTGGAATAAGACTGACACATGATCTTTCCTGGGGTAAACATATACGTGAAATAATGGGTCAAGCTAATCGTAAACTGGGTTTCATCAAAAGAGTATTGGGTAAATGTGACGATCATGTACGAGAAATCAGCTACTTTTCCCTTGTTAGACCTCATTTGGAATATGCTGCCAGTGTATGGGATCCCTACGAAATCGGTCTAAGTAATGAACTTGAACGTGTGCAGCGAAGATCGGCAAGATTTGTAAAGGGACGATACGATTATTATATTAGCGTAATCAGTCTATTAAATGAATTGAAATGGGAATCATTGTCAGATCGCAGGTTGAAATTTAGACTAAATCTCTTAAACAAATTCCAAGGCAATATTTTCAGTGATGAAGTTAAAAATATTTTACGAACCCCAACTTACTATGGCAGACTGGACCATATTCATAAAATTAGAGAAATTGATTGCCGAACTGATAGCTTCAAAATGTCCTTTTTCCCTCGAACAATTAGAGATACGAATAACGGTAAATATGGCCTATCAGAGAGTAGCAATGAATAGCATTGGTAGCTGCATGTTGGTATGAGTACTTAAAGCTAACCCTACTAACAGAATGTTTTTGCATGTTTGCTTAGCAATTTGTATCTTTTTTTTAAATAGTGTTGTTCTGACTACTATATTAATACTATTCCTTTTTAATGCATGATATGTAGTGTATGTTTGGTGAGAAATAACCCCCTGCCACACACCCTTGTGGTGGCTTGCAGGGTATTATGTAGATGTAGATGACAAAGAAAAACGACACATTCAGAGTGATACTCTGTCGAATCAAAAATTTCAAAAATGTGTGTTCCGCATCAATCATCCGCAACTTCATCTACACCAATATGTTGCCTTGCGAGTCGCAGCAAGGGCGTGTGGCAGGGGCTGGAAGGTCACCAGCAGTGAAAATGGCAACAGGGTAGTTTCCTACATCAAAGATAACAGAATTCATTTGTTGTAATTCGTGCCCGGCCATTAATGCATTCAATGCACGTAAGTTTGGATAGAGAATCCCTAACTTACTATAAAATTTAATGTCAATTTTAAGTTCATTTGAAAAACTTCAGAAATGGCAGGACTGGGACAGTCTTATCGTTGACGTAAAAGGCACATAGTTTACGTGACGAAGCACAGGGACGCATGAAACATACCATTTTATTACAGAGTCCCTAAGCTTTAGTAAACATGTGTTAACTATCGCCTATGAAAATTATCAAAGCTCGGAGAGTTTCCTCCGTTAAACGTGGTATTTATAGGCGTTTTATAGGCTCCTACGCTTCCTACTCGTGGAGTCCCTTGATACCGTGAAGCATGTTGTGAACTTGGACCACGAAGGTGAGCCAAGTTTACGCCATGTATAGTAAGATAAATATTGTTTTTATATGAATAAAATTAATGAATAATTTTAAATTAAATAAATAAAAGTATCTCATAATCAATAAACTGAAGAAATCTTCCTCAGATACTTGTAAATAATCTTTCACGGAGTCCACTATCTGCTTGGAAGCGTCCGCAGTGCCACCTCGTGGCAGGGAGAGGAAAGAGTGTGCGTACTTTTGACGTCACACGTATAATTGACCGGCATGCAATAGTTTGCCGTCACGTTTTCATGCAGTGGAAATTTTCCCTTTTTAATTACTGAAGAAAAATATTTAATATCATTTTAAAATGTAATGGTTTTAAATACGTCCTCCAGAGGTTATAAAATTTTGATCGAGACAGTAGGAAACGACCCTATTGCTGGAAAAGAAAGAAAGATTCTTTGGATGATTATTTTGTAGTTTAATTTGTTTTTTTTTTGTAGAAATTGGACTTCACTTGCATCATAGTCGCATTATATTTCGTAATTTTTATACGCATTGATGCAGATCTTTATTTATTTATTTTATTTAATAAATATTTGTATAGCCCTTTTAAAACAAATTCGAGGCACTTATAAAAGAAAAATCGTAGAAAAAAGTTTTCAATTTAACTTAAAAAGAACATCCCCTATTTATTTAACAATGATATAAAATATTAACTTACGCGTATAACACGAGGAAAGAATTTCGGTTTGTTATTTTCAGGAAAACGTGCGTGTTATACGCCAGGAAAAACGATGCATGGGTAAGCGGATTATCGCGTGAATGTAAATTTTATACACCAATTCGAAAGTTGTCAAATATTTATGAGGCAGGGAGAATACGTATACCAAAATATATATTGACTGAATTCCTATGGAGATGGCCGTTTCAAGTTTGATTTTTAATATTACTCTTGGGAAATAGAGCATTACTGGTTACCAATGTATATCTGGCCCGTGTATGGTTATATGTATATTACTGGCCCGTGTATATCGCATCGGCAACGTCATTCACCCTTTCAAGAACTACTCTACTTTTATTGGACTGCGCAGAGCGTTTAAAGAGATCATAAAGACAGAGATTTGGTAGCTAAAGTATCACTAATTACCCTGGAAAAGAACTTTTAAATTATCATAGCTAATGTCACTGTAGGGTTTTTATAATCGCTGCTGTGTGATAGTGCTGTCATTTGTGTGAAATGTGTATACAATGGTGCTAACCAGTCAAAACAATTGCTGCACTCACGATGGTGAGTTACATGAAACTTAAACGTCAATTTATGATATGCTATAATAAGTTAATGTGTACAGTATACTCAACCAAGCTTGGTGTTGAGAAATGTGCAGAACTCGATTATTCCTAATCATCCCCCGATAGTTGCATAGATATTTTCATATTTGTCATGTGTGTATCCTTAGAGGAGTTTTTACATAAAAAAATTATATTTTTACCAGTGCATAACTAGTGTCCATATTAATTATTATCTCAAGTTATTAAACTCATTAGCAGTAAATAACCTCCATAAAGTAGGACCTGAAACAACGTATTTACCTATCTTATCCGTAGATTAAATTTCTTTAAAATGGAGAGAAATCCAACTATTAATACTGGGAGTTGTAATCCCTTGAAATAGCTTAAAACAATTCCTGGGCGTTAGGCCCAGTAATGGGTTGTCATCTATATATAATATAATTTCGGTCAGTTTGTAGCGGTGAGTTAGAACAATTATTTTAGGAAATTGCCTGAATAATAACGTACATAAGGCTTGTAATAAAACAAGATAGCACTTTTTCCACAATTTTTATGTCGGTAAGACGCATTTCAACCGTTAGGTGATCATCAGGTTCATACATCTGCGAACCGTATATATACCACTCACAGGGGGAAGTGGGGGTGGGGGGGGTGGGGAAAGGATTAATTAGGATGGGGAGGGGTGAAGTGGTTATTGAAAGGATGGACGCTTGGGAAATGGAATGGCGAAAAGTGGGAAGTATCCCATATGATAGTTATAAAAGTTATAAATATGTAGGAGGAGAATATGTAGTTTCTTGGTAAATGAGAAACATGTAAAACAATTTTGGTGTAGTCCGCCATGTGGGGACCGACCGTGGTAGTCCGGTCTGTAACGCGCTGGCCATAGAGCCGTACCGTCGCGGGTTTGAACCCCTCGCAGAGCATGGACGTTATGTTTGTCCTAGGATTATTAGTATTATATCATATGATCATGGGTTAGACAGTGCGATATAATCGAAGCCACTAAAGTGCCTTAAAACCCAAGCCTTTTATAACTATCATATGGGACAAGCATGCATTGAGTTATTTGATAAGTTCTGCGACTCACGAACGACGCTTCAGTACAGCAGAAATTTCTTCTTCGTCCTTTTGCACTTAGCAATACGTTCTAGCTACAAGCTCATGAAATGGAATAGTTAATTAAACGTTGATAATAAATTCTGGAGTATATTGCTTAGTAGTATAGAAAAATGAAATAAAATTCATGAAAATGAGGAAGCTGAATAGGCCGAGCATCATGATATCTACCTACGAAAGATCTTACGGAGGGAAATCAGACTTTCGCCCGAGACATTGATTTGCATGAACAGTGAGTTAGTTCAGTCCATCATAGCTCGTCTCATGAGCGATTAACCTCATTTTCCCGGCGACAGTGCAATCAACTCCTGTCGCTCATTTCTTGCTGGCATCGGGAATGCCACACGGTAGAAAGTTTTCTTATAACCTCTAGACACCCGTTGATGGCATATTGACATATTTCCCTCTCTTTAGAGCACCATTTCAAAATATGAGAGCTTTGACATCTCCGTTCAATTGCACTGGAAATAAAAAAATCTGCATTTTTGTGAGATTTTCTTTAAGTCTATGTCGATGCAGTTTAAAGCTAAATTCAGTGAACAGCATTCTTGTCGTGTTATATAACGTTATATACCTAAGTATTATTAGCGAATAAGGTTCCTACAGTTAAATTCCTCAACCGAGGAGAATTTGACAAATTACATTTCATTTTCATTAGCGTCATTCTGTCATCTAGTATTAAATAAACCCTACAATAATGTTTAGTCCTAAATATTTTCTTAGCCTCTTGTCGAGAAATTTATCGATTCACCGGATGCATCAAATATCCTAACGTTTCTCTTTTATAGAACTCGTGGCTGAGACAGAGAGGGATCTGAACAAGATGCTGATAACCATGGAAATGACAATGGCCACATATCCGCTGAAGATCAATAAGAATAAAACGAAGCTATTGGTGTGCAGCAATATAGAAGAGACTAAAACTAACGTTAAACAGGAAAACAAAAATTTGAAGGGGTGGAAGAGCTCTGTTACCTTGGAATCCGAATAACCAACGATGGACGAAGCAAGAATGAAACAGTCAGCAGAATAGCCCAGACAAAGGGGGCATTCTATCAAAAGAGGAATCTAATTACAGCTGGAAAGACAAGCGTAGAAATGGTGAAACAATTCCTTAGAACGTACATCTGGAGCGTGTTTCTTTATGGCAGTGAGGCACAATGTCAGCAGCAGAAAAGAAGAGGGTGGAGGCATTCGAAATGTGGTTCTACAGAAGAATGATGAAGATAAAATGGGTCTACCGAGTAAGTAACGAGGAATCATGAGACACGATTCCTTCGTGAAGAAAATCGTTGAAGGGCAAGTAGACGGGGAGAACGGCAAATGAAGACCTCGTGTGAGATATAAGGGACAAGTGATGAAGGATCTGAAATAGATGAATTATATAAATATGAAGAGATTAGCCGATAGAAGAACTCAGTGGAGAGCTGCCTCAAACCAATCTGAAGATTGATGACTAGTGATGATGAACCAAATGCTCCAAGGTTTCTAAAATGCGACGATGGCTCAATTAGGGTGGATCAGTAAGGTGAACACAGGTTTACATTTCAACGAGTGGCCAAGAGCAAGCAGGTGATGAGTATCAAGAGTAATATGAAATAATCGGCGAGTAACCGGCGACCCCCTGCCACACACCATTGCAGTGGCTTTCAGAGCATTAAATAGATGTCCCCGGAATAAAATAATAAATAGTTATGGGGGGTGGGAATGAGGTGGCTTGTGAAGGCAGGGATGGAAATGAATTAAGGGCGCACGGACTGGGAAGTAGAAATGGACGCGGCAAGCAAGGCAGGGGAGTTTTGCCGGAGGAATGAGCCAGTCATAATAAACAACTACTTTAACCAACACATTATCATAACTGTGCATGGAAAATACCCGTGAACACAGAAATATTAATTCGATGGCATTAAGTTTAGACAGAGATTCAAGAAACAGTGTCATCGATTCACATTTTCCCGGGTGGTGACTCAGACCACGTTTAGCCTTAAAAGGATAAAGGGGGGAAGGAGGATAAGGAAATGGATTATAGAAACGTTAACTGAGTTTAAAACGAAGGAGTACCAAGTGTTATCTTTTCTGGAGAGAAGGAGAGAGAAAGTGTAAGGGAAATCAGGGAAGAACTAAATATAGGGAGATAAATTATGGTACCTGTCGAATTGATTAAGAATAAGGTGGAGAGAAGGAAGTGGAAGAAGGTGAGGGAAAGAGACTGCTTTAGTCTATTAAAAGGTATTGGAGGGGACCATGAGATACTGGGTTATGCTTAGATTGCCTCGACTACACCCTGCCGAATTCCTGAGGGAAATTAATTTTTTTACATGAGTTTTGCCCTCAGCAAAGACTATAGTTGCTTAGGTTGGTGAGTTGGAGGAAGCGCAAATAATTGAAAAATAAACTGTGACAAGAGATAATGACTTTTTTGTAATTCATTCGTTTCGGTTAACAGTTATCGAAAGAACTACTTCTAGTTCATCAGAAATAAGTAAACAGTTTGCCGTTTTACTACAATAAATATTAGCACCCAGAAATATGAAATAATCTTTAGAATAAATATAAGTAAAAAGCTAATAAATAGCTTTCAATCTCGTCATCATACATTTTTATATGCATACATAATATCCAAGCGCTTTACTTGCATAAAATTGCCTAGCCTAAGCAACTATAGTCTTTTTCCAGGGAAAAAAGAAATAATAATTTACTTCCCCATAGACATTCGGCATGGTGTAGTAATCTTCGAGGCAGTCTAAGCATAGTATCTCATGGATCACACCAATGTCTCTTTCCCTTCCCCATATTTTTGTCTACGCACAGGTCAGCGTTTTGTGATCGGCCCTCTTGGTTATAAGGTGTATTCTTCGTATGAAATATCATTCAGTGAGATGAAGTATGTTGTCTGATACGTGGCGACCAGCGGGTCGATTCTATAAATGTCATAGGCGTCATAACCATTGGTTTTATGACGAACCGTCATACTTATGACGATCCGTCATAAGGAGCGATTCTGTAGATGTCATAGGCGTCATAACTTCGTCGTCGCCGTCATAGCGTATGACGGTCAAAATTCTCCGTCATACCTCAGTCATAGCCGTCATAAGGACTCAGAATAGGAGAGTTTTTGTTGAAAAACGGTATCTTGAGGTTTTGTTTTGTAAAAATGACAGAGATCAAGGTGACAGGTAAAAGCACAGCGATATTGTAATTAAAATTGTGAATTGTAATACGCAAATCCTCCTTACATATTTATTATCGATAGAATGGAAGCGCTCTAATTCCTTGCTATTTGCAGACCAATCGAAGGCAAAGACAAGAACGACGACAATTTCGTCTTATTCGCCGGTAGTTGAGGGATACACACATCCTTTATAAATAAGCGAAGAATATTTTAGAACTCTTCTGAATTTCAAAAGGACTGGCTCGCGATATATATTTGAAAACTGGAACGTTCCGTGCATTTGTAAACCAAATTTTATAAAATAAATAAATATGAGACAGAATAAAACAAACATTTAACACTAAAATTACAGCTAGCTGCTATAGCTATGTTAGAAGCTAGTGGTCGATTTAGAAAGGTATTTGTAATGGTCGGTTTACAGAGGGACGTGGGATGAAGTCCGTGGGCTACTTCAAGTGAAGACACAAGGTATATAAATGCAGAACCCATAAGTAAGAAAAATATCTACTCCCAAAAAAACATATGATCATAATAGTGATGAAGTACCAGAAACACTACACTCCTTATAGAACTTCAGACTCAGACATTTAAAATAATCCTTGCACACTAAATTATCACAATACCTGTTACGCATTGCACATTAGTGGACTGTTTCAGATTACATCTGTTTTGTAGAACATACACATGATCAAATCGTATTTCTAACAGTACGCATTCACGACAGCATTATATTTTAGTGGACTATTTCAGATTACATCCGTTTTGTAGAACGTCCGTACTACTTATACACTACGTTGGATATGCCATCATTATAAAACCCATTCGTTCTTAAGTTGCTATTCAGCTACATTAATATGAATCCGTGAATGAAAATAACATCAGTACATGACATGCAATAATTACTTTCGAAAGATTTGACTCTAATACTCTCTTGAACGGACTGCATCTTCATTACTTGTTTACAAACATTCCACGGCTGACGAAATGTGTCGAAGGCTCCCATTGGCTTTTCTCATTTTCTTGGGACTACCAACATACGAAATTCTAGATTTTCATGGCGATGCGCAACTGTTCACTCGTCGTCCGTCATAGGCGTCATAAGCCTTATGACGGTAGCTTACGGAATCGCTCGAATGTCATAGCCGTCATAAGGTGCCCGTCATAGCTATCACCCTTATGACGCCTATGACATTTACAGAATCGACCCGCAGGCACTCTTTGTAGAATTGTGCAGCCGTATTTTAAAAATGCCACTCCACAAATTAAATTCTAAGCAATATTATTCCTGGGCAGTAATTATACTGCTTGAAATTTTTTGCGATGTGATCAATCATGGAATATCTGAATATAGGGACTGCATTTGAATATGCCGCAGTCTTGCCATTCCTGGGCTTTTTCAAATTAATTTATAATTAAGATTTTATTTTCTTGTAAACTTGGATTTTTTAATCCAAATATTTTGCCAATGGTAAATACGTTTAAGGAGGGATACGAATTGCAATTAATGAATTATGTTGGATAATGGATTTGATGAAATTTACACTCCACACTTCCGACTTTATAAAATGCTCAAACCATCTTACAACCTAGGGATTAGACTATTTAATTGATTAAATTTTAACTGAAGAAATTTCTTTTTGTACTATTATTTGTGTTTCTAATCCCTTGACGATGTATGATGTATCGTTCACCCATGTACTGTAATTTATTTTCAAATAAGATAAATTTATATCATTATTATAACTACCCTATTTGATGCTGTTCTAACCTTTTCTGCCAGACATATGTAGACTCGTTTTTTAATAATGTTTCTAAATTTAACTCTAGCGTCCAGTCTATACGCGAAGAATTAATACAGTTAAGATCGGTTGTGAGTCTCGAAGCTCGTTATTTACTCATTCCACGATATGTGACCGTCAACGAAATTATAGCATTATCTTCATAATTATTTCAATCATAATGCTTCCCATTCCCTCACATATCTACCAACAAACTTTTTAAAAATCAATTTACGTAAGATCTCTCGTCTGCTTCTTCATGGGATTGTCTCAAGGATCAAAATATGAGGCAGCAAACCTACCCCTCAATCTGGATTTGCCTCCTTGCATTCCTATTAATCCTTATTCCTCATTTCTTTAATCACTTCCCCCGTGCCACCTAAAGGGTCCCAAAATAATGCTTCCCAGAAAACCACGCTATTTAGGTTTGGCTTGATGTGATCAAAGAGATTTCTCCCAGACTGGATCCTGGTACCTTCGGTCAGAAGCTGAAAGCTCTGACAACAGAACTACCACACCTCCGAATTCCTCAGATGGACGAAAATTGATTTCGGTAGAATAATTTTCCGTGGATGACCATCCGCTGATTCTCTGAACGATAACGGAAATGCTACGAATTAGCGCCCCCTAATGACAGGTTGCTGTGCACGTCATCGAGATAGTTTCGGCCCAGGCAATGGCCGGAATTGGCCTGCCAAACCCATCCATAGCGGGCATCGGATGAGTTGACGCACGAAAATATCGCTCCGCCCCTTTCAATGATAAGTTTGGCTGCTTCGATGATCAGCCGACTTTTACTCAAAAACCGAGCTGCAGCTCTCGCAAGACCACTTGGCAATAGCAGAAGAACGTTCTGAACGCAATACCTTGGTGTAAGTTCGTTCAATGGTATAAGGTATAGTGGGAACTGATCGAAATGCTGAAGGATCGTTTTTTTTTTAGTTTCTCACTGTATCGCATACAGAAGTGAAGACGTCCTTACGCTACCTGCGCCTTCAGATGTTTTCTGATATTCTCGTAGACCATGTAAACTGGTAGACACGCCACATCCCACCCCTCTCCACAGCTCGGCGTGTGGCCAACATCTCTCCCCCACTTCCTACCCTTTTCACCCGTCGCATAGTGGGCTGAAATCGAAAAAATCTGACCAAAACTCACACTTTTACTTCTAAATTGAGACCCCGCAGTATAACCGTTCGAGTTTACAACATCCACGCTACAAAGAACCAAAATTGTTTTAATTTTTAAGCATTTTTTTTAGATCGGACAAAAAATTGTGAAAATCCTACTAAGCAGGTTTTTCGCGAAATCTCGTGTATTCTCTTTGCTCGTATGACCACCTGAAAGCAATTATGGTTATTTTAAAAGTATTAGTAAAAAGTAGGCACCTTTTTTAAAGACAGTACGTGTTCATTTTAGTTATTAAATTAATTTTTGTTGATCATTATTAAACAATTAAAATGCCCTGTTTTTACCTGATTTACATATAATGTTAACAAGAACTTAAGGAACGACACATAACGACACAAAGATACTTATGCCACATACAGTACAGCATCTCTACTACATGTTTATAAAAACAAACCTTGCCCCAACGTGCCTTCGCGCCATTTAAGATAAAATATGTACTAAATGAGGCGGGCCAACCGTCCGGCGCCAAAGTTAGCGCAACGAATATTTTTATTTTGTTACTCTTAACCTGTACTCAGAATTTTATTCCTTTCTCCATAGTTTTGGACCTAAAACCAATGATATTGCTAAAATATGCGAGTACAGCAAGAATTACGAGGAAAAGAGAACAATAATTAGAGAACAAGAATATAGAGAGAGTTCTCTAATCTCCCTGGTTAGAACCTTCGCGGCCCCTGGCTGGACACTTAACAGCCTCATGAAATAGGAATATGAAACAGCGGTATGTTCTCTTGTATTCAACGAAATGTAGATCCTTCTCTGCAGCGGTTACTTCACCCATCCAAAAGGACAAGCCACATTACTCATGAGCGATCGTGGTCATACCCGGGCAGACCGCGAAAATCCTCCGCGACTCTGAGACGTTCCTCCAGCCTTTTGTCTCCAGTAAGATCCCTCACCTGCACTCAAGTTTCAAATCCATGACCGCGGTAATCCTCCGCGACCCTAAGAGATTTCCCCAGCCTTTTGTCCCAAGTAAGATCCCTCGCCCGCACTCAAGTTTTAGTTCCCTTAACAGCAAATTGCTTGATAAGACAACATTTAAAACTCCGAAAGTTTTCTAAAGATGCCGCTAATTAGTTTATTACCCCTTCACAAGCCAATCTGTTTCTGTGGCCCAGAACATCGTTTCTCTTAGACACATGTGTGTCCGGGTTCGCCAAAATAATTTGGGGGTTGTCCGAAATTGTGCATTTCCCATTGGTTTCGTAAATTTCTCTCCCACTCGTTTTCGCAGAGCGATTCAGTCTTATTTTGCTGCTGTGAGTGGAAGAACTCAAGTGTTTTCGGCTCATCGACACGGAAACGAGGAGTTGTTAGTTTAAAAAACAAAGGAGATATGAATTTGGATATTTTTTTTAAATTTCAGCCCACTGTGCGTCGTGACGTCAGTTTGAGGTACGCTCGTTTGGAGTTGCGTCGATGAACATGGCAGAAAATATGTAAGCGCCGTTTCCATCGTATAATTCGACTGCTTGCTGTGCGGATTTCCGTGAATATGTATAATATTTTTATATCACTTTAAGAAGTGATCTAATCATCATGGTTGGATACTGTGCTGCCTTTAACTGCCAGGATAAATCAGTTAAAGGAGGAGTCTCATTGCACAGGTACTTTCTGATTTATATTCCAAACACATTCAATTATTTATGAAGCCTTTCAACCTGGCTTACAGTTACATATTTTATTGTCCATAGGTTGTGAACTTTCAAAAGTTTGTAAAATTCGGCTAAAAGAGTTATTATTAATATTAAGAATAGCAGTTATAGGCGCTGTTGTTGATGCTCCATTCAAGGATGAGTAAACATAAATTTCCGTGTATTGCGAAGGGCTGGTTGCGAAAATCACGAGAATACATAAAAAATATACCCATTAAAAGTCAAACAAATGATTAAAGTGATTTTAAGCTTGTATATAGGTCAATCAGTGAAAAGGAGAATGCTTGTTTTTAGTAAAGGCTTTCTTATTTGTCTTGTATACGTATTCCTGATTTTATGGTGACGATTTCATCCGATCGTAACAGTTTTCCAAAGGATGCCAGGCTGTGTAAGCAGTGGGTCGGTGCTATGAAAAGGAAAAACTTTGTCGCAAGTAATCTCTCCAACCTGTGTGGCAAGCATTTTTCGCCGGATTCCTTCAATACTTCTCCTTGGAGCAGTTGAAAATGCTGATACCTGATGCTGTTCCAACAATATTTTATGTGACGGAGCATATGAAAAAGCCCAAAAGCAAGAGTAAACTCTGGGTAAGATTGACACGTATATTAGTCATTACGTGGCATTATTGAAAGACTTACGTGGAATATAGGTGAATAAAGTGTCCACAGGTAGTTTCCTACTCTTCTCTTTCCTTGTCAAGCCATGTGAGTTGCTACACGCAACACCTAAACACTGTTTTGTGCTTCCTTCTGACCCTGCCACATATTGCCATGCCTACCGTTCAAGTGAGTGTTGCTTTAAATATTTTTCCTTGGCGAATGACATAGAAACTGTGTTTTTCCCTTACTGTCATAATAAGGATGCTGTTTGTTATTTTCTAGGGTAAATATTAATGTTTATCTCATTTTTTCATGAAAGTCATGATCGTAGTTTTTCCTCAGTACATTGTTTTTTTTAATTCCAGGCAGTGATTTTATGAATAGAAGAATAATCTATGATTGATTTGAGTGTTTTCGTGAGTGGCTAAAAAAACCTGGTTACAATTATAGTTTATCCTAAGATGTGTTATAATGTACTACCTTTTCAATATTACCTATCCATCATGCGTTTATACTCATCTTTACTATTCATTTCACTACATATATGCTTCAGCAGGAATTCTTGTAAACATGAATTGGCCCAGTGCATATATTTTATACTATGACCTTTCTTTACTTGTCCACGACTCTTCCATTTCCAGAATATAATCCTTATTGGTTTAGTCATTACCTGGTTTTGAATGGTTTGCCTTACTGTTTGCAATAATTTATAAGCACTAACATTTCCTCTTAATGTGAATATTGCAACTTAATTTGTGCCTACCTGTTTAATTTGAACATTTGTATTTTTTTTCTTTTTTCAGTTTACCGGGTTGACAAATTCCCCAGCAACAGGATATCTATATTATTGGGCAAATGTTCTGTATGGGTTTGCCCTTGCTTTCCCCCTTTAAAGAAAATTGTGGCTGTACATCAATGTGTCATGCAAATTAATGTGATTCAATTATTCAATAACCTGTTGTATTTTTTTCTGTTATCTTTTGTGGTGGGTCAACTTGATACATTTTTACATTTCTCAAATTGTTTCTTCAATCACCTTTCCACATCGGCTATGCATGACAATGTTTCCTGTTAATCCTTTGCTGTTCAATTTTGAATTCACGGAAAATATATATTAAATTGTTCACATACTGGATGTTGTTGAGTAATTGTAACTCAGTTTTATTCAGATTCATCAGTCATTCTTCGTCATGCAACACTGTCAAGTTATGTTAATGAATATGTTTAGGTAAGAATTGTTGTTCTTTGTCTCTCTTTCTGACTTTAAGGAACGAGCTTTTTTTGACCAATGTAATACCCCTTAGGTAAATAAATTGTTGTTCAGTGAAAATTATGTGGAGTACCTATTTGTTGGTGTCACATTACTTTATCTCACTCACATGTCATTGACTTCTAGGTAATTCACAGTGCAGCATTATCGTTGATGATTTGAGAGCATGTGCTGTCATATCTTGTTAAGTTACACCTGTGATTCATAATGGAGGCACAAGCTGAAAGTTATTGGTGATAGCTTTTATGCAGTTTTTTTGAGTTAATTTCACTGACTAATATTACCAAAGTCTAAAATCAAGTTAGCCAAAAATTTTTAGTGGCATTGTTCGATTGTTCTGACAAAAAAACCGATTGCCTTCAAATTAGAAATATTCTGATTATCCTCTGGATAAGATAATATTCTCTTACGTGTCATGATATTCTTCGCAGTAGTGTCTTCTCCAGGGAGACATATTATTAGTACGAAGACTTTTGTCTTATGAGTGTTAACAAGATTACGAAATCCTTATTTTCGTTATCAGCTGAAAGTCAAGGATGCAGCAGCTGAATATTTCGCAATTCCACTGTCGTTTTGTTCCTAGTTATAAACGGCCGAAAAGCATTATGTTTTCCGTTAATTCATTGTGTAGTAATTACTTCAAACGTTCTCGTTATGAGTTGACATTCTGAGATGCTAATCAATGCATTTCATACGGTCGCGTCTCGCCTTATCCTGGTTTTGGTCTTTTTTGGCTTCAATTCATGCCTCTGAGATCCCGTATTTCATTTAGTAACTATTTTCTGATGTTTAAAAACATTTTGTGTACCTAATCTCCACAATTTTCAGTGACTTTCGAACGGTTGAGTGTTAAAATACATTAGGCGCGTATAAGGTACATCGTCTGCATTCCCTGCCGTGACGTCACGCTCCCACATCCCCTTCGTTCCGATCCTGGCAACAGCGTACAGGCGAAACGGCCTGTCTATATACTTAAATGGTCTAAGGATATTCTTTTAATGTTCGAATGATCATATCGGGCTATTCCTGTCCATGGCACTCAAACTGCTATAACTGGAACATTTATCAGGGACGATGGGGTCAGAGATAAATAAAAAATGCTCATCCTCCTTCCGGGTCTTCAGAAATGCCCTTCTTTCTTTATCTGCCACGTAGTGAATGAGAAATTAAGTAGACTCTCCAGAGACTACTCTTGTCATTGAGAACCGGGTTTGATTTCCAATCTATTTCACGGTGGTATTTGCTCCTCGTCCAAATTTAAATAAATTTTCCACTAGACAGTGGTTTTAATTCTTCAAGCAAATTTTATCAAAATTATTGTGGAACTTTCTCATCAAAATGACGGAAAAAAGCACAAATCAACGAAAAATACTATGATAAGTTGTCGTAAACGTAATTACCAGAGCATCGACTGAAATAAAAGTTACCCATTAACGCACATATTTTGGCAAAACGGCCACCATTCACCACTCCGGCACAGGTAAATTCACTTTTCTAGCGGAGATTGGATGTCTTTTCAAAAGTGAAAATATGCGAAATACCGTTTTCCGTTGGTCAATTATCATTCGTTAGCGCGGAAAACGAAAACGAAGCCGAGACTTTCACATAACTCGATCGCGGAACTCATTCCCTCACATACATCCACGTTTCATCTTCTGTATTCGACGTCTCCATTATAGTCAGGTAATACTAATGAAATGTGATGTGGGCTTGGATGTACGTAGAGGAAGTTTTACAAGAGACACGTCATATTTTCTTTATGCTAACATTTATCTTTACAGGGGAAAAGCAAATTGAACTAGCCCACAAGCGGCAAACAGAGAGCAAACTAATTCTTTTGCAGAGGCTGGGGAAAGTGGAAGTCACTAAAGCAGAGAAAATACATTGATAATTATTTTTACTACCATTTTTCTTTTCTATTGTAGCATTTCACTACGCAATGGAGTCTTCATTCACTGCGCAACGACGGTAATGATTCTACCATCACGAACTAATATTTATCAAACGCGTTAAAAATGCCTGCATGTCTGTATGAACATTTAATATATTAAATGCATGTTTGTGGGAATTCTCAGATGCTTTCTTGCATGTTAGGTGAATATTAGAATGTTTAGTTTGCGTTCTGAATCCTTCTCATCCCATTGCAATGTAATGTTATGCTGCCTCAGCAAAGAGCTCTTTGTTAAGTTCGTAGCTGTTTAATTTCCGCTGGTGAGGTTAAGGCTTACTAGGAAAATATACTTCCATTCTGAGAACACATAAAAGAAGAAAATATCAAAGTAAAATAGTTTTATCGACGCAAATTTAAGGATTGACCTTGAACTTTGATATCCCCTTACCAGATTTGAGTGCTGCATTTTGTCATGAGGAATAGGGACGCTCACTGCAAGCGTTTTGCTAATCTGGTATGGAGGCCATTCTTTCTATTTTTTACGAGAAACGGGTATGATACGCTAAGCTTGATAATTTTTCAATTATGTTTCAGCTCATTATCAAATGCGCTAGCGCAAAAAATATTATGGAGAAATATCACTGAGATATGGGAAAAATTTCACGTGGTCACCTATTGAACAATTTTCTCACTACTCTCCCAGATATTTTTCTTCAATTCCCAGATTACCCTCTCGTGAAGCGTAAGATTAGATCAAACTAGGTTACCTAGCATTTTGATAAGGACATATCCTAATTAGGAGGGTATAATGATAAATCGCTTTCCTGCGCTTCACTTCCTTACACATCCGAAAGAGGTGCCTTTCCACTCGGAAATAGCATTCAGTATTAGCTAAGCAGGGCGCTGAAAATTGCATCAGAGAAAAGATTCTCGGGACCAGGAAGCGAACCACAACCCTTGGCAAAAATATCGACCACCGCGTTCTCAAGGATTTCTGGCCCTGAAGGCAAATTTTAGGTTGATCAGCAGGAGTTGGATTAAATAATGAGAGCTTCTCATTTGGCTTAATTTAAAATGTCCGAAGACTAGAAAATCCTAGACTAATCCTAGAAAAAAACTAGAAATAGAAAAATTCTAATTAATTTGGCATTTAGATTTTTTAGTCTTCGGACATTTTCAACAGGATTTGGGTTTCATATGTCTTTATACGGTTCATCAAAGATGGAATTCATAAGAAGGAATCGCAGTCCACGAAGATCTAATTTCCTATCGCAAAACAAAGTTACGTGGTTCGACTCCCGATCAAGGACATTATTTTCTTCAGGTAATTTCAACTTACTTCCCAACCGTCCACAGCATTAGAAATATTGTTTTTGAAAAAGTTATGAAATTTCGCTCTTCTCAACTTTATTCGTTAAAAACAAATGGAAGTATTTTCCACGCGTTCTTCTGATAACCATGCCACACTCCCTCGAAATGGCTTGCAAGATACTCATCTACATGTCATTTATAATTCTCTAACTCTACATCTCTAATTACTACCCTGAAAACCAACGTAGGGGTATGAGGAAGGGGGTCAACCATGACTTGGCACGCGGTTTAAATCAGGGAGAATCAAACATACGCCCACTATCATATAGCATACAAAAAATGCCAGTCTTCCACAAATTGTTGGTTTGTACAAAGTGATGCAACAATCATTCAGTCATTTCTAGAAATACATTAATTTATTAACGTATATTTCCCAGAGCACGCATGAGTTAGTAATGTTAAAACAAGTATATGTTTAAAAAATCTCTACATGCTCTACTTCTAGATCAAATTTACCGTACTTATTCTTATTCTAAAGTTCCCCTATATATTCGCTGTAGTCTATTAATGACCCTTATTGTGCGCGGAACTCAGTAGATGTTGATGTAAAATTAGCATTAATAACTAATGGGTTTACATAAACAATATCATAAATCTCAGTGGCTTTGACCACTTCGTCATCTACAAGAGGCAGATGGCGACTCCTGCCACCAGGCGTCAGATACACAAACGCTTGATGCAAGTTCGTCGGCTAAGTGTGCCAAACATCATCTCGTGACCGGTTAGTTACCACCGCCATCAATGTAGGTCTTGATCGTTCAATTTTCGTAACTTGAGGAAGTTATTGAGGTTGAGGGGCTGGCCACCGTTATGAGTTAGGAAGTGAAATGGGGGAAGTTAGCACCCTCCTGCAAACGAAGTGGCATATTAGCTAATTATCGGGAGGTATGTATAGCTTCAAAGGCATTTTTGCGATGATTTTCGCGAGTAAATGAACACCATGCCGATTTCCAATGGAAAGTGTTGACTGACTTTCTGGCACCTGGGCGGAAGATGTCGTAAACTCGCGGGGTCTCAAAAAACTCCATTCATTGCTTTCATATTAATAATGCCCGTTTGAGGAGAGCGCTACTAAATCTTCTCCGAATAACCTGTTGTGGAAGTTTTTGTCACATGAGAGGGATCTCGGTGATTGGAAAGATCTTTAAATTTTAGGATATCCATCACCATCATTTTCATCGTATATAACTGGCATTTTATGATCGAATCTATTGAATCTATGGCAGTTGAACTGAATTGGAATCATAATCAAAGGCACCGTATGATAAAATCTATTAGATTTTTATTGATCTGAATATTACGGCCGGATCAAGCGAATCTAACGCAGTAGGATTTAAGTCTGAAAGTTGGATGAAAATTAAAGAGACTGCCGTGCGATAAGATTTAAAATGTCTTTCTACCCATGACTAATCAGAAACCACAATAGGTAACATTATCTGAGGACATATAGAAGTAATATAAGCGGTACTGGCATGTTGTGCATCTGAGAAACATCTTTTCCGAAATAAATAGTATTGACTGCACCTTAACATGACCTTGAGGTGGCGCAGGTGAGCCATCACCAAAGATGCAGTTGATGCTCGCAACTACATGACATTTAACTGCCCAGTAAGAAAAACTGGTGTTAGTCAGGACGCACCTGCAATTACAAGATCAGAAACTACGATGGCATATATTTTTTAAAATAAGTGAAGTATTCTTCATCGGGAGTCACAAACAGTGTAGGAAACTGGCCTCCAGTAATTTCATTTACCTCTCTGCGCTGTTCTAGATGAGCAGGTTGCCTTTACCCTCTCATTAGTGTCGTCCAATATTTACGTCTGTTGGAAAACTCTTAGGATACAATATCAACAGTATTCATGCATGTCAATAGTGCTTGGTGATCTTCACCCCCTACAACACACTCTCACGGAGGCTAGCAGGGTATTGCGTAGATGTAGATGTAGATGAACAGGGAGGTGGTGGGAGCCCAGCCTTCCATAACTTGGTGAGAAAGATAAGTTATAAATGCATTTTTTGTTTAAAAAATAATGATGATACATATAATCATTAGCGAATAAATAATAGAATCGAGAAATAAATAAGTTATTTTTAAAGAAAGTATGTTTTAACATTCACAATATCAGAGTGCTCCTTGCCAGTGCATGGTGGTTTAGGGGATGACAGTCTTATGGAATTTTACCGGGCGAGGAAGGGTATAGGCGTAACGTAATATATGGAGGGGCCCTTGCGTTACGATTCTTCATAAAGAAAACAGCAATTATCTTATTCGACTTCATTCTTGATTTATATGTAAGATTGTGACCGATTGATAGACTTCAATTTCTATATTCCCTTTAAACTATTTTTTTTAACAGCGAAATTGCTACTGTAGTCTCTAACAATATAACTGTCTACTCGTTGCTTATGCAGGTCTGATTTGTAGCCATACCCTGTCCTACATCCTTGTGGCGTCTTGTAGTGTACTATATAGAGGTAGATATAGCCTACGCAGATCCCAGTTCATGGGTACTGGTGAACTGAAGCATTAAATGTCAGTCAATTTCCCGCCCGACGTCCAAAGCTGACGCCAATCGTGAATTGTCCGAGTCTTCGGTAAAGAGAGAGGTCTTGCTGTGGACGAGGAAGCATTTTTGGGTTTTCTGTACGATTGTGCAATACGGCTACTCAGTAGCAAGACATCTTCGCGGTGTCAGTGCCGCAATACAACTGAACGACCGTCTCAATGCATACAGTGGATGACTAAAATAAATATTTACTCATTCCGATACAGGCAGCAGATTACCCGAACGCATGTTTCGGTGGACTAGTTCGATAAAGGAATCTATTGACATTACTTCACCAGAGGGATTAAACCAGCTGAATGACGAGAAGACATGGAGGGCTCGCTGTGCAACTTAGGTGTGCCGGAGTCACGATGCATAATAATATCATAATTATTACAGGTAAACATTTTCAACTTAGGTCTTGTGAGAGAATCTGGCTGAGAATAGCTAAAATTGTCTGAAATTCCTTATCTCCCTCTAATGTAGCATAAATATGAACAGGGGGATCGGGTTGGTGTGGTGGCTAGAGTACTGGCCTCCCATCCCGAGGGCCCGGGTTCGATTCCCGGCAGTGGCGGATTTTTCATTGGAAAACCGGTCCCCACTTGAGTGCCTAGTGGAGGGCACTTCAAGTACAGTACTCCGTCCGTCGGATGGGACGTTAAGCCGTGGTCCCCTTGGCGCCTTTCGTTAAGAGTAGGCTAATGCCGACGCTGGGTTTCTCTCCACCCTTCCTCCGTTCCCCAAAAATTCCTACCATTACCCAATTATCCACCTATCCTATATGGTGCAAATGACCTCAGCTGTCGGTCGCCTCCCCTAAATAACCAACCAACCAACCAAATATGAACAGCCATGAAATACTAACATGATTTGCGAGATCATGGTTGTACCACTGGCACTTCAGCTGAACCAATTTCAAAGTTAGCTCTACAGTGATGGAACATCAATGACATTATTGCCGGGGGATCGGGTTGGTGTGGTGGCTAGAGTACTGGCCTCCCATCCCCAGGGCCCGGGTTCATTCCCGGCAGTGGCGGATTTTTCAGTGGAAAACCGGTCCCCACTTGAGTGCCTACTGGAGGGCATTTTAAGTTCAGTACTCCGTCCGTCGGATGGGACGTTAATCCGTGGTTCCCTTGGCGCCTTTCGTTATGAATACGCTAATGCCGACGCCGGGTTTCTCTTCACCCTTATTCCGTTCCCTGAAAACTCCTACCATTATCCAATTACCCAGCTATCCTAAATGGGGCAAATGACCTCAACTGCCGGTCGCCTACCCTAAGTAACCAACCAACCGACATCAGTGCGGTCAGGAAAAAGCACACTGAAAATTGTAAGAGGAAAAAAAACTCCGCTGATTGAATCCGCGATTGAATGGCAGCCATTACCTTAGGACCGTTGAGCATTTGCGCGGACTATACCACTACCCATAATTCATGATACCATATAGTAAGTGTAATACCCCATAATATTGCCCAAGAATTTTTAAAGATAGATCTATAGGCACTTGTTCTCATGTGTCATTATTATGCATCAAGGAATAAACTTGTGATGCGGTAGCGAGCTTCAATGAGGTTTTCATCCTCGAGGATGAATTATATATTCCAAGAGCAAGGGCGATAAGTTACTCACTGCCGCGATGAAAAATGGTGAAAATGCCATGGCATAAAGCCTTCACATTATGGACCACGATTCAAACCGCATCACAGTATTTCGCAAACCACTTTGGTATACTGAGGCATGAGGATCAATGACCAAACATGCATTAACCTATGTGAATTAGGCAGTCTATTTCCTAATATAAAATTAAACACAATAAAAGGGTGATTCATTTCTCATCCATTAATTCATGTTTTCCTGCGCATAATAGTACCGTTTTCGGCCTGTGAGAGACAGGTCGACAAATATATTTTAACGCAAAGGAGGTTGAAGTGATGTGAAAGGTTGTTATGGAAATTGTGTTAGTGCTAAAAGTTTACCAGTAAACAATCGCTATGACACCATAGGTCGAAACTTTAACTGAATTGTTTAAGTCAAGTTAAAGCTAATCTGTTGGCCAATTACGTCAGGAATATGTCACGAACACCTGCGAATTACGCTCCACTAAATACTCCCGTGGGAAGAGTCTTGGAGTCTCGCCTCGGTTTCACAGCTATTTTCATAGGAATAGCCAGTTTGTGTTCAACGTAAAAACATTTTAAACTAAGAATAACGGTGTAACCGGGTACTATTGAGGCATCTATATGTCCTATAGTTTCTCAATCGTTAAATTGATTATGGCAACAGAAGAAACGAATATTGGCAAAAATATGTCCACTGATTATTTACTTGATGAAAGTGACAGTAAAGAACGTTGAATCATTAATGACCCTTAGAGCCTGCGGATCATTGTATATGCATAACATAATGCATAAATATGACAGAAAATAAAACTACGCTGTTAATTTGATCGCTTTACGATTGAAAAGTACACAAACATTACATTTTTTGCTTTTAGCCAAACTGCACATCTCCATCAAGGCAAACTCCTTGCAGACTCGTGGTTGAAAAAACTGGAATATGAATCTAATTACAGATGAAATTTAGCTTGAAGCTAAGAAAGCACTTTGGTAGAGCTTATACCTGAAACGTGCTCCTTCATATAGGTACGGTAATGACGAGAACAGCCAGAGAAAAGAAGAGACTGGAAGCATTCGAAATGTGGTGTTACAAAAGAACAATGAAGATAATTATAATTATTTATCGACCAAGTAAAATACGAGGAGGTCGTAAGAAGAGTGGGACCAAGGAGAAGTCTTGTGAAAACTTAAAAAAGGAGCCGGGACAACTTAAACGGCCGTGTGTTGAGAAACGATGGCCTGATGAAGACAGTCGCTGGGGGAAAGTGAAGGAAATGAATGGTACTGGAAGGCCTGCTGTGAAATATAAAGAGTAATGAAGGATGCAAAAAAAACATTTTATGCATATGAGAAGAAGTAGGTCGTAATGAGAATTCACGGGAGAGCCGTGGGAAACCAATTTTAGGATTGATGGTTGAAATAGTATACCTATTTGAGTTAGGTAATGATGATTATGAAAAGAGTCCTTTCGCTGACTCTGAAGTAGTTTTTCTTCAGTGCCAATAATGCATGAGTTTACAGAGTGCAATATATCTTACCCGAAGGAAATATCTTATTATCTTTTATCACGTCATCATTTCAAACTAGTTTCATTAGGGATTCAGGCACGAACAGCAGTGGATAAGTTTTTTATCGTCATGCTGGAAAGACTAGCTTCAAGGTGTTTCGAAGAAAACATATTTTATGGATATCCTGCGTGAACTATGTTCATGCTTGTTCATATTTCTTAGGTATAAAAAAACAAGAATTTCAAATATACATTTTCCGCGATTTCACAGCATAAAAAAATCTAAACGCCAGAGTTTATTAGCTAATAATGCAAAAAATTGGTAAGACAAGAAGCCCATCTCTATGAGTCTTAGACGAGTCTACAAATGTATAGAGTTTACATCAACATTTTATAAAAGCAAAAAGATCAAAATTCTCCTACAAATAAAGCTGTACTCAGAATTTGGTAGAATTTCCCATTCTCCGGGGCTAATCTACTGATTATTTCCCTCTTGCTTCGTCCATCTCGGGTAACACGGCTTCCAAAATAACTCTGTGGCTGTCTTAATTTTATCTCTATGATATAACCTTTTCTCGCACAAATGAGTAGAATGTGGTGCAATGGAGTGTACAATAATTTTTTTAATCTTCTGAACAACCATTGCCAATAAATTCCTCCAGGAGGTTCAATTTACACCCCTACCAACTATTTGCTGGTGATACCCAAATAAATATACGCTATGAAGAAATAAAATATTCATCCCCTCTGCGGATGTGAAAAACGCGATAAAATAAGCACATCGAATGCGCGCAAGACCGATTCGACCTTGTATTGAACAAGTTTTAAACAAATTGCATTGCCTGCAGATAAGTTATACCTAAGATATATTTGAATCAAATGGATCTTTCGCGTAAACGATTAGAAATAAATATAACTAGGCATAAATCGTTAATACGTAATGGGTTGATGCGATGTCCATGGAGGATTCCCCATTTCTATGAGATGGATTCATATTCTTCGCAAGGAAGAGAATGTTTAGAGGAATTTGGGTCGTTCTTTGACATGTGGAGAGCATGTCTGGTTGAAGATTCACCCACGACTAACACCCTCAATATGCTCTGTAAGGAGTACTATAAATATTTAATTTAAAAAGCTGGTTTTTAGGAGGAGAAGGGAGGAAAACAATGGGTATTTCAGAAGAATGAGTATCACGGCACTAAGGGTACATATAAATGAGTTATATTCCAAATGTGTGTAATTTAATAATGGAATAGCGATGAGTAAAACTATAGAGTAACGGCATTGTCATTAATAATTTTGGGCGTAACGTATGGAAAAAATTCTAAATATTATGATAGAGTTAGTATAGACTTTATAGCTTTGGAGGTATTCATCATGAAATAAAGCAGTAACTTCAGTGATTCCTCCATGTTTTATTCTAATGCTAAACAAACACACGACTCCGATTTCGACGGCCAAACGTCATTAGGTATCTGGAGATAACGTTTCAAAAGCATAAAATATTTCGCGGACCTCTCTCAAACTGAATATGAGCACAGCTGCTTATGAATATGAGCACAGAAATAGAGGAGCCAGAATAAATAATTGGGAAATCCAAGACTGCATTAGTGCCTTGGAACCAGTGCATCAACGAAGAAATTAAAGAAGTTAATGATAGGAGTGAGTTTTTCAGAACATGAGTGCTTCAGTTGTTAGTATCCACGAAGAAAATAAGGGCATGGTATTTTACCTACGACACGTCAGTTATGGAAGAGGATGAAGGAAATACAAGAAATTAAAAGATCTTAGATTCTCATGAAAGATACTGATGAAATGTCACCAGGACACAGGAATACTAAAATAATGGAATGAAAGGAAGAATACCAGGAGGTGATACCAATGCTAAAACTCCAGGAGGAAATACGAATATTAAAACTAAATGACGCAACAAAAGCATAAAAGAGAGAAGAATTTTATCATTTGGGAATCAGAATAGACAGTGATAGAAAATGCGGAGAAGAAATCATCTTCAACTTTATCAATCGGAAAAAATACATTCAAACAGAGGAAATAAATATTTACGCACAACGGGAAATACGTGCCTGTAAATAAGGAAGAGCATCACTCGACGGAAATGAGTCATGAATCACAAAAGCAACAGAAACAGAAAACAGCAATAATTTAGTACCTGATATCACAGAAGAGTAATAATATCAAATGAATAGACCATACATCCACGCAGAGGCTCTTGGAATGATGGAGAAAAAAGAAAATTCTAGAAAGTACTAGAAATGAGGACAACCTGATTGGACACATCTACTATATACGATAGACTCATGAAAGCAGTCGTTGGGTGGAAAGCAAATGGAAAGAAATATTGAAGGCCACGGTTGATGTGAGTGGAGTAAGTGATGGCTGCTGTTATAGAAAAGGCCTATGCCAACATGAAGGCGTTAGCTGATAGAAAAAATGGTGCAGAGTAGTGTTCAATTTATCGCAGGTTTGAATGCCAGCGATAATGCTTCATTTTTGCAGCAGAGAAAATGTCTCGCGATACAATGGTCTCACTTACGTGTAACGGCATTCATTTTTTTAATTTACTTGGGTAATAACCATAGCAAGTGTTTATCGAAAACCTAATTCTCCTAAAATTTTAGGTTGCAAACAATTCGTCTCTATCAACTCTCTGGTCAGTGGTAATTTTAATCCTATTTATTGGAAGTCTATGACATATATTTTCATTGCACTCATGAATAAATGTCACCGGTTTCAATCTAACCGTAAGGCAGTCTCTCTCTCCCATCATATTCGAGATCAAATCGAACTGGCCATGAAATTGTAGTCAAAATATTTTTAAAACAGCAGGACAAAATATCCTCCACCAATCAGCTATCTGCCTTCAATATGTGAGGTATCTTATAGTAATGATCGATTATGTTCTTTCCGATACAAGTTGGAGCCCAATATATATGGCCCCCGCATTCATGAGAAATTTCCATTAAAGTTGATAAACTACGCTCAGAGAGTGGTTTCCATCCGTGATCCTTCAATATGCCTTCAGCACTAAGCACAATTATCAGGACGACCTTCTCTATATCTTATCTGCATGCTGCTTCAATTCAAATATTGTATCAAAGCGGTAAAACGTCACAGTAGTGCACACGAGGGCAGTAGCTTTTCATTAGTAGCAGTACAGTAAATGAAAATACTCTACTTATTAGATGGATTCAATTTATTTTAGAATCCAGCATTAACATTAAATATTTAAAGACGACCCTAGTCTCCATGGAAATGACAATGGCCGCTGAAGTCTGGAGCAATGGATGCTGAGAAGTTAGCTGATAAAACAGGGCCACTTGAAGCTAGGTTTATAAAAAACAAACTACGGAAATGTGACGAGAAGACGGAAGAGCGATGTTACTTTTCATTAGTTAGGCCCCCACATGGAATATGTAACCAGTGTATGGGATCCGAATTAATTACGTTTGGACAGAGAACTATACAGTGTACAGCGTAGAGCAGCCTGGTTCGTTAAATTGAGTCACGAAAGGTTTGGAAGTGTGTTACGATTATTAGAATAATTAGATTTGGAATCATTATCCGATCGTAGATTAAAATACCGGTTAAATCTCTTGAATAAATTTGAAACGGATAGGTTCATTGGAGATGTTTCGGGTATATTAAAAACACCAGCACACTGCGGCAGGTTAGATGACGAATATAAAATTGGAAAGATAGATGGTAGGACAAGGAGGTCCGGGAATTCATTTTTTTTTATTAAATTAGGTAAGATAATAGATTTCAGCTATCATAGGGAAATCAAAATAGGCATCGCAGATTTCGATACATAAAATAGAGTGCAGTGATTTTTCTTAAACCTAAATATGTTTTAAAAATAATAACTCACACATGCTCTAATTAATGTGTTCATAATTTAATTTATTTATAGAAATAACTAACTAATCAAAAAATATTTTATTTCTTTGTGCTAACTAACATTTAGGGCAATTTACAGTTAACATTTACGTGTCTCGTAACTTCGAACTTAAATTTTTTCCATCGGATTAGTAGCATTGTAACTCTTGGTTTGACGTAAGATATAGACGGAGTAGAATTTTTCTGCATGCATACTCGGTAGTAAATGTTCTCTCTGAATGATAATGCATATCTAGTGTCGGTTCTCCCCCATGCCACACAGCCTTGCAGTAGCTTGCGGAGTCTTACGTAGATGATGAAGGCTTAATGAACACAATCCTTGACGGAAAAGTGTACGGAAAGAATGAAAAAGGAAGGTCTCGCACGAAATACATAGTGCAAGTAATTAAGGATGTATAAGAGAAGAATTATGCAAATATAAAGATGGTAGTTAGTAGAAGGTATGATTGGATAGCTGCGTCGAACCATTCTTAGGTATGATGATGATGGTGATATTAACAATAGGGCATGGTTTATAATAACTAATATAAATTTCGATTTCTTGACATTAATGCATGTCTGATGATGTCTCACCCCCTGCCATACATCCAACAACTACATCTGCATTTTACCCCGCGAGCCTCCTAAGGGCACGTGGCAGATGGGCACCCTTGCGGTGACATTTACGGTATTGTGTAGATATGCATCCACGTAATACCCTGCGAGCCACCGCGAGGGAGTGTGGCAGGGCTAGAAGGTCACAAAACATGCAACTAAGAGCTACAGTGCTACCTCTCGCACAAAAGGTACACAGCAAACTCAGGGACACAATAGGTATCTTAGCAAAGGGATATGTAAGCGAAATGTTGGAGAGGAGTCTGTAGTGTATTATGCATGTATTAACAACCAATCCATTCATAACTATGTAGATACTAACCATGTAGCTGCATGTGACCCATATTAATAGCATTTTTCCATACAATACCCTAGTTGTATGCCAGTAGTCATGTTTTGGTGATATTCACCCCCTGCCACACACCCTCGCGGTGGCTTGCAGGGTATCGCGTAGATGTAGATACCACTACGTGGAGACAGGGAGTGTGGCAGGGGTAGAATATCTGAAACACGCACTACTTACATGCAACTTAATAGATACAATGCTACCACTACATGGAGACAGCACACACATGGATCCTTATTCGTGTGATATTCATATTCAAAACTACCTCGCACGGTTGCCACGGAACTGGCAACGTAATCTAAATAAAGGCAAACTAAGAGAATTAGCAACTGCGTCCTCTAACTTTATCTCGCGCATTCAACCAACACCATCTCGGAGTGGGATGAACTTTGAAGCCAAACAGTGCAAGCTTGGCATCGGAGCCTGACGCTATACGTCTCGGTGGAATATTCGATGCCGTTGTGGAAACCCACCCAAGAGATCAGCTCGGAGAGTACTACACGTGGTTAGGCGATAAGACGAAAATGACTCACGAAGCATTCGCCCGTGTCGTCCGTGACTTTCCTGCCGTTAGCGATCCCGGGGCGTTGGCTACATGCTGCGGGCTCACCGTGCATCATGCACCAATGTCGTGAGAGGGGGAGAGAGGGTGTGGCGCCTGAGGTAGCCCATATCGCCCATGTTTGCGAAAGAGCGTCGAGATTATCACAAACCTATGAAGGTAATTTGGATGTGAATCACACTCAGACAAATACAAAAAGCCCAGCAAGCTATTGCAAGAGTGAGTGGTAGATAGTGGTGAAGGATTCTAAACGAGGCATTCACAATTGACAACAGTACAATCCTATTTTGAAAACCCAATTATCGGCTTCACTAACTCTGTCACGTACTGCACGCACTCATATATATGAGGGTAAACTCTATCTCATCCACATCTACATCTACATAATACCCTGCAAGCCACCACGAGGGTGTGTGGCAGGGGGTGATTTCTCACCAAACATGCACTACATATCATGCATTAAAAAGGAATAGTATTAATATAGTAGTCAGAACAACACTATTAAAAAAAAGATACAAATTGCTAAGCAAACATGCAAAAACATTCTGTTAGTAGGGTTAGCTTTAAGTACTCATACCAACATGCAGCTACCAATGCTATTCATTGCTACTCTCCGATAGGACATATTTACCGTTATTCGTATCTCTAATTGTTCGAGGGAAAAAGGACATTTTGAATCTATCAGTTCGGCAATCAATTTCTCTAATTTTATGAATATGGTCCAGTCTGCCATAGTAAATTGGGGTTCGTAAAATATTTTTAACTTCATCACTGAAAATATTGCCTTGGAATTTGTTTAAGAGATTAAGTCTAAATTTCAACCTGCGATCTGACAATGATTCCCATTTCAATTCATTTAATAGACTGGTTACGCTAACATAATTATCGTATCGTCCCTTTACAAATCTTGCCGATCTTCGCTGCACACGTTCAAGTTCATTACTTAGACCGATTTCGTAGGGATCCCATACACTGGCAGCATATTCAAAATGAGGTCTAACAAGGGAAAAGTAGCTGATTTCTCGTACATGATCGTCACATTTACCCAATACTCTTTTGATGAAACCCAGTTTACGATTAGCTTGACCCATTATTTCCCGTATATGTTTACCCCAGGAAAGATCATAGTCAATGTAGACGTATCTATCTTAGAGATAGATACGTCTACATTGACGCAATACCCTCAGCTACCGCGAAGGTGTCTTTTATGGGGAAAGATCATCACACATGCACTCTTTACATTCAACTGAGAGGTAGAATGATACTT
This sequence comes from Platycnemis pennipes, assembly GCA_933228895.1. NCBI lineage: Eukaryota > Metazoa > Arthropoda > Insecta > Odonata > Platycnemididae > Platycnemis > Platycnemis pennipes. The sequence continues at coordinate 56,458,847 of OW121846.1, forward strand.
TTTCATGAAAAAGTCTTAGATATAAACTCATTAGTCACGTGCAACTAAATGGCTAGTATCAACACAGTAATGGAGTAGTTATTGATTGGTCAGGCATATGTTTACATACCTATTAATTTTTATTCCCTTAGCAAGTACGAGTTACTAATGTTAAAACATGCTTCGTTCATCAAAGAATATTATAACAATTATTCAGAAACTAGCTCTTTTCAGTTATGTTCTGTGTGAATTCAACCCTTGCTACACCCCTTTATGGTGGCTTACAAGGTATTATGTAGATATAGATTTATGTTCTCTTATTGCACGCAGGAAAAAAGACATTTTGAATGCATTGGAACGGAATTCTATTCATTTAATCTTGTTGATGTGATTAAAACTAGCGCCATCCGCTCTAAATCTGTAATTTGGCGTTCTTAATATAATTCCAACGCCATAGACAAGCATATCAGATTCAAATTCACTTCAAAGTTTCAGGTAATAATTCCATTTTAAGTTTCTCCATTAAAATCCTAGCATTAAAAGAGTGCAGTAACGAATATTGCTGGCCTCCTTTGCACATGCTCTAATTCATTTATCGTAAGTACCTTCAAAACGTATCGATAGGTGCCATATAATAAGGACATATTCTAAATTAGACCTGACAACAGTAGTAGAATCTGTCTCCTGCTCCCTCATGAGACGAGACCGATACCAACTCGTCTCGCGGCAACACTAATATTCATGATGTAGGTGAAAATTCGCGCTGATGTTCACCGTAGTATTAAAAGCTGTTTCAAAGGTTTCAAATCCTGAAAAAATCAATATCATTATTTATCTTTCAATACTTGCTCACCGAGCATTTTTATTTTGAGTTCAGTGAGTGCTTTACGAAGGCCTTTTTTCGCGGCTGCGCCAGAAATGTTATAATGTTCAATAACATTATTTTGGTCGCTATTATTGACGTTTTTCTTCATTTTTCTCAGTTTAGCTAGGCTTACTCGTTGGCATTACAAATATTTTCATACCTCCGTGTCGTACCGTTTTTATTCCCTATTCTCGCTCTTATAAATCTACATATTACCCATAAAGCCACCGAGAGGGTGTATGGCAGGGGGTGAACCATCAACTAGCAAGCATTCCATCAAAACAGAATTGAAATGTATACATATCCTCGCGCAGGCATGGAAATATACCAGTCCGGATAGAATAAGATAAGGATACATTATTGCTGAAGAATTGCCAAAGCAGTTGGAGAAATAAGCGAAGATGTTTGCATCATTTGGTACACCGTACATTCATAAGCAAACTTTTTGAACAATAATTACATCTACATCTACATAATACCCTGCAAGCCACCACAAATGTGTGTGGCAGGGGGTGATTTCTCACCAAACATGCACTACATATCATGCATAAATAAGGAATAGTATTAATATAGTAGTCAGAACAACACTATTTAAAAAAAAGATACAAATTGCTAAGCAAACATGCAAAAACATTCTGTAAGTAGGGTTAGCTTTAAGTTACTCATACCAACATGCAGCTACCAATGCTATTCATTGCTACTCTCCGATTGCACATATTTACCGTCATTCGTATCTCTATTTGTACGAGGGAAAAATGACATTTTGAATCGGTCAGTTCGGCAATCAATTTCTCTAATTTTATGATTATGGTCCAGTCTGCCATAGTCAGTTGGGGTTCGTAAAATATTTTTAACATCATCACTGAAAATATATTTCCTTGGAATTTGTTTAAGAGATTAAGTCTAAATTTCAACCTGCGATCTGGCAATGATTCCCATTTCAATTCATTTAATAGACTGGTTACGCTAATATAATAATCGTATCGTCTCTTTACAAATCTTGCCGATCTTCGCTGCACACGTTCAAGTTCGAATTTCGAATTACGTAAGTAAGTAAATCCTGATCCCAATAAAAATTAGCGAAAACGTACATGTTACGCACAAAATGCATGCTTAACTATACTGCTGATAAATTAAAACCTAAGAAAGGGGAAAATATGTTTTTGCAAAACAAAAACCATGTACAAACAAAACCAACGTGATTTCTCCTAGAGTAATACTAAAACTGAACTCCATCAATCTCCATCAAGGGAAGATGGAGCCGACTTACATATTGAGATATACTAGCTTAGACGAGACGAGATAGGTCCCAAATAAACTTACACATTTACTGACGTATGCACGGTAATTTGAAGGGACTCTTTCCACGTACTCTCTGTGTACCTGTTCCTTATTTTTCCGTTTTCCGAGTTCTAACACCAAGTGCAGATCGGTAGAGTGTTTTATTATACGCCCAAACATATTATTTTGGATGTGGCGCTTGTTATCGAACACCAAAGATGTCTTTTTTGCTATCGAAAAATATCTATTTCTATAATCTAATGTGTGTGATCCTGGTACATATATGATGTGGAACCTTAGTAGTTCTCTCGGTATTGGAGGAAAACTTGCCTAACCTATGCAGAAGCCTTAGTCTGACTTACTGTCTCCGCAATTGAAGGGTCTCCCATCCCAATGTCTCCGGCAACGCAGATGCACTTACACGCTTATCGAACAGTTGTTGACAGATCTGGCAGATCTATTTTCAATTTTACCTAATTCCGCCATTAATCCATTTTCGCACGGATCCCAAATACTAGAGGAATTAAAGTTGATGGTTTCAGGCGTTACTTTATAGAATTTGCTTTAATGCCTAAAGAATCATAGAATAAACTTTGTAATTCCACAATTACTAACATTCACTAACGTGATGATGACGTGAATCGTCGAAACCATGGTCATAGTAGCGTGAGATGTAATTGTGGAATTACAAAGTTTATTCTAACATTCATTATACTAGAGGAATATTAAACTGTGGGCCAAACTAACGAAATGTAAAACATTTTCATGACTTGTACTTAACCTTTGCTAATGACGCGCCTTTTCAAATCGAAGTGACCGAGGTGATGATTGTGAAAGACATAGAGCGTCTAAATAAAACTCAAAAGTTATAACGCATAGATACAATAGCTTTAGATAAGGCTGGGCGGTTTTCTGGAGCAACGGTTAAGCGGTTCAGTTTTCTCAGGACCGGTAGGCCGGTTCAGATGTAGGAAAAAAACCTGCGCACCGGAGAATAGGTTCTGAACCGGTGCATCGGGGAAGCGGTTCAAAACAGGGGCACATGGGCATCAGTTCTGAACCGGTGCACCGGGGAAGCGGTCCTGAAACACCGATGATCGTTCGCTTTTCGGCTTTCAGTCCGCCGTCTCTGCTCGCAGACATGATGGATGACGACCACGCCTGTGAACTTTCCTGTGCTATAAGTTGTCCAACTGGCTGTGGCCTTATAAATAATCGGCCGTTAGAGTGAAGAGCATGCAAGGCATTGTTACACACGTAACTCAACAGGATGTATCGTTTTTTTCATGCTACATTGTTTTTTCGACGATTACAAATAAGATAGAGTTAATAATCCTTCATGTTAGTGCAGCAGTAATTTTTATTAAACCAACGCGGTTAATTTTGGGAGACCTCGTGTAGGAAGGAGCATTGTTTCAAGTTCCTATCTACCTCTGTCACGCGCAAGAAGTGAAAGGATAATGCAACTGCTTACGTCAGCTTCAAAATTCGTGTCCGCAATGCATTCATAGATGGGAATCGTCGTACATAAGATGCACCAAATGCAAACGAATTTGAACATTTGCACATTGATTTATAATGCTCAATATTGTAAGTTCTATCTAAGAACTATACAAGCCACAAGATGTTTCAGATATTTTTAAATAAAGATAAATGTAAGGAAAATACGGTTACCTAAAGCATAATTTGATGTGACAGCCTACGTCGTCAGAAATTTTCGAGTGGTTGGCGGGCTGCCAATTTTTAACAATGTCTCAAAAAAGGAGTCATTGTCAGACCCTCGCCACATAATCGTTGCCAACATGAAAGATAAAGGAAATGTCGACTAAGAAAGGCAGATAAGTATGAGCCACAGACGAAAGTAATCAGCCACCCCACACATATCAACTCTCTGAAAGCACGTAAATCAGATCTTAATGGTTAAATTTTGTCCGTATGCAGACACCAGTTGCTCTGACTCTAGAGAGCTTTTCATTTACCAAGCATAAGTTAGTAACTCAGGACGACGCGTTTTGTTGTTACAACAGCATTATCATCAAGGGGAATCAAGTAACTAGATAATGTTGTTTTAACAACGAAACGCGTTGTGCTAAGTGAATAAATATCTTTGGAAATTTTGCAATGTCTTCCTTCAACAATAATGTCAGTTTCATCGCTGTTACAATTACAAAAGGCAATTTATATGTACTCCCAGGCCTCGCATAAAAAAAGGCATTGGCTCACGCAAACATTCTCACTTTTTACTGTCAGTTTAGGAAAGCGTACCCGCGTTACTAAGAAGTATCAACTTTACGGAAAAAACGCGTCTTAGAAAACATGCTATATAAAAATTTTGAAAAAAATTTTGGATGGCAAAAAACGCGGTTTGCGAGGAAAAAAAGTTCAGTAGAAAAAGCTGTTCATAAAAAATGGTTCAGTAGAAAACACTGTTTTAGTAGAAAACGCTGGTTCAAGAGAAAACTCCGGTTCAGGAGAAAACGCCGGTTCAAGAGAAAACACCGGTTCAAGAGAAAACATCGGTTCAGGAGAAAACACCGGTTCGATCTATTGTACCGGTGCACCGCCATAGCAAACTGTTTTTTCAGAGCCGAAAACCGGTTCAGTATTTCCGGCACCGCACAGCTCTATCTATAGATATTTCTTTCCACATTTAGTATATAACGTCAAACATTTTTGCATTCTTTTGTCTCTATCCCGGAAAATGTTACTCTACAGTTAGGACTCTATATAGTATGCAGAGCTCTCGGAATCTCCACCGGGTCAGGAATTCCATCTTCACACAAGCGGCGATGGAATTCCTGACCAGGTGGCCAAGATGGAATTCTCTACAACATAAGGAATTCCCTGCAAGCCACCGCGAGGATGTATGGCAGGGGGAGAGGATCACCAAACATACACTGTTGGCATGCAACTAGGCTACTACATGAAAATAAGTCTAATAACTCTACATTCAGTACATATACCGGAAAAGCACCACATCCTTTTTCTGAATATGTTGTATTCGTTTTCTCTCGGTAAATAAGCTGAGTTAATCGTGAAACTGACAGTGAAATTGCTAATAAATAATAAATTCAATAGTATCAGGTGAGATTCAGTGGTACAGAATCTTTGAAAAAAGAAGAAAAAAGTTACTGCCCACAGTTTAGATTTTATTTTCGAAGCGTTTCAACACCTCGCCGTCATCCTCAGGATAAAGTTTTATCACTGTTCAAAATTGACTTTTTTGTTCTTTTTTCTAACAAAGGTAATGCTAATTTTTCAACAATTCATGTATTATGTCGATCCCAGCTACACACTTTTTTGCGAGCATATCATTGAATTATCTAGATATTCACTCGTGACATTGTGCCGGCATGATTCGGGTAACATACTGTTTATCGCCGCAAATAATGGGCCTTAGAGATCAAGAAAATCTCTTTCTCCGCTCGTCAATCAGTTGTTAAGTTCATGAGTTACGGAAGCTTAAACGTCCGAGCTCTTAAATCAACCTCTTCATTGAGAGGGCGAGAGGACTACTTAGTACATCACCGATTCATTGGGTGAGGTTACACGAACAGACCCTTTACCGTGGAGGAAGTAATCAGTCACACATCGCTGGCTGCTCCAGTGTTTGTTCATTTTGGTCTCACGAGTGAACGGGCAGTTACCGAAGAAAAATCCGCTCTCACTATAAGTTATTTTCGGGGCCATCTGACGGATTCATGACTAAAATGGCGGACTTGTTCCAGGGTGAACGACCACGTGTTTGGCGATATCTCAGCAAATAATTAGAAAGGAGGGTGCTTCCTTCGGACCCTTCGGCACGGACGAGACAGGGTCAACGCTCGACCCTGGCAACCTGATATTTCTTCAATCCCTACATTCCCTTGAACTTCCAAACAGATGTCTCCCCCGAAAACGTTCCTTTCACTTCGATCAACTTGTGTCAACATGCATTTCGGCTCCCTAGTTTTCCCCGAGAGACACGGCTGAGATCGCTTAAAACCTCCATCTACTTCTACATAATACCCTGCAAGTCACCATAAAGGTGTGTGGGAGGGGGAAATTCACACAAAACATGAAAAACATACCTTGCTTAAAAAGGATTAGTAACTATAGTACAGTCGTTCCAAAAAATATCAAAATAGCAAAGCAAGCATGAAAAAACATGCTTTTAGTATGGTTAGCTATAAGTCCATATTAGGCATTCAACTATCTATGCTATCCGTTGATACACTTGTGTGTGTATAATAGAATAAGGAATATGGATAGGTAGTACATAAAAGGACGAACACATAGAAGGTGGTGAAGATGGAATTTTGTATTCGCCTCAGAACGTGTGTTCATGAATGATTGTGTGTGTGTAATAAATAAATATATATATATATAGCATACTGGTGAAAACTCCCATTGGACGTACAATAAAAAATTCACAGAGCAGACAGAGGAGGCGACACAAAAAGAAAACACATAAAAGTAAACATACTTGTTAAATTTTCGGAGGCATGGACCTCCTTCCTCAGAAGATTAGAACGAAGTGCGGCCGTTGGGACTGATAGGAAGTAAGGCGAAGGGGAGGGGTAGGGAGGGGAAATATTAGGGCTACATTGGAATGCGGAAACGATGAGGCCGCCTCATAGGGACACGGACGATCCGCGCTCCGTGCGCGGGGCGCGAAGAGCGGACCACACGCGCCCACATGAAATGGGCCTTAGAGGTTTAGGTTGAGACCGGGTGGGTGTTTACTATGCAACAAATGGATGTCTTCGAGCTCAAGAGTACGAAGATTGATTTCAGGTGAGGTCGGCGGAATGGAGGCAATTATTGTAATGCGGAAGCAACTGTCAAACTTAATATTAGGTGTGGAAGCATGAATGGGCACCGGGAGATTCAAATTGAGGTTATTGGTGGTTCAACGGTGATTATTAATGCGAATGGCGAGGATATTAGAAGAAAGACCAACGTAAAAAGCGGAACAATGAGCACAGGTGAGTTTATAAATTATGTCATTCGAGCAGCAAGTGGTATGGGAGCGAATAGGGTAAGTGAAAGGTGTGTTGGGGTGGAGAATCGGAGCGGACAAGATTTACAACGAGGGCGATTACAAGGGTAAGTGCCAGGGGGTAAGGGCGAAGGAAAAGAGGTTCAAGTGTGCGTGTCCGATTGAAAAGCATCTTTAGGGTGGGTGGTCTACGATATGTTGTGGAGGGGGGTTTGGAAAAAAGGCTTTTGGTAATTTTGCTATTACCAAGAATGGGGTAGAGTTCAGAGAGAAATGACTTTAATCGGTGGATGCCGGGGAAATAGGTAGCAGTGAGGTTAAAGGTGTTTGAATAGTCTTTCGGGCGGGGTGCGAAGTCAGCAGTGTCTGGTAAAATCCTTTTGTCAAGGAGGTGCGAGTGGTGGAGAAGGGCGGTGCATAGCTGGGACAGGAAATGAGAACGTGTGTCAGAAAAGTTACAAATTCGGTGGCCACGAATGGAGAGAGACTATGGTATGGATATTTTAATGTGAGGAGGGTGACAACCATTAAAATGTAGGCATTGTTGTGTGTCTGTAGGTTTAATGTGCACAGATGTGGTGATTTTCCCGTCGGATAGTTTAATATTGACATCTAAAAAGGTTATGGAGGAATCTGAAATGATGTGAGTGAAGGAATCAGAAAAAGAGGAGCTTAGGGCGAGAAGGAAGGAGTTAAGAGAATCATGACCATGTGTCCAGATGATAAAAATGTCTTCAATAAAACGGAGCCAGGGAAGTGGTTTGAGAGCTTTTGATAGACGGAGAGACGACAGGAACAGACAAAAAGACACGAAAAACAATTACTTTGGCTAATTTTCGGGTTGTTTGCAACCCGTCTTCTAGGCCGCTGCCCAGTAAGCGCGCCTTGGGGGGCTGTGTTTGAAATCGTCGGGATTTTCTCGGATAGCAACCAAGTAGTCACATGGTACAAACACGAATGGTTCGCAAATTTGGTGTGTCTGAATCACTCGTATAGTTGGTTTCTCTTTAGTTTTTCTCATCCGCCTCGATTATAGAGTCCCCAGATGAGATAAAATACAAGCGTAAACAATGAATGACGTTGTAATCAGTGATTTCTATACAACAAATTTGCGAACCATTCTGGTTTATATCACAAGACTCCTTGGTTACCTATTCGAGATAATTCCGACGGTTTCAAACACAGCCACCTTGGAGGTGCGGTTCAGGGGACAGTGGGGAGGGAGATGGGGAAGTGGCGGGAGAAGGGCACAAGATGATAGGGTATTCGTGTGTACTAAGGCTGGGCGGTTTTCCGGTGCACCGGTTCGGTGGTTCGGTTTTTTTCAGAACCGGCAGACCGGTTCAGATATAGGAAAAAACCGGTGCACCACAAATCGGTTCTGAACTGGGGCATCGGAGAAGCGGTTAAAAACCGGGGCATATGGTCTCGGTTCTGAACTGTTGCACTGGAGAAGAGGTTCTGAAACACCGATGATCGTTCGCTTTTCGGATTTCAAACGGCGGAGCGCCGCCGTCTCTGCACGCAGCCATGATGGATGAAGACCACGCCTGTGAACTTTCCTGTGCTATAAGTTGTCCGCCTGGCTGTCGTCTTACAAATAATCGGACGCTAGAGTGCAGAACGAGCATTACCCATGTAGAGTATTGTCACACACCTTGTGTGTGACAATACTCTACATGGGTGCAGATACAAACTCATTGACACTCAAGAGGATGTATCATTTTTTCATGTTATATTGTTTTTGCGACGATTACAATGAATAAGAAAGAGTTAATAATCCTTCAGGTAAGTGTAGCAGCAATTTTTATTAAACCAACGCGGTTAATTTTGGGAGACCTCGTGTAGGAAGGAGCATTGCTTCAAGTTCCTATCTACCTCTGTCACGCGCAAGAAGTGAAAGGATAATGCAACTGCTTACGTCAGCCTCAAAATTCGTGTCCGCAATGCATTCATAGATGGGAATCATCGTACATAAGATGCACCAAATGCAAACGAATTTGAACATTTAGACATTGATTTATAATGCTCAATATTGTAAGTTCTATCTAAGAACTATACAAGCCACAAGATGTTTCAGATATTTTTAAATGAATAATATTTTAAATAAAGATAAATGTAAGGAAAATACGGTTACCTAAAGCATAATTTGATGTGACAGCCTACGTCGTCAGAAATTTTCGAGTGGTTGGCGGGCTGCCAGTTTTTAACAATGTCTCAAAAAAGGAGTCATTGTCAGACCCTCGCCACATAATCGTGGCCAACATGAAAGATAAAGGAAATGTCGACTAAGAAAGGCAGATAAGTATGAGCCACAGACGAAAGTAATCAGCCACACCACATATTTCAACTCTCTGAAAGCACGTAAATCAGATCTTAATGGGGAGATTTTGTCCGTATGCAGACACCAGTCGCTCTGACCTTAGAGAGCTTTTCATTGACCAAGCATGAGTTAGTAACTCAGGACGACGCGTGTTGTTGTTACAACAGCATTATCATCAAGGGTGATCAAGGAACTAGATAATGTTGTTTTAACAACGAAACGCGTTGTGACTAAGTGACCAAATATCTTTGAAAATTTTGCAATGTTTTCTTTCAGCAATATTGTCGTTTTCTTCGCCGTTACAATTACAAAAGGCAATTTATATGTACTCCCAGGCCTCGCATAAAAAAAGCATTGGCTCACTCAAACACTCTCACATTTTACTGTTCAGATTAGGAAAGCGTACCCCAGTTATTAAGAAGTATCTACTTTATGGAAAAAAAACGCGTCTTAAAAAACAAGTTAAATATAAATTTTGGAAAAAAACGCGGTTTGCGAGGAAAAAAAAGCTCTGTAGAAAATACTGTTCATAAAAATTGGTTCATCAGAAAACACCGTTTTAGTAGAAAGCGCTTGCTCAAGTGGGCAAGAGCAGAGGGTTGTTATAGATGGGATCATGTCGGACACATTCGAAGTCACATCTGGAGTTCTACATGGTAGCGTACTAGGTCCGATTTTATTTCTTTTATCCATAAACGATTTGAGTACCGTAGTTAATAGTAAGATTAGACCTTTTGCAGACGATGCCGTAGCGTACAGGGGTACATCAAAAGAAGAATACAGGGAATGGCTCAGCAAGGATTTATATGCAATTCAAGAGAGGTATTACTTTTCACTAGTTAGGCCCCACATTGAGTATGTATCCAGTGCATGGAATCCGAATGAATTAGGTTTGATCAGAGAACTAGACAGTGTGCAGTGTAGAGCAGCTAGGTTCGTTAAAAGGTGTTACGATAGGTTGGTTAGCGTTTCAGAATTAATACAAGAATTAGGGTGGGAGTCATTATCAGAGCGTAGGTTAAAGTACAGATTAAATCTATTATAGAAATTTCAATCGGATAGCTTTACTGAAGATGTTAGGCACATATTAAAAAAACCGGGCGTATTATGCTAGATTCGACCAGATAAATAAGATCAGAGAGATAGACTGTCGTACTGATAGATTCAAAATGTCATTTTCCCCCGTACTATAAGGGAACAGAATAGGCAGCATAGCAAAGGGATAGGTAGGGGAAATATTTTAGAGTAGTCTGTAGTGCATGGTGCATGTTTTAATACGTTAAATACTATAGATACTAACAATCTAGTTGCATGAGACCCTATAGTTGCCTGTTGAATGTCAACAGTGCATGCTTGGTGATCTTAACCTCTGACACACACCCTCGCGGTGGCTTTCCGGGTATCACGTAGAATTACTTGTATTTGAAGAGAAAACTCCGGATCAGGAGAAAACCCCGGTTCAGTAGAAAATATCGGTTCAGTAAGAACTCCGGTTCAGGAGAAAAACCGGTTCGATCTATCAGAACAGTGCACCGCCATCGCAGACTGTTTTTTTTCAGAACCGAGAACCGGTTCATTATTTCCTGCACCGCACAGTCCTAGTCTGTACCCACAATCTTATCGCCCGCTACAGGAGTCTGGGAAGGGAGCGCGAGGGTTGGGGAGTAAAGCTCAGGAGAGGGGGGATGGGGTGAGGGATAAGTGATAGGAGGAAGGGGAATGATGTTAATTATTATGGTTAACGAATAATATTAAGTCCGGGGGAGGGGTGAATGCTCTAAAGATCCAGATTGTTGAAATTTATATTGTGCGTACTTCTATGCTAGGTGTTATGGGTGGTAGTCTGTGAATTATTGAGACTGAAGCAATCGCCGAAATGTGTCCGTGTGTGAATTGGAACGGGAAAATTTGTGAGGCCTGAGATTGGTTTGCATGATGCTCTGTGGATGTTTATGCGGATGGATAGGGGGGTGATACATTCTCCTATGTAGAAGGCAGGGCAGTGTTTACATTGTAAGAGGTATACAACGTTTGTGGACGTGCAGGTGCCCGAAGCTTCTATTGGGTGTACGATTTTGATGTTGGGGCTGCTGAAACTGGTGATCGGGAGGAGGATGTTACAAGTTTTACATTTAAGTCTTCCGCATTTCTCGGGTGGTTGTCTGGGGTATGTGTGGTGAGTGGTAGTTAAGGGAAGGATTGTGGTTTAGGATGTTTCTGAGGTTGTGTGGGCGTCGATAGCAAAGGGTGTCATCTTTTTGGAGGAAATCTGCGGTGGTGTTGGAGATGAGGATTGGGGAGAGCTCTTTAAGAATACTATTCAGTTTTTGAATGCCTGGGAAAAATGTGGTGTATAGGTGCACTTTGTTTTGGGTTTCACTCTTTTTCTGGGTGAGAATTTGGATGAGATTTTCCCCATGCCACACACCTTTATGGTGGTTTTCAGGGTATTATGTAGATGTGGATTCCCAATCGAGTTCCTCTGTGAACTTATGACATTAACGCAGTAATCTCAAAGACCTCCCACACCTCTTCGGTCACCTTTGAACATTTTCTAATCACTTAATCAAACCTAATTACGGTTCCCATATATTAGCGGCGTATTATAAAAGGCTTGATGAGGGGTGAGTAGCAGTGAATAGAAAGTAAGAGGAAAAAGAAATACGTTTGTCAATTGCTTTGCCATAATGAACACGACCCTTAGTGATGAATGCCATTTATCTAACTCCTAAGAGCTCACTTTCATCTTCTCAAGTCTCCCTTCCCTTATCAAACGTCCGAGTCCGAAACAAAATTAGTGTAACCTCTTTGTCATATTCCGCATCTTTCATTTAGATTCAATGTATTGGCAGCAGTCTCAGCTGTCACAAAATAAAAGAAAGAGATAAAACTAAGATGAACAAGGACGAATTCAAAGGAAGCTGTGTTCAATACCGGGGGAACAAGGGCTAATATAATCCCACTTGGAGCCACCGAGGTTCAGCACATAGCCTCCTTAGTTGGAGACAAAGCGAACTCCTCCGTCTGGATATCATCATTAGTGTTTACGTTCTGATAGATGGTAAAGGCCTGTGGGCGTGAAGAGTGGTGAGAATAGGATGATAAAAGAATCCCTTATGCCAGGAGCACATTTTACTCTTCTATCACCACTGGGTGCAATGTGCAGGCTTCCTATGCGGCTTCGGGTTGCAAAAGAGGCAGAAGCGTAGATTAGGTCAGTTATAGGAGTGAGTAACCCATCGCGGGTTTGTTCTACCCCATTCAGCGGAATAGGGTCAGCCACTCCCTTTCCCCTGCTAGCAGCCGAGTGCATTTAAAGTATGTGTAATGCATGTTTGTGCTACTCATCGAATGTTTTGTTGCGTGATGGAAGAAAAGTGGAATTTTTAGTTTGCGTCTTGAACGGTATTCATTGTTATCTCTAATTAGGTAGGTAATATAAGTAAAATGCATTATTTCACGAATATTGGGTATGCTTAGTGGTAAATCCACCCTCGAGGTGGCTTACTGGGTACACAGTCGATTTTGATATGGATCAAGTGGTGGAGGATGTAAAAGAAAATATTTATGCAAACATTAGAGGTCAACCAATGGTAATGTCGAATGGGGAGCTGCGTTAATCAATCATGAGATTGAGGTGGTGATGATGAAACATTGATGCCTAAGATAATCAGGTAGAAGAAGAATTTTGAGAGTTTGGCGTTTTAAAATATGATTATAAATTCTCTACATGAGCCAAGGACTATACGGGTCCTTAGGGCTTTTGCCTTTATATTCATTTACTATTTGAATATATCAATCGTGCTAAGGTTCTTTCGCCATAAAACTATTTCATATGCATTTAGTTAATTCTTCAAAGTTTAGTTTAGAAGCTGTTTGACTTTTTTCGGTATAATGTTAAGAAACGTAATATTTTAATTCATACCACTCTACAGTCAGTCTTTCAAACAAGAAAAATAAGTAACGAACAAGTCCACAACTCTAAATTGCCACGATCCCTGAATATTGAAAACATGATGACGCAGTGAAAGGCAAAGATACCTTTTTTCACTGCCGGTAAAAGTAGCAAGAGGTGGTGGCATTTCATATCAGAAAAGAATAATGTTGTTTAAATCGCCAGCCTACCACAAGGCTACTATGGTTACGAGAGTAGCGAAGTTAAATTTTAAAGCTTTTGCAAGGTTAGATAAGAATGGTCATTTTAACTTTAACCAATCTCGTTCATTATTATATGAACATAACAATACCATTTGATTTCACTGAATCAATTTAGACGCTCTTTGAGGCATTACTTATCCAATTAGTTTCCATTTACAACGTTTCAATAAACATTGGACGCTATACTTGTAATGCTACAGTGCTCACACTTGGTCATAAACTTGGTTATCACTGCATGAAAAAACGACGATTTTTTCATGATTACTCTTTTTCTACATTTATAACAAACTGCCGTTACCCCTGGGAACAACATAAGTTTTTCTTAAAAATATTTAGCTGTTCCATCTGAAAATTGGATGTGACTCCCAATTTTCGTACAAAAATAAGACGTAGCTGGAGTTTGGAAAACGAGCCAGTACCAGGACTGACTACCAGTCTCGTGTCGTCTCATCTCGCCGTAAAACTATCACGATAAGAAGTCAATTCCTTCCCTTATGCCACTAGTAGTTCCCCGAACAGATATTGTAACCGAATAATCGCTCACCTTGGTTTTGCTTGGCCATATGTAAAGATATCTTGGAAGTGATCCAGGGCTAAGAAAACTGAGCGGAGAGCAAGGTCAAATCACTGTAAGGATGTAGATGCAGATACTAACCATCTCGTTGCACATAACCCTTATATCTTGCATGTACTCATGAATTAGTAGCAAAAGAAACTATTTAAAACTAAAATAAAGAAAATATTTCTGATATTTAATACAATATCAGATAGATTTAAAGTTGCTTCCGCCACCATTGTGGGACAGAAAAAAAACTCAGCTGAACTGTTTCTTAGTTCCTCACCAATCGACAGATTAGATATTCTAAGTGTGTAACGAAACAATTCTTTTTCTTTTGCATCGACATACATACAGTACACCGCGAGCTACCTCGATGGTAACGATAATGGTATCTCCCTAATTTCCCTTCGGCCATTATTTGCGTCATAAATGGAAAAAGCACCAAAGTGATCTTCGAACTACAGAAAAAGTAGTTTGAAATCACCATTCTCCTTGTCTCACAAGCAATACAAAAAAATTTGATTTGTATAAAATCAATGCCACCGAAACTTTAACAACCGCCAAATCAAACTAAAATATGCTATTTCAACAGAGGATGGCCACCTCAGTTTCTTCGATGACACAAAAGTAGCAATACACATATATCTAACTCCATTCACTGCCTTTTGCATTACAGAAATAAGATATTTATGACACACATTCCAGCAACAGAAAGCAAGAAGATGAATTAAACAAGAAACAAATACCCACTTCACTAAAAATATAACCAAAGGTGGGAACATTTAATATATTGACAGATGATAAAATAAAATAGGTCCTCAGAAAAGTGTACCCCTCAAAAAGTAATCAAGAAGCATTCTTTTGGCATTAACTTGCCTTTTCAATGATCATCAAATCTCCAATCCATTTATACAACTCAAGCCATATAAATTTTGCCTACCATTTACTAGCGGCGGGAATATAAGGACAACAATTCATTTAAGTACATCTATTTATGCGATGGAACTAACCATGCATGTAATAATAGAAATAATACTAGGATTTTATTATATATTTTTGCCTTAGTTAAAGCATGATATGACATAGCAAAAAATATTGTAGTGATTGCAGTATCTCCTATGAAATAGATGTTCATGTTCACTTATTGTGCATAAAGCACTTACTATGGTATTCTCAAATTGTAAGTTCCAAAACTCTTTGCTGATGTGATAGAGAATCACCTTTTCACATCAGACGTTTTAATACTTCAGGTATGTGTAATAAACATGTGCTTTCATTCTTGGCAACATTGCGTCCACGTATTCTCGGCAGTATAAAGGACCTATATGTGACTATATTATAGGTACATCTACATCTACATAGTACCCTGCAAGCGACGATAAAGGTGTGTGACAGGGGGTGAATTCACGCCAAACATGCATGGTATATCATGCATAAAAAAGGATTAGTCATAATATACAGGTATAAATTGCACAATTTAAAAAGGATGAAAAAGCAAAGTACACATGCAATATCATGCTGTTAGTTGTGTTACCCTAAAGTCCTTATACCAGCATGCTACTACCTATGCTATCCATTGATACACTCGTATATATACTTTTGGATATATTTAACGCTATTCATACCCCCAATTGTACGAGGAAAAAAGGACACTTTGAATCTCTCAGTTCGGCAATCAATTTCTCTAATTTTGTAACTATGTTCCAGTTTACCATAGCAAGTTGGGGTTCGCGAAATATTTTTAACGTCATCACTGAAAGTATTATCTTGGAATTTATTTCAGAGATCAAGTCGAAATTTCAACCTACGGTCTCACAATGATTCCCATTTTAATCCATTTAATAGACTGGTTACGCTAATATAGTTATCGTACCGTCCCTTTACAAATCTTACCGGTCTTCGCTGCATACATTCAAGTAGATACATTATTTAGCCCTATTTCATAAAGATCCCATATACTGGCAGCGTATTCAAAATGAGGTAGATGTAGATGTAGGAGGGGGTGTGGCAGGGAGTCGATCCACACCGGACATAGCCAAATAGATACATTTCACGCTGTTCCTTCTTCCAACGTGGTCCAGAGTGTTCGGACCCCCTGTAACAGAGACTGGGAGAGGTCCCGGAGTACCCCCGAGGCGGCCCCGCGCGAGCATCGACTTCCGGCCCCCGAGCGGCGGGGACCGTGCGTGCCATCGACCACATGGCGGCACGCGCCGGGCGCCACCCATCGATCCGCGCGTGCCGCGGTCCGCGCCGAGGACACCACGGCGCGGCTGGCACGGGGCACCCGCACCCGGCGGGCGGGTGGATCCCGCTTCCGCGACGAGATCGATGCGGGAATCGGCGCTCCCTGGGACTCCCGTGACGTCCGTCGCCAGAGCGTGCCCAAACGGTGCCAATTAGGGCCATTACTTGACAGGACTCACCTGTAAATTGCCGGGATCCAGAGGATATAGGGCCTGTGAAGGATTTGGTATTCTGAACCAATCCCTGTCTCTGTCAGGATGCCCACTTCCTTGCATCGGAAATGGGCTTGATATCCTAATCGTATAATGTGTAGCGAAGATCGAATAGGTGCTTTGATAGGTATAGCATTGTGGTCTCTAAAGGCAGCTTAAACACGATACAATTTTTTGTACAATTTCTTGTGCAATCGCTTGTATGAGGAAATTGTCCCGTGTAAAGTGGCAAATTGTGTGAACGCTTGTGCGAATGTCTGAATTACAGCACGGAAAATAGAACCTGTTCTGATTCCATTAAGACACACACACAATTTCATTCAGTTCATACAAGCGTTTGTACAGGAAATTGCACAAAAAATTGTATCATCTAAAGCGGCCTTAACTGTAGGAAGAATTAGGCCTGGAGTCGCTATCTACATCTACATGTACGCAAAAACCTGCAAGTCACCGCGAGAGTATGTGGCAGAGGGTGAAGATCACCAAACATGCACAATCGACTTGAAACTTCAAGCTACAATGCCACTACTATACGAAAACATGTTAGATAATAGAGTCACGTGCAACTTGATGGTAGTATTTACATAACAACAAAGAGATAATTGGTTATAATGGCCATTATCTAAATATATTTATCTGTATTTACGTATCATGCCTGGGTTAGTGATGTTAAGACATTCATCATTCACGACAGACTACCCAAACAATATTTCACCTACCTATCCCTTTACTAACCTGCCTATTATGATTATTATTCTGCCTATCGTGCCTCTTATGGTACGCGGTACACGGGAAAAATTACATTTGAAATTTATCGGTACGATATCTATTCCTCTAATCCTATTTTTCTGGTCAACCATAGCATAAGGCGCAGGTGCTCTTAATATATATCTAACATCTTCGGTAAACCTATCCGTTGTAAATTTTTACTGGAAATCCGTACTTTCACCTCTTATCTGATAATGATTCCCATTCTAATTCCTCTAATAATTTTGATTACTACTTAACTTATCGTAACACCTTTCAGAAATCCTAGCTGCTCTACGCTGCACGCACTTTAGTCCTTTGATCAATCCTAGGGTCATTAACCTAGCCTAGCCTAAAGTCACAATCGTATCAGGTCGAAGGATAAATCGCATCATAGCTGGATACATTAGTTTATACAGCAGAAAGATGTTGCACCAGATTCCACTGCTGTAGATGCTAAAAAATATTACTCCGGCGTAATGGGGTACGTTAGATCCTCGCGTACAATAAGGGAAAATAATGCATTTGATGGAAATTTACAGGTTAATAAGGTATTCCGTGGTCTTTATTGCGTGTGCATTATATTCCTAAAGTAAACACATTAGTGCAACTGTCTTACACATTTCCTCGCATGCTTAGCGTGTAACCACAAATATTTGCACGAGATTTATGATGTTCTGTTCCATATCCTGCGTTGAGCTGCCGTGTTACCTTGGTGAAATCCATGAACAGCAATAAAATTGGTAATGGTGTTACTAATAATAGTATTCCTTCCTCGGCAGAAATGTATGCTTGGCCTGGAGACCAAAACCGCCAAACCCTTAAAATGGTTTAAATGGAAGGATCGCTTTTCCTGGCTTAAACTTTTTTTCACATATTTGGTAGATGTCACTGACACTTCAATTAAATTCCTTAATTAACTGTCTGCCTCTTGCTGTCAATACTCATTGCATGTCTGAATGTGGCTACTTATATTGATTTAACATTAAACTACGCCCAATCAATTCAAGCGCCTCTCGAAGTCAACGGGGGCCAGGGTTGGTTTTCTAGATAGAGTGCTGGCCTCCCATTCCAAGGGCCCAGGTTCAAGTCCCGTTTGAGATGGAGACATTTCATTGTAAATGTTATTCCTACTTACGAGTCTTGTCGAGAGGACTTATAGCTCACAACTCCGTTCCTCGGATGGGAAGGAAATTTCAAAATAGTGGTGTTATTTTTCACTTGTGAGGCCCCACATTCAATATATTCTGCAAATATATGGGATCCAAATGAATGAGCTTTGATTACAAAACTCAATAGTGTGCAGCCAAGAGCAGCTATGGTTGTGAAAAGGTGCTATGATGGATTTAATCGAGTATCGAAATTATTGGAAGAATTAGGTTGGGAATAAAAGTCGCATCAGATCACAGGATAAAATATAGAATATTTCTCCAGCAAAAATTCCAGACGACGTAGTTCTCTATTGGTATTACAAATATATTATAATCTCCACCACACCATGGATGGTTAGATCGTGTAGATAAAAATTAGAGGGACAGACTGTAAGATAGGTTTAAAAAAATCATTTTTACGCGCACAATTAGGGGCAGCAATAAATTACAGCGAAGATACAGGGGGAATTATAATAGGCATTGTAGATTTTGATGTATAGAGTACTCCGTGACGATTTTTTATTATATCTTGCTAGTCAGTTATTCAGGAGAGGCGACCGACAGCTGAGGTCATTTGCCCCTTATAGAATAGGTGGGTAATTGGGTAATGGTAGGAAAATTTCAGGTAATGGAGGAAGGGTGGAGAGAAACCCGGCGTCGGCATTAGCCTACTCTTAAAGACAAGCGCCAAGGGGACCACTGCATAACGTCCAATCCGACGGACGGAGTACTGAACCTGATATGCCCTCCACTAGGCACTCAAGTGGAGATCGGTTTGCCACTGAAAAATCCGCCACTGCAGGTTATCGAACCCGGGTCCTCGGGATGGGAGAGGCCAGTACTATAGCCAGCACACCAACCCGATCCCCATATATTCTTGTTTTTACGTAATTAGGTCATTCACACTTTGAGAAATGTAAATGAATTAATATATTTAAAGAAGTGCCTGACTAATCAATATTTATAGCATTACTTTGTAGAGATTAAGGTTGAGAGAGGTTGTATCGCTCAGTTACCTGTAAATAGTGGACATAGGCATTTGTGCATGCCTGCATGACAGCGAGTGTGAACTTCATTCCATTTTGACTTAAAATGAATGCTTTTAGATGGGTACCCCCTACCACACTCACTTGCGATGGTTTTATGCATATGGAAGTTAAACCGTGGACTCCTCGACGCTTTTCGAAAAAAGCCTACCCTTTTCTCTCTAATGACTTAGCTAATAACCTGTCAGCAGACTGCCACATACTGCCCTGCAGTATCGTATATATTATTTCAGTTTAGGTAATGACTAGCCCTGTACCATGCACTCTCGGAATATATTACAGGGCACTCAGTAAATGTTGATGTAGATAAATTCATGTGAAATTAATAAAGAGTTAATTCGTGAGTGCTAAGAAATATATTGTATTTATTGCAGGAATAGGGTCCGAACACATACTCTCACTTTCTATGTAAAAGACATTGGACTATTTATCCCCTAAAGTATGAGTTTAAGAAGTAATATATAAGTTTCACTAAAATCATATTTAACCGAAAGAAAAAGGGGAAAACATCCAGTCTAAAGAGAATTATTCCACTATACAGATTGCGCTACTTCTATGACTTTATTTGGTTTACAAACACCTCGAATATAGCATTTTATGTAGGCAAACGCTGCAGAATAATGGTCCAATTTATGATTTTCCTTTTATGCGAATATTGAAATATTACCACTGGGATAATCTTCGGAAATCTACTGAGAACCGAGAACCTATGACCCAGAAGCCGGAAATTATCCTTAATATGGCCCTATAGACACCATACTTTTGCATAATTTTCTGCATAATCTGCATTGGCACGAGTTCAACAATCGATTATTTGCAGCCTTCCCTTCCCATTTATAGCCAAACCTTCAATATTTCATGAATTTTAGACTGCTGATCAGTAATATTTAAGAATTCGTTTTCTCACATCTAATTTAAGCTAACCCGCGACAACAGTACAATAGGCTAAAGCAACTCAGAAAATCAAACCTCTATTACTACCCCTTTATTCCCTCCTAATTTCCCTTAAACCTTTTTTTCACGGCCGGTGACCTAACTGTCCGTGCCCCTGCCACACACTTTTCGGCGCAATGCAGAATAATTTGACTATGTTGGTGTCAGGTGAAATAACCTTTAATTTAGTTATCATATATAAATTTTATTTCCTCGACAACAATGCATGCCTTTTGATGGATCACTCCCTGCCACACACCCTTAGGATGGATTGCAGAGCATTTTGTAAATGTATATGTAAATGAAATACATCGAAAAGTGGATTTTTATAATCTACACCGTAGATTTCATCATTTATTAATCTTCAAATCGGCGTACGCACCTCAAGAAGCTTCAAAGGAAAGCAAATGTAGTGCATGATACATTATTCAGTGGTGGACAGGAGATAAATTTCGCCAAAAATAGAATAGGCCGTGATTAATCATTCATTTGTTAATTAACTGCGCTTTTCTTCATTTTTTTCAAGAAGAGAAAGGAGAGGTCCGATCAATACCTTTAAAACTTTAGGAGATTTTCAAAAAAGTCGGGAAAGCCCGCAGGAGCGAACCTTCTGCCTGCGCAACTACCCAAGGCCCATTAAATTAAATTGAGGGAAAACCTCCTTAATATATGCCAAGAAAAGTTGAACTTGGGCCAGCTAAGCAACGTAGCTAGACACGCCTTTTTAGAATAAAAATATAAAGCCATAGATGCAAAAGAGCAACTAATGGCTTATAACAATGTCCCTATCACTTTCGCTGGTCAATAGACTTGAGAGTAGTGATAGAATTTACCACTAAGGTGCTAAAACTTCTAATGTCTTAAGTCTAACGTAACGTAATACCATAGACTTACTCTATGGTAATACTAATCTTAAATATAAGATAACACTATATCCATGCCTATAAGTGAGATTAGAAGTCGCAACACTTTGTTACCAACCCGATCAACATTACTACCCTGGTCGTCAAGAGTCTAGTATGTAACAAAATAGTAACTGCTAAAATATACTGCGTTAAATACTTCTAGGGAGGACACGACATTTCCATCTCAAAATCTCAAATTCGTATATTCTTTGAGACCTACCTTAATATTTCCATAAGGAGTTACTATCGCCAAGCGCCAGTTCTTCGATTTCTGTTATTAAGGATATAAATAGTCTCATATCATCCTTGAACTT
Source organism: Platycnemis pennipes (assembly GCA_933228895.1). Lineage (NCBI taxonomy): Eukaryota > Metazoa > Arthropoda > Insecta > Odonata > Platycnemididae > Platycnemis > Platycnemis pennipes. The sequence continues at coordinate 56,480,548 of OW121846.1, forward strand.
TCCAACGTGTACACAGTGGCAGTATTTTTCCGAGGCCTTTAAGCGAAAATACAGCTATTCAAAACCCGAGTGTTTACGCTCCCAAACTAAGACTCGGAAAAGAGAAATAGATCTTGAGGTGTCGTAACGGTGTGAATATAAGACTTGGGAAAAATGTCTTGTCGAGAGTCTTAAGAACGTGCTCACTATAATTTTTAAGAACTGCGGGAAAGAGAGTGAAATCGTAGTATCTCAAGTTAATTTATCCTGCTGAGGTAGGTACTTCATTCGTTCACGAGACACAAGTACTCTCTTCAGAGGCGTAGGAAGAGGTTACACAATCCCTTCAAATTCGTACGTAGATCGGATTTTTGGAATTTTGACCTTCTGTGCTAGTCTCCAATGAAAGTAGGGAGCTAAAGCTTATAAGTACATGCACATCTCCATGACAATTACTAAAAACAATTACAGAATAATTGCTAAATTCGGCATCATGACGGGTTCCGCCGCGTTATTTATGGTTTTAGCCATAGATAATTCGGACGCAAAACACATCATGATGCAAATTTCAGCACATCAACACCACGACAACCCACGTTTTACATTATTGGCCAGTCCCAGGCAGTAACGCGGTCCATTAAGCGAGCATAAATGGGAATCTTTATCAGACCCTAGGTTCCGAATTCACCTGAGTCTAAGACAACCCTGTATCTAAGATGACCCCCACTTTGGAGTAATTTTGAAAATAAAATGACAATATCAACATTATCAATGGCATTGGCTTTGGCAATCATGGCTTTGTCAACATTTATTTAAGATTTATTTTTTCTTCCACTTTTTTTGGAAATAATTACCTCAGTACTGAATTGGAAACAATTTCAAATACAACGTATTCTGGTTTAAAAAAGCTCAGTGTAACATAACAGAAACTTTAAGTAGATATAACAGTATAACTACCATAAATACGTGATTGAACTTTTTGTTTTGCAATCGCTTAAATGATGTGTTTTTGCTGCAGTCTTGATGCAATTTCTCACGGAGTGAAATTTGATGCTGCGGAGTGTCCACGGTATGTCGTAGAGAAAATAATTTCACCGTATCAGGCTTTAGTACCATTCTTGGCATGATGTAAATCCATGTATTGACATGTAACGTTCTCTACCAACTTAAAGAGATTTTAGAGTCATGTCGTCCATCGAAACGGGCATATCATTCTGCCGCTGAGTACGCACTACTACGTGTTCTACATCATGGAATCGACTTGATGTTGGACCAGTGTATGACTTCCTGGTATATGTAGCTTGTCCAATTTCGCCATTTACATATTTCATCTTCCACATATCAGCCTCAAGTACACCGAATTTTTTTCTTGCGTCTCAGTTACGCTTTGAGGAAATAGACTTAAAATTTGCGTCTTAACTCTACTTCCTTTCGACAGCGTGCCCTTTGCACTCACGCGATATGGATGTTTCGCTCGTATTTTAACGTGATTTGTCATTTTCTCAAGGTTGAGTATGTGATTTGCCGATTAACCATGAATTTACCACTTAATGATAAGCGTAGAAGCGCCAAAAGTTGAACTGCCAAATGATTTCTGCATTCGTTCTTTTTTGTTTATATTTGGTATATTGCGCGCAAGAATGAAATACTGTGGCCATAGTAGATCGTTATTAGTTGACGCAATTATTATCCCGGCGATTTCAATATATCAAGTGTCATTATTGTTTAGTTTTTGCTTGGTTATCACGTGAAATGCGTTATTATGAATTAATTAAGCATGCATTACATATTTAGCGCACAGCATACATACAGCAGCGTAAACATGTGGCTATACTTCATAATCGAATCTAGGTCATGATATTTTCAGATGAAGGTTTGTCAAAAAATGTTATCTTATGCTCAGGTGAATACGGCATAAACTTAATTTTAGCTAAATTTGAAGACAATATTTTCACTGATTACTTTAAAAACATTTGCGAACTCCGAATTACTATGGTAGGCTGACCATGAACATAAAATTAGAGAAATTGACTGCCGAACCGATATATTTAAAATGTCCTTCTTTCCTCGTATGAATGGGGATATAAATAGTTGTAACTATATATGTGATTTCATATTGGTATAAGGACTTTGAGCTGACCAAAATAACTGCATGTTTTTGCATTCTTGCTTTCCTCTTAGCATAATTTTTAAATTGTTATGTTTCGGCAAGTATGCTACTAACCCTTTTAAGCATCACAGGTTAAACATGTTTGGCGTAAATCACCCTCTGCCACACCTTTATGTTGCCTTGCTGGATATTGCGTGGATGTAGATAGCTTTTTCTTAAGCTTACGAATTTAATTTTCCACTTTTCAGCAAATAAACACATTTCACGCAACAATCCAGGCAAATCTGTCTGAGTTGTTCGGTGTTACGACTTCTAGCAATATATAATTGTAATTAAGCAGTGGGCAAAAATCTGTTGGCGAGACGAGCTGGATAACTAATCACGCTTAGATATTAAATACGGATCCAAATTACTAAAATGCTGATTTGGATTTGTCTACAACAGTCAGTTGATTTATATAATTTTAAATCCTTAGTTCTACAACCTCTTCAAACCTAGAGAAGTCAATATGATTAAGGTTCTTGCCACTAAGACAAAATGAATCATGAGCAAATACATGTTTGTCACCAATAAATTAAAGGTGAGCTTTGTATAGCTCGATAGGAATGTCCTGATCTTAAAAGTCTGTCATTTCATAAATTTCTATTTTATAAGGTTCAAAAAATATGGCCGTACGGGATCTCATGGCAGAAGGATGGAAATCGCTGGAGATAATGCAACCTGTGAAAAGAGCATTTCTAGGGGAAATAACTCCGAAAAAGTCTCTCGCCATTTCTGCCGGCACGTAACCATAGGGCTAATTACCCCTAATTGCAAATTAATTGGAAATTAATGTAAAGGACATTAGTTGACTGAGAATAATGAGATTCAACGTGGAATAAATCATATCATTTACGCTTCAAATGAATGAAGGTGAAAAAAAACCCTCCAAGAAAAATCGATGCAACATAAAAACTTGACGATGACCTAGATTGTTAAGCACGAGAAATACTGGAAGCATTTAGCCAAAATTCTTCGAATCCATTTTGGGACTGTTATCAATGAAAGGAAAGAGATGGTTATTTGGGAAATTTCCTTCTGGCTTCCTGGCTGACAGTTCTGAGTCAAAGGAAATAGGATTGCAATGCCGACAAGTTTTTATTCTTCGAGTGTTGCGTTATTCCTCTAGTATGTTTAAGGAACACTTTCGTGGATGGAAGGATATTATACTTAACAAATATTCGATCTGATTAGATGAATGTGATTTCCCAAAATTCAATCAAGTTGACTTAACTATGTGGCTAAAAGATTTACTATTTTACAGGTCTCGATGCCCAGGGATAGAATTTCAAATCACGGAAACGACTAAACAGAATCCCATGAAATAGCTTTTCCGTAATTTCCAACGCATGATTTCCATGATTCTTTCGTGAATCGCCAGCACAGAAAAATTACAACTTGAACAAAGGAGATCGGCGAGATTTGTGAAATGGCGTTATGGTAGTATTGTTAATGTTACAAACTATAGAGAACAAAACTGATGAGAATCGTTGTCAGACCGCAGAATGGAATTCAGATTGAATCTATGGCGTCAATTTGAAACTGATCTCTGCGCCGCTGGGATTAGAAATATGGAAATAGATTACTCGCGAATTACACTCGATTCGATCAGGGAATTAGAGAGACTCAGCTGGTATAGCTTTATAACACCTTTCTTCCCGTGAAAAATATGAGATCGTGATAGGAACAAAAATAATCGGAGAGGTAGGTGTAAAGAGTAGGATGCAGTAGGAGAAGATTCACTTCCGTTCGCTTTCACCCACTCTTCATCTGCATCTACGTAATCCCCTACGAACCACAGCAAAAATGTGTGGTAAGGGATGGACGATTACCATTTATGCACTACCTTCATCTACACCTACTGACTTCCCTGAAAGCCACCTCGAGTGTGTGTGGTAGGGGGTGAGTTCCACGAAATATGTACTAATATATTTGTAAATACGAGTATATTAGTACTCAAAAATACCTCGTATACCAAAGCACTCAAAGAATATTTAAATTTACTACCGGCCTAATGAGATGAATAAAATGCAGGGCAGAAACTAAAATTCCATTTTTCGTCTAACATGCAAGGAAGCATTTGAGAAATACTAATACTACTAACATGCTTTATATCCGCTAAGTATTCATTCAGACATTCTTTAATCATCAAGAATCCGTCATCGTAGGCTAACCTGTTTATTTCATTAATCTGTATTAGTATTTGTGTAGTTGTAAGTTCATGATACTTGAAATTTATTTTAAATAGGGATTATGGTGCGGGAAAATTTAATGTCGTCATGATCGCATATCGCTCGAGGAAAGAACAAGCATCTACATTTGTCTGTGATGCAGCTCATTTCTCTAATATTATCTGAGTGGTCTTGTTTTCCAATACAGTGCAGGGTCTTTATAATTCTCTCGGTGTCAGAGGTGAACTCGTCTGCACTGTATCTATACAAAAGCCATTGTCTGGCTTACTTTTTTCGGGATTTAAGGGTCTCCCATCTCATTGCCTCCAGTAGCGAAGTTACCTTTACCCTTTAATATAACAATTGTTCACAAATCTAGCTGATCTACTCTGACTTTTGTTTAATTCCTTTATTAATCCCTTTTCCACGGATCCAAAATACTTGAAACATTCCACTTTTGGCCTAACTAACGCGAAGTAACACCTCTTTTTCCCTTTTGCATTACATTGTCTAATTAATTTAAGTGTCTTTAAGACAGAGCCCGTAGATTCCTATTACATGGGTTCCCCAGGTAAGTTTGGTGGTTGGTGAGGCTCCCAGAAATTTCACATGATCCGAATTACTTAGTTCGATACCGTCTATTTCCTATTTGTTGTCATATTTATCCATTCCTCTGCCCCAAAAGTCGATTACTGTACATTTTTTTTCAGGTTCAATGTTTCTTAATGGTACCGGTTATATGCGATCTCATGATGCCCGTGCGATAAAATTGTATCTACATAATATTGAATGGATTATATAGAGTCAGGCATTTCTTTAAATAAATAAATATATTTTTCCCTACCATGCCTTATAGCAATGCTAAAATATACTTTATGAACAATAGACTACTCAAAAATATTTCACTGTACCATGTTTTCAATTATGTCTTCTCATGCTACGCGGAAAAAATGGCATTCTAAAGTTATCGGTATGACAGCCTTGCTCGCTAATTTTGTTATATTGATCAAATCTAGCGTAACACGCAGGCATTCTTAATATGTTTCTAACGCCTTCCGCAGACATATCACCTTCAAATTTACTCAGAAGATGGAGTCTAAATTACATCTGCGATCTGATAGTAATTCTCATCCCAGCACTTCCATCAAACTCGCATCACTAATACAATTACGGTAACGACATTTTACAAAACTTGCTTATCTCTTTCGCACGCGCTCTAATTCCTTGATCATGGGTAACTAGCATGGGTCCAATGTATCAGTGGCATATTCTAAATGAGGCTAAACAAGGGACACCTACATCTACGTCCACGTAATACCCTGAAGGCCACCGCGAGGGTGTGTAGCATGGGGTGAAAATCTCCCAGCATGCACTATTGACGTACAACTAGGGTACTAGATGGAAACATGCTACATAATAGGGTCATATGCAACTACATGGTTATTATCTACAAAGTAATAAACAAGACAGTAATTAGGAATAGAGACAAGTGGCAACGGTCTTGTACTCTCTCATCGCATTGAACTAGAAAGGTTTCTACGAATCCTAATCTACGGTATGCTACTCCCGTTATTTCCCTAATGTGTTTGTTTCACTCATAACATGCTTTCTGATATGGTGACAGCAAAATAGAACGTAGGTTAAAATTTAGACTTAATCTGTTAACTAAAATCCAAAACAATATTTTCACTGATGTCGTTCTAAATATTTTGCGAACTCCAACTTATTATGGTAGACTGGACCATGATCATAAAAATAAGGACATTGATTTCCGGATTCAAAATGACCTGCTTCCCTCGCACAATTAGGGGCATGAATAGCTGTAAATATGTTCAATAGTATGCATATTCAAGTGTATCAACGGATAGAATACACTATTGACGTACAACTAGAGTGCTAGATGGAAACATGGCTTTAAGCTAACGCAACTAACAGCATGATTTTACATGCTTGCTTTGCTATTATGATCTTTTTTTAATCATGAAGTTTAGAATAGAATGTAATTACTAATCCCTTTTAAGCATCCTAATCCACGCGATACCCTGCAATCCACTGCGAGGGTGTGTGGCAGGGTGCGAAGATCACCAAACATACACTATGACATATGTATAATGCATGTTTGGTGGTAATTCACCCCCTGCCACACAACTTTATGGTGGCTTGCAGGGTATTATGTGGATGTATTAGGCCTTCTTTACAGCTTCACAGAAATAAAAGATCCCAGAGCACTCCATTCCTACTTCTCAACAATCGTTCTTCCCGTAGTTTCATATTGCTCCCCAATACGGTCCATATCAGCCCCGACTAATCTAAAATCCCTTGATTGCATCCCCCATTTCTTTGCCAAAATAGTCAAACACAGAGTCCCACATTTCCGCAATATGTCCTCAAATGCTATTCTGTCTTCTCTTTCCATTTCTACTCTCCAAAACCATAGACCTAAAACTGATTTAAAACTCCTCCACAATACCTACCCTTAACTCGATCATTGACTGCCCCGAACTGCTTTCTCTCTTCAACTTTAGGATACCAACTCGATCCACCCGCACGCATTCACTACTCCACCTGCCTATTCCCAGGATATCTCTCACTCAGCGCTCACCGTTATTTCGCCTCTCCTCCCTTCTTAATTCACTCCCTCACACCGTTGATCCTTTTTATTTATCATGTAACCTTTTCACCACCCAAGCTATGTCCCACCTGTCAACAAATTAAATATTTCCCCTATCCATGTTGGGCTCAGCGTTGCTGATCTTTATGTTGTTATTGTATTTTTGTCATCTTTCATGTTCATTGTTAAATGTTTCACTGTAAATTGGCGCTACTGCTGTATGTGAATAATGCTTTAAATAAATAAATAAATAAATGCAAGAAGGGAAGGTGCTAGGGAAAAGGTGATACGATGATCATGAAGCGACGGCAGCGCCTCTGTGGGTCATAACTGAACCCCAATCGGACTCGAGGTTTAAAATGCATGAGTCACGGAGCGGCCGTTGCCCTCCGGAACGACGCTGCTGCCCCCTACTTCCCACCCCGATGACCCCCCGTAGCCTTGTAGTCCTCGGCTCCCCTCGAGTGCGGCGGGCCAACTGGAAGCTCTGGCAGTCGAGGAGGACGTGTGGGAACCAACGTCCGTGAAAGCACACGCAACGCCACCGGAGGAAACCGCTATCACCCAAAGCCGAAGGCCGAAATCGGTCTTTAAATGGTCGGATAACTCCTCCTCCCGATGCAAATTCAACACCGTTATTAGCAAAAATGACCGCAAATACCATAAAATTAGCAGCTTTGCATTATTTACGATCACGTCCAACGTGGTATTCAGTGCTCGTTTTACTCCTGAACTATGAAAATCACATTTACCATTGTCCTTAGACATCAATAATTCATCATTCTACGTTGTTTTGTACGAGAAATCAGCTACTTTTCCCTTGTTAGACCTCATTTGGAATATGCTGCCAGTGTATGGGATCCCTACAAAATCGGTCTAAATAAAGAAGTTGAACGTGTGCAGCGAAGATCGGCAAGATTTGTAAAGGGACGATACGATAATTATATTAGCGTAACCAGTCTATTAAATGAATTAAAATGCGAATCATTGTCAGATTGCTGGTTGAAATTTAGACTTAATCTCTTAAATAAATTCCAAGACAATATTTTCAGTGATGATGTTAAAAATATTTTGCGAACCCCAACTTACTACGGCAGACTGGACCATAATCATGAAATTAGAGAAATTGATTGCCGAACTGATAGATTCAAAATGTCCTTTTTCCTCGTACAAATAGAGATACGAATGACGGTAAATATGTCCAATCGGAGAGTAGCAATGGATAGCATTGGTAGCTGCATGTTGGTATGAGTACTTAAAGCTAACCCTGCTAACAGAATGTTTTTGCATGCTTGCTTTGCAATTTCTATCTTTTTTAAATAGTGAAGTTCTGACTAGTATATTAATACTATTCCTTTTAAATGCATGACATTTAGTGCATATTTGGTGAGAAATCACCCCCTGCCACACACGCTTGTGGTGGCTTGCAGGGTATTATGTAGATGTAGATGTAGATGTTGAGGGAATGGCGCAAGGGCATGCCTCAATAGGCATTAGCATCAATTATCACTATTTATATGCAACGAAAGTCAAGTTATAATACAAAAAATGCTTAAGCTAACTGGACTAACACCGATATGGTTCTAATCAGACCAATATGATTAAAAGGGGGGGGGACTGATGGCTCCGGTAATTTGCATAAACCTCAGGAAAGGTGGGTATTTTGGTGGAGGAAGGAAGTTATGCACGGAGCAGAGCGGTGGAGAGAGAGCAGAGTGTAAGACCTTTTTCCAGATACACTCAAGTAAGGTCATCCACACAAGTCACGTTGTCTGCTAGTAATTATGACTCCTTCCATGATCTTTCTTCGCCGTAAAGAAGGCAATTTCAAGAAGACAAAGGGGATCGAGATGGTGTGGTAGCTTCAAGTACTGGTCTCCCATTGCGAGGGCCCAAGTTCGTCTCCCAGTGTCAGAGATTTTCATTTGTAAACCTGTCTCCTCTTATGCGCTGTGTGGGGAGCATTTCAAGTCCATTACCTACTCCGCCCATCGGTTCCACCGCCCATAACCCGCGGAACTGTTGGCGGCTTTCGTTAAGAGTAGTTTAATATCGACACCAGGTTCCTCTCCACCGCTCTGCTACGTGCATAACTTCCTTCCTCCACCAAAATACCCACCTTTCCTGAGGTTTATGCAAATTACCGGAGCCATCAGTCCCCTCCCCCAAATAACTACTACTTTTTACAACGACGGAATATATTTTAGATATTTGGAGAACTGTTTTGGAGAATGATTGCTTTTTGCAGTTTGAGAATGTGTAAGCAGAGTTAAGACCTTTTTCCAGATACACTCAAGTAAGGTCATCCACACAAGCCACGTTGTCTGCTAGTAATTATGACTCCTCCCATGATCTTTCTTCGCCGGAAAGAAGGCAATTTCAAACTATCCGTTTCGCGACCTGTTTCTCTAATCTCGCTTTCAAAATTGAATCAACCATAATGTGCCGCTGTTTTCTGAATATTTGAAGTCATCACAAATCAAATAGGACACCAAATTTAACAACATTATTCAGTCCCAAGTATAACCGACGCACAGTGGACCACTCATATCTAATATCAAGACGGAAAAACGGGAAAACCGACAAAAAGAATTGAGAATTTCGAAACTAAGTAATTTAGCATGAATAGAGGGACACTTTCCACTGCTAAGGCCATACGTGTAATAGCACCGTTGAGCCATCTAAAGAAATCCTTTCTGAGAGGTTAAACTTTTGACCCAGATCGTTTTCAATTTCGCTTTGAAGAAATTTTGTCTCAGTTTGTTGTGCAATGAAAAATATTTTTTTCTTTTTTTTATTATTTCCTTTGGAGGTAAGTTCTATTATCTGACAGAATAAGTACATTTTAAATAGTCTTTTAGCAATTTGATGACATTGTTATTATCGTTCTCTTAAGAAATTAGCTTTTTCGATTTTCCTTAATTAAGATGAGCCTTTAAAAAGAGTCAAAAGATCAAAAGATCAGTCCTCTGCCCACTTGCAAGGTTAGATTTCAATATTTTGTCACACCTTGGATTTTATGCGGAAAGATGTCGAACATGAGTTTTTGCAATTTCCCAGTAGACGTGACGAATGCATTGACAATGTCACCGAAAAATTTTAATTCGTCTGAATCATGGGAAGATGGAGGGGATAAAATATGGGATGGCTTACGTGAAGTAGAGATACGCCATTAAGGCATTTAAAACTTATTAATTCAATGATTCAGTAGGTTGTGCACAATGATAATAGCAGGAGGAAGCTTAGCGGATGAAAATGTAGTAGCCGCTTCTTGCGTAAATATGAAAATGGATTGAGCAACCATTGTATCTGTTTCAACAAGTATTCTCGAGAATACTGAAACTAAATCTGATGAATAGGAGACGCCAATCAGGGATGAAAAATCTTGATCATCATCATTAACATGAGACTCAAGATAAGTTCTCGAAATCATGGATACAGGTAAAAGGGCGAGAGAGCGGCCTTTGACTGATTCACAGGAGGAAATCCGGAGGAAAGAATCCAGATGATGAAATATATTTCGCGGCGCATCATTCTCCTCACTAGTCAGAAAAAATTAATTCTGAAGCAGTTATAAAGGAAAAGAATGAAACGACTCTTGATTATTGAATACATGAATCAACACAAGATTGAAAAAAGCACAGCAGTCGCCGACTATGTCACTAAGACCATACCTTGGAGTGGAAGGAGCACTGGAGTTTCTTGTGGACAACAACGTCATGAAATCTGAGTATATTAACATTAGTGAACTTCAAAAGATAGAGATAATACACATCCTACGATATACTGCAATTGATGGTAGTAAAAATTAACCCCAAGAAGCAATATATATAAATTACATATAGAGGCTAAAGTTATCGCACAGGCTACTGTAGGTAGTACTTTTCAACGACTAGCGCAGGTTCACTATATGTATACCTCAACAGTGCATTATGTGGCAATGAAGGTAATTGCATATATTATTCACATGAGGTTATGACAATCTATCCTACTATACGCACTGCCATGAAACGTTTAACGGTAGCTAGTTATTCGCGTGAGGCGATCAACAGTTTTGGTAATTTACACCATTTAGGGTAGGTGGATTATAGGGATGAGTTATGAATGTTAGCGGAGCGAGGAAGGGATTGATAGAAACATGGAGTCATACCAGCCGGATCTTCATGGAAGACGACAAGGAGTTCAAGATTCAACGTTCCGTACGACGGACGGAGATCTGAACGTGAAGTACTCTCTACAAATGGCGACTTCCATACCGCTAAAAAATCTCTGCCACTGACGAGATTAAATGTCAGGCTCACCGAATGGGAGTCAGGTAACATAAAAATTTCAAGATTGATCCATTACTGATTCACTGTCAACTGGCTCTGCAACCAGTCAGATGCAAAGGGCGGGGCTAAGTGCAAAGAAATTACATTGGCAAAGCCCAAAGTGCAGGTCAATCAGCGGGGGAAAAATCGTGGAAGAATTTGACAGAACATGCAGAATAGTTTTAGAAGGTCAGAGAAAAACAGATAAAAAGGACGAACATGATAAATCATCAAAGGTAATAGGTAGATTCAATGGTGGGTCGGTAAACGAATTATCGAGGAAAATTTTAGTTGGAAAAGAGCGCCAAGAGAGAAACAGATTGGGAGAAAGAATTTAAATGATAGTAGTGAATTGTCGTAGTTTAAGAAATAAAGGAGCGGAATTTGACCACCTCATAAAGAGTACTGATACAGATATAATCGTAGGGACAGAAAGCTGGCTTTCGAAGGACATCAGATTATGAAGTATTCTCGAAGAGTTTTACCGTATACAGGAAGGAGAGAGTAAGCAGAAACGGAGGAGGAGTATTTATAGCTATGAAGGACCCGTATGTCAGTAGAAGAGAACTTCTTTCAGAGCGAAATGTAGAAAATATTTGGTGTTCCGTTAAAAGTAATATTAGAAACGCAAAAAAATTATATGTAGGTGCATATTACAGGCCAAAGCAAAGGATTAGATACTGAGGATTCGTGGAGAGAATTTATTGAGGTCACACGTAAAGCAGTTACTAAATACATACCAAGTAAATTCATTAGTGATAACACAGAGCCAAGGTGGTCTAACACGGAGGATAAGAAATCACTAAAGCGACAAAGGGTATGCCACGCTAGGATGAAAAATGCAGGACGGGGTCTATTGGTAGAGGAAAAAAATGAGTTATTTCAAAACAATAAAGAATCGAGAGCATGAGCAAAGAAATCATCTCGGCAAGCGTTATCACATTTCAAGAGCAAGATGTTGGGAGAATATTTAGATAGCAATCCTAAAGCGTTTTGGTCATATGTGAGAGAGCTTCAGGGAAATAGGTCCACTGTGCATACAATTAAAAACGATAAATGAATTAGAGTCACCAGCAGTATAGAAAAAGCCAATCTTTTAAAAACCTCCTTCCAAAGCGTATTCAACTCATCGTCACACAACGCAGTGGAACCACCGCCGAACACTTTCAGTGAGCAAATGCCCGAAATAAAAATTTCATGTCGTGGAATCGAGCAGCAGTTAAAACAAATTACTAAAATCAAATCACCAGGTCCGGATCAAATTCATTCCAGAGTATATAAAACAGAGCTTCTGAAATTATTATTTAAATTATATTTAAAAGCGGTGATAGGGAAGAACCAAGTAACTACAGACCCATTTCACTCACGTCAATCTCTTGTAAGATATTTAAGCACATTGTTGTCAGTTCGATCATGGGGTATTTCGATTGTCAGGGATTACTCATAAAGAGCCAACATGGGTTCCGGAAAGGTAGATCTTGGGAGACACAATTAGCTTTATTCTTACACTATATTTTAGTGCACGGCGAAAATAGTACTGAAGTTGATGCGATATTTTTAGATTTTAAAAAGGCTTTCGATAAAGTTCCTCATGATAAATGAATCTTGAAGTTAGAGAGTTTATATTTAAATAAAGACGTTGTATATTGGGTAAAAGAATTCTTTAGTAGGCGAGAGCAGAGGGTTGTCATAGATGGTATCAAGTCGGACACAATCAAAGTCACATCGGGAGTTCCCCAGGGTTACGTAGTAGGTCCGCTTCTATTTCTTTTTTCATTAACGATTTGGGTACCGTAGTTAGTACTAAGCTTAGACTTTTTGCAGACGATGCGGTAGTGTACAGGGGTATATCAAAAGAAGAGGACAGGAAATCGCTTAGCAAGGATTTAGATGCAATGTGGGTGGGTGTGAGTGGTGCGACAAATGGCAGTTAGAACTTAACCTTAAAATGTGTGTAGCTATCAATTTTTGGAGGAGGAATAATTCGATAGAGCGTACCTATAAACTTAGTAACACGAAGATGGGAAACGTTGAAACAATAAGATATTTAGCTGTAGCAATCACTAAGGATTTATCGTGGGAAAGACACATGAGGGAAATATGCGGCCGAGCGAAGAGAAAGCTAGGATTTATAAAAAGAGTACTTGGGAAATGTGATGAGAAGACAAAAGAGCGATGCTATTTTTCACTAGTTAGGCCCCACCTTAAGTATGCAGCCAGTGTATGGGATCCGAATGAATTAGGGTTGATCAGAGAACTATAAAGCGTGCAGCGTAGAACAGCTAGGTTCGTTAGGAGGTGTTACGATAGGTTGGTTAGCGTTTGATAATTAATACAAGAATTAGGGTGGGAGTCATTATCAGAGCGTAGGTTAAAGTACAGATTAAATCTATTAGAGAAATTTCAATCGGATACCTTTACTGAAGATGTTAGGCACATATTAAAAACACCAGCGTATTATGCTAGATTCGACCAGACAAATAAGATTAGAGAGATAGATTGTCGTACCGATAGATTCAAAATGGCATTTTCCCCCGTACTATAAGATAACAGAATAGGCAGCATAGCAAAGGGATAGGTAGGGGAAATATTTTAGAGTATTCTGTAGTGCATGATGCATGTCTTACTCCTTAAATACTATAGATACTAACAATCAAGTTGCATGAGACAATATAGTTGTTAGTTTGCATGTTAGTAGTGCATGCTTGGTGATCTTCACCCCCTGCTACACTACCTCGCGGTGGCTTGCAGGGTATCGTGTAGATGTAGATGTAGATGAAAGCCGAAACAACAGGTTCAAAGTGGTCATTATTTCTCTTTCATACTAATTACCCGAGTTTCCGCAAGGTATGCAAACATATGAGTAATAGATGCATGAACTTAACTGTGATTATTTTTAAACTATACAGTGGAAGGGGTTTTTAGCATATTAATAGTTTTAGAATCAACAAGATTTTTTACATGTACAATGTGCTTGAATCCTTGTAATTCATTCGAAGACATTGTCCCATGTGAAAAAGACGAAGGAAATCGAATAAATCTAATTTTCATTTAATTATTTCAGTATTATTTAGTTTTCACTACACATTTCAATCTCTGCGCCCTTTGAGTAGTTGGAACAGTGCGCAATATGCCACAATCCTCTGTGCATGTTTAAACGGTATTTCTTCTCATTCGAATCCCCAACTCATTACCCCTGATTCTTACTAGCCCGTTCACTTTACGTTTAACATCTCCTCCAGCACAGACAGCAAGAAGGTACATCTACAGCTATATCTACGTAACACCGTGCGAGCCACCACGAGGTGGCAGGGGGTGAAGATCGCCAAACGTGCACTATTGACATGCAACTAGGATATTAAATGGAGGCATGCTAGATAACAGGGTCACTTGCTGCAAGATGGTTAGTATCTACACAATAATATATGGATTATTGGTCGTTATTACATGCATCATGCACTACAAACTACTTTAAAAATATTTCACCCACCTATCCCTTTGCTACACTGCCTATTGTGCTCTCTTATGGTACGCGAGAAAAATGACATTTTAAATCTATTGGTACGACAATCCATCTCTCTAATCTTGTCGATGTGATCAAGCCTATCATAATACGCAGGGGTTATTAATGTATATGTAACGTCATCTGTGAACAAATCGGTTTCGAATTTATTTAAAAGGCTACTAGCAATCTAGTTGCATGAGACACCATAGTTGCTTCTTTGCATGTTAGTAGAGCATGCTTCGTGATCTTCACCCCCTGCAACACACCCTCGCGGTGGATTGTAGGGTATATTGTAGATGTTCATGTAGATGTAGATGAAAAGGCTTAACCTAAATTTCAACCTGCGTTCTGGCAGTAATTCCTATCCTAGTTCTTCTATTAGACTAGTAACACTTATACAATTATCATAACGGTATTTAGAAAATCTAGCTCATCTCTTTGCACACGCTCTAATTCCTTTATCATACCTTCCTCGTACGGATCCCATATACTAGCGGCATATTCTAAATGTAACTATATATATTCAACAGGGTATTCAATGAAAGTCTTTGTTTTGGATATCGTTCATTTTTTAAACATAAAAACAGACCAGGACAGTTTTTATAATTAATAAATGCATAAATAATAAATTAAAAGCTAAGATTACTTGAATCATCACCTTTTTACGCAAAGTTTAATTGAAATCAACTTCATGTGTGTTTACATATTTTAAATATGAAATATAACTACACTAAGGCATCCCCTATACGCTCCCTTATACCCTTGTGTATGAAAAGGAGAACTACAAGCAATTTAAAAGAATGTGCACTTCCACGGCAAAGGAACTGGAAAACCCAACTTGTGTATGAGAAACATGACATTTTCTTCATTCGAAGATGTGGATTCCATCTCTAACCTTCCACGAGGGAAACAAAAATGGAACGTATGTCGGAACGGGTTTCAATAATAATCACTCCATAACCCAGGCTGGGGAGGTCTACCCAGGTAGATAAATGGAATGAAAAATCCTAAGGCAGAGGAGTTTTCAATTGGCGAGGATAGATTCAGAGCGAGAGCAAGTATTTGGGGTTAATCGGAGTAAAGGCTAATTAGCAGGAGTTAAATATCGATTGCCACGACAGGAAAGTAAGTGTAACGGAGTGGAACGGAGAGGATACTAGGATTGGATTACCTCCAATCCAGAC
The DNA here is from genome assembly GCA_933228895.1 of Platycnemis pennipes. Taxonomy (NCBI): domain Eukaryota; kingdom Metazoa; phylum Arthropoda; class Insecta; order Odonata; family Platycnemididae; genus Platycnemis; species Platycnemis pennipes. The sequence goes on from OW121846.1 coordinate 56,496,457, forward strand.
GAAGCAATCGAGAGCAACGGCTATTAAAAGGCGCCAGTGAGCACCGTCGAATCGAGAGTAAGTCAAAGAAAAATTTTATTCCGCGCCATTAGCGTTGGACACTAGTTCTATTTGCGCGAATTTTGCGAGCGCTACAAAACAAAGGCCACTAAAAACCTTTTGCAATTCTGATGCTCGCGACCGTATTTCGCCGCGCATTTTACGATAAATTTACGCTCGGTTAATTAATCGGAATGCAGTGCTCCAAAAGCCTCTCCCAACACCCCATGGAAGCCTCTGTGTGGATATTGACTTTCATTTCTTTCTTCAACGACACCAAAAACCGAGCCCTGCAAGCCACCTTGAGAGAGGGAAATCATCCACAAGACTAGGAACACACGTGCTAATAAAGTACTTGAACAAAAGCAATAAAAATCTCGTTACTTATTACTTAGCATCACTATACTTAAACCAGGTATATATATTTAAAACAACTGGTGCTACATCGTAAACAACTAATCTCCTTAGTTAGCCATGAATGGGTACGCGATTCTTAGCTTTTATAAAATACTGATGACATAAACTTTAATTTAAGGGTTTACCACCTATTAACACTCGCAACGGAATTTTCTACGGCTACGGTTGCAAGAAAACGGAGATGTTCAGCAGGAATTTGAGTCCTGCCCGGAATCCACCGGACAGTGACAAAAATAGGCTTAAACCTATCTTGATTATATGGATCTGTGATAACAACATGTGCATTCACTAAACCAGGGAAACCTTTTGAATTTAGAGTAAAAGGTAGACTGTAATGAAATTAAAATTATTTACCACATATAAGAAATTAAAAAAAATTCCTTTTTTTTACAAAATGTCCTACACAGTTAGTTTTTTGGTTATTCAGGGGATACGACCGAGAGCTGAGGCCATTTGCGCCATTTTAGGATAGGTGATTGGGTAATGGTAAGAGTTTTCAGGGAATGGAGGAAGGGTGGAGAGAAACCCGGCGTCGGCATTAGCCTACTTTTAACGACAGGCGCCAAGGGGACCACGGTTTAACGTCCCATCTGACGGATGGAGTACTGAACCTGAAATCCCATCCACTAGGCACTCAAGTGGGGACCGATTTTCCACTGAAAAATCCGCTACTGCAGGGATTCGAACCCTGGCCCTCGGGATGGGAGGCCAGTACTCTAGGCACCTCACCAACCCGATCCCCTAATGTCCTACATTTTCATTACTTTGCCCTACATTGGTCTCAATTGATCCGGTGACCCTAACTGCAGCAGGCATACAAAGGTGTTTTTAAAATACAAAAACGAAAATTTAAGGTTTACCGAGATACTGCAAAATAGTTCACCTGCCATAGGTCTATACCAGCTCCATGGCAGATTGCTAGATCTACCTGAAAATATCTAAGACACTTCTAATGATCCCTCTTTTCAGCTGAAGGAAGAAAAATTCTCTCCGTCTAGCCGTCTTCTTCTTTAATATTACTCTTGCAATCAAATCGATCTGAATTTTCCTACAGGATAATTTCAGTGTTCATAATATTTAGAGCATTCTTGCGAAACAGTATTAACCCTTTCGCGCCGGAGTCCTACGCAGGAAAATGCTTTCCTTCTCACGGGTTCCTCTAGAATATTTTTCCACTCCCTGTACGGAGCTCTCTTGAAGCAAGGCTTCGAGCAGGTATGTCTTTCCCCCGCTTTGGGACCGGACCCAGTGGGGTTCCCGACCCTTTCCTCGGCCACTGACCAGAGATTATCTTCGCCCTTTTCCAAATGAGAACCCACCTCGGCTTCTGTCCGCGGTCAACTATTTTTAATTCAGTGATTTTTGTTAAATAAATAATAGTAAGACTTTAACTGGGGGTTAATACACAAATAAATTCCTGTTGTTATAAATACCATTTAGAGATTTTAAACGAAATTCTAATGTTAATATTAAGATATTTAGCACAATAGACATAATATCAATGGTTACAATAATAATTATTTCTGTTGTTTCGCAATAAAAGACGTCCGCGCATAATCCAACCATACCCGTGTTTTATATAAAAGCACATGCACTTTTTTGGTGCTATACCTTCATCAGGAAATATTTTTATGTAAATATATTCGCAATGGTAGCGCGAGATAGATTTTTCTGCCTAGCAATTATTTATTGTATCTCCCAATATTCCATCACGCACGCATGCGGTTTTCTTCTAGTTTTAACATAAATGATTACAACATAATTATCACTCTTAGCCACATTACACAGAATAAATTTGAATGCTGAACACCAAAAAGATTCAGTTACAAGAAAGTAAAGTTTATTGACTGCTAATAAATTAGCATAAACCACACCCTTCAGCGGGATTTTCAACCTATAATGTAGATATAATAGATTTCGCGGTATGTTGTGTGGTATTACCATTACAGTTGTTTTCCAATATATGTTCATAAACAAGTAAAACGGAGAGAAAAATATCGGTACTACCTTATCGTCAAATCATAAAAAAACATACGTCTTTGTTCCTCATTGCAATGAAAAATTCTCCAAAATCGGTTTGAATCTCATTGACAGGTGAACTCTGTTAATAATAACGTTAGAGTTCCGTTTAAAATTTCTAGAGATTCAAAAAAACATAAGGAATTAACTTCTGGAACTCAATAATGCGATTTAGAAACAAATATGATTTTGGTTTTTCAAATGCATAAATAAAAAAGTGACCGCGAACAACTGCCGAGGGTGAGGCTCGCGCTGCGAAGAAGGGTCGAGATAATCCCCGCCTCGTAGCCGAGGAAGGGTCTTCAGACCCGCGAGGAAGGGTCCTTTATGACACCTCGGACCTTTTCTGCCTACCTGACCCCAGCGACGTTTTAAGACGCCCTTCGTTCTCTTGCGTAGAAAAATCTGCGGCGTTTATAAACGGCCTTCGTTCACAGGAGTGAAAAATCTGCGGCGTTTATAAACGGCGTTCGTAGCGAAAGGGTTAAAATCGAATTAACTTGAAATATTTAACCAAAAAACCTGTTTGCTTTTACTGTAACGAAGTTTCCTTTCCATTCATGATCAAATTTCATTGCCTAACGTACCGCATTTACAAAAGCTTTTTATTCCAAAGTTCCTAAAAATAAACTCAAATATAGTGATGCGCATGCCTACTGATGTCTGATGTTGATTCCCTGTCACACATCCTGAAAGCGCTTAGCGAGGAGCACTGCAGATGTAGACGTACTCTGTGCCTACTACATGAAGTGCAGTAGTACATGAACCAACACTTACACGGATGTGATTAAGTGATTCCTGCGAGGTTTCTGCCATATTATTTCTTGAGATATACATTTGAAGAAGAATGAAGACAGTTTGACTAACATAAAAACGAACGGCAAGATACATCTACGCATCAACATATACGTAATACCCTGAAAGCTATCGCAAAAGTGTGTGGCGCGGGGTGGACCACGGACATTCATTTTAAGTCTAAAGAGAATTATATGTACACGTACTAGCATACAGTCATGCAAAAATATTATTCCGTGACGCACTATTAACATGGAACTGAGAGATACAACGCTACTACTGGAAGGAATCATGTTAGATAAGAATTCACGAGATGTGTTAAACAAAATTCTAGTAATAATAAAATAGTAACTACAAGTTTTGTAATGATTATTGATTATTCAGGCAGATTAAAAAAGCCAGGAAACAAGGTAAGTACTTAGAAGGCAAGAAGGGCAGGTTATAGTGAGTTAAAACGAGTGTAACGTGCTTGAAATGCGCTTTCAGCCGCCCTTCAAGCACAATGGCTTAAGCATTTAGAAGTACATGGATTCATGCATAAAATATCATTGATCGATTTGAAATCCATTGGGTGAATGAATTATTGAAAGGTTAATCCTGAAAATTGGAAATTAATTCCCTATTAAATTCGCACATTTTTGGGTGCGTCATGTCTTCGGCTTAATTGATATTTCTTACTCTTGACAAAGAGTACAAGCACTTAATGAATAAAATTAGCTTCTCGGCGTAGGTGGAGTTAAATTGAATGGCTGACATCATAGTAATTCTTTCGTTTCTGGAAATAATATTACAACAAATGCGTAGTTTCTTTAAGAAAGGGGTTAACTGTTTCAAGATAGACACTTGATGAATGTAATCTCCAAGGATTAATTAAGTAAACGTGCCTACAGCTATTTGAATCCCCTTTAATCACACATGATATTGTAATTACGGCAATAGAGTATTCAGTACGACAAATTTTGCGGGAGTCGAAACAATATCGTCCATCCAATCAATGATGCGTGCTGGATAAAAATCTAAACATATTTCAACTCAAACTGCTGTTATATTTTTTGATATTATGGGAGGCGATCGACAGCTGAGGTTATTTACGCCGTTGTGGGTAAATGGATATTTGGGTAGAGGTACAATATCTACATCTACGTAATACTGTGCGAGCCACCACGAGGGTGTGTGGCAGAGGGTGAAGATCACAAAACATGCACTATTGACATGCAACTAGGCTATTACATGGACACATGCTAGATAATAAGGTCACATGCAGCTAGATGGTTAGTATCTACATGATAAAAAAGGATTATTGGTTTTTAATGCATGCATCATGCACTGCAGACTACCCTAACGATATTTCACCCGCCTATCCCTTTGCTATTAAGCCTATTGTGCTCTCTTGTGGAACGCTGGAAAAATGAAATTTTAAATCTATCGGTACAAAAATCTATCTCTCTAATCTTGTTAATCAGATCAAACATAAGTAATACGCAGGGGTATAAAATAACTTATTTCTCGTACTCTCTCATCGCATTTGTCTAAAACCCTTTTTACGAATTCTGATCTACGGTTAAATATTTGGGAGTGGGAAATGTTGGAGGGACACCCAGCTTATGTATTAGCAAGCTCTTAATGTACGACACCCACAATCCCCCTGTGCCCCTGCTGCTAATCCTACGGTGTCTAAGTTTCTGTACGTGTCTCTCAAGTTTAATTCATCTCTAATAGCCACGTTTCCCAAGCGTTTCAAACTTTTGAAATTTAGGTCCTCACGGTGGAAATGGTTAGGGAGCAATAAGTCTTTTAAATATTCGTGCATTCTGTCATTTTTAAAACCTTCCATTCAAAGGATATCTTGTAAAAGTTCTTTTTTTTCAGTGAAATTTCATTCTTAGAATCTAATTCTCATTTTCAGAACCATACCATTCTGAGCAACGAATCAACGTAAACTTCTCGAACGGACGTAATAATTACATCCGTAAGGGGCAAATATCTAGTTAGGTTCCTTTCACTAACCTACTCCATCATCAAAAAGTAAATAAATGAACGTCATACACTGCGAGTCACCTCGAGGGTGTGTAGCACGGGGGTCAAAGATCACAGTGTCTGAATAACCCTTGTACGTCCTCGCGGCGACTCACAGGTATAGATAGCAAATTGGATGAACTTACCTCAAGACGTGTCCAAATTTGCCAATCAGCTGCTTGAATGCTGCCTTTGTATGCAGGAAGACTCCTTGAAGGGTGTCCGAAATCGTTAGGTATCAAAGCAGTCGTCAATTTTAGTAATCAAGTGTTGCCATGACAACGTAGGTAGCAACGAGTGTATACTCTTGCGACGCCATGTTGGAATACTTGATACAAATTAACGCTAGTCTTCTTCCCTTCATTTTGTGTTAAGCGAAAATTCATATCAATAAGCGTTCAAATCCTAAAATAAATAGCATAAAACAAAAGAAATAGTGCAAAATTTTATAAAAGTATGCCACCATAAATTTTAATATCTTTCTTCATTCTACATCTACATAATACCCTGCAAGCCACCACAAAGGTTTGCGGCAGGGGGTGAATTCTCACCAATCATGCACTACATATCATGCATTTAAAAGGATTAGTATTAATGAAATAAATTAATTAATTAATAAATTCTAATTAGTGATAAAACTTCATTGTCACCTGTGACGGTGGTATTTCTATTGCATCATTATATTTGGCCATGTATTTTCTTGCCACATAGGATTTTAATTTCCTTCCGTGGTTAATGTGGCATGGCTATCTATAAATGACTAATGAATACTTGTTACGCTACTACTACTATAAATGACTAATGACTATTTGTTACGCTCATTCTTGAGTGAAAGAAATCATTATGTAGTACATAAAAATGCTACATCAAGTAACTACCTAGCACTATCAGGCGTAGCACAGGGTTCGAATTTAGGCCCCCTACTTTTTTTTATATTTATAAATGATCTTCCGCAATGCCTTCATAACACTAAGTGCTTAATGTTTGCTGACGACATTAAGATATACAGAAAAGTAGATAACTTGGCTGAATGTTTACAAATGCAGAATGATTTACATAATTTAGTTATTTGGTCTCAGAACAACCATTTGCACCTCAACATTAAAAAATGTTCTGCTACAACCTATTCAAGGAGAAAGAATGTATTAATTTTCAATTACTCAATGGACGAGGTGATTATTGAAAGGAAAAGTGAAATAAAAGATTTGGGCATTATTTTTTACTGTAAAATGACCTTTGTAAATCATATATTGTACCATGTCTGCATGTAAGCTGCAGGGTTTTATATACCGTATGTCAAAGTACTTTAGGAATCAATGTGTGCTAAAATTATTGTATTTTTCTCTTGTAAGGAGTAAATTAGAATATTTCCCTGTAATATGGTACCCTTATGCAAAAAAGTACAGTGAAATTATTGAGAGAATTCAAAAAAGGTTTTTAAGGTAGATGTATTATATTCGATATCGCGTTTATCCTATTATGAAAAATCATATGAAATACGACAACTTACTGGAAATGTTTCATTTCCATAAACTATTTGATCGAAAAATATTGAATGATCTTATATTTTTACATGACGTAATAAATAAAGGAGAATGTGACATGTTGTTGAATCGAATAAATTTCCATGTTCCCTCCAGAAAGGGTAGAAATATGATGGCATTTTACGTCATGAATGTTAATAGTGAATATTGTAAAAATTCTCCTGTTAATAGATTGTGTATTACATACAACAAATATTGCAATGATCTGAATTTATATCAAGACAGAATTAAATTTTTAAAAGAACTTATTTCTAAACTTAACGCACTGAGGTAATGTTGTTGATGTTGATAATGTTGTTAATGTTATTGATATTTGATAGATATTTATAAATGTCCAATGTTATTAATATTTGTATTAGCTTCTTTGTCCAGCGTTTTGACCAGTGCTAATAATATTGTATTATCTTGTTCGATAATTAATTTTTTACCCTGTAATTATATTTATATGTTGGGTAAACATTAAAAACAATAAATGAATAAATTCGGGCACAACTTCAGTTAACCCGACGGTAGCGAATTCACGAACAGCATAAACGTTCACTCGAAGATGATGCATGCCTGGATTTGGGGTACCTTGACTTGTCCTAAGAAGTCTCTTGCGGAAATAATACCGGACCTTCCGCATGGTTGACGAACGATCTGCCAGAGTGCCTCCGTACCCGCAAATTAACTATACGTAGTGTCGGTGGCGTAATGGTCAGCATAGTTGACTTCCAAGCAGTTGATCCGGGTTCAATTCCCGTCCGATGAACTTTTTTTCCAAGCGCTTTAATATACCGCTAGTATATGGGATCCGTACGAGGAAGGTATGATTAAGGAATTAGAGCGTGTGAAAAGAGATGAGCAAAATTTGTTAAATACCGTTATGATAATTGTATAAGTGTTACGAGTTTAGCAGAAGAACTATGCTGGGAATTACTATCAGAACACTGGTTAAAATTTAGACTAAACCTTTTAAGTAAATCCGAAGCTGATTCGTTTACAGATGACGTTAGATATAGGTATATTAAGAGCCCCTGCCTATTATGCTAGTCTTGACAGACAAACAAGATTAGAGAGATAGATTGTCGTAACAATAGAATTAAAATGCCATTTTTTTCCGCATACCAACAGAGCAAAATAGGCAGAATTACAAAAAGTTAGGTGGGTAAATACATTGCTAGAGTAGTGTGAAGTGCATGATGCATGTTTGGGCATTATTAGAACATGCATGCTACAGCAATACCAATAAATATATTTGGGATAGTGTTTTTCTAACCGGGAATCAATTCATTCATGACTAGCTACTAACCACCTAGTTGCACGTCACTCTTATATCTAACATCTCTCCATGACGTAGTAGCATCATATCTCTTATTTGCATGCATGTTTGGCGATCTCCTCCCCCTGCCACACACCCTCGTGGTGGCTCGCAGGGTATTGCGTAGATGTAGATTAACAACCTTTGATTATTTTTTAGAGTATTTTTTTGCAAATCGTTATACACTGTAAATTTTGTGACATGAAATTTAACACGCTGGATTATTTTTTTTGAGTTTCAGCCACTTTACAGATATCATGACCCATAAGATGTCTAACGATCTCATGACGCATAAGATTTACGCGATGTCTAACATAACGTTAGACATCGCGTAAATCGGTAATAATTATAGAGGTAATATTCAGAGTAGGTCAATGGTATTTTTTTCTTTTTATTACCTGCATGTTCAAATCAACGTGTGACTCGCATGCAATGCTTTTTTTTGCATGCATGAGTGTCTATGAGGTTGCTGTCGGGTTTCAGGGCATGCATGGTGTTCGTGGGTGTGTCCTGCATGATTGGGATTTGGTAGTTTTCTTCTTTCCCCCCCCCCCCCCCCCCCCCCCCCCAATTGCTTTTGAAGGTGTAGTATTTGTTTTGTGGTGTTCATTTTTGTTTATTGTGTCATTGTTCCTGGTGTGGATGCACCCCCTACCACACACCCTCGAGGTGGCTTGCAGGGTATGTCGTAGATATAGATATAGATATAAGAAATATTATATACCGTGGAAACCGTATTTTATAATAGGATAGGTATCCTAGGGATCAACATCTACATCTCATCTACATAATACCCTGCAAGCCACCTCAAATGTGTGTGGCAGGGGGTGAATTCTCACCAACCATGCACTCACTACATATCATGCATTTCAAATGATTAGTATTAATATATTAGTCTAAACTGCAATATTTAAAAAGATAAAAATAGCAAACTACGCATGAACAAACGTGCTGTTAGTTGGGTTACCTTCAAGTCCTTACACCAACATTAACATCCTATGATATCGATTCAATCACTCGTATTGGACATATTTACCGCTATTCATATCCCTAATTGTACGAGGGAAAAAGGAATTTTGTAATTATGGTCCAGTCTTCCATAACAAGTTGGGGTTCGCAAAATATTTTTAACGCCATCACTGAAAATATTATCTTGGAATTTATTTATGAGATTAAGTCGAAATTTCAACCTGCGATCTGACAATGATTCCCAATTTAATTCATTTAATATACTGGTTACGCTAATATAGTTATCGTACCGTCCCTTTACAAATCTTGCCGATCTTCGCTGCACACTTTCAAGTTCGTTATTTAGACCGATTTCGTAGGGATCCCATACACTGGCAGCATATTCCAATTGAGGTCTAACAAGGGAAAAGTAGCTGATTTCTCGTACATGTTCGCTAAATTTACCCAGTACTCTTTTGATGAATCCCAGTCTACGATTACCTTGACTCATTATTTCACGTAGGTATGTGTTTACCGCAGGAAAGATCATGTGTCAGTCTTATTCCAAGATATTTAATGGATTCCACGTTTGTTAATTCATTATTACTTATTTTGTACCTGCTTGGAGGAATTTCATTTGAATTGATACACGGATTTGGAGAAAACGTAAGAAGCGTGGATCGCACCCCTTCGCCCGTGGGAAAGAGAAGCTTCCTATTGCATTGCAAGGTAAATTGCATTACTACTAGGTAAATCAAACGAGCCCAGAAAATGACCAAGAATCATTGTTCGTTCGCCGGCTGAAATACGCGCGAGTGTTTTTCTTCCCCGGCCGTTATACAGGTGTGCGACGGCGTAGCCTTCTTCTTTCCGTCCCTTTTTAGAAAAATGCTTCAATCCTTGGGGTAGCAGGTTTATAATGCTACAATTTTTTTGTCGAGTGCAAGAAATACGAAGCAACTTCGGTGATTGCCATTACCGGAACATGCTATTTAAAGATCAAAAGTTTTGAACGACGCCGGCCGTAAATATAAGAACGATGACAGGGAAAACGATTCGCGGATGGCAGCTTAGCAAAAAAATGATAATCCATAGCAAAAAAATGGCGGAAAGAGGTCTTAAAATTGAGGTGATGGTTAAGGTTAATGGAAGAACTCCGATGGGAGTCACTTTCAAACGGCTGGTTAAAATTTAGACTGGATCTCTCAATTATATTTGAGCCAATTTAGAGGCGATGACCTGAGAAATGTTTTGAACTCTCCCATGTTGAGGTCGATATGACCATAAACACAAGAGAGATACACTGCAGTTCGGACAAATTTGAAATTTTTTCTTCCCACAGATTATAAGGAAACACGAATATGTTTAAAAATCGGATATGGAGATGAAACGTAGGTGGGTCAATGTACATCTACATCTACGCAATACCCTGCAAGACACCGCGAGGGTGTGTGGCAGGGGGTGAATATCACCAAGCATGTACTATTAACATGCAAATAGGCTACTACATGGAAACATGTTACACAATGGGGTTGCATGTAGCTGAATGGTTAGTCCGTGGACAACCACTCTGAAAAATAAACTCTAAACTCTACTTCAAGGATTGCGAACTGGCCACGAAAAGCCTTAGCTGAGTTACCCGCTAATATTCACAGTAGAATGATCTCCACAGATAAAACATCATCCACCTCCTCATTCCGGTTAACGTGGAGGGTTTATCCTCTGTTGAAATCTTGCTATTGTTCTGAGACAAACGTGTGCAACTATGACGAACACAAAGTTAATTGGCTAGGCGTGATTCGAACCCTATACCTTAAAGATGTTTATTGTGAATAAAAGTAAATATGACATTTTGTCACCATTCGTGCCTGTGTTAGTCTTTCGTAAGATTGGAGGGGCGTAAGAATGATAAAATATCATTTTTACTAGTAGTGAATAATACAGGTTGAAGCTCGCCCAATTTTTAAGTCCCACTCGCTGAGGAGAGCATACTATCAGTTTACTCATAGACCTCTTACCTTTATATCTTTCCCTACTGTCTTACGTGTGCTACTTTTAACATTCCGATACATTCCTGATATTGTACAATTACATCTACATCTATCTACAGCTATCTACATCCACATAATACCCTGCAAGCCACCACAAGGGTGTGTGGCAGGGGGTGATTTTACACCAAACATGCATTACATATCATACATAAAAAAGGAATAGTATTAATATAGTAGTCAGAACTACACTATTTAAAAAAGATATAAATTGCAAAGCAAACATGCAAAAACATTCTGCTAGTAGGGTTAGCTTTAAGTGCTCATACCAACATGCAGCTACCAATGCTATTCATTGCTACTCTCCGATAGGACATATTTACCGTTATTCGTATCTCTAATTGTACGAGGGAAAAAGGACATTTTGAATCTATCAGTTCGGCAATCAATTTCTCTAATTTTATGATTATGGTCCAGCCTGCCATAGTAAGTTGGGGTTCGTAAAATATTTTTAACATCATCACTGAAAATATTGCCTTGGAATTTGTTTAAGAGATTAAGCCTAAATTTCAACCGGCGATCTGACAATGATTCCCATTTCAATTCATTTAATAGACTGGTTACGCTAATATAATTATCGTATCGCCCCTTTACAAATCTTTCCGATCTTCGCTGCACACGTTCAAGTTCATTACTTAGGCCGATTTCGTAGGGATCCCATACACTGGCAGCATATTCCAAATGAGGTCTAACAAGGGAAAAGTAGCTGATTTCTCGTACATAATCGTCACATTTACCCAATTACCTATAAAGTAGGCTTACGTGCCTGAAAATTCACCTTCTCTGAATTTCAAGAAATGCATTGTAAATGCACTTACATGAATAGATTTTAAACACATAGCTAAAAATGTATTCATAATGCATAATGGAAGAGGGCTTCCGGGAATTATTCCAAGTTGGGTTGTCTCTAGGAGACGATAGTTTCTCCAGCCATCCTGCTGGCGTCTTCAGAAGGTCAGAAGCGGAGGAACACCCGGAAGCCCTCTTCAATTATTGTAAAACCCGCGGTAACCTCAGATCCAAGTATTTAGAATGCAATTCCGGAATGGAGTTTTGAATTCTTTCTCGCGGCTGCATTTCAAATATTGAAATCCACTTTGCACTCGAAGCAGTTTGGTGTGGTGGCTAGAGTACTGGCCTCCCATCCCAAGGGCCCGGGTTCATTCCCTATATTGGTGGATTTTTCAGTGGCAAACCAGTCCCTACTTGAGTTCCTAGTGGAAGGCATTTCTGGTCCAGTACTCCGTCCGTCGGATGGGACGTTAAGCCGTGGTCCCCTTGGAGCCTGTCGCTAAGAGCAGGCTAATGCCGACGCCAGGTTTCTCTCCACCCTTCCTCCGTTCCCTGAAAACTCATACCAATACCCAGTTACCCACTTATCCTAAAAATGGCGCAAATGGCCTCAGCTTTCAGTCGCCTCTCCTGAATAACCACCAAACAATCGAAGTAGAACCGTATTGATGTAGGTTGGAATTTTTTAGAAAACGATGGGAGTCTGAAGTGACTCCGGCGCCGGCATTAGCCTACACTTAAGAGAAGCTGTTAAGCGGACCGCGATTGAACGTCCCATTCAACGTACGGAGTAAGCAACTTGAAGCTTTCAGCGCACCACTGGTCCGGGATATCTCTTAAAACTTGGCCCTCGATTCCTCGGAACTAGAGGCTAGTAGTATAGCCAGCCGACCAAGACAACAGTCCTTCAAACCTCGGTCTTGTGAGAGGGAAAATTAGAATCCAATACGGAAGTAGAGTAGGCGTTGTGAAGGTCGGGTATTTTGATGTATGTGACGTGACTTAGCTTGCAGTTATCTGCCAATATCTCTGAAATTTTCCAACACATACTAACCACACATGCTTACTGTAGTCAATGTAGATTAGTGCGTAACCTATTATATTTTTCTCCATGGAATATGGGTTAATAGTGTAATTTATTTTTATAAGCGACATATATCACATTGCTTTGCATTAAATAACAATTTATTGTTATTTATAGCTAACATTCTACGTGTTTCGTAACCGCATGCTTAATAATTGAGTCACCCTTGCAGTTGCTTACAGGGTACGTCTACGTCTTCGTAACACCCTGCGAGCCACCACGGGGGTGTGTGGCTGGGGGTGAGGATCATTATGTGTAGATGTAGATAATTTCCTAGGGGTGGTAGCATTGTGACTCTTGGTTTCATATAAGTAGGGTATGAACGGAGTAATATCTTTTTTTTGCATCCCTGTACCCCCTGCTAGCACCTTCTCTTATTGTTAATTCAATGTATGGTGAAGGTTCACCCCCTCCATACACTCTTGTGGTGGCTTGAAGGCTATTATGTAGGCATATAAGTTACATTCTTTTATAATTTTCTATCAATTTCGCAAATATACATGTTACACATCAAGCCACCATAAAGGTGAGTGGTAGTGGGTGAATTCATACCAAGCGTGCATTATATATCATAACAAAAAGGAATAATAACAATATCCTTGTCTAAAATAGCAATTGAAAGAGAGCATTTACCCAGAGAATGACTCTCTTTACATGTTTTTTATTGCTTCGTCTTTCCAAAATTTTAGAAGCATGTACTTTGTTTGCTTATAAATGACCAGCTGCTACGCATTCGTGAAGTGGACTTCTTAATACTCTTCAAATGATAGTGAAAGAGAAAGGGCCTTCAATGGCTCATTTACTTGCATGCGGCTCGCTTTCATTCAAAGCTTGCACTAAATGAAGGATTAGTGATCTCGTCACTCATCGCATAAATATTCTCACGTTCACCTCAGCCTCAAACTGGCCCAACTATCTCATAGCACCTGAAATTTAGATCAAAGTCTTTTTCAGGACTCCCCCGCAACATTGGTGGGCTAATTTTTCGCCACCTCTGTCGCTCGGCAACTGCATATTTGCCTGCGATCTGCATAAACTTGAAGAGTCCCGATTCAAGGTGGGGAGGCCCATTTCACCCACGTCACACTGTCTTCACCGACCATATTGGTTCACACCCGATGGCGGACACATTCTATGCATTTGGAATCATTGGCCCCGCGCCACGGGACATTTTTCCGTGGAGGGCTCTAATGTATTCAAGATGGCGGTCCCGAGGGGATTGCCTACCTTGAAAGCGTTCTGCCGTGACACCGGAAGCCTCTCCAGCGGCGAGGCATTTCCTCGCCAAGTGCCCGGCCACATGGAGAGCCCAGCCATCTTCCTGAGGGAAGCGTGTTCTTGCATTGGTGTGCAGATGAACCGTTGGCAGCATGGGCTTCTCTTCACGAAGGCCCGTCGACGGAACTGCGTGGGTGACAATGCCTTGCTCGATCTGTTAGCTTCTACCTTGCACGAGTGTTCTCCGTTAGAGTAATCCAAGATGGTGAGGCCGAATGGTGCCAGAGCAAAAATGTCTCCACCTTCTCCTACATTAACAGCTGCAAGCTAATCCTAAGCCACATCGAAAGTGTGGTGTGGGGAACGAGTTATCTGCATTTACACGATACTCTCTAAGCCACAATAAAGGCGTGTGGCAGGCGGTGATTCCACACCAAACATGCATTACGTAACATGCATAAAAAAGGATTAGTAATTATATTCTAGTCTACACTTCACAATTTAAAAGAAGATAAAAATAGCAAAGCAAGCTAATAACATGCTGTTAGTTGGGCCCTATTTGTACGAGGAAAGAAGGACATTTTGAATCTGCCAGTTCGGCTGTCAGTTTCTTTAATTTTATGATTATGGTCTAGCATAGTAAGTTGGAGTTCGCAAATCATTTTCAACGTCGTCAGTGAATATATTATCTTGGAATTTATTTAAGAGATTAAGTCTTAATTCCAACCAACTATCTGACAATTATTCTCATTTTAGTTCATCTAACAGACTGGTGACGCTTATACATCTACATCTACACGATACCCTGCAAGCCACCACGAGGGTGTGTGGCAGGGGGTGAAGATCACCAAGCATGCACTACTAACATGCAAGCAAGCAACTAAAGGGTCTCATGCAACTAGATTGTTAGTATCTATAGTATTTGAGGGGTTAATACATGCATCATGCACTACAGAATACTCTAAAATATTTCCCCTACCTATCCCTTTCCTATGCTGCCTATTCTGTTCTCTTATAGTACGGAGGAAAAATGCCATTTTGAATCTATCTGTACGACAATCTATCTCTCTAATCTTATTTATCTGGTCGAATCTAGCATAATACGCTGGTGTTTTTAATATGTGCCTAACATCTTCAGCAAAGCCATCCGATTGAAATTTCTCCAATAGATTTAATCTGAACTTTAACCTACGCTCTGATAATGATTCCCACCCTAATTCTTGTATTAATTCTGATACACTACTCAACCTATCGTAACACCTTTTGACGAACCAAGCTGCTCTACGCTGCACATTGTCTAGTTCTCTCATCAAACCTAATTCATTAGGATCCCATACACTGGCTGTATACTCAAGGTGGGGCTTATAGTATTTTACTTATATAGTTATCATAGTATAACAAATCTTGCCGATCCTCGCTGCACACCCTCCAGATCGTTATTTAAAACTATTTTGTGGTGGTAATCAAAAAACCACTAAAATAAGTTTTCATTTTTCTAGTCCTGGTACGGTGAAGTAGAAAAACATGGCATGGAGTCTAGTCAGACTGGAATAGTTTTTGTCAAACGGAACTGGAATATGGTATCATTAAGTTGTAAAATATTATAAGTTCAAGATATTAATTGGAGTAGATAGAGAAATTTACGTACCTGGTGTTTTAGAAGAAACTAGTTTTAGTGTACTTGGAAAAGGATTTGAATTAGGAAAAGGAACACTTACATAGGGAGATTGATTGGTGCTGGGACGATGTGCAAGGTTGGCTATGGCACTGGTCTTCCATAGCGAGGGTTCGAATCCCGCAAGTGGTAGAACTGGTAGAGATTTTTCATTGGCATACTGGTCCCAAATTGAGTGTTGTGTGAAGAGCGCTTTAGAGTGCAGGAGTCCGTCCGTCGGAATGAACGCTAAACTGTGGACCCCTTGGCGCCTTCCGATAAGAGTAGACAATGCCGACCCAGGGTATATTTCCATCCTTCCTCCGTTCCCTGAGAAGTTCCTGCCTCCACTCAGTGACCCACCTATCCTTAGATGGAAGAGAGGACTTCTGCAGTCACAACCTCGCCCGAATAAAGACACATTATTATTATTGTATGTATTTAATGGCGTAAATGACTTCAGCTGTCGGATGTATCCCTCGAACAGCTAAGAACGACTGCAGCTATAAATGAGGACGTGAAGAAAATACCACTTAATTCTTTAATATGGAATGCAAAATTTGCCTGATTGCGAAACGTGACCTCGTCGGGAGATGAGCGTAGGTTAGAGGCACTAGAGATGTGGGCTTGAAGGTATATGGAGAAGGTGAGCTGGGTGCTTCAACTGAAGCTGTGTATCCTACCAGCCATCTCGATGACTACGGTTTATCGCTCTGTTTTATGCCAATTATGAAGCCGACAGCGATATGACGGAGTTTTTCCGCGTTCAAAATATGCGATTTAATTCCACTTTAAAAAAATTGTATATTTCCATTAATAGTTTGAATATATTCCCATCTTTTGACATTTCATTTTGACACCGTTTTAATGATTTTAAACCGGAGAGTTTATGGAGCATTGGTAAATGGATATTATTAAGAGAGCTTTTATGAATGAATTCGAAATATTTCCGTAGAAATGCATCTGAGCATTTCCATCAGTGTATTCCATCGCGGTAAATAAAACTGCTTCGAGAGTACCCGTGTTTGAATCCCGGCAGTGACAAAGATTTTTCACAGATACCCCGGGCCTATTCCAATGCGCATCCACTAGACGCGTGCAACTAAATGAGAAGTATTAAATAGTAACTATACTTATTAATTAGTTAACCATTTGTTAAAATGTATTATTCAGGATTCACATTTGGCATGCTAGGGTGCAGTTAAAATGAATTAGTAGCGTTAATGACGTATTCTGAGGTTCTCAACTGACACCTACCCATCCGGTTTCTACGTTGCTTATCATGGGCCCCCAGTGTCCGCGAGAAAAAAAGGCATTTTAAATCTAATATTACGGTAATTCATTCTTCTAGTCTTTGTCTCTGAAATCTAAGTGAGGTACTCCGTCCGTTCGATGGGACGTCAACGAACGTCTGGATGCATTCATCTACATCTGCATCTAATAATGCCCTGCAAGCCACCATAAAGGTGGTGAATTCACAACAAAGTCTGTGTGTATGCGCACAAAACATACACCACACATGATGCATAAAAAACTATTAGTAACAATATACTAGTCAATACTTCACAATTTAAAAAAGATAAAAATAGCAAAGCAAGCAAGCAATATGAGGCTGTTGGTTGGGTTAGCTTAAAGTCCATATACAAACATGCAACTACCTACGCTATCCATTAATACAATTGTAGTCATATTATTGGATGTATTTACAGCTATTCATATCCCTAATTGTATGAGAAAAGAAGGACATTTTGAATCTGCCCGTTCGGCAATAAATATCTCTAATTTTATGGTCCAGTCTACCATAGTAGAAGACACACCTTTATGGTGGCTTGCAATCATTATGTAGAATCATTGTAAGGCCAGTTATAGGTTCCATGAAGGTAGCAGCTTCTTACCACCCCGGATAACGAGGTTCTCGTTACGTTAAGAATAGGCTAATGACGACGCCGGGTTACTCTCCACCTATCCTCCACTCCCTAAATACCTTCCTCTTTCCAATTAATTCCTTCACAACAACAAATATTCCGCTACTACTGGAATCCGGGCACACCCTGACAATTTCCTTAGTCGTGAGCCGCGGGGAAAAACGTGGGGACGGTCACGTAGCGTGCAAGCCACGGTACATCTTCACTATATCTACGCGATACCCTGCAATCCACCGCGAGGGTGTGTGGCAGGGGGTGAATATCACCAAACATGCACTATTGACATGCAACTAGGCTACTACAAGGAAAGATGCTAGCAGTGTGGCGCGTGGTGTGTCGGAGTCCACCCTTGCACGGAGAGTGGCGGGGTTGTGTCAGCCAGCACCCGCTGCATCGCTGTCCCTCGCTCTTGGCGTCTCCTCTCACAGACGAGCCATGCTCCACACCGGCTCCGGGCCCTGGATATAATCGCCGGCTACGTGTGTTGAAATTCAGGAGCGGGAGTGAACGGCGGCGGCGGCGGCGGCGGCGGTGGCCTCTTCCGCCCGGGCTGTGTCCCGGGGGTGGGCGGGGTCATTAAACCCCCCTTTCCCCGCGGGCCACCACTCAAGGCCTCCGATCCAACAGTCGCAATCGGCCCATACCCGGCCGCGACACCGAGGGCTTGCTGCATCGCACGGCGTCTCCCGCCCGACTTGTTTTCGAGTGGCACGACAGTGAAACTGGCAGATTCAAAATGTCCTTTTTTCCTCATACTATTAGAGATATGAATGACGGTAAATATATCAAGTACGAGTGTAGCAATGGATAAAATTGGTAGCTGCATGTTGATATAAGGACTTAAAGCTAACCCAACTAACGGCATTTTTTTGCATGTATGCTTTGCTATTTTTATCTTTTTTTAAATAGCGCAGTTTTGAACAGTACCTATACAAGTACTAATCCTTTTTTATGCATGATATGTAATGCATGTTTGGTGAGAGTTCACCCCCTGCCACACACCTTTATGGTGGCTTTCAGGGTATTATGTAGATGTATATGTAAACAAACAACTCGCGTATGCGTATGAGTGTACTAGGATCACCCCAAAACAATAGGGACCTTAAATAGGCAGTGATTGCCCACAATATGCCAACTATAGATACAAACCTCGATACACACCCGATTCAGCCACTGAAAAACATGAAATAATTAAGTCACAAAGGCCTGATGGGTGCTTATGTGTAATGAATATCTGGAAAAGAATCATTCTCTCCGAACACATTATTTTAAGAATAGTAACAAAAACCAACACGAAACGACTGAATAACAACTCACTGGAAGGTAGAACTGTGAATGTGTCCCGCATGATTTTTAGAGAAATTACTCCTTCGAGACGTAGTATAAGTAAATTGTGTGACGTACGCATTGGTGATAACTCACCCTTAACCACACATCATCATTAATTGTAGAAATTAATTGTAGTAATATTTTGAAATAAGACTTTCTATGATCTTTAATGGGATGAACATAGACGAAATATAAACTATCTATCTATATCTACATCTACATAATAACCTGCAAGCCATGGAAAGGTTAGTGGCAGGGGTTGAATTAAGCCTAAACATGCATTACATGATATGCATAAAAGGATTAGTAATTATTGTAGTGATGATAAGTAATGATATTTCTAGTCTAAACGAAACAATTTAAAATAATATAAAAATAGAAAAGCAATCATGTAATACCATGCTGTTAGTTGGGGTAGCTTCAAGTCCTTACACCAACATGAAACTACCTAATCTTTCCATTGTACTCTCGTTCACACGCTATTTGATATATTTACAGCTATTCATATTCCTAATTGTATGAGGAAAAAATGACATTTTGAATCTGTCAGTCCGGCAATCAATTTCTCTAATTTTGTGATTAAGGTCCAGTCTACCATTTATTTAGATGCAATTCAAAGAAGAAAACAGGAACTCTCTTAGCAAGGATTTAGATGCAATTCAAGAGTGTTTAGTGTAACAATCACTAAAGATTTATCGTGGGGATGACACATCCGGGAAATATGCGGCCGAGCGAAGAGAAAGCTAGGATTTATAAAAAGAGTACTTCGGAAATGTGATGAGAAGACAAAAGAACGATGTTACTTCTCAATAGTTAGGCCCCACCTTGAGTATGCTGCCAGTGTATGGGATCCTAATGAATTAGGTTTGATCAGAGATTCACAGTGTGCAGCGTCGAGCAGCTAGGTTCGTTAAAATATGTTACGAAATGTTGAGTAGTGTTTCAGAATTATTACAAGAATTAGGGTGGGAATCATTATCAGAGCGTACGCTAAAGTACAGATTAAAATTATCAGAGAAATTTCAATCGGATTGCTTTACTGATGATGTTAGGCATATTATTAAAACACCAGCGTATTATGCTAGACTCGACCAGATAAATAAGATTAGAGAGATAGATTGTCGTACTGATAGATTCAAAATGGCATTTTCCCCCGTACTATAAGAAATCAGAATAGGCAGCGTAGCAAAGGGATAGGTAGGTGAAATATTTTAGAGTAGTCTGTAGTGCATGATGCATGTATCAATACTTTAAATACTATATTTACTAAAAATCTAGTTGCCTGAGACCCTATAGTTGCTTGTTTACATGTCAATAGTGCATTCTTTGTGATCTTCACCCCCTACCACGCACCCTCGCGGTGTCTTGCAGGGTATCGTGTAGATGTAGATGTACCATAGTGAGATGGAGTTCGCAAAATATTTTCAACATCATCAGTAGGATTTTGGAATTTATTTAGGAGATCATGTCGAAATTTCAACCTACGATCTGACAATGATTGCCATTTTAATTTATTCAATAGGCTGGTTACACGAATATAGTTATTATACCGTCCCTTTACTAATCTTGCCGATCTTCGCTGCACACGTTTAATTTTTTTTATTTATTACGGAAAAGTACCTGATTTCTCGTAAATGATCGTAACATTTACCCTATACTCTTTCGATGAATCCCAGTTTACGATTAACTTGACGCATTATTTCACGTATGTGTGTAGGTACCCCAGGAAAAATCATGTGTTAGTCTTATTCCAAGGTATTTAAGGGATTCCACGTTTGTTATTTCATTATTACTTGTTTTGTAAGTGATAGGAGAAGAACTATTCTTTTTCCAAAAAATCATTACAACACATTTTTTAAATTTATTTCTAACTGCCATGCATCACACCATTTTTCTATTGCTTGTAGGTGATCATTTAAATAATCTTTATCCTTTGAGCAAACAATTTCCCCGTACACTACTGCGTCATCGGCAAATAGACGAAGCTTACTTTTTAACATCTAATTGATATCGTTTATGTACAGAAGGAACAAGAGTGGACCTATCACACTATCTTATGGCACACCTGAAATGACTACAATTACCGGGGAGGTAACAGCGTCCCAAAAAACCATTGGAACGCGATCGGGCAGAAATACTTACCCATGATATAATATTACTGTCTAACCCCTAAAATTTTAATGTCAAAATTATACTGCTATGATACAATTTGTCAAAAGCTTTCTTGAAATCGAGAAATATTGCATCCACTGGAATATTATTTTCGCCAGACTCTAAAATATCGTGAGAAAAGAATTAAAGTTGAGTTTCACATGATCTACTCTTCCGGAAGCCATGCTGAATATTGGACAATAAATTATGGCTATCTAGGTGCCCCATGACTGAGCTGACAATTATATGTTCCAGGACCTTGCATAAAATTGATGTGAGGGATATAGGTCGGTATTAAGATGGCCGCACCCTATCACCTCTTTTAACCCTTTCTGGCCCTGTGAATCCAAATGGAAACCTTATAATTGTCCCTTTATTACTTTAAGGATCTATTCAAAGCATCTGCTGTCTTTATACATTCTCATTAGCTGTGGTGCGTTATTCCACCACAAGGTTTTACAACTTGCTGTAGAATACAAATTATACTATCGAACTGTTTCTGTAGATTGCCGTATTAGTGCTCTGGTTTTTACATAGTCTTTTTGAAAATATGGACCAGAAATGGTTAAAAATAGGTGCTACATCGGCTGATTAGTTAAGATATTAAGTCTTATTTTCAACTTATGGTCTAGTTATTCCCATTTTAGTTCATCTAATATACTAGTTACGCTAATGTAGTTATCAAACCATCCCTATACAAATATTTCCCTTTAGAGGTTGTTTGTTTGAGGAATTGGGTTTTCCTACACTGGTGGTGACCTTAATTTCAATGAAAATTTCAAAGTTGCCTTTCATCATCGCCTTCATTTGCGTGTAATGTTTTCAAGATTATGTGATTGTGGGTTAATTATCTTCCTTAAAGGGGCTCTTAATTTCATTTTAATGGCATAGAACACAAACAATATTAAATACCCCTTGTACGCGATCAAATACATCAACGTTCAAGAGTAACCAGTAATGTGATGCTGAATTATATTTCTTAAATCAAAGACTATTGTCTTCATGTTAACGAACTCTCTAGCATAGAGTAAAACGCCTTGAACTATGAGGGGGATTTGAATTCCATTTAACCTTTTCCAAAGTTCGTTTCGTTTCTTTATCAGCACATAGAAATCAACCCATATCTTTAAGGCAAAGGGATAGCTGTGTGAAATATTTTTAGAGAAGTCTATCGTGCATGATGCATGCTTTAACATTATTTACATGCATGATGGGGAAATACAGATAAATTTATGAAGACAAACTCCCTTATAACCGGTAATATCCTCGTTATTATATACATGCGAACAATCTAGTTGCACGTGACTATGAACATGTTTCTGTGTAGAGCATGGTAGATCTTAATCGCATGTTAGTAATGGATATTTGGCGATCTTAACCCCCTGCCACACACTCTGCGGCAGCTTGCAGGGTATTACATTAACGTATATTTATCGCATATCGAGGTATCCTGATGATTTAAGAGAATGTTCAAATATTCTACCTTCGACTCGCTAAGGAATGTTGTGGCATGGGTCATACGCATGCTGTGAAAATCGAAATGAAAGGAAATGGAACCCGTAACAGTGTATGACAAGGAAGATGCAAAATAGTAGGTATACTCTCCTTTCATCTTATCTATATCCTATTATAATTTCAATAAAAATATATGCCTTTACTCACGACCGAATTCCTTTTACTCGCGTGCAAGAGGAATTTCTCACTAGCTTCAATGCCGAATCCAAAATCGTGATGTCCTGACTGGGAATACAAAAGGTTTCCAATGGGAATGAGTCCGATCCTATTCCCACGAAATGAGTTATGCATCCGAGTAATCACGAGCTGTAACAAAGCCAAGGTCAAGCCACTAAAATTTTGTGCATGAGAGATAAATTTCATTCGATTATGGCATTAGGAACACATCGATTTCCAACCACCCCAAGTTTACTCTTCCAAGCAATCAATAAGCGTTTTGAAGGTGGTGTTGGGATTCCGGAAGTTAACATCTACGTAATACCCTCCGAGCCAACGAGAGGGGGTGTGGCAAGGGCGAAGATCACCAAACATGCACTAATTACGTGAAACTAAGAGTACAATGGTACCTATGCATGGAAAAATGTTAGATATATAAGTCACGTGCAATTATATGGTTAGTATCTACATAGCAATTAAGGGATTACTGGTTATAAAGGCATTTCTCTACATATACACATTTCCTCTAGCATGCATCCCTTAATGATGTTAAAACATGCATCATGCACTACAGACTACTACAACAATATATATAACAAAGAAGATAAAAGAGCGATGTTACTTTTCAGTAGTTAGGCCCCACCTTGAATGTGTAATGTTCAATGCCGAATCCAAATTTTTTGGTGTGAGTAAATAAATATGTAAACAGTGTATGGGATCCGAATTAATTACTTTTGATGAGAGAGCTAGACAGTATGCAGCGTAGAGTAGGTAGGTTTGTTAAAAAGTGTTACGATATGTTTACTAGTGTAACAGAATTAATACAATAATAGGTAGGGAATTCACCTACCTATACCTTTGCTAAGCTGCCCATCATGTCCTCCTATGGTACGCCGGCAAAATGGCATTTTAAATATATCCGTACAGGAATCAATCTCCTTAATTTATTTATCTACATCTACATCTACGTAATGCCCTGCGAGCCATCATGAGGGTGTGTGGCAGGGGTGAATATCTCAAAACCTGCACTTTGACATGCAATCAGGCTACTTCATCTACACATGTACATCACCATACTACCCTGTAAGCCACCATAAAGGTGTGTGGCAGGGGATGAATTCTCACCAAACATGCACTACATATCATGCATAAAAAGGATTAGTAATAATATACTAAGTCTAAACTTCAATATTCAAAAAATATAAAAATATCAAAAGCAAGCATCCAATATCATGCTGTTAGTTGGGTTAGCTTGAAGTCCTCATACCAACAAGCAACTACATATGCTCTCCACTGATACACTCGTATTGGATATATTTACCACTATTCGTAACCCTAATTGTACGAGGAAAAAGGACATTTTGAATCTGTCAGTTCGGCAATCAATTGTGCCCAATTTTTTTAGATGGGCCAGTCTACCACAGCAAGTTGGAGTTTGCACATTATTTTTAACGTCATCAGTGAAAATATTATCTTGGAATTTATTTAAGAGATTAATTCTAAATTTCATCCTACGATTTGACAATGATTCCTATTTTAATTTATTAATAGACTGTTTACGCTATTATAGTTATCGTACCGTCCTTGATGTGAAAATGTAGTATTAGGGAATATAGTTGTTGGGTGAAATGGATGGAATGGATGAGAAAGGAATTGGAATAGACAATACTGTCTATCCCGTATGATGCTATCTTCGCGAGTAACTTAACGTGGGGCACCATATCAAACGCTTCTCTGAAGTCGAGAAACGCTGCGTCTACCTGAACGTTACCTTTTCCCTAAACTAAAATATCATCAACAAAAAGATCTAGTTGAGTTTCGCAAGACTGAACCTTTCTGAACCCATGCTGGTTTGTTCTCGATAAACCCTGGCTATCGAGGTGTCCCATTATTTATGTAACTATTATAGGCTCTATAATTTTACATGATAGTGACTTTAATGATATTGGTCTGCAATTACATGGCTGTTCCCTATCTTTTTAAAGATAGGGAAGGGTAGGGAAGGATAGGGCTTTTAAAAATTGGGGTTACGTTTGCGATCTTCCAGTCTTTGGGAATTGATTGTTCTTCGAGAGATTTATTAAATACTACTTTAATATACGGAGTCATTTCAAGAGATAATTCTTTAAACAGACGGCTGGAATTTCGTCAGCACCTGAGGACTTGTTCGGGCTAATGTTTCTTAATAAGGATACGATTCTGCTACAAGATATATCGATCACTGGTTGCTGAAATCGGTCAGCTAGGGCTTCGTCCAAACTACGTTTAGATTGATTGGAAACACTGAAAAAAAGGAATTCAATTAATTAGCCTTCTATAAACTGGAGGTTACTATTTCGCCCCTATCGTTTTCCAAGGAATTAAATGTTGAATTTTCAGTGCCCTGTACTTCCCTAACATTGTTTCCCTGGATTTCCCTCTAGTTGTTCTCCGAGTACTTTTCTCTTGAATTCAATAAACGCTTTTCTAAGGGCTGTTTTTGCGGCTGCTTTAAAAAATTTTATAATGTTCGAAAATATTTTAGATTGCCGTTAGCTACATTTTTCTTCAATTTTCTTAGTTTCGTGTGGCTAACTCGTTGGCGTCTTAAACATTTTTTAACCTCCGCGTTGTATCACCTTGGTTCCCTATTCTCAGTCTTATACCTATGAGGTATATATATATATATCTGTTGATACGTGACCGCGTAATCTGGCAGTTTCTCAAATGTCTGCCTACAGAGCCTTTGCTTGCCTATAAAAACGGATGGCCCTGCCTTTCCTTCGTTCCACTTGATGTTTATGTGAGGATTCGACGAAAAATACTGTTGGTTTCAAGTAGTACTTTCAACATCAGCTTTGCCTCAAACATGGTGCAGGCGGTGAATGAGTTTCAACATTCAATTTGATGATGAACAACTAAATAATTATACCAGCTCCTTGATCATGATCCATTAATTGATGCAACAAGATGCATATATTATTTGATACTTTAACAACTTTCCCGTGCAGAATCTACATCCACGCGATACCCTGCAAGCCACCGTGCGGGTGTGTGGCAGGGGGTGAGATCACCAAGCATGCGCAATAGACATGCAAACATGCTACTTAATAATATCTTAGGGTCTCAGGAAGCCAAATTGTTAGTATCTACGTAGTAATAAGTCTTATATATTATTCTATTATGCATAATAATAATGATTTTACAACCAGTAATTCCATTAATTACCGTAATTGAAAATAAAAAATAATTCATGAGATTGTTTTTCCTTTTAAGTTGATGAAAAGTTTGCAAACTTTTCTTTGGTGTCACTTTATCAATGCCACTCACAACGCAATCCGTATTCCAATTAATGTTTTTTTCATAAAGCGATAAACTGCGCAGTTTGGAGTACTGCCGGATCACAGAATTTGTGCTGGTGAAATCGTGGGGGAACGGGCTATTTTTCAAGAAATATTTCATTTTTTTCTTGTATTTCATGCATTATTTGTTCTACATGATACAATTGTCACTGCTCATTTCTCCTTGTATTAGATTGAACAATGGCAAGCATTGTAGAAGACGACCTTGATAACTTAGGTTTTCATTCATTAGAGTTTGTATACTCTTAAAGTCCTTTTTGCATAGTAGATCACGGTAGGTTGAGTATATATTTTGCTTGTTTTTACTAATTTGTTTTCATTATTAAGTGTATTATGCTCCGTAGGGCGCGTAAGTAGATGATTTTTGATGCACTGCCTGATTGGTGATGATTCACCTCGTTACACATATTAGAGGTGGCTCGAGGGTAATCTGAAGATGTAAATACTTTTTAGTATTTCATCATTTGCTTCATTTATCTTCTCACCTTCACACTTTTGAGTCAACTCTCTTCCCAAGGAAGCCTAGAGTTATCGTGATAACCTCAAGTCTGTGGTCACTCTGTAGTTGGATATTTTTCACGCTTCATAAATGTAGGTGTTTATGTTATTTAGAAAACGTACTTCATAACTAAAATATATTACGAATAATTAAAATAAATTGCGAATAATAGTAGACGGAGACATCAATCCCCCTTCGCTAGACTGGAATACGTGTAGTTTTATAACAGGAGGTAAGGATAAGGAACTCTGCGAATCACTGTTGAACACCTTTACGTCACACTCTTTACAATAGCTAGTAACAGAACCGACCAGCGGAAACAACATTCTAGACTTATTAGCAACAAATATACCCGATAGAGTTCTAAATACGATTACAGACACAGAAATTAGCGATCTTAAAATAGTGCATGCGAAATTTATTGTAGGCGCTGAAAGAAATAAACCAAGGAGGAGGGTGTACTTATTTGGCAAGGCTTATTACGACGGTATGAAAGAGGAATTAAGGGAATCGTTTTATGTATTTAGCGAACAAAGCAAAGGATTAGAAACAGAGGATTCGTGGAGAGTTTTTCTTGAAGTCAACGGTAAAGCAGTTAGTAAATACATACCATGTAAATTCGTAACTGATAATACAGAGCCAAGGTGGTATAACGCGGAGGATAGGAAATCACTAAAGCGACAAAGGGTATGCCACGCTAGGATGAAAAATGCAGGACGGGGTCTATCGCTGGAGGAAAAAATGAGTTAGTTCAAAACTATAAAAAATCGAGAACATTAGCAACGAAATCGTGTCGGCAAGCGTTATCACATTTCAAGAGCAAGATGTTAGGAGAATATTTAGATAACAATCCTAAAGCAGATTTGGTCATATGCGAGAGTGCTTCAGGGAAATAGGTAACTAGGGAATAGTGCACACAATTTGAAACGATAAAGGAATTAGAGTCACCAGCAGTGTAGAAAAAGCCAATTCTCTAAACACCTTCTTCCAAAGCGTATTCAACTCATCGTCACACGATGCAGTAGATTTGTAAAGGGACGATACGATAATTATGTTAGCGTAACCAGTCTATTAAATGAATTGAAATGGGAATCATTGTCAGATCGCAGGTTGCAATTTAGACTTAATCTCTTAAACAAATTCCAAGGCAATATTTTCAGTGATGAAGTTAAAAATATTTTACGAACTCCAACTTACTATGGCAGACTGGACCATATTCATAAAATTAGAGAAATTGATTGCCGAACTGATAGATTCAAAATGCCCTTTTTCCCTCGAACAATTAGAGATACGAATAACGGTAAATATGTCCTATCAGAGAGGTAGAATAGCATTGGTAGTTGCATGTTGGTATGAGTACTTAAAGCTAACCCTACTAACAGAATGTTTTTGCATGTTTGCTTAGCAATTTGTATCTTTTTTTAAATAGTGTTGTTCTGACTACTATATTAATACTATTTCTTTTTAATGCATGAATTGTAGTGCATGTTTGGTGAGAAATCACCCCCTGCCACACACCCTCGTGGTGGCTTGCAGGGTATTATGTAGATGTAGACGTAGATGTAGAACCACCGCCGAACACATTCAGAGAGCAAATGCCCGAAATAAAAATTTCATATCGCAGAATAGAGCAGTAATTAAAAAATGTTACTGAAAACAAATCACCAGGTCCCGATCAAATTCCTTCCAGAGTATATAAAACATTAGCTTCTGAAATAGCCCCCTATCTAGAAATAATATTCAATAAAACATAAAGAACCACAAGGTAACCATGGATTGGAAAGTAGCTAACATTACAACTATTTTTAAAAGCGGTGACAGGGAAGAACCTAGTAACTACAAACCCATTTCAATCAGGTCAATCTCTTGTAAGATATTTGAGCATATTGTAGTCAGTTCGATCATGGGGCATTTGGATAGTCAGAGATTGCTCATAAACAGCCAACATGGGTTCCGGAAAGGTAGATCTTGCGAGACACAATTAGCTTTATTCGTACACGATATTTTAGTCTACGACGAAAACAGTACTGAAGTTGATGCGATATTTTTGGATTTTAAAAAGGCATTAAGTTAAATTTTAAAAGTTAAAGGCAAAAGGCATAAAGTTCCTCATGATAAATTAATTTTGAAGTTAGAGAGTTTTGGTATAAATAAAGACGTTGTATGTTGTGTAAAAGAATTCTTAAGTGGGCGAGAGCAGAGGATTGTCATAGATGGTATCATGTCGGACACCATGAAAGACACATCGCGAGTTCCCCAGGGTAGCGTAGTAGGTCCGCTTCTATTTCTTTTATAAAAAAAGAATTTGGGTACCGTAGTTAGTAGTCTTCACCCCCTGCCACACACCCTCGACGTGGCTTGCAGGGTATCCTGCAGATGTAGATGTATTTTTTTATCACTTGATCGAAGAGTGTTTCTCATTTATCGTGCAGTTGGACTTACTGGAACGCTGACGTACCGACATGGTCCCTAATATGTGATTGCGATTGTCGTCTATTTGCCGTTTCGATACTAAATTGTGATCGCAACCACAATTTTTAATCACAGTTATTGTAACGGAAGTCACATTTAAGGCAGTGACAAGAAAGTCACAGTTAAGGCCATCCCTGGTAAAAAGTAAGATTCGTCCTTTTGCCGATGACGCATAAGTGTACGGGGAAATTCTATGCCCAAACGATAAGAATATTTAAATGGTACCTACAAGCAATTGAAAACTGGCAGTTAGAATTGAATTTTTTTAAAGTGTAATAATGATTTTTGGAAAAAGAATATTTCTCCTCCTAACACTTACAAAATAAGTAATAATAAATCAACAAACGTGGAATCCGTGGTGGAATAATGGTGTAATACATGGCAGTTAGAATCAAATTCTTCATAGTGGATGGTCGCCGGCATATACACCTGCACTATCACTGTGTACGCATTTTCTCCTTTTAGCTTCATCATCAGAATCCTTTCGTTATATTACCAGTAAGACTTTAATCTTCTTTACCAGTCTTTTTTCAGTATGAATCCCACTCCCGCTATCTTCTGGTCTTCTCCTGAGTATAAATCTGCTATTTCATTACCCTTAGAATAAAAATTTTAAAAATGCGTAGTAAAAAATTTTTGGAAAAAGAACAGTATCCTTCTAGCACTTAGAAAATAAGTAATAATGAACTAACAAACGTGGGATCCATTTAAATATCTTGGAATAAGAGTGATACTTGATCTTTCCGGGGGTAAAAATATACGTGAAATAATGGGTCAAGCTAATTGTAAACTGGGATTCATCAAAAGAGTACTTGGTAAATGTGATAATCATTTACGAGAAATCAGCTATTTTTGTCTTGTTAGACCTCATTTGGAATACGCTGCCAGTGCATGGGATCCCTACAAAATCGGCCTAAATAATTGACTTGAACGTGTGCAGCGAATATCGGCAATATTCATAAAGGAACGGTACGATAACTATATTAGCGTAAATAGTCTATTAAATGAATTAAAATGGGAATCATTGTCAGATCTTAGGATGAAATTTATACTTAATCTCTTAAATAAAGTCCAAGATAATATTTTCAGTGATGATGAAAAATATTTTTTAGGAACCCCAACTTACTATGGAGGACTGGTCCATAATCGCAAAATTAGAGAAATTGATTGCCGAACTGACAGATTCAAAATGTCCTTTCCTCGTGCAATTAGGGATACGAATAGCGGTAAATATATTCAATACGAGTGTGTCAATTGATAGCATAGGTAGTTGCATGTTGGCATTAGGACTATAAGCTAACCCGACTAACAGTATGATATTGGATACTTACTTTGCTATTTTTATCTTTTAAAAAAATTAAAGCTTATAATAATATATTATTACTAATTTTTTATGCATGATATGTAATGCATGTTTGGTGAGAATTCACCCCATGCCACACACCTTAATGGTGGCTTGCATGGTATTATTACGAAGATGTAGACGTGCGAATTCGTGGGTGAGCATGTGTGTGAGTATGAGCAATGTCTGACCTGCAGTGGACAACGGTCATGCTCTCCCAAAGACAACGCCACTCTCTCAGTGGGAAAAGAATTAAGAAGAACGGCAGAAAGTTGCCTCCAGTCGTTTCTAATCGCGAACTGTTCTTTTCCGGGCTATATTTTACGTCAAATAACTCAGGGAAATGGAGCAGACGAAATACGCTCGAGATGGCTTGATCTACATCTATATCTACGCATACGCAATACCCTGCGAGCCACCTCACCACGAGTTGTGACTTCATATACTACGCAATACACTTTTTGAGATTGGCCTCTAATACAGTGAAGAAGCGACCTTTACTTTTTCAAGGCACGGTTTGAACGTTGTAGCACCGTATATCGAGGGTGCGGAGTCACTTCCAAAACGCTACATATACCATGAAAGATAAATGGCAGCCCGGCGTCGTCATCCCCTGCACTACCCCTATGTAAGTAGGAGTACTTATGCCCGCGCCCCCGATTCGACGAGTATATTTTCGCCGCGTCGGGTTAACCAAGTGAGTGGCTCCAGGGCAATTGTAACCGTGGAGCCACGAGGAAATTATGGATCATTAAGGAGCGCATGGGGGTCGTGGTGGTCTAGTGGGTAGAGCACTGAGCCACTGACCGGAGGGTCCCAGATTCAAATCCCGGTCAAGATCCTTCCTTGAAACTCCCATCTAAAATACTCGCGATTCGATTTTCTGCGTGTCAGAACTTCGTAAGCAATCGCAGGTGGCCCAGGGAAAAGAAGTGACCCCCCTACCCTGAATGTACCGTGAAAAAAATCGAGAGGATTAGCAAGGTAATCATGTCGGCAAGCGATATCACATTTCCAGAGCAAGATGTTAGAAGAATATTTAGATAGAATATCTAAAGCGTTTTGGTCATATGTGAGACAGCTTCAGGGAAACAGGTCCACAGTGCACACACTTAAAAACCATAAAGGAATTAGAGTCACTTGCAGTGTAGAAAAAGCCAATACCTTAAACTCCTTCTTCCAAAGCGTATTCAACTCATCGTCACACAACGCAGTGAAAACACCGCCGAACACAATCAGTGAGCAAATGCCCGAAATAAATATTTCATGTCACGGAATAGAGCAGCAGTTAAAAAACATTACTAAAAACAAATCACCAGGTCCCGATCAATTTCCCTCCAGAGTATATAAACATTAGCTTCTGAAATAGCCCCCCATCTAGAAAAAATATTCAGTAAAACATAAATAACTACACAGTACCCAAGGATTGGAAAGTAGCTAACATTAGTAGCTACACCTATTTTTAAAAGCGGTGATAGGGAAGAACCTAGTAACTACAGACCCATTTCACTCACGTCAATCTCTTGTAGGGTATTTGAGCACATTGTAATCAGTTCAATCATGGGGCATTTGGATAGTCAGGGATTGCTCATAAACAGCCAACATGGGTTCCGGAAAGATAGATCTTGCGAGACAGAACTAGCTTCATTCGTACGCGATATTTCAGTCTACGGCGAAAACAGTAAGTACTGAAGTTGATGCGATATTTTTAGATTTTAAAAAGGCATTCGATAAAGTTCCTCATGATAAATGAATCTTGAAGTTAGAGAGTTTTGGTATAAATAAAGACGTTGTATGTTGGGTAAAAGAATTCTTATGTAGGTGAGAACAGCGGGTTGTCATAGATGGTATCATGTCGGACACAATCAAAGTCACGTCGGGAGTTCCCCAGGGTAGCGTAGTAGGTCCGCTCCTATTTCTTTTATACATAAACGATTTGGGTACCGTAGTTAGTGGTAAGCTTAGACTTTTTTCAGGCGATGCGGTAGTGTATAGGGGTATATCAAAAGAAGAAGACAGGAAATCGCTTAGCAAGGATTTAGATGCAATTCAAAAATGTTAAAAAGTGTGTAGCTATCAATTTTTGGAGGAGGAATAATTCGATAGAGCGATCCTATAAAATTATTAACACAAAGATCGAGAGCGTTGAAACCATACGGTATTTAGGTGCAATAATCACCTAAGATTTATCGTGGGGAAGACACATCCGGGAAATATGCGGCCTAGCGAAGAGAAAGCTAGGATTTATAAAACGATTACTTGGGAAATGTGATGAGAAGATAAAAGAGCGATGTTACTTTTCACTAGTTAGGCCCCACCTTGAGTATGCTGCCAGTGTATGGGATCCGAATGAATTGGTTTAGTCAGATAACTAGACAGTGTGAAGCGTAGATCAGCTAGGTTCGTTAAAAGGTGTTATGATATGTTGAGTAGTGTTTCAGAATTAATACAAGAATTATTAGGGTGGGAGTCATTATCAGAGAGTAGGTTAAGGTACAGATTAAATCTATTAGAGAAATTTCAACCCGACAGCTTTACTGAAGGTGTTAGGCATATATTAAAAACACCAGCGTATTATGCTAGATTCGACCAAATAAATAAGATCAGAGAGACAGATTGTCGTACTGATAGATTCAAAACGGCATTTTTCCCCCGTACTATAAGGGAACAGAATTGGCAGCATAGCAAAGGGATAGGTAGGGTAAATGTTTTAGAGTAGTCTGTAGTGCAATATGCATGTGTTAATCCCTTAAATACTATAGATACTAACAATCTAGTTGCATGAGATCCTATAGTTGCTTGTTTGCATGTCGGTATTGCATGCTTGGTGATCTTCACCCCCTGCCACACTACCTCGCGGTGGCTTGCAGGGTGTCGTGCAGATGTAGATATATGTGAGAATTTCACACGCCATTGGCTTAGTACGGGGTGAGCTCTACTCTCACCTATCAAAGACCAGCCTTCGAGTTGAATCACAGAGTGTGTGAGTGAAGGAGCGCATGCATTCATTAGCTCCCGCGGAGGACTCCACTTTGAACCGGAGGCGTAATTCAGGATTCGGGGCCGAGTGGTCACGAGTGAGCCGTCCGCGCTTCACAAGCTCATTTCGAGGAATGCGAAGGCGTGGCGGGGGATGGAGTGAGATGAGATCTTCCAGATGGGTGTCCATGCGCCCTTGTTCCTAATCTAGGGTAAGTCACCAGGGCAGCGACGTCGCTTGTAGTGACTCGTTCCACCCAGCGCGACGCCGAGGGCGCGATTAGAGGCTAGTTGATTAGACTCCGTATTGAATGACCCCATTGCGTTGTTTACGAGTGCGAGCGAAACCTTGCATCACACCCCTGTCCTTCTGTTTTTCCCTGTCCTGTCGATCTCTTGTTGCATTTCCTACGTCGTGCCAGACCCGCCCGAGCCTAGCGATCGTCAATTCGTATCCGCGTGGGCAGGAACTCTTAACAGGCACCAGGCGCTATGGCTGCACAGCATGCTAATTTATTGAATTTTATTGGTAGACAGGACTACGATGATCAGATAATAGAAATACACAACATCTCAGATATATATAAAACTTCGTTATTTCTCCGTGAAATTCGTGACAATGACAGCATCATGACTTCTCACACCATGAAATAAATGTAACTTCACTTCATTTTTTTAAGAAATTGCACACATAAAATTAATAAGAATTCACATCTAGATCTAAGCAATGCCCTGAAGCCACCTTGTGGGTGTTTGGCAGCGGGTGAAATCTCCAAACATGCTCTATTTATATGCAACGAGTGAAATCTTCAAACATGCTCTATTTACTGATAGATTCAAAATGGCATTTTGCCCAAGTACTATAAGAGAACAGAATACGCAGCATAGCAAAGGGATAGGTAGATGAAATATTTTAGAGCAGTCTGTAGTGCATGATGCATGTATTAATCACATTGAATACTATAGATACTAACAATCTAGTTGCATGAGACCCTATAGTTGCTTGTTTACATGTCGGTAGTGCATGCTTGGTGATCTTCATCCTCTGCCACACACCCTCACGGTGGCTTGCAGGGCATCGTGTATATGTAGATGTAGATGCAACTAAGAGCTACGTAGACCTACTTGCATGGATCTGCCCTGCAGCCATGCAATAAGCATTCCAATAAGCCATATCATCGTAACCAATCTATTAGATGAATTAATGTGGGATTCATTGTCAGACCGTAGACTGATATTTAGACAAAAACTCTTAAATAAGTTACGAGAGATAATATTTTCACTGATGACGTTAAAAATACTTGTCGAACTCCAACTTACTACGGTAGACTGGACCATGATCAGAAAAATAGAGAAACTAATTGCCGATTGGAGATATGCAAAATGTACTTCTACCCTCGAACAATTCATCATCATCAAGTAGTCAGCATTCCTGAGATTGGTTTGATGCAAGTCTCCACTGAATTCTTCTACCAGCTAGTCTCGTCATATCTACGTATTTCTTTATCTCACAGCTTTCATCACTTTTTCTCTCCATCTCAAACGAGGCCATCCTTTGGCGTTCTATCCGCCCACTTGTCCTGCAACGATTGTCTTCATCAGGCCATGTCTCATGGTGTGGCCAATTAAGTTGTGCCCTCTTCTTCTTAGGGTATTCAGTACACTTCTTTTGTCACACTTTTCTTAAGACTTCCATGTTACTTACGCGGTCGATCCATTTAATCTTCATCATCCTTCTGTAGCATCACATTTCTAATGTTTCCACCCTTTTATTCTCCGCTGATGGCATCGTCATCCCTCATTGCCATAAATAAACATTCTCAAGATGTACGTTCTTATGAACTGATTCCTTATTCTACGCTTGTATTACTAGCTGTAAATAGAATCCTTGTTTATGCATGATATGTAATGCATGTTTGGTAGGAATTCACCCCATGCAAAATACCTTTATGGTGGCTTGCAGGGTATTACGTAGAAGTAGATTCATTTTTCTACGTCTAGAGTCATAGTCCGCATCTGCATCTAGAGTCATAGCAATTGAGAATTAGTTACAAGGAAAAATGCATTTTTCAATAATGTAATCCGTCCAATTTCTGTCATACACATACATTACTAATATCTTCATCCTTGAAGAGTATTATTAGCTATATTTTGTTAACTGGTTACAATTTAAAAATATGTACAAAGGATGAGTAGATACAGATATTAGTTGAAATAGCTAAAAGCCTTTTTATTTTAACCGACTGTGACACGAATATTTACATACCTCGCAGACGAAACGAGTCAAACAAATTTTTAGACAAGGAAAGTATCATCCCATCTCATCTACATCTACATCTACACGATACCCTGCAATCCACTGTGAGGGTGTGTGGTAGGGGGTGAAGACCACCAAGCATAGACTATTGACACACAAACAAGCAACAATAGGGTCTCATGCAACTAGATTGTTAGTATCTATAGTATATAAGGGATTAACACATGCATCTACATCTACATCTACATAATACCCTGCAAGCCACCACAAGGGTGTGTGGCAGGGGGTGATTGCTCACCAAACATGCACTACATATCATGCATAAAAAAGGAATAGTATTAATATAGTAGTCAGAACTACACTATTTAAAAAGGTATAAATTGCAAAGAAAACATGCAAAAACATTCTGTTAGTAGGGTTAGCTTTAAGTATTCATACCAACATGCAGCTACCAATGCTATTCATTGCTACTCTCCGATAGGACATATTTACCGTTATTCGTATCTCTTATTGTGCGAGGGAAAAAGGACATTTTGAATCGGTCAGTTCGGCAATCAATTTCTCTAACTTTATGATTATGGTCCAGTCTGCCATAGTAAGTTGGGGTTCGTAAAATATTTTTAACATCATCACTGAAAATATTGCCTTGGAATTTGTGGAAGAGATTAAGTCTAAATTTCAACCTGCGATCTGACAATGATTCCCATTTCAATTCATTTAATAGACTGGTTACGCTAATATAATTATCGTATCGCCCCTTTACAAATCTTGCCGATCTTCGCTGCACACGTTCAAGTTCATTACTTAGACCGATTTCGTAGGGATCCCATACACTGGCAGCATATTCCAAATGAGGTCTAACAAGGGAAAAGTAGCTGATTTCTCGTACATGATCGTCACATTTACCCAATACTCTTTTAACGAAACCCAGTTTGCGATTCGCTTGACCCATTATTTCACGAATGTGTTTACCCCAGGAAAGATCATTTGTCAGTCTTATTCCAAGATATTTAATGGATTCCACGTTTGTTTATTCATTATTGCTTATTTTGTAAGTGGTAGGAGGAGAGCTATTCTTTTTCCAAAAATTCATTACAAGACATTTCTTAAAGTTTAATTCTAACTGCCATGTATCACACCAAGTTTCAATTGCTTGTAGGTCAATATTTAAATATTCTTTATCGTTCGGGCATAGAAAATCCCTGTACACTACTGCGTCATCGGCAAATAGACGAAGCTTACTTTTTACCACCTTTTGGATATCATTAATATACAAAAGGAATAGGAGTGGACCTATCACACTACCTTGTGGGACACCCGAAGTGACTTTAATTGCCGGTGAGGAAACACCGTCCAAAACAACCAAATGCATATTGCACTACAGACTACTCTAAAATATTTACCCGACCTTTCCCTTTACTATGCTGCCTATTCTGTTCTCTTATAGTACGGGGACAAAATGCCATTTTTGGCATTTTGCCCCCGTAACCTACACTCTGATAATGATTCCCACCCTAATTCTTGTATTAATTCTGAAACACTACTCAACCTATCGTAACACCTTTTAACGAACTTGGCTGCTTTACGCTGGTCGAATTATTCCTCCTCCAAAAATTAATAGCTACACACTTTTTAAGGTTAATTTCTAACTACCATTTGTCGCGCCGCTCTTGAATTGCATATAAATCCTTACTAAGCGATTCCCTGTCTTCTTCTTTTTATATACCCCTGTACACTACGGCATCGTCTGCAAAAAGTCTAATCTTACTATTCACTACGGCACTCAAATTGTTTATGTATCAAGGAAATAAAAGCGGACCTATTACGCCACCCTGTGGAACTCCCGATGTGACTGCAACGCATCGTCAACTAGTAGATAGCGCATGGCATTAGTTTTTGCAAATTTTAAGCAGACGGGACGGAATGAGTGTTTCACATCTTCTGGGTTAAATAAAAAATGTCATGGCACACTTGATGGCCTAAGATTATCGTTCCGCCAACCAGACGGGAACCCGTGAATCGAACTGATTTCCACTTCAAAACCCACAATTAGTATGTAAGTGCTGATGATGAAAGATTGTAAATATCTATAATAAATACTCCTCTGCTTGTGACGTCACCAGGCACCCGGACAGGTTGACGAAAAAATCATGTACTGCAGGAAACTTTCCCGCGGGGATTAGCAGAGTGAGAACCCTCTCGGCCCAATGGCCTCGCTTCCACCCCCTCTGCCTCACGCTCCTCCACCGCCCCACTCCCCTTTCGCCGCTCGTGGGAAATAAAGTAGGTTGCACGGATCCCCAAAACTGAAATTACGGTCAGCGACTGCATGGGAGAGTCACAGGAAATGA
Source organism: Platycnemis pennipes (assembly GCA_933228895.1). Taxonomy (NCBI): domain Eukaryota; kingdom Metazoa; phylum Arthropoda; class Insecta; order Odonata; family Platycnemididae; genus Platycnemis; species Platycnemis pennipes. Next base: position 56,534,648 of record OW121846.1, read on the forward strand.
GCCGGAAAGGACCTACGCGGAGGGATACGGGGTGGGAGGGCGGAGATGGGGGTGGACGGGCGAGTCCACCTTTCCTGGCGCGAGGGGCGGGGGGGAGGAGGGGAGAGCGGTGCAGGGAGGGCCCTGGTGACGTGATTGCTTTGCCCCCGCGAGAGCTAGAGAGGCGTGGGGTCGCGGAAGGACACACGGGTCGCGTGCCGCGCTCCTCCGAAACGGAAGAGTGGCACTCTCACAGACACAGTCGTCCGTCGCGTGCGCAGAGATGGATCGCGGAGTCATTCTAGGTCGTTTGATATTTTGTGTCGCCGAGTCCACATTTAGAAACGGGCTGAAAGTATTTAAAAACCCATGGGAGAAAGTGTGAATCGAGGTATATGTTCCAAGAGGATCCGCTCGATATGGCGAAAATTGTTTCAGGAAAAACATATAGTCGGCGTACTACATCCATTTGTATCCGGCATGGAAAGTGTTGAAAAATCATATATGCACACCTCCCAGTTGCTGGTAGATATTGCATGCTCGGACCAGTATTTTACGTGCCTGCATGATAGTACGTAAGTGTAAATTTAATTCTGGTTTGTTTTTAGAACACACCTGGTGATGGTTAATCCCCTGCCACACATCCTTGCGGTGGCTTGCAGAGTAATATAGAGGCTTTAAATACCAGGGATACTTATAGCAAGAATAACAAATTTAAGATATAGCAATTTATACAGATAGGACATCATTTTTCCTCGTACGATAAGTGGCAACAACAGATTAAATCGAATGATTGGGAATATAATATTTTCTTTACTTATTTATTGACCTCCAGAAACAGCACTTGGCCCTATTATACTCCCTAAATTCTTAACTCGATTGCTTGATGGGTGAGGTTAGAACTCACCCCGTACAAAGCCACCGGCGCGTGAAATTCACATATTCAGGGTAGGGGGACCAGTTCCTTTCCCTGGGCCACCTGCAAAATCCAACTAAGTTCTGACAATCAGAAAATCGCACCGAGGATTTTAGGAGGAGGTGACCAGAGAGCCTTGTACTATAGATTTGAAACCGGCACCCTCAGGTTCCTAGTCCATCGCTCTACCCCCTAGGCTAGCCCTACCTCCCTATTTCCTAGGATAATTAACGTTTGGATGGGTGCCCCGCGGAACCATAATTTTAGGACACTCAAAACTATCGGGAAATCAGGTTAATAATGTGACAAGGAATGGAAACGGTTGCGGTGACCATCAAATTGTCCCAGGACGTTGGTGAACAGAGAGAAAGGCAATCGTCAAGAGATATCGGGAAGTAAATGTTATATTTGTGCGCGATTATCGCCTCGAGACTTTACCGTCCGTCTGAGAGCGGGAATAGAGGGGCAGTGGCCTTTCCTCCCACCCCAACCACCCAAGAGAAATCACTAGGACACCTCATGTTTCTTTTCATACACATCTACGTAATACCTCTTAAATAATACATCTACGTCTATTAAATTGGGAATCATTGTCAGATCGCAGGTTGAAATATAGACTTAATCTCTTAAATAAATTCCAAGACCATATTTTCAGTGATGATGTTAAAAATATTTTGCGGACCCCAACTTACTATGGTAGACTGGACCATAATCACAAAATTAGAGAAATAGATTGCCGAACTGACAGATTCAAAATGTCCTTTTTTCCTCGTACTATTAGGGATATGAATGACGGTAAATGTATCCAGTACGAGTGTAGCAATGGATAACATTGGTAGCTGCATGTTGGTATAAGGACTTAAAGCTAATCCAACTAACAGCATGTTTTTGCATGTATGCTTTGCTATTTTAATTTTTAGTTACAAATTTTATGCATGGTATGTAGTGCATGTTTGGTGAGAGTTCACCCCCTGCCACACACCTTTATGGTGGCTTGCAGGGTATTATGTAGATGTGGATGTAGATGTACGTATTAGCTCTTAGTTACATGGTTAGAATTGCATGGTATCACTTATTTGCATGGATCCATAGCTTGGCAGCTCTTAGCTGCATGTAAATGGTGCATGTTTGGTGAAATTCGCCCCCTACCCTCGGGGTGGCTCGCAGGGCATGACGAGATGTAGATGTAGATAACCTTTCAGCGACCACGAGGGTGTGTGGCAGGGGGGAAGATCACGGGACCAATAACACAAAACTATTAATTAATAATAATGCTCCATTTACATGCAGCTAAGAGCTACGAAGACCTACTTGCATGCAACTACCAATCAGCCATGCGAATAAGCATGTGACTAAGAGCCACCATGCAATACTAACTATACAACTAGGAGCTACCAGAACACAACACTAAATATATTTCATCTGCCTATACATGTATTAAACTGCCTATCATGTTCTCTAATGGTACGCGGGACAAATGGCATTTTAAATCTATGGGTACGATAATCTATCTCTCTTATCTTTTTGATCAGGTGTGGAATCACGGATCTATCTTTCGCGTTATCGCAATCTTTAACGTTGACGCTTACCCCTAGAGTAGCGCAGGGTTAGCAATAATCGTCTATAAAATTCGCTCCACTGATTGTAATAAGCGATTTGAAGTGCTGTACGAAAAATGAAGAATGGATATCACGTTCTCTCTGAGATAAGTTTAATAAATAAATAACGATAACGCTGGCGCACGCGTTGTGAAGATTCATGATCGAGGCCCTGATTACATCTAGCTTAATACGCAGGGGGCGGAGTTATATATATAACAATATAACTAACACCATCAACATCTAACATCCTCGGTAAACCTATCCGATGTAAATTTCTAAAGGAGATTTAGTCGGTATTTTAACGTACGTTTATTATACAACCTCTATGAAAGTGGGTATTCGGGGGAATTAATCGGAAATTTTCCGAGCAGTCTGGAGGAACGTTTACTCCTCCTTACAGTAATTTTTCAGTGGCATAAATTTTCGGATCCAGTTCTTTTGTTTTGAGTTCAATTCTTAACCACCAAAGGACCACGGGAGTTATCGCACTAGCCCCTCCCCCCTTCTTCTAACTGGTTTTGGAAAAAACTCAACTCACCCTCCCCTCCCACTTGCTTCGGGCATGTATTCACGTCACACTCTCTCTGTCCTTACTCCTGATGATTATCTGTAAAGTTTGAAACTGGTAGAGTCAAAATAAATTGTGAAATCAACCAAGTATTTTTTCATTACATTAAGCTAGCTCAATTAACAGCATGTTATTGCATGCTTGCTTGCCAATTTTTATTTTTTCTATTGTGAAGTGCAGAATAGAATATAATTACTAATCCCTTTTTCATGCATGATATGCAATGCAGTGAATTCACCCCCTGCCACAAACCTTTATGGTGGCTTGCAGGGTATTGCATAGATGTAGAAGGCTCACGAACTAGCCGCGAGTGTTGTGCAGGTGAATTGTTAACTTCGCCGCCACCGGGATCTGCAAATTAGGATAAATAATATTTTTGCTGTCTTACTATTATTAATGTCGCTTTCAATGCATCGATACACGAATTGAACATAAATGCATGAGTGTAATTTTAATAGACATACTCTTGTGCGAGTGGTGTGTAAATGCTGTACAAAATGCATGCACTGCAGTCAAACACTAAAGAAGTTAATTAGATGAAAGAATTTTTATTTTATTAATGGGTTAGTCATATTCCATTCTATCAAATGAATTAAAATAGGAAGCATTGTCGGATCGCAGGTTGAAATTTAGACTTAATCTCTTAAATAAATTCCAAGACCATATTTTCAGTGATGATGTTAAAAATGTTTTGCGAACCCCAACTTACATCGGCAGACTGGACCATAATCATAAAATTAAAGAAATTGATTGTCCAACTGATAGATTCAAAATGTCCTTTTTCCCTCGTACAATTAGAGATACGAATAACGGTAAATATGTCCAATCGGAGAGTAGCAATGGATAGAATTGGTAGCTGCATGTTGATATGAGTACTTAAAGCTAACCCTACTAACTGAATGTTTTTGCAAGTTTGCTTTGCAATTTCTATATTTTTTAAATAGTGAAGTTCTGACTGGTATATTAATACTATTCCTTTTTTATGCATGATATGTAGTGCATGTTTGGTGAGAAATCACCCCCTGCCACACACCTTTGTGGTTGCTTGCAGGGTATTGTGTAGGTGTAGATAGAGATTATGTAGTTGTTCGAATGGATTACATTGCAATTCTCAACTGAGCATGCAAGCTTGTTATTTACGAGGATTACTTACGTTTAGAGATGCACTCCATACTACATCAACTGAGTGCCCTGCATGTCAGTCGAGGATGTGTGGCAGAGAGTTTATAATAATCGAACATAAATTTATGGTAACAATGCTAATTAATTAGAGATTACATATTTACCATTGGGGACAGCCGCTAAAAAGTACAAATTTTACATAACATTGAAGAAAGTTTATGAAAAACTACAGACATACGTATTTTGCATTTCATCATTAGTGGAGTACATCCAAATAATGTACTTAAAACAAATACTATGGTTACCTGCAGCCTTGCACGAATGGAAATTATAAATAAAGGATTTCAACTAATGCCTACCATGTTGATGAACACTATACTCTTACACTAACTAATACTTTACTACTACACTAACTACAGAACACTAATATAGATACTAATCATTTGACTTGTTTTGCGGATGCCTAACTAGCGCGTTTCTCGAAGTAGCTAGCGAGGTTCTCCGTACATGCAGACAGCCTAATAGGTCATATCTTGAGAAATGATGGCCCTATTAAGGCAACTTTCGTGGGATGAGTAAATGGGGAAAAAAGCGAAAGAAGACCTCGAATGAGATATTTAGAGCAAGTAGTGAAGGAATAAAAACAGATAAATAATGTAAATATGAAGAGGTTAGCTGACAGGAGATCCCAGTAATGAGCTACGTCAAGCCATTCTTATAATTGAAGGGTAGTGCTGATTATGAAACTGTCTCATATTTAAAGTCCTCAATTTGAACTTAATTTATGGGTCACAGAATATACGGTCTACAACGAAAACAGCATGACTGCTGCGTTACATTTAGCTAAAATAATTAACGATCCAACGATGGACTGAGACGACAATAAGGGGTCAGCTGAAATCCTCTGTTGCGCTCGAGTTTAAGGGGGCTGTATACTCCGGGCGAAAAGCGTCTTTTAGTTCTCGAATCCGCCACGACCTTGGAGATCCCCTCGGTTCTCCGCCAGCCTTTGGCGAGCCTATCCACCTTCCCCTCCATTCCCCACCCCACAGAAAAACGTGCTCTGCTGATAAGGTGACGAGAGTAGGGGAAAGTCAGTGGCGGTCTGGCTAGTTCGGTGATAGACGAGGGCCTCCGGCGCGAGGCGGCTTAGAGGGGCCCCTGACTGGGGGTGACAACAATATTAGCAAAGACAGTGGTTAGTCTACCATCGCGCCTCACGACAACTGACTCACTCGACAGCTAATTGCCCTCCAACCAGGCTATACCCAACATGTCGTTCATTTTTTTATTCGCCGTAACTTTCACAAAACGTGAAATACAGAAATCTAATTTAATGTAAATTCCTTTTTACATCTTAGGAACTGACTATTGCTTGCGATGCAGTAATTAAAATGCTTGGTGCTTCATGAAAAAATATTGAAAATGGTCTGCGGTCCGCTGGACCCCAATGTGTATTTCATGGTAAATTTTGAGACATATCGAATAAATCATATAGCATTGTGTATCTCCTTTTTTACTGTTAATGTATTTGTAGATATAGTATTTAATCATTTTAATTATTTAAAAACAATATTTTTAATTTTTTAAACTATTATAGGATATTTGGTACCATCGAAGATATTTCGGGAATTATCCAATTTTCCTGCATTCTCATTTGAAATTTAGAAGTGAAATGTGAATAGAAAAACTTTACGTGCATGAAGCGTAGTTTAGCAGCATTGAAGATTATTTCTTGGTTTTTCGATCCTAAATAATGCCTTATAATAATTTGGCGTTCGTCATCATTTGGATATTTTATGTATTGGAAACTGTAAAGGGGATTATATACACAGCTATAGACTGCAACCTTTTCGGGACTTGCACTTGTCACAGAATGGCAATGAGCTGGCGCCTCGGAGAGCACACGGGAATTCACAACTAGGGCCCGGGAATATGCTGGGAAGGGAATGTCCTCAAAATTCATAAAGGGAGTAGGCATTTCTTACAAGTAGTGGCTGGCGACCCGAAGCCCATATACGTCAAAATCTGTGGAAAAAGAGAGGATAAGTCAATTGCTGGTCATTTCAGCTCGAGACCAATTGGTAGCCTGCACATTTCTATAGCGAGTCGGTGCTGCGTTAGAGATGTCTTCCTCGTCGCGATTCTACATGAGGCGTGATGAAGATATTCGTCAGGCATTGCTGGTGTTAAAAGAGGAGGAGCAGGAAGGGATGGGGGTAATTCGTCAGGCAGTGATGTAGATTCCGCACATGAGCAATCGGATTCGGAGAGTGAGGAAGATTGCGCGGATGCAGATAGAGACAGCGGTAGTAGCGGAGAACCTTTATAAGACGAAAGTGTACCAGCGACAAAGCGACCAAGAGGGAGCCAGGCGAATAGAGGCAGAAAGGCAACCTACAAACCTGCGAGGGAAAGACGGTTCTTGTTGCCGGGAAAAAGAGACCAAAAGACGATGAACTATTTTCCACCTAATGTTTTCAGAACTAAAGACTTTATTTATTTATCGCTAGATTTCGCTCTGTAAATGAATTTCCCGGTCGGTTCATAACGATTGTTTTCGATGCGTGCTTCCGAATACCTCTAACTAAATTAGCACCTACTCTTTCTCATGAACTTTAATTCTGATTTTAGCATCTTTACCTAAACCTTAAATGGTAAAATAACCGTGCAATGATTATTTTTTGTTATGTCACGATTTTGAATACTGTCCGAAGACCCTGAAAGTCGATGGATATTATTGATATTACACTTATTTTATTTTTCTTTCTTTTTTGTATTTTGGAGAAGGAAACAGTAAAATTTGATTTCAGAACAACCCGGACCAAAAGGCGCAACGAGTGATATCAAAACTCCTCACCAAATTCGACAGTTATTATTTGATAGAGCTTTGCGAAATTTAATATCGATGCACAGAAATGAGGAAATATAACGGCAGCGCTTAGAGATTTAAGTTCCCAATCGTATCATAGTGATGTAGATATTGAGGAGATGGAGGCATTTTTTTGGACTTTAGTATTTTTCTGGGGTGCAGAAGACGTGCAACATTATGCTGTATGAGCTGTTATAAACTGAGTTTGCATACAATATATCAATGTACCACTCCGCTACAGTGTCTCCGGTTTCTGTTGTCAACACTGCGTTTTGATTACTTCCAGATTGCAGGGCAGGGTGATCGATCAATGTTCATCAATTCTTGAAATTTGAGAAGACATGGTGGATAATTGTAGGAATTATTACACAGCCCATGAATACCGCACGGTTGACGAACAACGCTAAAAATTCTACAGATTGATGGGCATGCAGTGCAGCAACGAGAAGGAAGGTTCGACGTAACTTATGCCCGAGTGAAAGGGAAATAAAAATGAGACATCTATGCTCATTGTGCAGCACTCCCATGTGCATAGAAGTTATCTGCGTACTGCCTGTACTGGAGTGAAAAATCAACTTCTTTCCAGTACAATGTGAATATTTATATTTATTACGCAAAGAACTATAAATTTATAAGCATTTTAATTGACATTATAAGTGTTTATGAAATATTCGAAAAAATCACTGAAAAATTAAACTTGAAAAATACGCATCTTTCATATGTTGTAATAAACATATTTTTGGAGAAAAACTATTAAAAACGATAGTCTTCATACACTTCAAAGTCTTATCCTTAAGTAACTAACGGCATTTCTCGGTATTGTCAAAACATGAGCAACAGAAAATAAATTTCGATTTGATGTATTTCTGAGAGATTTTCTAAGTTTTCAAATTAAAAAGGTATTTTTTACTGCGTTATATATTTTTTTAAATGAAATATTTCAACTCATTGATATTAACCCATTACTGCCCAGCGTATGATATATCATACGCAAAACAATGTCACAATAATAGTCCTCTCCTTTGTCTGGGGTGCACAAACTTCGTTTGTCTATATTGTTTTTGGGTTCCGGACAGTCAGGGGCATAAGAAAAGTGCAACTTTGTTTCATTTTGATAGCCCTTCTGCCTCCAGGCCGCCATGGAAGTCAGTTCATGTTTTCAGAGCAGAGGAAATGGAACGGAGATAAGTTCATCCAAATGGTTTTACCAGTTTTTCATCACTAACAGTTCATTCCTTGTTTTTCCTTAGTTCTGAATATTTAAACTATGATATTCACTACTCGTCATTTGTTATCGTGTCAAGTTTTGGCCACGGTTGATGAATATTGATTGACGTATGAAATATCATACGCTGGGCAGTCGGAGGTCTAAAATACCCTTTTTTCAGGTTCAACCCAGATACGGACGGGGAGGTAATTCTGAACATTTTAGAGACTTTAGAGGACGACGGATACCTCACAACATGCATAGAATCAGCAGACGAGCTGGAGTTGGTTATATCTGCTATTACAAATGGTGTTGACAGTGACCAAGATGATGCAGGAAGTGACTGCAAAGGCAATTTAGCTACCATCAGACACCTAAGAAAGGGAGTTCTTCGACTAGCCCAAAACTGGTGTATTCAGTGGCTAACAAGAAAAAAGTGAGAAGCCATGGAGCCCTATTATGGTCATCACTTTGCAAAGCAGTTCATACGCGGGAAGCCCATACGTTACCGGTTCAAGATTTGGTGCCTCAATACGTCGAAGGGATATCTCCTAAAATTTTAACCGTACATGGGAACTACTGGATTGAAAGACTCAGGCACCACACTCGGCTCGTCGGTGGTGGAGAGAATGTGCAAGAGATTTCTCCCAGATAAAAGCACCGTCTTCGTAGACAATTACTTCAACTCTTTGAAACTACTGGAATCCTTGTCCAATAAAGGTCTTAAATGTGTTGGACCCATTAGATCAGACCGCATAGAAAATGCTCCACTACGAGATTTGAAGAAAGAAACTAGGGGTCCTTTCATGCCGCACAATATGAGGCAAATCAATTAACGTTAATCAGATGGAGCGACAATAATCAAGTCACTGTGGAGACAAATATAATGCGCGAGGAAGTTCTAGGAGAAGGGCGGTGCCGTCGGTGGGACAGAAAGGGAAAAAAATTCAAATCAGTGCCTCAACCTACTTTGATCCAGGAGTACAATACACATATGGGAGGAGTAGACCTTTTTGATCAGCTGAGAGCAGAACATCGAATAAGAATAAGAAGCAAAAAATGGTACTGGGCTCTCATCAGATTCTGGCTGAATGCTGCCGTCGTGAATGGATGGCTTCTCTATCATATGGTAGAGAAGAATATAACATCTTTAGAATTTACGAGGCGCATCGTCCTCGCGCTACTTACAGAAGCTGAGGCTGACATACCTAAAAGGGTACACCGAATATTTTTTTCACTCGATAATTTTTATGATTTTTTTTGGAAATGATTATTTCAAATTTTTTTGCAACAAGCAATAGGTCAAACATAATGTAACAATAATGATACTGATACCGATTATTATTCTAAACATGCAGTATTTGAGGGTAATCTGCCTGTATAAGAAATGAAACACATCTGGTAAGAATATGAATTTTTTACCCCTTAGTGCCCAGCGTATGATTTATCATACGGTCGAAAAAAATGTGAAAACATTTCCTAAACTGGAAAAAAAATTATTCCATGCTAACACGGGTCAGAAAGGCGCCTACAAACGAAATTTGAACGCAAAAATCGGGAATTTTTTCTTTTGGGCAGTAATGGGTTAAAAAGGCTTCACATGAATGATATTTGCCATCTTCCTCAATGAAATATAGCAAAAATCTGAAATAAAAAAATTATAACTCATGGGGTCCGCAGGACACCAGTGTGCACTTTATGATTCTCTTAGTAAGTGTGCATTTCTAAGGTTAAAAGTGGTGATAGGGAGCACCCACATAACTACCGACCTATATCCCTCACATCCATTTCGTGCAAAGTCTTGGAACATATAATTGTCGGTTCAGTCATGGGGCATCTAGATAACCAGAATTTATTGTCCTATGTTCAGTATGGTTTCCGGAAGATAAGATCATGTGAAACTCAACTTGCTCTCTTTTCCCACGATATTTTAGTTTATGGAGAAAGTAATATCCAGTGGATGCAATATTTTTCGATTTCAAGAAAGCTTTTGACAAGGTGTCTCATAGCAAACTAATTTTGATATTAAAATCTTATGGGATAGACAGTAATATTATATCATGGATAAATGATTTCCCGCATGATCGGGTGCAAAGGGTTGTTTTGGACGGTGTTACCTCTCCGGCAATTGAAGTCACTTCAGGTGTCCCACAAAGTAGTGTGAAAGGTCCACTGCTGTTCCTACCGTACAAGAATGACATCAATAAGGTGGTGAAAACTAAGCTTCGTCTATTTGCCGAATGACGCGGTACTGTACAGGGAAAGTCTATGCCCAAATGATAAAGAATATTTAAATATTGACCTACAAGCAATTGAAAAATGGTGTCATACGTCGCAGTTAGAATTAATTTTTGTTTTAAATTTGTAGTAATGAATTTTTGGAAAAAGAATTTTTCTCCTCCAATCGCTTACAAAATATGTAATAATGAAACAAACTTGGAATCCATTAAATATCTTGGGATAAGACTGACACATGATCTTTCCTGGGGTGAATACATACGTGAAATAATGGGTCAAGGTAATCGTAAACTGGGATTCGTCAAAAGAGTATTGGTAAATGAGACGATCATGTACGAGAAATCGGCTACTTTTTCCTTGTTAGACCTCATTTGGAATATGTAGCCAGTATAGTTAAAATTACTAATTTTAAATAAAGAAATCTACTTGAGGTTTACGCTCTCAATTTTTATATAACATTGACGGTTGAAGAAATTGCTGTTTCTGTTTTCACGGGAAATTGATAAAAAAAATTTGGAAAAGGTACTAAGCGCTACGAAAATCAGTGACTATCACCAATATGCAAGATTTTGTTGTGTGAAATGAGCCGTACTGTTCTGTGGATTCCGAAAATTACCTTCAAATTCCTACATCACCTCCGGTTTTTCCACAAATCACGAAAACATGAATATTAGAACAGGCAATTTTTTAATGTTATTGCGTGTTACTTGTGTTAGTTACACATCATTTGATTGGCCCAGAATCTGTCAACCCTCTTAAATTTTCATATAAAATGCTCCGTGGGGCCCAAAAAATAAAAATGCAATACTCCTTATTACAATGCAGTTGTTCTTGAACTTGATAATAATATTGATGATCTCTTTTTTGTTTTAATTTCCCTTCAAGAATATGGCAAAACTTGGTTATTTTTAATGCGTTCAATAGGAGTGACCTCCCTACAAGATCAAGGGCGTTTTATTTCCAGAACACCTCTACCATCAGGTATTAGCCCATTGGGGGAGCCGCCAGAAATGGCAATTCCTGGTCTACAAACATTCCCTGTGCATCCGCTTTCCCCCGCGTAGGCCTCAATGGCTCTTCGTTCCATAGCCTTACTGTATTCTGTGGATTTGCTTCCCGAGAAGGATGGGCGTAAAATGGACTTCACAGTATTTGTCCTGGTTGCTTTGGGCCTCAATTTGCACACACGGCCGAATGTGGATACTGTCAGTCTTTTTAGGCTTTCAGGCATCAACGGCCTTGAGTACCGCTGATTCCTGGTTAGTGCCTCTAATTCCTCTGTCTCTTTCTCATTCAATGAGAGCGATTTCAGGAGGCTGGTCTTGGAGTGCTCATCTACTTCCCGATTGTCACTCTCAATGCACGCAGAGTTCTGATCTGCACCCATAGGATCTTTCTCTCTCTCCGCGCATGTCCTACCCTTCTTCATCCCGTCCATAAAACCTATTCTCATCCTTCCCCTGCCCTGCTTGCCAAAAATTATTCCCTCTATCACGACTCTGAGCAACCCATCGCCCCTCATTACCTGTTCAAGCCACCTACTCTGCCTTCCCCTAATCCCATCCTGCAGCTTCTCCTCCTCCTCCCAAACGAAGTCAAGTACTCCTGCATTTGCGTTTCTCTCCGTCCAAAGCTCATTTTCCTTCTTCCTCCACACCCACATCTCGAACGCCTGCAATCTATTTTCAATTTTTCCTTTAGTCTCCATTTTTATATAGCTCCTACTTTTTCAATACTCTCCCTCTGTGTCGCACTGCCGTTATCTATCACATGTAAAAGGGTTTTGATATAATTGGATATATGCATTTTAAATAAGGTAAAATCGTACCATTCAAGATATAATGATATCTTTGTAAAACTGTCCTAAGCTAGTTGTGATGTGAATGGTGAAAAGAGTTTTACGCAAATATACATATAAATACCAATCTACATAGGGAGGAGAGCTTCGTCTACAGAGAGATCGTAAAACCAACAGTGACAACTATGTGACAACTATGAACCAACCTCACTCTCCTCATATGAGTTATGAAAAATTATGATCTCCGGCAACACCGGGTAATTCAGCTATCTAAAATATTTAAAATTAATATGCAAGGATTTTTGGAGAAATGGCTTTTAAAGGCAATGCATTGATTTTGATATTTTCCATGCTGTTGAAATTCAACGCCCCCCCACCTCTCCCCCGCTAGTTCATTACAATTAAAAAAAGTAAGTAGAAATAGCTTCGCGTACCACTCCGGAAAGTGAGTTGTAGTTAGTCCAATACGATCTTTTCCTTAAAGACCCATTGGCAGCCACTGCTATCAAGGGTATACCATCGGTATCCACGTCTCCAGCCTGCACAGCGAGATCATATTCCTACTTCCCGGCACGCCTCATCACCTCCCACGCAGCATCATGCATTCCTAGGATGCAGTATTATTGCATTTTTCGGTACGTTCTAGGAGTAATACACGGCATATCGAGAACTGCACTAAGCTCCACTAGTTGTGAATATCCTTGGTCAGTTCATATCGTATTTGCAACCTGTAATTAAACCCTTGTCATTATCCCACAGTTTATGGCACCCGCTTCGCATATATATTTCCAAAGCACATTAGCAGAATTTTGATGGTGGCATGTCTCGAGAGAGAATGCCATGAAGTTATTTACTTGAGAAGATGATATTTATCTATGATATCCGAAGGTATTTTAGAAATGTGGTTATTAAATTGGATTTCCAATACATAATTTTAGTCTGAGTAGATTAGGGTAGTACTTGAAAACTTTAACAGTACGATCTCTACTTAATATCATTGTATTTGGGATATTTTACAAACTCGTTGGTAGCAATGTGCGCGGGGTCAGATCATCCCGTAATGCTATCAAAAAAGGAGTCAACTATTGAAGACCGAATTCAGAAGTTCAAAGAAATGCACATCTTAGAGGCGATATACAAGATATGACAAGGAATTTACAGTATAACCATGCCTTGTTAACTGATACGATTTTTTTCATTAGGGTTTTCAGTATTTAAAAATATTTCCATGTTACACATCTGACGAAATTTGCTGAAAAACCCTTTCCTTTTCTCCTCTATCACTTCCATGTCTGATATTATGCAAGAAAGCATGTTTTCCCATAGTTTTTAGGGAGGAAAAAAATGTTTTTTCCTCCCTAGAAGAAAAAGTTTTATATCGAAGATTCGTCTTCCGGTTGGATCGTAAGCTTTTGTCACCGTAGATTCCGGCAAAATTATGGCATCACCGTAACGTAGACATAAAGTACTTTCATTATGTTGAGAGCAATGGATGACCATTTGATCAATAAGGAACAGACCGTTTAAGCAAATTTGCAAAGGAAAAAAAAAAATAATCTCCAGAAACGTTTCCTGGACAAGCAATGATAGATTCATTAACGCGATTGAGGCAACAGACACACCTACAATTTATCGTAATATAGTAATAACTTACAGGTGCTCGGATGATCACCCCCCTCCACTCTCCACTGTCTACGCCAATCACTACGACAAAGCATTTGACAAATCCGAGTACAAAAGGACTGGTTGAAGAGTGAATATGATCCTTTACTAAGGATCGATCGATATCGAGCGATCCACATTGGGAGTAAGCGCGAGCAGCAAAGACAGCTGTGAAATCTTATCCCTCATGGTATTTTCATGGGGGCCTCGTACCATGTTGAAATACAAGGTCGAGGGGCGTCCCAAAAAGCTACACCTCCCCTCATCGCTCACCCCTCCCCTACCCGCTCTTCCCCCCTCCTAAGCGCTGCCACTCGCTCTCAGGCTGACAGCGGAAATCGCAGCGCCGCCGATGGAACACGTAATTTAGATCGAGGAGTCGTGAAAAATGCGTTGCATAGGTCCACGAGAATGTTCACTGTGACGCTAAAATACGCTTTATGGAACATTACCACGTTCCAACATGGAGATGAAGGTTGGTTATATAGCCAGAATGAAAAGATTTTAAAGAAATATGCGTCCAAGGCTTCATGGCGAGCTCCTGATTTTGGACAAATTTACGTTTTTCAGCTTTCGATCTATTTATATAGAAAGTGAAACGCCCATAACTGCAATACTTATGCTAAGTATTAATCCTTATTCTAGAGTCCTGCTCAATCAGATTTGCAATAACTAGTATATTTAAGTCGTAAATCAAGAACACGTAGACGTCTGCGGACGCGTTTTTTTCAGTGGTATAGAGCCCCCTTAAGTCATTATATAAAGAAAGATATCTATCTTAAATGTGAAAAAACACACTAATTGCGTTAATTAAATGAAGTATATTGCCTTAATAATTTCTTTGGGTGTAGAAATCCTGCCTAGAGATTTTTCTCTCTTTCGTTCTGATAAAATTACCGTAGCCTAATTGCGTTAATCAAATTATACGTATTATCCCATTTTTTTCCTGGGAAATAGAAATTGAGACACTCGAATTTTTCTCCATACTTTATTTTTATGCACGTACTCCATCAAAATCATTTTTGATAAGTGTGAAATGCTATTCTCATTTATTCAAATAAAAACACAAACTTTGATTAGCCACACTCGATTCGAATGAAACTGAATTGCTCAGGGTCAACTTTCTCTAAGGCCCTCCACGGATAGAAATGACATTAAATTAGTCATCGGTAGTACACCTACATAGTACCCTGGAAATCACCGTAAAGGTGTATGGCAGGGGGTGAACTCATTACATATCATACATGAAAAGGGATTAGTAATAATATTCTAGTCTAAACTACAATTTTAAAAAAATATAAAAATAACAAAGCAAGCATGCAATGTCATGCTGTTAGTTGGGTTAGCTTAAAGTCCTTTTACCAACATGCAACTACCTATGTTATCCATTGGTACACTCGTATTGGATACATTTACCGCTAATCATATCTCTAATTGTATGAGGAAAAAATGACATTTTGAATCGGTTACTTCGGCAATCAATTTCGCTAATTTTGTGATTATGGTCCAGTCTTGCATAGTAAGTTGGGGTAGAATCAGCAAGCAGGATTAGGATTATTCGGTGAAGTGAATGAATGACAGATTAGGTAATTTGTGCCATTTAGGAAAGTCGGGTAATTGGGTATAGGCATGAATTTTACCATAGAACGGAGGAAGGATGGAGAGAAACCCAACGTCGGCTTAGCCTCCTCGTAACGAAACCCGTCAAGGGATCCACAAATTGCCACCACATCCAAAGGACTAACGATAAGTTCTATGCATAAAATGCCCTCCATACGGCACGCAAGTAGGTACTGGTACATTGATGAAAATTCTCTTCCACTGCTGTGATTCGAACTCCCACCTTTGCGAGAAAAGTATTCGACCCTCCGCAACAGCGCAATCCCTTACATTATCTATGTTTCCTTCATATACATCGGCATCATGCACAGAAATTCACCGCAATGGTGTGCAATGGATCAACCATCACCACGCATGTATTTTAAAAGGAGAGGTCAAAGCCTATGTTAATTACTACAATACGGGTTTTTAAATAGTCCAAAATATCTAGAATTGAACACCTTGAATAGATCAATTAATCAATTTCGCTTCGTAACTAATGTGGTTAACAAAAATGTTTTGAGTATTAAAAATCAAAGTGTTGAGGTACGAGTTTTTAAAATCCTGCATCTATGGCAAAACACCCTAGAAGTTAGTTACCGCATTCTTACCGCATATTAAAGGTGTATAGTGTGGTTTGTCTACAAACGAGGCATTCACAACCGTCACACAATTAATCTACATCTACATAATACCCTGCAAGCCACCGTAAAGGTGTGTGGCAGGGGGTGAGCCATCGCCATTCATTCGATTGAAATCAGAGAGAATTAAATTTAAACTTGCTATTATGCAGACATGCAATAATAAGAGTCCGTGCATGAACTATTTACATGCAACTGTGAGGTAAAATGCTACTGTTCTGTGGAAATTATTAGATATGCATTAATGAGGTACTTGAAATGTGAGCTATAAACAACTAAATTGTTGTTATTTACAACCTAACAACGTGAATATTATAAACAGTGTACATCTGCATCTACGCAATACCCTTCGAGCCACCGTGAGAGTGTATGGCAGGGGGTGAACACCACCCAACAGGTACTAATTACATGTAACTAAGAGATACAACATGGAACGATGGAAACGTAATGTAATAATGATTCATTACTAAGGCATTTCCAAAAATACAAATTAATTGCCGTATATTTCCTAAATCATGCATAAGTTAGTATGCTGAAAAGTGTACATGTTAAAAAATCACAGCATACTCCTCTTCTATATTGGAAACTACAATAACCATTATAATTTCCCCATATAGCCTCGCAATATAAATTCAGATGGTTCGCGATTATATGATTGTATTTTCATTAGCTAACTGTATAAAGGTGGGTAGGTTCTGGCTTAACTTGGTGTAAACAATTCTTCATATTTAAACAGAAAAATTTATATTTCCTCACATGGGTACTAATCATATTTCGACGTTCGGCACGTCATCATCAGATATAATTGTCATAGCTATCAATGATATCACACACACACTTTAGAGGTGGCTTTAAAGGTAATCTGCAAGCGTAGATTATGTTGCTTTGATGAAATCTAGTTTGCATATTATATATTCAGCGAGTAAAAATCCTCATTCTGCTTCATTATCATTACGCAAGCTGGGACTCATTGCCTTATTCATTAGCATAGTTTGGTAATTCAAGCAGCCATACCATTCTTGCGTGATAGACACCGCACGCGTAGCATTGAACCGTAAAAAATTTGGTTTACATGCCAAAATATGTAATTAATTGATTCAAATTGAGCAGCAAAATTAAATTAAATTGATAAACAGCTTTTCATATGGATCATTCGGTTGGAATCAAGAAAATTGGCTATTTTCTGCTTTTTAACGCAGGCGTGAAATCAAAATGTGCAAGCGTGTTTGCGAAGTCTTTAAAATCCCCTTTTATTTAAAAGCCTCCGGGTTTGGTTAAAATGAGTTCGGAAAGATCTCGTGCAACAAGTAGTTTCGGGTGTGCGAGCGGTAGAGAGAGACAGGCATTTTGAGCCTTTTGTGTTCCATTCCGCCATGCTCCCTGTTGGAGTGGCGCATTCACCCATTCAGCATTAATATACATTGTAATAGCAGAATTTCCGCAGAAAAAAATCTTTCACTTAGACAGCGATATGACAAAACTTTAGCAGCTAGCCAGCACCCTTATCCCAAGTCCACTACTCTACCAGAAAGCACATATCTCGTCGACAAAGACGTACGTGGCAGATTCTTCTTGTTCCTGTCATGTCTATTTAGAATACACCGCTGGTAAATGAGAACCACGCGAGGAAGATATGATGAAGGAATTAGAGCGTGTGCAAAGGAGGAGAGCAGGATTTGTTAACATCTACATCTACATAATACCCTGCAAGCCACCACAAGGGTGTATGGCAGGGGGTGATTGCTCACCAAACATGCACTGCATATCATGCATAAAAAAGGAATAGTATTAATATAGTAGTCAGAACTACACTATTTAAAAAGATAGAAATTGCAAAGAAAACATGCAAAAACATTCTGTTAGTAGGGTTAGCTTTAAGTACTCATACCAACATGCAGCTACCAATGCTATTCATTGCTACTCTCCGATAGGACATATTTACCGTTATTCGTATCTCTTATTGTGCGAGGGAAAAAGGACATTTTGAATCGGTCAGTTCGGCAATCAATTTCTCTAATTTTATGATTATGGTCCAGTCTGCCATAGTAAGTTGGGGTTCGCAAAATATTTTTAACATCATCACTGAAAATATTGTCTTGGAATTTGTTTAAGAGATTAAGTCTAAATTTCAACCTGCGATCTGACAATGATTCCCATTTCAATTCATTTAATAGACTGGTTACGCTAATATAATTATCGTATCGTCCCTTTACAAATCTTGCCGATCTTCGCTGCACACGTTCAAGTTCATTACTTAGACCGATTTCGTAGGGATCCCATACACTGGCAGCATATTCCAAATGAGGTCTAACAAGGGAAAAGTAGCGGGAATAGTTACGTTTTAAATCTAGGTCGGTTTGCTCTATATAAAATATAAGATGCCTACCTTTGACAATCTTCCTATTCATTTTTCCATTGATTTCCATATCTCAAGACGTGTCCAATAAGATTTTTTCGTCTTTAGTGTTAACCTTTAAGTTAACGACCGTTATGTTAACGACCTTTAGTTAAAGGTCGTTATGAAAATTATATTAGAGTTATGAATTGAATAGAAGGACTAGGATGGGAACTCCTATCAGAACGCTGGCTAAAATTTAGGCTAAATATTTTAATGAAGTAAATTCGAGGCCCACATATTTGCAGATTACTTAGAAATATGCTAAGAATCCCTCCGTATTATGCTAAATTTTATCAGTTTAACAAAATTAGAGAAATAGTTAGCCGTACCGATAGATTTAAAACGTAACTATTCCCGCGTACCATAAGAGAACATAAAATACAGCGCAGTAAAAGAATAGGGATAAGGGATATTTGTGGGGCATGAAGCATGTTTAAGCATCACTAACCCGTGCATGTCTGGGAAACACAGATAAATACATGAACATGAATCACTTCATTACTATGTAGACACTAAACATCTAGTTGCACGTGACTCGGTGGATCGATGGGTATTACATTAATTTATATGTAGACGTGGGCCCGTAAATTTGCGCCGTAATTATAAGCAGTTTGTTGTAGCTACGTACCATACTCCGAAATGTACACAGAAAAGGTAAGCCAGCCGTGATAGCTTATCTAAGCCAATAACGCGCTGGCCTGGCATACGAAAAGTAGAAGGCTCGAATTCCGTCAATTGAATGGATTTTGTTCGACATATGATATAGATATAGGGATTACGGTGTGATACAACCTAGGCGTTGGAACTCCTTAACCAAAAAAGAATAGCATGATAAAAACACTAAAGACGAAAAAATCTTATTGGACACGTCTTGAGATATGGAAATCAATGGAAAAATGAATAGGAAGATTGTCAAAGGTAGGCATCTTATATTTTATATAGAGCAAACCGTGAGGGTGTTTCACAGCAGAATTATGCCAATATGAAACGGTTATCCAATAGAAGAATGGCGTAAAGAACTGCGTGAAACCAAACCTAGGATTCAAGACTAGTGATACGGAATGATGAAAATACAAGCAACGGCGGGTTCATGCCACTATTTTATGCCTCAGCTTCGTACAAAACAACTCTTTCTGAGTATTCAAACACCTAAATAGCAATGCAAACGCTGAGTATTATCACAGGAGTTCAGCTAAACTCCCTTGGAATTATAACAATATTATTTTTAGTTCTCCTGATAAACGAGGATTTACAATGGATGGCACATGGAAGTAAAATTTCAATTGAAGTCGTCGCTCTAGCTTCAAAATTCCTCGTCCAATTTCCTCGTCCTCTCCGATTTCCATGGATCGTTCTCCCGAAGGTTTTAAGATGGAATCCATTAACTCGAGCATAGACGCTGGACCTACTGCCCAGCTGCAAAATTAGATAAGAGAGATAGGCCTTGGAGCGGACACGCCTGGATGGTCTGTTTTTTCCGCGAACGATAAGAGAGCAGGAAACGCATGACTTGCATAATCAATAATTTCTCGGTGAAATATGGTACCCTCTCTTGGAAAACATGATCTGCATCCACATACTTCCCATTGAGTCGCAGAAGAGTTCGCCAAGGGCTGTTAATGAACGAGGAACTTTCATTTTCGATAGAGAAGAATCGATCGATCCAGAAATCAAATTGAAATTTACATCGTAGTACATGCAGTGGAATGATGTCTGAGAGGATCCGGTTAATGAGATTCATTAATGGTAGAATTGGGTCTCTGGTGCTCCATGAGCCAAGTTAGGCTAGAAGGTGTTTATAGCACCTTCTAGCCTACCTAAAAAGTAATCTTGATCCTGATAGAAGCAGAACAACCATGACCGAGGAAGGATAGGAACCTGTGAACATTGGATTTCCATTCGCCGCGTTACTAACATCTACATCTATATAATACCCTGCAAGCCACCATAAAGATGTGTGGCAGGGGGTGATGTCACACCAAACATGCATAACATAATATGCATAAAAAGGATTAGCACTTATACTCAAGTCTAAACTTCACAATTTAAAACAAGATACAAATAGCTAAGCAAGCATGCAAAAACATACTGTTAGTTAGTTTAGCTTAAATTCCTTATACCAAAAAGTAACTACCTATGCTATCCATTGATACACTCGTATTTATGCTATTGGATATATTTACAGCTATTCATATCACTAATTGTAGGAGGAAAAAAGGAGATTTTGAATCTGTCAGTTCGGCAATCAATTTCTCTAATTCTGTGATTATGGTCCAGTCTAGCATAAGGAGTTGGAGTTCGCTGGATACCTGGGATGGTTATTCTGAGATTCCCGTTCAAGGAGCTGCGTTGATTGGTGACCGAAAATTGAGGAGGGAAACGTTTATATAAATGTGAATGTACCTGCGTTCATGCTTATGTTTTGTGGCCAAAGCTAAATGGCTATATTGTGCAGGGTTCAAGAAATCACCCAGGAGCCAGAATTCCACTAACTGTATTAAATGAGCCATATTGTTCGATATATGTACTCATGACTCCGCATAAAGCAACGAGCACACTTCATTTACACTCGCATAACGTAAAGGAATGGGATTATATGCTGTTCTTTTATTGTCTGTGTTGAAATGGAATTCCACAATGTATAAAATTCCAATGGCTTACGAACATTCCAGGTATATCAACGAAACGAAATGAAGAATTTTTTTAAAGATGGAAACAATCAGAAATGGCGCGGGGGAATAGTCGGGCGTGAGACACAGAAGAAATACTTTCATACTTTGGTCCACATATGCGTGCTACTTTCACGTAATAATCATTTTAAACGTCATTTTCTCAAGTGCCATTTTCCAGTGCAATTTTAACCTTGAATATATATAATGACTACAAGGAGTAGGAGGTACCATACGTTTCTGTAAGAAAATGTATTTGCTTATATGGATGTATATGTATTATATTATGTATATGAGTTTATGAGTCGCAATATGTATCTGTATGCATGTATATATAAACAGATGCGTAAGCATATATGTTTTTTGTGTAGTTATGCAGAGTGAACAATGCAATTATGCCTTTTTTGTTTTTGTACAATATATTTTTTCTCTTTTCTTTTGTTACAATTTATGTTTCCCTATGAATATTTATTTATATTGTTTATAATCACCTACTAATGTAACATAGTCTAACAGATGGCACAGGTACACCTTAGGGGCTATCAAAATGCTTCATTTTTGCATATATTATTCTTATCTCTGTTGGAAAATGAAAGAATGAAACTTTGTTAGGTTCACTTTATATTTAAATAGGCACAACCCGGGTTTCATAACGTAGTTCCATCTTCAGGTGACTGACAATGCATACATCTTCTTTATATAACAAGTTGGTGCGACAGTAAGGACATCTATCTGTCGGAAGGGAGTGGGATGAGAAGGGATAGAGGGGAAAGAGCGGTGTAAGTTGCGTAGAGGGATTTCCCTGCGTTGATGGGTCTTCGACCAGCGGGGGGTAGAGTGAATGAGGAAACGAGGGGCTAAGGAGGGTTGAGGTAAGGTGGGTGCAGGAGGGGAAAAGAAAGATTAGCGGGGGCGCATTATGTTTACAAGGCACAATAGTCAATGGTAGTTCATAGGTCCCGGAAATGTAATGGCACATAGATCACTGGGGGAATTCTTACGAGTAGCACTGATTGGAACAATTTTCAGGAATATGTTAATTGCACACAGACGGGTGATCACTGTGGAATTTTTGATGGTTGTCGCTGTAGAAGCTCGTTTATGGGGATGGGAAAGAGTGGGGAGTGGGAGGGAAGCACTTGCTCAATATCTCTAATTTTGTGATTATGGTCCAGTCTACCATAGTAAGTTGGGGTCTGGAAAATATTTTTAACATCATCACTGAAAATCTGGTCTTGGAATTTGTTTAAGAGATTAAGTCTTAATTTCAACCTGCAATCTGACAATGATTCCCAATTTAATTAATTTAATAGACTGGTTACGCTAATATAATTATCGTATCGTATCGTCCTTTTACAAATCTTGCTGATCTTCGCTGCACACGTTCAAGTTCGTTATTTAGACCGATTTCGTAGGGATCCCATACTGGCAGCATATTCCAAATGAGGTCTAACAAAGGAAAAATAGCTGATTTCTCGTACATGATCGTCACATTTACCCAGTACTCTTTTGACGAATCCCAGTTTACGATTCGCTTGACCCATTATTTCACGTATGTGTGCCAGTGTATTCAAGTACATAGGGTGGGAGGTATCATAGACAGAAGTTCGTTGGGGAAGCGGTTCAACAATCGGCGGTGCATTTGCTTTCCCATCCCGGCTTGTCTCTCACATTCGATAACGCTGCTCATTTTCCGGCCTAGCCTGCAACCTCTTTTCCGCACCAGTCCCAGCCGCCACAGCCAAGACATGCGCGCACTGCAGGTGATTTTTTCCAGTTGACCGGTAGAACACGAGCAAAACGTCAAAAAAATGCCGCGTTAGCCGAACAAGTTTTTTTCAAAAACGCAGTCAAGGGGTGGTATCGTCTGCTGAAGCACTTGTGCACTCGAACCCGCCTCATTCGGAAATTTCTTTCCTATTTTATCACCCTCTCTCTCTCTCTCGAATTCGTTTCGAGAAGGTAATCTCCTTGTTCCGTCGCGGCGAAAAGGAGAAAGAAAACAATACGACCAAATGCTCCTGCCTCAGGTCTTCATTATTCATGCGTCGAAAAGGGAAACAGCGCTCCCTATTTTTTTGTCCCGTTCCCTCCATGAATTGAATACTCTCAGCATTTCGAAAATGAAGTGTCTCGCTTCCAGCGGTCGCTCGAGCAAAGGTTATTTACGCGGGTTATATTTTTGCAACCGTTTCGACAGGCAATTTAAACCGAACGCAGTCACAGACGGTCATTCCATCCCCTCATCGATTGGTTTCTGGGGGGTTATTTTGTAATCTCACCTTTTTAATGACTCTTTGCGGGAAGGCGGGAGATCCGTTTCGCTCTCTTAATGAACAGCTCACGAACGGATCGTGAATTGTCGAAGCTTCTGTCGTTGAATAAACAAACAAGTGCCTGGCAACGGCAACCGCTTTCTTCAAAAATGGAGGAATACGGTGAAGGTGAGTGAAAAATTGTTTGTCCATATCATTTTAATTATTCGGATGGCCTGTCAAGATAATTCATGTCCGATAATTTCCTTTATACCAATATTGGAATTTGCATTTGTTTCTCGCTACATTTTACGTTAATAATGTTTCATCATTTTTCATTTTCTCAATAGTGTTCCATTCAAGAAATCATTTGTTGATAAGATACAATTCGTGATTTAAGAAAGTTTAAGTTCTTCACGTTGTGCAAATTCCAAAAATACAATTAAAAATCGATTGTATCTTTCTCGTTCTTGCCTTTTTTCCAACTCAAGCTTCTAGTGGAAACGATGGTGGCTCCATGCCACGTTATTTATGTAGATGAGACGGTAACTAATGTCAGGCGGAGATAATGAAACGGATCAAGAGTCGAAAGATACGGATCAGAGCGGATGAATCGTCTGAAAGACCAGCACATGACCGGCAGTTCACCGCTTGAGATCCGTAGATGGTCACGCCGCCTGGGTGGCGGAGTTTAACTACGAAAAAGTGACATTGTATGACGTATTCTCACTAAAGTGAGATTACAAAATAACCCCCCTGATTGGCTACGAATGGGAGAGGTTTCTACCAAGGTCATAAAGGTACACACTAATGAGATGATATGGCTGATTGCATTCTGCGAGAATCGCCACAAATAGTCGGTCGGAACTGTATACTATAAAATGACGGCCATCTCTAGACTGCATGTGTTTTAAAGCTCATGGTCTGTCCGCTGGCAAGTTGGGCGCCGTTCCGCTTGAGCAAATAAAAATCGATGTCTGCGTGTCTATTTCAAGTACGGAGTTCAATCCACTTTTGAAAAGGAATTCTTTACGAGGAATTTCGCCCGCTTCGCCTTTCCAAGTGTTTCTTTCCAAAGGCGAGCAAGTCCGCCCGGGGTGAGCGTAATTTCACGATAATATTGTGGGATCTTCCAGCTCCTGAGCGCAAACGACCGCAAATACTCGAAGCACGACTGGAATAGAAAGGAATGGGTTCCGTAATTTCCCCTCAGGGATCATTTTTTCACATTAAGTCCATCCAAATACGAGGGCATGCAAAAAACGCTACGAAAAGATGATGTCCTCGAATTAGTAGCTCCAGCATTTTATGAAGCTTACGGATCACGACTACTCGTTCCTTTCGTACAATAAATTAGATTTTCTATTTCGATAAAATAGGAAAGAAACGCTACTTTTCCCTTGTTAGACCTCATTTGGAATATGCTGCCAGTGTATGGGATCCCTACGAAATCGGTCTAAGTAATGAACTTGAACGTGTGCAGCGAAGATCGGCAAGATTTGTAAAGGGACGATACGATAATTATATTAGCGTAACCAGTCTATTAAATGAATTGAAATGGGAATCATTGTCAGATCGCAGGTTGAAATTTAGACTTAATCTCTTCCACAAATTCCAAGGCAATATTTTCAGTGATGATGTTAAAAATATTTTACGAACCCCAACTTACTATGGCAGACTGGACCATAATCATAAAGTTAGAGAAATTGATTGCCGAACTGACCGATTCAAAATGTCCTTTTTCCCTCGCACAATAAGAGATACGAATAACGGTAAATATGTCCTATCGGAGAGTAGCAATGAATAGCATTGGTAGCTGCATGTTGGTATGAGTACTTAAAGCTAACCCTACTAACAGAATGTTTTTGCATGTTTTCTTTGCAATTTCTATCTTTTTCAATAGTGTAGTTCTGACTACTATACTAATACTATTCCTTTTTTATGCATGATATGTAGTGCATGTTTGGTGAGCAATCACCCCCTGCCACACACCCTTGTGGTGGCTTGCAGGGTATTATGTAGATGTAGATGTAGATGTAGATACACCGTTATTAAAGGTGGGATTCTGGATAAACGCCGTGTAAATCTGTGGAAGAGAAAGGAATAAAAACGATAAGTTAAGGTAGGACGAAAGAGGTAGGAAATATTCTGATCTGAAATCCTGAAGAAAGATATGCTTGCATGAAAGCAGCCGTTCACAAAATGGAAGCAGAGTGGAAAATTCTCCACCAATACCTAATCAAACAGGAAGAAAAGGAATGACAAATAATTCTTAGCTCATTAGTGTATTGCTGGACGTACCATCATTGTTGAGCAATGATGATAAACTACCTGCCACACATCCTTGAGATGGCTTTTAGGGTAAATGTGGATGAATAGTCCCAGAATCCGACAAAAGAAGGCTACACATCCAGTGACGATAACTACCCATCCAAGTGAGACATGGACAACTTTAATAAATGTCTTGTAATGAATTTTTGGAAAAAGAATAGCTCTCCTCCTACCACTTACAAAATAAGTAATAATGAATTAACAAACGTGGAATCCATTAAATATCTTGGAATAAGACTGACAAATGATCTTTCCTGGGGTAAACACATTCGTGAAATAATTGGTCAAGCGAATCGCAAACTGGGTTTCATTAAAAGAGTATTGGGTAAATGTGACGATCATGTACGAGAAATCAGCTACTTTTCCCTTGTTAGACCTCATTTGGAATATGCTGCCAGTGTATGGGATCCCTACGAAATCGGTCTAAGTAATGAACTTGAACGTGTGCAGCGAAGATCGGCAAGATTTGTAAAGGGACGATACGATAATTATATTAGCGTAACCAGTCTATTAAATGAATTGAAATGGGAATCATTGTCAGATCGCAGGTTGAAATTTAGACTTAATCTCTTCCACAAATTCCAAGGCAATATTTTCAGTGATGATGTTAAAAATATTTTACGAACCCCAACTTACTATGGCAGACTGGACCATAATCATAAAGTTAGAGAAATTGATTGCCGAACTGACCGATTCAAAATGTCCTTTTTCCCTCGCACAATAAGAGATACGAATAACGGTAAATATGTCCTATCGGATAGTAGCAATGAATAGCATTGGTAGCTGCATGTTGGTATGAGTACTCAAAGCTAACCCTACTAACAGAATGTTTTTGCATGTTTTCTTTGCAATTTCTATCTTTTTAAATAGTGTAGTTCTGACTACTATATTAATACTATTCCTTTTTTATGCATGATATGTAGTGCATGTTTGGTGAGCAATCACCCCCTGCCACACGCCCTTGTGGTGGCTTGCAGGGTATTATGTAGATGTAGATGAGATCAGCCCGTCGCGACTTCAATTTCAAAGGCTTGAGGTGGTGGAGGCTCCATAGTAAATTACAAAAAGCAGTTTTCCTCTGGCGTAAGGATTTTTTGACGGTTAGTTCCGTTGATATTAGAGTATTTTCAAAACGTCAGAAGTCTACGAAGGTGGACGTAAGTAAATCCTTAAAAAAGCTGAAAATTACAATTTTATATACACTAGTGCTAAGAACTTGCCATATGGGTACAAATGAATAAATTGGTAAAACGTTTAACCCACATTAGACTAACTCTACAAATTCATCTATTGATTGTACTAATTTCTCGCATTGCACCCCTAGCACTTTGAAAAGCACCTTTTAGTAGCCTGCAGGATGCAGTGCAGTAATTAAATATGCCTCTACTATTCGGGACCAATGGGAAAAAGGAATAATAACGAAATTGGGTAAAATTTAGGGAAGATCTGCAAGATTTGTGAAACACCGCTATGAAAAGTGATAAATGCTAACTGCATTACACTTACTCCTAAATGTACGTATGCATCTACATAATTCCCTTATAATAACCACAGGGTTGCGTGGCAGAGGGTGGAGATCACCAAACATACACTACTTACTTTCAGCTAAGAGGTGCAATGCTACTGCTTCAAGGAAACGTGCTAGATATAAAAGTCACGTGCAAATAGATGGTTAGTAACTACATAGTAATTAAGTGAATACAGACTATACATGCTTTTTATTAAATATATTAATCCATATTTCCCTAGCAAGCTTGAGTTAGCAATGCTAAAACATCCATCAAGTTAAACATACTACTCTAAAGGCCGCTTTACACGATACAATTTTGTGTATAATTTATTGTACAAACGCTTGCATGAGGAAATTGTGCCGTGTAAAGCGGCAAATTATACGGACGCTTGTGCGATTGTCTGAATGACTGAACTGGAAATAGAACCTGTTCTAATTCCATTCAGGCAAACATACAATTTCATCAGTTTATACAAGCGTTTGTACAAGAAATTGTACAAAAAAATGTATCGTGTACAGCGGCTTTAACAATATTTCACCTACCCCCTTTACTAAGTTGCCTATTATGTTCATCTATGCATCTACATAATACCCTGCAAGCCACCACAAGGGTGTGTGGCAGGGGGTGATTGCTCACCAAACATGCACTACATATCATGCATAAAAAAGGAATAGTATTAATATAGTAGTCAGAACTACACTATTTAAAAAAGATATAAATTGCAAAGAAAACATGCAAAAACATTCTGTTAGTAGGGTTAGCTTTAAGTACTCATACCAACATGCAGCTACCAATGCTATTCATTGCTACTCTCCGATAGGACATATTTACCGTTATGTTCTCTCGTTGTACGTAGTATTAGTGAGTATTTAAATCTATCGGTAGAGCAGTCTACCTCACTAAAATTGTTTTTATGATCAAAACAAATTCATCTACATAATATCCTGCAAGCCACCGTGCATGCTCTGGGAAATGTAAGTTAATTAATTAAAGCATTAATAGAATTCCCAACTAATCAATGGTTGCTGCATTACTCTTTGTATAACACCAATTTGTCGTAACTTATAGCTAAATTTCACGTGTCTGGTAAAAAAAAGTAATTTTTTATAATTAAATAATAATTAATAACTCTCATAATCTGACATTATCCACAGACTGGTGGCATTGTGCTCCCCAGTTGAACGTTGTGCAGGCACGGGCGGTATTTTTGCAAGTCTACACCTACATCCTCCTAATACCCTGTGAGCCACCACGAGGGTGTGTGGAAGGGGGTGAATATCACCATACATGTGTTATTGGCGTGCAACTAATTTTACAGCTACAATGATATAAGTGCTTGAAAAGAAGTTAGGTAAGGGAGTCACGGGAAACTAGATAGTTAGCGTCTGTATAGTAAGGAAGTGACTAATGGTTATAAATATTTTCATATAATACGCAGGGGTTGTTAAATTATATCAAACTTCATCTGTCAAAAATCAGCGTCGAATTTATTTAAAAGGTTTAGCTTAAAGTTTAACCTGCGGATAGCCTAAATTTTAATTTACATGATGGGGTGTGCTTATATGGTTCCCACTGTGCGTAGCATTGGGATGAAAGACCCATCAAGCGGGAAGATAACATGCTAGATCTAAGGCTTCTACTATATAGATATGTTCAGGGATGTCGTATTTGTCTCTGACACCAACAAAATTGTTAAGACCCCACACTATATTGGCAGACGGGATCACACAGATAAGGTCCGAGAAATAAACTACATTATAGACATTAAAATAATCGGTCTTCATTTGCTCAATTTGTGACCATATCACTCCAAGGTACCTTTAAAAAAAAACTTCCCTCAAAATGATAATATTATTGTACATTTCACACATACATTAACCAACGTTAAGAGGGATAAGAAAAGAATATTGGATTTTTTGTTCATTTATTTCCGTCTGCATGAACCACTGTTGCATGTAATGCAGGTTAGTAGTATTTCACAATTATTTCCTTGGATCTCCGGGGGAAGTGAAACAGTGCATATCCCACATGATATTCTTAATAATGTATAATTCGGTAGCAATGTAAAATTAGGTCAATTTTTGCAGTACATGTTTTAAAATGAAACATCCCCTGTTCCACATCCTCAACATACGTCTACATCTACATAATACCCTGCAAGCCACCATAAAGGTGTGTGGCAGGGGGTGAACTCTCACCAAACATGCACTACATATAATGCATAAAATTTGTAATTAAAAGTTAAAATAGCAAAGCATACATGCAAAAACATGCTGTTAGTTGGGTTAGCTTAAAGTCCTTATACCAACATGCAGCTACCAATGTTATCCATTGCTACACATAGTAGCTAGACAGATAGGTACAGAGGCAAGTACTTAGACAACTAGCCGACAGAGCAGTTAGAAGATGCAGTAGATGTAGATGAACATGAAGTAGGAAAATGGGTAAACATATTCTTTAGCCAAAGCAATTCTTCTCTTAGCATAAGTGAAGTACCGGATCCCAACTTTCTCCAATATGCTACTTAAGTAGCAAAACTGAAGATATTATAACTATATTTTTGAAACAGCGTACTATGGATTTTTAATGATAATAAGGATTAATCAAAAGAATATTACGTTTATGTGACGATCATGTACGAGAAATTACCTACTTTTCCCTTGTTAGACCTCATTTGGAATATGCTGTCAGTGTATGGGATCCCTACGAATTCGGTCTAAATCATGAACTTGAACGTGTGCAACGAAGATCGGCAAGATTTGTAGAGGGACAGTACGATAACTGTGTCAGCGTAACCAATCTAGTAAATGAATTAAATTGGGAATCATTGAGAATCGCAGGTTGAAATTTAGACTTAATCTCCTAAATAAATTCCAAGATAATATTTTCAGTGATGGCGTTAAAAATATTTTGCGAACCCCAACTTACTATGGTAGACTGGACCATAACCACAAAGTTAGAGAAATTGATTGCCGACATGACAGATTCAAATTTTCCTTTTTTCCTCGTACAATTAGGGATATGAATAGCAGTAAATATGTCCAATACGAGTGAATCAACCCATAACATAGGTAGCTGCATGTTGGTATAAGGACTTGAAGGTAACCCAACTAACAGCATGTTTTTGCATGCTTACTTTGCTATTTTTATCTTTTTTAAATAGTGAAGTTTAGATTGGTATATTAATACTATTCCTTTTTTATGCATGATATGCAGTGCATGTCTGGTGATAATTCACTCCCGCCACACACCTTTATGGTGGCTTGCAGGGTATTATGTAGATGTATATATATGTAAATACATGGAAGGTGAGATCATGACGATGAAATTAGAGAGTGAAGGTTAGAATGTTGGTGTAGTGTAGTAAAAATTATATTTTGCTGAAAAAGTTTTTGGAAGTTATAATTAGTTATTTTGATGCATGTATTGGATTACATCTATATCTACGTAACACCCTGCGAGCCATTGCGAGGGTGTGTGGCAGAGGTTGAAAATCACCATGCATACAACAAAGAGCAACACTGCTACATGGAAACTTGTACATGGCATTCAAGTAGGGACTAGGAATCTACTGAAAATCTCCACCACCGTCGGGATTCAAAGCAGGGTCCCCGGGAAGGGAATTCATTGCTCTTTACGGCACACTATCCGTCTCCCCTGTGCAGCGTTCCTTGTTCGAGTCTCATTGTGCGGAGAGGGTGAGTGTTCGGACGGGATCGATGGCGGGCGACGTTCGGTTAGACACGGCGGCAAACTACCCACTCCTGCTGATGTACCCCACTACCGTCATCGCAATGGTGGGTGGCAGGTATTGGTCACTCAACTGATAAACCCTAAGTGAAACGAGATATATCGAACTTAGAATGAGCACGAACTAATAAGATGAACATAGCTGATTGTGTAGCTGTGCATAAAATAAGAATTTTCTGGGCAGGAGATATTTTAAGCATCATCCACAATTACGCCATATCCTGCGAGCCCCCGCGAGGGTGTGTGTCAGGGGGTGAACGATCACCAAATATGCCCTAATTGCACATATACAACTAAAGGCAACTAGAACTACAATGCTACTACGTAATGGAGATATTTTCGATATAAGATTCTACGTCACGTGAAGAGGATTAGATTAGTAAGTATTACTAGTTCGAACGGCATTCCTCCAAATATATGTATATGTATTAGAAGATCTGCAAGGGATAAATTTTAACTACGTTACACTTCTTCCAATATGTACATAATAATAATACACCTACCTATCCTTTTGCTATGCTAACTATTATGTTCTCTTATGGTACGCGGGAAGAAAAAACATTTTAAATCTATCGGTACGACAATCAGTCTCTCTCTAAACTTGTATATCTGATGAAATGTTGAATAATAACCGAGTAGAAGAATCAAAACGATTAGGAGTTAGGTTATATCTAAGGAGCGGATATATATGCTCGTAACCTATTTTGTAATTTATATAGTTCTTCATGCTACTTATTTGAACAGTCAGCACCTCTAGCAAAACTGTTATAATTACTTTAAAATAACATTATGCTATTTAGTAATCTATTTAAGTAGCATTGTATCAGGTAGGGTGTGCAATAAGTGCATGTTTGGCAATTACTTACCTATCACAGGCCCTCGAGAATGCTAGTAGGGTACTCGGTAGGTAATGAGGTAATATCGTTCCTGACAAACAGTGCTGAATAAAAATTAGAAGTAATACATCAATGAAAGTATTTACTTCGTAAGAGAGCTTCTAAGGAGAACACTAAGGCAAGAAAGAAGGTTCATTGAAGAACTTCGCCTGGAGGGTGACTTTATATGGATTCGAGATCAGAACTTAGTGGAGAGATTAAGAAAATGGAACGGAGACTTTTGAGCGATGGGTTTCCAGAGAAATTGAGAAAGTGCACTAGAGGGAAAGGAGGAGAAACGATGAAGTGCTGAACATGGTGAGCGAGAAAATATTTTTGCTGATATTTTGAGGATGGGGAGATGGGAAATTTAACAAATACTTGTTATTGGGGGAACGGGTTACAGTACACCAGTACAGTACAGTACAGTTTACGGGTGTCCCACAAGGTAGTGTGATAGGTCCACTCCTATTCCTTTTGTATATTAATGATATCCAAAAGGTGGTAAAAAGTAAGCTTCGTCTATTTGCCGATGACGCAGTAGTGTACAGGGAAATTCTATGCCCGAACGATAAAGAATATTTAAATATTGACCTACAAGCAATTGAAACTTGGTGTGATACATGGCAGTTAGAATTAAACTTTAATAAATGTCTTGTAATGAATTTTTGGAAAAAGAATAGCTCTCCTCCTACCACTTACAAAATAAGTAATAATGAATTAACAAACGTGGAATCCATTAAATATCTTGGAATAAGACTGACAAATGATCTTTCCTGGGGTAAACACATTCGTGAAATAATTGGTCAAGCGAATCGCAAACTGGGTTTCATTAAAAGAGTATTGGGTAAATGTGACGATCATGTACGAGAAATCAGCTACTTTTCCCTTGTTAGACCTCATTTGGAATATGCTGCCAGTGTATGGGATCCCTACGAAATCGGTCTAAGTAATGAACTTGAACGTGTGCAGCGAAGATCGGCAAGATTTGTAAAGGGACGATACGATAATTATATTAGCGTAACCAGTCTATTAAATGAATTGAAATGGGAATCATTGTCAGATCGCAGGTTGAAATTTAGACTTAATCTCTTCCACAAATTCCAAGGCAATATTTTCAGTGATGATGTTAAAAATATTTTACGAACCCCAACTTACTATGGCAGACTGGACCATAATCATAAAGTTAGAGAAATTGATTGCCGAACTGACCGATTCAAAATGTCCTTTTTCCCTCGCACAATAAGAGATACGAATAACGGTAAATATGTCCTATCGGAGAGTAGCAATGAATAGCATTGGTAGCTGCATGTTGGTATGAGTACTTAAAGCTAACCCTACTAACAGAATGTTTTTGCATGTTTTCTTTGCAATTTCTATCTTTTTCAATAGTGTAGTTCTGACTACTATACTAATACTATTCCTTTTTTATGCATGATATGTAGTGCATGTTTGGTGAGCAATCACCCCCTGCCACACACCCTTGTGGTGGCTTGCAGGGTATTATGTAGATGTAGATGTAGATGTAGATACACCGTTATTAAAGGTGGGATTCTGGATAAACGCCGTGTAAATCTGTGGAAGAGAAAGGAACAAAAACGATAAGTTAAGGTAGGACGAAAGAGGTAGGAAATATTCTGATCTGAAATCCTGAAGAAAGATATGCTTGCATGAAAGCAGCCGTTCACAAAATGGAAGCAGAGTGGAAAATTCTCCACCAATACCTAATCAAACAGGAAGAAAAGGAATGACAAATAATTCTTAGCTCATTAGTGTATTGCTGGACGTACCATCATTGTTGAGCAATGATGATAAACTACCTGCCACACATCCTTGAGATGGCTTTTAGGGTAAATGTGGATGAATAGTCCCAGAATCCGACAAAAGAAGGCTACACATCCAGTGACGATAACTACCCATCCAAGTGAGACATGGACCAAGGAGTGGTTTTCATTATGTAGAGATTGATAAGATTAGAGAAAGATTCTGCACCACAGTTGGATTCAAACATTCGTACTTTAGTCAAACGATTCGTAATCATAACAACATCGAGACTTCTCATTCCATGATACATTAACAAAATAAATTTACCTTGACATGAAAATGAAATTGCATACCTTTGATAAATACATATTAATGTAACTACTGTATTAAAATTGGATGAAATTAACATGGGGATTTTTTTAGGATTTCAGCATGTATGGATTAAATACTTAAAATGCATGTTTGTATTACTTCTCAAGTGCTTCCTTGCATGCTGGATTAAAAGTACAATTTGCAATTTGTCCTGCATGATATTCATGGAATCTCTCCTTAGGTAGGTAGTTCACGTAAATATTAGTGGATGTACATGTTTGGTGACAACTTACCCCTTGCCACATACCCTCGAGGTGGCCTGCAGGATAGTCACTAGTTTTAGATATGGGTACTGCATGACGCAAATTTTAACATTGCTCATTCATGCACCCTAGAGAAATATATATTATGTATTGAAATAAACATCTCCCTAATCTAGTTAAAGACATTAACCCATCTTTATAAAACCGTTTATGTATTATACTCCAAAGGAGAGATACCCATGGACTTCGAGAAGAACATCATTTTCTTTGTCACTTCCACAGAAAAAAATTTTGTGGAAGTGACAAAGAGCACTCATTAATAGACATCATGACAACCTTCCACAATGTCAATGCTTCGAACTTTGATTTTATTATTCCTATTCCCAAAAAGAAGAGAGCGGAGAAGTGCGAAAATTTTAGAATCAAAAGCCTAACGACATATACATCGAGGATATTGACAAGGTTCATCTACAGGAGAATTGAAAGAAAAGTAGAGGAGTTCGTGGATTAAGAATAATTCGGATTCAGGAAAGGCAAGGTGGCAAGAGAAATAATATTGGCCCTTAGGCTGCTCACAGAGATGAGAATGCAGAAGAACAAACCGGCGTTCATTGCGTTTGTGCATTTAGAGAAAGCTTTTGAAAATGTGGATTGGAATTCAATGCTTGGAATTCTGAAAGTAATTGGAGTGTCCTACAAAGACCGAAGTATCCATAGAATATTTTGAAAACAAGTAACTATGGTTAAATCTGGGCACTACTGTGAAAAAGCAAAAAAAAGGAGAGATACACGATTGTGCACTGTCTCCCGTTATTGTTAATGTTTACATCGAGAGAACCATCAATAAAATCAAAGAAAAGGCTTTAATAAAGAATACCCACGGGGAAAAATTATCATGCTGCGACTCGCCGATGACATAGCACTCTCATAGCAGAGTCAGAGATGTATCTGAACCATGGAAAGGACAATGGCCAGATATCAGTTGAAGATCAATGAGAAGAAAACAAAGATATTATAACGCAGCAGGAGAGAAGAGGCCAAGACCAATGTTAAACTAGGGAAATAAAAACTTGAGGAGGTGAAACAGTGCTGTTACCTGGGAAGCCGAGTAACTGCCGATGGACGAAGCAAGGAAGAAAGAGTGAGAAGAATAACCCAGGGAAGAGAGCATTCTACCAAAAGAAGAATCTACTTACACCTGGAAACAAAAGCGTGGAAGTAAATGAGCAATTTATCAGAACTTACATCTGGAGCATGCTTCTTTATAGCAGTGAGGCATGGACAATGACTGCTGCAGAGAAGACAAGGGTTGATACATTCGAAATGTGGTGCTACGGAAGAATGATGCAGATTAAATGGATCGACCGAGTGAGTAACGAGGAAGTCCTCAGAAGAGTGGGAGAAAATAGAAGTCTCCTGAAATACTCAAGAAGGAGACGGGTCAACTTAATCGGCCACATCATGAGACATGATGGCCTGATTAAGACAATTGTCGAAGGACAAGTCAACTGGAAGAATGGCAAAGGAAGGCCTCATATGAGATATGTAGAACAAGTGATGAAGGAAATGTGAAAGGGAAGAAATGCGTAAATGTGAAGAGATTAGGTGATAGGAGAATTGAGTGGAGAGTTGCGTCAGACCAATTTCAAGATTGTTAACTGATGATGACGATTACTGATCTAATTAAACTCTAAACTTCTAATCATGCGCACGGCGACTTATTTCTTTCTCCGCCGCTTCCTCTAACGCACACCCAAGGGCTAGACAACTCGATGAACGATCTGCACCAAGGCAGACTCCGAGCCGGAGGACGAGCATGACGATATTCCTGACCTCACTCCGGATCTTGGAGTGGGCACGGAGCTCAGCCGCACCGCGGAGACGTGAGCTGCGATTGCGTCCGCGCCCATTGCCGCATCCGGAGGGAAGCCTTCCGGGAGCAAGCGAGGAGAGCGATGACTACAAACACTCAAGAATACCGGAGAACTGCATGGACCGGGCCTGATATTGGCCGGGTAAAGTTGGTAGAATTATAAGAATATATCGAAAAACAATGTCTACAAAGACCGAAGTATCCATAGAATATTTTGAAAACAAGTAACTATGGTTAAATCTGAACACGCTGTGAAAAAGCAAAAAAAGGAGAGAGACAAGACACTTTCTCCCGCTATTGTTAATGTTTACATCGAGAGAGCCATCAATAAAATGCAAGTAGGCCAATGCCTAGGCCACATTAAATTTAAATATTTTTTTTCTATTTGCATACTTTTTATATAAAGCAGGGATTTTTTGCAATATTTAGTTACCTGCTCTCTACAGTATATATTTCATTTAAAATTATTTACAGTAGCTCTTATAGATTACAGTTAAGGTGCCTGGGGAAATCAGAATGGGTATTGTAAATTTTGATACAGGAAAGTAGTAGGAAAAGAAACGTCGCTATGTATATTCTACACAAACTTTATTGATTTCGACCATGGTCTCGGCAATTTACATGTCATTATCAAGGTATAATAACATGTAAATTGTCGATAAATTGTGTGTATGGAATGTACATAGTGGCGTTTCTTTTCCAATCTCGTGGTTCCACGAAGTGAAGCCTAAAACGTTAAACTGTGTACAATGCAGTAATATTATGTGTAACTAATGCAGATGTGTAAACATTGCGTTAGTAGCACTGCAAACAACGCATGCATGTTCTAGGAAATACATGTTAATTATTTAATTAATTTATAGAAATTACTGACAGTTTAAAAATTATTTTATCACTCTATTTTAACTAACATATTATTGTTATTTATAGCCGACATTGAAGAATAGTAGGCACGTGTCGATTTTATTATTTAATTATGTTTACACAGGAGTTGCAGAAGCGGTGTTCAACCCGGAGATTGGTTGGAGTAGAGTTCACCAAATACTAAGCCCAACGGTGTGTGATATTCCCATATCTACATACCACCCTGCAAGCGGGTAAAAATACAATTCCGTAGATCCACTACTTACAAGTTACTGAGAGGTACAATTAAGTGTTAGTCTCCACAATGTGATATAATAATAATTGATTATTCGGCATTGCTTTAAATACACTGATTAATTTTTATTTCCAAGGAGGACCCACATATGGTCCCCATGTACTACTGTATTTTTTCTATTTGTTGAATATCGCTGGTATAAATAGTCAGATTTTGCTTAATAGAAGACGCAAAAGTGAAACATCAAAACTAACACGAGATATCTTGAAATCTCTTATTATGGGTTTGACAAAAAGTGATCTGGCTGAAAGAGTCCAACAGAAACAAAAACATTATATAAAATTGGTGTTTGCCAGTTAAGATATACGACACCTAATTGTAGTTGTTTATATATTTGAACAAGCCATGTGAGAATTTAATGTGAGAATAACGGAGCATATGAAATCACTGCTTCACATGGGTTCAATGTTTGTTTCGTGCTGAAATGATCATAAGAAATGCTCTGATATTAAACTCAAATGTTTTGTATACTTGAGGAAAATATGCTAAAATGAATTTTATGGATATTTCTGTAATGAGGGTATTTTATAATTTGAATGATGGCAAATTGTTAAATGAGGTGGTTAACTTGAATCACTCTCCTCTTCTTTCTGAGCCTGTTCCTGCCCCTCCCCAACCTCTATTTTCAAAACCTAGACATTGCTCCCTCTCCTTAATCATTTATACAGTGCTTCCTTCCTTACCGTAATCCCCCCCTCCTTATTAAAACCGGTCGAGGTGGCAATAAAAAGTATGAAAAATTACAGTATTTATTTCTCGCCACTGTATACACTTGGCTTTCACCTGTAACCCCCCTGCCACACACCTTTATGGTGGCTTGCAGGATATTATGTAGATGTAGATATGGAAACTGGTGTGATACATGACAGTTGGAATTAAATTGAAAAAAAAATGTGTAGTAATTAATATTTTGAAAAAGAATAGTTCTCCTCCCAGCACTAACTACATAAGTAAAAACAAACATGGAATCCATTAAATATCTTAGAATAAGACTTATACATGATCTTTCTTGGGATAAGATTTAGAGAGAGACTGTCGAACTGGTAGATCCAAAATTTCATTTTTTCCCCGTACAATAAGAGAACACAACAGGCATCATGGCAAAGGGATAGGTAAGTGAAATATTGTAGAGTAGTCTGTCGTTCATGATGCATGCCTTAGAGACCTATCCCTTTATTACTATGTAGCTACTAACCATGTAGCTGCATGTGACCCTATTATGTAGTATGTTTCCATGTAGCACCCTGGTTGCACGTCAGTAGTGCATGTTTTGGTGATCTTCACCCACTGCCACACGATATATATGTATATGCATGCATGTAAACTGAATGAACCCAGTGAATTATTAGTAATGATCCACCCCAACCGCACACTCTCAAGGTGTTGAGGTGTTCTGTAGTGCAATCTGAGCCTGTTGATTCAGAAAAATTGCTCTTGAGTGGAGAGGTGGAGAGGAATTAGCTGGAGGGCATAAGGGGGGATCAAGGTGAACGATGGAGGCACGCAATATGATGCGATGTTATATTCCAAGCCGAGAGAGTGGGTAGAATTCTGGGTAGAGGGGGAAATGAGAGGGAGAGGAAGGATTCTCGGATAGGATGAAGAGCCTTTGGAAGTTTGCGGAGCTTTAAAGGGACATCATGCGAAACATAGACATGTGCGTATTCAAGCAAATAGGAAGAGATTACGCGTCTTCATTTACCTTGCCTGGTTGACTCCGCTAATAATGTTACAATTAGGCCAAATGACGCCGGAGATTTTACATATTTTCGAATGGGATCCGAGCTTAAATTTTATGGTGCCGTAAATCATTTGATCTCAATCCATTTCGACACGCATCATCAATCAGATAAAATGGAAAAATCTAAATATGATATGAAGAGGGTGCATAATTTATTTATCGTGTGATGATTTGATACTTTTAGCCCTGAATAATCACGAGATAAAGTTCATTCTATTCGATCCAAGGAACTTATCATGCTCTGCATCATCTACACCAGGGGTCGGCAGGCTTTTGAAATTGAATAGCCTAACCTGCCCAAAGCCACTTACAATGATATAATTTTTTTCGAAAGCCTTAATATATGTTTATAAGCAATGAAAATTTCAGGTGATATCACAACAAATAATAGTTTCCTTTATATCTCAACTGAAATTCTAAAAATCCCTTAAAATTGGTATCGTTGATTTTGCATGAGCTGTGAGCTTGCATTTCCTAAGAACACTTGTTATGTCCATTTTTAAATAGTAATTTTTATTTAACAAACTAGCATAGTTTCAATGATTGAAAGTTTATGATAATGATCATCATCGGTCAACAACCCTAGGATTGGTTTGATCTTACACCAACTTGCAACCACCCATGCCATCCATTGATAACCTTCTATTTATACTATTAGACGTATTTAATGGGACGCTTAACTGTGGACCCCTCGGCAACTTTCGTCATGAGTAGGATAATCCGGTCTGAGACAGGTTAATGTATGCGACACTCTTGAAAACCAATGATGATCATTAGAACCTGATCAAACAGACTCTGCTTAAAACTGTCTCTGGGATCAAGAGCAGTGGTAGAGGTTGAGCAGTAGTCTACGCATTGGCCCAGCAAGCTAACGATCTGTGGTTCGTTTTCCGATCCAGATCTTTCCCAACTTCCCGGTCTTTATCTGCGTACTCAAAACTGTTTTGGAAATGCGAAATTTTATCTCTCACACTCGCTGAGAGCTAGCAGCACACAATTAGTCCCAAGGTAATGATTTCACAGACCTTTTTTCCCATGAAAAGGGTGTTTATGAGCCAGAGCTTTCGGGGACCTTGGCCGCTAACGAATCTTTCGACAGTTTGAATATTCTTTTTCTCATGCCATCTCGACCTCCCAAAGTGGAGCGAATGAAGAGAGCTCTTGTCTCAGGCTCAACTTTTCGTCTATATCAACACTTCGCCCACGTAACTAATGATATGTCCCTCAGGTCTGTATTTCATTTGGTCTGATTGCAGTTTCTCTATGGGTGACGTTGCTCAAGGATTTGGAATCTTAGCCATGACCGAATCTTCGTTCACGATATAAAGTGCACGTGCACCATTGATATGCAACTTCGCTACTACATGGAAACATGTTGTAAAAAAGGGTCACATGCAGCTAGGTGGTTAGTATCTATATAGTAAAGAAGAATTATTGGTTATAATGGCATTTGTCTAATTGTTTTCGATGTGGAGGAAACCTTTTCAGAGTGAAGAATCATTCGCAAAACTTTATCTCGTCTGTGCTCCCATTGACTCACAGAGAATAAATAGTGAGATATACAGTGAGACAGAGATGAATATATTATATATCATTTTTTCCGCGTACTGCTAGGTTAATTATTAAACCTGATGGGAGTTCCAAGGGGGAAATCTATTTAGGAGATCAAGTCGAAATTTCAGCCAACGATCTGGCAATTGTTCCCATTTTAATTCACTTAATAGATTGATAATGCAAATATAATTATCATACCGACCCTTTACAAATGGTGCCGATCTTCGCTGCACACGCTCCTGTTCATTACTTAAGCCGATTTTGTACGGATTCCATAAACTAGCATCCTATTCCAAATGAGGTCTAACAAGGGAAAAGTAGTTAATGTGCTAAAAAGAAGCTAAATTGCAGGAAAAGGTCTTGATTGCTTTTTCAAATAGACCCCTGAAATTTGCAAAATGAAAGTCGGCAGTACTTTAGGTTGTAGGATACTTGGGCACTTAGGTTGTAGGATACTTTACGTTGTAGGTACTAGGAGGCAAGCCTGCCGCGTGAACGGCGGTGAAATTCACATTAATTGTCTTGCGAAAAAATCCACCTGGA
The DNA here is from genome assembly GCA_933228895.1 of Platycnemis pennipes. NCBI lineage: Eukaryota > Metazoa > Arthropoda > Insecta > Odonata > Platycnemididae > Platycnemis > Platycnemis pennipes. Next base: position 56,575,849 of record OW121846.1, read on the forward strand.
TCCACCCGGGAATCGAACCACGGAGCTTTGGCTTTCCGGGCCATTGCGCAGACCACTACGCTACCCAGAATCCCTAGTTCACATGGCAATTTTACCGAGGTTAAAGTTCTAGTACCTTGAACCTCGGAAGGTTACTCTAGTTACCGAGTTCTAGTACCTTGAACCTCGGTAAAATTGCCATGTGAATTAGAGATCCTGGGTAGCGTAGTGGTCTGCGCAGTGGCGCGGTCCGTAGTTCGATTCCCGGTCCAGGTGAATTTTTTCACAAGGCAATTATTGTGAAAATGCTTTAGATTGAATAAGAACAAAACAATAATTTGTAATTCCAAATATAAAGGGGAATTGTAATTCCACATAAGTTTTGTTCCGTTCTTATTCATCATGAAACAATTCTAACAAGTGACGCCAGAATCTATGAATTATATCAAGCACTTTAGGCTTTCTACGAGAGGATATGACTAGATTCGTTGTAGATATGTTGAGGAATTTTGGCTTCAAAAACTTGACTTACTTCCAAGATATCGGTTGGTAATATTTTGCAGTGCGAAGGGTAGTAGACATTTGTTCAAAAATTAAAAATGTTGAGTGCAAAGCAGCAAGTTCAATTGCATTTACTAGCTCGAGCCATGCCATTTCATCAACTTCAATAATGACGAGAAAACGGGCCGCCTTTCTCGTATGGTGTAATTAAATTTTAAAATAATCAAACAGCTCTAAACTTTGCCTCTCGAGAATCCGAAAGGCTTTCAACTCCCTCCATATAACCCGATGTACTGGGGTGTGGTTTGGGCGAGTGTTCTGAGGAAGGGAATTTCGGTGGAGATGACGAGGAAGATGTCAGGCGAACAATTAACTCTTCGATATCATCTTGTAAATTGGATGCCTGCCAAATTTTCTCTTCCGCTTCTATTCTCTGGAGAGACAGTGTTGAAGCCTTACAATATGAACTGTTCAATGTCTCTCTTCTCTTCATTCCAACTTAATGCTCTGATTGAACCCCAGCCATTTCAATATGATTTATTCCACAACGGTGCGACGGAAGTCGAAATACTCGGCACCATATACTTTAGCAAGTTCATCAACTCTCGTATTTTCAAATTTTTCCCGCACTAGGTTGACTAAATGAATCAGGTCTTTGTTTAAGACGTCTTCATCAATGTTTATATTGTTAATCATTTGCCACCATTTTTCTTCCAACTTGTAGTAGGCAAAGGCTCGGGCCCGTCTGCTGCTTTCCTTTCGAAGAAAGAAGCGCAACATCATGTTAAAACCATTTTCCCAGTTTGCGTGATTTATGGCAAACGTCCTCCTGGTGAGGTGGGTGCCTTCAGACCAGTTCTGAAACCGGCTAGAAAAGCCTGACGAGGAGTTTTAATCTCTTTATCATTTTTATTATTTTCATTGCATGCCCACTGATCCACGACTCCACAACATATACTATTGTCTTTAGTGTATATTATTTTCCTTTGTTCATTTCAGTATTTTTAACTCTCTTAAATAACGGTGACGCCTACGTAAAATGTCTTCTCTTTCGATAAGTACGCTCTGAACACATCGGCACATTTAATGCTAGACTCGACCACATAAATAAGATTAGAGAGATAGATTGTCGTACCAATAGACTCAAAATGTCATTTTTCCCCCGCACTATAAGAGAACACAATAGGTAGCATAGAAAAAAGATAGTAAGGTGAAATACTATTAAAGTAGTCTGTAGTGCACGATGCACATGATCCTATTATCTAGCATGTCTCCATTAAATATCCTAGTTGCATGTCAATAGTCCATGTTTGGTGATCTTCACCCCATGCCACACACCCTCGCGTTGGCTTGCCAGGTATTTGGTATAAGGACTTTAAGCTAACCCAACTAACAGCATCATATTGCATGTTTGCTTGCTATTTTTATCCTATTTAAAAATTGAAATTTAGACTAGAATATTATTACTAATCTTTTAATGCATGATGTGTAGTGCATGTTTGGTGAGAATTCACCCCGTCACTCACCTTTCTGGTGGCTTTCAGAGCATTATGTAGATGGGGATGTAGCATCAGATTGCGAGCACTCAGTACCTTCCGAAGTATCTTTGCAGACTCCAAGAGCACTTAGTGATTTCCTAAAATATGCAAAGAGATTGAATACAAGTTGCCTTCCACGTCTTCTCCACTCCACTTTTCTCCGCCTCTTCTCTTCAGATATGATCGTACCACGATTGCAATGCGTGGATTAGAAAGAAACTCCACAGCAATGTTCGACTATTCTTAAACTTTTCATTTGCAAAATCACTTGTTCACCCTGCGAAATCTTATGACGAACTGAACGCTGAACGTCTCTCTATTTTGAAACTAACTTGAAGGGTCGTATGCTTCGCACAGATGTTGTATGGCTCCTTTCTAACGGATTTGCGGAAATATCCTTGATAATACCATTTCAAGACTTTTAGGACATGCCCTGGGGATTTCCATGCCTCAGCAAAATGGGAAATTTCATTTATTCCTTATTTTTAGAGAGTGGCCAATGCTGAATCTGTTCTGTATTGGCCTTTGAGATATATTTCCGAATGTTAACTGATTTTTTATTTCGTCAGCCGATTTCTCAAAATTAATTAATTTTAATCGCATTATCTTTGTGCTGTAAACTATCCAAAAAAGCATACATTAACTAGAAAACAATCTCTTCTTCAAGCACAGGCATATACAAAGAATTTTCCTCCTTCCTCTAGAAAAAGATGTGTTTTGAAGATATCGATTTCGGCAGGAAAAAGTTCTATGGTAATTTATTGGCGCCGGAAAAACTCTCGTAACATAGTTTTTCGCCAAAATTACTGCATAGTTTAATAAAACGTTTCCACGGTATATAGTTTTTTAGACGCGAAAGTCATCAGAAAACCTCTTTTTGCATTCATTACTAAAAACTTTCCGTCCAAAGATAGTTTTCATAAAATTATTGCCATAAAAATTTAAAACTCATTTTTACTTAACTGTGGAAAAAAATATAAAAAATTATCCTTTCGATTTCTGAGCTGTTGTGAAAAACGGTTTTTTGAAAATGGCGTTAGAATTTAAAGTCAGAAAAGCCAACTCACAGTCTGAAATTGGTAAAAATATTTTTTTTTAAGTTTTTTAAAATATATATTGACAAACAAATGTCACCGTTCAATCTGGCGCCTGTTCTTCCAAGAGGAAACATTTTTTATGCTGCTTAGCGACGTGTATGAGTAGTTGCTCTTTATTTTTGGAAAATTTTTCCTCTGTATTTCGCAATTTCGCACCATGATTCTTATGCAGATTTACACAGGAAATGAAACGCCACAGGATCCCGTACTTTAAACTAAATGTGAAACGCCATGCCACTGAAAAGAGATATTTACACCCCAAAGGTTGCATCATGGCATCGACGAACGAAAAAAGGCGTCGAGTTCCGAAAGAAGAAATCAAGTCAAAACAAAGACAGAAAAGTGACAGTGACAGTGTCCTTTAAGTGACAGAGACAAAGTGACTGAAGGATGAGTTTCGATAAAGTAATATATCGATGACTCGAAACCGAAACCAAGGGAATTTTTTCAATGGACTATGCGCAAAGATAGAAGACAGGAAAAGAGTTGGGAGGCTCTGGGCCTCTACTGAAGGCTTCATCGGAGACTGACATCCTAAATTGCCTTCACGAGTTATTAGACCGTTATGATAATTGTATTAGTGTTTCGAGTTTAAAAGAATGGCTAGGATGGAAATTACTACCAGAATGAAGGTTAAAATTTAGGCTAAACCTTTCAAGTAAATTTGAAGCTAATTAGTTTACAGATGACGTTAAATCTAATTTAAGAACCTCTGCGTTGGTTTGTTTTGATGATATAAACAAGATTAAAGAGATAGATTGTTGTACCGATATATTTAAAATGTCACTTTTCCTGCATACCATAGGAAAACACAGTAGGCAGCATAGTTAAGGGATAGGTAGGTAAAAAATTGTTGGAGTAGTCAGTAGTGCAGGAAACATGTTTTAATATTACTATGCATGCAAGGGAAACACACATAAATTTATTTAGTGAAAATCTTTCTAACCGACAATCACTTCAATACTATGTATAGAGTTGCACGTGACTTATACCTAAGTTTGTTCCATGTTAGCGAGTAAAATTGATAGTATTGTTTCCGTGTAGTAGTATCATTGTAGCTCTATGTTAGTAGTGAATGTCTGGTGATCTACACCCCCTGCCACACACCCTCACGGTGGCTCACAGTGTGTTATGTAGATGTAGTAAAAATGTCTAAAAATCCAATTTTTACCATAGAATATACAACAGCCTCTGACAGGTATCCCATTACCGCAGTATTTTCTCGTTGGTTGGTTATTCAGGGGAGGCGGCCGACAGCTGAGTCATTTGCGCCATATAGGATGGGTAGGTAAATGGGAAATGGTAGGAATTTTCAGGGAACGGAGGAAGGGTGGAGAGAAACCCGGCGTCGGCATTAGCCTACTCTTAACGAAAGGCGCCAAGGGGATCACGGCTTAACGTCCCATCCGACGGACGGATTACTCAACTTGAAATGCCCTCCACTAGGTCCTCAAGTGGGGACCGGTTTTCCACTGAAAAATCCGCCACTGCCGGGAATCGAACCCGGGCCCTCGGGATGGGATTCCAGTACTCTAGCCACCAGGATTTTCTTTTCCAAAATTTTGCCGAAATGGGACCTGTGCTCTTCGATGAAATTTTTACCGTGTAGATTGTGATAGCAAGAAGACAAATATAAAAATATGGGATAAAGACACGCGCCGTTGAATATTACCGAATTAAATAACAAATATGAAATGTAAGTGTATGTAAACACGCGTTTGATGGAAAGAAGGCGTCTCAATATCAAGTACATAAATTTATCCAGTAAAGTCTTGGATTTGGGAGAAGGAATGGGGATTGGAAGAAGGCTTGGGGAATTGAAGATGTCTTTAAATTTAGACTGTAAAAGTGTTGTCTTTCACTATTTCGGGCGCATGAATTCGAGAAAATTTATTTGAAATATGCCGAAGTGGATTCAAGAGAACCTGGCCTGACTGAATGTTATTTCATCAGATGGATCACGCCTCGCATCAAAAAGAGACCCGCAAAGTAAGTACGCGATTCATAGAGAAAATAAAATGCGCCATCATTATCACTCGTCATCAATATTAACATTAGTTTACCGCAGCCCTCCGCTAATTCTTTCATTGACTAAAATCTTTATGTTGCTATGTTTCTCCTGTTTGTTATCGTTCATCCCTTGCTCCTACGGTTAATGCCTTGTGAGAGGTCCAGTTAGGGATTTTATTATTTATTCGGAGAGGGTTCCGGGATAACAAGTCGAGAAATGCATTTATGATATGGCTACTACCTCCGGAAACTAAATGTTAGCGTAAATATTCACCTGTTATCACTTTATTAAGCGTCTTTTTTCGTAGAGAACGTTTCACATATACGAAAGAATGAAACAAGACTAATAGAACTGTTTTCATTGCTATTTAAAGAAAAGGAAATAAATTCCGGGATATTTCTGCTTCTTGTCAGGAGAGACGCACCAAAATACGTCCAAATCCGGGATACCTCCGGAATTCCGGGATAGGTGGCAACCCTACATGTCCAAAGCCCTTCCTCTACACATCCTCCCATACACTTTCAGAAAGACCGCTGTCTCCAGGAGGCCAGTGTGCGAAAGATGCGGGCCTCTGATTTGCCTGTTCATGATCCAGCGCACTAAACGGTCAGTCGGGTTCGAAACTGGTACCGTTACAGTGCGCATGGTTTCATTCCCTTTAGTTGCGAAAAAAGCGAGTTGCTTCCCACCGACTACAGTCCTGACAAAATATTTGACTCCCAATGTTTATTTTACCATAAAACATCCAGATCTGAAAGATATACTACTCAAGAGTAAATCGCATTGAAACATTTTGAGCACTTTCCCAAAATTACATTAACATTTGGAATAATGGCTAATTTTTAAAGTTTCCGACTCAACTTTATGGAACAATTTTACGAGAAAATAATTATAACTTTGTAAGTTCCACGCTTTATCGAACGTACAAATTTATGATCAATTCCCTGGCCTATTGTCACCGGTCTAAGAAAAAAATATGTTTACACAAGAGCAAATTGCGAAAGATTTTGACCAAGACAGTTATAGAGAGATGTTCGATTAGAAAACAAGGAATGTTCGTACTATTCCAGTGATTATAATATTGTAATAGATTACGGGAAATCACAGAAGGTAAAACAGAAGGTAAATGAATCTCCGCCAAATTGGGAGATAAACTACTGTTACTTTTCACTAGTTAGGACCCGCCTTGAGTATGCAACCAGTGTATGGGATCCGAATGAATTAGGTTTGATCAGAGAACTAGACAGTGTGCAGCGTAGAGCAGCTAGGTTCGTTAAAATGTGTAACGATAGGTTTAGTAGTGTTTCAGAATTAATACAAGAATTAGGGTGGGAATCATTATCCGAGTGTAGGTTAAAATACAGATTAAATCTATTAGAGAAATTTCAATCAAATAGTTTTACTGAAGATGTTAGGCATATATTAAAAACACCAGAGTATTATGCTAGATTCTATCAGATAAATAAGATCAGAGAGATAGATTGTCGTACTGATAGATTCAAAATGTCATTTTTCCCCCGTACTATAAGGGAACAGAATAAGCAGCATAGCATAGGAATAGGTAAGGTAAGTATTTTAGAGTAGTCTGTAGTGCAATATGCATGTGTTAATCCCTTAAATACTATAGATACTAACAATCTAGTTGCATGAGACCCTACAGTTGGTTGTTTGTATGTCAATAGTGCATGCTTGGTGATCTTCACCCCCTGCCACACACCCTCGCGGTGGCTTGAAGGGTATCGTGTAGATGTAGATGAGATGAAATATTCAATTATCACCTACGGAGTATTAAAAATGATGAGTGAGGCCACAGTAATGTTATTTTCAAGTTCTGCCACTTTCCGCCCAACCTCAGTGGCTAAGATCCCTAAGGAGATGCGGGGCATCAGATTGGCTCTAATCAAAATTACTAAATAGATAAGTTTTCTCAGATAGCGTAGTTAATAGCAACTATGAAAAATCTCTGCATCACGCACACTTTTATGGTTATAGCACGTCTCTGCAAGAATCAGTTACCAACACTTAACCGAAGTACAGTATAGATACCAACTATAGATACCACTATAGATACCAACAATCTAGTTGCATGAGACCCTTTAGTTGCTTGCTTGCATGTTAGTAGTGCATGCTTGGTGACCTTCACCCCCTGCCACACACCCTAGCGGTGGCTTGCAGGGTATCGTGTAGATGTAGATGTAGATGAAGTACATGCATAGTTTCGTCGGTTCAATAAATCACGCTGTGCCGACCTAGAGAACCAGCTAGTTGTATGTTGTATTTTTTTCAGGTAAAGATGTATATGATAAGCTCAATATAATAACGCTAGCGGAGTGGACATGAGCGGTGAAAGGAAAGTTGTATATCTGGGCATCACTCTAACTTTGAATCGATCTTGGGGAAATCGAAACATTTCTGGCACAGCATTGAAGTGAATAGGATTTATTAAATGAATTGTACGAAAGTTTTCGGGCGTCAAGATAGAAATACTAACTATCTACTTGCACGAGACCCATATCTATGTGTCTTGTATCTTATATCTAACTATGACTATTGTATCTAACATATGTTTCCATGAAGTAGTAGCATTGTGGCTACTAGTTTGCTTGTGAGTAGTATATGTTTGATGATTTTCACATCCTGCGCCCACCCTCGCGGTGGCTCGTAGGGTATTACGTGCGAAGTTGTAGATGTCAACACTATTTGATAAACTTGTTATTGATGTATACACTACTTATTACTTTCCCTTGTTAGACCTCATTCGGAATACGCTGCCGTTATATGTGACCCATACGAAATAGACCTAAATAGTGAACTTGAACGTGTACAGCGAAGATCGGCAAGATTTGTAAAGGGACGGTACGATAACCATATTAGCGTAACCAGTCTATTAAATAAATTAAAATGGGAACCATTGTCAGATCGTCGGTTGAAATGTAGACTTAATCTCTTAAATAAATTCCAAGATAATATTTTCAGTGATGACGTTAAAAATATTTTTCAAACCCCAAATTACTATGGTAGACTGGACCATAAACACAATAATAGAGAAACTGATTGCCGAACTGACAGATTCAAAATGCCCTTGCTTTCTTGTGCAATGAGGGATATGAATATCGGTAAATATAACCAATACGAGTTCATCAATGGATAGAATAGGTAGTGGCTGTTGGGTTAGCTTAAGGTCCTACCTAAAAAACCTAACTAACAGCATGTTTTTGTGTGCCTTATTTGCTATTTTTATCTTTTTAAATAGTGAAGTTTAGATTAGTATATTTTTACTGAATATTTTTCATGCATGATATTAGTGCATGTTTGGTGAGAATTTACCCCCTGCCACACAGCTTTATGGTGGCTTGCAGGGTATTAATTAGATGTAGATGTACTTACATGACAACTAGAGTCACAATACTACTTCCCAGAGGAGAATATCAAGCATGCAGCCAGGAGACAGGTGAATGGCTAGCTACAGATGACACAAAATTTCTATTTCATGAAAAATAAATAGAATAGTTGATGTTTGAATATCGCCCACAATTTTGATTTCGTCGCTTCCGTGAGTGGAACTTACTACACGCGGCGCTCTCGTTGACCCTCGGACAGTCAAAAATTCGGAAGCGGGGTGAGCGGAGAAGGAGTTGGTCCAGTTGCAATCTTAATGACGCGACAGGTTATATCGCTCTTCTCGAGGATGTTTTGGGGAGTGAGGTCGCTCAGGAAGGAAGGAGGCAGCGAGCGAAGCCGTGGCGAGGCGGGGCGAGTGAGGGGCAGGTGGGGGCGAGTAGCGGGACTTGCCCCAACCCCGTCCTGCCCCTTCCGCCCGGTTGGGCCGAGAGAAAGGCGAGGGGATCCGTGATGAGGGCCCAGGGGCGACGCGACCCTGCGGTCCCGTGTCGGATGGCCCCAACATGGCCGACGCCGAGACTGCACCCCAGTTGGTCACGGCCCTGCCGTATCCCATTCCCGACGTCGACCTTCCATGCGGGAGGAATTTCGAAGTGATGACGGGAGTTGGGCTCCCCGATATAAATAGGCTCCGTTGAGCTTTATGGAGAACACAAATAGACCGACGGTTACGCGATGGAGGTGGAACAACTTGCGTAAATTGTAAGCAGATCCCTCTTCCGATGACGCTTCAAAAATGTTGTAAACTTTAAAGAGAGCTAGGTCGGATCATGAGCATGGGAACAGAGGATGAGATAGTTTGACGCACAAGTTCGAGAAACCGATCCCGATAAATGTGCAGAGATTTGCATCAAAGACGGCCAGTGGGTCGACTCAGGAAGCCTAACGAGTAACATGCCTCGAAAGAGCTATTAGTGTGTGGTATCATTCGCGTCCTATGAACACTTCTGGTGTTCAGAGGTTTAAAAAATTTAAATACCGGCGTGCGCGTGTATCTTTATCAACTGACAACCCTGCAAACTAAATGGAAAGTGTGTGGCAAGGGTGACTTATCACCAAGTATGCATTCATCTACATCTACGTGATACCACTCAAGCCACCGCGAGGATGTGTGGCAGGTGAAGAAGATCACCAAAACATATACTATTGACATGCAACTAGCGTGATACATGGAAGTATGCTAATAATATGGGTCACATGGATTAACAACAAATCCCTTCTTACTATTAAGATACTAATGAGACCCTATAGTAGCATGTTTACAGGTTTATAGTTCATGCTTGGTGACCTTCACCCCCTGCCACACACCCTCGCGGTGGCTTACATCATGTATCATGTAGATGTAGCTGTTTTAAATTTCTGTTATAGATTTAATCTGTATTTTAACCACGATCTGATAATGATTTCCAACCTAATTCTTGTATTAATTGACACACACGCATTACATACATGCGCTAACGTTTATTTTTGTTACCAACCTAAACCTATAATATACTATGAATGTCATATAGAATACACAATACGAAATCCAATTTTCATCCAACCAACTAGTGGCAGAGTTTCCACAGAGAAAAAAATAAATCAACTTGACTGGGAATCGAACCCGGAACCCCCTCATTTCCAGCCAAGGGCTTTACCACTAAAAGTACCAGAGGATGCCATGAGTACCTTTCCATGCGGATTTCTAGAGGCTTTAAATGAACAAGCAAGTGTTTTGATTTAATTGTTTAACTGTTATGTAATTGTGATTAGATTATGAAAAGAGTAGGTACTACAGACTAGTATAACTACATTTCACCTGCTTTCAGTTCGATTCAAAACCTATTTACCTTCAATATCAACACCCGATATTCCGAACCATTACCTATGTTTCATACGAGAATGTAGAGCAGATAGAGCGCGCCTGGAGTGGAATCTCCCTAACCACGTGCTTTTACAACAGGTGGCAAGATACTATTCTGGCTGTGAAAGCATAGAAACATCTACAAGCATTCCACAGAGAATTCAAGTCCCAATAAGAGCATTATAATATAATCAGCTTTAAGATTCGGAAAGAGATCCGGCGATGCAGTGAGATTCGGGATAGCAGAAGCCGGAGGGCTGAAAATTACTTAATTACGTGCATGGGAGAGTAGTCTGTAGTGCATGATGGATGTATTAAAAACCAATTGCTTCATTACTATATAGATAGCAACCATCTAGCTGCATGTGACCCTATTATGTAGCACGTTTCCATGTTGCGCGTCAATAAATGCTGTTTCTACACCAAACATATTATCCTGCAAGCCACCTTAAAAGTGTGTGGCAGGTGTTGAATTCTCATTTAAAAAATCCTTACATGTCATGCATAAAAAAGGTTTGTAATAATATACTATTCTAAACTTCAATTTTTAAACAGGATAAAAATAGCAAAGCAAGCATGCAATATGATACCGTGTGTTAGGCAGGCTTAAAGTCCTTATACCAACTTCGTATTGTATCCATTGATTCACTCGTATTTACGTTAGTTCATATATTTAGAGCTATTAATATCCCTAATTGTGCGAGAAAAAAAGTAGATGTTGAATCCGTCAGTCCGGCAATCAATTTCTCTAATTTGTGTTTATGGTCCAGTCTACCATATTAAGTACGCAAAATATTTTTAGCGCCATCAGTGATAATATTATCTTGGAATTTATTTAAGAGATTACGTCTAAATTTCCACCGACGATCTGACAATGGTTCCCATTTTAATTCATTGAATGGACTGGTTACGCTAATTTGGTTATCGTACCGTCCCTTTACAAATATTGCCGATCTTCGCTGCACACGTTCAAGCTCATTATTTAGGCCGATTTCGTAGGGATCCCATATACTAGCAATATATTCCAAATTAGGTCTAACAAGGGAAAATTAGCTAATTTCTCGTAGATAATGGTCATATTTACCCAGTACTCTTTTGATGAATCCCAGTTTACGATTAGCTTGACCCATTATTTCACGTAGGTATGTGTATGTCCCAAGATAGATCATGTGTCAGTCTTGTTCAAAGATATTGAATGGGTTCAAAGTTTGTTAATTTATTATTACTTATTTTGTACGTGCTACGAGGAGAACAATATCTTTTCCAAAAATTCATTAGTACACATTTTTTTAAATTTAATTCTAACTGACATGTATCACACAATTTTTCAATTGATTATAGGTCATCACTTATATATTCTTTATCGTTCGGGCATAAAATATCCCTGTATATTAATAAACTTTCATGTCAATAGTCAGCCTAGTTGCGTGTGAATGGTGGATGCTTGGTGATCTTCACCCCCTGCCACACACCCTCCCAGGGGCTTGCGAGGTATTGCGTTGATGTAGATGAAATAGTTTTTGGGGCCTTGTGAAAAAAGCAAAGTGGCGGACTGAAGATTTCGTTTCCAGCCACGTGCAATTTAATGCCCAACCACCTGAATTAATCTACGAGTACAATTCCAAGTGGGAATTTCAGTCTTTCTTCCTTTATTGCTAACTAGGAACTCCTAAACTCTCGATTCTGGTAGGTTCCGAAACGAGACGGCAATTCTGGAGTCCAATCAAAATTTGTTTTGGTCTTACAATAAATAACTCGATATGAAAGCCAGTTTCGAAAGTGCATGTGGCGCAAGGATATTCATGGAAGGATGTACGAGATTTGATTTAGAAGGTCATTTTTATACACCGATGGACAGCATTCGCAATTTTAGATTTCTCTTCACAGAGATTTCGTCTCTGGAGGAAGATATTTCATCCGATTTCAGCATTACGGTTGCATACACGTTTTCGAAGTTTTACCCCTCCTCTCTCTCCGTCGCGAAATCAAAAAAAAACTTGACCGAACTTCCCTTTCGATCCCTACTACTACTAGTAGTCCAGGACTTAGCGTCCCATCCGAAGAACGTAGTACTGCTCTAGCGTCCTCTCCACAAGGTACTCAAGTTGACAGGGACCGATATGCCAATGAAAAATTTACCGATGCCGGTATTCAAACCCAAGCCCGTGAGGGTGGAAGGCCAGTATTGTAGCCACCAAACCAACCTCTGAAACCCTACTACAGGGAATCCCCGCTTTGTCATCATATTAGGTTTTGCAAAACCGCGATGAAAAGCGGAACCTTCTGTCTTTTTAAGCCGCTTTACACGATACAATTTTTTGTACAATTTCTTGTACAAACGCTTGTATAAACTGAACGAAATTGTATGTTTTTCTGAATGGAATTATAACAGGTTCTATTTTCCGTTCAGTCATTCAGACATTCGCATAAGCGTTCACAGGATATTCCGCTTTACACGGTATAATTTCCTCACACAAGCGTTTGTACAAGAATTTGTGCAAAAAATTGTACCGTGTAAAGCGGCCTCTTCTCTCCTTTTCTCATGCATTTTCTCATATCCTATCCCTCCTCACTCATCTTTACCCCTCTTACTTCTACCCTTCACTTGTTTCCTCGACCTGCCATGCCCCCTCAGTCGGTTCTCTCCTCTCCTTCGAGAGAGGTGGTAGAGGCCACCGAAATATCGGAAAACTATCTTTGTGAGTGTCTTTTATTTATGTGCTTTTATACTTTTGTCACGCCTGTGACCAGCTTTACTGTTATATATTTTCTCCATTCGCGGCCACCGAATTTGCAATAACCCGGACGCCCTACAAGAATTCCTTTCGAATAAGTCTCTTCTCCGCCGTGGCTACCCAGAATCCCTTTTAAACAAAAAAAAATTGAAAACTCCCTATCAACCTAAACCTCCTCTTCCTAATCGCAACAACAACCCCTCCAACTGCACTACCTACTTCCCTGGCGCACATTCCCTCAAATTCGTACTTAAGGAACTCTTCCCCATCCTTTTCAACAGCACCACCACCTCCAAAATATTCCCAGTCTGCCCTTCTGTAACCTACAGACGCCCAGCCAACCTAGGCAGTATTTTCAAAAGAACTAATCCTCTCCTCAAAGATTCACACAGCATTGAAGCCCCCCCCCCCCCCCACTTCCTGTAGTCGCGCGAGATGCAAAACATGCCCTATTTTCACCACACCACCCACATCTCTCTCTCTCTCTCGTCTTCTTAACTCTCTCCCTCACTTTCCGGCTCCCACCTGTATTTCCAGCAATGTAATTTACCACCTTCAATGTAATCTATGTCCCGCTTTCTAAATATCAGCCACGCACCCTTTGGTTTTTTGCATGTCTGAATGAATTGCGTTTACATTTAAACAAATGTAAATGCAAATGTAATGGTATTCATATCTCATTTCATGTTTGGGATGTAACGAAAATTATTTTACAAAGTTTACACAGAATCTGTTCGGCTAAAATTATATTGAAGATAGGAGGTATTGCATGGGAAGACGTCAGGTCCCATAGGTGGATTGGTTTTAGCAGTAATTTCGGCAGTGTAGTCACTAAAGAAATGATTGTTTGCTCTTCGATAACGCGTGACACGTTATATGGCATTAAAAATCAATTAATTGATGTATTTGTGTAAATTCATAATAAAGCCATAACTATTATATTAAGTTGTATGCACTAACAATTTATTGTCATATATAGGCTAACATTTAACGTACTTCGTGAATGCGTATTTGAATAATCACAGAAACACACCCTCGCGGTGGCTCGCAGGGTATTACGTAGATATCTAATATTTTTCACAAATCAGTAGGATTGTGCCTCACAGATGCACGTAGGTAGTGTATGCACGGACTATTATTTTTATATGACCGAATGATAGTAAATATAAATTTAGTCCCCTCTGATTTTAAATGCTATAAATGTTATAAATATAAAGTTATAAATTAAGCGAAATAGGTGGATGTAGATGCCGATAAGTCACCTTCTGATACACACCATCGTGGTGGCTTGCGTGGTGAAATGTAGATATGGATGAGCTGGTGGCATGTAGGCTAGTCTATACATGAATGATCAAAGTAAAGAAAGAGACTTCATAGAAACGGCGAAACCAATCCATCCCTGATTCTTTAGTAAACAGATTAAACACGGAAGTCGGCAGTCCATGCCTGGCCTCAGTTCCATTGATTATTTGCATGCCATGTGTCTCGATAAACCCGGAACCTTCCAGCCCATTCGTCCGAGCGAGATTTTTTTTTAAGCTTTGCCACTACTAGAGGCCGCGAGCGATATTTCTCTTGTCCCGATAACGCGTGCTCCGTCGAAAAATAACACTATCCACTCCACGCCGTTGTGGACCAAATATCGACGCGAGGCCTCGCCATATCGCATGGCCCCAATCAGGAGGCCCAAATCCATTGGGGTGGAACGGAGGGCGGTGGGGGTTGGTGGAGAGGGGAGAGAGGAAAGGTGCCGACGGCGGGTCGCGCGCGACGACACCACGGCGGCCCGCGGAGCCGACAACAACGCCACGCTACGATCCCTCTGCCTCCGCCCAAACAAATCGCTTTTCGCCCTAATTGCAACCCTAAGTGGCGCAAACGACTTGGGCAGTCGAATACTCACCCCCACCACCACCGAAAGCGACAATTGTCTCGATTGCAATTGTGTGAGCAAAAGTGTCGTGTGGTATACACTTTTTTAAAATTCATGCCTCAAGATGGTTCACCCCCACCACACTCTCGCGGTGCCTTGCAGCGTATTGTATGGATATAATTTTTTTTGGGAAAAGAATAGCTCTCCTCCTAGCACTTAAAAAATAAGTAATAATGAATTAACAAACGTGGAATCCATTAAATATCTTGGAATAAGACTGACACATGATCTTTCCTGGGGTAAACACATACGTGGAATAATGGGTCAAGTGAATCGTAAACTTGGATTCGTCAAAAGAGTATTGGGTAAATGTGACGATCATGTACGAGAAATCAGCTACTTTCCCCTTGTTAGACCTCATTTGGAATATGCTGCCATTATATGGGATCCCTATGAAATCGATATAAATAATGAAACTTGAACGTGTGCAGCGAAAATCTGCAAGATTTGTAAAGGGACGATACGATAATTATATTAGCGTAACCAGTCTATTAAATGAATTAAAATAGGAATCATTGTCAGATCGCAGGTTGAAATATAGACCTAATCTCTCAAATAAATTCCAAGACCATATTTTCAGTGATGATGTTAAAAATATTTTGCGGACCCCAACTTAGTATGGCAGACTGGACCATATTCATAAAATTAGATAAATTGGTTGCCGAACTGATAGATTCAATATGTCCTTATTCCCTCGTACAATTAGAGATACGAATAACGGTAAATATGTCCAATCGGAGAGTAGCAATGGATAGCATTGGTAGCTGCATGTTGGTATGAGTACTAAAAGCTAACCCTGCTAACAGAATGTTTTTGCATGTTTGCTTTGCAATTTCTATCTTTTTTAAATGTGAAGTTCTGACTAGTAAATTAATACTATTCTTTTTTATGCATGATATGTAGTGCATGTTTGGTGAGAAATCACCCCCTGCCACACACCTTTGTGGTGGCTTTCAGGGTATTAAGTAGATGTAGATGTAGATGTATGGATGTAAATGTATCTAAATCTACCTACTACCAGGCAAGCCACCTCGAGGGTGTGTGGCAGGGGGCAGGTAGCCACCAAACATGCACTAACTACATGCACTATATCACTGTCATTATGTTACTGTCTATCCCATAAGATGCTAACTTGGCGATTAATTTACAGTGAGGAACCTTATAGAATGCATTCTGAAGTCAAGGAACACGGAGTCTACCTGAACGTCATCTTTACCCAAAACTAAAAAATCATGAGCAAAAAGACCAGGTTGAGTTTTGCAAGACCTATCCTTTCTGAACCTATGCTGATTCGTCAATAAATCCTGGCTAACAGCTTGTCCCACACTGAAATGACTAGTTATGCTCTACAATTATACATGATAGTTACGTTGGTAGCATTGGCCTATGCCACCAACTATGGCTGTGCGATATGGTCGTTCCCTATCGTTGCTTTTAAAAACTGGGGTGACGTTAGCTGTACATGCAATAGCCTCGCAGACAACGTCTAAAAGCACTTTAGTCCCGCGAAAACTTTTGATTAGCGTGACCGAGAGAGGTTGTCTGCCCTCGGAGGGATCTTTAATTAGGAGCCTGCAAATGGTCCGGCTCCCGAATGTCACTATCAACAGGGTCGCTTGCCAGACGAGATTCAAGAGGAAAACAACACGCGCCTTCAATGTAATCAGTCATCATGTCATGTGTCCACCTAGCTCCTCCGCTGCCGATTACGAGTAGGTTGAAAGAGATCTTTCTTTACGCGAACTGTGAGGGAGCAGATTAGGCGACGAGAAGATTGATAGGTCGGTGTAAATGTGCATCATCCAGCTTGTGTCGTTGTGAGAGCTAACTGGTTCTTTATCCGCTAGTAAAGGTTTATATCTTCGTAGTTTACTGGGCAAGAAGCATGCACCGAATCCACAATCCATCACTAATTGAGGTTTTCTTTTTTTACCAGTAGTTCAGTAGGAGCATTTATTCGGGAGACGCAGCTAAGGTCATCTGTGCAATTTAGTACCGTGGGTAATTGGTTTTTAGGGATCTGAGGAAATATGGAGAGAAGCCCGACGTAGTATTAGCCTGCTCTCAACTACAGGCACCAAGGAGTCCACTGTTTAAAGTCCCATCCAACAGACGTATTCTTTTTCCCTTCGTTGTAAAATTGCTTACTGCATATGTCTAGTGCCTGTCTAGTTATGGCTTATTCGCTGCCATGCACCCAAGAGGTACGATGACGTTAAAAATATTTTGCTGACTTCAATTTACTATGGTAGGCTAGACCATAAATATAAAATCAGAGAAATAGATTGCCGAATTGACAGATTAAAAATGCCCTTCTTTCCTCGAACTATTAGGGATATGAATAGCTGTAAATATATCCCAGAGTATAAATACAAGTGAATCAATGGTTAGCATAGGTAGTTGCATGTTGGTATAATGACTTTAAGGTAAACCACCTAACAAGATATTTTTGCATGCTTGCTTGGCTATTTTTATCCTCTTTGAAAATTGAACTTTAGACTAATACCTATATTATTACTAATAATTTTTTATGCATGATATGTAGTGCATGTTTGGTGTGAATTCACACACGGCCTCGCACTTTTATGGTGGTTTGCAGAGTATTGTGTAAATGTAGCTGCACTCTTCAAGGTACATTGCGGAGTAGAAAACGACGCTATCTATGAGTCACGTTCAGTGATAAAAATTTGTACACTTCTGCTATGTAAAGAGTATCCAGATGGTCATGGACAAGAATAACATAAAATTACGTGGACAATGGTTTCATTGCATTGTTAGTTCTACAAAAAATCAGTTTATTTTCGAAGATTTCAATCCACGGATTAGATTTTCTCTCGCATACCATTACTTAGAAGTCGAGGAATCATTCAATGAATGATTGACCGTCATACTTACTGAGAAACAGCTTACCTCATTTCTCCCGAGTACAAACCTGGAATTTGATAATTGACTAAAATTCTGAAAAAAATCTTTATGCATTAATACTAATGCAAAAATCAAACCGATATCGATTATGACTCGCTCTTTCTCGAAAGTATGCCCGGTAAAAGTGGTATCATTAACAGACGAGAATTCCGGTCATGAGCAATTATCACTTTCACCCAGTGTTCAAGCTGAAGGTCGGTGGATTCGTGATGATAGAGCTTACCTTGAACTGAGGCTACAATATTTTATTTCCATTTCCATATTGCTTCACAATTCACGTGAAACCCTCTCGCTTTAGGCTGACGTATACTATTTAGGCACGTCATTATTCTTCCGTCGAAGATCTGCGGAATTTTCTCCACATAAACACGAACGATCTGCCGATAAATGTATAGGATAAGAATAATATAAGGTTTGCTGACACCCTCGCGGAGGCTCGCAGGGTATTATCTACGTAGATGTAGAAAACACATTAAACCGCATGTAACCCATGGCATATACACTAAAGGTAACAGATACTAACCATCTAGTTGCATGTGACTTGTATTCTAACATTTCCTTGAATTAGTGGTATCGTAGTGCTTAGTTGTATGTAAGTACTTGGTGATCCTTCACTCCCTGCCACGTCCCCTTCGCAGTGGCTCGCAAATTATCATATAATGTAAATATTTAAGATTTACTACATACCACTCAATCTGCATTTCACGTACCTACCAGTTAATTATGCTATCTAGTGCGATCTCTTATTTTTCGGGGGAAGCTTTTTAACTCAATCCGTACGGCAATCTTTATCTTAAGATAACAATCATATTTTTCTACTTAAGCTTTGAGAATTCAAACCTATTATACGAAAGAGATACAGTAGAACTCAGTATACAGTAGAGCAGATAGTCTTATCTTGTTCATTTAATCGAATCTCGCTTAGTAAATTGGTGTTCCTAACGTGTTTCCAACACCATCAGCAAAATAGATTAACTCCAAATGCACATATAAGTTCCCTGCATTTTAACCAATGCTCTGATAACGATTCAAATTTAAGTTCTCCTAGCCAGCTTGTAACACAAACACTATTACCGTAATCTCCCTGAACTCCTTTGTGCACGTTCCAATTCCGGGATCAAATGTCACAAAATATTTTCGGCGCGAGTGAAATGGCCTTAGGAAATGAAGACTTGTGTCGCATTTCGAGCCTCATAAACCAACATTTTGGAGGAAAAAAAAATTAGGTTACACTCGTTTCACCGTGCTACGCCTATTAAGTCGATGCTCATGTGTAATTACGCTCTGCCACAATTGGCGAAAGTGAGCAAGTTAGTGGGGTTATTGGAGAAACGAGGGTAGGAGCATACACACTCACACAGAAGACAGCGAGCGTCATCGAGGCCCATAAAAAAGTATAAAACTTCCAATACAGAGGCGATTATTATGGTCCCAAACCGAAACGTAAAATTTTACCACAGTGATGAGATAAAGAAATAGACTGGAGTCCTGATTAGCGGAAGTACAAATGCATTCCCCTCGCACGGTTTGCCATCGCGACTGAACCGAAACGAGACGCCCCAGAAATTTTTATTGAAAGGTCCGATTGTGCTCCGCCATTCCGTTTACAGTCCCGCTCGTAAAAACAACGTCATCATAGTCTAGGGCTGATGAACTGACAAACTCAGCCGCAAGCCTTGCAGCAACATTCGAGAGATAGAAATCTACATCTAATGACTAACCTGGAATCATTATCAGATCGCAGGCTAAAATACTGCTTAAATCTCCAGCAGAAATTTAAAACGGACAGGTTCACTGAAAATGTTTCGAGTATATTAAGATCACCAGCGTACTACGGCAGGTTGGATCACGAAGGTAAAATTAAAGAGATAGATAGCAGTATAGAGAGGTTCAAGAATGCAATTTTTCCTCGTCCAATTAGGGACGAAATGGAGTGCAGCGAATGTACATGGGGATGTCAGAATAGGTTTTGTAGATTTTGATATATAAATTATAGATTTTAGTGATTTCCTTCAAATACTTACATGATAAAATACTTGTAACCCGTGCATGCTCTAGGAAATACGGGTTCATAATTTAATTTTAATTATTTATAGAAATACTGACAAATATAAAACCGTTACATAGCCACGTATTAACTAACGATTTTTTGTCACTTATAGCTAGCATTTCACAGTCTCGTAACTCCATGCTTAATATTTTCCTATGAGAGATAGCATTGGTAACATGTAGATCTACATCTACTCAATACCCTGCATGCCACCATTAAGGTGTGTGGCAGGGGAGAAATAGTGTATGCGATGTAATTAGTGTATTAACGGAGTATATTTTTTTTGCATGCCAGCGTGGGAATATGTGTTCTCTCTGATTGATAATGCGTGGCTGGTGATGGTTTACCCCCTGCCATACACTCTTTCGGCTGGCCGGATATTATGTGAATGCACCCTTCATTCTGTGTTTTACAAACCTGCATTATACTCTATGTAAAAATTCTCATATAATTATTTTTAAAGACTTTTGAGATTTGTTACATATTTGTATACGCTATGTATCTGACCTAGAGGGGATAGACTTTTCATTATAGCAACAGTGCATGTGAAGATAATTCTGGCATAAATTCGACCTATTTTAGCACTTTGACTAACAAAAGAATATGTTGTAATTTGTGGTTTTCTTATTATTTTATTTTCCTAAGAATTCGTACAGCCACGTTCACGATACAAGAACTCAATCAACATAAACATACATACATTATTACGTCACCATAACTTGGATACTTATGCACATAATGATTCATATTTCTTTTGTTTTTGCGCATACGAGAAATTGCTCAATCTAAAAGAATAAATAGTTCTATAGCTAACATACGGATTGAATGCTTCATTTAAATGCATTTATTGTGTTAATTCACCCCATAGCACCCACTCAGAGCATTGTTTGGTCGTACGTGACTGGTTGTAGGTTGATTCAACACCTGCCATGCACCTTCAAAGTGGCATCTTCCGTGGATGTAGATGAGGTCGGGGGTCCCGCTGTAAATGGCGAGCGTGAAGTACCGCAATCAAGAAGCCCACGCGCTCAACAAGCGACGTCTCCCCGGCTCTACCGCCTCCGCCACCCCCTCCACCCCCCAGCGTATCAAGAGGAGAGAGGGAGGGGGGAGGACACGCAAGAAAACGCTCGCTAATTAAGGAAAGCGAGCCAAGGTTCCACTTGAATGCGTTTTTTGTGCAGTCAAAAGTCTCCTCCCCAACCCCTTCGTGAGTCACATACGTTCCGCCCCAAGCAGATGCTTCCGGAACTTCCCTCGAAAGTTTCAATAATGATTGTTGAAAATCTGAAAATGATCCCAGGCGCACAAAAGCGGAAGAGCAGCGAGGCCTCCGGCGCCCGTCAAAATAAATATCCGTTCGATCGTGGAAAAATGCTCTCGGTCGCTGCTATGCGGGACTTCCTGACGAGGCATATACCTATAGTCACAGGGAAGAGGGAGTGGACTTGCTTTTCAGATGTTCCAACCGCTGAGGTTATTTGCGCCGTCAAATGTATGCACTACATTAATCCTATTTTAAAGTTAAAATCTATTTCTGGGGCGGGATTCAAACCCATGACCGTTGGGTTTCAAGCCCGGAGCGTTAGAAAATCACGCGGTATATGCAGGAGTACATCTACATAATACGCTGCAAGCCACCATATAGTTTTGTGGCAGGGGGTGAATTCTCACCAAACATGCACTACATATCATGCATTTAAAAGGTTTCGTATTAATATATTAGTCTAAACGGCACTAATTAAAAAGATAAAAATAGCAAACTGAGCATGAACAAACGTGCTGTTAGTTGGTTTACCTTCAAGTCCTTATAACAACATGCAACTACCGATGCCATTGATACATTCGTATTGGATATATTTACCGTTATTCATATCTCTAATTGTAGGAGGAGAAAAGGACATTTTGAATCTGTCAGTTCGGCAATCCATTTCTCTAATTTTGTTATTATGGTCCAGTTTACCATAGTAAGTTGGAGTTCGTCACATTTACCCAGTGCCCTTTTAATAAATCCCAGTTTACGATTCGCTGGACTCGTATTTCACGTATTTCCCAGGAAAGATCATGTGTCAGCCTTATTCCAAGATATTAACAGATAGGTTCACTGAACTACCTATGCTATCCATTGATACACTCGTATTTATGCTATACGATATATTTACAGCTATCCATATCCCTAATAGTACGAGGAAATATGTACATTTTGAATCTGACAGTCCGGCAATCAATTTCTTAAATTTTGCGATTATGGTTCAGTCTTGCAGGACGGGGTCTATCGGTAGAGGAAAAAAATGAGCTAGTTCAAAACTATAAAAAATCGAGAGCATTAGCAAGGAAATCATGTCGGCAAGCGTTATCACATTTCAAGAGCAAGATGTTAGGAGAATATTTAGATAGCAATCCTAAAGCGTTTTGGTCATATGTGAGAGAGCTTCAGGGAAATAAGTCCACAGTGCACACACTTAAAAATGATAAAGGAATCAGAGTCACCAGCAGTGTAGAAAAAGCCAACACTTTAAACACCTTCTTCCAAAGTGTATTCAACTCATCGTCACAAAACGCAGTGGAACCACCGCCGAACACTTTCAGTGAGCAAATGCCCGAAGTAAACATTTCATGTCGCGGAATAGAGCAGCAGTTAAAAAGCATAAGTAAAAACAAAGCACCAGGTCCCGATCAAATTCCTTCCAGAGTTTATAAAACATTAGCTTCTGAAATAGCCCCCTATCTAGAAATAATATTCAATAAAACACTAAAGAACCACACAGTACCCAAGGATTGGAAAGTAGCTAACATTACACCTATATTTAAAAGCGGTGATAGGGAAGAACCTAGTAACTACAGACCCATTTCACTCACGTCAATCTCTTGTAAGATATTTGAGCACATAGTAGTCAGTTCGATCATGGGGCATTTGGATAGTCAGGGATTACTCATAAACAGCCAGCATGGGTTCCGGAAAGGTAGATCTTGCGAGACACAATTAGCTTTATTCGTACACGATATTTTAGTCCACGGCGAAAGCAGTACTGAAGTTGATGCGATATTTTTAGATTTTAAAAAGGCTTTCGATAAAGTTCCTCATGACAAATTAATCTTGAAGTTAGAGAGTTTTGGTATAAATAAAGACGTTGTATGTTGGGTAAAAGAATTCTTAAGTGGGCGAGAGCAGAGGGTTGTCATAGATGGTATCATGTCGGACACAATCGAAGTCACATCGGGAGTTCCCCAGGGTAGCGTAGTAGGTCCGCTTCTATTTCTTTTATACATAAACGATTTGGGTACCGTAGTTAGTAGTAACCTTAGACTTTTTGCAGACGATGCGGTGGTGTACAGGGGTATATCAAACGAAGAGGACATGAAATCACTTAGCAAGGATTTAGATGCAATTGAAGAGTGGTGCGACAAATGGCAGTTAGAACTCAACCTTAAAAAGTGTGTAGCTATCAATTTTTGGAGGAGGAATAATTCGATAGAGCGATCCTATAGAATTAATAACACGAAGATCGAAAACGTTGAAACCGTAAGATATTTAGGTGTAACAATCACTAAAGATTTATCGTGGGGAAGACACATAAGGGAAATATGCGGCCGAGCGAAGAGAAAGCTAGGATTTATAAAAAGAGTACTTGGGAAATGTGATGAGAAGACAAAAGAGCGATGCTACTTTTCACTAGTTAGGCCCCACCTTGAGTATGCAGCCAGTGTATGGGATCCTAATGAATTAGGTTTGATGAGAGAACTAGACAGTGTGCAGCGTAGAGCAGCTAGGTTCGTCAAAAGGTGTTACGATAGGTTGAGTAGTGTATCAGAATTAATAAAAGAATTAGGGTGGGAATCATTATCAGAGCGTAGATTGAAGTTCAGATTTAATCTATTGCAGAAATTTCAATCGGATAGCTTTACTGAAGATGTTAGGCACATATTGAAAACACCAGCGTATTATGCTAGATTCGACCAGATAAATAAGATTAGAGAGATAGATTGTCGTACAGATAGATTCAAAATGGCATTTTTCCCCCGTACTATAAGAGAACAGAATAGGCAGCATAGGAAAGGGATAGGTAGGGGAAATATTTTAGAGTATTCTGTAGTGCATGATGCATGTATTAACCCCTCAAATACTATAGATACTAACAATCTAGTTGCATGAGACCCTTTAGTTGCTTGCTTGCATGCTAGTAGTGAATGCTTGGTGACCTTCACCCCCTGCCACACACCCTCGCGGTGGCTTGCAGGGTATCGTGTAGATGTAGATGTAGATGTAGTAAGTTGGAGTTCGAAAATATTTTTAACGTCATCAATGAAAATGTTATCTTGAGATTAAGTCTAACCTTCCACCGACAATCTGAGAATGATTCCCATTTTAGTTTATTTAACAGACTGGTGAAACTGGTGGACTGGTATTATGTAGATAGATACTGGTGGACTGGTATGCTCATGTGAAGGATGGTTATATAATGATGTTCATATACATGCCAGTTGTCCCTTGTTAGACCTCATTTGGAATATGCTGCCAGTGTATGGGATCCCTACGAAATCGGTCTAAGTAATGAACTTGAACGTGTGCAGCGAAGATCGGTAAGATTTGTAAAGGGACGATACGATTATTATATTAGCGTAACCAGTCTATTAAATGAATTGAAATGGGAATCATTGTCAGATCGCAGGTTGAAATTTAGACTTAATCTCTTCCACACATTCCAAGGCAATATTTTCAGTGATGATGTTAAAAATATTTTACGAACCCCAACTTACTATGGCAGACTGGACCATAATCAAAAAGTTAGAGAAATTGATTGCCGAACTGACCGATTCAAAATGTCCTTTTTCCCTCGCACAATTAGAGATACGAATAACGGTAAATATGTCCTATCGGAGAGTAGCAATGAATAGCATTGGTAGCTGCATGTTGGTATGAGTACTTAAAGCTTGCCCTACTAACAGAATGTTTTTGCATGCTTGTTTTGCAATTTCTATCTTTTTTAAATAGTGTAGTTCTGGCTACTATATTAATACTATTCCTTTTTTATGCATATTTAGTGCATGTTTGGTGAGCAATCACCCCCTGCCACACACCCTTGTGATGGCTTGCAGGGTAATATGTAGATGTAGATGTAGAAGAACGTGTTGAGCTCTACCACAACGTACCAGAGAGACCTAATCGAATACCGTGGCGGCGGTGAAGTGTGAGTTGGCAATGGCCTCACTCGTGGGCCAGAATACTTTTTGGGTCCCTTTGGCCACGCCCCTGGACCGAGGCCCACACAAAGCACGCAAGGAGTGATGGATGGGGAGACGGTAAGCACCGTGAAGGGGAGCACCCCGCAAGATGAAAACTCAAGACCTTGGCTGCCCCTCCCTCGACAGTCGCATTCAGGGTCGCCTATTTAATACGCTGTTGCCAATCGGTTCTTGCACATGATGACGACAATTGCCCACAATGGTGAGCTTACGCTAAGGACGAAACCTGAGGCTGTGGTGACCAAGAACCACCAGAACTCGTTATGCATCTCCGGGAGGAGTAATCAATTCACTAAACGGCAAGGATCGAACGGCATTCCGAAAGAACGAGAAGACCTTTTGAAACAAACAATTGAGAGAAGAGAGTTATCTGCTTCCTTCTGAGACAATACTTGTGAGAGTCAAGGCTAGCATGGTAGTACGTCAGACGGAGGAAATAAAATCAACTTCAGCTGATTGTTCGCGAAAGGGCACCAGCTGAATTCGAATTGCGTAAATTAGCATTATTAAGGGGTATTAATTCTCTCCACCTTCAGTACTCAGTTCCAAAAGAGAGGGGTGGAACTGAACAATTATTTAATAGGGCAGTAACTGCAGCGAATAAAGTTCAAGAAAATCGCAATAAATAACAAAAAAAATGAAAAATCGAAATTGTTTTTAAAACTGCATTTTCAAAGAAAAAATACTTTTTTCCTGAAATTTGCGGAGTCCCGCCTTTATATGTTTTATTGGAATTATAAATTTTACATTCCCCACGAGAGGAAAACATGTGAACCAGGTGTGGAATCACGGATCTATCTTTCGCGCTATCGCAATCTTTATCGTTAACGCTTACCCCTAGAGTAGCGCAGGGTTAACAATAATCATCTATAAAATTCGCTCCACTGATTTAAATAAGCTATATGAAGTACTGTACGAAAAATTAAGAATGGATATCACGTTCTCTCTGAGATAAGTTTAATTAATAAATAACGATAACGCTAGCGCACGCGTTATGAAGATCCATGATCGAGGCCCAGGTTAAAGTGTTTTGTGATATTTAACTTAAGGTGCAGTAAAATTAAACGTCGGACCCGAATCGTGACGCTTGTTTTATCGTTTGGCGTCCGCGAAAGTTACATTCCAATGAATTATAGAACAACATTTCTTCTATTCCTCAAGAGGAGAAGTATCTCGTAACAATAGAACGTTGCACATCGGTCGATTCAAGGTTATAAACTACAAAATAATAAATATTTGTCCAAGGAAATCCAAAATGGCGCTTCAAAATTACACACACCTGTGAGCGACCTCCTTGTTCATTTCTCTTGACCGAAGTGGTGGGTAACGAAGTGATGCATAAATAATTCTAAGATGGTTCCCTCCCTTAGGTATCAAGAAGATGAATCCGAAACCATTAGGTATGAGGAATAAGCTATGTACATACAATTAGCTATTGTAGGAATCTTACGTCCTTGGTGGATAAAAAACGAGTGTTGAAGATAACTCGAGCGATGCAAATTAAAATTGATGAGAACGATGAACAGGGATCCATATTTGGCAGTCTTATTACATTCAGAAAACTGTTATCCCCTCGCGTTATGGGGAATCATTTGAATATTTTTACCCAATTATTATGATTACCCTTAACAAAAAAAGACGAGGAAAAATAATAGGAACAATGAATGCTAGTAACCTAATTTTGAATGTCAATACTGCATATTCGGTGATCTTCACCCCCTGCCACACACCCTCGCGGTGGCTTGCAGGAAATCGCGTGGATGTATATGTAGATGAATGTTCACGAAGGATTGCAACATAACGTCGCAAAAGAAAAGAATGAAAAGAGAAGAATATCAAAGAAAACAAAACATCTAACGTAGAATCTATTAAATACTTAGGCGTCACCGTCACTGAAGACATGTCATGGGGTACACACATCAGGGTAATAGCTAGTGTAGCGAACCGTAGATTAGGATTCGTAAAAAGGGTTCTAGGCAAATGCGATGAGAGTGTACGAGAAAGAAGCTATTTTACACTTGCCAGGCCTCATTTGCCGCTAGCATGTGGGATCAGTACGAAGAAGGTGTAATAAAGGAATTAGAGCGTGTGCAAAGGAGATCAGCATGATTTGTTACACGCAGTTCTGATCATTTTATTAGTGTTACGAGTGTAATAGAATAACTAGGATGGGAATTACTATCAGAAGGCAGGTTAAAATTTAGGCTAAATTTTAAGTAAATTCGAAGCTAATTAGTTAACAGATGACAAATCTAATTTAAGAACCCCTGCGTTTTGCTAGGTTTGATGATATAAACAAGATTAGAGAGATAGATTGTCGTACCGATAGATTTTAAATGTAATTTGTTCCGCGTACCATGAGAGAACTCGATAGGTAGCAATGGCAAAGGGAGAGGTAGGTAAAAAATTGCTGGAGTAGCCTGTATTGTATAGAGTATGATTTAATAGGTATTACTAATCTATGCATACTAGGGAAACACAGATAAATATATTTATTGAAAATATTTTTAACCAGTAATAACTTCGCAACACTTTAGACACTTTAGTTACACGAGATTCGTTCACATAACACCTGTACATATCTTTGACACATTCCTTATCATCATTTGCATCTTGTTGATTTTATATGCTTTCTTTCGTTATCGAAACCTTATATTCATATTTATCTTATCACAATAAAATTCATCAATTTTTCTCATTGTCATCTTCTCATTTTTTTCGAATCGTAATTTAATATTTTTTCTATTGTCATTTTATATATTTTTTTAGTATTTTGAGCATACTTTATACATATATATTACATTTCATGCTTGACGAGCTTAGATGGAAGAGGAGACTTTTAGTGTCAATCTCGCCCCAATAAAGACGCTTTATCTATTTATCTATCCTTCTAGCTTGTTTTCATGTAGTATATCATTGTAGCTGTTAATTTTCATGTCAGTAGTGGATTCATGGTGATTTTGTCCCCCTGACACACACACTCGCGATACCTAGCAGGGTATTACGTAAATGTAGAAAAGAAAGCGCTCGCTCTTCTACCTGTTGACGGCAACAGTACATCTACATAATATCCTGCAAGCCACCATAAAGATATGTGGCAGGGGGTGAATTCTCACCGAACAAGCAGTACACATCATGCATAAAAAACTATTTGTAATAATATACTATTCTAAACTTCAAGGTTAGAGGTACTCAGGTGGGGACTACCGACGGTCAAGCCTGCTAATGAGGGTCATACCTCGACTCCGAGCCTAATCCGACCCTTCGCGAGCGACCCGAGACCCTCACCGAGGCCCGTCCCTCCACGGGTGGTCATAAGGCTGAGCTCGTCCGATTGCAGTTAAATTTTAACTTTATAAACTATAATTGTTATAAACAATGTGTTAGTTTTTTAGTGCTCTCCATTTAAAATAGATCACATTCCTTTTTTGATCGATCCTCTACGATAAAAAATAAGATTTTTTGTAAAATAAACGGAAATCATAGTTCGGACTTGGCAACGATGCACGGGAACACGTGGTTTCCAAGAAGGAGGGGAGCGAGGGTAGGTGTGAGGAATTTTACGGGTGTAATGGAGAAGATAATGAAGGGAATGAGAAGCGTACTATGTGAGGAATCTAACGTAAGATACTTAGTACACTTAGATAGATACTCAGTAGTAATAAAAGAGCTGACTTTCCTAGCTTTAAAATTTATTTAAGAGATTCCTTATTGGATTTTAAAAAGTCTTCCATCAACTTATGTACGGAGGGATCCTGGAAGTCATTCATTAATATCATGCGCTCTGGGATCAATAGGCATATCCCTAGTAAATTCAAAAAAAAAATACATCTATATCTACATAATACCCTGCAAGCCACCACAAGGGTGTGTGGCAGGGGGTGATTGCTCACCAAACATGCACTACATATCATGCATAAAAAAGGAATAGTATTAATATAGTAGTCAGAACTACACTATTTAAAAAGATAGAAATTGCAAAGATGTTTGTATTATGTATTGTATTGTATTGTATTATGTATGAACTTGTATTATGTAGATGTAGATGAACCCCTGCGCATTATGCGAGGTTTCATCACATTAACAAGATTAAGGACATACATTGTCGTACGGATAAATTTTTTAGACTTGTTAAACTGACAGAGGATATTTATGACTCAGAAATGTGTCCCAACTCTTTTAAAATATTTGTAAAATACAGACAAAACCGGAAATGTGGTGGTGTTTTCATTTAAGTCAAGAACTCATTATTAGCTAAGCAGTAATATTTCCCGACAACCTCTTGGAATATGTTTGGTGTTCATTAACATGCACTACATCAAAATCAATATCTTTCTGCGCATTCTATAGGCCCCCAAATACTGATGTTGTTTCACTATTAGAACTGGGAAGGCAGATAAATGCTATAATGTCCCGTAACAGCGAGCGTAATATAATAATAGGTGGAGATTTTAATGCTTCCTCCATACATTGGATCACTCACTGTTTTAAAGCTGGAGCAAGATTACATCTACATCTACATAATACCCTGCAAGCCACCACAAGGGTGTGTGGCAGGGGGTGATTTCTCACCAAACATGCACTACATATCATGCATAAAAAAGGAATAGTATTAATATACTAGTCAGAACTACACTGTTTAAAAAAGATAGAAATTGCAAAACAAACATGCAAAAACATTCTGTTAGTAGGGTTAGCTTTAAGTACTCATACCAACATGCAGCTACCAGTGCTATTCATTGCTACTCTCTGATAGGACATATTTACCGTTATTCGTATCTCTAATTGTGCGAGGGAAAAATGACATTTTGAATCGGTCAGTTCGGCAATCAATTTTTCTAATTTTATGATTATGGTCCAGTCTGCCATAGTAAGTTGGGGTTCGTAAAATATTTTTAACATCATCACTGAAAATATCGCCTTGGAATTTGTTTAAGAGATTAAGTCTAAATTTCAACCTGCGATCTGACAATGGTTCCCATTTTAATTCATTGAATGGACTGGTTACGCTAATTTGGTTATCGTATCGTCCCTTTACAAATCTTGCCGATCTTCGCTGCACACGTTCAAGTTCATTACTTAGACCGATTTCGTAGGGATCCCATACACTGGCAGCATATTCCAAATGAGATCTAGCAAGGGAAAAGTAGCTGATTTCTCGTACATGATCGTCACATTTACCCAATACTCTTTTGACGAATCCCAGTTTACGATTAGCTTGACCCATTATTTCACGTATATGTTTACCCCAGGAAAGATCATGTGTCAGTCTTATTCCAAGATATTTAATGGATTCCGCGTTTCTTATTTCATTATTACTTATTTTGTAAGTGGTAGGAGGAGAGCTATGCTTTTTCCAAAAATTCATTACAAGAGATTTCTTAAAATTTAATTCTAACTGCCATGTATCACACCAATATTCGATTGCTTGTAGGTCATCATTTAAATATTGCTTATCGTTTGGGCTTAGAATTTTTCTGTACACAACTGCGTCATCGGCAAATAGACGAATCTTACTTTTAACCACCTTACTGATATCATTAATGTACAGAAGGAACAGGAGTGGACCTAACACACTACCTTGTGGGACACCCGAAATGACTCTAATTTTCGGTGAGGTAACACCGTCCAAAACAACCCTTTGAACCCGATCATGTAGAAAATCACTTATCCATGATATAATGTTACTGTCTAGCCCATAAGACTTTAATTTCAAAATTAGTTTGCTTTGAGACACCTTGTCAAAAGCTTTTTTGAAATCTAGAAAAACAGCATCCACTGGAATATTATTTTCGCCAGAAACTAAAATATCGTGGGAAAAGAGAGAAAGTTGAGTTTCACATGATCTGCTCTTCCGGAAACCATGCTGAATGTTGGACAACAAATTCTGGCTATCTAGGTGTCCCATGACTGAACTGACAATTATATGTTCTAGGACCTTGCATGAAATGGATGTGAGGGATATAGGTCTGTAGTTAGATGGCTGCTCCCTATCATCACTTTTAAAAATGGGTGTTACATCGGCTACTTTCCAGTCCATCGGTACGACGTGTTCAGTGAGGGATTTATTAAATACTATTTGAAGGTAGGGAGAAATTTCGGAAGCTAACTCTCTATACACGCGGGAGGGAATTTGATCAGGGCCAGGAGATTTGTTGGGGCTTATATCTTTGAGTAACTTTTCAATACCATTACAGGAAATGTCAATTGGTTGCATCAGCCGCTGAAAGAGGTCAGGTAACACGACAGTTGGATCGCCGGAAGGTGGGTTAAAACGGTTTGGAAGAAGGAATTAAGCAAGTTAACTTTGTCAAGAGTGTTTGTGGCCATTTCCCACTTATCATTTTTTAGTGAATGGACGGTAGACTTATGACCTTGCACCTCCCTGACGTAGGACCAGAAGACTTTTGGATTTTCCTTCAGTTGTTCCCCAAGTGTTTTTCTTTTGAATTCTGCGAATGCATTACTGAGGGCTGTCTTTGCAGCAAATTTTGAAATTTTATAATTTTCAATTATTACGTTACGCTCATTACATCTAGTTTGCGCTCATTGCATTAGTGGGCATATATTTACTAATTCTTTTCATTTTAACATGACATATTCGCTGCCGTCTCAGGGATTTTCTCACTTCGGCATTGTACCACCTAGGTTCAGTATTTTCCTATAAATATGTCCTATCGGAGAGTAGCAATGAATAGCATTGGTAGCTGCGTGTTGGTATGAGTACTTAAAGCTAACCCTACTAACAGAATGTTTTTGCATGTTTGCTTTGCAATTTCTATCTTTTTTAAATAGTGTAGTTCTGACTAGTATATTAACACTATTCCTTTTTTATGCATGATATGTAGTGCATGTTTGGTGAGCAATCACCCCCTGCCACACACCCTTGTGGTGGCTTGCAGGGTATTATGTAGATGTAGATGTATTTTCTTTTTTGAATTTACTAGGGATATACCTATTGATCCCAGAGCGCATGATATTAATGAATGATTTCCAGGATCCCTCCGTACATAAGTTGATGGAAGAATTTTTAAAATCCAATAAGGAATCTCTTAAATAAATTTTAAAGCTAGGAAAGTCAGCTCTTTTATTACTACTGAGTATCTATCTAAGTGTACTAAGTATCTTACGTTAGATTCCTCACATAGTACGCTTCTCATTCCCTTCATTATCTTCTCCATTACACCCGTAAAATTCCTCACACCTACCCTCGCTCCCCTCCTTCTTGGAAACCACGTGTTCCCGTGCATCGTTGCCAAGTCCGAACTATGATTTCCGTTTATTTTACAAAAAATCTTATTTTTTATCGTAGAGGATCGATCAAAAAAGGAATGTGATCTATTTTAAATGGAGAGCACTAAAAAACTAACACATTGTTTATAACAATTATAGTTTATAAAGTTAAAATTTAACTGCAATCGGACGAGCTCAGCCTTATGACCACCCGTGGAGGGACGGGCCTCGGTGAGGGTCTCGGGTCGCTCGCGAAGGGTCGGATTAGGCTCGGAGTCGAGGTATGACCCTCATTAGCAGGCTTGACCGTCGGTAGTCCCCACCTGAGTACCTCTAACCAACTTCAATTTTTGAAAAAGATAAAAATAGCAAAGCAAGTGGGCAATATAATACTGTAGGTTGGGTTAGCTTAAGGTCATTATACCAGCATGCAACTACCTATGTTATCCATTGATACACTCCTATTGGATATATTTACCTCTATTCATATCCCTAATAGTGCGAGGAAAAAGGACATTTTGAATGTCAGTTCGGCAATCAATTTCTCTAATTTTATAGTTACGGTCCAATCTATCCTAGTAAGTTGGAGTTCGCAATATATTTTTAACGCCATCACTGAAAATATTATCTTGGAATTTATTTAAGGGATTAGGTACGTCTGAATTTCAACCTGGGATCTGGCAATGGTTCCTATTTTAATTAGATGGAGAAACGGAACGTCTGAACTGATACCTTACGAGTTCAGACACCCTCCCAAGGCGGAGTCCCCCCTTCCGGTGAGAGCATTTGGCGAACCCGGACGAGGGTTTAGCCAAAATGAGTGAAATGAAGATGGGGGCAGGGGCGACCGTGTATGATCAGAGGGAAAGGGCGTCTGGATCTGGGGGGACTACGATATTCGCGGAGGCGACGGAGTCTCTGGGCACGCGTCACCACGGGTGCAATCCCTCCAAAGAAATGCACCAAAGCGTTGAGCTGCTCGCGATAGCGCCACGTGACTCCACTGCTGGAACCGAGCTGATGACCTCGTGCATGTATGTGGGGGAGAGGGGGGGTGGAGTATAAGAGGGGTTCTTCACGCACAGGAGCCCAAGCAGGATGCGTGCGTGCATGGTGGATGAGGGCAGAAGCCCAGCGCTCGGCCTCCCACCACCAACCTCTCGGCTCGCTCGCGGCCGTGCTACAACGCCGCACGCCGGTGAAAGTAAGCCCTCTCCCGTGGAAGCACTTCGCCGTGGTGGTTGAGGGCCCGAAGGGGGCGACGGGGCAGAAGGTGGGGTGGGGGAGGGCTGAGAGCTCTGACGGGAAGAGGGGGGGGAGGGAATGGATGGCTAGGGGGGGGGGGGGAGGGCGATGCCCACAGCGGGGTGGCGCGCGCGACAGGCGTGCCAACTGCATGCCCGACTCCCGACGAGATGCCCGCTCGAAATAGATTGGGGGAACAAATGAGGGAGGAAGGACTTTGTGACTTCCCTCGCTGCAAAGAGACGCTCTCCAGAGCTCAAGTAGTCACCGAAACTCTTGGAGCGGCAGTAAATTTTTACGAGGTTCCGGTACAAGTATCGCAACATCCACGCAAACCCCGGCGAGCTGTCAATGTAGGCGAATGGCAAGGGGATGTAGGACACCAAGAGTTTAAAGCCTTGCGATTTCGAATGAAGTGAACGAACAAGGCGAATATGTTCAGATGCTAAAATAACAAACCTTGATCCCGTTATGGCCGCAAATCGTGCGGGGAAAATTGAGTATTTAAACTCGCTAGATCCCGATTTATTCAAGTCATATAATTCTTGCTCTCTTCGTAACTCAGAGGACCCTGGCGGCAACAATACAATTGACCAAAACAATTTTCATTTTCCTCTAAAAATATATTTTTATTGCCGCTCTCCTTGCTACAAATTAGCCAAACTCCTTAATTATTTTTTCCACTATCGGCTACAAAACACTTACTGCGTGTTTTTTTTCAATGTGCAGCGATGTCCAAGGAAATACACGCTATTCATGTAAGTATTTTAAAAACGGGAGGTCCGGTTTTTAAAGACCAAGGCAGCAGTGGACGCCAGTTGGGAGTTGGGAACGTGAGCGGGTGTAAAGGCAACGAGTAGCGTAGCGTACGCCTCGATGACTCGACCACTAGAGCTTCCCGTCGCCTTGTTTGGCGACGCCGATGAATTGTTTCGTGTTTCCTAACGCACACTGTCCCCTGCAGCTGCTCACAGCTCACCGTTAAGGTAACCCAAGTCCCGGAATACTATCACAGAGCGTTCAGGAAATGAAATTTGCTGAGTGCAATAAATTGCATCAGACGTGGTGCAATTGTTGAGCGTTTTCTTTTTACCGTTATAAGACATCCGATTTACTAATTGAGCGTATTTATTACTGTGAGACATCTGGTAAACCAATTTGAGTAGGTACCTCTCGTAATCGAGGCAAACATGACTTGGCGAAATGAATAAGTGGCCGGAGAATAAGTGGTAGATGTCTCATTTAAGGTGGCTGGTACTATTTTTTTCCACGCACAGATTTCCATTACACTTTATTTACCCGTCCCTTTTACTTATAGCTAGGGGTAAAAGGGAATTGCACTTTACTAAATTGATTTTCTGGTAATTCGACGCTTTTTTACACGTCGTAAGCTAATGGTACATGAAATATATTTCGTTGCAATTCGATACCACGTGTACAGGTTTTCTTATAAAGGTAAAATAATACATATATACTTATAATTACTTCAAACAAATACCACAGTGTCGCACCGAGTCAAAGATGCAAAAAGCATATTTAATATAAATTCCACCTTCACTGCGAATATCGCGCCAAAACTATCAATGGTTGCCATGGAAATATTAGTCTTACAAAGTCACAAGTGCTTCAATTAAGGCAAAAATACAGTACACAATTCTTCTAAAATGTCCATAATGGCACGTAGAGTACCGCATGATAAAGGAGATCAGCTAGATTTGTTAAAGGCCGTTATGATAATTGTATTAGTGTTACCAGATTCATAGATGAACTAGAATGGGAATTACGATCAGAACGCAGGTTAAAATTTAGTTTAAACATTTAAAGTAAATTCGAAAGTGATTTTTTAACAGATGACGTTAGCTATATATTTAGAACCCCTGCGTATTATGCTAGGTTTGATCAGATTAACAAGATTAGAGAGATAGATTGTCGTACCGATAGATTTAAAGTGTCATTTTTCCCGCGTACTATAAGAGAGCACAATAGGTAGCCTAGGAAAGGGATAGGTATGTGAATTATTATTAGAATAGTCTGTAGTGCATGATGCATGTATTAGCAACCAATCCAATTAATACTATGTAAATACCAACCATCTCGCTGCATGTGATTCTATTTCTAGCATGTCTCCATGTAGTAGTGCAGTTGCATATATGCAGTGCATGTTTGGTGATCTTCACCTCTGGTGAAGATCAAACCCTCGTGGTGAATCGCAGGGTAATGCGTAGATGTATAATTAGGAGGGAATTAATTAGACGAGGAGTAAATGAAAAAAAGTGACTAAGTTGCTGGAAAGTGACTCGTTTTCGATCCTTCGGAGGCTATAATCGAAACACCATGGTTGATTGTGACTCATCGCTGAGAAGGAGTCGACTGACTGACGAGGCATACCCTGCTCGCCAGGCCTAGATCTTCCGACCAACGCAACGCTCAATGAATGGCACAAGTGAATGAAACCTTTTCTAGGACCACCTAGAATGAACACACCGTGTTTTACGGCATACAGGTTTTTAAAATATTTTTATCACCAAAGAGGCTCATGTAAAATCATCATTCGTCCTCTGCGGCCTATATCAGCATCAGATTTGGCCCAATGATACTGGAGTAGGAGTCATTTGCGGGAATCATCATTATTGGTTTTGGCCTTTCGGTATAAGATTACTCTTCGAAGTTTTGGGGTAAACCATATTGGAATCAACCGAGGAGTAATTTTTTCTCTGAAATATTATGCATACCTTCCGTTGCATTCTCTCTACACTTTCATTGCTGAAAAGGCGGGATCTATACCTACGTCTACGTGATACCCTGCGAGCCACCGCAAAGGTGTGTGGCAGGGGGTGAAGAAATCACCATAGAGCCAAAGGAAGTGTGTGTTGAGCCTCAGGCCGGGTGTGTTTTAATTCAGTTTTCCAAATAATAAATACTTTTACTTACCCCGAAGAAGAACTCCTTCCGGAGGCTTGGGCTTTGATAGTAAATAACCTCTTAATATCTTCATACCTACCCATTTATGTGTGATCGGCAAACAAATTGTGCAGCAACGTAATGGCGGTCAATGTTCGGCCTAGTTCAAAGATTGTTCTAGAATATGCATAACCAAAGGAATAATTTTCTCATCTCAAAATATCAACGTGGGATAAAAAAGTGAGAAAAAATCCAACACACAAAGCCACATGCGTTAAGGAATTCAACTGTGGTGGAATAACTCTCCACATCAGACGGTCAGTAGCGACGGTGGTCAGTTTGGTGATATCCGGCAGGGCAACCTGAAGACTACGTGACAGGTGCCCGCCTCCGGCACAATCCCAGCGTTTGTGCCAGGATTAAACATAAGTGAGATTGAGCCGAAGTACCTGAGTAATGGGAGCAATTGAACCCAAATCAAAAGGCTTCTAACATGAATGAGGGAGCCTCGTCGGAGAAAATGGGGGAGGAAATCCAACTCTATACAACTTGCAGGGGAAATGCCACCTAAAGCAACATTAAAATAAAGAACATATGCAAACAATATTATGCTCGAATAAACAGCGGGTTCAATAATAATAGGAAATGGATGACGACACATTCGAGGCGTATTGCAAGACGTGGGGAATGCTCCCCTGGTTGTCGGGTTGAAAGCAAGCCATTGACCTCGTAAGCTGTCTCATTCGGGTAAGGATGGCACGAGAGGCTTTTCATTGACCGCGACTCGTGATCGCCGTTAGCAGTTCAAGGGTTTTCAAAGTGCGCGGCTATTTAAGCTTATTCAACAACTGGAGGGTCAGAGTTCGGGAGACCCCAATTAAATGACCTCCGCACGCAACGCGCATGACGGACGGAGGCTCTTCGTCTTTAAAAACTCCTACACTGTGCTCAGCATAAACTACAGAGTAATGATGCGATCTTGATTTTCATGTGCTAAGCAAGGGGCTGTGGAAGCGAGGATTTCCACTATAACCTTCGCTACAGCAAATGTCTTTGGGCCACGTCGTAATAATATTTTTTCTCCTACAGTTCGTGGAGAGTTGTATCCTCGCACTGGGTAAATTATAATTATTTCGTCCCTCGAA
Organism: Platycnemis pennipes; assembly: GCA_933228895.1. Taxonomy (NCBI): domain Eukaryota; kingdom Metazoa; phylum Arthropoda; class Insecta; order Odonata; family Platycnemididae; genus Platycnemis; species Platycnemis pennipes. The sequence continues at coordinate 56,613,631 of OW121846.1, forward strand.
AAAAAGCAATTATAATCCCGAGCAATTATTGTCTCGAACAAGTCCTGGTTATCAAAATGGTGTCGATCTCCCTCTCCTTCAAGCGAAATAAGATTTATTCACAATCGTCTTCAATCAAAATCCATACCGTTCCACAATTACTTCCGCAAATGAAACATCAAAGAGGCATACAGAGACAAGTAGACAAGACAGAGACAATAATACTCATTGCAAGTAGCAATCGCAGTATTCTAGTCACAAGAAAATATTTGATGAGTTGAGGGAATCATAAGCGTATTTCTACTGATTTTCATACAGTGTAAAATGCAAGATCTTTCCCATACTGTCTCGCTCTTAAGCATCAACCACCTCTCACTCGCGGCCTCAAAGACCAATGAATATTTCCTCCATCCACTTTTTTGCTTCTTAAATTATCTCCGCCCCCCACGGCCTCCTTTTCGGAACCATGCTACGCCACGCTCCATATCATGCTCTTCGCCTACATTTCCTTTTAGCCTCTAGCTACAGTGTATCTTCACAAAGTTCCAATTCACATACAGGGCAAGGAATGAAGGACTTTTCTGCTAAAGCGCGTGATTCGTAGATGATCCTTAGACAAAAGGAAAATCGCAATTCAATAAGCACAAAACAATGACACCCGACTTGCTAACCAAGTAATGGAATAAGTAGGTAAATTGCTCCAACTTACAGTTATAGTACACCACCTAACGTAACTTGTTCCTAAAATCTATTCGTAGGCAAAAACAACCCCCCTGCCCGAAGCGGGAGTCGAACTCGCAGTCTTAAGGTTGATTGTCAGGATAGCGCGTTAGCAATCCCACACCTGCGGCCGGTGCGCGCTACACGAATAACACTCATTCAGGGATCAAAACTTCTACGCCGACCGTCGAAGCCAGGTAAGTAAGGTAAGGTAACTTTCCGGCATGACGAGCCAAAGGTCGCGGGTTCGACTTCCGTCTCAGGCATTCATGTCTTAGTTTCAGTTTCAGGCTAGACCATGCGATGTAACTTCAGCAGCATGTCGAGGATTACAAAGGAGAATTCCGATGCTACTAATATCTGGCTCGGAAAAAGTACACGTATCAAATCTCTGCATCTCACGCGCGAAGGAAATTCGGTCGCGCGCCCTTTTCCTTCGAAAAAGACATTCCGGGGAAAACCGTTGACATCCTTTCCTGAGAGACTGAAGAAGGCCGTTCACTTCCTCAACGTCCATTGGTCTCCGCCGTCTCCGACGCGTTAGCCCTACGAAGGAAACGCTTGCTCCAGCGTCACTTCCTCTCGCGAAAATTTTCATCAGCATTTTCCGCGCACCCCATCGGTGACGGACGACATAGGCAGGTGCTACGATGCCGCCATTTAGTTATGCAGACGTGGGAAGTTATTAAGCCCTGGTTTGAATGAATGCCAAATCTAAACAAGGTCATCAGAACTTGCATCACCCCTCTCTTACATTTCGGTCTGATTGTGACACGTGGAGTAGAAAACAGAGAGCATGTAAAGTAAAATATTGACGTTTTCACTTCGCCCGGGAGCTTGAATCTATCGGCAATGAGACGTCACCAGGAGGATCCGCGGCATTTATTATAATCCAGGCCTCGCCCACACTCCTCACTGTTGCCACCCCTGCTTCTCCGTCATCCTTGTCACACTCATTATCCTCTCGTAACAATCTTTGGCAAAAATAGTGGACCTCCTTCGGACCTTAACTGATTCTTTAATTAGCGTTTCCCTGAGGAGCCCCGAAAGATAAAGAGAGTTCCGGAGATTCAAAACCTGGCGTGGCTAATGTAAGACAGCACATTCCCTTCGTGCTAATTGCACTAATTCGAGTACTTGAGGACTTGTCGGTAACTGCCTTGGTCTGATACACGTACCTCAATTCCTCTGCATACAGACACGGCAAAGAAAAATAAAAATAATATACTCAACAATACAGGCTTCATTTATTTAAATATGGAAAGAGAAAATAATGACTGAAAAAGTACGACCTCAGATATCTCATTATAGGATATCAGGGAATCAACCGCTAACACCGCGAAGACAATTTAGTTATTCGAGATAGAATTACTAATCTTGCCGATCTTCGCTGCACACGTTCATGTACTTTTATTTAGTAGGGAAAAGTAGCTGATTTCTCGTAAATGATCGTTACATTTACCCAATACTCTTTCGATGAATCCAAGTTTACGATTAACTTTACCCATTATTTCACGTATGTGTTTACCCCAAGAAAGATCATTTGTTAGTCTTATTCCAAGATATTTAAGGGATTCCACGTTTGTTATTTCATTATTACTTATTTTGTAAGTGATAGGAGAAGAACTATTCTTTTTCCAAAAAATCATTACAAAAAATTTTTTAAATTTAATGGGGTCGTTTACCATATTTTTTCACTACCGAATATGGTAGAGATTGTAAAATAAAAAGACCCGTATTTTTCCGTGTTTTGATCCGTCAATTATTTCTCGAGTTATAGGCGTCGAAAAACTAATGTTTTTAACCCTTTCGGGAAAGTGGGTGTGGTGCAACCTCTGACGTAAAACGACTTCGTCCAATCACAACTGAGCCCGCGAAGCTACTTCGCCTTATCGCAAAGGGGGGGACACAGCTGACTGCCAATCGGAGCAGTTACGATAGCATCTGTGCGAGCAGACCTTCCGAGAATCCCCCTCCACTCCCTCTCCTTCCCATACGAGAAGTCAAGGGCGGGAGGAAAGTGACGTCAATGTTATCACAGCAGCATTTTCGGTGGGCGTCACCTTTTGCTTATTTTAATTTTTGATTTATGAGTGAATGATTATGGTTAGAAGATTAATTTTTTCACTAAATTTCTTTTTTCGTTTCCATCTAACAATTTCATGTACAAAATTGCGATTTCGGTTCCGAGTAAACGCCCCCATTAAAAAGCGCGTGAAACATGCACCCGTAATGAGCCCACACTATTGGAAATAATGATTAATAAAGTTGTTAATACCACCTGTGCGGTACAAGCTACATATAGTCGATGGTACTGGTAATAAACCGGCGAGATTTGCATAGAGGGTATATGACAATATCAATAAAGGCCTATTGCAGAAACAAGGATGAGAATCATTAATTTGCAAGTACATGTGACCCTGACAGCCGCCGCACGCGTGTGTTGCACGCGTGTTATGTTAACTGCCGTAAAAAATGAATTAGATGAGGAAAGTGACACGTGATTCGTTTAAAGCATTAAGCTTTGTTGGCATTTTGGTCGCGGGAGGTGCGTGTTAAAAAAGTACCCTTGAATCATTCGGTTCGATTCTTAAAATCTTGCACTCAGTCGCTTCTCTCTGAGGGATCGGGTTGGTGTGGTGGTTAGAGTACCGGCCTCCCATCCCGAGGGCCCGGGTTCGATTCCCGGCAGTGGCGGATTTTTCAGTGGAAAACCGGTCCCCACTTGAGTGCTTAGTGGAGAGCATTTTCAAGTTCAGTACTCCGTCCGTCGGATGGGACGTTAAGCCGTGATCCCCTTGGCGCCTTTCGTTAAGAGTAGGCTAATGCCGACGCTGGGTTTCTCTCCACCCGTCCTCCGTTCCCTGAAAACTCCTACCATTACCCAATTATCCACCTATCCTATATGGCGCAAATGACCTCAGATGTCGATCGCCTCCCCTAAATAACCAACCAAGCTTCTCTCTGTCCTACTGATGCAGTGTGTAGATAGAGATACACCTGCCGTGTAGGTAGATGCAGTTTCAATAAATATTAATATGTATGTAGCCAGGTTGGTAACGCGCCGACATGGTAACCAAAGTGTTCGAATCCCACCCACGATGGATGTTGTGTTCATCTTTATTTAGGTTAGCTTGGACAATGCGATATAATTTAAGCAGTTGAAGCACTTAAAAAAAACGAATGTACCACTAAAAGCACTAGTGCCAATTTTTAACCTACGGAAGAAATATGAGAAGTTTAGTGGAATCCGCCCGGGGCCCATTTCGACTCTAAATTTAAACGTATTAATCGGTTTCAACCGCAAACATACACGACGATGGCCATGTCGAAATCGCGTTGTGACTCAAAGCTTTCGCTGTAAATGTTTATAGCTCTGAGAGTGAGGAAGAATACTGGAACGCGAACACGGATCTTATGCTCGCGTTCTCGTTTATTTTTTCCCCGAGCATAGAGGAGCTAAAATTTGATCGATGCCCTTCAATTTGTACCTGGCAGTTCAATTCGCGAGTTCCAATTTGCAGAGTGAATCGAAAGCACAGAGGAGACCAACAGTCTAGACGGTCAAGACTCTTCTGAAGATGATAGCCGTAGAAATAAATTAGCGACAGCAATCACGCAATATAGATTCGTGATCGCACACATGGACTATCATTTCTGCCTCGTTCCCATGCCGTGTGTAATTAAGCGAGCGTAGACACCCGCGAGTGTGAATCCGATCACACTTCTTTAGATACGCCGGAACCCATTTATAACTCTTCTGACCTCAAGTCTGTATTAATTGCCCATTGTTCACGGTGAGATAAGTGTCCAGAACCCAGTAAATCACTTTGTTTTATTCCATTGTGCGCCACTGTATTGATGAATTAACATTTTATCATTCTACCTTCAAGGATCTTGTCCTTCACCAAATCTAAAATACTGTATCCGCAGAATACTCGACTATCAAGTTAAATCACAAAATACTCATTACCAATTATTCACTTTATTCAATCACCTTATCGCTTCGGCCCAATTTCCCCTAACTATCGTGGATGACACTGGAGGTTTAAAAATTTAGCAATTTCACATCTAATTACTAATGGATAAAACGTGGATGTATCTTACGGCCAACTTAAGGCGAGACCTATTACATTAACCACGTTCACAAACATGACAGATGCAAGCAGGCACAGATTATGGAATTACGTGATTTCCACTACCTCAGCGCCATATTCAAGGAATAAGAAAACTAAAAAACTAGGACCGCAACTAAGTGTTTTCCCTCGTTATCAGGGTTGCAGCTAAGTTCAAATATCTTTCGTAGGTGCTTAAAATTCTCGAGGGACAAAATACTGACGGGTGGTGACAAGAACGCTAATGAAAATTAAATCTAAGAACGACAGATGAATATCCAAATTAAACGGCCGTGTTATGCCATCCTAACTGCGCTTCAAATAACTATTTGTTTGGGGTGATTATTTTGACATTTTCAAGCTAATTACACGAAAGTACCGTTTCAAAAGAGATAAAAGATGAATTGCAGTACTTTCAATTATACTGCATTTACCAACGACGTCACAAATGAAGACACCCGTTTCTACCTTCGCTCACGATACGAAGAAGATATTTAGCTCGGTGACTAAATTGACGACAAATTAATCCAGACAACCTTCAAAATGACTTCATCCTTCTAGGGTAGTATTACCGTTTTTATTTTGAATTAGAAAACGGCTTTGTTAAACGGGAATACTGTACACAACATCTGCAGCAACGGGTTCCTCACCTGTCGTGTACTAAGGAATGCGCTATGTATAAAGGCGATGCTTTCAGAATATTCTTCGCGGATGTCCTAAGCACATTAATAGCTGGGATCAAGGACTTAGTCATAACACCTGTTCGATGCTTAGATTCCGTTCCCGTAATATCGTGCCTCCCCTCAAGAGCCTTGCATTGCGCTTCAGTAGTTTATATCTGCTTTTGACGTCATGGAAAAGCCAATCCAGAATACTGACCTTCATGGCCAGGACTATGACGAATTCGTTGCTTTTGCTCATCCAAGAGTATTTTTCTGTCGTCCCCTTCACGTCCTTTTAATAAGGCCATTGACCACATTGATTTTGACCTCGCATCCCAACACTCCCCTAGCACTCTGATTACAAATTTAAAGGGTCGTTTCTTATCAGCCGAACTCACATTTGAATGACTCCATAGATTCGCATCAGCAATGTAACTCATTGAAGGGAATGAGTCGTCAATCAACGAGAATGACACGAACTGTCGCCACCACATCCGGATGAGTTTCACGTACTCGAGTGCGAAAATATTAGATTAATTCCTCACCACTAATTATTATTCAAGACCTGCAGCGAAATTAAGACCAATACATTTGCGCCATAGTGTCTCGATAAAGTATAACTGGTTTCCATTTCGTCTATGACACTACACTAGTTCACTTTTTGTACGCTGGCACTAAAATCTAGCACAATAATTTTCCGTCGCTTGCTTAATTTTACGACAATGTCTATGAAATTCTTCCCATCATGCATCACCGTAGCCATATTTCTAAAATATCAGCAGCGGACATCAAAAGATACAAGTGTGAAAAAGATACAACACTGTGTGTAAGTCACAAGCTTTCTGATTTCAATTGCTCAAGAATTGTATGAAGAGATCATATGGGAATCATACTCTCTGGCCACTATGCTCACACAAGTGATTGAGTGGATCGGAATGTGGAGGGTATAATATTTTCTTCCCATCCCGAAGGCCCGGGGTCGAATACCGGGAGTTGCGGACTTTTCAATGGAATATCGATCGCTACGTGGAATACTGTGGAGGTCACTTCAAGTCCAGTACTCCGTCCGTCGAATAGGAAGAAAAACTCCATTCGCTAAGCGTAGGCTAATACCAACTCCGAGTCTCTCTCCACCCTTCCCTAACTCCCTAAAAAATCCCTACCTCCTCTCAATGGCAATTCTTTAAAAGTGCAAATGACCTTAGCTACCAGCCACATCTCATAATAACAACATAAGCGATCGACGCAGTGTAAAAGTCACGGACGACTGTACTCTTTAAGAGCGATTTCTCAGCCTAAGATGAAAAAAGCACTGCAGTCAATGATTTGATGTTTTCAAGGATACCATCCGCCTGCGCAAGCTCTGACAATCACGTACTGAAATACCAAGGTTTCTCAACGAGAGACCCACCGGATGTTTAGGTTTTAACCGTAGAAATTTCAACCGACGCTCATCCCAAAGCTGTTCCCTTTCCACCGTTAACTACGCTCGTTTCAATCGAGAAAGCGATCAAACATCGTTAGGAACAACGATGGTGATTGTGTCGAAAGGAATTTCATCGGGATTGCGGGATTAATCCGCTTCCGGCGGGGCCACGGCCAAGCGCGACACACAGTTCCCGGACAAGACGTTATCTTCACGGGAAACTGACGAAATGAATGTCGACCATGACGCATACCGCACGCCAAACACTCCGCCTCGACGACCTCCTTCCACGGCGACTCGAAAGAAAAACATTATCCATCTCACACGAGAGGCACGGCAGGGGCGACCTTGACTCAAGTCTCCGCAACTTCCACTTATCAATTCGAGGAGCCGATACAAGGATGTGCGAGATATCGACGCCGTGTCGACCCGAACTGATGAACGGAGGAACGCGTGCGCGCCGGATGAATCACTGGAACGATCCGGATACGCATTGCTCAGGCATTGGGGGTGCATTAAACTACCGCTTTATCGGTAAGCGATACATTTTAAGCCTACCGTATTACAGAGACCGACACCTTGCCCGGGACGTCACCGCAAGGGTAAGTGACAGTAGGTGACATTCTGTCCAGTAATAAATCTTATTAAATACAAAACCGGTTTTCTGCTAAGTTAACTAAAATTCACGAAAAACTTATGCGTCGATAGGTTTGATTTTAAATATATATTGGCATATCGGACGATATGGTTCAAAATTGTCGTCGCATTATAAATTTTGCAGATACCTTTGATTTATAGACTAGCTATTTTCTTGTTCTAATTTTATTCAGTCAAACAGCTCTCTAATTTTGTTTCCTTTTTCAATTATCAACAAGCCCTTCACTCATGCTTTGAATGTTAAATTCGTAGTTGAAATTCCGTACCTGGCGTCGAAAAAGCTGATTGCTGTGAGGCACACACACTCATTTTCAATGATACGATACGCAGCCAATAATTACGGTCTTCAAAGAGTACAAAGAAACTATGTAAGGCGTCTTGGTTTCCTAGAGAATTTAAATACAAAATATTCTTGAGAGTAACTCTTGGCTGTAACCAACAAAATCGTATTATTAAATCAAAATATTTTACCGGAGGTGGATTAACTTTCTTAATTTATAAAATCCCCTAAATATTTTTCAATTTCAGCAATATACGCGTGAAAATGTACGCGTTGGAAAAACATCGGATACCGGCGTTGAGGAAATAACAACGGTTGTAACGGAATATCGGCACCAGAAACATGTCTATGCATATCTCCACCATTGTATATCGGGTAAAACATACAGGTTGTACCTAATTCGTAATACGCACACATTTACTCTGCACGTGCCTCCCCAAACGTACCGCATGTGCTTACGTTAATTCCCCTTAAGGTGATGAAGATTCATTTATTGTTGCCTCCTTAGTTTGTAAACAAATACGCATCAGCCCACACGGCAACGGCTGGACGCGTGACCACGACGCAACATTCCACCGAGTAACTGTCACGATGGGAGTGATTTCCGCAAATGCAACTAATATCGGGTCACTTCGATGACGACATCCCCGCAATGGGTTCGTCCGCGATATTAACAGGAACTCCTCAACTCTACATATCATGTCAGAAACGCAACTAGCCTGAAAACCCAAAGATTGAGGGATCGAATTTCGCTACCGACATGGGTTTTGGGCATAGTACAGTCAGTTTAGACGGTACGATAAAGCCTCAATAGTTGGAGCACATTAAATTCTAATTCCATGACAGCAAATCTGTACCGAAATGTTCTTGAATACATTTAGGCTTGTCATTCTCAAAAGAGCATGTGGGCCCGACATTCTATATGACGAACGCTAACTCCATTTTGGGTGCGCGATTTGAACCTGCTATGAACAGCCATCGAGTTCGCTGAAAATCCCCGACGATTGAAGATCTCCCAGACAGCGACTAAACCATTGGGGACAATGCCATCCTGATCCCGAAGTTAAACTTCAGACAGATATACAGGGACCGCCTCTCAATGATCCCAATATGCTAATGCCATATAAAAACTCAGGAGAGGCCGGAAAGTACATTACTTTGTCAACGATCTAGCAATTAATTCTCTTCCTCCACCATTAATTCGAGCAATGAATATCTACCGTCTTCTGCGCTCTCGTAATTTATCGAACCTAAATATTTACGAAGTCGTTTACCCCCTAATACATCGAAACATAAATATTTACACAAGTCGTTACGTTATTTACGCGGAAAAGCGGCCCCCTTCGTTTCCAAGAAACTTAATTGTTCCCCCACTTCGCTTAAATAAATGTAGCCCAATCTTCTTGGCCTACGGGTGAACTCTAGAATATTACAGTAGATCAATCGCATTTTCGCAGGATTTCAAGGAGCACAACCACATAGTAAGGCGAAGCGCAGGACGCAGGCAGGAGAAACGCCGAAGAGAACGAATCATAGTACTTCTAAGTTTAAAATGATTCGATGCAATATGAATCCCGATACTAATGCAGAAACAAATCAGCCATACCGCCAGCACTAAAGAAAGTAAGAGTTGGAAAAGACGGCAAAATGAAAAAAAGACCCGCTGTGACGGATTAAGAGGTGTCTCCCACGGCCAGAAAGCCATTGGCATATGCCAATATGTGCCATCGGCGTCTGGAGTAACGCAATATGGTATCATAACATGTCAGAGGATAAGGGAGAACTTAGGGGGCTCAATGGGAGAGAGGGATAGTCGTCTGACGAGACCAAAACAAAGAGAACATCTCGCCTCATTAAGTGAAGAAACCTGCATTCGGACAATTGTGATCATTTTCACGAATGACAGGGATCTTGCACCAAACTCCCGACGACTGGAGATGCTATCGGAACTGTAGGGATCTGATGTGGAAGGGGTATGAGGCAGGGGATCGAGTATCGAACAGATGAAACTCGTCAGCCGTGCACGGCATGAATAATGCTCTTGGCAATCCTGTCACGAGGAAATCGACCGCGCAAAAGATATGAGCGCTAATTATGATACGTCTATGTTGCGAGACAAATTCATCCACCGAAGTAGATATATCTCTCGACATATTACTTTTCGGGAGAGAGATATACGAACACTACCAACAACTACCACCATAAAAGAAAAGTGCCAATGTGGCACAACACCATGCGACACGTTCTTCCTGATCTTAGGAGTCGGGGCTTCATACATCCGATGCCGAATTTGTGGTAAATACTTTGAGTGAACCACCAAGTTAGCATATATAATTTGAGGTGAATGTTGCCGCCCCAACTCGGTATCCATCCGGCGAGGATAGGGATGAGATTGCACATCTTGGACAGAACATAAAAATACAGTATAAGTTTCTGTGTGCGAGTGCACGTTTAATTTATTTTCATGGCCACACGTTTCACAGCGATATCACTACCATCATACGACGCCTCCAAATTACAAAGTACAAATACAAGAACTCGTCTGACTGTTTAATGTAAGCCATTATCACAATAAGAACATAAATACAGGCAGAATTAAATGCCTGACCAAAATCAAAGAATGACTTATACAGAATATTTTTTTCAGATCGGATGCCTGATTTAGAGGAGGCTTACAAAAGGTTATCACCACTAACAAACACTTCATGCAGTCAGTGCCCGTGGCCACTCGAGGCCGCGTGGGTGCCATGACCAGTGAAATGCAAGCGGCCTCCCTCCCATCACCACATTCACTCTCTTCAAGCTGTTCCGCTGAAAATATTCTTCAACGCGCCTCCCTTCATCAAACGATTAAAAAATGTTCGGTACAAAACAGAATAAAATTACACTCATGGCATCTACATAAAAAGAAGAGTCTCAGTCATGATGGGTAAAAACTCAATAAGAACAAGACTGGTCATTCAGTTCCAGATCTGATCATTTGAGAGCATACTCAGTAGGCCAGCCGCTGATATCAGTCAATGAATTGTCTCTCGCGCAAACAAGTATCCACAACTTATTTTTTAAAAAACATAGGGGAAGATTGCTTGGTCTACATATTGCTGCCCGCCCAGTTCGAGGCGCCCCATTTGATACACAATGGTTGCATGTATAGACTGACCGACGTTGAATTTTTGTTTTTTTTTATCTTAAATGCATGCAAAACTCAAATCAAAAATTGTAAAATTGATAGCCACACATTATATTGGCTTGCGTGTAACATAAAAGCATTACTACGACAAATATTTAATAAGCTTTAAAACATTGTTTTTCCAAAGTAGCGGAGTATCGCCTTTCATTTGGTGTCAGCTTTCCCACAAAGGTCCCGATCCCCCTCCCCCATTTAAAACTCTAACACCAGCGGCGTCTTCCATACACACGACACGACTGCAGGGGAAAAAAACAAAATGTTAATGAATTTCCAACATTAACCGCAAAACATACGAACATTTTCCCACAGAGTCGTTCGTAACCCTGGTCCAACGCCCCGGACTTCACCCACCCTAATTTGACACCAAACAATGAGACAGTCACGTTGCTTTCGATGATAATTTTTTTTAAAACCATTGTATCCGTCGTCTCCCAAATGCGCTCCTCCAAACTTTAAAAAAAAACTCGACAAATTAAAAATTAAAAAATACCTGCTTTTTTTAAGTGTCAGCGTAGGCAAACAATTGTAATACCTTGATCACTTTCTCATACCTACCACAAAAGCAGATCCTAAAAATACCACGTGTTTAAAAAAAAGCAACAGATCCAATACTGTTGTGTAAATTTCACTGCGTTGCCCCGCGACGCCGGTCTTGTTTATGACCGAATGCGAATGGGGTCGACACCAAGTTGAGGCGCACAACACAGCCTGCCAAAACACAATTTTCATATTGTTTCAAACTTCTGCAACATTGAACATCACATTCAGAATGCACCATAGCATGTGTAATAAAACTTACACATGTAATTCAAGACTAACTTGACTATGAATTAAAAAAGACAAGCTTTGGTTTATATGACTTCAGGTTTTGTGCACTGAGTGATTACGAGTACACTTCTTAATTAGGAATGGTCAGAGTGAATTGTGCCGCGAACACAACAGAATTTCTTTTTATCTTACACCTCAGTTAATAACACTTCCTTTGGTATGAGTTAATGGGGCGCAACGTGGAAGCTGCATCACTTCTTTCCATTTTATTCTTTTGATAGTAGAGAAGAAAACTTCTGCGACTATAGATAGCATTCACAGCAACGAAATGTAAAACATACGCGGATGGTACTAAATTAACGAGATCCTATGGTTTCCTATTCAAGAGTTATCAAGGCGTTTTGATCACAAAACCAAATACCTAGACCATACCTTCCGACGCGATCGCCCTCACAAGACACCACACCACTAATCTTGGCAGACATTACTTTTCAATATCAACTCCAAGGCGAACTCGGGAAGCGGAAAAAAGTTGAAAGTAGTAAAAAAAATTGATGGGTACTCATATTGCACATATGATGTTGAAGCCGCGTAGTTTTTGGAGATCACAAGGACGCACATGGCCACCCTGAAAACGACCAAAAGTGAGAAAAAAAACTCAGGGCACACGACGTGTCACTGCCACGGGACGCTGCCTCCCCGACGCCAGGAGAGCGTGGGGTCAGGGGTCAAGGTGGCGGGGGCTGTGGCGTGACCACTGAGAGTGGCCGGGGTCAGGGTGGCGGGGCACGGGGGCGGGCGGGAGAGGGGGGCGAAGCCGAAGGAGGAGGAGGGGCCCGACGCCGCCCGATGGCCCCTGCAAGGACTCCGCCTCGCCGGGGGGCCGCTTGCCCTCAAGCATCTTCGGACCCGGCGGGCCGCGCCGCGCTCGGCCGTCGTTACGTGATGGAGCTCGGGATCAGAGGCAACTTGGTCACGTGGTGAGCGTGGCGGACGTCCCCGGACGCGTCCGAGCCTCCCAGCTGCACGCGCAGCTTGCCGCCGCCGCCGCTGCTCCCACCGCCGGCCGCACCCGAGGCCTGCGCAACTGCTGCAACCGACTTGCCCGCGTTGAAAGCGGCCGCGATGGCAAGGGCCGACGAGGAAGGCGTCCGGGCGGCACCACCGGCCCCGCCACCACCGCCGCCCCCCTTGTCGTCGGGGGCGGCGGCGGGAGCCGTGGAGGAAGCGGCTGCCAGCGCCGCCGGAGGCCTCGGAAGCCGCCGCCTCAGCCACGCATGCCTCAGCGCCTGTGCGGGCGTCAACCGCTTCTCCGGATCCCACTCGAGGCACCGCCGGATGAAGTCTAGGAAGAGAGGGTCGTCGCATCCCTTGAGGGCTCGCTGCAGGTCCTTGGAGCCGGGGGGGCCGCGAGTCTTTCCACGGCGGGAGAGTCCGCCGCCCAGCACGGTGGTCCCGTCGGAGAGTGCCGTCGCCGAACAATAGCGCGGGTATCCTTTCGAGCTTATGAAGTTCTTGGACCGCTTGGCCGACTCGAGCAGTTTGGCGGGCGGCATGCCCAGCAACTCGATGATGCACGCCAGCTGGTCACCCTCGTCCTCACCCGGGAGCAGCGGGAATCCAGTGAGCAGCTCCGCGAGGATGCAGCCCAAGCTCCACATATCGATGGGCATGCCGTAGCGTGCACCCAGGATCACCTCCGGCGCTCGGTAGAACCTCGACTGGATGTATGTGTATACCCGCTGGTTCTCGTAGCAGCTGGACCCGAAATCGATCACCTGCGGAAAAAGAGAGAGAGGTGCGGTCAGTAATGGGAAGACGAGACGAAGGGAACGAGAGACGCGGGAGAGACACGAAGGCACAAGTAAGGCGGAGGATGGTGGGAAGCGTTGGATCGCGACCCCGTTTTAAGTCACCAGGCGACGGCATTGTATTTCATCCGCCGTGAAAGTAACACCCACCGGAGTAAACAGTGCACACTGGGCGTACCCTTATGGAATGTTTCCATGGCAATCGGTTGCAAGACAATCGCTGAAATACATAATGAAAGCGTCCGCAGAAGGACAAATTCCAAGACCATTGTTTCAACTCATGGTACCACAAAATTAGACAAGCCGAATTTATTTAAGATTTCAGCACGCTTTTTTCACTGATTTGCATAACCAAGTAAGACAGTAGCATTAATTCCTTAGGTTGAAAGCATATAAGGTGCAAAATAATACGTTACTGGTATCAATGACCTCTATAAACGCTAATAGATGCATGCAGAAACAAATACACATGCATTATAATCAAATCGTCAGTAACCTAACACACCCCATGAAACTCCTTATCTCGCGACAGTTATCAGAACAATGTTTGTTTAGAGCTTCTATTATCATAGTAGATGTATTGATGTATTGGGTTACAAACGTTTGCTAACTATAAGTACAAGAAAACTCGTTATAAAACACAATGAATTAGCAAAGCCTTGGAATGAACATGAAGATGACAATTCATTGAAACCCAGCAAGTTTTAGAGCTCTATGGTATGCAAATGGCGGTCCTAGACACTTTGCTGCGAGCGAGATCTACAGTGCATTCCCCCCCTAGACTTGCATTCACACAACCTCTTGCTTTTAAGGTTTATGCAGACAATTAAATCTGGAATGCAGTCCACCTTGCTACGTGATACTCCGGTTACCCTGCCACGTGGGGTCCACAGGACTAAATAAGTAAATTAAAAAAGCCTACAGTAAAAACGGGACTGGAAGACAAATTTTCAGCTTTGGTGCTCAAAGTTCTCAGGTTATATCACTATACCTAACAAAACCATAACACAACACGAAACCCTTGCCCGAGGCAGGATTTGAATTCGCGACATTTCTGCGGCCAGACCTGCGCGTAACCGACATCACCACGTATGGCACGATGCATACCACGAAGCTAACAGAGGCAGAACGTCAATTTCCCCTCCATCCTGGACTAAGGATTTCTAGGGAAATTATCAAGTAGGGCGTGGGTAAGAGGACTGGAAACGGCAGAGGACACCATCATCATTTATGAGCGGCAGATGTAAAACGCCGCCAGGACGCGACACAGACGCGAGAGAGCTCTCTCGCCGCGCTAGTCAGCTGTCTCCATCCCTCGAGATGGATTGTGGGTCACGGTGCGGGTCATTGTGCTCGCCGCCTTCCCCCCTGGCCGCGCAGTCCACCCTCCCCCACCACCGCCGCCGCCAGACATCCCGGTGCACAGCCCACCACTCCCCGCACCTATCGTCGCCCCTCCCCCACATGGCAACCGTTCCGCGCCCTGACGCATCCCGACTGCACACACTCCGGCTGCCGATCAATTCCGGCGACGCCGCCAGACGTCATTTACGCGCACCGCGACGGAGAGCGTGCATCGCGAAACCATCGGCACGCCACAGGCCAAAACAGCCACGGCCGCCAAAATTCGCCAATCGGGCAACTGAATGCGATTCCTTGGATGGGAGGGCGCCATTATTAAATGCGTCAAAACTAGTCAAGCATCAGTTTAGCCACCGTTCAGTCAGGCGAGGAGAGCAACAAGGACATACTTTTGCGAAACCAAATTGGAGACCATGCAAACACAATTATTCTCCGTCCTAATTTTCAATGGGCAATGTCACAGTAATGGCGACCCCGTAGCCCCGTGATTAGAAAATAAGGTTACCAACCAAAGATTCCGAGCTCAATACCCCGAGAAGCGGAATTCCTCTTCGGATATATTCCGTTTAACACAATCCGTGTGTCTCCGCACACACTATCTTTCACGATAGCAAACGGCATTGAGAAAGGAAATAGCGATACACGTATCTGCATCATGTGAAATAAGCGTCGCCAATACCTAGTACTCGTACAGCCGGGACCCCTCATCTTAAATTTTGTAATGGTCGCACAAGTGTCCACGAGTGACTATTAACTAAATTTTATGACTCGCGCGACTCACAGAGGGCACTTACTGAGGCTAAGAGAAACTAATTATTCGAAATTACGAAAATTGTTCACCAAAATTCAGTTTGGACGTCCTAAAGTGATGCGCGGGAGAATTCATTTGGATGAAAGCGGGCATCGCTACCTAAAGATCACACGACAGCACCCTTCGCAACTTTAACATGAAATGAAAAGTTTTGGTCCACCTCCAAAACTTAGAAAAACAAGGAGCACAGTGAGGGAAACAATTGGTTTCTAGCCTAGCGGGGTTCAAAACCCGTTTGTGCCTCTGCATCATTTTCTGGTAATGACATCCAGCTGACAGACCACGGGAGATGCACGGAAAAATAGTCTGAGGTGTCAGAGACCAAAGAATAAAATGACGATACAGGTATTTTCCGAAAACCCGCGACGCCGTGTAATTCCTTGAACGGAAAATCCAGAACCTTCCTCCGTTCCTTCCAAGAGCTACGCATGTTGAAAAAGGCGATTTCCTCTTACCAGGAAAGCCCGTCCATTGCCGAACACATTATACTGGAGATAGGACGAATAACATATTCCTCGAATTCGAATACCTTATAAATCATGACTTGAATATCTCGAATACTTGAATTGCAATTGATATGCTGAATGTCATTCTGCAAATTAATTTGTTGCCTACTGAAGTAAAACGCTACAAGTTGATTAAATTAAAAAATAAATTCTAATTTTAAAATTTTAAATACATGATAATTTTTTTCTACCAATTATGGAAAGCTGAATACATCAACTTTTATAAGCCTCAATAAGTGAGCAGAAAGCGTTAATGCACCATGTGGTCTAGTTTCGAATTAATATCATGTAGTTGGTCAACTTGCCAAATATAGCTTAATTATCATAATTATTCGAGATCTCGAATATCGAATTTTTAGCATAATTATTCCAAGTCTCGAATATCGAATACTTTCTAGTATTCGAGTATTCGCGGGTAGAATCCGCACATTTCTACACTATACGTTACGCTAGGCAACGTCAAAAACCTCCACGTGTCGCGCCGATTTCCGAACCGTTCTCATACTCCCGCCCGCCCTCCCCGATCGAATTCACTTTCCAAGTCGACCTCTAGACCGACCTGCGAGCCGTGAAATGTGACGCTTCTCCGATGGGTGCCCCGCCCGCCACCGCACGGGAGAAAGCTCGAAGGCGTCGGTGCCGCCGACCGATTTCCAAGAGGAATGATTTCGACGAGTTTCACAGAAAAATTCTCCCAACAGGAGCAGTGTCGTGCACATGATGGGTGGGGGCGAAAACACGTCCGAACAGTAACGCCGACAAGTTCAGTGATTTTCATGGGGCACAAACATCGGGCAATGGTCCAAACATCCGCGAAGCAATTGGAATTGGGAAGTGGGAAGATAAATACCATTAAAAAATGATCACATAAAGAGGAAAAGGGACGGAAACAGACGGAAGGGGTCCTAAATCGCGAAATATAAGGGCCAACCTTTGCCTGGAGGGTGCGGTAAAAAATAAAGGTGGACCAAAAAGGCAACGTGGCCAATCATCTCTGGGTCATTTCTGCTATCACAAAATAATGAGCAAAAACAGCACTGACAAGACAATTAAGCGGGTCTCATAAAAGCGTATATTGAATTTTCCTGCGTTTAACAATCAAGCGAGAACTGTGATCCGTTGTCCAGATCATGTCGAAATAATGGTTTGAGCGACCTGTCGTAAAAGGATAAGCGAAAGAAAGGGGTCGATGAAGAAAATCCTGAGGCACGTGATAAAACAGGCTCCGGAAAGGAGAGTTCTCAGAATAAATACAGTGGTAACGAAGCTATGAACGACGCCCGTACAAAATACGACGGAGGCGAAAGTAGCGATGCAAACATAGGGCAGTGAGTAAGAAAATGAGGAAAGATTTAGCTTCCGAGGTCTGTAAACAACATATGTATTTAGACGAGCCAACCACGATAAACATCGCCGGTGAAGACAAGCATCTTCTGTGCAACGCTAAGTTCTCAACGCCTAAAGACAATTGAATTTAACTCGGGAATACCATGCTTACAACCAGCAGTGATGGCCATCACGGGAACCCAAAGGTCACCGGTTCGATTACCTCTTGTGACATGTACATTACTCATGACTTAGCTGAAAGTTTTGGTTAGTGTGACGTCAATAATCGGCGCAGCACATTAAAACTCCATTCTACCTATTTACTCCATTAAAACTATCCATTCACTACGCTAAAAAACGGCGTATGTGGGTGTGGCTTTCGGAGAGAGGACATCATCCCGAGGAGGATAAAAAACACAGGAAATCTCATGGCGAGTAAAACCTCCTCAGGGGTTTTAAACACAAACATTCGACGTAATTCCGAATTATTTCCAGCAGTTGGGAGGGTATTAATTCGGCGAGGACGGCAGGTGGTAGTATCGCACCAAGAGCATCTGCGTCCGCGGTCCACGATAGTGCCCGCACCAGCACGAGGAGGACGCCGCACGCGCACCGCAATCGCCCCTGCACCATCGGGGCCGACATCCGCGGCGCCCGAGAGGGCAGAGGGGGGCACCCGAGCGCGACTTCCTTCCGATCCGCTCCGTTTCCGCCACCCGACCGACGACGCCCCTTTCCCGCACACCCCCGCGACGATCTTCCTCCCGCTCGGCGGCGCTCAACGTGACCGAGGAACCAACGCGCAGAAAATCCACGCCGAGCGCTGTAAATCCACGCTCACAGGGATTGGCATCAAAGCACACGCAAGCAAACCCCAAAGCGATTTAGTCGTCAGAGTTTCTTGTAGTGGGGAGGAAGGTGACCGACAGCTGAGGTCATCCGCGCCACTTTAGGATGGGTGGGCGATTGGGGAGATAATGATATTTTTCAGAGAAGTTTGGCGAGAAATAAGGCGAAGGTATTAAGGCGAAGAAGATTATCCTTCTCTAAACGACAGGAGACAAAAGGTCCATGAGTTGACGTCCCATCTGCCGGACGGAGTACGGAGCTTGAGGTGCTCTCTACTTGGCACTCGAGTGAGTACTGGACAATCCACTAAAATATCTTCCCCTGTTGGGATTCGAACCCGGGCCCTCGTATTGGAAACACATTATCCCTGAAAGCAATCCGATCTCATAATATAATCCATTCGTCCTAGTTTTATGCCTAGCATAGAAATTCGGTTATAACCAACTAAAGCCACGCTAAAGCTCGCCTCACACGATGACAGCAGTACGCTGGCTTGGCACCTGTCACTGAGGACGGAACTTAAATAAGTGTATATAGGTAGGGTTACTTTTGTAGGGTTCGCCGACAATATGGCCATTTATGGACAATTCCACGCAAAGGAGGTCAATCAAAGAAATCCTATAATCACATCAATCATTCCCCAAAGAGAACGTCATGATAAACTCTGGCCCGTTTCAAGCGCCTCTCTTGCATTTACAAGACAGTTCAGCGGTCAGAGGTTGCTGTACAGCCTCAGTTGTTGTTAAGGGTGACGTGGGAATCACTCGACCGATCAAAGAGAATATTCTCAAGAGCCCAATTTTAGAGCACGCTACGTTTCTTCGCCCTAGTATCGGAAATAAGGAATGGAACGAGGCGATGCCCTCACATGAACACAATACTTCTGGATATGACAAGCGATCGCCACCCTAAGATGTTGTCATTATGGCGTTTGATTACGCTTATCAATCACTCAAGAGAGGAATACCTAAATTGCGGTCGCCTATTTCATCCTCACTGTAGGGCAGAAATGCAACTTCAGGAAAATTCCGAAGAGCACAATTTATTCCGTTATTTCGCGGCGATTCATTTAAACTGATTATCTCCTCTTCCGAAGTCACCACAATATTATCGAGCAGGTCGCAGCAAGTCCTTACATCCGCTGGATAACCAACAAAGATCATTGTTCCGCGGGGCATTTGCTCCATTAAATCCTGAATTCCAAATACCCAATGCAAATCTGTCCTGACTAGCAAGATTTCCTCGTTTCTGCAGACGCATAGGTAACTTGTTCAGGTTTACCATCGGGTGAAATTCAGTATTCTAATTTATTTCCCGAGAGTTCACACAACTGAGACACGTTGAATACAGTCTGAGTGCAGTCACCTAGAGAATGTTTAAGTACCCTTTTCCACTGCATTGAGTGTCGCTGTTTACATATACCATAAGATGAAACCAAAGTAGGTTTTCCATGAGCTAGAGCAGACGAACTCTTTTCTTTGAAAGGTTAATGACTCCGTTTCAAATAAGTCCCACCGACCTTCGCGCGTGTACTGTTTCTTCCATTCATTACGACTCCCTTGTCTAAGACACACACATTGCCTAGAACGATGTAGAAATGAGTACCACTGAACATCAGTATAAATTTCACCCTAAATGTAGGATTAATTACAAAATAACAGGCTTCGAAATATTTACGTAGACTCTACGACACGCGTTTCACCAAAATGCAACAGAGTAATTACCATTATTAAGTGAAATCCGTGTGTTATTTCCAGAGGAGAAATTTAAAACTTCCATCAAGTCAATTCAGATCCATCCATAAACGAGGTGTTTTTCAACCCTACCCACTAATGGCGACAAACTACCGAATTCTTTGGACGGAATAGTTCATCCATCTGTAGTAGCCATCCCCCGGCTTACTGCTTGTCAAGCTGTGATGGTGACCTTGTTTCACATTACCTCCTTTTGAAAACATTTCATAAAGAGAGACGTATAATAGTAAATTAAAGGGGGAACTATTCATCTTCTGTGAAAGCACATACTCCTCTATAACACTGCTTTAATGCTGTTGCAAAGGCTTTAACCAAAGAGTCGTCCTATGTAATTTACATTCATATGCTCTATTTACATATATATATACAATTATACAATACTTTCATGTTATTCATGTGCGTTCCTATACGTTTCATTTCACAAAGTGCTAGATTTCTAATGCCCCACGACGTTCGAGTAGAAGTAGTACTCGAGGAGGAAACCGACAGATTAAGTAACTTGCATCACTTTGGATAGGACGACAATTAACAATAATACGTCATCTTTATTTGAGACGAGGTTGAGGCTAAATAGCCCCTTCTTACATTCCCTCTTAAGTTCCCTCAGCTCTGACTCACAGTTAATTCTCAATGCATTAGTAGTCACCATTACCAGTAGATGTTTTTACAACCTAGGATTTTAGGTACTTCGGTTGGCAAATTAAAGTTTGCAGTGACCTAACGCGTAATGCATTCGGGCGCATCTTAAAATGACTTCACGAAGGTGTATGGCAGCGGATAATTCCTTGACAATACGCACTACATGACACTTCGGACAAATTACCAGAAAAGTAAGTATATTTGAGAAATATATATCAACTACCAATGCAAGAAGTCACTACGAATACCAATACGATGTATACGAGACACGCTGACAAATGGTTAGCAAATTAAGTGCTTCTTCATATTGAGATGCTCAACGCTAAATACTCGATAATGACCGCTGAAATTCTGATATATTTTCGTTCCTGTAAAACAGAACACCCGGCCAATTAAATACATCTTGTATCACTTTTGTGATTAATCCACCGTGGTGCGACAGAAAAAGCAAAATATATCCCCATCGTCGGATCATAGATCGGCCACAAATGTATTCACATGACGTTCACTCTACATTTTACCTCGCGTTCCTGGGAGATGCCCAATAGTTTCTTTCACAAGCCAAGGGGTAATCTACGAGTCTATAACGGACTATTCCAGGCAATAACAATGCAACCAATAGTGGTTTCGTCCACCCCAGCACTACGGTTGTGCGGTAATTCAATGTATCACAATATTGTGTACAATACTCGTAATATAGCACAATGTAATAATATTTGATATGGTGGGAAATTATGCGTTGTGTGATAATGTAATAAAATGCGATAGGGGATATTACAAAGTTAATTTCGAACACATTATCTCGACACTTGGGTGATAGCAAATAAATATCGCGAGGTATTTTCATCTGCATACCTTACGGGCATCATCATTCCGCAGGACTGGCGATCCGCCTGCCTGCTGGAATACGCCCTGAGAACTTTTGCAACACCCGTTGCGTCCACACCTCGCCGTATCGGATATTGCTTTGTCCACGAGAAACGCTTGTAGTGACCTGCTTTCCTATCCCATAAGGTTTGTGGGTCGAATTTTTCATCACTCTTCGCCGCAAGCGGCTCGTGGTGCTCCAAGTTGATAAAATTCACGACGCCCGTCTTCACTCCATCCCTTGCTTTTCAAATACAACTGAAGAGGAATCGAAGGAAACACTCTGGCTATAACCAATGCGAAAATTTTCTTACTCACGAAATGGGTTTCGTCGAATCACGTCATCTCCGCAAGCTGAAGCTGGCATAATTTTTAGAAAGCAAGGTCGCGTCCATAGAAACTTTTTCAGCGGAATTCGCGATTTTTTCTCCAACTTCCCTCGAACTATATCCTTAGAGCTACTTTCACTTTCATATTTTAAAGTTTCCAGCACATACAACTTCCCTCCTACGCTGCGTATCGCGTAACAGAGTGCAAGGTAGCGGTGGAAAAACCATGATTTTAAGTGCTGCAACTATTGAGGTAATTTCGATCCAGAAGTTTGGCGTGGTAGCTAAAATTCTAGCTCCTTTTACAGAGCGCCATGATTCGGATCTCCTCCATAGCGGAGATTCTTTTGATAGCGTGAAGGTCTCTTCGTAACGCCCATATGCAGACGACTCCAAGTTCATTATTCCGTCCACCGTACGAGACGTTACACCGATAACCCTTTGGAGGCTTCAGTTCATCATCATCATCAGTATTTCAATCCTAGGATTGGTTTACTGCAGCCTATTCAGTGTTAATTCCCTCACGCCCTCGTATGTTTTCTCTTTCACGTCCTTCTTTATCTGCCCTATATACTTGTCCCTTGGTCTCCGTCGCACGACCTTCCCTTCAGTCTTCCCTTATATTATATTTCTAACTAATTCATTGTCCCTCAAGGTATGTCCATTCCATCTGGTTCTTCTTTGCCGTAGGGTTTTCCATATTGTCCTTTCTTCGTCTGCTCTTCTGTACACCTCTTCGTTCCTCACTTTATCTGTCCATTTAATCTTCAACATTCTCCTCCAGCACCATGTTTCGAAGGCTTCAATTCTTCGTTGGTTGCTTTCCCGATGTTCCATGTCTCTGATCCATAGTGCCACACTACATTCGAATGTTTTGATGAAGTGCTTCCTTGTTTGCAGCCGTAGGTTCTTTGAGCACAGTAGTTATTTGTAGGCTTCAGTTAAGTAGGTTTCAGCAGTAGGATTGTAGGCTTCAGTTAAGAACAGTCGATTTTTTCGGCCCTCCCTCCGCTTCCTAGAAATACAACCTTTACTCCTTCACCTAGCTATTCCTAATGTCCGAAACGACTTCAGCTGTCAGTAGCCTCCCCGAATAACTACTACCACTACTATCGTTTCACTTAATCCTGGGAAAAAGAGTCAGAGGCGGAATACTAACCCAAGACTTTTCAATCGCCACGCCGGCACGTCATCAATCTGATTACCTCGATCAGAACAAGTGTGCATTTTCTCTTGAGATCAATTAATAATCTGTGACATCAACGACGCCCATGGCGTACAACATTCACTAGAACAAAAATGTAATCTAATTAAAGACCCGTTCAACTTTGAACTGCTCTCAGGAGTAAACTTTCCGAAGAATATGCGCCAGCCGCGAAACAAACTGTAACCTACCGCAGGCGCCGCCTAAGTCTTCGGCGGTGGCGCCACCTCCGACCACGCTCCCACACGACGCCCCCGGAAGCGTCGCCCTTTGGCCGGCTGAGAGGTCCTTCGCCTGTCCTCAACCTTGATTCGGGTGTCGCCGTTCTGCGGCTGACTTGGCCCGAGACCCATCTTTTTTTAAAGGCTCTTACACGCGGCTGGACGCCTGCCTACGCACGCACATCTTCACGAGAGAGCTTAGCACGATCGAGAGCTAAAGCAGTCGTCGGCACGAACAATGACCATCCACCAAAAGCAGCTAGTACATACATGCCATTCCCGAGTTGAAGTTTACCCCCGACACTGAATGGGTGTCCAGAGCCGAAAATAATTGTACCGATAACTATCCCCTTGACCATAAACTAACGTAACCACAGCCTTCGAACACGGAGTGAAGTCGTTACTAGAGGATACGGCCGACAATTTCGGTCACTTGCGCCACGGTCGATAAATGAAGTGTACGAGTGGAAGGAGGATTTTTGGGGGCTCACAAAAGGCAGACGGAAACTCGACGTCAGCAGTTGTTTCTTTGCGCGAGCCAACAAGGATCTACGGTTCCCTTCCGATGAACAGAGTGCTCCATCTTCCTCAGGTCCTCTCCACATAGCATTCAAGTAAAGCTGTTGTTATTTTAACTAGTGGCATGGGTCAAATCTTCTGCATTCACGTTTTTTCCGCCTCTCTCCGTATAAATGAAACTCCTTAACCCCTGTTGGGAATCGAGGGACTGGTATGTTTTCATTTAAATTTCCATAATCTGGAGCCCAACCTCTGACATAGCTCCACCCTTCTTCATACCGGTGTGACACATCAATGAGAGTAATAGTAAAAGGGGAACGTCAGCTTAAGGGGAGAGGACTATCGTGCAATAAAATAAACAAATTGTCCAGCAAATATAGGCAAAGCGGAGTGCAAAATCGCACAATCTGCCATTGCGAAATATGTAAACAAAGGCATTTCCTTTTTTTTCAAATCTTACATTTAGTCAATACCAGTAAGATAGATACGTCTCTGACTAGGCGCCCATTGCATTAAGATATACATCACTCCGTCAGCGTTGACACGAGTCAGAAAAATTCTCACCGCAGGTAATTTACAACACGCATAGCTGCAAAATGCTCTCGGAGTGAATTTCTGAGTACCGGATGTTTCTGGGAAATAACATGCGGCGCAAGGAAAGGCTAGTGAACCTTTGAGCATGATGTATGGATTTCACACGCTGTTGCACTTAACGCTAGGAGAGCTCTAGCCTCACCAGCCAAATCGGCCTTCGGGTTGAACAGTTGTACTCGGGTGACTCGACAGCAATGTACGAGCTTAGCTTACAAATTTCAGAAGTCTGTTTAAAGGTACTCCAATTGCTTAGGTTATACCGCACCTATATACTACCTAACCAATCCCTAGAACGAATCGGCCAGGGTAGCCAGGCTAGCAACGTGCTGGCCTGGCAGCCCGAAGTTAGCGGGTTCAAACCTTGCTTAGGGCATGGATTTTGCTTTTTCCAAGTATTAAACTCTTAGGTTAGACGGTGCGAAATAACCTTAGCCGTTGGAGAACATACAACCCAAGACTACAACTACGAAGACGAACAAAACATTCATACCCGAGGCAGGACTCGAAGCAACGACCTTTCAATTGCCAGGCCGGCAGGTTACCGACCTGACTACCGCGGCTGGTGCCAACCCTTCGAATACTTTGCCATGACTGCCAACTTCACTTCTCAAATGGCTTTACATAAATCCCTTTCTAGAACTACACAGTACACAGGAAGCCATTGCAATGGTAAATGGTAGTTGGTGACTACACACCATATGAGATTAGCACATGAATATCACCGAAGCAGAATACTGGCGCACAAGGTAAAGGGGGTTCCACCGTGACTCCGCGATTCAAAATCCCGTAAAAGAGCTATGTTATTTAAATAATAAATACCGATCCAGAAAAACACGTACATGTAAAATCATCTATGGGGTGATTACGCATTAAAAATAATTGTACGAGTATGCAATTATATAGCGAGTTGTGGTTGCATTCTATTTTTTACAAGCTCTTTTAACTCATTTTGACTTCGGAACACGACTGACGTGTTGTTGCCACGTATAATTTATAACGTGAGAATTCATGCTCAATCCCGCTAATACGTATTCTAAAACAGGTTAAATATTTTCTTACATAGTTTTAAACTATTCCCTTGCAAATGCAACTCTTTGTTTTGAATTTTATTAATATTGATATTTTTAAAAACTGTTTGGCAACAATGACACTGCTACCATTAGGAAGCATTGGTATTAATTACACCATTTCAATAACCAACGAAATATTTCAATTATAAAAACAATATAAGAAGGGCTTTGGTAAGGTATAGGTACTCCTTACTTTAGTTAGTAAAAAGGCTTGTAAGCACGTTCCGTCACAAATACCGTTGCCAATGATAACAACATACTGTAGCGCCACTTTCATATAACTAAGGCACTTCTGCTTTTTTTCTAGCATACATTTAAACATGAATTAAAAAAGTGTGGTGAGGCGAGCACTTTTTTACAACGCTAAATTCTACGTAAATTTGCGCATATTATATTAGTTTTTCGTCAAAACGACATTTCTCTTTACATTATTAATCTGTAAACTTTTTACTGCAAGAGTCATGCTCTGCCGTATAACCACGGATAAACTAGCTGATTTTCAACGTCTTTTTTCTTCAAATATATGATGGAAAGGCCTCATTTATTTATTGCCAATCGATAGGGCCAAAAAATTGAGTGTCCTGAAATTTTCACAAAAATGACATTACTTCATAACTCGGTGGAGCCTCCTTGAATCCGCTCCCGCTTTGCATGGACATCGAATGGAAGAGGTGGTGGGTACAGCTGCGGTCGCCAACGACCGAGCGACTAATCGGCAAGGAATCCCGAGGTCACACGAGCCTGCTGCCGCGCCGACGACTTCCGACCATTCACTCCGTCCCTCTCGCACTCGATTCCTCCCACTCGCCGACCACGGGGGCCATAACCCCTTCCGCCACACGGTCTCAGGGCCACCGGTTCGATCCCCGCCCGCGCCAAACGCCCACCAGGTCTCAAAGGCCGTGAAGCACGATGCTGATTCTGCAACGCTTCACCCTGACACAATCCCAAACTGACCGGGCAGATAAGGCCTACCTGGAGGGAACCGATACTTAAAATATCGATTCGCATCGGGTTGGTGAGTTAGCTATAGCACCGTCCTTCCACTCCCGAGGGCCTGGGTTCGAATCCAGGCAATGGGGTGGACTTTACAGCGGAACCCTTGCCCTTACCCGTGCTGAGAGCAAGTACTCCGTCCGCGAGCCGGGAGGTTAAACAGTGGACCACTTGGCGCCTTCCGTAAAGACCAATTTAATGCCATGAGTGCCTCGTCCCCTCGGGCTAATACCGACTCTGTCTCTCTCTCTCACGAACTAACCTCTAATAACTAACTCCATTAGCATCGTCGATTCGACAATGTGGGCGACGAAACTCCTTATTACCCTAGCAATGAGGACATAGACGACAATAGCTAAGGGTAGCCTTCATTGTTGGGATTGCCCTGTAGCCCTTATTAATATCATTGCGTCCATGTCATTTTCCTCTTTGATATTTGCCATGGGGATGGTAGATAGCGTGACTCCTCACAGACCTTCCCAGTGATTTGCTAGTCTGTCGGCGCCTAAGGCCACCCTGGCACCGAAATTCCTTGCGCCTCAAGGGCGAGTCAATTCACTGACCCACAACAATAACCCTTGAGCCAGCGCAAAAATGCGTGGGAGAGGAACTTCTGGCGAAGTATCTCGCGTGGAGTCTCTAGCGGTCTTCGCTGGAATGGTCTCCACCATTCATACAGACCACCAAGTCACGGATTTGCATAAACTTGAAGAGTCCGTCCGAACTAGTCATCGATCCGAATTCTTTAAATATTTCGAGAGGGAAAAAAATGCCTTGCGCGGCAACTTTAAAGAGTCTTCGATTCACAGCTATGAAAATTTGAAGGAAGGAAAAGAAATATCAAGAAATAAGCGTCGCTCAGGTAGGTATAAGTGTTGCATTCTGTTTGAGTAATAATCATGAATGGGTGAGAGCAAAAAATGAAACTTAATCACCGGTTTTTATCCTTCATTTGGCACTGCTGTGTGATCTGCGAACACTGAATAGATCCTGTTGTTCACCCTCAAGTAGTATCAGCAGGCAAAGGATCGATATCTCATTAGCAAGTTAAATAAGGCAATGAGTTGCCGCGTCTCTAGTAGCCGGGATTTACGAGTAACCTTGTGACGCACAGCTTTCTAAAACAATTATTAACGAATATATATATAAACGAATCGGAAGTCTTTACTTCGGCGATTGAATAGGATTTAGGGGATACAAATGCGGGAAGTATGTATGACGAGGGATCAAAATGAAAATAAACTATTCTACTGCCCTTTAACGCCGCAATATTTTTCCACAGAGCATTTCACGGGTGGCAACTCCTTCAATGCAGCACCGTGTATATTGCTTCATTTCCTCAATATCATATTACAGAGTGTAAAAGTGGTGAATACTCATCCTCTTTCACAAACCCC
The DNA here is from genome assembly GCA_933228895.1 of Platycnemis pennipes. NCBI lineage: Eukaryota > Metazoa > Arthropoda > Insecta > Odonata > Platycnemididae > Platycnemis > Platycnemis pennipes. Next base: position 56,641,683 of record OW121846.1, read on the forward strand.
TTAGGGGGTTGTAGTGTTTACGGATACAGAATTTTTTTAAATCTTTCCACGAACTATAAGGACTAAAAATAGTCCTGACAGTTTAGTCCTGATGAGTAAATGAGTTATGCAGATGGGCTAGCTTGTAGCAAAGATGAACAACACTCCTAGGTCCTCAAGCGCAAACTGCGCTCTTAGATACATGCGCTCTTCGTCGACCATTGCAGCAGATAAAAATTCTTACTGAACTTTCTCATAACTAATTCTTGGTTATTTTAAGTGCATCATTCTATATATAGTTAATACCTCAGTCAGAGAATATTTTATTCTTTGTATCAAAATAATAATAGGAGTGAATGAAAAATAAATCAATATTTAGGCAGCTAAACTAAGTATCTTCCTTGAAATATGTTTCAGCCACAAATAAGTACCTATCGGGGATCGGGTTGGCGACGTGGTAAAACACTGGCTTCCCATCCCGATGGCCCGGGTTCGAATCCGGGCTGTGGCATAGATTTTTCATCGTTAAACCAGTCCCAATTTGAGTCTTTCGTGGTGAGCACTTCAAATTCAGTATCTCGCCCGTCGGATGGGACGCTTAACCGTGGACCTCTTCGCACCTTTTGTTAACAGCAGGCTAATAGCGACGCCGGGTTTCCCTCCACCGTTTCTCCGCTCCTTGAAAACTCCTCTCTTTACCCAATAAACCACAAACGACGCAATTGACCTAATCTGTCGGTCGCCGTTCCCGAATCACTACAATAGCAACAATAGTCTGGCGATGATTAAATCCCTGCCATACGCCCTCGAGGAGGCTTTCGGGGCACTCTGTTGATGTAATAATGCGGACGAGACGCAAGAACTTTCCCAAAATCAGCCCGACGAGATGGTGGCCCCCGTATGTTTGTCGCGTCCGAGGCATTGATCATACGCCCAACTATTCCCGATCAACGAATTAAAGGGGCGCACGCGGCCTTGTCTCGGCACGCTAGTTGCCAGCGAGTGAGGACTGATGTACGAGCACAGGGAAGGGTCCCTTGTCGCCCGTATCTCACGCTGCCCGCAGTACCGACGGAGCTGACGTGCAGCAGCCACGCGGCGTACCCCCAAATATACCCTAGGGGGATGTGCCCCAATATTCACTCGGAACGAAACGGATGTGGGTACGAGCGTATATTTCCCCTTAAATTTACGAGTCGCCACTCGTTACTCTCTACAACGTGTTCAACACGACATCGATTCTGGTAATTTTTTTTAGACTACAAGAATTATACCAGCACTGAAATAACTACCGTTAGGGGAGACTTAAGTTTTAGGGCTCGAGCACGGCACCTCAGGCACAGTTTCCTGGTTAAACTCCAGGGTTTGACTCTAGAGCATCGTGGTAAAATCCCGGGAGTGGCATCAGGATTCATAAGGTACCACTAAAAATACCACAATTGATGCAGAAATAGCGAGCACATATGAATTCAAATAAACAATCATCAATACACGCATATAAACGCCAACTTACGATAGGATGAACTGAGCAGTTCACATTTTTGTTCGATTTAAGCTTGCCAGTAGAGCTTCCTTTTGTTTGTGGTGTCCTAATTGTACTATGATTCACCATATGAAACGTTTACGATGAGCCAATTGCTGTTACTAGTGAAAATTTAATTCGCTACTTGACTTCTTCGTAACTTGTACTTGGTTTTTGTACTGTTTGTCAAAATTGATTTCAATAATTCGATTAACCTAAAACCTCTACACAAATTATTTATGGGTGCTTCCAGGGGGGGAGGGGTATAATCTACACAGCAAAAGGTCAAAAAGACTATTTCTTCTTGCCTATGCTTCTTGCGACGTAATCGTCGATCCTGGAGGGAAAGTGGGTTATCAACTACAAAAACGTAATCCACTGTCGCACGCGTGATTCTAATTTAAAATTCCCTCTCACACAGAGAACAGTTTCGTGAGTGCCTTCCTTGACTTGCTCGGCTTTTACCGGCAATGGCCTTCATCACGACCTCCGACCATAACGCGTACACCGCCCGAAAGTAAAAGTTAAGCGCGCGTGGGCTAAGGTTTGGAGGGGCAGCCAGGGAACCCACGCAGGCTCCAACGGTTTCCCTGCTCAGAAATAAATATCCGTCCACTCATTCAGGGGGCACCACAAAGCATATAGACAAACCGAAAAAATATTAAATAAAAATCGTTATCCTTAAAACCATGACCGCTACCTCACGAACACTTCTTGCCCAATCATTTTTGATGTGCTACACCCACGCTACTAAGCGGTAAATGCTTATCTACATCTAATGAGAACGTTGCAAGCCACTTCCAGGGAGTGAGTCAGGGGGAAATGTGGATTAATAAAGGATACACAGAGGACTCATACGGCACTGAATGAAGGGGGTACGTAATAAATTAATGACCTCTATTCACTTCGTAATTTTCTTGTCATTTAGTGGCACGTAATAAGCACAGGTCAATTAACTCAATTGTTCATATAAAGTATCATAATGTTTAGTTACATGTACATACATACTTTAATAATGCATGGAGATGATTTACCCTGTGCTATATACTCTCGAAGTGGCTTGTAAGGTATACTGCAGGTGTAGACAATGACTAATTCCGACATCCTAACACTACATGTCAAAAACCCTGGCGGCAACAATATTGAAGGTGAAACCGCCTGACGATCACTGCCACGGCGCTGGTGTTGGTGCTGCCCACGAACGTCGAGTTCACCAAGAGCATCCTCTCCACAACACCTACCACACATCACTCGCACTTTTGACGGACTAAACCGGTATTGCGGCCCACACTACGGCACCCAACGACCCCCACTCCCGACCGGCCCATCCATCCACGACCTCGAGGAGCATCATGGACGCGGTGCGGCACGGAACGAAATGCCTCGGCCGAAAATTTTGGCACGAGTCACATGAGGTGACAAAGATGTGCACCACGAAATATTTTGAAGGCACTAATAGAAGAAATAGTTACGTAGGGCTTGGCACGTAACTTGGTATCTGCGTTCCAAGATCGATTTTATCGAGAATTCCAGTTGAACCTTTCTGCTAGAGAACAATGTATAATTATAATAGGCATTGACTACCTATTGGGTCATATGTAATAGGTCATATGTAATAGGTCATATGTAACAGGTCATATGTAATAGGTAGGTGTAATGTAGGTAGCCTAGTCATTAGCACTCTCCTATACATTATATTAAATCCCTTGGGTGCCCAACGCAAAAAAAATATTCTTTACTTATGCTACCCGAGACTAATTATTTATTTTGGCGTGCCTAGTGTTTACGTAACTGCAAAGTTTCTCTCATTATGCAATAACATCCCCATTAGCACAGGTACCTAATGGTGATCTTAGTGAGCATTCACCACCCAGCAACTCCTTCTCGAGGTGGCTAACAGGATACTTACAAGAGTAGGTCTAAGTCCAGAACAAATTATTGGCCAAATTTAGTTGGCGGAATACTTGAAAAGTTCAACTTGCGCTCAGAAATCCTACAGAACATATGGTACAGTATGGCATTATTAAGACAAAGCTGCGGTTCAATATGAAATACTGAAGGGAAAATTATGGGAGAAACACTCACGGAGGAAATTTACGGTACAATATAAGTTACGCTAGAATGACGACCAACGATATATCTGGCAATTACCACAGAGCGAGATAATTACAGCCAACGCTACTGTACGGCATGAAATAATTTGCCATAAAATAACGAAGTGACGTAATCCTACGGCATGAAGTAGAGAGTTTTCCCTTCTCGCTGGAATAACGGCACGACATCACTTAAAAGTAACAAAACTGTTACATACTTTTTCGAGATATTCATTGCCTTACCACATACGCTGACAAACATTTCAAAAACTCAACCAACTCCCATTTTTCGTCGGTACTCGTCTCCCACCTTCGCACTATGGAAAAAGGGACCACTCGACCCAGACCAGTGAGATGAGTCTTCCCTTTTCGCGATCCCGTTAGCACGAGGGTGGATAAGCCGGAGAAAACTTCAAACACTAGGAAAAGCACCTTTCTCCACCGAGGCACATACATACTCCATTCTCAGATTGCATGGCCCGGATTCATCTTAATTTGCGCCTTACAACAACGGATCAGCCTAGTCATAAGTAGCTCAGCCAACAGACATATATTTCTCCAGGAAATGAGTTCACGGATAAGGGGTGCGACATTACGGTACGAGAATTTTTCTGCATCATCATGGTAAGCTTTGAAAGAGAAAATTATCGTATGGACGTATTCGGTAGGTAACGGCTTTCGGGCGTTCCTCAGCGTCAATATGTCTTCATGGTGACGACAGTTTCTCCAGCCATTCTGCCGACGTCTTCAGGTCTTCTGACCTGAAGACAACAGCCGCGGAAACCTCAGATCCGACATATTCGGTTGTGTACAATAAGAAAAAAATAAGGAACCGCTCCAAAACCTTTCCCTTTGTCAATCCTAGGACCCACGTCCGTGATTCTCCTTCTCCTACCTTGTTGGATTCAAAATTGGATTCAATTTTCAAAATTTCAGAGTAGTCGAAGATAACATACTACAATATTTTTAAGGGTCAGAAATGGATAGCACCCTTCCAAAGCGGCTGTGAAACGTAGTAATAACCAATGGCAAGATGCGTCGCATCTCTCGACGTAAAAATAAGTTTAAAGTATTTTTGTGAAAAGTTCATAGCCGAAGACCAGAGTGATTTTTCATCGGCAGATAATACTATGAAAGTTATCATGAATTCGATGGAACGCCGCCGTCTTTTCGTCAGTTGAAAAACAATATTAAATTATTTCTTATTCCAGAATCCAAGCATGATAGTACTCACTGGAAGCGAAATATCTCATTTTTTAACGGATAAATATCCTTGTAGGAAAATCGGCATTAGTTGTCATGATGAACATTAGTTATTTAATGCCCGCACCTCAAATTTTTCCCGCCTCCGAACTACTTCTGCCCTGGATAAATAAGTTTGCTTTGGCCGCCATCAACATATCCCAGAGGCACACTTACATCCCCAGAAGAAGGGCATTTGTCGTTCCAACGAGTAACAGCTTAGCCTGTGAGACAAACACGGCCGAGTACGACATTTTGCGACGGATATTTCGCCTAGAGAGAGGAGCATCATCGACCTAATTCCACTTATTCCGGTGGCTTTCCAAGTGATTCATCGCCTCTTGTTCACTTCAGCGCATGGGCTCCCTTTTGGAAATTGAAAGTAAGAGTAAATCCACGCGGAATACGTAGTGTTCGGAATGCCAATGGGCGGAGGCTTTTTATGAATCATCTCCCTTTCCTCGGGTCCCCTCCTTGTCAGCTGGGAGCTTAAGTGAGGGGGCGTGGCAGCCCTTCCCTTACGGACCTGCGTCTCACGATTGACACAGCATCCGAAACCCTTCCTATCCTCCCCTCTCAAGGGTCCATCGGAGCGCAGACGTACGTGCATGAGGGAGGACGGTATTCTGTACGCTAATCCGTACCACGGATACTTCAAGAAATAAAATGTAGCGAAACATCCCATTGAGTACAATGATACATCGGCCAGACACGTAGCCACGAACACGTAGCTTATCCCCTCGAAATTTTTTCCTAATAATTTTGTAGTTCTGATTTTAACTGGGCATGATAATACGGATTACACTTTGTATAATTCACGTTTTAAGTGTTTTGAAACGTGATCACTAGTTTGATGCATGTGTGTGGTTAATAACTGTTATTTTCAATCTAATATATATGTATACGTTGAACACCAGTGAGAAGAGATAGGAATGGATGCCTTGAAAGTAAATACCAATCACTGAAAATTAACGGAAGAAATTAGTAACATGCCGGCACCAAACGGGCAAGGCTGATTTGTTTTAAGTTACACTACGCGACACTTAGCGCCCCCGCCCTGAAGCAAATTTCTGGCTACGTGCCTGACCTCGGCTAGCTAGTTATCCAGCCAAAGAAGATTTTTTCCATTTTTCGAACTAGGGTGGTAGATATGTATTCACCCAATAAATGTTTCGGTGGATGAACGCGCTAATAAAAAAATAGAACTGAAAATTAGAGAGAGGAACAGTAAACATGTGGTGCACATATTTTCAGTTTAATAGATTAATGCGCACAATTCACGTTCACCAAAACAGCCTAAATATCGTCAGTTTCATACGATACTTTCCATTCTACTTCAACCAAATCTCACCTCCTCATCTCAGCTTTCGCTGATTTTTTTCATTTTGAGTGAGCTTTTTACTATTTCATAAAACATATTTTTTAATAGCTTCCAAAGCAATGAAACGATTTCCAAGAGAAACCTATGAAAAATCACCATGTTTCGGCTAACGAAGACTTCGGCCAACGAATGTGATTTCAGCACAAATTAACTTCGTTAGCAGATGCATCACTATATACTGGGTGCTGGTTGAAAATTGAGAACTTCAACTCCGGACATGAAATCTCATCGTTTTTGAAGCTCATAGCCTCGCTCAAGGAGCACATAACCATACTTAAAGGCTAAAGGGGAACTATGGCCACATAAATACAGCTAAAGTGCACTTCAATATACGTGTATTCATCCATTACGATGACAATACTTTGGTACCAGCGCTCCTCGAGTCGAGAGGCACGGAGAATGAATGTCATATGACCGAAGCAAGCGACGAACAAAGGAGAACGCGAGAGCGCTGAGACGGTGAACCGTTACGAAGGTAGGCGGCGGGGACGTGGCGTCACGAGCCCTACCCGTTACCTTCGCTCGAAAAACAAGTTTCAACATGACACACCGGCCGGAGAAATCACAGTCACCGAGAGCTTTTCAATCAATTTTCTCGGAAATGCAAGTAATACGTCGCAGAGCGTACAAGCGCCTGGCGCACCTCGATGCGACACACGCCTTCCCCACTCTTTCGCGGACTCCTCATTAGCGGCCGTTTTAATGTGTTAAGTATCGGGAAAAAACCCGGAAGAAATTCAAGAGAAAACGGAACAAAGGTAGAGCGTGCCGTACTCAACTAGTTGAGCAACAAACCCAATCTCTCCCGAGTCCAGAGCCGGCCATGTCGTTTATTGGGGTCACAAGGTCATAGAACGGCGTGGTTGCCCGTTGGGGGAGGGCTGCTTTCGGGATCGGATCGGCGAAGTACCGGGTTCAATTACGAGCGCAGCGTCGGTACATCCGCAGCTACTCCTTGGACAAAGAAATTTTCGGAAATCCCATATTCAACTGAGAGACCGACAGCGGCAAATGGAATTATAGCATTGGGGTACCAAAATATCAAACACTGGACTTCCGCTGGCGAAGGCCTCAGTCATCAAAAGAAACATTCCCTGACAGCTTAACCTTTACTATGTACCTAAAGCATAAGCTTAGGTCTTGAATGCACGATTACATGGAAGGTAGTTCAGAAGAAACACGAAAATTACAGGAAAACTGTGCTAATGCGCTCGTATAGCCATCTGAAGAGTACCCAGCATGCCGCCTCAAGTATGACGACAAGATATGCCTCCAATATTGTGCAGAGTATCAATATTATTTAATATACCCCTGAACTCATTAAAGTGTAAGGTGCAGGCTTTTCACGAGAAACAATGCCATGAATGGCGGTCACACGGCGTTTTTTTTGCCATCATCCACGTAAACTAAACATCCTACAAGCCATCCCGAGCGTAGGAGCGTAAGTAAGGCTGGTGTCGTAGATTATCAGCCTACCATATCGAGGGCCTGGGTTCGAATTCTGGAGGAAAAAATGGTTTCCTTCAGCGGAATAATAGAACCTACTTGAGCGTTGAGTGGAGAGTACTGCAGTTCAATAGTGTTTCAGTCAGAAAGTACATCTATACAGCTACACAATACCCTGCAAGCCACCCATTGGTGTGCAAAGGGAGCGAAACATCACCTGGCATGCATTTTTAATAAACAGAGAAATACATTTCTACATTCATGCAAAAAAACGACATCTACAATTACGCAACATCCTCCGAGCCACCTCGAAGGTTTGTTGCACAGGATGATCGATCGCCATGGCTTCTATTCGCCACTTACATCTACATAATACCCTGCAAGCCACCATAAAGGTGTGTGGCAGGGAGTGAATTCTCACCAAACATGCACAACGAATCAAGCATAAAAATGTATCAGTAATAATATATTTTTAAAAAAATTAAAAAAGAAAACATATATAATCAAGCATGAAAAAATATGCTGTTAGTTGGGTTACCTTAAAGTCCTCATACCAGCGTGCAACTATCTATTCTATCCATTGGTACACTCGTATTGGATATATTTACCACTATTCATATCCCTAATTGTACGAGGAAAAAAGGAAATTTTGTATCTACATCTACATAATACCCTGCAAGCCACCATACAGGTGTGCAGCAGGGGTAAATTCTCACCAAACAAACTTAAGAGGCATCTATTAAGAGTATGCTAGCGCTGAAACAGCGTTTTCTCTTCAACCCGCCTCAATACTCCTACGCCTAGCCACAAACCCTTCCTCAGCGCTAATGACTTCCGCTGTTATTCCCTGTATTGTCTACAAGTTGATTCAAAGGGGAAGCCAAGACTCAAGCCACCACACCTAACCTGTCACAACCAATACGATTCTAATTTGAGAAAAAATCCGTGACTCAGAATGGTGTCGAGTCTAGATTGATGGTTTCTCATCCCGAAGGGGCGGGTACTTATTTACCGATTTAAGGGGCGGGTTTTATTTGCCGATGACGCAGTTGTGTACAGGGAAATTCTAAGCCCAAACGATAAGCAACATTTAAATGATGACCTACAAGCAATCGAAAATTGGTGTGATACATGGCAGTTAGAATTAAACTTTAAAAAATGTGTAGTAATGAATTTTTGGAAAAAGAATAGTTCTCCTCCTAGCACATACAAAATAAGTAATAATGAAATAACAAACGTGGAATCCATTAAATATCTTGGAATAAGACTGACACATGATCTTTCCTGGGGTAAAAATATACGTGAAATAATTGGTCAAGCTAATCGTAAACTGGGTTTCATTAAAAGAGTACTGGGTAAATGTGACGATCATGTACGAGAAATCAGCTACTTTTCTCTTATTAGACCTCATTTGGAATATGCTGCCAGTGTATGGGATCCCTACGAAATCGGTCTAAATAACGAACTTGAACGTGTGCAGCGAAGATCGGCAAGATTTGTAAAGGGAAGATACGATAATTATATTAGCGTAACCAGTCTATTAAATGAATTGAAATGGGAATCATTGTCAGATCGCAGGTTGAAATTTAGACTTAATCTCTTAAACATATTCCAAGGCAATATTTTACGAACCCTAAATTACTATGGCAGACTGGACCATAATCATAAAATTAGAGAAATTGATTGCCGAACTGATAGATTCAAAATGTCATTTTTCCCTCGAACAATTAGAGATACGAATAACGGTAAATATGTCCTATCAGAGAGTAGCAATGAATAGCATTGGTAGCTGCATGTTGGTATGAGTACTTAAAGCTAACCCTACTAACAGAATGTTTTTGCATGTTTGCTTTGCAATTTCTATCTTTTTTAAATAGTGTAGTTCTGACTACTATATTAATACTATTCCTTTTTTATGCATGATATGTAGTGCATGTTTGGTGAGCAATCACCCCCTGCCACACACCCTTGTGGTGGCTTGCAGGGTATTATGTAGATGTAGATAGATAGATTTAGATGTACGTATTCGAATATTACCACAGATTTTTCTGGTTCCGACAAGATTAAGGTGCTTTAGTTTTTGATCTCGGAAAGTCCACGGATAACAATATTTCGAAGTCCCGTCCGCCACATAGAAATTTAATTCGTGAGAACCCATAGTCGCATTTCATTAAAACAGCCTAATTTCGATTATTACCACCGTCCTTTCTCCGTCCACCGTTAAACTCCCACCCATAACCAAACAAGTGGATGTTGTCGGCCTGACAATCCAAAGGCTGTGGGTTCAAATCCCGTCCTAGACACGGTAATTGCGTTCGCCTTACGTTTTAGATTACGTCTGACGGTACGATACAACTTAATCAGATGGAGCACACGAAAGCCGAAAGCCACTTGCGCCATTCTCAATCTCGCAATTTACATAAGCGATTGACCGCCTCCTAATAGCTGCCAAACGAACGCCTGCCACAGGCCCAATACGGGGCATGATGCAGGCATCGATACCACACATGTCACCGATGACCACTGACGACGAAGAGCACGTGAAGCATTGCACGTGCTTCCCATTCACGGCAGACGAAAACGAGGCGGACTGAGGGCAAACAGGAGTGCCTCGCAGTGAGCAAACGCTTCACTATTTCTAACGTAAGACGCGAGGGAGTGGGGGCGGCGGGGTGGACGCCACGTCGGAGGCGGGACGTACCGAGTCGGCGAGTTAATTCGGGGGCCATCGAGCCCAAGCACGGCGCGCGGCGAATCTTCGAAATTGCGACAACTATCCTGCAGTATTTAGCAGTGCATGGCAATGATGAAACAAGGTGCGAATGATGAATTAACTGACACATGAAAGACTACATTCATATTTTATTCTGAGCGAGTGTAGCAGAAATTAAGCGAAAGTATCTAGGACAAGTTTAGCCAAACGTACATACTTCTCCTTTAGTCTCACCTGGAGCATTCGTGGAGAGAAAAGTGTTTTTATACTAGAATGTTCTAAGCCATCCACAATCCCGGAAAATAAAAACAAAAGAACATCCTCCGAAAATTTACGAACTCATTTGAACCGTCCTTATTCAGTAGCTAGGAGCATTACGTAAATAAATGATGAAAATTCCATTTACATGTTATGTCTACCACAGTGAGAATGCAAGAAATAGTAACAACAGTATTTGGTTTAACGTGCTCCAACGGCTAAGGTTATATCACACGGTCCTACCTAAGGCATTAATCCAAGAACAGGCACGACACTCATGCCCAGCGAAGAATTCAAACACTTCAAACCGCGACCTTTGGGTTGCCACTCCAAGACGTCACTAACCTGGTTACCACGGCCAGCAGTAGCAATGGGAATACACTAAGGTAATGAACATAGCTGCAATGCAACTTCTTAACTTACGATCACCACTTCCTTTTAATGCATGGGCGACATCTGAGGGGGATTAACAAATTTACCCAGAGGGAGCGTTAAATTTTAAGCTATTTAAATAATAAATTCTTTATCACCGACTCAACACGTAGCATCTATGAGAATGCACTATTTTATGCATAGTCAGTGAAACGGATGTAATGAGTAAATAAGGTCATAATGTGCTGCAGATATGCAGTAAACGTTCCCATTTCAGGTGTTGGTGTAAGAGAAAAGAGATCTCGTTTGCGGTTGAAAATTCTACTTTTCGCGCAATTACCTTTGCCACCGAGCATGACCACGGTTTGCACCCTAAAAATGTCTATTGCTGGGCGCATTTATCCTGCCACTCCTTCCAGGAAATCACAATTACACGACACAAGGGTGAAAGTCGTAACATCCCCTGCCATACGCTGCGAAGGTGGCTCGCGGGGAGCTCATCTTAAAATGCGACGGCAACATTGGGAATAGCGAGACTTGAATACCGCGACGCGGAGCTGCACACCACTGCATGTCCCACTGCCGTCCAACTGACCGCTCTCGACGTAATGGGGGCGCAGGACGAGAAGCCGTTGGCTGGACCACACCCCGGACGAGCCTCTAGCACCAGTGACCTACCTCACGTACATATCACTCTCCGTTTGAACAACACGCCTAAGAAAACTTTCCAGTTTTTACTCAACCGCGATCATTTAACCTTCATGCAATACGTGATTCATGACACGAACAAAAGACTCGTAGATTTCCGCCCAGTTGATTTGAAGTGTCTTCCTTTCCGTGAACAATAAAGGACCAAAATAAATGCCATAAATATAGGATGGCGAATGGATATAAATTGCACTATGTCTGTACATCGCTTCTTAATTGTTTAAGCTCATATTGACAGCATGTTCGCATTCCTGCTGTAACGAAGCAGTCAGAGTAAATAAGGCAAAGACTCACTGGTAACAGGATATAATTGTTCTTTTTTAATCATTAAGTTGCCAGGTATATCGAAGTAGATTACAGGCTACTATACATTTCGATAACGTAGATGTAATGTCCTAGTATCATAGAGTAGGGCTGTGGACCCGAGGGTCTCGGTTTCAAACCCTATCGCTAACTGGGGCTATCGCTCCAGTGCAATTTACAAATTAGACTCTCGCTAGAAGTCGTGGTAGTATAGGGGAAGTAACCTTACACAACCATAGTGCGCAAGCTAACGAATGAACCAGATAAATAAACTGAAACAACACAGTAAGATTCAGGTAGAGAACGATAGGCGATTGATTGAATGGGCCAAAGTCGATTGCAGCGCAGTGAGCTTTGCCCTCACACATTATCAGACCCACCTTCGGGAAATTCGCAGATTGGATAATCTCTCATCACATTCATTGCTCATCACAGTCCAATGTGGTCTTAATTAAAAGGCCCAATCTTTTCTGCATTGCGATGCTGTAGACCAGCCAGTCGTCAAAACAGGTACCCACGGAACCAGACAAGAAGCTAAAAATTACAGCGATCCTATGAAAAAAATAATCCCAAGACGCCGCACGAAAAGAGAATTTCACAGAGAAAAATTTCAGAGCAGAATCAGAACATCCGATAAACAGACATGAACTGTCTCCCTTTCCACGTGAGATGAAAGATCCGTGAGAAACGACTAACTGAATAGGATGCCTCGCCAACAGGGTGGGGTGAGCAAGTCAAAATCGAGGTCTCGATTCCGGGTTGCGCGGAAAAGTAGCGTTAAGGCACCAAAAGCAGCGTCCCCGCTGAACTTGATCGCGCTCAGACGAGTCTTGACGGCGGCGGCGACGGTGCATGTTGGGCACAACCCCATCCTTTTACGCCACCGCTCCGGCTGAGCCCTTGTGCACGACTTTTCGCGAGACTCCTGGACGCGAGGCGTCCGCGCCGGGCAAGCCATACTGAGCGCTCTCCGAGAGCCACGAGGAGGCGCGTGGGGCAGCGTCCCAAAAACGGCATCTAGTGGTCAGTAGTACTACGGATGAAATTGGAGCAATGCCACTGCCGCGATGCGCACCATTGATCGGGTGGCGGCTCTAGCGGGCGGCGGCAGCGCCGCTCCGCCCTCGAGAGGACACTGTCACTCTCGCTCGTGGGCCCGATGGGCAACGGGCGGGAAAAATACCTCCACACTAGAATAAAACACTGGAGACTTTGATCGCTGCGGATGTTATAAAGTTGGGCGACGAACAACTGAGGTGATTTGCTCCATTCAGGAAAATTTTGTGGCTGGGAATGGAGATGGATTTAAGCAAGTGTGAGAAGAAACCCGTCTTAGACATTCCCCTACCCTTAACGAAAGGCGACTAGGTGTTTAACGTCCCCAAATAAGGACAAATAAAGTGGCTTGAGAAAACTCTCCAAATAGTACTCAAGTAGTGACCAGGATTCCTCTGAAAAAACCGCCTTCGTCTGGATTCAAACCTGCAACCTAAGTCGTAAACCAATACTCAGGGCATAAAACAATGAAAGCCTTTATCAACCCTAGAAAGTTTAATCGGAGATAAAAACCGCCACTCCTCTATACCGTTAAATCTTATCGTGAAGTAAGTTCTGGTACTTTCTCGGGGTATCTTCTGAGTGAATTTTTCACGGGTCTTCATTCTGATTGAGCTGAGATTGAGAGCCTAACCCTGATAAATTTTATTGAAGAATTCACTCAAACCTTCCATCTTTACCTGAACTATGCATCCATTCCAAAAACTTGTCAAAAACTGCTAATTATTTAGGCACACCAACAAGTAACTCTTCAGTTGCGAGAGACAGAGTTGCGATTAAGGGATCCCATATCCAGATAAGATTACAAGTTAAGATTTCTTTCCGATACCCGAGTTAGCATTCCTATGTTCTTCGGTTGAGAAGAGAAACCTTCCTTTTCCTCGCATTTCGCTGTCAGTGGTATCTGAACAATTCCTACTCGATGCGCGTCCTTGCGCTTAAGGTTTCTACATCCCAAAAAAGGAGGAAGGCTGATTATTATTATTATTATTATTATGAGACATGTGTATCATCAAAATCGTTACACCATGAAAAATATCGACAGAAAATTGGCGAACGTTCAATACTATTTTATATAAGCCTTTGGACACGAATTCTAATTTGATAATTACATGAAAATACCAATACATGAATACGAGTTTCATTTCAGTAATGAATATTCTGATATAATAAGGCATATTATTCATTCCTATGGTAGGAAATGCAAAATACTATAACACTGGACTACCTTATTTTGACAGTTTATTTGAGAGGCCGCAAGGCTCAGTCACATTACATTACACGGTTAAAAAATGTGGCGTCGCCATGTTATTCCCAGCGGGGTCGCTATTCAACACGCACTTACCGATACAAACTTTGCGCGAGGTCAGGCTACCCACCACGTCCATTGAAATCTAGTAAAGCCGCCTCTTCACCCAGCATATTATTCTTTGCGCAAATTAGCTACGAAAATTTTGTGCTACAATTAAATCCGTCCCACTTACAAGAACTGCAATTTAAAATTACAACCCGATGAGTGCATTTAATTTTTAGGTGCCCCAACGGCTAAGGTTGAGTATCATCATCCAACCTAGGTACTTATCCAAAAAAGGACATCCAGGCCAAAAAGATGAATCGAACTCGCAACCTCTTGAGTTGCCAAGCCAGCGCAGTACCATGGCCGGCTGATGTTCCGAGAAAAATAGCATGAAGTCACGTCTAAAACGTTTCAGCCGAAAGACTACGGCATTCTGATAATAACTCAAAAGCGTATTTTTCCCATAGCACAACAGCCTGGAGGTTAGAATGTTCGACTAAGTTGTTATTAGGGAACACGACGACAACGGAGGTCATTTGCATCATTAAGAATAGGTAGGTATTTGGGAAGAGGGAGGGACATTTTGTGCGCGGCGGGGGGAAGGAGAGAAACCCGGCGTCGACACTATCCTTCTCTTAACGAGGGGCGCCAAGGGGACCACGCTTTCCACGTCTCATGTGACGGAAAGAGTACTGTACTCGAATTGTTCTCCGCAAAGAACTAGGGTGGGGACTGGAGCTTCGATGAAAAGTCTACCACCTTCATAATTCGACCCCGAGACCTCCCTCGGGATGGGATACCCAGCCACCACACCAACCCAATCCCACAAAGGTGCAGAGAAGTTGGGCCATCGCGCTCTCCCAGGTATTAACGTGAATGTTTAATACTTCCCAATCCCAGTGAGTACGTGAATGGACGCACAAGAGATCTCGCTCGCATCCGCACTCCCTCCTGCATTCCAGCGAAGAAAATCTATATCCACTCCAGTGTCACCATTCAAAGGCTGTCCGCAGCACTTGACCGCGAGAAAGGCAGCCGAGTTCGCCATCGAGGAGAGAGAGAGAGCTCCCAGCTCGGAGGGCACAGAAACCGAGGCGAGCGAACATCTTTCACGGACTACTTCGAATGAAATCCACGGGCGGGCGACGCCTCAATACATTTCCACAGTTTTGTTCACGTTTCGGATTCCGAAAATCCGCACGATGATTCTCCCGCATGAATTCCGCATTTATTTTTTGAGTAACGGACTTAACGTGTTCCCGGTTCTCGCAATACATTTAATTGCCCGCCAATAACACACCATTAATAATCTGCAGGCGAGTTGAGTGAATGAGATAACCAATTCGTGAGCGATTGATGAGTAACGAATGAGTAACCTCGTCAGCGGATCCACGATAGCGGAGTGAGTCAATCTCCTCGATACGAACGCCACGTGCAAGAGGATGTCTCACGAATACGCTCCGCTGGTGAACTAAGCTCCTTCATTACCATCATGGCAGCCGCACGTAGGGTACCTCATACAAAAGGCAACATGGCAAACGGATAGATACATGTAATGTAGGTTGATCAGTAGTGCATATGAAATACGTCATCGACACAACATATTCATGGTAATCTGGTGGCTATACTACCAACCCCTCATCCCGAGGACCCAGGTGCGAAACCCGGCTGTGGCTGAGATTTATAACTGGTTTACCGGCCCCTAGTTGAGTGCTGCAAGAAGAGCACTTCATGCTCAGCAATCAGTCCGTCGGATGAGACATTAATGACGTCGGATGAAACGGTCTCCTTAACATATTTCGTTAAGAGGTAGACGCCAGGTTCTTACCAACCTTCCTTTGCTCCCTAAAAAATTCCTTCTCCTACCCAATTACCCAGCTTTCCTAATTGGTACAAATGATCTTAGCCGTCGGTCGCCATGCCCTAATACCTTCAACTATGTAATAGCTCATGATAACCGAATCCTTGCACTCTTATTCAACTACATCTACGTAATACCCTGCGAGCCACCACGAAGGTGTGTGGCAGGGGGTGAAGACAGGGAAGAAGGGGGAGAAGAAGGCAGGGGGTTATTAGGCATTATTAATTAATGTACTTAAAATATAAAAGAAAAAATATAAATAGTTATCACAAGACTACATAGACACCTACCTACTATCAGTTAGCTGCACGCGTTTGATGGATGCATAACGAAAACGTTTCCAGCAGGTAATTATTGTATCCCTTAGTTGCGTGTAAGTAGCTAATATTTGTAGATTGTAAACCCCTGCCACACACCCTTGGGTTGGCCTGAACGGTATCCCGTAGACGTAGATGTACCTTGTAGCGCAGATGCAAGTCTTTTCGACGTCGCGGAAGGAAATCACCAAACGGAGAGATTTAAGGAGCACCAGATGGTCGCCCACTTAAGAGCCCGTTCAACGGCTCAAAAAGTATGGCATCACGGGAAAGGAGGTTTAGCAAGAACGGCTCACAGACCCACAAGTGAATTTACTAGCGGATTACCGTCGCCAAATGTCACCTGCACCACTCACTCGTCCCGCACACACGAGTCAAGAAGAATGCAAGGTAACGAGAACAATACCCATTTTTCCGAACTTTTTATCCACCAATTTCCTCACGCAGAGGAGTTGATTTCTCTGATCCTGGAGACTATGGATCGGAGAGCCGCTCTTGGGCAATCGCGGACGCAAACGGTGAAACGCGACGTGGAAAAAAGCGGAGTGCAAGAGGAGAGCAGCACTGCCAATGGACGTAGCCGTAAAAAAATTATATCGACTGCGAGAACCTTCCAGAGGTTTCCAAACAATGCAACAGGTCGACTCCGCAGCGGGAGAGGGGGGGGGGGGTTGAGGAGTGCTACTGCAGCTCGTCGTGTTCTGTTCACTTGGGATTAGCGAACGCTCTCACCACTAGGCAGCACTTCCACGCTCCGGTGAGCGCGGCTCCTAACAATACTCTTATACTTCTCAGCTGACCCCACTAGGACTTCATTCGAGCAGACCGAGAGATGCATGCCTCACTCCAGTAGTGACGACGACGGAATCCTATCTTAAAGAAGCAGTGGAGGAACTAGGTTTAAGGAGCTTCAGCCGCTTAAGTTACATCGGAACATCTATCATGAAATTATGAAGTCACCAGAAGTTTGCCATTCTATTAAATGAATTAAGTTGGGAATCATTGTCATGATCGCAGGTTGAAATTCAGACTTAATCTCTTAAACAAATTCCAAGACCATATTTTCAGGGATGATGTTAAAAATATTTTGCGAACCCCAACTTACTATGGTAGACTGGACCATGATCACAAAATTAGAGAAATTGATTGCCAAACTGACAGATTAAAAATGTCATTTTTTCCACGTGCAATTAGGGATATGAACAACGGTAAATATATCCAATACGAGTAGCTGCATGTTGGTATAAGGACTTGGAGATAGCCCAACTAACAGCATGTTTTTGCATGTTTGCTATGCAATTTTTATCTTTTTTAAATACTGAAGTTTAGAACAGCATAATAATACTAATCCTTTTTTATGCATGATATGTAGTGCATGTTTGGTAAGAATTCACCCCCTGCCACACACCTTTATGGTGGCTTGCAGAGTATTATGTAGATGTAGAATAGATGCATAAAAGGTCGAACCACAACTCTTTCAACGTCACATGCTTCCTAATTCGGGTGGGATTCGCTATCAGACAGCATGCTAAAATTTAGATAATCTTTTCAGTAAATATGACGCTGATCTAATTTACGAAGACGTTTGAAATGCATTGAAAATATCCACATATTACGCTATTCATAAAAAATAAGAGATTGGGAAGATAAGATGGCCATACCTTTTAATACTTATTCAGATATGCTTTCAATTCTTTCACGCGAATGAAAAAAGATAATAACACTAAACATTGTAACCGGATACATAAGCGTAGTGTAGCTATCCCAGCCTCAGCTGCTTAAGTAAAGCTCTATAGTCAACTTCTGTAAACTACACACTTGCATGCTGATGCGAATGAACTACAAATTAATAATAAATCAAAACTTAGGCTTTCCACAATAATGTGGAAATTGAGATTTTCCACAATATTGTGGAAAAACTAAGTGCTAGTTGATTTATAATGAATCACTTCCACTACGGCCTATACCATCCAGTATAAAAATTAATGTATTCAAATAAATGCACAATCGATTAATATGAATTACATTCCTTCGTATACACTAATGAACATGCCTACTCATGCATGACTAACACATTACATCTTATTATGTAGGGTGACAGCCATTACAGCATTCAAGGTGATTATTCAACCCGTGACACATCCCCGAAATGGCTTGCAAGGTTCTCAGTAGAAATAATCCTCAAAAAGAAAAAAAACTAGATGCCCACCTGAGGCGTAATTCGAACCCGCCATAATTCGGTTGGCGAGAATGGGTCATTAACACTTGACTATAGCGGTCAACGACTTCATCGAATCGTATTTGAAATAATAACGTTACTTACATAGGTGTGACTATTCAGACCGATCGAGGGGGTAAATCGATAGAAATACTAAAGATACTGAATTAGAGTCACAGGAATTCAAAATGCAATACGTGGAAACGTTCTCTATTTAGACTAGAAAAATATAAACGCAAATATATAAATATATAAACTATATAGTAAATAGAAAAACCAATTCATTATCAAAAGTAAACGAATAATTTCACCCACGTAGGACCACATGTCGAATAAGCAGTCAGTATTTGGTATCGTACAAATTTTTGGTGAACTGAACAATAAGCATATGAAAGCAGCCGTAAAAATAAAACCTCGATCAACGAAAAGAAAGTGTTACACGGCTATTGGAGTGATTAGAGCGGGGGGTACCTATATAGGCACAGGAAGGTCACGCGCCAGATTTAGTTAGCAGATAAATTCAAACTGAACGGCCAGAGGCAGAAGCGGATGGTATAATCACATCCCCACATTAATTCCACAGGTCGTTCCACAGTGAGCACACCATAGACACGAGGATTCGTTCTTCGCCAGCACAAATCACGAGGACACGAGAGAAGCTTAACATTGTTTACCAAAAATATTTTTTATCTCTGTTTGTTTTCTCTTATTCTCCACCTTTTAAACGGCCACTGACCCAACATACTTTTCCACACGCACTTGCGAGGAGTCACAGGGAAATGCGAATACGTGGATGAATTCACAAAAAAAAGACGTACTCTCTCTACTTGCAATATATTTATCTACGTGGAGTAATTCTGTAGAGTTATAATGCAATTAAAGATGACCACAAGTCAATGAGATGTGTGTGGTATTGCCAGTTATCACTGTTAGTTTTCATAAATTAGGTGTCCGGTGAGTATTTCACTCCTTACCACGGAACATCTGGCACCTCCATTATACGCGTCCAAGTATACGTATTTCTTGTTTACTCATGGTACTCATGGTGTACTCATGGTAGTTCATACATTCGAGCAAGAAATTCTTCAGAAAAAGAAAGCATCTATAATCTACTGAGTTTATCACAGGAAAGAATCTGCCACAACGAACTTTGCAACAAATAGGAAATATCTTCCTAGTGATAAAAAAATTGTAATATTCCTCAATTTTTACGCCGACAATCAGTGAAATATATTTTTTGAAATGAAAATTGTATAAGTACCCAATTTTTCCCAATCGAGCACGGATATCATGCACTTCCACTAGGTGAAGTCTGAAGTCGTCCATTTTATAGAAGAGAAAGTAATTACGTTTTACTCCTATGTGTCGATTTGGAGTTCTATTTATTGATTGTCATGTCTTACACGCTTCTACATCCCCGGGGAAACTCATCAACTTGATGCTTCCCACCTAACTCCACGACCATTTAATGCCTACCCATTCTCCCCAACTTCCCCGATTACCTTGCATTTCCCCCTAAGCTGCTATCTACTTCACTAAATTGACAATCCTAAACTGAGTCCGAATGAGCTCATCACTACGACACCTAAATGCTCCTTACGAAGGAAGTGGGTTCCAAACTGTTAGGTAACAGTTTGTCCGAGTTTCAACGCCTGTTGTTCCCGACAGCAATAGGGATGAACGAGCCTACAGATTGGCAACGTAATGTTAGAACACATAGGGATAACATTCATTAAATTTTCATTCACATCTATTTTAATGAATGATTATTTACAGCTACAAAATACCCAGCAAGCCACCATAAATATGTGGGGCAGGGGGTGGATTAGCACCAAACATGCCTTACCACATTTTGCCTTACAACTTCGCATTATACCTTATATTTACATTTGGTCCCCCCAAAATCCAAAATGCCAATACCAAACACATGGGAATCGGGAAGAAGCTAAATTCATGGCAAGTGCAGAGACCTTCCCGTGGTACAACTGTCCCCTACCAGAGTGATGCGCAAAGAACATTCACGTGCAGTATTGCGTCCGTCGCACAGGACACAACAGCACGCACCAATTGCGCGTCTTGTTAAGAATGGACAGATGACGAAGACGAATTTCTCTCCACTTTTCATCCGTTCACAAACAACACCTACACACAGCCCACCAACCAGCTATACTTATTGACTAAAATTACCTCCGCTGTCGGTCGCCTTCCCTTATAAGAATCTAAAAATGGGTATAAAACAAAGGATATAGGAACATTATTTGGACAATAATGGCGGCAGACGTTTTTCGTTATAACGACGGTGAACTTTTATCGATATAATAGTCACCAACTGATTTAAGTCATCGAGTATTTCTGATTTCATCGATGGCCCAATGAAATTGGTAAGTCCCGAGAATAATGTTCGGGTCAACTCCGTGCACTTATTCACCCAACTCCCGATTTAGAATAACTTCACCCCTTCACAGCCTAAAATACACGCGCTCAAAATTAATTTAGTGAACCATAATATTTCAACAAGTCTTCAACAGAAGCGCAAAATACACCCTTGACTTTACATCTATTTCCACTTTATTCGAGTTTCACACTCCACCATGATCAGATATGAAGCCACCTTTAATTACCCGGACCTTTAGCACTGGGCTGAAAATCAATATAGTATCCTGCCGGTCTTCACAACCTGGACGCGTTACCGCCAAGTCACGGAACAATCAAGCATTTTTTTACCGATCAATACGAACAACGCGTTGAACTTCCTAGAGTTTGTATGGCTTGAGGTCAACGGAGAGGAATACTCGCAATCTCTCCGCCACTATAAAAGGGAAAATAATTGTTCCCCACATTTTAAAGCAATATCTACCACGCTTAATTAGAGCAACCAAAACTACAATAATACTATCTCCAACAGTGCGTATTTCTAGAAGGCATCGAGGGGTTTCATCGTGTCATATTGAAAGTTTCTCTTCGAAAGTACGGACATTGACAGATTACAGTGAAGGTTCACACATTGGGGAATCAGAAGTC
Source organism: Platycnemis pennipes (assembly GCA_933228895.1). Lineage (NCBI taxonomy): Eukaryota > Metazoa > Arthropoda > Insecta > Odonata > Platycnemididae > Platycnemis > Platycnemis pennipes. Next base: position 56,663,470 of record OW121846.1, read on the forward strand.
ATTGGATATTTTGATACAGAAATTATAATGCAGCGATTTCTCCTTTTAACGTGAACATGTTTTAACACTACTAATTCATACATGCTCCATAAAATATAAGTTCACAAGTTAATTTAAGGAAATTGTTAACTAATCTACAACTATCATAACTGTATAAACTAAGTCTCGTCGTTTATAGCTAACAAATCATGTGTCTCGTAGCCGCATACATAATATTTTTCTTGGTGTAGCAGCATTGTGCCTCTTGGTTTCGTGTTAGTAGTGTATAAGCGGAGTAGCTTCTACTTTACATACCCTCATGGTAGTAAGTGTTCTCTCTGACGATGCATACCTGGTGATTTTTCACCCAGCCCTTGGAGGTGGCTTGCAGGCTAATATACATCTACATAATACCCTGCAAGCCACCATATACTTATAGACCATAATAGTTAGATACAGGCGAAAAAACTCAGGGTATCGTATAGATCGTTAAGGAGTAAATAGGAGTCAGCTCCTTTGCACACTACCTCCTGGAATTCTAGGCCAGAGTCCATCAGTGGGGCAAACCATAGTTTAAATGTCCAGGTTAACTGGGAAAGAGGTAGCCGCTAAACCAATTTTCGGAACGATCCTTGCTAATGAACCTCACGCCCTAAGCTATGGCAGTCGTTCTAGAATCCTTTCCACGCATCAAACTACTCTTTTATCATAACCAACGACCCGTGGCGAAGCACTAGACCGAGTGGAAGGGTTTTGCCATTCAACCGTTCAGGCCACAAGCGATGAAACGGGCGATATCTCGATGGGAATACGGGAAAATGAAGCTTTCCATCGCGGGGATAGAAAACAAACGAAAATGGGGGAAGTCGAGGTCGACGGTGTACGTCGAAATCATTACACATTCTTTCATGGAGTCTACCTTCAAGTATATTAAGTAAGACATTCTTACAAGCAAATTGAATACTGACATATTTTCTGATTACATCAACAATATATTTTGACACCCACGTATTAATTATTAACACCCTCACCAGCAAGAGGTTGGTGAGGGTATTAATAATTCGGGTTTCACACCACGTTTGGTTCAACGTAAAGAACACACAAGCTGTAGCTAATGGAAAAAGTGCGAACATCAACAAACTTTCACTTGAATGGTTTTATTCATGCTAATACTCAAACACTTCGCTAGTCAAAACCAATGTAGGGCGAGCAACAATATTAGTTCAAAAAACTCTGCTATCATCTTAAATTTTCAAGGATTTCCACAATATGGACCCTGGAATTTTTCATCTATAGAGATTAAAGGAATAGCATTTCAAGGAGAGGCTGAGCGTAAGGGTTAACATCTATACTAGGTATGACCTAGATTATGAGTAATTGATCCACATCTTAAGGACTAATCCGAATGAAATAATAATATACATCCTACTTCGCCACATGGTAATATTAACACTCTGAACTAATCCCGTACATATGTAAATATCGATTAAATTAAAAAGAACGATGACGAATGCACTTCACTGCTTACACTATTAAAGTTAATTACCAAGAATTACATTGATATTTCGTACCCAACGACATTCGGAACTGCAATAGAACTACACAGCACCACAACAAAAGCCTAGGAAAGCCAACCTATTCTCATCCTTTCATGACCACCCAAACTATTCAGCATTTACATCATTGATGACTGGGATTCCGTAAGCTTTCACGACTTCAGGTGGCTCGCAAGCAACACACGTCGAGGATAAAACCTGGGAAGTACATCCACATACGACTCATTCTGAAGCGATATGTTCAACTATCGACGTTTGAAGTTATACCAAAAGGGTATTTTAAGTGAATAGTACTGAAATATCCACATAAAATGGCTATGATATTGCTCACAATTTTATTAGCAACAAATGGTCAACCAATTGTCCGATGGTTTGAAATAATGTTACTTCTAGCCAATTTCCGAATCCCTGAAGAAACTAATACACCTTAGCGAAACGTTGCCAACGGAACCCTAAGTCTAGATGGACCAAAATCTCCAGATCCAAAGATGATTTGCTCAAACATCATAGACAGATAGCTACATTTATTTTAATTCCAACATATAATTACAAACTATCGCTCCCGATAGCCGTGGATAGTACATTTCGCAATAAACCCACCAGAAGACCACCTTCCCTTCGCCCAACACTCACGCAATCGCCCAACTCTCTCGTGGGGGATGGCAACGTTTGGCTTCGGCGCGTAGGGTGCACCAGGGGTGGTTGGCGAGACTTAAAGAGGGTGAGGGGGTGCTGGTTGCATGCACGCGGCGGCATAGGGGGGAGAGGGCAGCATGCAACCACCGGGGGCCCGGGAGTGGTGGCTAGACTGTCGGCGGCCCATGACGTCACACGCAGCCACAACCTGTTCCGCCACCACAATCTCCAGTTGCCTCCGGTGTCCTCGAGACTCGGATCCCTCCCCCCTCCAGCCCCGAGAACCGGGGAAATGAAGAGGGGACGAGGGGGAGGCAGGAGAGAAATAGAGCCCGGGGCGCGTGTCGACCTCCAAGGGCCCCGGCCATCTACCGCCGAGACGGCGGCGGGCCCAACTGCTCCTCACCGCAGCAGCCCACTGCCGCCTGGGAATCCGCTTCGCACGGTAGCCGGAGTTGAGACCCGTCCCATCCCAAGACCCCGGATCGGATCCCGGCCACTCAAGAGATTACTCAGTGAATCTCAGAGAGTAGAGGCAATTATGGAAAGATGGTGGACCAGCTTATCGGCTCTAATCCCCCAGGAGTGAATTTATAGACGTTTATGACGAGTAACAATTTTTCCTCTTTACAAGTACATACTAGATGGAGAAGATAAAAACTAACGATGTAATTCCACTCGCTGGAATTGCATCGTTAGTTTTTATCTTCTCCATTATGGAAAAATTCCACCAAGTTACCCCGGAAACAGTTTCATTTATTAAGTACATACTAAGTATCATGACCAATCATTATATATTTATCGATTCTCTTTCCTATCATAACTCTCGATCCACCTCAAAACATCTTCCACATCCGGGATTCAAACTCTTACCTTCAAAAAGGGGAGATCAGTACAGAAGCCAAAACACCATACCCAACTCTGTACGGAATTCCGGCCCCATATGGAAGAGGGTGGGGAAAGCATTTAAAGTTTATTACTCCGTCCAACGGATTAAGAACGTAAGATACACGGAGACGGGCGTAACATCCGCGGATGGATACCGTGCACAGGACACCGCGAACACAGTTCCTCTCCGCCATTCCCTCTTTCCGTTCCAAAACCATACAACGGTCTGAAGTGTCTTTAAGAGAGGAAAATCCACCAATGGCGAGGGAAAAGAAGCCAGGCTCCTGTCGCAGCCGAGGGGGAAGGACCGGGGGCAGAAGTGGGGACCGAGGAGGCAGTAGAGCACGTACTCACAACAGAGCTTTCAAACAACGAAGCCCGAGTTCGAGCCCATACTGAGCAATAATTTAGCCTTTCATTCCATACCTTGTTTTCTTTCCCGTTTTAAGTCTCCTATCGCCCACAAAATTAATGTGTTTGGCTCCTTCAAGGGTACCTTAAATACACACGTAAATGCCAGGTTGGTCTACTTGAGTGGAATACGGCTAACGGCTAGTTTCGAGAAAGCCAACTGTAGGTACTGTTACTATTCTAGCGTCGTGTGGCCAAAGGCGCCCAACACTAGCGATTGGGGTGGCTCCACGGCACGGTACGTTTTGTGTTCCTGTTTAGAATGCCCAAAACCATTTCAACATAAACACAATTACATTTACCATTATAGCCTTGGAAAATATGTCGTAGAGACCAAGAATGACAGTCCCACACATCAGTAACACCAGTAAATAATATGTTAGGCAAACCAAATTCCCCAGGCTGATGCTAATTGTATTATACATCCAAAGTAAAACAAAGACCCTAAACCCTACGTACACTCTTATGAGCTTACTATTCTTCGTTTAGAAGCTGCGCTTTCAGAAGGGTTGAAGAATAGGAAGAGAAAATTTACTTCTAGTGGAAGCACTCCAAAAATGACCGAGATATTTCTCGTATTTGGGGTACTTCGGGAGAACGTGGACCTTTAAAATGGGAAATTTAAATGCCCAAGCCAACGCACTACGATGACTGAGAGGCCCGGGCTGGTATTGTGGCTAGATCTTTCACTCCCCGAGACATGGGAGCGAACCCCGGCAGGGACAAATTTTTAGCAAAATACTGATTCCTACCTCAGTACTGTGTGGATAGCATTTCAACATCAGTATTACAATATTTGAATAAAAAAACTCAGATGTACGCTTCCGAATCCAGCCACGACATTCACATTACATTTGCAACGCTTGCTATTTAAAATGCGCTTCCGTTGGCGTTTTTCTAGTCCATTCAAAACCAAGCGACAACAAGGTAGCTGTAGGTCACTAGCTCAAACGTCCTAAGTGTGAAACTCACAAGACTTGCACATTGCACTAACTCCATCGGAAATGGGTGCAAATTCTGACTACACTTTTGATAACAAGGTAATCCTCACCATATACCGTGAACCATGTTACCTTGTAGTAATTCGTCGATCAAACAAACAAGACAATTTAAATATTCGTCTTCGCCATGGCATGAAACTAAAAAAAATGTACCTGCACCAACGGAATAGAACAGAAATCACTAACAGAATATACATGCTAGGCTAGCCTAGGAAAGCAACAATTCCAATGAGAATAAATGCGTGATTCTCAAACAAGAGCTTATTTTCACGAAACTGCAAACTTTGTAGAACATTCAAAAGTGCATGGCTGGTGAATCACAGCATAACACATGCGCGAGGTGGCTTGAAGGGTGTAGTGAAGACATATGTGAGTCAACCGATTGAGGCCTACATACTCACACAGGACTTTGCTTTGCTGATGCTCTAACGTAGCGAAGCTATGACACGAGACCCAAAACAAATCAAAAGTGTTAACCATAACTGTGAATTGACGAGGCTACAGAGCAATCAGAGCCTCAAATCCTCCCTTTTTGGTGCTCAAATATGAGACTTCCTTCGGAGGCTACCACTCTTTGGGAACACTTACTCCAAAGAACAAAGCCATCCATTTAAATCAATATTGGGCTTCGGCAGCCGTAATCACGATCTTGGGGACGTGTCGCCATCACTCCCGGACGGCTCGCTCCACTCCCAAGCATGGCGAGAGGACGTTCAGGGCGGAGGGCGACTGACCGCACGGGGAGGAGGGCAGGGGCGAGGAGAACGAGGCGGGGGCGGGACTAGCCCCTCGGTGAACAATAGAACGAGACGATTGCCAGGGGTTTCCGGAGGAGCTCTCCGCTTCCAAGGTCGAAGGAGAGGGCACTCTGGGAGCGAGCGACAGCACAACACAAGACGACGCCAGCGGCCTCGGAGAAGCTTCCAAGAGATTTAACCATCCCAATGGCTTCTATTTTATTAGACTGGTTCCGAGTATTAGGCCTCACCTAGGTTACCCATTTATATAACACAGCTTGGAGACTAATTTCCCGTGAGAAAATGCAGCGACTACGGAGCACCGCCAACCACCACTCTTAGGCACGTTATCAATTAACCGCATTAATTATTGGTGTTAGGCACCCCGATTGATGATGCTGCATCAGCTACGCTATCCTCCAAACAATGTCTGGTGCAAAACCCGTTCCCAGGACGGAATATGAAACGCTATATTCGGGTTGCTAGGCCGATGTTTTACGGAACTGGCAACAACGACCGGAGAAAGAATATTAGCCCCAACTGATACGGTCTTCTTCCGAGTCCAATTCCATAGCAAAACCGTCACCTTAGTCGAAGTGGGATACCAACCCGCGATCTTTGGAATATTAGGAAGAAGCGAGAACGACCTAACAACCGCTTCCAGCTACCTCTTTCCTCACCCCTTTCCCAATAAATAAATGGTAGAGATGACGGGGAGAAATATTCATTAATTGGATGGCAACAGAGGATAACACAAGGGAAGATGCGGGAAGGAGAGGAGCCAAGAAACTTAACCCTTTAGTGAATGGAGGGACACAATTATGGTAGCCCCTCGGAAATTTTGACACAAAAAACGAACAAACTATCCGATGCAAAAAAAAGAAACTCGGACTCAATAGTTCGAGCCACCACAACATAATTTTGGTCGGGTGCCTCCAAAATCAAAACTAAATTAATTTCATGACAATGAAGTCAAAGCTGGATTTCATTACACAATACAATACACATCCATAAGTAATGTAAAAGGGAAATGTGTGTTAAATGACGAACACAAGAACTCTTAACGACAGAAACTGCGCTAATACTCCTGATTTCTCCACCGAAATTCTTCCACATCCAGAGACCTCATAACAAACGCCGCACGCTGTGGCGGCGGGCCTTAACATGAAATATAATTTTTAATGAAGACACACTGGGGGACCGTCAACACGCAAGAACGCTGCACACACCGGCTCGTCGTCGCATGGAAGTGACGCAAATGACCACATTTACTCTGGGGCTCCCTCGAGTCACCGCACACGGCCTCATCATGACACTGGATCGTAAAAAAAATCACGAGGAAAATGGAAACTGAATCCCATTTAAAATTACCCCGCCCACCCTCTCGAGCTTTCCAAAACGGTCGGAGAGGTGAGAACATGGAACTCCTTCAGCAGCCATGATTTTCCGTTAAACATAATCCGTTTCTATCTTTGCCCTTTCAATTAGGAAAATGAACAACTGTAAAAAAGTCATCAATGACGGCGTAGTAAAAAATCCTCTCCAGAACCATTATATTCCAGGGTGCTTAGTACTACCACCTGCTTGGCGACGTGTTGAGGGACTAAAGAAGGATCTGCCCCACGCCTAAGCTTCTCTAAATCCGTACCCGCAATCACGTCCTAAATATATACTTTCAAGACAGCCAATAATAGATCAGACGACAGCATATCCGAAGTGTGCAAAGGACGACGACGCCAAAGACATGAATCCTCCCCATTTTCATCCACTAACCGTTTTAGAAGTAACCAATGAGCCATTGCTTTGGAATAAGTATTCCGTCAGTCATTCATCATTCAACTCATTAAAATGAGTATTTCTTCTAAATACACCTCACATTGGGGTACAGCATTCAAATTATGTATTCATGGTGGACATGAAACCAACTATTGCCTTCGAAACTTGATACACTTCATACGCGCTGAGGACTTAATTCGCATATTTCGGTGACTTTGGGATCAGTGTCAATATCCAATCACATGGATCAATGAATCGATAAATACATCATTCAAATCAAGATTCCCACAAAAAGTTTCAGCAAATACCGATAAACAGCGAGCAGAATCAACACACCGGATTTTGCTAAGCATATACGTTTAAGTCTTCGATTAGAACGACGCTAAATATTTTTAAATAATCACTAAAAACCTACTTGTTCCACAAAATACTTGGCAACAGAAACTTGCAAGCGACGGGGCAACGCACCGCAAAATGATTCAAAATTAAAGGATGGCAACACAAAATCTGGAAGAGTCACCCATAAACCAATACTATAAGGAAAGCAGAAGCAAGTCAGCGAAGCTTATAAGACAGTGGTGTAAAGGCCGCTTTACACGATACATTTGTTTTACAATTTCTTGTTCAAACGCTTGTATGAGAAAATTGTACCGTGTAAAGCAGCAAATTGTACGAACGCTTGGGCGATTGTCTGAATGAGTGAACGGGAAATAGAACCTGTTATAATTCCATTCAGACAAACATACAACTTCGTTCAGTTTACACAAGCGTTTGTACAAGAAACTGTACAAAAAATTGTATCGTGTAAAGCGGCCTTAAAGGTCAAGCGAAGAGGCAGTATCAAAGATTCCTCGGCCCATGAATATGGACTATTCGCAAAAAGGGTATATACGAGACAGTGACAATAACAAATGAGGGAGACTACGATAAAGAAATGAAGAATAAAAACCGACATTGCGAATATCTAAGGAATTTCAAGGATTAAAACTTAAAAGCGAACATCACTTTGGTCGCAAAATGAGACTAAGGACATGCGAACAGTCGAAGGGGGATCTGCAACGTGGACGAGTCTCAAAACCAATTTTTCTAGGTCCCCAGCGATAAAGATAAATGCACAAAAGAAAAAACCTTCAAATGCATAACACACCAGAGAAAGGCATGGCAGCGAGGCTGTGCAGGAAAGCGCTTGAGGAACCAGTAAAGCCTACACGTGAAACTGTATCGGAGGCCAGCAATGAAAAAAGACCGATCTACTCGCCGGCTACTAGCGACCTGCACGAATATGTTACCTTGATGGATCATGGAAAATGAACGGTGGCTTATTTGAATTTGGACCGCCGTGTGCAAAGAAGATAGGTGGGATTTTTGTGGCCACGGGAAACCAGTTCAATACACCCTGATAAATACCGCGTAAGGGAATCACTATTAGAGAATTTCATTGCACTCGGGGGCAATTAGTTTCCCGACGAAGGCAATAATATTCTGTGAAATCACTCATATTACGGTAAATTTGAATACTAACATAAAAGTGAAGATATACTGCCACAAAGACTAATTTGAAAAGGCATTTCTTTCGGCACACGATAAGGAGCTACAATAGCAGCCGTTAAAGACTTGACATGTGAGTATATTTAGGAAGCCTAATTTTAGCATGCGTACAAATATCTCTTGATTCTACCCATTTATTCCTCCTGCCACACACCCTCGCGGTGGCTCGCAGGGTATTACGTAGATGTAGATTTATACTACCATCATCCCTTGATTGCTACATAGAAGATCAAAACTGAAAGGCCGCAGTAAATGTAAACCAGCGCATAACCCACAATGGAAAGTTTATTACTTTGTGAGTCCTTTATTTGCATGCAAAAATCTGCACGTTTGGTGCTGATTTCGCCCCCTACCTCACAGCCCTATGTAGTGGGCAAGTTCCCCTGTTCAAGCATTTGTTACTGGCTCCCATGAGCATGTCCGCTATGAGGTGGAAGAAGTGGTATTACGGCAGAAGCCTCAATAACATGCGAAATTAGTGACCATACAAGAGAGCAATACAGGATTCAGTACAGTAGATCGAGGAAATTGGAATCGGCTCCACGTATTCACTCCATTCCTGAAAGATTAGATCGAAATTCTAGCCACTAAGACATCTACATCTACATCTACATAATACCCTGCAAGCCACCACAAGGGTGTGTGGCAGGGGGTGATTTCTCACCAAACATGCACTACATATCATGCATAAAAAAGGAATAGTATTAATATAGTAGTCAGAACTACACTATTTAAAAAAGATAGAAATTGCAAAGAAAACATGCAAAAACATTCTGTTAGTAGGGTTAGCTTTAAGTACTCATACCAACATGCAGCTACCAATGCTATTCATTGCTACTCTCCGATAGGACATATTTACCGTTATTCGTATCTCTTATTGTGCGAGGGAAAAAGGACATTTTGAATCGGTCAGTTCGGCAATCAATTTCTCTAACTTTATGATTATGGTCCAGTCTGCCATAGTAAGTTGGGGTTCGTAAAATATTTTTAACATCATCACTGAAAATATTGCCTTGGAATTTGTTTAAGAGATTAAGTCTAAATTTAAATTAAATCTAACCTGGCCTGACAGGCGGTATATACTTCCTTTTTCGTCTGGAGCAATTATCTGGTGTTGAAAAGCATAGGACTGAGAAGTGCATTAGTCAAGGCGAGAGAATACGATCTGGAGAATTAGGGAACAATAACATTTCCATGTTATCTTAGATCACTTAACTGAGCAATGAGACACCACTTCTGGAGAATAAGAACGTACTTCAGTTTTCAAAAATGTGTTTAAAATGGTGACGTAAATACAACGTAATGATGTAAAAGTAGAATACAAAGGTGGTGATCTAAAACGCAGGGTAGGATTAGTATACGAGGTAATACGTTTAGAAGGAAAAACCATCGTAAAAGCGGTCTCCAAAAATCAAACACATTACTGAAATGAAGGAGACTGAAGGTCAAAAGGTCGCACACTGAGAAACTGAGCGAAAGTAATAATTGCATGTTTATAGCAATAATTTAGTGGAGGCAGATACCATCAAAAATATCAATCTAAGCATCCCCAACATGCTATAAATGGAGCGTGTTCGGTCTGACCGGCTAGAATGCGGCTGTAAATACGCTTCAGCGGAGGAGTCATTGACAAGGATTATTATTTCACTCCACTTAGCCTAACGTTGGAAGGCACACGGAATTAAGGCCACATGCAGAATATGCGACTAGTATTAAAGTCACAGCAGGAGAAAGTGCTAATTAGGCAAATAAGATAAAGTTAAAAAAAGAGATACGCTCCATTTGCTGGGAATAGTTACAAGGCGAGAGTAAGCGTGACGGGGTAATTGGAGAAACCAGGATAGGTGGCCCTTCAGTCACGAAAAGGCGAGACGAGAGTCAAGGCGGATCTACGATAGACATTACCCTGCGCATGCTCAACTAATTGATCCCTAAGCAGGGGAAAGAGAAATAGGATTGAGGCTCTCTAACAACTGAGGTCACATCGCACCGTGTAACCTTCAATGATTCCAAAAAAAAAGAACAATATCCTGGTGTGGAATTATGGATGCATCTTTCGCGTTATCGCCATCTTTATCGTTAACGCTAATCCCTAGAGTAGCGCAGGGTTAGCAATAACCGTCTATAAAATTCGCTCCACTGATTATGATAAGCGATTTGAAGTGCTGTACGAAAAATGAAGAACTGAGATCACGTTCTCTGACATAAATTAAATCAAAAAATAACGATAACGCTAGCGCACGCCTTATGAAGATCCATGATCGAGGCCCTGGATACTTTAGAGGTGGGATCCCAAAGCGAGACCTTCCGATCGCCAGGTCGGCGCTTCACAGACATGCCCGAATACACGCACCCACTACGATACGTAAAAGTCCCCATCCATCCGGCGTCATTATACGGATTTATTGCAAGAGTCCTCTCCGAGTATGTTAAAGCATTTGCCTGGAGAATGTTAAGAAACTTAATTTTAAAATGATACATTCTCCTTTCTCAGTAATTTACACCACGGGAAAAGGTAGATTAGCTGATTATCGCACATCGTCACCCCCCTCCCACAGTAATATTACTCTTTACCAGGGTTTGGCAAACGTTTGAGATTTTAAAGTCAAAATCCTTCTATCATACACATTTAAAAATAATCCAAGGCCCTAAATATTAACTTTTGATAACGAAATTTAAATATACATTAATAATAATGACACCCGGAGATGATTTCGATACGTTTCACGGAGAGAAATGAAATGAAGTAGTACATTCAAAATACAATCACGACTTGAAAAAGGGCAAGTGAAATGGAAAGCAACGCCCGAGTCCCAAGCAGCAACTAGTCATGAGGAGGCAAACCGCAGTAACTTGCATCGCAAAACGAGTTGTCGGCGGGGCATAGGCATAATGAGGGTGGCGGGGACGCCTCGCCGAGCGTCTGTCCAACCGCACACGAGGAACAAGCCCGGAGAGGTTTTCGATACGTTTCACGGCGAGAAATGAGTAACGAACGGCACGATGTCCGCTAAATTGAAAACCACCACGACTCGTGATCCCACGACTTTCCCAGGTTCACCGGGACGAATGCCAGCGTGTCCACCACGCCCATTTCCATCTTCAGATCTTGTCCCTCCATCACAAGTTCTGCGCTTCAAACATTACTCCACTAAGATCTGCGCAGACGGATCCTGACGGAATTCTGAATGTCACCGTCCACCCCTTTAATATACCAAGCAGTGGTCCCCTGATCAACCACCAAGCTCGTTGTGACTATTTTCACAACTATTGCCATTCGATAGCATTGGAAAAGGCTTATAAATTGGAAATCACATAACTCTACTGACATGACAGACATTCCTTGGATTACCAAACGATCTCCAATTATTACGATTTTGCAATGCTTATGCTCCTCTTAAGTATCAGTTTCGGTCATCAATGACTTGGTATTAAATCATTTCCGGCGAAATATGAAAATCCTTAACTCTGCCACTACCATTCTATAGAATCGAGAAATATTGAATTACCTATCAGGTTTTCAATACGTCTCAACGTGAGGGACGTCCTATGATGAATGTTTGGGGGTGACAATGAAATGATATTAAGTCTTCAAGCGACCAGAATAAACTGCAGCATTCTTGGATCGCTGAATTACGGAACCGAGGGGAATGACAAAATAAGAAATTGTTAGAATAACTTTTCAACGGGAATGGCATGGCAATAACAGTATTATTGCAATAAACGTCGCTTAGGACACTACATATTTGGCATTCTGGTGTAACAGAAGGCGAGGAAAATTGTAGTTTGACTCGTATCGAATCGTAGTCAAACACGATCAACACTAACGTCACTCCTAGAAGAAGCAGCGAACTTCGAAAGCCCAGCCTTGATATAATAGGCATTAGCCTTATCTAAAAGCAAACACGACCACTTTAGCCATACACGCGCTCTGACATAAAAAATACATTTAAACGACTGTATGTTGTGCATGAAAGAAAACACAGTCCTTTGAATGGCGGCCTAGTGAACAACAGGTAGTCGGAATAAAATATAAGAAAGATAGTTTCGCAAGAAAGAAGAAAGTGAGCCGCTCTGGAAAAATGCCACCGGAGACATTACGATTATTGACGATCCCCATGACAGCTGGAAAAGCTGTGCAGGATAACATTTTGAACTACGAAATGGAGGGTGACGCCCGAAAATCCATATATATGCTCCAAATGTCGTCCATTCACCCCGTTATTGGGCCGGCTTTGCACTACTAGTTATTTTGGGAAATATTACGAATATACGAGCTATACGACACTTCACCCCTACTGGACTGACGCCGCATGCATGGGATATCCCCAACGCCATCTCATAATTTTATTCCCATTTCAACCCTCATGGTAACGCCCGCGATGACGTTCCACAAGGCCAGACGCAAGAGGCAATCCAAATTTCGGTCTAAAGAAAGGCATTTCCCTTTTTTTTGCCACCAAGTATTCTTGGCTTCCTCGTCTAATTCATTCTCTGGAAGACAGAAAAAATAAGTACCAGAATCAATCATCCACATTCCATTTCCATTAAACATTAACGTGTACGACCTATTCGCAACTGACCAGAAAGATGTCTATAGAAGAACACGACGGATTTTAACGACGCAGAACATTCCTATACACTTCTTAAGAAATGTATTACCTTTTCAGAAGCTGATTGCTATGATTGAGGTTATTTCGCAGCACAACAGCTTGACATGTGATGTATCAATCGTTTGATCCTTTAAGTTTTTTACACGACAACCAACAGTGGGGCTGTCCATTGCAACATTGGCGACAGAATAATGTCATTTAGATATGACAGCACTTCAACATAACAGCAATCAACCGAAAAATTAAGTAGATACCTACTCGCGTGAACCTACGAGTATCATGAAAGCGCTTGGTTGTAGTTGTAAATGATGAGGACTAATATATTTCAAACCTAAACCTCTTTACGGCTGTACTTCATGTTTCCATCTCTATAGCTTCGTGAGGGAGAGTAATTTCGGCGGCAATACAATTTTTATGACAATGATCAATCAGTTGATAGCCTGGCGGTAAACAAGACATTCATCCGGGGACGGAAAATTTTCAAAAATCTTTTAACCCGATTGAATCAAAATAATATCGCCAAATATTGAGGGCAAAACCAGTATCGGCAGCACCATCCTATATCAACTTCTGATACTAACATTCGACATCCGAATGAGTACCCAAAGCCATAGTTTCGTAACAGGAAATCCTCGTCCTAAAAGCAAAGGCGATTAGCTTCTAACGCTCCCAAGGAATTCTTCTTGTTGCTATTTATGGCACGTACCCTTATTCCCCAATATCTTGCTTCCCCCCAAATCTTAACTTCACTAATAAGAACTTTCCTTCACCCTTCCCCAACTTCGTCACTAACGAGACGATGCCTATAGAATCAATCAAATGCTACATCGCTTTCCCTATTGTTCTGCTGTTCTGTTCGAATTTACAGAAATTAATTCAAAACTAAGAAATATGCAAAAAAGCGACACATTACGTTAGCGAACTCACTAATTCCTAGGTCTCTTTTTAACCCATTTGGTGAATATCTTGGAAAATATTTTGCACCTGAAAATAGGGACATAAATAATGAGACTCCTTCCCTCTTGACACATTGAACATACAAATGACACTATGCTAAGTGTAGGAAACACCTACAGCCCCTGATATCTAACATCCATAGCTTCTACCGGACGCTCTCATCTACTTCTTTATTCTTAACCGCTCCAATTTCCTAATTTTAGCACTATGTAAAGTCTTCTATATTTAGCGGGACTTCAAGAGGGATCCGAAACGCCAACATTTCGTATCACACGGCACAAGATCACCAACGTAAAACCGCAGAAATTGGAACAAGAGGGGAAAAAGACGTTCACGACAACAGGGTGGCTTATAGAACATCTATCACAGGCAACAAGCAGTAAATCTTGCAACCCAGGGACTTCTTGAGATAGTACTGAAATGCCCGTCTTGAAACGCAAACAGATTTCTGATCACGCGGAAGAATTGTCTTGCGCACAAATGATCGCACTCCACGGTATATATTCCGTAGGCTACAGTGCGGGCTACACCTCCACCACAGAGTCAAAATGGATACCTATACTGAAGATGCTATTTGCATTAAAACCCTAAGTGTACTGTTGTAACTCCGATTATTACAATAAAATTAGAAAACCAGATAGAAAGAGAGAGAGAGGTTTAAACTGTAATCCTTTCCGCGTAAAATAATGGCAATAACAGACTTAAATGAGATGAGAGATAATTAGATAGTAATGATGATTCCCAGGCATATCTGTATGAGCCATTAAATATGCTATGCATGTGCGTACTTTTCCTTGAATACATCAAATATTATGCGAATAGTGAACTTTGTATATTCCATCCCCCATAATAACAATATTATCTATATATACTATCTCCAATACAGCAGTATTACTATTATTGCATGTGCTTAATGTATATTCGGCAATCATTCAACCCCTACCACTCACTCTCGAAGTGGCTAACATTAGATGCAAATAAAATACAAGATATGGCCTCGCGCCCGGGAAAGGAGCAGAATTCGAACCGCAGGGCAGAAGAAAGAAACTGCCACACTCATTCCCTCCCTGCTCCCAGCATCCAACCACCAATCGATGACGAGCAGGACCGTTTCAAGAGACAACCGATGGTGGCGTTGGAAATCTTGGCAAGACAAGCTCCACATCGTACTCCGCCGTGATGCGAGATACTATTAACGATTCTTCCGACGATAGCGCGACAGAACTACCTCACTTGAGTACAACACAGGGGCGTAGATAAGGAAGGGGTCGACGGTGTCTGAACCCCCACAAACAAGAAATACTAATATAAAATAAGAATGTAAAGGAATGAATAGTAATTCTACTGTAAACCTTTACATCTACATCTACGTAATACCCTTCTAGGGTGTGTGGCAGGTGGTGAAAATCATTAAACATGCACTATTGACATGTAACTAGGATGGAGACACGCTAGAAAATAGGATCACATGCAGCTAGATGGTTAGTATCGACATAATAAGAAAGGGATTATTGGTTATTGCATGCATCATGCACTACAGACTACTCTAACAATATTTCATATTTTTGTCACCCAAAAAGTTTTTGCCAAAATTTTTATTGAACATGTTTTTAAGACGTGCTTTTTTCCGTTTAGTAGATACTTGTTATAACGAGGGCACGCTTCCCTAAACTGAACTGTAAAAAGTGAGAATGCTTGCGTGAGCCAATGGCTTGTATGCGAGGCCTGGGCGTACATATAAATTGCCTTTTGTAATCGTAACGGCGATGAAATTGACATTATTGACTACTATATTAATACTATTCCTTTTTTATGCATGATATGTAGTGCATGTTTGGTGAGAAATCACCCCCTGCCACACACCCTTGTGGTGGCTTGCAGGGTATTATGTAGATGTAAATGTATTGCTGACGGAAGACATTGCAAAATTTCCACAGATATTTATTCACTTAGCACATCGCGTTTAGTTGTTAAAACAACATTTTCAAGTTCCTTGATCATCCTTGATGATAATGCTGTTGTAACAACAAAACGCGTCCTGCTAAGTTACTAACTCATGTCTGGTGGATGAAATGAGGCGTGAAACAAACGAGTACTTTTGGCGTTGATTTCGGGACACAATTGACCCGGCAGGGCGGATAACGGCTGTTGACGTTCATAAATGGCACCACGTTCCCATCCTACACCCTTCCCTCACTCACGATCACTTTCCATCAAAGACTACAACCACCATGCTTTTGAGCATCCAGGGCTCGTAGACCTCACAGACTCAATATATTAGTGGTCTACACGGACCAAAATTTCCAACTCGCGCGGCCCAACCTGATTATCGCCGAATTCAAGCTCGACTCGTCCCGCGATCGCTCATAGACGCAAGGCACATTTGTATCGCAAAAAATACAATTGTTTTATAAAGCGAATGGGAAAGAAATAATATTGCAAGGTTCGGAAAAAAACAACCTCATACGTAAAACCTACAGGTGCCACAAATGAAAAGTTGATAACATTTAATATCAAAGAACAATAAAAGATAAGGTGAGAACAATAAAAGATACGATGCTGAGGTAACAGATACTAAAACATATGAATAAATTATATAACTTACATGATCATAAAAAGCAAACAGCTAATACGTTTAAATGAAATATGAGTAAACAAAGGGGGATCGGGTTGGTGTGGTGGCTAGAGTACTGGCCTCCCATCCCCAGGGCTCGCGTTTGATTCCCGTCAGTGGCGGATTTTTCAGTGGATTTTTAGCGGAAATCCGGTCTCCACTTGAGTGCCTAGTGGAGGGCATTTCGAGCGCCATACTCTGTCCGTCGGATGGGACGTTAAGCCGTGGTTCCCTTGGCGCCTTTAGTTAAGAGTAGGCTAATGCCGACGCCGGGTTTCTCTCCACCCTTCCTCCATTCCCTGAAATGTTCCTACCACTACCCAATTATCCACCTATCCTATAAATGGCGCAAATGACCTCTGCTGTCGGTCGCCTCCTTCCCTGAATAACCAACTAACTCGATGGTTAAGAGACGGCTAATGCCGACGCCGGATTCCTCTCCACCCTTCCTCTTTACCCTTCCATTCCCATTCTTGTCCCTTTCCTCCCGGTCTGAAGCGCTTATTAGTCCGGGTAGAGACTTGAAAACCACGGAATAGATAGACTATTGGCCCGAGTCTTGCATCTTTCGTTACTCACCGGAAAAATATCGACGTTTTCGTTACCAACGAAAACGTCATATTTTGTTATCAACGTGGATGAACGAATAACTTGAAACGAATTACGTTAAAATGACGACAAATTTCATTCGTTATAGCGTAACGAAAGATTCAAGACGTGTACTGTCATCTAAATACCTTCCCCTCCCGCCCGCTCAACACGCCTTCCCACTTCCCAAATTTTCCCACCCCCCCCCCTCAATCTCCCACGCAGGTCCTCACCTACACACGGCCGCCGTTAACCTGCGCGATATTATTAGCCGAACGCGTGAAATGCTTGACAGTCCATTATTAAATCACGTCGGCCACTCACTGGGAAAATCCGGAAAAGACGGGAATTCCAGTCCGGGCGGGCCAATTCCACCTAAATCTGCTTCCACGATGGACGTATCGTCACGATGTAAATCGCGGCACCCGCACACAACGAGCCAGCGTCGAAAATAACGTCTTACCTTGCATTAATATTCCTAAAAATTTATTAACGATAATGCAGTCTTCAAGTGCCGTATCTAATTAACGAAAAGCCGCTACGCGTACTCGCTGTGGTGACGTTACTAGTACTAACGAACCCATTAACATCAGCGCATTGTTAGAGGACTGGGCTGCTGGATGCATCCCCAAGATGAAGAATACGAAACGATTTTAAAATCGCACTTTATTGATTACTGATTGTTCGTCAAAACACAAATTAAATAAAAAACTGAGAATATGCAGAAATCCCAGGCCAAAACAGGAATGCTAAACACTATGCATGCGTAGTTAACTAACGATTAAAAAAGACCACTGTCGCCCAGTGAGCCACGATAGAGAGTGATGAATGATAACGTGCAATCACTTCCAACAAAAGTAGCGAATGTGATTACGTTTATTACAAATCACGCCACGGGATACCAAAGCCAAAAATTAAACGAGTCTATAGTAAAGAAGAAAGCACAATAGAACAGAGCGTAAAAGTTAACCAAATTTCTACTATACTATAAAATCCAAATAAGAAAGGAAAAAATATCAAAGAAAGAAGACAAACGCCAAGTAGGAAAGGTAGAAAGAAACTTCAGTTATACTTTATGAAAACCTAGAACACTCCACCATAACAGTGGCAATGACCAGTGCAAACATAGATTCCAGTCATTTACATAATACCTAATTTAGAACACTTTGCCACTGTTTACAAGTAGCTTAAAAAAATTAAACGAGAACACCATCCTATAAGCGTTAATACAAGGAAGACCCTTCATTTTATCTGAAAATGACCTACCAAGCCGGCGAATACATTAACTTTTGTTTTGTGCATTTCCATTGTCTCCCCAGTTTCAAGCATTTGGAAATCAGAGTAAAGTTTTTTCTTGCTGAAGAACCAAGATACGATTGCCCGAATACAATAAACATGTCTTTACCTGGTTTTAACAGAACGTTTCGTTACACCTTGCCATTAACCTAGCTACGCGTTGTGAGGAATTAACCGTCGTCCCTCATCACACCTTTCTCTCATTTTCTCTCCCAAGGTAAGTACGCGAAAAGTTATTCAGGGAGGCGCGCATTGTCCTTAGGTTCGTGCGCCCAAGGCGACAGGTTCTTTTCACCCCATCGTCCCTTCCCTGCCACAGCGTATTTGGCAACGTCTACCAGGAGCTCCCCCCATCTAAGTTCTCCACATCCCTTGGTGCGGAAACGAACGGAACAGGGTGAAGACGCACCACGCAAGTCACAAAGTCAGTCGAAACGGGGGACAACAGTAATGGGTTTCAATCAGGGGATGTATATTCGTGGTATACCCCACACTTCAAAATATTTACTGCTTTTTCATCGGATGGAATCGTTTTGCATCGCCATTTAGAAAACGAGCGAAAGAAGGCATTACACCTTGGGATTCATGGCAATATAAATATGAATTATGACATGGACTATCGTTTTTTGTGAATCAAAGCACTGCATATCGGGACATAAACGTACGGGTAAAGACTATTATATCATTTGGTAATACGTTCCAAAGGAAATATGCCATCGTTATCCTAAAATTAAACATAATGTCATAATTTTCCATCCCACCAGAGCTAATTCAAAGCGCATGTGAACAATTATAACCCGACAAGGACGCGTATACAGTTTATGAGAAGTGGAGGGACTGAATTGACTTTCTCCGCCAGCGTTCATTGCCCTTCCAAGCGCCCTTGAGGTGGCTTGCAGGATACTATATGGATGTACCGCAGCTAGTTTCAATTATCAAAGAAAATTGACAATGGCATGCCAAATCGGAGAGGACCACTATATTCACTACTGAAAAAAGAACATCGACTTACTTGGTACAACACCCGTAATGAGGGATGTCATCAAAGCATTTAATCAAAAATATTTAGTTTCACCATACTTATCTTTTTGAACAAAATTTAACTTTCATTTTCTTCATCACTGAATGTACTACATAACAATTTTAGCATAAATGATCAATAACGACATGAAATTCTTGAGATACATGCCTCACACTTTTCACGCATAAATCATAAAATTTGTTTTAAAGGTCCCTAACAAATACTTGGAAATAATTACGGGTATTGGCCCACTGAATTTCCAATAACTGAACTTACTTACACAATTAACACTCCGTGCAATGTCACAATGTTACAGGGAAGAATTCCTTCCGATAAATAAAAAATGAGAACCATCTGAAGTAACCCCACGCCTCGAAGGAAAAATGACGGGCCGTCGAACAGTGGAGGACGACACCACCCCCGTTTTCAGTATCGGCCTCCAACGAGAAGACGATTCGTTCTATACCAAGACGGAAGACATAATTGTAAGAAATATTCTCGTAAACAGAGTGCGGCAAAATGTTACGGCAGGCACAGTCATTACCAGGAAAGGTGATTGAAAGCAGAAGGGTGGTTCGCAACATGAAGGAGAAACAATAAATGGGTTTGTAAGGTCGATAATGTGAATTGAGGCATGGTATAACGCCTTAAAATGCTCCTCAGTTTGTCAAGAAAAGAGATTCCTTAGCACGACTGAACTCTCCTTCTGGCATTAGAGTGACATTCTGGAATATGCAAGAGAAGCTAGGCATCAGGAGTCCTAGAATACGTTCTAGGCCTGATTTAATAAGCAGGCCGCTGTTTTAATACATCTACGCATCTTATATTTTAATGCTCGCACAAGTATTATGAGCAATGTGTATGTATCCATACGACTTACTATTTTTATCTCTATCATGAAAATCTGACGAGATGCGAGGTGTGAAGCGACCTTGACGCACACTATTTATCTGAAACCTACAACCTAAAATGTTTATTAGAAATTCTATCGTAAAACGCTAAATGGTTAATTAAATGAGGAAGGCATTGAATCTACACTTACAGATAGTCATAAGGCCCAACAAACACGCTAATGCAACGGCAGTTGACACACGCAACGAATAAACCGGACGAGGTTTCATTCCGTTAAGTCCTAATTTTAATTAGCAGCAGAGACCTGCTGCCACATCCACATGGAAGGATTATCACTGTCACCCTCCAGCAAAGCGTTCTGAGAAGATTTTACCAGGCAAACAGCTCAGGTAAAAACATTCTCATGAAGTGAGAAAACGCTACGTTGCCGCTGAAATAGCAACAGCCCGCAATCTCACACTATGGCGAAGCACTAGTACGATCTGTCACTCATGTTGAAACCAAGACACTTCCGCCAACGCAGAGCAACAATATGCATAGTTTCATTCCAATTGTGAATGGTTTCCCAAAGATAACAATTTCGACATTCGCTACCAAGGGAGATGGTACAAGAGTATAATGATGGCGATCATGAATCCTCACTGTCACTAGGTGATATTACAGGAATTGATTTATAATTTTCTAGAAGAATAATAATAAGAAGGTCGCTCTCCAGGGAACACAGAGGCCAAGAAAAAAACCTAGTTTGAGCGACGTTAACACAGTGACAGACCTCGGGTATCCCTCTGGAAAATCAAATAAAAAAGGGAGTAAAAATAAGATTAAGCGCCAAAGTTTTAACTGAGTCAAACACGGCTTATACAGATGTCCAGGGCAGAGGAGTTCACCTCCGACATAGAGTTAATTATAAGAGCCCCACACTACAGTGGTGATCAGGACCTAAGGATAATATAAAAGAAATACACTGCACCACAGATATACAATACATTCCTGAAACAATCCGTGACCATAACAATTCATAGACCTCACACCATGATGGCATCATAAAACAATTTTCCCTAACATGAAAATGAAATTGAAAACATGAAATTAATAAGGGTTGATGAAACAAACAGAGATTAATTAAAGATGCTGGATTTTTATCTATTTCCTTACATTTTATCAATATCATTTCCTCATGCCTGCAAGAAATACCAATGCGTAATGCATGTCTGTAGTATTTCTTAACTCTGTCTCCGAATGTTGGATGGAAATTGGAACACCAAGCGGTGGCTGGGCCTGATAGACAAGCGCTAACTCCCCAACCCAGCGACTGCAGCAGACTCGTGGTCCACGGGCGAAGAAACAGCCAGCCCTCGCGGCAGGATTCCCGTCTCGCGCACGGGGGAAAGGAAACGTGATCACGACACGGGCGTGATTTCGCAAAGGGGAGAACTATGCAACTTTTCTCCCCAACCCTGGCGTGTGACTTGCTCGCGGCGAACGTGTCACACCTCGGAGGCGACTCATTTCAGCGGAAGCGGTGACGTCAAGGGAGACACCTCCGAGAGGGAGAGCCGTTACCGGAAATTAAAGCCTATCCCATAGCTGACCAATTTCTTGAAACTGTCCCCACTCCGTCGTGGGAGCTTCCATGAATATATTTCCACCCGGTTATCAAATTAAAAAAAATAAAGCAGCCACATCTGAAGGCTAAAACATACATGGGACGGAAATAAAACGCCGTCGGGAACCGCGAGTGTATGTTTTTTAAGGCTTTCGCCGCAAGGCCTCCAGCCCACTATGTTGGCAGCCCGCCATGGAAGTGGTGGAAGGAAGTTAATAGGTCCAAGACCCCATGATATGGCGTATACCGGGCTCTGGCAACATTATCTAATGCGAAGGTAGCACAATCATAGTAAAAAAAATCAGTACAGCACAACACAACGTAGTCGGGTGAAACGGACCGCATAATTCGAGACCAGTTGACTAATTGATTCATTAATGATTTAACACTACTAATTGTGAAAATGACCACGCTACTGACCCCCTATGAGCAGAAAAAATTTTGAGGTCCATCTTGAGTCAAAGGGGAAAAAAACGCAGCGTAACTAGCCTAGTTTCCAAGTTAACCATAGTCCCAAAGTGACCTGCAATTCTAAGACTAACCCACAAAAATAAAATTGATAGGATAGGTGCGTGGGACATATGTGATCCAAGGCGAACAAAACACGTATCCAAACCCGTAAAAAAACAAAGGTAAAACCGTTATTCTGAAAATCAGATCGCTCAGGTCAACACAAATCGACGGCAGTTTATCATCCTCATCGCAAACACAATTAAAACATATTAAGTGCCCTAAAGAAACATATCCAATAAAATAGCTAAGGGGACCTTCCTGATGCAATTCTTCCCTAATTCTGGAGACTAATGATGTAGCTAAATTACACCGATAATTACGAGTAATTACGAATCCTTCAGAAAATACGCGCAAACAAAAAGCATCCATATCTACACGCACAGAAAGTCACCCTTAGGTGGTAGTCACCACACCTCTACTATATCAAGCCTAAATCTGTTCAACTTCATCAACTTCCTAAAAATTTGATGGCAATCGAAGGACCAGAAATAAGGAAAACAAGGAATAAAACTGGAGGCGCTACAGAGTAAAAAATGAAACATATCTGGAGTGTGTTTATGAAACATAGTTATTCTTATCTAATAGGAATTGCTACATCGTCAAAAACCTAATATTTCTAAAACAAGTAACACCATACTCCGTCCTTCACTAACAGAGTTGTGAGTCCTCCACGACTGACCACGCAGTCCCGGTCCCGACATGTGGATGCATCGGGAATTTTCAAATGACAGCAAATTTAATTACAAGCATATAAATGCGGCACATATAAGTGACAGTGGAAAAAACGAAGGAGGCTCTTTGGCGCAAAAATTTAACTGAACATATAACCCATCATGCGAAAAAGACAACCAAGCTTCTCAGATGAAAGAGGGGGGGGGGGGTAACAAGTGAGTTTTCTCACGCACGAATACAGAAAACTTCCTATCTCTTGAAAATCATCTATCCACGGTTTGAAAGTAAGAACCCGGATAGGATGAAACAGAAGCAGAATCCCTTGCACCAAGTTATCATGAAATGTGCAGTAGTGTACTATCGTTCAAAATTGTTTAAGAGAGAACGATGATTCTATGAGGTCTTGGTGCCTAACTCAGACCTTAAGCACAGACCAGAAGAGTCATTAATTCACCTTGCTTTACAAAGATCTACACTATGATTTATTACATTGCTTTTAGACGTTTAAAGTCAGTACTACTAGTGAAAATGCACAAAGTTTAGCTTTCTCTTAACTGATCTACTTTTATTCTATCTCACTTCTTGCACAGCTGTAATTCCATATAAGTGTAAACATTCCTTATCACTTAAATTCTTCTATAAGAAAATTTGGGCATTAGATCAACAAGAGAGAGATGCATAGCATTAAGGATTGAAAGAAAGGAAAATGATTCCATGGGACTGCAGTGAAATAAGCAGCCTACACTCAGTAATTTATAGAAATACCATGATATCCATTTAATGCATAAATAAAATGTATGCATGAAACTGTTAATTAAGGGAAAGGATGTGCTGATGACTATTAGATCACTAATACCTATGACCAGTTTATAGTAATTAAAAACTGGCTTGAAGAAGCTGACTCTGAAACTAAACCGAACCGTGCAGGTTGATTTGAATCTTATGCCTCTGGTACTTTAAACTTATCCATGACATTGAACACTATCAATGAAACTGGAATGCATACGTTAAAACATCCTGAAACACCCTGGTTGACTTACATCTTTTACCTTAGCCTGCATTAGTCTCTGAATCTCATCATGATTACATCAACTTGACATCTTTGAAATATTAGCTGCATTTTTAAGATTTGAGATATGAACGTCAGCATTCCAAAGTGACAAAAAAGTGATACTGGAAGAGATACTTTTTTGAAACTTGAAACATTATAAATCAGAGTACTGATCAGAAAGTAAGTGTAAGGTTCTTGAATCATGGTCACACTAGATCTCATCAGAACTTAGCCAGTAAAGATGACAATGACTTGATACTTAAAGCCACTTTAGGCATTGTTGAAGCATCAGAGTCAGCTGGAAAGTCATGATCTCAATTTTCGAGACATCCAAGGGAATATCCTGATTTTATTGGGTATTCATCTCATCGTGATGAAGGTGCTTCATACCTTCCAGATGCCTGTCGTTCAAGGATGCTATGCTGATGAATGATACTGGTAAGTGTAAAAAGGGAATACAATAAAGGCAATAATAATAATAAAATAATATGATAAAAACAATAATGCTCCTTTGAAAGAAAGAAAATAGCACTTGGGTTTTATCTGATTGGCCAGCTGATAAAAACAAAGTCCAAGGCATGACTAGCTGCAAAGGTGTATTTGCAAAAGGAAGGCATAAACTTGTTAAGAAACAAACTTCATGTTTGCTGTTTCCTCAACCTGCTATATACTTATGGACACAAATCATTTTGATGTTAAGACAGCATTTTTGCATGGACATTGGAAAAAGACTATAACCATTGCTAGGCCATAAGAAATATTTTATGTTAATTCCACGAATAAGGTGTGTTTGGTTCAAGAGAGCTTTGTATGGACTAAAGTAGGTCTCCCAATCTTTGAATGATCATATTCATTGTACTTTAATTGATCTTGGGCATAACCAGTGTAAAGGTGATGTGTGTGTTTATTATTTTATAGCCCAGATTGCATTTTATACAATGCATTAATTTTTTGTTTATTTCATATTGATGAGCTGATAGACAAATATCTGGATGTGTGTCTGTACCTCATTGGAAATCCCATGAAAAGTAATTTGAAACTTAAATATTTCTGATGTACCATGAAGATGCTGCCTGGGGCAATAACCAGGCTGATAGATGTTATAATTCAGTTTCTGTGTTTACATTTGGGAAAACAGCTATATCTTGGTCTAGTAAAAAAAGAAAGTGTCTCTCTCTCTTTCAAGTACAGAAGCAAAGTATGCAGCTTTAATAGATGAAAAAGGATCTGGTGCCCCCCCTGTGTACAGACTGAATGTAGAGCTCTCGGGATATCCACTGAGTCAGGGCTTCCATTGTCACCGACATTTTGATGAACAACTCCTTCATCGTACTCCGGAATGATGCATTTTGGCCTCCTTATATGCAGATACGTCAGCGACAATAGAAGCCCAGACCCAGTGGAGATTTCGAGAGCGCTATATTCAGCTTAAATAGGTGCTAATAAGAAATCAATTAAACCAATTATTGTTTCTCATTGAATCGTATGCAGATTCTCATTATGTTGTGTAATGATAATCAGTGTGCAAAACTGGCAATGAATCCAATGTATTATTGTAAAACTAAAGCAGATACCAATACAAATGTGATGCAATCAAGATGGAAAAGGTTTCCCTGCAGTATTTGTCCACAGTAAGGATGCCTTCAGACTTCTATGAATCTGCTCATAATTACAAACAATATTCCTGTACTAATGAAAGAAAGATGTCTCTTGTTTCTGGAGGGGTGGACCCATGCAGTTTCATAGTAAACGTGATATTTTAATAAGATTTGTGTGATCATATTACTTTCCGTGGGCCTAATTGTAGTTACATTAGTACTTTGCTTTGTATTTAATTTGCTCATCTGTCTTGAAATAACGTGTGTGGTGTGCTAATTCATGTAATTATCGAGCGTTTTGTTGAACACAAAGACAAAATTTGAGAGCATTTCAAGAGACCATGCTTCAGTCATACACTTGGAAATCGATAAACTGTTTTTGACATCATTATCCACTTACATATGACAGCAGAGGTGGTAAAATTTACGATAATACTAGAATTTTGTACTAAATGCGAAAATCTGCAGAGATCTTTCATAAATAGGCGTTTTACACCATTATGGAGCAAAAGTCACTATCAGTTACGTATAATACTTATGAATATGTTAATATTCAATAGTATATCATCTATCGATTAGCCTTGTAAGTAGTTGCATTTCGTTTAAGACCTTCAAGCTTATCCAACTAACTGCTAATTTGTGCGTGCTTGCATTTCTCTTTAAAAACTTTTCTAAATTGTTATGGTTTGACTAGAACATACCTACTAATTCTCCTTAAGCATGATAGACAATGTATGTTTAATGTATATACCGCCTGCCACACACCTTACGGTGGCTTGCATGATTTCATGTATATGTAGTAAATGATTATGATTTTGGACAAATTTCGCCGGTGTATCTCGATTAAACACACCAGTGTCATGCTTTCCATTCCTTCACTGAAATAGAACTTCTTCGTTTAAGTTTAGGACTTCGTTTAGGTCTTCGATATTCCGTGACCGGTCACTCGTTCTCCAGCCAGCGAGATAAAACGAAATAAAGAGAATCCAAAGGCGATGGAAACTCAGTGACGTGACGGCTATCTCATAATGCATACACTATAATATTCCCCAGAGCCAAACATTTCCACAATTTACTCCACCTCCACAGGACCATAGTTGGGATTAACGATTAAAATTAATCGTTAAAATTATCCATTAACTGATGCGTTACTAACTTCAGTTCCCTTTTTTCCGTTATTTTTTGGCAAATGTCGACCTGTCCGAATTTGGGCGCAAAAGCAACAAACAAACGGGAAAATAAAACTGTATCTAAGAATTTAGCATTTGTGCAACAATGCAATGAACAGGCCCAGACAAATATATTCAAACAAAAGCGGGGCTGATGGGAGTGACCGCCAAATTTTAGGAACTCAGACGAGAAAACACGAAGACAATGCCCTGGAGGGTTCCTATGCCTTACTCGGTGACATCAATTCGTCAACACTGCATAGTTGAAGCCGAGAAGAAGTGTCACATAAAAACCTCGGACGATTAGGAAGGGGAGGGGTTCATAAAAACTCATGTATCTGTTACAATGCGCCAGTCTACGTAATCCTTACTCTGCGACATTGCTTCGTCAAAACATCACCCCCAGCGAATCGCGAGAAAAGGTGCGCAGGCACACCCTCAGCATCTACTGTAGCTCTACATAACTAAGCCGTTTACACTGAAATTTTACAACTGTGAAGGGATAATTCACATCACAAACTGGTAATCGATATCAAAAGCTAACCTTAAAGCACTTTCTACAGCTCAGAAAAATCTTTGGTGGCAAATTACGGACGCACCATGGTTCGTCAGAGAGTCACATTCACGACAACTTAAAAATCCCGGAATCGAGGCTTCACCTCGGAAAAATCGCCGAATCCTTTCAGCAGACTCTTGGAAAACTGACCAACAACACTCTGGGCACTAAATGGAATTACAACGAAAATCCTCAATTCAAATATTTTTAAACAAATGGATACGGATGGAAGAAACCACATTGACAGTTTTCAGCGTTCGCTTTGTTTGTCAAAACAAAAAAAACATCAAGGCATTTATTACCACAGCATCCAAATTGTCAAGTAACTGAAAATGTAACTTTTAACGTAAAAGTTACTTTTTTAACTTTTATCAGTTAATTTCTCAGAAAAGTGACTTTTAACTTTAACTAGTTACGTTTTACAGAGATTAACTTTAACTTTAATCCATCATTTTTTTGGTAACTTACCCAACTATGCGTAGGACTCACCAAAATATACAACAGATACCTCGGAATGGCATAATATATTATCGAGCAGAAGATCCCTAATCAGAATTGATAATGCTCCGAGTTTGAACACAAAATATAAAGTCAAAACCCCTGATACTTCACGTATTCACACCATCCTTCCAGTCCAAATAAACAGATACAAGGACTTATCACTTCGTACGTGCCCACCTCATGCATAATACCGTTAAGACTTCCCAGCTGACCCCAGCCCACGCTAAATACCAGGCCGAATCATAGAACTTCATTCATCGAATAAAACTTCAAATATCGCTACTTCATATCAATTGCTACATACATAAATACTTCCATTCCACATTTCGAAACTTGGCCATTTAGGAAATTAATAACGATTATCGGGAAACTACACGCAAAAAGGAATTTTATAACTTCACACGATAAATCCAAATATCGATAACCCTATTTATACAACCGCATGTCTACACTCCGCAACGGGGTAAGGAAAGACGTCCACGACGAGGACTGAAGATCTGTATAATTCGACGAAAAGTTATAATGCACCTTATAATGTCTAGAGCTCAAAAAACAATGACATAGGAAAAAGGTGTAAATAAAAGATCCCAGCACATTATAAACATGGTCAGCAGCATTTGATTCAAAACAATTCCTGGTGATTCACACTAACTGCATAAATACTCACACCAAGAACAATTCTCAACTAAAAGATTCACTATTGAAATAATACTATAGTATGCATGAACTAAATGTTAATTAGATAATAACAGATCTGTAAGCAGGAGACGGAGCAGGTTATATCCAAATACATCGAATAGCCAGCGAAGAAGGTACACACGTTAAAGGTTATTCATGAAACCAGATAGCATAAAAATTGACTAGAAATGATGGACAGGCAGATCGAAACCAAACCAAATGGGTGAACCAAAACCAGATTTAAAAAATAAATAATCAAGCATCAAAAGCAGAAATGCCCAAATAAATAAACAGAAGTACTCAGCAACAGACTAAACCACATTACAGGAAAAAACAGCAAGGTGACTTGCAGTTCTTAAAATCCTTATTAGTAATCAATAAGAATCACTCACCTTTATTCCACTTCTGCCTTGCTGCTTCAGGAGAACATTTTCCGGTTTCATGTCGCAGTGTATAATTTTGTTTCTATACAGTGCGTCCAGGCATTGTAACAGTGAGTGCGCGAACTTACGCACCAACTGGAGACTAAATCCTTGAAACTTGTTCTTCTTAATTAACTCATATAAATTTATGGACAGTAACTCAAAAGTGATACACATGTGACTCCTGAACGTAAAACTGTCGAATATATGTATAATATTCATGGTATTGTCTTTATCCTGTTTCCGAAGGTGCTCAAGAATGCGGATCTCCTCCTGAGCTTGCCGGTGGAACCTCTTCTCGTTTCGTACCATCTTCAGGGCAACATGTTGATGACTTTTATGGTCATACGCCTTAACAACCTGTCCAAAACTTCCCTTGCCTATAACTTTTAATACTTCATATCTGTAGGCTATATGGTCATGGGGAATGTGGAGGTAAGATCCCTGCTCGTTGTCATAACCGCTGTTGTTCGGTCCACCTATTATTCCATACCTCTTCTTGGCATTCGCCCCAATGAAGTAAATTTGGGAGTAGCCAAATATCTCATGTTGTTCGTACGGCGCCAATTTAATTGCATACAGTTTCATTACATGTTCTGGTGTAGCCACCATTGTTTTGGGCTTCGGTGAGCTGTTCTTGTTCGATGTTGGACTGTCGGAAGTCGCGGGACGGACTAAAGGCAATGATGCCTGATTCTGGCTGTTATTAGGCTGGTTCGAGATTTGTAAGTTAAGGTTAGGCAAGCTTTGCAGCTGATTCAAGGATGTGTCCTCTAAAATTTGCTGAACACCACCTAACTGGTTGGTCTTAAGACCATTGTTCTGGGTTTTCATCGGTGCGAGGATGTTACTACTTTCGTTTATCTGAGGCAAAAATGCCTCGCCTGGATTGCTGGACGTAGCACCATTGATGTTGGCAAGCAAGGACCGCGTTCTGGACAACGGCATCTCGATTGGTGGATGACTTACAACGGCGCTAGACATTCCCCATGAAGTTGGTTCCACTGAGCTCCGAGTGTCACGCACCTTACACAGGATAGCTCTTCTCAAATCTTCTTCAGCGCGGAACTGTAATCACGTGAACGCCGTACTTCCACATGTGAACAACTGTACACAGAACTCGCAATCCAAACGAACGTCCACCTCCAGCTACATACTTCATTCTGTGGAGCCCTCTACTCCGACCACACTTTTTCCCAAGCCAGTTTACGTGACGTCATTGATTAGTTCGTATAAAACTCACGGCGTGGCGTCTTGTCAAAACATTCGATCAAAAACAAATCTGGTTTGGCAATATTTAAAACGTTAAACATCAAAATTAATTTCAAATTTTTCTATCGATACTTACGAAATTAATATCATCAGTTATTGCACATATTATCAGATTAGTTAGTATCGCAGGCGAAGTGGTACTATTTTTCCACGTTAGTCGTCACCGTCGTCACTATCATGGGAGCAGCACTCCCTTCACTAAAGTAGCTTTCGCGATGCTAGCGTCAAAGTGAGCGGCTCCACAACTCACCAGTTCAAATTTTTGAGATATGCATTTACAAAGTATTAATCCCGAGAAGTTAATTTTTCAAGAGTTCAGTACTTACATTCATTTTCAACCAAATAAATGTTGGAAGGTCGTTTGTAAATTGAATTTGGTACGATTAAGCGTTCGACTTCGAACTACGATCCATATTTCTTATTTCCAAAGATATAACCAGCCTTCAAGTAAATGTTTTCAATTCCACTTATTCATTACATATGGTTAAAATGCAAGGGTTTCATAGGGGAGTGAAACTGCATTACCTACTTATTCTGTCACACTTTAGTGTTCCAAATCACTTTCTTTCACACTTCCTGCACATCTTGTGCTTTTTTTTCATGCTTTCATTCACACTTTATTTTTACCTGTATGTCTACATTAGTGTTCAGGATAATTAGCCTCATATTGAATTATATGCTATATAACTAATATTTACCCTTTTCATGTCAATCAAAACATTGTGATGTTGCTGGCACCTTTTTTCCATCAATAATTGCACCCAAACCTTTGAGAAAGTAGGTATCTCTTCTGCAGCACCCAAAGGTAAAGGCAAGGCAATTTAAAATGCAAATTATTCTCTAACACATAAATATATATACCTACATACACACACGCACACATTTGTTATTAACTTTGTACCCCACAAACCAGGAAAGGATTAAATTTTTTGGGATTTTCAATGACATTCAATCCAGATTTCTAAATCCAAATTAAATCTAGATTTCTAAATCTAGATATTGCATGCAATCATCTGGATTAAATACAGATCTTAATATACTTTGCATCCCATAAAAATCTCAGGCTATAAAGTATAGTGATTATGTGAATATGGAGCAATATGCAGAGAAGAATATAATTTCATTTGCATTACTTTAATGTTCCATTAGTGGACAGTATGGATTATTGGTTGATGTGCATTTGTATTGAAAGTGCATTGTGATTGGTCACTATGGCAGCTCTGTATTGTATTATTGTGCCATTACCAAGCTATATTTTTCATGTATTCATCTACTGTGATCTCGTTGTTTGATTTAACTTGTTTGTGCGTTAAACCTGTTTCATGTGGTACTTGATCTAGCCAGGTGTGCTACACAACCCACTAGTGCCTATTGTGCTACACAACCACAAGGCCTAGTGTGCTAGGCGCTGCTTGATATTGAGGATGGAATCTAGCATGACTGGAACCATTCTAGGAAGTGCCTCACAAGCATTGACCTTATGCTAGCTATGCTGATACCATACTAATTTTAATATAGAGAGAATCGTACTGGATCGCATAGTATCTGTAAAGTGATGTGATTGGTCGAAATCTCCTGCTGGGAGATAATAGCAAACTAGTACATATCAAGTATAAAATCAAGAAGCTCAATGAATATGATGGCTACCATGCTTAAGCATGCTTAGCAATTGCTAGCCACCATACTATAGATCTACTCACATGATAATGGAAAGCTAGCATACTAGCTCATATCCTCAACCTTGTGTATTCTGTGAAGTGGGATTTAATAATTATAATTTACTGTTGGCCTAGGAGTAACACTTCTTTGGAACAGAAATTGTGGTGCATTATACTATAATTGGATGGAAAAAAATACACATCAATAGGTACAAAATACATGCATAAAAAGTAGCATTTATGACATGACAATATTTTACCAGTAAAAGAACGTAAATACATATATAACATTTTCCACAAAGTAATGGCAGTGTATCACGCAAGTGTCATTGAAGTATAAGTAGTGGAAATTCACCTATTCAATTAGAGGGTAGGTACTGAGTATTAGATTCATTCAGTCAACCAGCAACCCTTATACATGAATCGAGAATCAATCAGTGTTAGGACTATTGAGGTTAACGATTAATCCCCATAACGTTTATCAAGTAGATATGCAAACATTTTAAATTCCAATTGGTTTAAATTTTTAACATTTACTATACAGTCAGGATTATTATTCCATACCTTAGTACACGAATTTAGGGTGTATAGATGATATGCAGTTGTTCTGAGTTCAGGAACTTTGAATTAATTTAGGGTTATACAATGACAGTTAATGCATTCAGCATTAACTCTCTTAGTGCCACTGAATGTTGGCGGTACTAGCAAAAAGTGTCAGCTTGAATTAGTTTTTTGTAACACCTTGTGAAAAAAATTTGAAGTTTTTTTTTAAGATATGGAAGTAAAGAAGTAAGTAAAGAAACATTTCTTAAGTAAAGAAACATTAATGTTTCTTTATTTACGTAAAAATAAATTAATTGTCATTTATAATATTCTGATACATTGCATTAAAGGTAAGTAAATGTAATTATTACAACAAAAATAGCTTGAATAATAATTTACTACTCGAGCCTATATATTGGCCCATGGCACTTTTTGCCTGTTAAGCAAAAGCTGATATATCGGCCCGTAACACCAAGAGGGTTAATATATGATACATGTTATTCCCTAAGCATGTGTTAAAGGTACTTACCTAAAAAAAAGTGGAGATTTTATGATAAGCAGTTGATACTGGTAACTGATGTAGTGCTGCCCTGCCTGCACAAGTGTTTGTTAAATAATTTATTACTCATTTGTTGTAAGTTAATTAAGAATTCCCTTAAGGGAATCAAGGTTACTGTCACTATTTAACTCATTGACAAAGCTGAACTGCTTTCACTTTGTGCTCAGCTTACTTGTTACACTGTGTCCAACAATCCTGAAAACTGGGAAAAATTTGTGAATTTCATTTTGGTTTTGAAAACAAGGAATTGTTTTTTTTTATGATAGCCTTAAATTTTAAAGACTTTCATGAAATCCTCTGGTACTCAGGAAAAAATTTTGATAATTTTTGACATCTTTTGATATTAAAACTTGCTTGTGTTTATTTGCTTACTCATAATAATTAGTCAGCAATCCTGAGCTTAGTTTGAGGCATCTCTCCACTTAAATCTTCTATTAGCTAATCTGTTAATATTTACGTAGGTATTTCTTCTCTTTCACATTCTTCATCACTTGTCCTGTTTACCTCATACGATGCCTTCCTTTGAAATTCTTTCCATTCACTTGTCCTTCAACGATTTTCTTCATCAGGCCTTCATTTCTCATGATGTGGTCAATTAAGTTGACCTGTCTTCCTCTTAGGGTATTCAGAAGACTTCTCTTTCTTCCCACTCTTCTTCTGACTTCCTCATTACTTACTTAGTCAATCCATTTAATTTTCAACATTCTTCTATAGCACCACATTTCAAATGCTTCCATCATATTCTTCTCCGCTGCTGTCATCGTCCATGCTTCATTGCCATAAAGAAACATGCTCTAGATATACACTCTGATGAATTGTTTCCTTACTTCTACATTTGCATTTCCAGCTGTAAGTAGATTCTTCTTTTGATAGAATACCCTCTTTGCCTGGGCTATTCTACTGACTATTTCTTTCTTGCTTCATCCATCAATGGTTATTCAGCTTCCCAGGTAACAGAACTCTTTCACCTCTTCAAGTTTTTGTTTTACTTGTTTAATGTTGGTTTTGGCCTCTCTCTCCGGCTGCATACCAATATCTTAGTCTTCTTATTATTGATCTTCTGCTGATATTTGCCCATTTCCCTTTCCATGGTTATTAGAATCTTATTCAGATCTTTCTCTGTCTCTGCTATGAGAGTGCTATGTCATCGGTGTATCACAACATGCTAATTGGTTTTCCATGGATATTCACTCCAAAAGACTTCTCCTTGATTTTATTGATGGCTCTTGTGATGTAAACATCAAAAACCATGGGAGACATTGCATAGCCTTGCCTTATTCCTTTCCTTATTGTTGCTTCTTCACAGTTTTAATCACAGCTACTCGGTTTTCATACAAACTGTGGATAATTCTTCGGTCATTGAAGGACACGTCTGCTTTCAGAATTCCAAGCATTGAAAACCAGTCCATGTTGTTAAAAGTTGGTTTGTTCTTCTCCATTCTCTTCCATTTGAGCACCCTAAGTGCCATTATTGCTTCTCTTGTACCCTTACTTTTCCTGAGTCGGAATTGGTCTTGAACCAGGAACTCCTCAGCTTTTAATTCTATTTTTCTGTAGATGATCCTTCTCAATATCTTCGATGCATGTGTTGTCAGGCTTACAGGCGTAAAATTTTCGCAGTTCTCTGCTCTCTTCTTTTTGGGATTAGGAATGATAACATTTTTCTTTAAGACCCTGGGTATTTTTCCTCTAGAGAATATGTCTCAGAAGGTTTTGAAAAGATGGGTTAATGTCTCCTTCATTTTTAATTAGTTCTGCAGGAATA
Organism: Platycnemis pennipes; assembly: GCA_933228895.1. NCBI lineage: Eukaryota > Metazoa > Arthropoda > Insecta > Odonata > Platycnemididae > Platycnemis > Platycnemis pennipes. Next base: position 56,698,506 of record OW121846.1, read on the forward strand.
TCATCAAACCATTAGCCTTATTCTTCCATAGGTCACTTACTTCTGCGTCAAATCTGATCTTAATATTGATGCTCCCACATCATCCTTTTTGGCTTCGCTTCCCTCTTTGATCATCCATCATGTTTTGTACATCTTCGCCTAGATTCTTCATTCACATTTCCCTGGCTTTGTGACTTAGTTTGTTCCTTATTCTTTTGCAACAAAGCTGCCCTTCTTCAGTGCGGCATTTCCTGAATGAAATAAATATTTTTTATTTCATGAGATATGCTCATCCAGGGGACAAAATTCTTTCCAAGCTTGGGTAAGTAAGACAAGGTCAAATAGAACAAGAAACAAAAAAAATTATGATTCTAAATATACCAGAAAATGTGGGGGTAAGGGGTCAGTGACTCCAGGGAGGGACAAGGGCAGAACATGCCTATGGACCACCAAGACCGTCATGCGTGGTGAAGAGCCACATCCTCCTCGAGGTGCCCCTGGTTTCGCTGAACATGACGGATCTAGACCTGGCGGTCAATAAATAGCTCCCATCACCATGGTGCGTCTCTGTGCTAAGGGTGACCGCATCTGCGGGGCGGAGGGTAAGAAGTCACTAACAGAGAGACTCCGGATACTGGGCGACCTCCGGTTTTATTTAGCCTTACCCATGCATGCGGGGCTCTGCATGGGCGGACACCATATTTCCCTAGCTACTCGTGGGACCAAACATGGAACCCTCAAACAAAACTATAGAGGGCGCTGACAGACGCACTATTCACATGGACTCTTGTAGTCTGTCTTCTTTCTTGGTGGATGCGATACCGGTGGAGAGCCCCGATGGGGATCCCAGTCGGGACGCTTCTTCCTTGGGGGATGCGATACCGGTGGAGAGCCCCGATGGGGATCCTAGTCGGGACGCACCCTCTACTACCTTAACCTTGCCTGTGGGGGTTCCTTCTGGGAGACCCACACATCCCAGTTGCCCCTCATACCCTTCGTGGGGAGAGGAGGACGACATCCTTTTCAACCTCTCTGGGCCCACCTTCAAGGAGGCACTAAGCCTAGTCTCCCCCATGGGGGTAGAGTCTGACTCGGGAGCCCCTGTGGGTAGTGGCCTAAGGGAAGGCTCCATACCCCCTCGAAGAGAAGGAGACAAGGGAGGAAGAAGATGCGGGCTGGGCCGAACCATGGCTGGCATAGCCGTGCTTCAGGCCAACCTACAACACAAGAAGGCTGCCTCAGGGGTTCTGCAAAGGATACTCTCTGAAGGTATGGTCAAAATAGCTCTGATTCAGGAACCCTGGGCTTTCCAGGGAAGAGTCAGGGGCCTGAGCATGACAGGCGGAAAAATATATTACTGTACCACTGTTGATAGGCCTAGATCTTGTATCTATGTGAATGGGATAAGTGCTTTGCATCTATCGGAATTTACCACTAGGGATCAGACAGCAGTTCTGCTGACCCTGGGGGAAGGTGAGAACAGGAAGAGGGTGGTCATCTGCTCCTCCTACCTGCCATACGATGCACCGGCTCCTCCACCATCAAATGAGATGGAGAGGCTGGTGAGTCACTGTAAGACCAACAAGTGGGATCTTCTGATTGGTTGTGATGCTAACTCGCACCACATTGTGTGGGGGAGTGGGAGCACCAACGGAAGGGGAGAGGCACTGTTGGAGTATCTTATGTCTACGGAGTTACAAATACTCAATAAAGGATCACAACCTACCTTTGCAAATAGCATTAGGCAGGAGGTGATAGATATTACACTGTGCACCAGTTCTCTGCTGCACAGGATTGATGGGTGGAGAGTGTCAGGGGAGATAACTTTGTCCGACCACAGACACATACTCTTCACTCTTTTAGAATCCAATTACAGGGAAATAACATATAGAAACCCGAGGACTACCAATTGGGGACTATATCGAGAAAGGCTGGGAGCTGCCCTAGAGGGGGCACCTCAGTGCAAGTTTAGAAATGTGGATGAGGTAGATGCTGCTGTTGATTATCTACAGAGAAGCATCATCACATCCTACGAAGACAGCTGCCCCCTAAGGACCAGGAAGGAAGGGTGTAAATTACCCTGGTGGGGAGCAGAATTAGACGGTCTCCGCAGAGAGACTAGGAAACTCTTTAATAAAGCAAAGAGGACAAGAATGCCTCGGGATTGGGAAAACTTTAAGGTTGCCCAACGGAGGTACAAAGCAGCAATCAAGCGCTGTAAAAGGGACTCATGGAGGAGCTTCTGTGAGAGCGTAGAGACTGTTCCACAGATGGCAAGACTTCATAAGATCCTATCGAAAGACTCAGAAGCGGGGGTGGGTTCTCTGCTGCTTCCCTCGGGAGACTTCACGTCTTCCGACAAGGAAGCACTAAAGCTAATGCTGGAGACCCACTTTCCAGGCTCCAGGGAGTCGAGGGAGATGCATCATGGGAGGAATCCCATCCGTCCGGCTCGGATGGAATGGAGACTTTCCTCCAGCATCGTGACGTACACAGTTACAAAATGGGCAATCATGAGTTTTAGCCCCTTTAAGGCTGCTGGGGAGGATGGGGTATTTCCTGCACTCCTTCAGGAAGGGCAGGATCTGCTCCTCCTTCCAATGGTAAGAATATTTCGCTCCTGCCTGGCTTATGGATATGTTCCAAAAGCCTGGAGGGTCACCAAGGTGGTTTTCATACCTAAACCAGGTAAGACTGACTACACAAGAGCAGACTCCTTTCGAGGAATCAGTCTGATGTCTTTTCTATTGAAGACACTAGAAAAGATAGTGGATAGATACATAAGGGATGGGCCATTAAGGGATCACCCCCTGCACCTGTATCAACATGCCTACCAGAAGGGAAAATCCGTGGAGACAGCGCTCCACAATCTTGTTAGCAGGATTGAGGGAGTGCTGGAACACGGAATGTATGGACTGGGGGCATTTCTTGATGTCGAGGGAGCATTTAATAACACGTCCTTCGATCAAATATGCATTGCTGCAGGAAGACATGGTATCCATGCTCACATTGTGAGCTGGATTAGATACATGTTGGAACAAAGAACTGTAAAAGTAGTATTGAGAGACAGTTCAATGAAGGTAGCTGTGACTCGAGGCTGCCCTCAGGGAGGAGTGTTATCTCCACTCCTCTGGAATATGGTAGTCGACAGTCTTATTTTAGAATTGAATAGGACTGGCGCATACACTCAAGGGTACGCAGATGATGTGGCTATAATCATCACTGGAAAGTACCTTGATACTGTCTCTGGACTCATGCAGAAAGCCCTAGATAAGGCAATGGGGTGGTGTGCAGAAACAGGGCTGACTGTAAATCCGGAGAAAACTAAGCTTGTATTGTTTACCAATAGAAGGAAAATGGAGGGCTTTAGACCTCCCTCTTTGCAGGGAAAGGTTTTATATCCCTCACCATCGGTCAAGTATCTTGGGGTTATTCTGGACTCCAAGCTTAACTGGGGAGAGCATTTGGAGACCAAGGCAAAGAAAGCTTGTGCCTCCTTATGGATGTGCAGGAGGACCCTTGGTAAAACATGGGGACTTCAGCCAAAAGCCATTAGATGGATTTATACGGCAGTCATTAAACCTAGTTTCTTGTACTGCTCTATAGTTTGGTAGAAGAGAGTCCGGCTCAAAACTGCTGGGAACAAACTGAACCACCTTCAAAGATTGGCCTGTATGGGCATTTCAGGGGCTATGAGAACAACCCCAACTCTGGCGCTGGAAACGCTGCTGAACCTCGCTCCACTCCATGTGGAAGCTGAGGTGCAGGCAAAGACAGCGGCTTATCGTCTCAAATGTATGGGACAGTGGTATGACAAAGGAAGTTTCTATGGTCACAGACAAGTTTGGACAGAGCTCATGAAGTCGAGTCCCATTCTCGGGATGGGTAGTGATGGAATGATAGCCAGGTTCAACCAAACACCCCCCTACTTCAAAACCCACTTCCTGGGTAGGGAACAGTGGGCTAGAGGAAAGAGCATTCTTCCAAAACATTTGCAAATTGGAAATAAAGCTTGGAAATTACCAACAGAGTCTGCACAGTTGTGGACTCAATTCAAATAATGACTCATATTGAGTAGCTCTCTCTCCCACTGTCAAGGGGTAATCCTTAAGGGCCATCACTCATCAAAGTCAAAAAATGGCCAGACATAATTAATAAATGAGCACACCAAGATAGTATCACTGCGTTATCAGAAAATGAACAATAAGTGATTAGATGTGACCAGTGTTTCTCTATTCTCACTGTCACCAGCAGCTGTCAACCAACAATCTGAGAGAGCATCTGACTTGATCAAACTGACTTTATCAAACTTGATATCAGTAGATTAACTAAGCAAGGATGTGCAGCTTCTTACGTCCAAACCATGCATGAATCAACAAACAAAAGATCAGCACCCACGTGATGAACATCTTACTCATTTGGAAGAAGTGAATTAAAATTAATGTTGGTGTAACAAATGAACAATATCAAGTAAATCAACATAATGCATAAGTATGCTTTTTAATGATTGATGGATATAGTTATTGCAGTAGTGCGAGTCATGTAGTAAATTAACAATTATTCCAAGTGCAACTAGACTATTCCACAATAATTATTAAATGAATCTTGATTGAGAGAGTAGCAATGAAAATTCCCAATTATAATACCTCAAAACTAGTTACAATTTGTCATCCAGCCACTTGGGTTGAAGTGTTAAACATTGACATAGTCAATGAAAATCAAGGGTTAATTAAAATAACTCAAGGTGACATAGAGTACCTACATTTTGATTAGAAAAAAAAATTGATCTCTCTACTCAGTTGTCATCCATTGTGCATAGAGCAAAATGGAAATAGATTTGGATGACTAATAAATATTCAATTGGTCCAGGGCCTGGTTAAGCCAAATTCATGTTACTCAAATCTAAAAAATGAAATCAAATTTAGTGGCCACCATCAAGGGTAATTCTAGCATAAAGTTTAGTAATGGGGCTGAAAACCCCATCCAGAAAATGCTGGGTGCTGATTTTGGCAAGTTACATAACTGCCGGGAAATGGGATTGTACCCCCCACACCAGAGAACATGAATACACAACCACATTAACCAAGTACAAAGTAAACTGTCTTTTGCCTGTGCTAGATTAAGTCCTGACTATGCAATAAAAAGCTAGTGTATGCAATAAATAAACAATCAATAAACATGCCACCACACCCTAGGTCACAGCACTTGATAACTATAGCAAGAATAAAGGCACTAGTTCTGATTAGAGGAATGATCATGAAATCCTCATGACCAATTGGTGTCAGGCAGTCAATATTGAATCTTAATAGTGTGGCATTTTTTTGGTACCCCCCCCTTCCCCCCTCCCCTCGTTGGACATAACCCCTCGGCGGACTAATTACCCTCCGGACTTAGCCGAAGGACTTGCTCGACAGGCGTAGCTAACGACAGGCGGAGCCAACGACGCCAACAACGCCTACAATTCCAAAATGCAACGATTCCAGACTGCAGCATTCCGACAAAGCGTGCCGTCAAGCCACGCCATCCAGCCACGCATTCCAGCCACGCCGTCCAGCCACACCGTCCAGCCACGCCCTCCAGCCACGCCGTCCCCTGACCAGTGTTGCTTTCACTTATATAGCCCCCAAAGCACGGAAGAAGACCAGAAGTTAGGCCATCATACGAGCCGTTATTTGGTGTTCCCCCGCCGTAGTGAAAAAAGAGTCCCGGATGACCCAATCCTAAGCTTCCACCTCGCCCTCTTCACATCATGCCACCTTTTCCTCCCCTCAATTTGCACCAATGGAATTCCACGTTAAACCCCATTGCACTTTGACCTTCCAGAATATACCCCCTCCTTACCCCAGAGAATACCTCCCCTCTCACGCTCTCTGTTCGAGTTGAGACGGCAAAGAGACGACTTCGAGGCTAGGTCAGCGGTTACTTGGTGATTGTCGAGTCTCCTTAGCGCCATGGACTTTTGGTGCAAGTTATTAGCTTTTCCCTGAATTGTGAAGAGTATTTCAATTTTGTTGGTTTGTACTTTGTCTTTTGTTGTTTAAATACAGTGTTTGATTAGTTAGATTGTCATACTTTTGTGGTTTTTTCTATTTTTGACCTCATCTTGCTCACTCGTCTTGGAAAGAATTTTTGTCCCCTGGACAAGCGTTTCTCGTGAACTGCTGTTCTTCTTACGAGAAACGCTGCAATAGCCAGTGGCTCTCCGAGACTAAACTGGAAACAAGCCACCTTCGGAATGTTCAATGGCTATTATCCTCATGTATTACTCCCTCCAGATGACACCAAACCACTCTCCAAGCACTTTCACAGGTTGGCCCTTATGGTAGACACACATAATGAGAATAATATTCAGAATAGACAGTTTAATGATAACTGAGAAGTAATAAACACTAATATAGACAAGAGCATGATCACAATATCAAATTAATTGAGTATGATTGGCAGTTTACATTAATTATTCATAAAGTTATATACATTATAGAGTTAGGTGACAGACAGTGGCGAGAATATTCGGTAATAAATCATGACATAAATTTGTTAATGAACAATTGCATTTTGATTTATATATCACTCAACAAATTACAATTAAATGCCACCATAATAAGGTTTCAACTGAGAAACATGACATATTCTCTCTTTGCCTGAACCAATGTCAAGAACAGCTGTCACAGGAGAGACTAACCTTTTGATAATGAATGGGCCTTCCCAGAGAGGGGTTAATTTTGCCTGATTTGCCTGAAATTTGAACTGATAGGATGGTTTTTGATAACACCCCATCCACCATAGAGAATATTCCACAGAGAAAAAAATCATTCGCCTTGACAGGGACTCGAACCTGGACCCCCTGATTTCCGGTCAGGTGCTCTACCAGTTGAGCTACCAAGACGTCCTTTTTCTCTGTGGAAATTATAGAGGCTTTAAATGAACAAGATGTTACCAGACTGCTGGACATATTATGTCATAAAGCAGCCGAAGTCGTGCGCATGGCGGGACCATTTTATTGTGCAATTTCAGCTGGTAACGCCGCTAAAGTTTTCACAGCCAGTTCGTCAGAACTTTGAACAACCCATCCCCTGGTTTGAAGGTTACATGAGAATAGAGTTTATCAAAAGCTTCCTTTTGCTTTACTTTTACCTTTTTTAATCCTTTCGCTGCTGTGAACGTACCTGGTACGATCGCACGAACATACTTTTTCGTTCTCACTGTAGTGCTTTAACTTTTCCGCTGCATGTTACGAGTAGGTTTCTGGAGAGTGAGCTGCAGCGAAAGGGTTACGTTAGCAACCCCTTGCTACAAATAAGACTCTCTCTCCTCTTTCAAAATTTCATCCCTAATCAGGTCCCTAGGGATAGACCATTTTTTTTCAGAGGGTGAAAAGGTTGTCAGCCAAAAATTATTTTGGCCAGAGAGTCACCAGTACGAAATCGGCATAAAGTCTCTCCCACACATCTGAAGGAAGGTTAGAAGACAACATACCTGGGGAGCAGTATTTCTGGGTTTACATGTCTGACATAGATGACATTTCCGAACCATGTCAAAAATCTCCCTTTTCATATTCTTCCCCCAGAATTCTCTTTTTATATTCTCAAAAGTCTTTCCCATGACCAAATGTGTGGCAAGACTTAAACAGTGATAATATTGTAATACCATTGGCTGGAGCACAACTGGCAGGACAACCTTTCCCTTTATAGTTTTAGCATTTCCAAAATATAACAGATTGTCTCTAAGAAAATAATTTTGACAACAGGAAGTATCCTTTTCCAATTTCTCAAAAATATCCCTTAAAGTAGGATCTGACCTTTGATGATCTCAAATATTTACAAATGATAAAGGAATTTTATGAAAACACGAGAAATAGGGAGAAATGAATCATCACTGGCATTAGAACTATTCGTCTCTCTCTGAACAACTTCGGGCATAGAAAGGTTTCTAGTAAGGTGCAAGAGGCATAGCTAAGTTCTTTGGTTGAGTCTGGAGAGTAATAAGTCCACCTAAGGGTAATGGCCAAGAAGGGGGGCGGGGACCAAAATGTCACATCAGTTACATTCTTGTAATTTTTTCTTTCTTCAGTCAGGTCTAAGACTTCTTCCCTGATCCATGATGACTTCTTCTTGACAACTTTTCTTCTTCTTAGAGCTTCTTTTGTGGCTTCCTGTATTCCACATTCCTGTGTACCCAATGCTCTTCCCCTGATTTCTCAGTGTAGTCCTCACCTATGTTGTTTCCCACTGCTTTTTGAAATGCCAGCTGATGTTGAGCCTCCTTCAGTTTTTCTACTGGCCATTTGTTCTTCACTGTTTGTGTCAATTTCTTGAATTTTAGATGGAATTTCATCATCACTAAATTAGGGTCACTGTCAATGTCTGCCCCAGGGTAGCTTTTGCAGTCCTTCATCTGGTTCATTTTCCTACTAACTTCAAATATTAGGTACACTTTTCAACCATGGAAGTAGAAAATTGGAGTGTTAAAAATGTAAATTGGAGGGGTGGGCGGGGACCTTCTGGAGCCCCCCTGACACTTAGACCTCTTTAGATCCATTGTGCCAACCCACATTTAACCTGCCCGCCACTCGCAGACAGGGGACAAGAGCACCGCGGTAGAGGTATGGAGGAGGGTCACCCATCCAACCTCTGTCCGGGCCCAACGTTGCTTAACTTCGGTGATCTCACGGGAACCGGTGTGTCAACGTAGCTAGGCCCTTGCCCAATTGGATTGGAGTGTTACTTTCATAAAATGCACTGAAGGATATATCTGATTAAATAATGAATGTCCTTGATCAGTCATATCTAGAGGATGATTTTCCTGTTTTTGAGTCAATTGTTTTCTGTGTATATGCAGAATGGGAAATACTATGTAGTGTTTCTTGGTACACATATGTAAGCATGAGGATCCATTTCTTCCAGAAGATGCTAGCTGTAACATTGGTGAAACTGTAGTCCCCGCAACATGGAGTGACATGGAAGGAGCCCTGGAATAAATGGATATCAAAACATTGCACATCACAAAAGCCTCAACAAAAGAATGCTATATACTTAAGTATCTTTAAGTAAATTTTCTGTTTTTCTTTGCTCAACTCACAGCATTGTTTTTTCCTGGAATTTTACTTACTTGTATTATAGTTAGCATGAGTGTTATAGATGGGAAGGCACAGCAACCTTAATGAAGGTTAATTTTTCCTGGTCATCCCAAGGGTTCGATTCCTGGCAGTGGTGGATTTTGCAGTGGAAAACTGGTCCCCTCTTGAGTGCCTAGTGGAGGTTTTCAAGTTCAGTACTCCATCCATTGGATGGGACGTTAAGCCGTGGTCCCCTTGGTGCCTTTCATTAAGAGTAGGCTAATGCCGACGCCGGGTTTCTCTCCACCCTTCCTCCATTCCCTGAAAACTCCTACCATTACCCAATTATCCACCTATCCTATATGGTGCAAATGACCTCAGCCTCCCCTAAATAACCAACCCTTTTCCTGGTAAACAAAGAAAAAACCCTTCTTCCTAGAACTGCCTAAATACTGTGAAGAATAAGAAATATGAATTACCCCCTCACAACCTGCCAATATCAAAATTCTGTAGCAAAATACAAAATATTTTGTGGCATTTTTCATGGAATATTTAGGATTTTCATCCAGTTTGTTATGCCTTATCTGAAATGACTTAATTTAATTTTACATATCACCAAAACAGTAGATTTATTGCTAAAATTCATTTCTGCAGATCTGTCCTCAACAATAGCTGACGAGCACTTCTTTCTCGAATTCTAATCTTGGTTTTTTGGCTGGATTTTAATGTTTGTTGTTTGTTATTTGCTGTCAAAATTTGTCTCCACTATAAGGAATACATATGAGAGATTATGAGTTGAGTACCGTGAGCTTTTGGAGATCATCCTTGAAATGACCTGAAATGTTTATTTTCGACTTTGATGGACATCCTGTTACATACGTCCTATATGTATTTCCATGGTTTTTACTGCTGCTATCTTGCAGCTGGCTTATGAATATTGTTCTGATTTGCTCATGTTGTTCTAGATATTTGTGATTTGCGTGTTACATTTTGATTTCAGCATAAATCTCAGTTTGGGTCCCGATGTTGTATGAATTTGGACCAATAAAATAATAATATCTCAGCTACTGTTTTATTCCTTCATTTCTATATTCAAGAATCCATACGGGTGTAAAAGTATCCTTAAAAATAGGCACCATGCCATGCATACGGGGCCGGAGCTGAAAGCCTATACTTCTGGAGTCGCCCTGTAAAGGCGCCACCGGCTGTGATCCAATAGATGCGCTATACAGCATTCAGTATACCATCCATGGCCACTATGCTGATAGGTAATTTTCCTTACCAAATTTTTATAAATTTGAAGTAGTGCTTCACCTCCCTCACATAAGACACCGTTAAGCATTTAAATTATTGTTTTACTTTTAATCAGAGGAGTACATCAATGTCTTCGCGTATCTCCAGCATCTCGCAGGAGCCGTGCCATCTCTCGCCCATCATACCACAATGCTAATAGAAAATAAAATAAGGATACTTTAAATAAGGGGCGTTCGAAAGACGGTAGGGGACAGTTGAGTAAGTCATTTGGCCGTGAAATATCTCTAATTACGGTGATAGTTTTTATATATCCATTACTTTACGGCAAGCATTGAGGAGCTCAATATGATTTTATATTAAATTAAAAAAATTATTTATATTGTTCCAAATAGGTATTGCGTATGGGTCGAGTGAAGTACTGTTTCTCTGTGAGGTTATCATTTGGGATCTCAGCGCATTAAAAAATAACTTCCCGAAATAAATAAACTTCGTGAATGGTCACCAGATGGTGGTTTAACTGTAGCGTTCTTGAACACTCGAAGGTTATATTGAGGTAATTTCGGTTCTCGATTTGGAGGAAAATTAGAGAGTAATTGTGTAAATTTTGGCATATCTTCAACGCAGAATCAAAATTTTAACTCTGGTTTAATCTAATAAATTAAATACAATGACAATATTGAGTAAGAAGAAGTCTAACTCGAAAAATGAAGAGCCGTCAGATAATGGCGGACTGAGTACAACATCATCTGCGCTACCAGTCTCGGCCTCTGCGGTGAGTAAAGGTCTTAAAATCTTCTTTTCTAGTTACTATTCACTTCTTCCTTGATTTTGTATCATTACAGACTCAAGTTGTGCATATCAAGAGTTGCCATTGACGGTTTTATTTTTGCCTGGGCAGCCAAGTTTGGATGCGCAGCTTGCAAACTTGGCTGAATTGAAATAATTCCTGTGACTATTTGCTAACATAATTAATCCCAGAATCTATCCCCTTTTGATGCTTTCATTATCTTTTTATGACTATGTTTTAAGATAGGTATGCTCCTTTATGCAGTTAAGTTCTTTTGCTGCTTTCCTTGTTTCTTCCTCCACGCACGCCTTAGTAACATTAAAGTAATATTCTTGTACATCACTTAGAGTTATTGTTTTCCAGAAAAAGTCTTACGAGGAGGTAACCAAAGAGTTGTAGCCCCATCAATTAAATTATTTCTCGTCCATCAATATATGCTAATGCTTATTATTCCGTATTTATTGCCATGGAGTGTTTTAGTTATGGTGTAAGTTTGCCATAAGTTGTTTTTGGGAGTAAATAGCTTTTGCTGTCGTGAAAATTGCCACGTTTTCTATAATAATCGGTCCCGATCTGGATTCCATGGAAAAAAATTTGATTGACCAGGAACCAGAGGTGACTTCTTAAGCTGTTGTTGTCAAGGAATGTGTGATTCATTGCATCTGTCGTGTGTGATTTTGGCCTCATTGTTTTAAAGAATTGTATTAGGCTATATTTGAAAGGACACCACGTTAGTAAATCCGCTGCATTCCTTCATTTTATGAAGAAAATTACAACGCAATGGGATTATTTGTGGTGTCATGCCGAATTGACCTGCTATAAGTTATCACAATGCAATGTATACGTATTAAACAATGTAATTCGTTCCTCATAATGTGGATTGTGGACCATAGGTGGGCTGATACTCCTACTACGAATGATATATCTTTCTATTTCACTGCTAGATAGTTTAGGAGAATGACATATTACGAATGAATAAGTAATTTTGATAAAAGATGCACATGTCGGAATGGGAGGGTAGCAGTGAACCAAGTAATGATGCCTTTACAATTTATTTCCAGGGTTAAGGCTTTTATACAATTTTCATTACTTCATCTTGACATGAATGTTTGAATGTTAATCGTGTAGGGCTGTCTGGGGAAATCCATTGAATATTTGTGGAAAAATTCTTAGGATACTGCTTGTAACCGAAACTATTTATTCATGTTTAATCTTGCATTTAAATGAATTGATCTGGATAGTGGTGTTAAATCATACATTTAAGTTTATTTGTATGTAGACTGACTTACCAGAAGATGTCACAATGTGTTGAAACCTATGTTGATTTAATATAAACCAGTGAGTGGAGTTAATAAGTTCTTTTTCATTCCTCCTAGCCTGGAAAAGAAATACATTTGGGTAGTTGTTAATGTCATTTGCTCTTACCTCAACTTGGTGTAGATAATGCAGTGCTGAATGTTTACCAAGTTAAGGTGAAATAACGTATTTAATGATATTTCCATGTTAGTGGATACCTACATGTTAGTTTCGATTGGGGTAGTAGAAAGGTGACTCAGAAATTTCATGTGCTCAAGAACTTCAATTACCTCGAAACTCCTCATCTTTATTTTTCTCTTCAGGGTGACATTGAACTTGTGATCATGTTTATTTTGCCTTATTTTCAAACAAAGAGCATTGTAGTTTATCAAGTATTATAATTTTAAATAAAAGGTCAAGTCCACAATTTGAGGATATACCAGCAGTATCTGTTTTCATGATTTTGTGGCTCTTTTTAGTGTGGGAAGACTAGTACAAAACTCACACAATCATAAATTATTGGATGCAATCCTTGCACACCATTCCATCTTGGTTGAGACAACACCAAAAAGCTTTACTGTGAGTCTTATGCTGCATAAAGTGTTGCTGCTGCTAACTCTCTGTTTTCATTTTCCTATGCATTAAACGTAAAGTAAACTCTTGGCTCTATGATTTCCATGCAGTGGTTAGTACATATTACAGTGTTATCAAGTTTATCATCATGTGTTCTTTCTTAAACTAATCTTGTTCATCCGTCTCACGAATTTTAATAAATCTATGGATTCATACTCAACCTTGTGGAATCTGTTGGTCAATAAATATTTTAAAAGCTTCATAAGTTCCTCAGTTTTTAATAAAAACACAACCGATTTCCTCCTTAAGTCACCTCATCTCACCTGATGATGTCGAATATTATAAGCAACCAGTTGCATTTTGATTAAAAGCTGTGTAATTAATAAAATTGTTGCCATTTGTGGACTGGTAAATGCTCATGACTGTCTTGAGTGTTATTCAATCTAAATTAACAAACACTCGATTTTACCACTATATGATTCAACCTTGTGACTTCACACAACCAGCTTCAGCTTCTCAGTTATCAAATTCCCCTAGTTGAACATCTACATTCCTGTAACTATATATTCCTGTAGCAAGAACGATGCTGATGTGCTATCATATGCTAAGGTAGTGCTACTTGGTGCTGGTCTGCATGTCATCTCATCTTTGGGCATTAGACATCTTCACACAGAGGAACATCCAAAAATTATAACATTATGCATTATAGTGTCGTGCCACACACTTAGTACATCTTTGTGCTTTTCTTTAATAAATATTTTGCTATCCATCCACCCTTTGTCTGTAAGGTAATGAATTTAATTGTTTAGTGTACTTGGTTTTCATGTTCTACTTTCCTTATGCATCAAATTAGCTAAGATCACTACCTTGCTAGAGTTCCTAATGAAATTCATTTGCGCTATTGAAATAAGCTGCAATTGAAATAGCATATTCCCCTAACATTTTTTCTGCTTTCCTGTGCATTTTTTCTGTATGAGTTATTAAAATTGGGTAGAAATAGATGATTCAAGCAAATATTTTCCTGTTCAATTTCATGAAAAGTAATTGGTGTGTGGCTAAGCCAAAGGGTTTTAGAAATTATTTGTTGAGATATAAGGCTCATTTAATGGGTGTTTTTTTTCCTGGGATTAGGATTTTTAAGTAACAGAGCATTATTCATCATGCTTGTAGCAACGTTAGTGTTGATAATTTATAATATTGTTACAACATTGATAATTTACAAAAATGGGCATGTATTGGATGACAATATTTGGTGAAAGTACAATAATAATGAAATTTATTTTTGAAGAAAGCCCATTTTACCAAAACTATATGAAGTACAATATGCCACTGATGTAACATGCATAAAGAATGGATAAAAGTTGACATTGATGATTTTGTCCACTGATGACAGGTACAAGGGTGGACCCAGACGTTAAATTTGGGTGGGGTGTGGTCACCAGTGTTGTCCTCCTTGACCCACACTTCCAATCAAAAGATTTTGGGGGGGCCCCCCTGAATCCACCCCTGAACAGTCAACTCATATTTTCTTGCTTTTGTCCACATCTTTCATGGAAAGCATAAAAAATGAGATAGGAGTATCTAATCTCATGCCCATGTAATTATTACATCAAAGAGCAGCACAATAATTCTTCTTTGATGATTTCAAATTCAAAGTGTTATTTTTCAAAATCCACTCAACTCAAAAACAATGACACCAATATTTACCCTCTGTGATGTAATGTGAAAATGGCCAAAGATATCTTATTTGTGTTTGCATGGAGCTACCTGTAGATAATAATGTTTGGAATCCTGAATAATGGTGCCTCTCTGCAATGAAACCATGTTCATGCATAACACAAATATTTTATAGAAATCACAGTTTTGTTACTCCCAAACATCCTGACCTTGGCAATTAACAAAAGGTTACACTATCCTGCTCATTTGCTATTCCTCCATTTGCTCATACAAATTCCTATTATTCTTATAAATAGGTTATGGGTATTAATACTATCATTTTGTCTTGATATAGTGAAGAAGAGTGCCAGCAACATTTTCAAATGCTTGTTTGCAGCAGTATGTGAATACCAACCTCTAGGATTTGCTTGAAAATGTTCTTGAGTAGATATTAATAGGAATTAATGGCATTCTATTTAGTTTTGAAAACAAGCTGTTGGGGGTGAAGTACTATTTTCATTTATTTTATTTATCATTTTCTTTCACTGTATCTTTCTTAAGGCATTGGGAGCTATTCTAATGTCGATACAGTGAACATACATATGCGTATAAAATACAGGTTTGTAGTTCACCTTAACTGTGTTAGGCATTTTCAACTATTTATTTCAGCAAATGTCCTTAAGGTGTGTTTTCACATATTAAATAATAATATTATTTTTTACAACTGTCATTGTTTTGGCTGTTGTCCTCACTTTTTTCTTGGCTGTTCTTTTGTACTTCTACATTTACTGAATACTCTACCAGCCACCTTTGAGGGTTTATGGCAGAAGGTGAACAGTCACCTAACACACCTCATGTTACGTGCACTAATATCAGGCAGGATAGACACAACAAAATTCACTTTTAATACAACATGCAAGGTAATGTTTAAGAAAAAAACACACTGAAACTTTCCTACACACACTGCAGAATGAGTTATAAGAATGAAATTTGGTTTGCGTTTGAAGTAAGCTAGTTTTGAGCATGAGCAAGCAATTCATGTGCAGCCTTTTTGAAGGCGCAACAAAATCATAGCAACATTGGAGAAAGGTAAAATGAAATTTAAAAATAGTGGGTTGTGAGATCTTCTTGTGAAGGGAAGGGTTTGGTGAACATTGAGGTAGGTGAACACCAAAGATGTGATAAACGACAGGGCATTGATAAAATCAGTTTGTGATGCTGTCTGGAAGAAAAAAGAACTTGGTTGGTTGGTTATTTAGGGGAGGCGACCGACAGCTGAGGTCATTTGCGCCATATAGGACAGGTGGGTAATTGGGTAATGGTAGGAGTTTTCAGGGAACGGAGGAAGGGTGGAGAGAAACCCGGCGTCGGCATTAGCCTACTCTTAACGAAAGGCGCCAAGGGGACCACGGCTTAACGTCCCATCCGACGGACGGAGTACTGTACTTGAAATGCCCTCCACTAGGCACTCAAGCGGGGACCGGTTCCACTGAAAAATCTGCCACTGCCGGGAATCGAACCCGGGCCCTCGGGATGGGAGGCCAGTACTCTAGCCACCACACCAACCCGATCCCCGAAAAAAGAACTTCTTACGAGATTACCCGTGGAATGAGTTGGAGAAAACTGGCATGGAGTGATGCATGATGCAGTTCCAAAATCTGGACCCAGAGTGATGAGGATGAAAGTGGATTCGAGTCTTTAAAATGTGAGCTCGGGAAAAGTGGACAGAAAGAATGATGAGAGAGTGGTGAATATGATGGAAGGGATAGGTGAGGTGGTTAGAAGATACTCAAAAGCTGTGCATAAAGATGAGGTGGAAAAGATTAGGAGTTGTGCAATGCTATGGAGCATAATATTGTATATTTATAGACATAAAAGCACAAACATTGGTTTTGAGAAAATGAATATATCTTGTCATGCAATAGAAATATACAAAATCACTTCTTGTCACAAAGAAGTCATTGTTATTATAATAAGCTTCGTGAGCAAGGATTGTTGTCAACTTTTCTCTCTTTCTCGCTCTCAGTTGGAATCTTCAGATTCTGTAAAAGATGGTTCAATACTTTGGAATTGGATAACAAAGGACCCCTCTGGCAAAGTTTAAGGGAGTATAGCTGTACGTGAACCGTGAACGCCTTGTTCTCGTGTTGTACTCATGATTGAATTTGAAAACGGAAAGAACAATGGCCAAATATCAGCTGAAGATGAAGAAGATGACTAAGATGTTGGTGTGCAGCAAGAAAGAAGAGGCCAAAACCAATGTCAAACTAGGAAAACAAAAACATGATGAGGTAAAAGAGTTACGTTACCTAGGAAGCTGAATAACCAACAATGGATGAAGCAGGAAAGAAATAGTTAGTAGAATATCCCAACCAAAGAGGGCATTCCATCAAAAGAAAAATCTACTTACAGCTGGAAATACAAGTGTAGAAGTAAGGAAACTATTCATCAGAACATGCATCTGGAGCATGTTTCTTTATGGCAGTGAGGCATGGACGATGACAGTAGCAGGGAAGAAAAAGGCAGAAGCATTCGAAATGTGGTGCTACATAAGAATGATGAAGATTAAATGGATCGACTGAGTAAGTAACGAGGAAGTCCTAAGAAGAGTGGGAGGAAAGAAAAGTCTGCTGACAATTCTGAAAAGAGAAAGGGACAACTTAATTGGCCATATCTTGAGACACAATGGCCTGATGAAAACAATCGTCGAGGGAAAAGTAAACAGGAAGATTGGATTCGGCAGGCCTTATATGAGATACGTGGAACAGGTTGTGAGGGATGTAAAAGAAAAGAATTACGTCAATATGAAAAGGTTGGCCGATAGAAGAATCAAGTGGAAAGCTGCGTCAATCCAATCCAAACATTATAATAATAGGTCTGTTAATGAATATTTAGAGCATGGTAGCCCAGTGGATTGAGTATTGTGCTGCAGTCTGAAGGTCCTGGGTTATAATCCTGGGAGTGGTCTTCCAACATGTCCCACAAAACCCAAGTGGGGTTACTTAATGGTTACCAGGCCTTTCTGAGAAACTGCGAGTGGCAAAGAGGAAGGAACTTGTTGCATGTGTGCATGGTTTGTGAATTTCACTCACCATTGGGCTTAATCAATAGTTGATCTCCGGCCTCACTGACCAGACCAACCCTCAGGTTTATGCAAGTTTTTCAATGAATAATTAACTTCGTAATTTATGCACAATATTTATTTGCTGACCGTGATTTTGGTAAATGATAGCCATTATCAAGGTGTAGAGGAAACAACAATGCATGTATATATCACGGCCGAACTGGGAGGAAGAGAGTTGGGAGAGATTGTTTTTTGAAAAGGATTGGATACGAGGTGGCTCAGTTCAGTGTCCGTGATTAATTCCCACTTTTCATTGAGGGAGTTACTGAAAGCATCAGTTGATGGGCAACCAACAGACTATCATTCATTAAGTACATCAATGCCTTGATGAAGGCATTCATTCGTCAAAACCATGGTTGGTGAATAACTTGTGTGGACAACTTGCAAAGTTGAGTTATCAATTATGGCATCAAGCATGGCAGGGCTCCACAAAGTAAAGCATGCATCAGTTTCACTCACAATAGGTCTGTTGTTCATTTATCATCCTAACCAATCAACATGTACCATTGTAATGAGATGCATTGAAAGAAATGGTTTAAGATGTGGAGATCATTGCATGTTAAAATGCAACCTTCATTTCTCATTTGTTCCTTTACCATTCTTTTCTTTAGCCTTGTGTGGTCTTAATGAGTATGACTGGAGGTCTCCTAAGTGTCGTTGTGAGGAGCTCAAGAATATTTTTGCCATGTCCTATGGTCCTAGTGTCCTGCAAAAGTTTGGGGTTTAATTTTTACTTGAGCAAATGAAACTACATGCTTAATTATCAATCAGTATAAAATCAGGTTAGGGAAATTGAAATTGAACTGAGAAAGCCATTCTTGGAAAAAATACAGTTAACACTCAGCTTTTGGTGTTCCCTTTGTTGAAGCTAAACATTATCCATTTTCAGTTGGAACTGGCCCGAGTGCTTTTTACGTTCTCCAGCTTTGTTCATCTGACTGAATAATTGATAAAAATGTTTATTTCCTATTTTACTCAAGTTCACAATTTACAGAATGCTTCACAAATACACGCATAGGCATTTTTGTGTTGAAGTCCTAGTTATCGGATGAAGTCATCTTCATGGTTTAAGTATTGTACTATGCCTTGTGTTTTTTATGTGGTGAGCACGTGGCATATTAGTCATTTTCAGTCTGTTATGTTTAAAATAACTAAAAGGTTTGCGTTAGCTCTATACTTGAATCACAAAGGTCTTAACACAAAACCAGAATGCCGGATAACTGTGGAAAACTTTAGGAAGGTGGCACTGGTGATTGTAAGGGAAAAATTCAATACAGTTGATTGTACTCAAATACAAATGGCACCAACAGACAACAATTTCAGTACACAACAGTTTCTCCTCCTTTTGGATGACATTATTTCTAATTAATATGCAAGGCTCAACATGCATGATACCTTCTGAGATGTGTGCAGTAGGGACTTCAGGTACCATCCTGGGATTGGGGCAATTACCAGGCCTTTGCTTGGTAGCTCCAGCCTCCGCTCATTGCCAAAGCTGATCCAGATGACGCCTCTCTTTATTTCCTCCCTCTCTTGTGACTTCATAGTTGCGTGGTCCCTACCTTTTATACAACCACTCCAGGGATCCCTGAAATCCCTGAGGCACTGTAGTGCCTCTTGAAATAAATATAATCTCCCTCCTCAAAAAACAATAGACTCTTGTTAATAGTGCTCTCTGACATGCCCTCCTTCCAAGGCAAAGGTTGGGAGGCAGAATGTAACTTATCCAAAGCTGTCTGGAGGCATTACCCTATGAGGACTTCTTCTGGGCTGCAACCCGTGACAGTGCTGGGGGTAACTCGTATGGTTAGCGGAAGGTTTGGGAGATTTCCCGCATCCAGTGGTAAGGGGGAATTTTGCTAAGAGCTGTCTTCAATGTTCTGACTGTTCTCTCAACCTGTCCATGAGAAGCAAGTTGATAGGGAGCTGTTAAGGTCTTCTTAATTCCATTCTGCTTTAAGGAAAATGAAAATTCAGGTGCTCTAGGCCCATTGTCATGCACTACCTCACCAGGAAGTCCATTGGTGGCAAATCATGAACGACTACATTTTATAATGGTTCTTGCATTCTGAGACCCATGGGTTTCCTGCACTTTAATCCATTTTGAAAATGCATCAACCAGTACTAAAAATGTGTGTCCTTGAATTAAAGTCCAGATGTAAACGTGACCAGGGCTTGGATGGCAACTTTCATGGAATGGTGGGAGCTTTCAGGGGGTTGAGTCTTATCTCTGCACACTGCCTACGCATCTGGATCATTGTTTCAATATCCTTGTCAATTGATGGTCACCAGATGTACGACCTTGCAGTCGATTTGGTCGCACTGGCTGATGGTCAGTAGAAACTGTAGAGGAGTGACCATTAATATACATGCGGAACGTAATAATGGCGAATACATGGTCCAGCACAGCACCAACCCCAAAGGGTGAGGCATCACAGGCTACAGTAATGGGCAATGAGGGATTAAAGTGCTCTGAAACTGGGCTACTGGAGAGAACTTGTTTGACAAAGTTTATGCACTCTTCCTCCACATGTCCTTCTCCACTGGCTTCCCTCCTGCAGCCATAGGCATAGGGGCTGAAAATTGTGCCTTATTCGGGAAGAAACTGTCGTAGTAAAATGAGCATAGCAATACCGATGGGAGGCATTTGTGAAATGACAGCCTGATAAAGGGTGAGGGCCATCACAGTGATTGCAAGGAGAACTGGGGGAGATCTGGCCGCATCCAGATGGAATCATCGGAGTCTCCTCGACTGGCATTGGGGACAGGCTGCTGGCAAGCATTGCACAGAGGAATGCCGAGCCTCTTCTTGCTGGCCCCAGGAACAGGGTCCTTGTGATGGCTGAGTGGAGCGAGGGTCTGCCTTTTTGGATATTGACATTCAGCCTTTGAGGTTTTTCCTATAGTCTGTGGCCTTGCTTTCAAACACCATTTCAGTTAGCAGCAATAGGGTTAACAAAACTCAACAAAAGCCTGATGAAAGAAATCAGATGCATGTGAACAAGGGTGAAATATACTTGATTAAAAATAACATAGCAACCAGTAGTGATGAAAATAAGAGTACTGGCAAGTATGCAGGTGGTTGACTGCTTTGCAAATAACACTTAATCAGAGCACAAGTGAACAGTGAATGTGATGGCAAAAGATGAAGCTACAGGAGCTAGGCCATGTGGTCACAATGAAGGAATGTTAATCAGAATACACAAAACACTCTTCCACAGAAAAATTACACCCAGGCCAATGAACTACTTGTGAATGATTTAATAGCGCTCGCCTGAATGAAACTCACCATGTGGCATATAGAGAGACTTAGCAAAAGCTGGGACACACCAATGTATTTATCCCAAAACATTCAGAAGCTTTACAGATCCCATCGTCATTACCACTGTTATGTTTAAAATAACTGAAAGGTTCGAGTAAGCTTTAGGCTTAATCACAAGGGACTTATACGAAACCAGAATGCCAGACAACTGCAGAAAACTGAAGGAAGGTGGCGCTGGTGATTGAATGGGTAGAAACACTGGACAGGCAAAATTGCACTCAAACACAAATGGCGCCAACAGACAGCAGTTCCAATACATGGCACAGTCCTAACCATGTAGAAATACTGAGTGTTTTTTTATCCAAATTGTGTTATCAATGTTACATAAAACTTAGGCAAAGGGTAAAGTATGCCAAGTAATGCTGGACTAATTCAACCCAGCACGTCATTTTATATTCATGTTGGAGGTCATGGTGGCATGAGGGTAAAAAAAGTATTGCATATCGGTCAGTGGAGTCATATTGAGAATGGAACATTTATCCGAATGGGGACAATTCAGTTTTGTTCACAAAATAATGGTTCCTCTTGAATTTTATGTAGAAATATAAGGATGGCAAGAACCACGTGGGTTGCGCCACCCTGTGGGCCTATACTGCTGTAACCCACCAGTGGATGATGCCAGAGTGAACATGTTAAGGGCAATGATATCTCCATTACAAAAAGCTGGTTACAGGTCATGGAAATTTTGAAGGGTTGAGCGAATGTGAGCAATTCTTAGAATGTTGCTGTGAATTTGTTCATTTTGATTTCATTTGTTCATTTGAGGAATATTTGAGAGTAGTTCGTCTGAGGTGAAGCAGTCCCTAGGTTCAGCCTCTCTCTTGACCAAAGACTGGTGAGTTGGGTAGGGGAAGATATCAATGCAGAGATACCAACATGATCTTAACCTTGACATGTACGTGCCTTTATTGTCTATGCAGCATGGTTGGTGAATCCACAAGATGACTTGTACAAGAATATAAACATAACATATGAGCACTGATCCTCCTGTGATACTTGGCAGACAACAATTGTTAACCAAGTCGATACCATTATCATTGAAATACTTGAAATTGGTTTTAACTTATTTGTTGGGTGGCTTGTATCACTAAACCAAATAAGGTAGACAAAATAAATATACCCATAACCAAGTATCTCCATTCGTGGTTCGTTCCTCTTACTTTGCTTTCATCAATGGAAGACATGATTTTTTCACGCTCATAGCTCCTAAAGAGCAAGGTAATCCTCCATATTGATACTTGTTTACATCCTGTAGCAAAAAATGCACATTTTCTGTAATGTCTTCCCCTACTTTTAGAACTCACCCGAGTTTATCCGCTCTGCCTACTGAATGTGGACACTTCATCACTCTAATAGTTTTAGTTCTTCTTCTTCTCAATTTCCCTGGATTGGTTCTTTGGGAAAATTAAGGTTGTTTAATTTTAGAATTTTTGTGTATTTTTATGTTCTTGCACATTTTAAGTTAATTGCAAACTGCATGAAAAATTTGCGAGCGATCAGGACTCTCAGTTTTCCCCACATCCCCCTACTGGCTGAATATTCATCTTTACATTCATGCACATTATATACTTTATGATTTAAGTCAATAAGCTGACAGCATAAGTAGTTCTCCCTGCTATCTCCCTAGATGACTTTCAAATGTTCTCTTAAAATTAGTTTTTCTCGTAAATCTGAAGGACTTAGCCTGAATTGATTCCCCTTATTTTCATCATATTCATAGAATTGTGAATCTACCTGGTTTGCATATATCAAATTTACCCCTTAATCCCCCTTTTGTGCTTTTTGCCATTTTTTTATGCTAGGAACTTGTCATGGGCAATGAAAATAAAATGGGAATCCTGTGGTCACCCAGAGTATGTAACACTATAAAAGGGGTCTTCTGTTATCATGGCTGAGTCTTAGATTTTTTTTGCCAAGTTAATTTCTTAACCCATTAGCTTACAAAGACAATGATTCATCAGTCTCATAATTAAATTTTTTCAAGGATGTAATCTTGATATTATAGCATCACTTAATAGTTATCAATAATTATTGATAAAATATTTATCAATAGATGACTTTGTACAAAAAATAAATAGGTATTTCTGGGGGTGAACATTGACATAAAATGGTAAGTCAATGGGTTGATGTGTTATTTCTATTAGGTGACAATTGGAAGTAGTTGCTTTAAATATATGCTAACATAGGTGAATTAGTCTGCAGTTTCCAAATCAAAAATGGGTTACATGATGTTGAGTCAGGTGACAAAAAAACACCATACGGTGTTGTTTTTCTGATTCTAAGTAATTTTTCTTCTTGTTGCATTTCAGTTGGAGTCAACTGATAATCATGGTCTTCCGTGTGCACCCTTTAGCCCCACATCTAATGCTCAGCAGCATCATCTATGGCCTTCTCAAAGCAGTTCCAGCCGTGAAGAGAAACACCCATCTCACAATGCGGCAAATAATCCTTTTGATGAGATGCTTGACTCAGTGCCAAGTGTAGGCAAGAGAAGGCACCGTGCCAGCCCCCACAGGTTTGGTCACTTGTTAATTATCAGTTTGTAGTTGATGAAACCGCATAAGTGGCCAGTGAACATACATTGAGATTGGGTGCTTAATACTATTGATGCTCATAATTTTTCAACGGCTTTCAGGAAGATAAAACATTGAGAATATTTAATGAGTTGCAATTCCTTGTGGGTGTAAATAAACAGAAGAGGGTTTACATGGCGCTATTCACTAAATTTCTATTTGTTGAAACCAGGGGCTCCATCTCACTTTCCATAACCTCATCATTTAAATCATTGCTCATAGGAGGGCATGAATTATGCCTGTTCTTCAAATTCTGTCAAGAACTTCAAATTGCTTGTTTCAATTTTGTACAGAGAGGCACAAAGGCAGTGAACAGAAGTGCTTTGGAAGGCAGTGCAATGAGCTTGAAATATAAAATCATCGAATAAATGGTTATTGAATCGTTATATTCATGATAGTTGAATGTTAGTAGTACTGCAAAGACTTGAAATGTAGTTTGAGACCAGACCTTATTTTCCTTCCCACTTCATGTGGGGTAATCAACTGAATGCTATTGGTACTAATTCACTGAATACTGAATAACCTCATTTGAAAAAGTTGTTTTGTACAGTGATTTGGATATTTCCATGTATAGATCCCATATCTGTTCTTCAAGGGTGTATGTGGAGGTAATAATCATCAGGGTGGTATATGAGCAACATCATTAGTTTTTTTTTACATTAGTGCCAAGTGCTAGTCATTCGTTTTCCTAATTGCCTGTACAAAATGAAAGGTTCAACTCTTGAAATGCCACAAAGTAATTTACTGTCTCTTGAATTCCTTAAAAATTGTACATCACATATCTAGATGTCTGTAGCTCTTATTGATTGTGTCCAATACAGTAAAATCTCGATAATACGAAGTCTGCGGAACCGGAAAATTGGCAGTTCGTAATTTCCAACATTTTCAATAAATCATGAAAAAAATTTTATCTTTGTTTCCTCTAACTTTTGTTGTCTTCGGCGACATTGTATTAGTTTTTTGCTTGTTGTTCGTAAAAGCGTTCTTAAAAGATACCTTTGTATACCCTTTATCACATGTATTAAAAATCATAAAATAAATACCTACTTGTATTTCTTACGTAAATGGTTTAAAGTCTGCGATTGTCATGTTAGAAAAAATTTCGTTCCAGAATGGAAAATGCATATAAAACAAAAGTTGAACATTTTGTAATAAGAATTTTATTTTCGGAATTCGCAGTCAGTAGAGACGAACAACTCCTATGGATGTTAAAAATAGACATTTGCTTCCAACATCTATGCAATTATGATGGCAGTTGACCCAACCCAGTTTAGTTGCCCTCTATTGCCCAATCATAGCTAATAAAAATGCATGGAACTAAGCCCGTTTCCAGAAAAAAATTGTTCACAGGATATCATTTGTGGCGTCTTCCGTGTCATCAGCTGTATAAATGATCTTGGGGGTAACATTGTTTCATTTCTACTACTAAGACGTAGATGACAAATTGGGCATGATTGGGCATATTTTTCACATCGTCTCTTCAAGGATTATATGATGGCCGGGGAGTTTGGGTTTACTGTGTGTAGGGGAAAAGGGTCTGATCTTGGAGAGGGCAGATCCCAGTTGTGGTCGTATCTTTATCTGTCTTGCTGAGCTTGGAGGGGCAGAGGGGAAAAGTGGAGAGGAGGTGGGGGAATGGCATCGCGGTACGTCTGTGACATTCCTTCCTCTTCTACTAGGTAACCCTGGGGGTTTCGTGCAGGTGGTTAACTGGAACTGCTGCTCTAGTGCTGAGTGGGATGGGAAGTGTCAGGGATGCATCGTCCTTCACTTACGGACAAGTCTTCAAGGGGTATGAGAGGGGAAGGGATGGTCTGAAAACAAAGGATGCCACATCCCTGATCCTCCCCATTCCACTCAGCACCCAAAGCGGTTCCAATCAGCCACTGGCACATGCCCCCCAGGGTTGCCCCGAAGAAGAAAGAATGTCACAGGCGTTCCATGACACCATCCCCCCACCCCCTCCACATTTTCCCCCTCCCCCCTTTCACTCAGCAATACAGATAAAGATACGCCCGCAACTGGGCCTTCCCGTTTCCCCAACCAGACCCTTTTCCCTCCCACGCACCGTAAACCTGAACTCCCCGGCTGTCAATATCCTTACCCCCACCAACACAACTCGCCCAAATTGCCTGACGGCATCACCCACCCTTACTCACCTCATCCACGCTAACAATATAAACGCTTATAAAACCTGTTTCTGTACACTTGAAAATGTTATGGTAACAATGAAACAAGTAGTTTCTGACAAATAAAGTTCTTAGTGGAAACGTTGCAATGTCTTCTATTGTTAATTCTTCGCAATTCCACCACATCTTACCTGGAACAATACTTTACATCCTTTAAGTTTACGAGGAATGTTGCCCAGGAAATGCCTTCGCTTTCAGCGACAGCAATTGGCCCATCAAATTTTGTGAAAATCAAAATTCACACAACTGGACTCAACACTTCACCCTAAGATGTCGCGACGAGACAAAACACGTAGCAAAGAAAATCAATGTAGAAACCCTAGTTTCTCTTTCCATTCCCCCGAAAACGGAATATACTTCTCCAGCTGGAAACTTGCACATCTTTCAGGGATTAGGAAGCATGCGTTTCTCAACCAAAAGGGCATAGTCCCGTGAAAAGTCCAAGTGGGGACATTGAAACGGTGGGGGATTGCTTGGGCAGAGAAGTTGGGACATGAGATAGTACGAGAAAGATGGGTGGGTAAGGGGCCTTGGGTCTTGCCTATTGCTGAGTCAGGGGAAAGTGTTTTTTTTTATCACTCTCGTTAGCACTACCACAAGAGGAAGGATAATGGGCAAAGCTGAGATGTTCATTTAGTGTTCGCGAAAAACCTAAGACCGTACGAGTTGCGGAAGAGATCGACAATTGTACAGCGGTACATAAATATAACATGCCAGAGTCTTACGTACGAGATGGAAGGAAGAAAAAAGATAAACTTCTTTCAAGTAACAGCATATAAGAGTATTCAGAGGCAGTGCTGCAAAATATCCTGGGATAGGGAAACAACTTTCAGCGTGCATTCGAGACAGATGCCAACTTGCGCTTGCATTGTCGACGGAAATATGCCAGATGAAAGCCTTATAGCAAGACTGCGATGACTGTAACAATAGCATTGTAGCATTGACGAAATTGAAAGTTAGTATCAAATCTTTCTTATTTTCTCTATATTCTTTGCCTTTTTACTTTGCATTGATTCTAAATCATTGTTAATATCACCTTTTGCATGTTCATGTTTAATACGATCATGAATGTAGTTTTCCTGTCAACAAGCGACCATGACAGTGAACATCAGTACTAAGTGATTATTTTTTAAATTTTGATCTATTGTTATTAAGGTATTTACATAAAAATACTGTAGAATACAGTTCCATCGTGTTCAAAATATGCCATTATTTTCTCATTAAGAATATTTTTTCCAACTTTTTTTTTCAAATTCTATTTTTCCCAAAAGTCAGTGCCCAAAAACAAGGGTGCACATATTACACAGAGGCACGTGGTATACGAGAATATGCAGTAATAAAGCTATGACTCAGATTGTGCTAAAATTTCTCTTTTCTCAAAACGCTCTGCTATCATTTATTAGACATCAAAATTACATATGGCGCTAAGAAAATGGTACCATTTTTTACTGTATCACCAAAAATATTTCAAAATTGGTTTTTTAAAATTAGTATCCCCATTGGTAGAATAGAAAACAATATTATCTAAATAAGGTTACAACTATGTGAAATTTAAATGAACGATTTCAGAGTTATTAATTTTTAAACTCGAGTCTACAAGAGTTTGGTATGGAGCACCCCTTTACGGAGAGCTGAGCTAGGAGTGCTCACCTTAAAGGACGAGGTAGGGTTCACGGAGAATTTGAACTGCCATAATTCCAGGCACACGGTAGCGAGCATGGTATGTGCCGTCACACTTAAGCTTTAATTAAAAGAGAACCGTTGGCGTTATGAAAATGCTGATAACAGGTAAAACAAAAAAATAGGATAAATAATGACATTAACTATGATTTCCACATTACTAATGGTCTAAATGTTAACGGAGTTGTATGTGGAAAATGGTGGGGAGAGACTGGCATATGTGGGAGATGAATGCACTACTAATTCACGCATTTCTTTATTGATGCACCATAATCGGCAACACTGATTTGTTAGGTGTTTACGCCAGCAAAAATAGTTTTGCTGAAGCAGTTTTTCGCCAAGGTTCGGAAAAACAAATTCCATTTCTACCTGGGTAGTTCATAATTTAGAAAAATTCATATTATTGAAACTTCGTATTTTTGAATATTGCCATGCATTTACTATAGGCTTTTCATCGGGACCGGCTGTTTTGCTTCGTATAATCGAAACCTCGTATTATCGTGCTTCGCATTATTGAGATTTTACTGTATATCTGTTGCTGTAAAAGTGTTTATACCATATTTACTCATGTAAGCCGAGCACCTTTTATCCTGAAACCGTGATGAAAAAAGAGGGTGTGTAGTTTAAACAAAGCCTTTGGATTTTGTTGTAAGCTGTGCACCTTTTTCTTCAAATTCTTATCGATTGCCTCCCACACTTTCCTTCAATTCCTGATTCTTGTTTTTCAACCTTTTCCTATTTCTTTAATTTTAATTGAAGAAATTGCTCTTGGGTTATGATGAAAAGCGTCAGGCTGAAGAGCAGAAAATTCATTTTTGGCGAAATAGTTTTTTTCCCTTGTGAACCTTCCCAAATATGGGGGTGTATGGGATACGCAAGGTAAATATGGTAAAATCCAATGTTTTTCCCAAATGTCAAGTGTAGTTGGTGAGAGCAGAGGTCACCAAATACTCAAATACAGTAGGGGGCCTGTTCTTTTCTCTGTGTTGCCTTTGGTTACCGTGGCAGATATGGTACCCAGCAAATCATTCATCAAGTAAGGGCTTTCCTGGGTGTGTTCCTCATCCAAATTCTAATTCAAGCAGGTAAATAATCAAATGATCTAACCAGGTTGCTACCGCACCAAGAATGAAAGGGTAATGCCTCAAAATTGTGATCAAATGACGTAATTTGGTTACTGTTCCGAAAAAGGATATAATGATTATGGCCTTCGTTATTTTCCCCGAGGAGGTTATAATGTACATAGGATTCTGTGCTACAACCATTTTAAGATTTAGATTTCCAGTGAAAAAGCCCTTGCTAGTGGTGGACGTCACCAGAATGCTTTTGGAAAATATGTATTTCCCATCTAAGGTCACCTAGCTTCCATTGACATATATCTAAATCTACCCTCAGATGTGTTAACTCTACATAGATGCACTCAGGATCTGTATCAATGATCAAGTTGCAGGACAAAATATTGTAACCGTGATGTCCACTTTCCACAATGCAAAAACTGAGGTTATCAGCAAGAGGGGAAAGAAAGAAACCAAAACTGTCTGGTCGATTACAATTAGTACATGGGAGGAGTTTGTCTGAAAGATCAGCTTCTTCAAGCATATTTAATTGAAAGGAAGCATCTAAGCAACTGGTATACAAAAACTTTCCAAAGCTGGTGATAACTCTTAACTACCTTTTTCTGGAGTATAAGAATCAATTTTATATCTGGAGCATGTCCTCAAAGCCTTATACCATATTGGAGATGCGAATTTTAAGAATGCATAGTATGGAGTAGAGAGAGAGTCCTGAGTCGTACACCATTTAAGTTTCGTGGTTAGAAATAGGGCTCTGGCAAGTTTATTCCTTATAAGGAGACATTGCAAGACTGATGTTCGGGAACCAAATGGTGCAATTATTTTCTGAAACTATAGAGCGAATGCAGGAAAAGTGTCACGGCTTTCTTCCCCTGGGTTCGAGATAAAAATGCAACTATGGAATTTTCCTCTCCGTAAATCCTTTGTAGGGCACCATTTCATTAACAATAGCTGTGGCCAAGTGGGTTAAGACACTGTAAAACTTATTCACAAAATATAGTGTGGGTTCAAGTCCCAGTCGGGTCAAAGTTTTTCCTTTAAAATATTTTGCGGAATCACTGTAAAATGCCCGATCCCATACATTTACCACAGTAACAACAATATTTTTTAATTTTCAACTATTTGCTGGATTTTCAATCAACCTCCTTGAGAGAGTTTTGAAGCAAATTTCAGGATTCTATGCTTGCCCGAAAAGATGCTTCATATGCCTTCAGGCCTAATATGTTTAGATTTTGAAAATACAAGGATACTTCTGTGAATAGGATGAGCTTTGATTGGTCGTGGGATGGATAATTACTTATCAATATACAGCCATGTTTGCTCTGAAATTTCCCTGGAACTACACTCGAATAATGACTTTTGTAACTCAATTTTTCGTTCGATTGTGACATGATATTGGCCCGAAAAGATGCTTCATATGCCTACAGGCCTAATATGTTTACATTTTGAAAATACAAGGATACTTCTGTGAATAGGATGGGCTTTGATTGGTCGTGGGATGGATAATTACTTATCAATATACAGCCATGTTTGCTCTTAAATTTCCCTGGAACTGCACTCGAATAATGACTTTTGTAACTCAATTTTTCGTTCGATTGTGACATGATATTGGCAGAAAAGAGTTAGTAACTGTACCGGATATACCAAAGGAGCTTCAATCCTGATGCGCGAAAAGGAATAGCATTGGGATGTACAGAAGGAGCTTCAATCCTAGTACGCGAAAAGGAGCAGCATTGAGGTGTACCGAAGGAGCTTCAATCCTGGTATGCGAAAAGGAGCAGCATCGGGATGTACCGAAGGAGCAGCATCGGGATGTACCGAAGGAGCTTCAATCCTGCATGTGAAAAGGAGCAGCATCGAGATGTACCGAAGGAGCTTCAATCCTGGCATGCAAAAAGGAGCAGCATCGAGATGTACTGAAGGAGCTTCAATCCTGGTATGCGAAAAGGAGCAGCATTGAGATATACCAAAGGAGCTTCAATCCGGCACAGAGAGGCAACTGAAAGTCTTCCTAAAAGGTCTTAATTCCCAGAGCATATGAAAGGGAAATGAAAGGTAAACTTAATTTCCTAGATGTGACGGTATCCAAATCTGATGGAAAATTCGATTTAGCCATTTCTTGCTGAATAGACTATTGAACATCCCTCTATCAGAGACCAATTACAACCAAGAATTGGATAACATTAGAAATATTGCCATTAAAAACAGGTGCAGCCAACAATTAATTGACAATGTTGTTCGAAAACCATTCCATCAGAGCACGAAATTCATTGTTCAACCATTGATGGAACAGTATGGACCGAAATATTTGATGAAAATTTGACTGTGGAACATGGGTCATAAGAAACTTCCCAGACAATGATGCTATCATGCACTGGGTCTCTACTCTCTGATATTGGTTTCTAATGATTTGTTGTTTTCCTTTATGCAGGACTTCAAGGTCCAAGCACAGGGAGAGGGTCAACTCTCCCCCCACATGCCACTTGGGCCCAGGCCAACACTCGCAGCAGGGGGTTAAGAGCAAGCCTCAGGCATCAAGGCCACCACCAGCTAGACCCCCAACTCCATCTGCCGGACCATCGGGTGCTGCTTACTTGGATGAAGCCAGTGGGTACAACTCAGAAGACGAGTATGGAATGGTAGCCTACTTGACTGAAGAAGAATGGACTGAGGTACGATTTTCATTTTCTCGAATTGTTAATTTTGTCTCCTCCATGTTTGGAGAAACACAGCTCATAGGCATATTGACCCCTGTGTTGGAGGGAACTTACACCACTTTTCACCTCCCAGTATCATCCATTTATCATAAATATTATAGCAGACATTGTTGAAGGGCTAGGGAAAGTGCAGGAGCATAAATAACAAGACCCAAGCTTCTGTATGGCTTCTTTTTAGCTGTGGGCATATGCTGAAAAAAGTTTTGTCTTTTACATTTCATATTTTATTTTCCTTCTCCACTGTGCTCCACCCATTATATAATTTTTCTCTTCTGAGCATTAGTCTCTTACTTTATTTGACAGAATATGATCTACTTTTTCTAAAATTATGGCTCAATAAGTCACACCTGGATTTTATATATGAAAGTTCAGCCTCCTACAGGTGAACTGGTACTAAATGCTATTTAAACTCTAAATGGTTAGTACTAACCCATTCCAACTCTATTACATAGTTACTTCAATATTTTATATTACCATGAAGAATGTTGCCATTGTATTGCTTTTATTGCATATTTGCACATTCATGGGCCCTAGGATACATCTACGAGGTCTGTTAGAAAAGTATCCGACCTTTGGCCAGGGAAAAAAACTGGCATACCTGGATCTAATCTAATCACCCTCGTAGTAGTCTCCTTAGGACTCCACACACTTCTCACAGCAGTGCCACCATTGATGGAAGCATTCCGAGAAAGCCTCTTTCGGAATGGAGTTTAGCTCAGTTGTCGTTGCAGCCGTAATGTCCTCACTTGTCTGAAATCGCATTCCTTTCAATGGCCTCTTGAGTTTGGGGAACAGCCACAAGTCGCAGGGGGCCATATCAGGAGAGTAAGGAGCCTGTTGAACCACAGGAGTCTGGTTTTTCACCAAAAAAGTCTGAATCAAGTGCGAGGAATGTGCTGGTGCATTGTCATAATGGAGGCGCCAATTTCCTGTTGACCACAACTCCGGTTTCTTGCACCGCACAGCATCACATAGGTGGCAGAGGACATCTCTGTAGTACTCTTTGGTGATTGTTTGACCATGTGGGGTGTACTTGTGGTGTACCACACCGTGGGAGTCGAAGAAAGCAGCCAGCATCACTTTGACGTTGCTGCGCCCTTGGTGGGCTTCTTTGGTATTCGTGACGTGGAATGTTTCCACTGTGACGACTGGGATTTGGCTTCCGGGTCATACCCGTATACCCAGGACTCGTCACCAGTGGTTATGGTGTTCATGAAGTCGGGGTCACTGTTTGTGGAGCCCAGTATGTCCTGTGAGACTTCAACGCAAAGTTGCTTTTGCTCTGCCGTCAGCAGCTTCGGCACGAATTTCACCACCACTCTCTTCATGGCCAAATCTTTGGTCACAATGGAATGTACCGAAAAAGTGCTTATGCCCACCTCTTCCACAATTTCTCAGATAGTCACACAATGGTCCCACATCACCACAGCATTCAATTTGGCCTGGTCATGATCTGGTCATTTCAGCATGTTGATGGCCGACCGGAGCATGGCTCACTCTCCACCGATGTGCGGCCGTCTTTAAACCGGTTGTACCACTCCTTAATCTGTGTGATGCCCATAGCATCGTCACCGAAAGCCGTCTGAATCTTCCAAATGGTTTCCACCTGGCTGTTGCCCAGTTTCTGGCAGAATTTGATGCAGTAGCGCTGCTCCAGTCATTCCGTCATTTTCCTTGCAATGAGAGGCACCGAAGAGAGCACTACACACTACCTCACTCAAATACTGCTTGCTAGCAACAGACGATATCGAAAGGCAGGAAAAAATTCACGAATGCGCACGAAGGTTCAAGGTTGGCTCGTGCAAGCCCACTAGATTCAAATCCATCAGGTTTTCAGAAAAAAAATGTCTGATACTTTTCTAACAGACCTCGTAAATGTACATTTTACCCTGCAATCCACCGCTAGGGCATATGGCAGGAGGTTGTAGCTGTGAAGTTGAGTTTAGATGAAAAAAGAAAATTTATTATAAAATATGATGTGTAAAGTTTTTGTAAGATTATTGTTTCTATTTTAGTGTTGTGTTGGAACAATGAATTCCTGTATCACTTGGCCCAGCAGTTGATTTCCCTTTATTTTTCACTTCTGTCTATTCTGCTGAAGAAGTGTGGAGGCAAAAGTATTTTTGCAGTCAGATTGGCATTCGTGTGATTTGAATTTTTCGAGGTACTTTAATCATGCGGACAACCTTCCAGTCTGTAGGGTTTCTTAACCAAGCTCTTACAACTACCCAGCAGACCATGTGTGCATGTATATGACTTCGCTACAAAAAAAAACTGCTTTCCTTCATATCATACATATCATACTCTATTCCTAAAGTAAATCTTTATTCATTGGATCCAAAATACTTAAGCTTTTAGTTTTCCACATGAACACTTTCCCGCAAGTTGATAAATCCCAGTCTCTACAGCACTTTGCCAAAAACATTTTGAAATTGGTTCCCCCACGATAGATTCGGAGTAAGAGTGATGCCCAGGTGCTTAACTTCTCTTATAGGAAGTGGTTTCAGGTGTAACTTTGTGGAAATTATCTATATTGAAAAAGATCACTGGGTAAAAATCCATCCTTTAAATTCCACACCAACCAGTTTTCAGCAACTCAGTGTCATTTTCAAGGCACAAATTCATGAATAGCTGTGTATATGTAAGTAAAAATTGGAGGGGTGGATGAGGGCCTTCTGGAGCCCTTCTGGCACTTACACCTCTTTAGATCCATTGTGCCCACCTACATTTAACATGCCCGCCACTTGCAGACAGGGGACAAGGGCACCATGGTAGAGGTATGGATGAAGTGTCACCCATCCAATCTCCATCCCGGCCCAATGTTGCTTAACTTCGGTGATCTGATGGGAACCGGTGACTCAACACGGCTAGGCCCTTGCCCTATATGTAGGTAGTAGGGTGTAAGTGTTGGGGTATAGGTAATAGGGTGGGTGAGGGGTCATTGCCTAAAATATTTTTGCTGTTAACAATTTCAAATTGTTCTAAAAATCCAGCTTATGGCCTTTGTCAATAATATGGCCATAATTAAAATGGCTGCATGTTATCCATCCATTCTCCTCTCCTTAACATCAGTTTTTTCCCTATCCCATAACCTCCAAGTCACCAGCAATCATCCTTCGCCTTGTTACTCTCACTCCTCCACTTTAACGAACTCCAGAATGACTCAACCTTGCCACTTTTTGCATGTTAAATTTCCTTATATTATTCCAAACCCCCACCCCACCCCCACTCTTTTCTTTCCCAACCCTTGCACCCTATTAACCACATACATATGGCCACCCATGAATCTGTCCCTTGAAAATGGCTCTGAGTTGCTGAAACCTGGGTCAGTGTGGAAGTAAAAGTGTGGATTTTTACACAGTGATCTTTTCAAATATGGATTTACTTCTCTTATGTGCTTACATCTTGAAACTAGGGTTGATTGAATTAAGATTGATTGAGAGTTGCTCATAGTTTATGTACTTAATTCATGATAGACCACTGCATCATCAACAAATAATCTTTAATTGCTGGAAATATTGTCAATGATATCTTTGATATAAATGGGGAATCAACATGACAGAAAACACTTCCCATTGAAGCACTGGAGGTCATCCTAACCATATGCAAGTTTCTTTCATCAATTACTACTTTCTGCTCACTATCAATGAGGAAGTGGTGCATCCAATTATCAACCCTTTTATAAATTTCACATGCCCAGAGGTCATGTATCGTTTTCCTTGCTTCCGTGATAATGAAGGAATTGCAAGTGACATACCGAAAGACCTTGATCAAGCCCAGTGTATAGTCATATGAAAGTCGCGTGGGTTTGTTTAAAAAAGTTCCTACTGTCGTGGAAAAAAGTCATGACACTCGAGTTTACAAGTCAATGACAGTTGTACCCGTAGTCTCACATGAAAACAAGTTATATCAAAAATTAGCAAATTTAATTGTGAGTTTAACTGTGGAAAGTGAAAATTTTTATTTTAACTTGTTAAAATTTTATCGCCCGCGAAACAAAAAAAGTGCCGGTTTTTTCACCGTTTTAAACGGAATGCTCAATTTAAAAATTCATTACTGTAAAAGTATTCATTGGATCGTCACCAAACTTTAATATGACATAAAAGAACTTGTTGTTAAGGTATAAACAAAGTTTTAAGATAATGGAAGTTGAAACAAAATTGTTCTTGTAAATTTTGTGAAACAACTTTTTCTCAGTACTGCGTGGTCATATCGATACGAATCTTGTCCTGTCATGGAGCTTATGGTAATACGAGGCTAATCGGTTCTCGATATTTAGAATTAATGTAGTTGTTTATTTTATGTGCGCTTACATTTAATTCGGTGTTTCCAACAACAAGAGGAGTGACGCGAGCGAGAGGACAGGACGCATGGCCTGGGAATTCCGTGCGACGTTGCCGTGTTCGATCCCATCTGTTGCCATCGGACACCATTTGTTGCATTGTAACTTAAAAAGGTGATGGAAAGGTGCATTTTCTTTCGAAAGATAAGAATCCCATCTGTTTAAGTTACAATGCAACAAAAATGTATTGATTCTATACATGGAGCGCGGGATTGGTGTCGAACGCGGCAACGTCGCACGGAATTCCCAGGCCATGCGTCCTGTCCTCTCGCTCGCTTCACTCCTCTTGTTGTTGGAAATGTCGAATGAAATGTAAGTGCACATAAAATAAACAACTACATTAATTCTAAATATCGAGAACCGATTAGCCTCGTATTACCATAAGCTCCATGACAGGACAAGATTCGTATCGATATGACCACGCAGTACTGAGAAAAAGTTGTTTCACAAAATTTACAAGAACAATTTTGTTTCAACTTCCATTATCTTAAAACTTTGTTTATACCTTAACAACAAGTTCCTTTATGTTGTATTAAAGTTTTGTTACGATCCAATGAATACTTTTACAGTTATGAATTTTTAAATTGAGCATTCCGTTTAAAACGGTGAAAAAACCGGCACTTTTTTTGTTTCGCGGACGATAAAATTTTAATAAGTTAAAATAAAAAATTTCACTTTCCACAGTTAAACGTAGAATTAAATTTGCTAATTTTTGATTTAATTTGTTTTCATGTGGGACTACGCGTACAACTGTCATTGACTTGTAAACTCGAGTGTCATGACTTTTTTCCACGACAGTAGTTTATTTGTCCTTGTAGACACATCACTCACATTCACATCATCCTGCTTTGATTGCTTCGTCAGTAGACTCTTAAAAACTTCCCTCTTCAACTCAATGACTCATTGCACTTGCAATCAATGCAAGGAGTGTGTTGTGCTTCTTTTTGAGCCATGGGTTAATACTGAGAGACTTGCAACTGGAACAAAATGATAGTCATATTCTGTCTAAGCTATCTCAAAAGTAGACATAAAACTGTGGTCTACATGTTTCCTCAAGGAAAACGTATTGCTGTGTCAAAGGATTTCAATGGACTATAGGATTTTCGTCGGGACTGGCCGTTTTGCATCGTATAATCGAAACTTCGTATTATCGTGCTTCATATTATCGAGAGTTTACTGTAACTGTTAAAACAGCCATAACTTTTTAAAAGTAGCCAACTACTGTATATTTCTCTCAGCTCTATAGTTGTAATGGGAGTGAAAGGCATTAAAGTTGGAATTGGAATATGTTTTTAAAATAAAAATTCAGAAATTCTTTTTCGTGTACGAGTAACTTATCCAAATCAGTGGAGAATGAAATTCATATAATAAGGCTAACATGTCATTATTTAACAGTTTTGTACTCAATTACAATCTATCGCCTGTATTATTTGTTGTAAATTTGAAGTGTGTGAAATATAAGTAAAAATATTTGAAGTCAAAGGAATGATGAATAAATGTTGTCAATATATGAATGGTCAATACTCATGCAATAAGCCTCCCTCTCAACATTCCACTCCTCCTCTTGCCATACATGCTCTTTCTCACTCTTCAAAATTTGGCCATTTCTACCTGTGTTAACGTTGATATTCATCCATGCCAGGGGCATTCAAGTTTTACTACTTTTCCTTCAGAGGGATCGTAGGTTTGAGAAGCGTCTGAGGAAAAAGGGATGGATCATCAAACAGATGGGTGAAGATGGGGCGTGCCTCTTCCGTGCTGTCGCTGATCAGGTGTTCGGAGACCAGGAAATGCACTCCATAGTTCGTAATCAATGCATGGACTTCCTCGTAAGTACATGATTTCTGAGGAATTTACCTACCTCCTGGTCAAAGGAAACTATCATTCCAAAAGTTATGTGTCATTTAATGGAACTTGAGTTTGAGTCGTGAAGTAAAAATCAGAGAATATCTTTTATATTTCCTGGTGTAAACTCCAATTGCCCATGTAACTGTCAGTCCGTGTCAGTTCAACCACACCATTACTCAGATTTTGACAACACTTGTCACTCACATTCTCTTCACTAATTTAAGTGACCACCAAATTTTATTCATCCAGCTTGATTAGTTCTTCCGTTATGGCCTCTTATACTTCAAGTACTCACGCAGGTGACTTCTCATGGGGTACTATTTTAGTCAAAAAATATTATCTCATTCATTTATGAATCAAATCTGACGTCATTCTTCAGTTATTCATCAGATACTACAATAATTTCTATAGACTTAAGCGAGAACTATTCCTTTACAATCCAAGGTAAGGCACAAGGCTCTGAACTGGACATGATGTGACTGGACCTCAAAAGTCCATGAAACTTTACCGCCATGAAATAGCTAAATTTTACAAAAGTTTTGCATACAAAAAATGCATTATTTATCGTTTTTCGTGCACCACTTTATTTCTATTGTAACGAAGACTATAGCAAATTTGTTCATGATAAATTCTGGTGTGAGGCACAAAACTCAAAGCCTTTGCAGTGGTTTAATACCATCATGATTTGTTGTGTCCAGTGTCCGACATTCATCTGGCAAATTCGAATGACATTGAATGTATTTGTTTCTAGAATGGAACTCTTTTCAGGGTCAGAATTAAAACATCACCACCTATAATTTTCAAAGGTCACACTCATCCTCAGCCACTCCCTCACCAGAGAATCAAGCTGAAATTTAGTCAGTTGTTAGGTAAAAATCAATGGATATAATACAGTGGAACCGTGGTAGTACGAGTATGGCCTATTGCAAGACCCCTGCCATTATGAGAGATTGTCAATTGACCCTATGGTTGCCATGTAAAAAATATGGTTTTTACAAGAACCTTTTGGTTGTTGGCCCCCGCCATTGCAAGAGTTTCCGTCACCGGCACACAAACACCAAAAATGGCCAACATCTGCCATAGCTTGGAATCTGTTAGCAATGCAATTAGTATGAAGTGTTACATATCAAGTGAACATTATAAATCACCATCCGATTAATTTATTGTTAGTGTTGGTGGAAATACTGCAGTATTAGCAGTTACGAATGTATTTGATCTTCTTTTGTTTCCCCGGTGGTCGAGAGCACACTCGCGTCTGTGAGTTGAGAGCATTTCCAAGATAGACACCATGGCCCAAAAACGCAAAACCCTCGAGTGTCAGAAAGGAAAAACGGCAAGGTATTCAATTGTCTCTCCTAAAGTTGTTTTCATATTTTCTTTCACTGTATATTTATCAATGTTGAACATTTTCATGAGTTAATTTTATAATTTGCGAGATTATTGAATTTAGCAAATTATTATTTGTTACCTATACTTGTAACTGCTTGATGTAATGTGATGAACGCAGAGCCAAAGGAGTAGCGCTGTTAATTTATTGACTTTCAATACGTCTATATTCCTTTCTATGTTTTGCTGCCATTATTGAGCAATTGTATGATTTAATACTTAACACATTTGTTGGTACCACTTTTGTTTGATACCACTTTTTCCGATACCAAACCGATACCTCAATACCAGTGGCCAATACCGATAGTATTATTTGCCGATACATTACTTATTTTTCTAAAAAAATTTGATAAGTTTGATAAGTGCTTTCCTTCTTGTGAAGTCAACTCAGTAATTAAAAGTGTTATAAAATAGTACATAATTATTGAAAAAAATGACATTTTGACAACTTTTATTTTGCTAATCTTACAAATATCACTGGAAGTATATTTCAGAATCTAAGACCTCTTGCATTTGTAATTACTGAAAATTCTTTTGAAGAAATAAGAGCTGCTGAACATCCTCAGCAGCTATTATACGAATGTATTGCTCATTGACATATTATTGACACAGCTGCTGAACATGCTCGGCAGTTAAGAGGGTTCTTCTATCTGGACCATAGCACTAGTTTCTGAAAACATTTGCTCAGGAAACTTTAACCTGCAGTACATCCAAATACTGTGGACTATTGTTAGCACGTTTTTGTAGGGACCCGAAATCCTGACCATGGTAACGAGGAAAACTTGCTGAACAGGTTAGGCCTCCTCGGGTTATGTTGAAGATGCATGTGTGGGTTGCATAACTTCCAGGGTACCAATACTCATGCCATCAAGTTAGTTCATTGCTTGCATTAATTTACTGTAATAAAGTTTCATTTTTAATTATTACACCTCCCAAAAGATACGTACAATACCTTGCGTTGATGTGCAGTCAATAATTAATGATGATTATATGATCAAATAGCACGTTTTGTGTATACCTACTGTTCACGCAAAAAAGTATATATAGACTCGACTTTGAGGCTTTATATCCCAAAAAAAGAAGAAGAATTCATAGAGAGCATACCAGCGTGTAGATAATTTTGCCTTTCTTTTAATGCAGGTACCAGACTTTTTTTAATAATTACTTTGAGGTATGTTTTTGCAGAGATGATGAAAAGTGGCACATTTCTTAGTCACAGAGCCCAGCATCACTTTGGAGTTTGTCATAACAACATAAAATTCACAAATGAAAGGAAATTTTGATAGAATATGAATTGTACTTTTGCCATGATGTCCGATAAGTTTCAAATCTACAGGTATACTTTCAGTTGTTTAAGTTATTCTAGTCAATTTACAAAACTGGGTTTTCTCCGTAAGTATGGAACATTGGAGATACACGAGCACCTTCATCTTCATTTTAAATTTTCTAATGCGAATTTATTGACGTCATAACACTTGTCTACGCCACAATACCTCATTTGCATTTCATATTTTTTTAAATCGAGTTCGGAACATAGGCGAAAACGCAGAACAACGTATGCGTTGAGCAGAACGAATTTGAGGTGACGGCAGAAGTTTAATTTTTGCCACTATTTCAGCAAACTTTCTTCTTATGTGGATTTTGGTCTACTTTTCGGAGGAGGTTGAGCTTTTCACCTCAGGCTTTCCCATAGCCAATTCTAAGCCCTTGTCTCACTTTTATTATCATGAAGATCGCAGCTAAGTGAACAAATATGCAACATGTAGGTAAGCAAGTTGAAGACAGCGGGATCTCAAAATTATGTTTTAAGATGATTTTCACCGAACTAATACTTTTTAGTAAAAGTATTAGAAAAAAAATGAATACTCGAAAGTATCGAAGTATCGGGAAAATGGCCTATACTCTATACTTTCTATTGGTATCAGCCCAAGTCTACTCATGACGCTATTTTCGTGAGTGGTGAGCCAAAAAAATAGTGCTATGGAGTATAATACATAACAATTTTTTGCATATAATGTGCATGGACCTATGGGAAGCACTGTAGCGTTTACAAGCATTTTACTCTGATGTAAAATGACTTTCATTTTCAACGTTAATGATGCAACACTTTAGACCTTTCTGCAACTTTTGTTATAACATCACATGACTAATGTTTCAGTTATGACTTCATGTGTACACAAGTTGGGTGGAACTTGAATGGGCAGAACGAAGCAGTATATGCAATGGATATAGCTTGTAGCTGGGGATCATGTGTCCAAAATTGTGGAGAAAAAAATGCTGTGAGATATTGATTGAAAGAGCATGGGATATCTTTATGAAATTCTTG
Organism: Platycnemis pennipes; assembly: GCA_933228895.1. Classification (NCBI taxonomy): domain Eukaryota; kingdom Metazoa; phylum Arthropoda; class Insecta; order Odonata; family Platycnemididae; genus Platycnemis; species Platycnemis pennipes. The sequence continues at coordinate 56,739,686 of OW121846.1, forward strand.
GTCATTCAGAAAACGATTGTTACTTCAAAGGATCTTTTGGTAAAGTGTATTCATCAGAAAGTGGACTAATTTATAGTGGAGGTTATATAATTATTTTTGTAATTGTGTCCATCCGTTTTTTGATTCATCTTCTGTGGATGATTTTTACTAACATTTTCTATAGGTAAATTAACTGGACAAAATTATTTTTTTACAGGTCCTAAATAAAGACCATTACAAGCAGTACATGACAGAGGACCTTGATGCATATGTGGCCAGGAAACGGAATGATTCCGTTCACGGAAATCATATTGAGCTGCAGGCTTTGAGTGAGATGTTTAATAGGGCAATAGAAATATTTTGTTACAGCATAGGTAAATATATTTGTTTCCACTGTTACTGCAGTAGAAATATGCATCTCATTGTATTCTCAGCTAATGTAGGATAATGACCATCTTGAAAAATGCTAATTAGTGTATCAATGTCCATGGAATGGTTAAAAATGTTCAGATATTTTGTTCTAATGTTTTCTTTATTATTTTGTGACATCAGTTCAGACAGTTGTGAGCAGCATCAAACCAATCTTAGGATTGTTGACTAGTGTTGATGATAATCAGACAGTCAATTGATGCAAGTCGATGATCAATTTTTATGAAGATGTATCCCCAACTGTTCTCATGCTATCAAAATATTTAACCAGGTATTACAAAACTGGGACAAATAACTCAAAATAATATGTTTAAAATGTATGTAAAGAAGGCTAATTTAAAAGATCATAATAACTAATGATAATGTAAATAATAGAATGTGATAAGAAAATCTGAGTGAATGATAAGCATTATCCTATGCTGAATAAAGCTATGGACTCCACTGGTTATAGTGAATCATTGAGTGGAGGTGGGTTCAATGGGAGAAATGAGTTAGATAGGCTTTGTAAATCCTATGGATTGCGTGAATGGGTATTTTTAATTCATAGCTTTGTTATGTGGAAACCCAGTGTTATGCTTTAATTTCACACAGGTTATTAATTAAATGACTTTTCCATTACAGAACCAATCAATATTTTCCATGGATTAGCCAAGCCAGACAATGAACCTATCAGACTTTCATATCATCGTGGTGTCCACTATAACAGTATTGTGGATCCTTATAAAGCCACCATTGGTGTAGGGCTTGGTCTTCCCAATTTCACTCCTGGGTTAGCTGATACTAACTTGATGAAAGAAGCTGTTCGCCAAAGTGAGGAATGTGTCATTGAACAGGTTAGTACAATGTCAGTGCATTTTGGGTGGGTATTTTGTAAGTACTCTTGGCATGTTTACCTCTTCACCTGGGCACTTCACCTCAAGATAATAATTTTTTTGAGATGTGTGGAAGGTGTACCTAATGTATTCGGATTATAATACACATGAAACATTGAGCTCTGTCATCACCCAGTTTGTATGATCTGGCCTATTGCTGTAATAACGCTGGATCATTTCTTTTTTGTCAGCACAAATCTCTTCATGCCAGTGGTATTCGTTATAAAAAGGAAAATGTTGGTGCGAAGGTTTCCGCGGCGTTGTTCAGATGTTCTCTGCATCTCGAGTTCTGTGTCCGCGTTTGTTGACTGGGGGTGACAACAGTTTCGCTAGCCGTCCTGCTAGCGAAACTGTTGTCACCCCCAGTCAACAAACGTGGACGCAGAACCCGAGATGCAGAGAACAAGGAAAATGTTTTCAATTTGGGGTAATGACAAACTTTATTTATGACAAAAATGTTATTATTCTTCTTATGATTTGATGCATTAGGGATATCCTTTTGTCTATGACCGACAACTTCACTTAGTACTACCAAAATTTCATTAATCTAAGTTCATAATTTTGATTTTCTTCTGTAGTTTGAAATACATAATTGTTTTAGTAATGAAATTTGTATTTTTGATCTTAGTAGTGTGGCAGAGAGTTCAAACTTCCTTTTGATACTTAAATATTGTAGGGAAATAGGTTACCATGCATCATGTATCTAATACTGTCATTAATTGCAGGCAATGTTGGAGGACAAAATAATGGCCACTGATTGGGAAGCCACTGATGAAGTGCTTACAGAACAGGCTGCTCGAGAAAGTTATATCCAGTGGCTCAAAGACAATGAGAAACGGCACAAGACAATGGTCAGTGGATAAATTTTGCAGTAATTATCTGCAACTTGGCATATGTGTAGTACAGTAAGTCCTCGACTTACGCAGATCCGTGAAACTCTGATCTGAAGTTGCGTGGATTTTCAGTCAGGCCGGTGTCATGCTTGCATTTTCTGTGTTTCTGTTGCCACGACCAATACACCTGGTAATGACCCGCGACTCATTTTCAAGCACATAAGATTTGATGCCAAATTATGGGCAATTGGAATGCCCACTCTAGTTAAAGTCATTCCGTAGTTTGATATGTGATGATGTGATCATCGTGATGGTGAAAAAGTGTAATGTGATTACCTTTTTTTTTTGTCTTCTTTGCTAGAGCCTTCTTAGGTCTATCAGAACACTGCTGAAACATTACTCCTTATTTTTACTTTTAAGTCTTTAAGTCCATGGACTTCACGTACAATAACACTTCCCTGCGAGACATCATATACAGTCAAACCCGTTTTTAACAAAGTTCCAGTTATAACGAAGTGAAGGCTATTCCCCGTCAAAAATTGCCATTTCATTGTGTTAAAAATCCCACTTTTAACAAACTTTTATTTATCGGTGGTCCATTTTTAACGACGTTTTGTTTGCACAATGGGTAACCCATTTCTTTCCGTAGTACCCCCCAGTTGTTGTTAACATATTTTCAGTGTTATCTGCAAGCTAAACTCAAACGAAGGAGTACATCTGATAATTTTCACCCTTAAATGTGCCCGCCTGCCCTTACTCTGGCTCTTATGAACGCACACCACAAAATGCTTCGCCGCTTCATGATTACGGTTGAGTCAGGGTGGTCCGATGACAGGCACAAGGGTTGAGTGAGAGGTAGGGGTCAAGGTTGCTAGGTTGAGAAGGACAATACCCATGGCTAGAGATTGACAAAAAGGTCTTACGAAGAGCGAGGGTGTCGGGTACACTAAGGTAAGCTCATGCCTGAACTTCCATCCATTTCCCCTCACCCTTAGTTGATGACTCAGTGACCTTGATGATCCTTAGTTGATAAGACTTTGCCCCTGAGTATGCTGTCTAATTTGCTCATCCGAGGTAATTTAATTGGGTTGACAGATTCAAGTTAAAGTTGGAGACGTATCAACTATCGGATGTGATCATGTGGGAAAACAAAATTAATATTTTCCGGCATGTTTCCTGTAATATCACATGAGGTGTGTTTTCCAGGTGACCGTAATTTTCACTGTAGATCATTAAATTTACCGGCCTGCTGTCAGCCCATTTCCCCCAAGACTGCTACGATGATGAACTGCTGGATCATCATCCTTTCCCGCTGCCAGTCCCTTATCAGTTACGACCATGAAAAAAAGTATCACATTTCACTCAACACTTTCCCACGCCCTAACTTCCCAAGTGGCTTCAAATAGAAGAGGGGCTTGGGAGAAGGTAGAGGAGGGTACGGGTCGAGCATCATGTCAAGGTTGGCAACAAACCCAGAAACCCTTAGCGCTACAGTCACCCAACCAGAGCCTGGAAGGAAGAGAGGAGAAGGCATTGTTTATTGTGCGAATGACCTGGAAAAAAATCTATGGTTAGAGTGGGCGAGATGCGAATGTACTCAAGGGATGTTTGATTGGGGGTAAACAGCTGCTAGAGCACTGCACACCATAAGCATAAGCAAATGTTCAAAATAGCTTGGCAATACTTATAAGTAACTTAAGCTCAAGAAAGCGATACTAAAATCACAATTACTTTGAAATAGGCACTAACTAACCATTGAAGTGCGTTGCTCCTGTGAATCATTTCAAAATAAACGATATGTTGTGGCGTCACCAGACGAAATTCGACTTCGAGTTACATATTAAGGGAATTTCAAATTATATGTACCATAAAGTACTTAAGCCACAATATTATAGCAGTGACCTCCAAAATAGGGCTTGGAAAATCTGGCCCTCGTTTAACGAAGTTCGGTTATTATGAAGTAAATATTCTGCCCTCTTCACTTTGTTACAAACGGGCTTGACTGTAATATAAATAAATGCATGTCAAACATTACCGCACAGCAACTGCAATCGAGACACATTCACATCAGTAGGTGAGAGAAAACAGACTGGACTTAACCACTGCACTACAAGCAGCTAGTGTCTGGCTGTAAGCCCATTTCCCCCAAGACTTAGCTACGATGATGAACTGCTGCATCATCATCCTTCCTGCTAGAAGTCCCTTATCAGTTATGATGGTGAAAAGAGTATCACGTTTCACTCATCGCTTTCCCACGCCCCAACTTCCCAGATGGCTTCAAATAGGGGAGGGGCTTGGGAGAAGGTAGAGATGGGTAGGGGTGGAGCATCACATCAAGGTCGGTAACATACCCAAATTCTCTTAGCGCTACAGTCATCCAACCAGAGTCTGGAAGGAGGGGAAGCTCGGAAGGAAGAGAGGAGAAGGCATTGTTTATGGTGCGAATGGCCCAGAAAAAAACTAGGGATGGAGCAGCCGAGATTCAAATGTACTCGAGGGATATTTTATTGGGGGTAAAAAGCTGCTGGTGCACAGCACACCATAAGCATAAGGGAATGCTCAAAATGGCTTGGCAACACTTTAAAGTAACTTAAGCTCAAGAAAGTGATGCCAAAATCACAATGACTTTGAAGTATGCACTAACTAACCATCGAAGTGTGCTGCCCCGGTGAATCATTTCGAAATAAGCGATACGTTGGGGCATCACGGGATGAAATTCGACTTTGAGTTACATTTTGTGTATTTTGAATTAACCGTACCATCAAGTATGTAAGCCTTAACATTACAGCAGTGCCCTAAAAAATAGATCTTGGAAAACAAATTGAATGAAGTTCGGTTATTACAAAGTAAATATTCAGTCCCCTGAGCTTTGTTACAAACGGGCTTGACTGTACTTTTATATAACATGAAATTTAATGCCAGTAAATACAACGGGTCAATGAAGTGAGTGAAAATATCATTTTTAATACCTATCTTAATAATATCTATTTGCCATTCACCCAAACACCCACAATATTAGTTAAACTAGAGTAACATTCTTGGGAATTGGCTGTGGAATGATTATTTAAATATCTTCAGTAGTAACAAGAGTTCAATATAGCAAGTGGTTTTTTTGGATCCCGAGAGTTCTCATGGTATAGAGGCTGTACTGTACTACCAAAACTGGCTAGGAAGAACCCTGAAGCACCACCAGCAACAGTGGACTTGGAGACTGTTCGGGCACGGTTGGCATTATTTGTGATAATGAGAAATCAGCTTGATCCAGAATGTGTTAAGATATTTGTTTTTTTAATTAAAAACTTAAAGTAATAAAATGAATTATACTTATGAATTATACTGGAGTGTTTAATACAATTGTGTGTGTAAAATTAATATCAGAATTCAAAATAAAAAATAAGATTGAGGAGAAAGTAAAGATTTTGTTGTGGAATTATGCTTGGGATTCAAGGAAATGGTAAATTTATATTATAGATAAAATTTAGGATTAAAGGTTTAGATAAGATCTGGATTCGAAATCAGATTTGAGGGTGAATTTCAGATTTGAGGAAAACTGGATTCGACCCATTCTAATTGTATTCATATGATTCTAGTTTAATATATATTTTCTGTATTAAATACCATACTTGTAAAGCATCAGTGTGTTGCAAGAGTAGAATGACCTGATGGAGTTGCGGATCACAGGTATATTTCCCATGATGTATCAGTTGAACAACAGAAAGCGAAGTGACGTAAAGCAGGGACCTCCTGTACCATGTATAGACACATATATTGTGTCCTGTGAGCTGCTGCGAGGGGGATTGCGGCTATTTCAAAATCGTAATCTGAGTGTTTTGATATCACATTTCCCCATCAATGTAATCTTTGGGGAACATAATTTAAGCCAAGAAGTAGGTAGCATTAAGAATCAAACCTGTTTGATTATACATATGTGTTGGTCATGCATCCACTCTTAATAGTGCTGTAATTTTATTATTCATTTTTGAATGAACTATCTAGGATGCTCACCATGAGGTTCACTCCTAGCATGTGGGGAAAGCAGTTATGTTCCTCTCACTCAGACTTTCCTCATTATCACATTACATCTGTCAAAGGCCAAACCTTTCCTTTAAAAATTAAGTAATCAAATGTGGGCAAAATGCTGAATGATTGATTGTTCATTTTGGTTTTGTTCCTCTAAGTAAGTCCAGAATCAATCCCTAGCAATAAGAGTGCTACCTTTGGTATGACCCAGATCCACAGTGCATCTCTTTTCCTTTACAGCAGCGTGCCTCTGCAGCCACAACCTCAGCCACTGTCACCTCTGCTGAGAGTAGACCAACCAAATCTGGGGTCAACCAGAGGCTTAAAGAGAACTCTCCAGAGCCTCACAATCGACCAGTCCGATCTGGAATGGGTAACAGGAACCGTGAGTCGTCACCCGATATCATGGCCCATTCTGGTAGGCCAGGGATGACCCCCAGGCACAAGGATGCATTCCGATGCCCCCCTGGGTGCCCTTGTGGCACCAAGCAATCTTATGTCCCGATCTCCTCGTGCTTCTTCCAAAATTTGTCCCGGCCAGAAGACTATAACCTTGAGCCAGAGCCTGGGTCGTCAAACTTGAACAGGCAATGGGCACCCGGGAAGATGAGTAAAATAGCCACAAAACAGAAGCCTTGCCACAGCAAGCAGGCCTCAATGGGGGGCTCACCCATGAGGTCTGGCTCTCCAGAAGTCAGTGGCCATGACTCCCATTCATTGATGCATTCAGCCTCTGGCCACCTCTCTCCCTCTGCCGCCACAACAAGTCATAACCTAGTTCCAGCTGGGCCTTGCCACAGCCCCAATCAGCACCTTCTGTCATCTTGCAAGCACTTCCGAATCTACAAGAGGGATTTTTCTGACGAGGATGAGGATGACCATGCCTTAGTGACGACAGGACTCGATGTGGTGTCCCATTGTGAGCCTGGTCCATCCCGAGGAAGGAGGCATGAGATGAGCATGGATTACAGCAAGTCGTGCTATAACTTCCTAAACCAGGTGCCACCAGAAGTTCTAGGTATGTAAATTCTTGAGTGTTGAACCCTCATCTTTGGTGTGTATGGGAGATGCCCAACTTGTGAGTCAGCTGAATGGTTTATAGGGTCTTTTGTATCAACGGAGCAGCAGTATCAGATGATGGTGTGATTTGATTTATTCATTAAATATTAGGTCAGTCAATTAGGTATTTTAAATGTATGGCTCTGAGTTCCTATTTGAGCAACTTTTATTCTACTGTTTCATTGTGAGCTTGTTGGATAAAGAATTTCATCCCATAATGTACATATAATGGACACTAAAGAGACTGGAATTTAAACCAACTGTATTTATTTTTTCATGAGACACACATTATTCATCTTCAAAGTACTCCACATTTGATTGAGTACATCTGTTCATTCCAATTTCCAAAACATTTATTTATTTCATCAATTCAGGGCTTCCAGCTTTTTTGTTGCTAAAAGTCTTCTTTCCAAGTCCCTTTATATTCAGAGGAAAAAAAGTCACACGGTGCCAAATCAGGCCAGCAAGGATGGTTGGGCAGTGGAGGCACACATTTTCTTGTCAAAAATGGCAGACAAAGATTGCTGTGTAAGCAGGTGCATTGTCGTGGTGAAAGAACCAGTCACCTGATTGCCACAAATCAGGGCCCAACTGCCACATAAAAGTTTCCTCCATGAACTGTTGCAAAACCTTTTCAAAACCTTCGGGTAGAATGCTTGACTTACCATCTGTTTGGGAGGAACAAATATTGCATGCACAACCCTTCTCACATCAAAAAACAGAAGGCCATTGCTTTGATGTTTGATTTCACCTGTCGAGCTTTCTTTGATCAAGGTGAATTGGTTTATTTCCATTGTCTGAACTGCCGTTTCATTTCGGGATCGTATTCATAGCACCAGGATTCGTACCAGTGAGAGGGTTGTCATATTTGCTCCTCTGAAAATGAGGACAATTGGGTAAAAAAATGATGTCTTTTGATGACTCGGTTCCCTGAAATGCCACGCTCATCAACTCTCTTTATATTACCAGCCTTAGACATAGGGATTATATAATACAAGCTCTTGCTTTCAAAACTTGAAATTTCCAAAGTACTGCCATGTTGCCCAAGCCAATAGTTTACCGTAGAGGAGGAATCTGTGTTGCATGAGTAACAACTACAGTATAAATTCGTTCTGATTAATCGAGTTGTATCGCATGTTCCTTAGGCATTTGATAACTCTCTGTAGCAGAAGTTGTTGCAATAAATATTTTCAAATGAATCCATGATGAGATATCTTTAATTTTCTCATAAAATAACCAATATGTGTGTTCACAGTAGTGGATGATACACTGGAAATGGAAAGTTTTCAATTTCTCTAATGTTTATCAGGGGTTGTGATGGCCTAGTGGGTAGAGCACTGAGCTACTGACCAGAGGGTCCCGGGTTCAAATCCCAGGCAAGAGCCTTGCTGGACACCCCAGGGCTTCCACTGACTCATTTTTCTCACTTTTACTCACTTATTCGAAAACCAGGTCACTTTTCTCACTATTTGAAAAAAATGCTCACTTTTCTGGCAAATACGAGCCTATCCCACAACAAAATCTATCCTTTCTGTGGAAATCAGTCGCCTTTGCGCCCTCAGCCCATGCTTCCGGGATCTCTTGCTAGAAGATGCTCAAAATTGTGTTGGATTTACTATTTGTTATGATGAGACAACTGCCGAGAAACACTTTAAGGAACTGCAGGTTGACATCAGGCTCCACTTGAAAATAAAAAAAGGGCAGTTTTTTGTTACTTAAGGGGGCTGTATATTCCGGGCGAAAAGCGTCTTTTAGTTCTCCAATCCGCCACGACCTTGGAGATCCCCTCGGTTCTCCGCCAGCCTTTGGCGAGCCTATCCACCTTCCCCTCAATTCCCCACCCCACAGAAAAACGTGCTCTGCTGATAAGGTGACGAGAGTAGGGGAAAGTCAGTGGCGGTCTGGCTAGTTCGGTGATAGACGAGGGCCTCCGGCGCGAGGCGGCTTAGAGGGGCCCCTGACTGGGGGTGACAACAATATTAGCAAAGACAGTGGTTAGTCTACCATCGCGCCTCACGACAACTGACTCACTCGACAGCTAATTGCCCTCCAACCAGGCTATACCCAACATGTCGTACATCCATTTTTTACCCTAGAAGTGCATACTGGGGCCCAGTGGACCCCAAACATTTTTTTATTCGCCGTAACTTTCACAAAACGTGAAATACAGAAATCTAATTTAATGTAAATTCCTTTTTACATCTTAGGAACTGACTATTGCTTGCGATGCAGTAATTAAAATGCTTGGTGCTTCATGAAAAAATATTGAAAATGGTCTGCGGTCCGCTGGACCCCAATGTGTATTTCATGGTAAATTTTGAGACATATCGAATAAATCATATAGCATTGTGTATTTCCTTTTTTACTGTTAATGTATTTGTAGATATAGTATTTAATCATTTTAATTATTTAAAAACAATATTTATAATTTTTTAAACTATTATAGGATATTTGGTACCATCGAAGATATTTCGGGAATTATCCAATTTTCCTGCATTCTCATTTGAAATTTAGAAGTGAAATGTGAATAGAAAAACTTCACGTGCATGAAGCGTAGTTTAGCAGCATAGAAGATTATTTCTTGGTTTTTCGATCCGAAATAATGCCTTATAATAATTTGGCGTTCGTCATCATTTGGATATTTTATGTATTGGAAACTGTAAAGGGGATTATATACACAGCTATGGACTGCAACCTTTTCGGGACTTGCACTTGTCACAGAATGGCAATGAGCTGGCGCCTCGGAGAGCACAAGGGAATTCACAACTAGGGCCCGGGAATTTGCCGGGAAGGGAATGTCCTCAAAATTCATGAAGGGAGTAGGCATTTCTTACCAGTAGTGGCTGGCGACCCGAAGCCTGCACATTTCTATAGCGAGTCGGTGCTGCGTTAGAGATGTCTTCCTCGTCGTGATTCTACATGAGGCGTGATGACGATATTCGTCAGGCATTGCTGGTGTTAAAAGAGGAGGAGCAGGAAGGGATGGGGGTAATTCGTCAGGCAGTGATGTAGATTCCGCACATGAGCAATCGGATTCGGAGAGTGAGGAAGATTGCGCGGATGCAGATAGAGACAGCGGTAGTAACGGAGAACCTTTATAAGACGAAAGTGTACCAGCGACAAAGCGACCAAGAGGGAGCCAGGCGAATAGAGGCAGAAAGGCAACCTACAAACCTGCGAGGGAAAGACGGTTCTTGCTGCCGGGAAAAAGAGACCAAAAGACGATGAATTATTTTCCACGTAATGTTTTCAGCACTAAAGACTTTATTTATTTATCGCTAGATTTCGCTCTGTAAATGAATTTCCCGGTCGGTTCATAACGATTGTTTTCGATGCGTGCTTCCGAATACCTCTAACTAAATTAGCACCTACTTTTTCTCATGAACTTTAATTCAGATTTTAGCATCTTTACCTAAACCTTATATGGTAAAATTACCGTGCAATGATTATTTTTTGTTATGTCACGATTTTGAATACTGTCCGAAGACCCTGAAAGTCGATGGATATTATTGATATTACACTTATTTTATTTTTCTTTCTTTTTTGTATTTTGGAGAAGGAAACAGTAAAATTTGATTTCAGAACAACCCGGACCAAAAGGCGCAACGAGTGATATCAAAACTCCTCACCAAATTCGACAGTTATTATTTGATAGAGCTTTGCGAAATTTAATATCGATGCACAGAAATGAGGAAATACAACGGCAGCGCTTAGAGATATAAGTTCCCAATCGTATCATAGTGATGTAGATATTGAGGAGATGGAGGCATTTTTTTGGACTTTAGTATTTTTCTGGGGTGCAGAAGACGTGCAACATTATGCTGTATGAGCTGTTATAAACTGAGTTTGCATACACTATATCAATGTACCACTCCGCTACAGTGTCTCCCGTTTCTGTTGTCAACACTGCGTGTTGATTACTTCAAGATTGCAGGGCAGGGTGATCGATCAATGTTCACCAATTCGTGAAATTTGAGAAGACATGGTGGATAATTGTAGGAATTATTACACAGCCCATGAATACCGCACGGTTGACGAACAACGCTAAAAATTCTACAGATTGATGGGCATGCAGTGCAGCAACGAGAAGGAAGGTTCGACGTAACTTATGCCCGAGTGAAAGGGAAATAAAAATGAGACATCTATGCTCATTGTGCAGCACTCCCATGTGCATAGAAGTTATCTGCATACTGCCTGTACTGGAGTGAAAAATCAACTTCTTTCCAGTACAATGTGAATATTTATATTTATTACGCAAAAACTATAAATTTATAAGCATTTTAATTGACATTATAAGTGTTTATGAAATTTTCGAAAAAATCACTGAAAAATTAAACTTGAAAAATACGCTTCTTTCAAATGTTGTAATAAATATATTTTTGGAGAAAAACTATTAAAAACGATAGTCTTCATACACTTCAAAGTGTTATCCTTAAGTAACTAACGGCATTTCTCGGTATTGTCAAAACATGAGCAACAGGAAATAAATTTCGATTTGATGTATTTCTGAGAGATTTTCTAAGTTTTCAAATTGAAAAGGTATTTTTTACTGCGTTATATATTTTTTAAAATAAAATATTTCAACTCATTGATATTAAAAAGGCTTCATATGAATGATATTTGCCATCTTCCTCAATGAAACATAGCAAAAATCTGAAATAAAAAAATTATAACTCATGGGGTCCGCAGGACACCAGTGTGCACTTTATGATTCTCTTAGTAAGTGTGCATTTCTAAGGTTAAAAGTGGTGATAGGGAGCACCCACATAACTACCGACCTATATCCCTCACATCCATTTCTTGCAAAGTCCTGGAACATATAATTGTCAGTTCAGTCATGGGGCATCTAGATAACCAGAATTTATTGTCCTATGTTCAGTATGGTTTCCGGAAGATAAGATCATGTGAAACTCAACTTGCTCTCTTTTCCCACGATATTTTAGTTTATGGAGAAAGTAATATCCAGTGGATGCAATATTTTTCGATTTCAAGAAAGCTTTTGACAAGGTGTCTCATAGCAAACTAATTTTGATATTAAAATCTTATGGGATAGACAGTAATATTATATCATGGATAAATGATTTCCCGCATGATCGGGTGCAAAGGGTTGTTTTGGACGGTGTTACCTCTCCGGCAATTGAAGTCACTTCAGGTGTCCCACAAAGTAGTGTGATAGGTCCACTCCTGTTCCTACTGTACAAGAATGACATCAATAAGGTGGTGAAAAGTAAGATTCGTCTATTTGCCGATGACGCGGTACTGTACAGGGAAAGTCTATGCCCAAATGATAAAGAATATTTAAATATTGACGTACAAGCAATTGAAAAATGGTGTCATACGTCGCAGTTAGAATTAATTTTTTTTTAAATTTGTAGTAATGAATTTTTGGAAAAAGAATTATTCTCCTCCTATCACTTACAAAATATGTAATAATGAAACAAACTTGGAATCCATTAAATATCTTGGGATAAGACTGACACATGATCTTTCCTGGGGTGAATACATACGTGAAATAATGGGTCAAGGTAATCGTAAACTGGGATTCGTCAAAAGAGTATTGGTAAATGAGACGATCATGTACGAGAAATCGGCTACTTTTTCCTTGCTAGACCTCATTTGGAATATGTAGCCAGTATAGTTAAAATTACTAATTTTTAAATAAAGAAATCTACTTGAGGTTTACGCTCTCAATTTTTATATAACATTGACGGTTGAAGAAATTGCTGTTTCTGTTTTCACGGGAAATTGATAAAAAATTTTGGAAAAGGTACTAAGCGCTACGAAAATCAGTGACTATCACCAATATGCAAGATTTTGTTGTGTGAAATGAGCCGTACTGTTATGTGGATTTCGAAAATTACCTTCAAATTCCTACATCACCTCCGGTTTTTCCACAAATCACGAAAACATGAATATTAGATAAGGGAATTTTTTAATGTTATTGCGTGTTACTTGTGTTAGTTACACACCATTCGATTGGCCCAGAATCTGTCAACCCTCTTAAATTTTCATATAAAATGCCTCGTGGGGCCCAAAAAATAAAAATGCAATACTCCTTATTACAATGCAGTTGTTCTTGAACTTGATAATAACATTGATGATCTCTTTTTTGTTTTAATTTCCCTTCAAGAATATGGCAAAACTTGGTTATTTTTAATGCGTTCAATAGGAGTGACCTCCCTACAAGATCAAGGGCGTTTTATTTCCAGAACACCTCTACCATCAGGTATTAGCCCATTGGGGGAGCCGCCAGAAATGGCAATTCCTGGTCTACAAACATTCCCTGTGCATCCGCTTTCCCCCGCGTAGGCCTCAATGGCTCTTCGTTCCATAGCCTTACTGTATTCTGTGGATTTGCTTCCCGAGAAGGATGGGCGTAAAATGGACTTCACAGTATTTGTCCTGGTTGCTTTGGGCCTCAATTTGCACACACGGCCGAATGTGGATGCTGTCAGTCTTTTTAGGCTTTCAGGCATCAACGGCCTTGAGTACCGCTGATTCCTGGTTAGTGCCTCTAATTCCTCTGTCTCTTTCTCATTCAATGAGAGCGATTTCAGGAGGCTGGTCTTGGAGTGCTCATCTACTTCCCGATTGTCACTCTCAATGCACGCAGAGTTCTGATCTGCACCCATAGGATCTTTCTCCCTCTCCGCGCATGTCCTACCCTTCTTCATCCCGTCCATAAAACCTATTCTCATCCTTCCCCTGCCCTGCTTGCCAAACATTATTCCCTCTATCACGACTCTGAGCAACCCATCGCCCCTCATTACCTGTTCAAGCCACCTACTCTGCCTTCCCCTAATCCCATCCAGCAGCTTCTCCTGCTCCTCCCAAACGAAGTCAAGTACTCCTGCATTTGCGTTTCTCTCCGTCCAAAGCTCATTTTCCTTCTTCCTCCATACCCACATCTCGAACGCCTGCAATCTATTTTCCATTTTTCCTTTAGTCTCCATTTTTATATAGCTCCTACTTTTTCAATACTCTCCCTCTGTGTCGCACTGCCGTTATCTATCACATGTAAAAGGGTTTTGATATAATTGGATATATGCATTTTAAATAAGGTAAAATCGTACCAATCAAGATATAATGATATCTTTGTAAAACTGCCCTAAGCTAGTTGTGATGTGAATGGTGAAAAGAGAGTTTTACGCAAATATACATATAAATACCAATCTACATAGGGAAGAGAGCTTCGTCTACAGCGAGAGCGTATAACCAACAGTTTCCTATGTGACAACTATGAACCAACCTCACTCTCCTCATATGAGCTATGAAAAATTATGATCTCCGGCAACACCGGGTAATTCAGCTATCTAAAATATTTAAAAATAATATGTAAGGTTTTTTGGAGAAATGTCTTTTAAAGGCAATGCATTGATTTTGATATTTTCCACGCCGTTGAAATTCAACGCCCCTCTCCCCGCTAGTCCGCTAGTTCATTACAATTAAAAAAAGTAAGTAGAAATAGCTTCGCGTACCACTCCGGAAAGTGAGTTGTAGTTAGTCCGATACGATCTTTTCCTTAAAGACCCATTGGCAGCCACTGCTATCAAGGGTATACCATCGGTATCCACGTCTCCAGCCTGCACGGCGAGATCATAATATTCCTACTTCCCGGCACGCCTCATCACCTCCCACGCAGCATCATGCATTCCTAGGATGCAGTATTATTGCATTTTTCGGTACGTTCTAGGAGTAATACACGGCATATCGAGAACTGCACTAAGCGCCGCTAGTTGTGAATATCCTTGGTCAGTTCATATCGTATTTGCAACCTGTAATTAAACCCTTGTCATTATCCCACAGTTTATGGCACCCGCTTCGCATATATATATTTCCAAAGCAAATTAGCAGAATTTTGATGGTGGCATGTCTCGAGAGAGAATGTCATGAAGTTATTTACTTGAGAAGATGATATTTATCTATGATATCCGAAGTTATTTTAGAAATGTGGTTATTAAATTGGATTTTCAATAGGTAATTTTAGTCTGAGTAGATTAGGGTAGTACTTGAAAACTTTAATAGTACGATCTCTACTTAATATCATTGTATTTGGGATATTTTACAAACTCGTTGGTAGCAATGTGCGCGGGGTCAGAGCATCCCGTAATGCTATCAAAAACGGAGTCAACTATTGAAGACCGAATTCAGAAGTTCAAAGAAATACATATCTTAGAGGCGATATACAAGATATGACAAGGAATTTACAGTATAACCATGCCTTGTTAACTGGTACGATTTTTTTCATTAGGGTTTTCAGTATTTAAAAATATTTCCATGCTACACATCTGACGAAATTTGCTGAAAAACCCTTTCCTTTTCTCCTCTATCACTTCCATATCTGATATTATGCAAGAAAGCATGTTTTCCCATAGTTTTAGGGAGGAAAAAATGTTTTACCTCCCTAGAAGAAAAAGTTTTATATCGAAGATTCGTCTTCCGGTTGGATCGTAAGCTTTTGTCACCGTAGATTCCGGCAAAATTATGGCATCACCGTAATGTAGACATAAAGTACTTTCATTAAGTTGAGAGCAATGGATGACCAATTGATCAATAAGGAACAGACCGTTTAAGCAAATTTGCAGAGGAAAAAAATAAATAATCTCCAGAAACGTTTCCTGGACAAGCAATGATAGATTCATTAACGCGATTGAGGCAACAGGCACACCCATAATTTATCGTAATATAGTAATAACTTACGGGTGCTCGGATGATCACCCCCCTCTACTCTCCACTGGCTACGCCAATCACTACGGCAAAATATTTGACAAATCCGAGTATACAACGACTGGTTGAAGAGTGAATACGATCCTTTACTAAGGATCGAGCGATCCACATTGGGAGTAAGCGCGAGCAGCAAAGACAGCTGTGAAATCTTATCCCTCATGGTATTTTCATGGGGGCCTCGTACCATGTTGAAATACAAGGTCGAGGGGCATCCCAAAACGCTACACCTCCCCTCATCGCTCACCCCTCCCCTACCCGCTCTTCCCCCCTCCTAAGCGCTGCCACTCGCTCTCAGGCTGACAGCGGAAATCGCAGCGCCGCCGATGGAACACGTAATTTAGATCGAGGAGTCGTGAAAAATGCGTTGCATAGGTCCACGAGAATGTTCACTGTGACGCTAAAATACGCTTTATGGAACATTACCATGGTCCAACATGGAGATGAAGGTTGGTTATATAGCCTGATTGAAAAGATTTTAAAGAAATATGCGTCCAAGGCTTCATGGCGAGCTCCTGATTTTGGACAAATCTACGTTTTTCAGCTTTCGATCTATTTATATAGAAAGTGAAACGCCCATAACTGCAATATTTATGCTAAGTATTAATCCTTATTCTAGAGTCCTGCTCAATCAGATTTGCAATAACTAGTATATTTAAGTCGTAAATCAAGAACGCGTAGACGTCTGCGGACGCGTTTTTTTCATTGGTATACAGCCCCCTTAAGAGACTCCATTCATTGGCCTTGCTGAAATATTTTTTCAGTTAATTTGTTCTGCTTCTGAAAATGGTTCAATATACTATGGGAAAATGCTCTTGCCTCTCTCTTGCCACGGCTCCAATGCAAACAAAGCCATTGTTAGGCTTTTTTCTCAGAGACTCAAATCTGATTTTGACAGAGGACTTCTTGACATTGGTTTCTGCAACCTGCACATCCTCCACGTCATTCCAGAAAGGCCTGAAATATTTTGACTGGATATATCTGATATCATTATTCTTTATATGACTTTCTAGACTGTCCAATAGGGCGGATCGGAAAAATCGATTTTTCGCGGAGAAACTTGGCCCTCTGGAAAAAGTTGTCAAAGTGACTCAAAATGAGGCCAGAAAAATTTGAGACCTCTAGGTCAACCCTAGACCCTCACGCCGTGGCCATTTATGGGGAGGGGGGCTGAAAATGGAAAAAGTCATGTTTTTATAGCGGTTTCCCATGTATTTTGCCGAGTTGCGGCCCTTTAGGGCAAAAATTTCGTCCATTTGTACGTATCTGTAGCCGTTAAGCCACAAATTGTCTATTTTGAGTGCGCGGCCGCGCGTAATTATGCACCACCCACGCAGCGTCGCGGCGCAGTGGTCAGAAGGCCGCTCGCGCGCCTCCTGCCGGCTCGCGCCTCCTGCCCGGTCGCCGCGAACGCAGCAAAACTCATCACGGATGCGTCTTACGTCGTTGGTCTCATTAATATTAGATAATTAAACAATTTCCAGGGAATAACAATTACGGAAGAATTGTATGAAAGTAATATAACCCTACACACTATAACTTTTTTTCCTGTCTCGTCGACATAAACGAATTGACGTTACCGACTTTTAAAGAAGTGGTAAAATATTTTTTTTATGTTCGCGACGCATTGAGATATGAAAGCTCAGGAAGGGAGCCTACGGCTTATCAAGTAGTCTGGTGGCCAAAGTGTCCGCACTTTGGAGACACACCTCTATTCCAATCATTCCGGAGCGTGGTGTGATTAAAATGATTATACGGTACCATACGTAGTACTACGGCTTAAGAAAAAATTCAAGCAAGCCTATGAAAGGTGCGAAATCGACAAAAAATTAATATATTTTTAAATGATTCCCAGAATCTATGTGATTCTTGTACGTGTCAGAGCCTAAGAACTAGCAAGTGTAAATTTAGAAAGAGGATAAAGTTCTCCCAAATGAAGTGGCATTTTTGAGGGATCAAAGGACAAAACGAAAGATGGTATCCGGTTGATTGGATGCCTCAGAAACTCGACGGTTAAAGAAAAACCTCAGGAGAGGATCGTCGGAGAGCGTCGACTCAAAATCTTTAATTCTTGAAGAGGTAAAAAGTGAGCATCAAGAATTATTTTCCGCTACATCTCGAGAAAACTCAACCAACGAGGAACCAACCGACTTAGACCTCAAATTTCTTCATACGATTAGGAATGAAAATCAACCTGGACCTCCTTCGGGGCAAAGACGTCTTCAATTGTCAACTGAGGCGGAGGTATGTGCAAGTACCGGTGACATGTCCCTCAGAGCAGCAGCAATGATCGTCAGTGGAAAATAATCTTAGAGGCATGAAGAAATACGCGTGCGACGAAAATCGTGAAATTTTGAGTTAACACATTTTAAATTTGATGCAGAAGACTACAAGCTGCTGATAAAATGAGACGAGAACACCGACTCGTGCTCTATCACATCTCACGACTGAAGAAATTCGAGAATTACATCAGTAATGCTCAACTGTGGAACGCAATTGTCCTTGTCACACAAAAGCTTGCGCTCTTGAAATACCTATTTGTAAAAGAGGTAACCTAAGCTTCATTGGCATCCGCAACAACGAGAGACAATAAGAAATACTGAAAATTCTAGAAAGCAGAACCAAAATGCCAACCTTCAAAACTTAGTCTCAGTTCATGCTGTGATATAGTGAGTAAGTTTTACATTTCTCTGCTTGACTTCAAAAATAAAAAAAAATCGATAATGACCTTTAGTGTTCAATGAAAATAAAGTATAAATACGAATACTTGCACACAGATAAACCGACTGGTAACACAAAATGACCACTTTCTTATTTTTTCGAGAGCATATAATCTGATAAAGGAAATGCGTTCCTCTATTTTATGAGTGGGAGTGTGGGCGGGGGAGTTCATAGTGCAGGTACCTCAACGTGGTGAGCTCTAATAACTACTTTAATTATTTTTGTATTCTTTCTCCATATTGAAAATTAATAGTAAAATTAGGCTAAACTCGGGGAGTGTTTCTTTACTCCACGAATGATGACGGTGTGCTTTGTATTACTTTCATACAATTCTTCCGTAATTGTTATTCCCTGGAAATTGTTTAATTATCTAATTTTAATGAGACCAACGACGGAAGACGCATCCGTGATGAGTTTTGCTGCGTTCGCGGCGACCGGGCAGGAGGCGCGAGCCGGCAGGAGGCGCGCGAGCGGCCTTCTGACCACTGCGCCGCGACGCTGCTCGGGTGGTGCATAATTACGCGCGGCCGCGCACTCAAAATAGACAATTTGTGGCTTAACGGCTACAGATACGTACAAATGGACGAAATGTTTGCCCTAAAGGGCCGCAACTCGGCAAAATACATGGGAAACCACTATAAAAACATGACTTTTTCCATTTTCAGCCCCCCTCCCCATAAATGGCCACGGCGCGAGGGTCTAGGGTTGACCTAGAGGTCTCAAATTTTTCTGGCCTCATTTTGAGTCACTTTGACAACTTTTTCCAGAGGGCCAAGTTTCTCCGCGAAAAATCGATTTTTCCGATCCGTCCTACTGTCCAAGTAGTTAAGAGGTGTTTGAAAAATCTGGAAAACCAAGGAAAGTGCCTATGCATGAATTTCTTAAGCATGTTGTTTCCTGTTGGCTCACCCAGCAGCAGAGAGACTTCAAGAGCAATTGCCAGCTCTCAAACACTATTTTCTTAAAGTAAGAAAGGTAAAGATGTTAAAAAGCTCCTTGCATCCAAGTGCTATCAGGCTATTGCTAACGCCCTTTAGGATAAAACCTTCCCTGCAGAGATAGCATTGTCCTGTATAATGCTAAAGTATTTGAAATATTTTCAAAACTCTTCCAACAAGATCAGCCTATGATCCATGGTATGCATGAAGAGGTTGAGAGTCAATATTTCCCAGTGCTAAGTAGGTTCTGCAATCTAGAGGTGCTCACAAGGAAGCAAGAATTGCAAGCCACCTTTCTCAATACCAACAATATTATGGAAATGAGCAAAATTGACATTGGTAAGGATGTTGATCGGCTTCTTGTCGAACACGAATGCCTCTCCAGAGTTTGAAGATTCATCAAGAAGCTTTAAAATATTATCAGGCGCCTGTGAGCCGCCTTCTCCAGAAATCAGTCCTGGCGAAGGGAAGAGAGGCTTGTAACCTGAAATGTTTGAAGCCTTAGAACATCAAGGAAAGCTCCTCACAGAGCATTGTATCCATTTACAAGATGCTGCAGACGCCAATGGAAGTGGACGAAGATGGCCTTGAAGACGAGTGGAGATTGTTGCAGCTGGAAAGCCTTCCACCGTATGAACCTAAAACTAGGATTGACAAATACTGGACACATATTTACCAAGACAGGTGTTGACAGTGATCCCAAATATTCGCTCATGAGCCAAGTGGTGAAAGGTGCCCTCTGTTTGGTCCATGGCAGATCTGATGTCGAGCGAGGATTTTCTCTTTCTAGAAATCAGCTCCCTGCTGACAGGTCGGCTATGTTGGAGTGTACTTTTAATGCCAGGCTCAACATGAAGGATGGCCATGGAGACTACACTGGCATCCCTAAACATGTGCCCATGATGTCGCAGCTGCTGAAGCATGCAGCAGCAGCACACAGCAAGAATGAAGAGTACTTGGAGGTTCAGCAGAAACTAAAAGAAGACAAGCTGAAGAGATTACAAGAAGAGGAGAATGCTCGCCTGGAGAGGGAGAGGCAAGAGGCCGTCCTGTTACAGGAACGACAGGGCAAGCTGCAGGATGACCTGCATGCGACAAGTAAGAAGGAAATTGAAGAGTGCAGGGCTCAACTAGTCAATGAGGCAAAAAAGAAACTGCAGGAGGTTATTGCCAAAAAATGTATGACAAAAGTCAAGATCGCCCAAGGTATGCTGGAGGGGGCACAAACACTGTGGTCACAGGCAGATGACTTGCTGAAGAAAAAGAAGCCTTTGCAGAAGAAAGTAGAGAAGAAGACATCTTCTCTACTAGAGTAGCTTTTCAAGAATCATGAAAAGCGGTGGAATGATGATTCTGATGATCCCAAGGCACAGGCGTACCCTGCCTAGACTAAAATTATTATTGTTTATTTGTTCTCCTAATGTATGGTACATATTGTACCTCATTCTTATCTATTTTGTACTGTTCATCTCTAGTCGAGACTTCGTTGTTTTTTGTTTATTCTTTTAGCTTTCTAGCATCTGAAATGCACGTTCTCACTGTCCAATTCCTATAACATAGAAAGAAAACATTACCCAATTCAACAAAAATTCCGTATTGCCAGAATCTTCAGAAATAGTCCAATTCTTTGTGTTGTAATTTTTATCCCCGTTTCTAGTTCTTTTAAACGAGTTCCAGCTTAAAATATTGCAAAATGTAGGGTTATAGTCATTGCCAGAAGCCTAGCATGGGATAAAAATTGCCAATTTCCTCATTATTTCCTCACTTTTTCCACATTTTCCCCTCACTTTTTTTGGCAAAAATCACTCACTTTCTCACTTTTCTGTATCAAAAAGTGAGTGGAAGCCCTGTGGATACCCCCATCTAAAATCCTCGCGATTCGATTTTCTATGTGTCATAACTTCATAGGAAATCGCAGGTGGCCCAGGGAAAGGAACTGGCCCCCCTACTCTGAATGTATGAATTTCACATGTCATTGGCTTAGTACGGGGTGAGCTCTACTCTCACCTATCAAAACCAACCTTCAGATTGAATCACTGAGTGAGTTCATGGCAGGCTCCCAAGTGAATCTCCATTTACATTGATGTCAGCGAGAGCGACACAAATTTAGCTGCCAATTTTCTCATTTTCAAATCTTCAGTCAAATTTGCTAAATTGAGCTCCACACCATCCTACACAACTCAGCTAGTTCATCAATGTTCTGCGTTGATCTTTGTGTGCGATTTCGCTAATTTTTCTGAAATTTCTCATCTTTTGAATCAGGCAAACCACTAATAAACTTAGTTTTTTCGTAAAGCTTCCTCTTTGTAAGCAGTTTTCAGCATAACAACAGTTTCCATCCATCCATCCATCATGCCAAAAAACGCCACATACACAAAACAGCACTCATTACAAAATTCACATAAATTTTGCACGACCTCTCCACAAATTGCCATTGTGTTACTGACTACAGGAAGGTTTAGATTGCATACCCCCAAGGCATAAGTCTGTATAACAAATCAACTGCGCTCTGCAGCTCAATTCCAGTTCTTTTTGGGTCCCCTCTCATAATTTTCAAACCAATTTGCACAAAGGTGCTCTTTTTTAACTCGCTCTTCTTTAGATTGGATTTACCAGAATCTTTATTCTTGCTGGTGTGGAATTCTTTTAAGAGAGTCAGGAACCATCCTCTCCTACAGTCTAATTTTCTGCCGTTTCATTTCATGCAATTTTCCGATAAATGTCATAAGTTTTTGACTTGAGCAAGGCCTGTTTTTCTGAAGTCCTGAAGAAATAAAGCGATCAACAACTGTGTGATTCTACAAGAAATTTGTTGGCTACATATTCAGTCCTCAAGTAATTTCTTCTCTCAGAGTGGTTCTTTTATTGAAGTCCTACATAGAATTTGCTCAAGAACTAAATAGGGATGTTCTTAAATTCACATTTTATGTCAATGGTATGGCTTAAAAGCTTTGTTTTTAGTGGGCACAAACATTTTGATTTCACTGATTTCATCAATATTATATTGAAATGATTGAATAGTGATTTTTTTCAGTGATATGATTAATTAAGACAGCAACATTGGAAAATTGAGAAGACAGAATGAGTTGCAACCATTGCCACCATGGTGCAATCAGTGATTCATTGGAAGAGTGAAGGAACAAGGTGATATTAAGTTGCACTAAGAGTACGTCAACCGAAATAGCATCCCTAGAAGTCATACCGATGCCCTTCATGGTGTATTGTTGTAGCAGCTGATATGTTGACAACTTACAAACCAGTTGTAAGCAGATACACATCATATATTCATGGTGGTTATTTTTAATATGCCTCATTCAGTTTCCTTATCTTGGATATTCTATGCAGCTGCATGGATGCTCATGAATGTTGCTAATAGGTAGTTTAAATTTTTTTCCATTCTCAATTCCAGGGGTGACTGATAGAACAACTATTTTTTAATGGAAATTGTTGCTCTCTTCCTCCTCAAACTGGAAACACCTACATGTTTGGCAGTTAATCAATGTTTTTTTAGCTTGCTTCATACTTGAATCAACATATTAATTTTGCCAATATGGTGTATGAATTATTTCAGGATTGACAGAATGGGAAGATGATGCCAAGGTCTTGGCTGAGGTTCTTGCGACATCCCAAGAAGAATATCTAAACTCCCTAAAGAAATCAGCACCTAAGGATGGCAGTGAAGCAGTAGATGAAGAACCTTCAGTATCTCCCAAGGATAGTAACCCTTCTAACTTATATGAGCGAAGCTAACATTAACTGAAGTTGTAAATACATTATGTATGTATATAAATGTATATTATCAGAGTAATATATAATATCATAGTTGTTTATCCATGTTCCTCTGACAACTGTTCTTGAATCAAAGAATCAAATTATTCAAAAAATTATGTGTAATAAATTTATGGACCTAAAGAAACTGGAAAAAATCTATGGTTCCTTTTTTTATTTTTCCCTTTGATTGTAATGTTATCTCCTGTGGTCTCATCATGCTCCAATGTGATGCTGCATAGTCATATCAAAACTAGAATGTATTTAAGTTTTGCTTATTGGAGTTGAACGAATTACATTGTGGCATAACCCCACTTATCCAACATTCTTCTCTCAATCACGTCTTTCAAAACCTCATATCGTCTTCAAATTTCTCTCCTCTCCTACCAACTACTCATTCATTCTCCTTTAAACCCACTTAACTTTCTCCATGCGCACATCTCAAAAGCCCCAAGTATATTTTCATCTTCTTTCTTCTAAGTCCATGTTTCCGTGCCTTATAGTGCCACATTCCACTGTCTTTTCACTAGTCGTTTCTGTACTTCCCTACCTAATGCCCAAGTCATTTGTTCACACCTAAGAGTAACAGCTTCTTTTGTTAATGCCAATCTCCTTGTCTTCAATGCTGCTATAGGTACCCCTTTTCCTCCAACCAACTACCTTGATAGCTAAATTACTCCCCCTGCTCTTAGCTTCTGCCCTCCTACTTGTAAATTTAACCTGGACCTTTTTGTTCTTGGAAATCTAATTATATTTATTTTCTTGTGATTTATCTTTATACCATATCTTTCCCACCGTCTTTGTAACCCCTCTAATATTTTTTGTAATCCCTAGGCTGACTGGCTAACTAGAGCTTGGCCATCTACAAACCTCACCAATGTTATTAATCTCCCCATAACCTTATCTCCTGCATGAAGTTGATTGAAAGCCTCTCATCATTTCCTCTGGGTTTATGTTAAAAAGTACCAGCAATAATAGACAGCCCTGACTTTCCCTTCCTTATTATCACCCATTTGATTCTCTATCAGCTGCTCTCACTTGTGGCGTGTATAAATTCTTGATCAGTTCCCTGTCTCTTCAATTTACTCCTTCCGCACTACCCCTTTAACTTTTCTCACCTCACTCTGTCGAATGCCATTTTGAAATCAACAAAGCACGCAAACATATCAGGTTTATATTTTAAATTCTTTTCAACAGGTATTCTCATCACTGCAATTGCATCCCTTGTGAAATTCAAACGGATCCTTGTTTAGAAATTTATTTTTTTCTCTTATCCATCCTTCTGTTTGTGACTCTTAAGCATATCCTTTGCCATATGAGAAATCAAACTTATCGTTCTATAGTCTTCACATTCCTTTGTTTTTCTGTGTCGGTATCAGTATGGTTTTTACTAAATCCTCCTGCGATATCCACTCAAATATTCTACTAACAAGCTCTTAAAATCTTTCCCTTCCACCTCTTCCTAGGTTCTTCTGAAGTTCAGCTGATATGTTGTCTATCCCCATTGCTTTACCCACCTTTATTTCTCGTAATGCCTTTTCTATCTCACTGTTTAGTATTCTGGTCCCAGTTCATCTTTATCTATGACCTTATCCTCTTCTATGCCCTAGCTCCTATGTCCATTTTCACTATCATATTCTTCCTCTTATTCCTTCCACCGATGCAGAATCTCTTCTGAACCCATTGCTAAATTTCCTGTTCCACCTTTTATGCACTATACGTTTTTCCATTTCTTGATGCCCGACGACATTCTAACCTTTGTGAGTGCCGAGTATTTCCCCTTCCAGAGCCTCCTTATCTCCTCACGTTGCCAACTCCACCACTTTTCTCTTTCTCCCTTTGTTTCTCTTGTAATTCTATTGTTTATTTCCTTATACTGTCTTCTGCCCAGAAGTGTGCTTACATTTTTCCATGTACTTCATTCCTTGATTTTTCCCATCATTTCTGCTATTACTCATGGTTTCTTGATCCTATTAGTATCTACTGTTCTGATTGTTTTTTCAGATGCCTTTCTTATCTGCATTTTATTATTTCCCACCACTCCTCATTTGTTCCTTTTTTCTTATCTACCTTCACCTCTGTCCACCAACTCCTGATATTTTGCTTCATTTCAGTAAGGGTCCCGAATTCCCACTTCTTTATCTCTTTCCTATTTTCAACCTTTGTAATTTCACCTCACATTTCATCACCACCAATTTATGGTCTGAGTCAGTATCTGCACCCAGGAAACTGAGAGTTCTTCACGCTCTTCCCAAATCTTTGCCTAGCCATTATGTAATCTACTTGGTATCTCTTTGTGTCCCTCAGCATTTTCCACATGTACGAGATGATGTTTAAACTGTGTATGTTCATTAAATTATTCCTCCTACAGAACTTACTACCTTCTTGCCGCAGTGATACTTACACCCATCCCATACTCCCCTACTTCATGTTCACCCCTCCCTTTCCCGACTACAGCATTCGAATTCCCCATAGCTATTAGATTCTTCCTACCCTTAACTTTCCAGATTATTTCTTTCATCTGGTCATGTACTTCATCTACTTCTTCTTTCTTATGTCCTGCTGTCAGCTTGTGAACCTGAACTACAACTAGGTTTTGTTGGCACCACTTTGATTTTGATCACCAATATTCTATGGCTCACCTGCTCCACATTGTCTACCCTTTCCCTTAATGTTGCATCCAATACTAATGCCATTCCCCACTGATTCTCTTCCCCTCCACGCCGCAACTCACTCCAGACGACCTCCTGGTCCTTCCTTCTTATTTTGCTTCATCCCAACGAATTGATCTTTCCTCTCACCATTTCATGTTTAATGTTTTTTAGTTTCACTGCCCTGAACATTGTCCTAACATCCATGTCCCAATTCTTACCATAGTTGCTTTCTGCTTCACCACTGCTTTTATTGCTGTTGTCTTCCTTGCCATGAAAGGATTTTGTGAGAGAGTCCACAGAGTTCTTGCTTCCCCTGCTGCCAGGAGCCACACCTGCCGCACTTATTTGGGTCCAGACCCCTTAGTTACCAGGATTCCTCTTTTGTTCAAGGTCATTATGTTCTTGGGAGAGAGTAATTGAGGTGGTTTCCAGTTCCCCGCCTCAATAGTGTATTCAATGCCGCACCAACACTTGAAAGGGCTCCCTACTGGAATCAGATGCATTCTTACAGCTGCCTTTCTGAGGAACCAATGCTGCGAGTACAGTTCAGGGTTTGTCAGGCTCCTAACCTTCAAACTATCTGGCATGGGTGACTTAACCAGAAGCAATATTGCTTCCTCCAGTGCAACTCTAGGGTTCACAGGGACACTCAAGCCCCAATCCCACCACAACAAGGTGTAGTGTATTAGGAAGGGTAAATTTACTGTGGAGAGTACAGGAAAGAGTATCTTATTCATTTCCCATCCTCATGTCTGGTTGACCTAACCAATATGTCAATGGGCAGTGGCCTACTACGAAGGTGAGTGTTCTCTAGTAATTATGGTTAAGAATCATATTGAAAATGTCCTTATAGAGAGTACACATTACATTACGAGAGTGTGTTAGCTGACAGGGCTGTAGGAAGGGTGCACTGTAATAACATGAAATAAAAGTGTATAAGCATCCAAGTCCTTGGCATAAAAACAAATGAATTTGCTTTGTATTACTCAGGGAGCACCCAAGTTAAAGTGGGAACATGAGGAGCGAGGGAATGTTACAATATACTCTGGTACCATTGGATGTCATGCCTCCTGTCACATCTAAGAACATTTGTTTTGGTATGCAACAAAACTAGCATGCACCAAGTAATTACTGTAATTATTTGCTCCGTGATGAACGTGCTTATAATGGTCAGGGGGTGTGGATTTTAAGTAAAAATTCAAATTTCCCTCAGTAGTGTACCTCATAAATTGTGAGGAATTTTAACTATGTATGTACAAAAATTCCCCTCATTGAGGTGGGAGGCACATACCCAATTAACTTTATGCTTAGGAAAGCTGGTTCCTCCCCCTGCATTGCCTATGATAACTCAAAAAGATATTCTCTTCCATGCATAGGGAATGGTACAATCATTTTGCCTCCCAAGAAAACACTCAAACGTGACTCCAAAAATCCTTGGGTTTCCTTAACCCTTTTGCTGCTGTGAACATACCTAGTACGATCGCATGGTAGGCTGCTGTAAAGGTACCTCCCAGTAGTATGCTGTGGATGAACTTTCTCTAAAAATATTAAAAATTAAGTTCATATAAAATTAATTAATAAATAGTTTCTGTGATTTAAAATATTTAATCTGGGTCCATTTCTTATTATTTACAATAACATGGGATCGGAATAGATAAAGGTTACGGGGACATGATACCCTTCACTTTTCCACCGCATGTGGTGAGTAGGTTTCCGGAGAGTGAGCCGCAGCGAAAGGGTTAACTACAGCGGTACCTACTCTTCTTCGACCTTCACACATCCCGGTGACCATTACTTGATGTCAAGCTATCTCCCCCTACCTTCCCTTTCACTCCTATACAGGACTCGGCTGCCTTCTGGAGTCTCCAATTCTCAAGAAAACCAAATACTTCCGCCTCCTACCCTGAAAACTGTTCCCTTGACCTAAGCCAAGATACTCTTAATACACTTCCCTTTCTGTTGTGCATGAAAAAAACACATGCAACATCCTGTCTAGTGAGCTGCCTCCTTTCTACTTCCTCCCCAGAGTGCAGGATTAACCATAAGGTAAAATAAGCACCAGCTTAGGGCATCATGAGAAGGGGGCTCCATAGAATTGGAATTTAGAAACTTTTCAAATACATACCATGCAAGCTTCATACATATAGGTACCAGATTATGCCTTATGAGGTGAAACCAGTTGGGAGTGTGTGTTTTAATAAAATTTAATGGAGAAGGATCATGTGTCACCTCAATTAATTGGTGATGCAATTGCATTTACTTCCAAGTCGATGATGAAGGACAGGGTGATAAAAGCAATAATTACCATGGCAGTATTGATATTTAAGCCTTGAAAACCTAAAATGTTTTGACAATGCTCATATAATGTATGCCAGTAAACGTATTTTATATTTAGATATCAGGGGCATTACAGTGATGAAATGAAGGTTAGAAGTTAATGCCAAGGGTTATTTCATCCATATCATACCTTGCGAGCCACCACGAGGGTGTGTGGCAGGGGATGAAAATCACCACACATGCACTTGAGTGTATTTCTAGATACCTATCCTTCCATTATATCGGCATAGAATACAAGATGAGAGTAAAGAGAATGGTGGTGGGTAACATATTGCATTCACATCCCATACCCAAGGATTAATATTCATGTTTCTATTGACGTCGGAACCAGTTAACTGACATTCTCTCTTGCCTACTATGCTGTAAAAGTGTAGTTGTTCTGAAACTCAGTTGAGTTGTAAAAAATACTCAATTTATGCTTTCATGCAACTAATCAATAATTGATTGAAATACCTTTTCTGACTGGCAATTTTGGTAACCCCCAAAGTAACTTGTAGTCCATCTAAAACAATGCTTAATGTGATCCAAACATTATAAAATGTGGCGTATGGTTCAAAGAAAGAGTTCTCAGTTGCCAAAATGGGTGCCACCATGCATCCGAGCAACCTTTTTTGTGACACTCTAATCAAAACTGATCCTGGTAGCCTACAGCTGGCAATGTGAAAGATTTCAGTTTTGTTTACTTAGAGCAAATATATGTCCTATTTAAAATTTTATTGCCATAGTTAGTAAACATTGATTGGCCCATGAGCATTATGAATAAAGAGAATATGCAATATTTGATGATTTAAGAATGAGTTGCAATAGTAATTACATTGAAGACTTGCAAATCATTTTGGGGACAATACTTAATGGTTAGGGGTCGTGGTGGTCTAGTGGGTAGAGCACTGAGCTACCAACCATAGGGTCCCATTCAAATCCCAGGCAAGAGAAACCCTACCTAAAGTCTTCGGGATTCAATTTTCTGAGTGTAAGAATTTTGTAGGAAATAGCAGTGGCCCTGGGAAAGGAAGTGGTCCCCCTACCCTGAATGTGTGAATTTCACATGCAAATGGCTTAGAATGGGGTGAGCTCTACTCTCTCCTATCAGAAACCAACTTCTGGGGTTGAATACATTTCCACATAATGGTTAAGGGGGCATTAATTGAACACTTAAAAATGGCTGCAGAACACTTCAGAATGGTTTCAGGGGCGTTCACTGAACATTTCAGAATGGTTGCATGAACATTCATTGACACTTCAGAATGGTTGCATGAATGTTGATTTTGAATGATGCATAAACATATCAAGTAGTGACATTCTGATGTTCCGAGGCCCGTTATTTGAATATTATTGAAATGTACCTACCTGCAATGGATTATTGAACATTCATGAATTTAACATTGCAACACCGCTTCTGAGCAGCCGGGGATGAGTTCAGTAATCCCATAAAGAAGGATTGGAGGTGTTAGAAATTAACGCTTTAGTGAATTGGTCATTCACATTTACCGGGCTCACAGTTAAAGGATGCATAAATCATAGGTTTGGTTACACGATGCATAAACTGTACAAAGTCATGTATAAAAATCATGCCCCATCCGTCCCATCAAAATATCCTCATTAAACCATAAGTAACAAGTTATGTGAATGAGTGGGTGGTTTTCAATACAATAGAACGTCGTAATTTCATCAATCCACATGAACTTGGAATCATATGGGTTCATGCTACATGTAACCAGGCCCTATAAACCATGATTGAACTTGAAGTCGACTATATGCTCCACAAATGCGACAGTTGAAATTATTACACACAGAGGTATTAAAGAAAATCATTCCCTTACCAAGATCTAAATGGTAACAGTTATGTTTGACAGCATTCACACTCTCAAACAGTAATATTCATTAAAGACTAAAGTAGGTACACACTTAAAAGCATACTAACTGTGAAACAGCAGATTCCATAACTTTGCATTTGCGTGCTCAAAACCTTTTTAATATTTCTGTAGGCATTACAATTGTAAAAGATTGGTTTTACGAATAGTATATTCCTTGCATTTTGATGTTTTTTTAATAATATTGTTCTTTTATTGTATGAAAAATACTGTGATGCAGTTGTATCTCAAAATTTTGTATGTTAACTATACAATTTTGTTGCAGTTACAAATTAATTTGTAACTGTACATGAGATTTATAATTTGCATACCAGCAGTTGTGCTGTCTGGGATGAAAACAAAGGTTGCATTAGATGACCAGTGACTGGACATTTGTTAATATTGGGGAACAAAATGTTGAAGGGGTGAAAGTGAACTTATATGAGAAGCAGAATGACCAAAAATAAATAAAACAGAGGAAATGGCCAAAAGATTAGCCCAGGTGTTGAGGGCATTCTACCAAAAGAAAAATCAACCAAAACCAGGAAATATAAGCATGGAAGAAAGGAAACACTTCATTCGAGCACACCTTGAGCATGTTTTACAATGTGGTGAGGCGTGGATAAAACACCAAGTGCTGATCAATGTACATTATCTTAGGATGACTCCAGTCACTCAACAGCACTTCTCTTTGGACAACATGAATATTGTTTTGGAATAGACACAAGATGCACATGTCACATGACAGTCTTTTTACCTTTTATACTTTTCATCAGAACTATTTAAGTCTCCATTAATCACATGGGATGTTGTGATCTAACGTTTGTACTGAAATGCACTGAAATAATTACTGCTTTCAGCTGCATACTTTATTGGAAAAACCTTTGAATTAAATCCCTCTGATAGGCCCTAGCTATGGCCAGTCTCTCCCCTTCTTCGGGATTCACATTTACTTCCCCTTTCTTCAATTTTTTTTCCTTTACTAACGTCGGTACATTTTTCCGGCCTAATCTCAGCATACCTACGCAATCTGTTTTGTATAAAGTCTTTAGATGCCTCACTAAATCAGGAGAATTGTAGTAATTATCCATCCAAATCATTCTACCTTGATTTAGGAGTGGCTCCGCTACCTTTAGGATGATGGATGCTGTTTTACTACTTCCAGGAGTGATAATTCCCTGACAATTCCAGGTTTTTCCATTTCACCACGTCCATCTTGTATTTTTAACCTTCTTCTTTACTTTCTTTACTAACTTGCGTTCACACGAGCCACAAATTCAGGTAACCTGCGCCAAACCTAGTAACGCAATGCTGGTAAAATCAGTTTACCAGCGTTTCTCCAACCTGCGTTCATAGGACGAACTTGATACTCAAGTTACTTGCATATAGGTACGGGTTACTGGCTTTCCAACCTAGTAGTGTGAACGGGGCCAAAGGGACCGCACCGCCGTGCTGTGGCTCGGCCGCAGGCGAGCGGTTGCCAGCGCTGTGTGAAGCGTGGCCACCACAATTTCGATTTGTCAAATTTTTCTGGGGGGGGGGGGGGGGGCCATGAGCCTTCTAGGGGGGGCCGGGCCCCCCCAGGGACTCCCCTAGCTACGCCCATGCTGGTAGGGAGTTCCAGAGTTTTGCTCCGGCAACTTGGAAAGAGTTTTGAAAGGTTGCAGTGGGGTGACCTGGATAGTATATATATTGGGATGAGGATTTAGTTTCTATTGTTAGGGTAGATGGTAGGACGATTACAGGTAGTGGGGAAAAAAATATATCTTTATATTGCTTCTAGTTGCACGGAAAATTTTTTATCTAATTTTTTGACCATAGTTACACAACCTCTCCTTGTCAATATCTAATGTACCTATATGCCATTCACGGGACGCTTCAATCACTAAGCCGTGGAAATTTAAAATATACGATCCGACCATCTCTAGTACCGACGGTATCGGTATCGACTTTATGCGATTGATTCTCGATACGGATACCAACCTACGAGAAATGGTGGTATCGAGAATCGACACATCCCTAATTGTTTAGGATTGTAACAGATAAGTTAGTTTGAATGATCCTCGTTATCCATCATAGGTTTTTGGGTGACCCTTCTTTCTCGGCTTCAACTATGTAGTATTGATGATATGATGTCACCGAGTAAGACATACGAGCCCTCCAGGACATTGTCTAGTTGTGGTTTCGTGTCTTCTTGTCTGAGACATTCCTAAACTTTGGCGGTCACTCCCCTCAGTCCTGCTTTTGTTTGGATGTATTTATATGGGCCTATTCATTGCATTCTTTTCACTTCTACACTTGCATTCTTAGATACCATTTTATTTTCCCATTTGTCTGTTGGGCAACCCTTACGCCCAAATTCGGACAGGTCGACATTTGCCAAAAATTAACAAAAAAAATTAACTAAAGTTAGTTTTGTATCAGTTAATACATAATTTTTATGATTAAAAGTTAACCCTTCTAAAAAGTAACGATGAAATAAAATAGTTAACCACAGTTGTAATGATTAATTTCAATAGTTAATTTTGAGGCATACATCCAAAACTGGTTGAAGCACAGAAAGTTCTGAGAGGAGAGGAAAAAGAGGAATGGAAAAAATTGGAATGTGAAAATGTTGACATTGAACCCAACAGTAAATAATAAACTTTTTAATGGAATTCCATTTCTTTTGTGTCATTATTACCCTACCCAGTCAGAAAGGATCCTTATCATTAGGATATCGATATATGTATTTGAACTTTGTGGTAAGCGCAGTATTTTTGAGCATCAGTTAATATTTTTTTAGCACCGGTTAATATTTTAATAATTAGTTAATATTTAGTTTTGAGCAATAGTTAATATTTTCAATTTATATTTTTCCTAATTATTTTCATGTGAATTCCTATGAAATCTAACAGTGAGTTGCATTTATACATTTGAAACATTTTTTTATAAGTAAACTTTTTATATTAAATTAATTGACATAAAGAGAGGGCTAATTATTAACGAGTAGTTATGAAGTAATTTAATTGATGGCTAAACCAGCTGAACAGCTGCTGAATATTTTTTATAATGTTGCTCTGACTACATTGCTACAATGTTTTTTGCGGGAAATTTGGCTGTTGAGGCAACGTGCATGCAACGTTATGACAACAAACATCAACATTGTGTGCACTTGTATCTTTGCCCATTGTAACTTTGTCACAACGTTGCGTGGACATTCTCTGCTACTAGGGATAGATGCAAGAGAGATCGAGGAGAGGACTTCCTCCTAAGCCTATGTTGGGTCCAACTTATGCATCCCGTTGAAAATATTGTCCAAAAATTCACATGATGTTGTCTCTGCCCATACAACTTATGGAAGGCCTAGTTTTCAGATAGTCCTCCCCCCTGTCCACAACACTGCTATAGGGAAAATTGTAATTTAGAAGGCATCACAATGGCAGCTATATAGAAAAGCAAAGTATCTGGTGAAAGCTCCTTGTTGGTATACCTTAGAAAGATTCAAAGCAAAGTTAAATCCCCTCCAATTTTGTATCCTTGTATCTAAAATCCGTCTCTTGGTAATGACCTCCACTTTTAGACAAATGATTTAACGTCCTTTTGGTCTGAATGGATTTTCCATTTCCACTGCACCTTTTTAGGAATAAGCATAAAAAGACAAAAATAATTTTATTTAACTCAAGTTTTCTCCACTTTTGAGCATCAAAAGAAAATTCTCTACAGACTATAATTAAGTTTAGTGTGTTTTCTGTTTACCGCAAAAACACCAAGGAAATATATATCATACCATGAGGTTAACACTGTTTTAAAAAAAACTACTGGGGTTTCCTCTGGTATGGTGTTGAACAATCCTAGCCAAACAGCTGACCCCCAAAAAAAATTGAAACAGGGTGGAAATTGAATAACATTTAACAGTATTGCCAGTAGTGAAAATGTACGCATGCGAGTGATGATAGTTGTAGAAGGTAGGTGGAGAAATGCAGACAAATTTAGGGAAGTTCAGTTTGTAACAAGCCGATGGTACAGCTTTGTCTAGACTGAGCCAGAATACTTAAATCCTTGCATTCAAAAGTTTGTTAATATCTTACTACTAAATTGGAATGTACACATAAGTGCAGCATGTGTCGCAAAAAGTACATACATATTTTTATCATTGGGGATGTCCTATATTGTACTTCTGAGGGCCATTTGTTTTTTACTTGTGAAATACGGCCTGTTATTTTCCTATCCGCTCAAGGTCCCCTTGAAATCAGTATAGAACTGCTGCTAAATCCACATTAATTGAGAAAGAGAATTCTTGCGATGGCAATCACTCTATTAATAAAAGACCAAATTTACAAAAGTGACAAATAAGCTGGTTTTTCTGCTATTTCCGATGGTAAATGAATTTGTCGAGGATCCTTTTTTCAAGGCTATAAGGAAGAAAATGGGTGTTAGTGGCCTCACGAGTGCTGATCTATGTACCTGTGCTTTAATCACGGGCAGAAATCCCATGTCTTTCAGGATACCCCCACATTAAATCCTTGAGGTGCATTTTTCAGTGTGTTATAACTTAGGTAGTGGGAAATCACAGGTGGCCCTGGGAAAGGGACTGGTCTTCCTACCCTGAATGAGTGAATTTTGGCATGGATTAGTTCAAGGTGAGATCTACCCTAACTTATCAAACCAACACTCAGGTTGAAAATTGAGTGAAGCCCAAAAATGAGGACTAATTCATGCAGGGTATGTGTTATTAAAAAGCTATGAGAAATAGTTAATCACTAGGACCTAGTCTGGTCTGCCTAGCGAGAGCAGGTAGTAATTCATAATATCTCTATCACATCTGTAATGATCTCTAATTCTCTGTGGAAGAAATAGCAATTAAAAATCCAGCTGCCCTTTAATTTGTTATCATGTAAAATATCAAATTTCTGCTGGTAATGCCGCTAAAGTTTTCATGGCTAGTGCATGATCTTTGAATTTCTTAAAATGTTCGTTTCCACCTCAGTAAACGAATGCCTAAAATATGCTGAAAAATCAGAAATAAATGTGCTTTGAATTGAGGCAATGGGTACAGCTCTTCAATAAGGGATGGATTCTCACCTTATCCCATTTAGCAAATTAATCACATTACCGATGGTACATATGAATAAAAATATTGCTATCCGAAATATTATGAGTAGTGATAAATTAAATATAAGAATGAATCTTTTTACATCATTTTATTTTAATGCTAGTGGAAATATTATGTTTTTTAAATTAATTTAGCATTTTCAGGGTACAGAAATGGCAGGGATGCAATTTAGAAGCACTGTACAAATTATCGCTGCAAGATATATTCTTTAGATTGTTTAACATTCCTTTTCCTTAATATCCTTCACTTGTTCAAGGCTTGAGATGTAATAGCTTCAAAGTTGCAATCCTCAAGCAAAACTCATCTTCAGACAGTAATATAAGCCCCACCCCTCTGGGCAAAAAATACCTGCTTCATGGTTGTGGTTCATAATTAAATCGAAACCTTACTGCGTTGATCGAGCTCGACACATGTTCGACTTGGTGCACTCAACAAGGTATTAAGAGAAGTCCTGCTGAAATTTGTCGATCCAGTTATACAACGTGGTGCTTTTTGGTGTCATCCTGAAAACATGCTCATCTGCATGATGACGGATGAAAGTAAGAGAGCAAGCCGTAAAAAAAATACTTCGAGCTAGATATACAAAAAACAAAAAAAATTTAGTGAGAAAATTTGAAGTGCCCAAATTGCAATGGAAAGCAAAGACTTCAAGATATCATTTGATACCTTGGAAAAGCATTGTTGTGACTGAGCCTCCACTTCTAAATAGTTTGCCTGAGGAAGACATCAGAAAAATGGCAACTAGCGTAATAAGATCGGAATTGCCAAAATTCCAACAAGTTCCTGTCCACACTCAGTGTTGAGAGACATGTTCGTCTCGTGAAGGACACAACAGAGATATGTTCATCAAAACTATCATTGCGGAGAGAGCGCATATGCCTGAATTCCACCATAAAAGTCAGTATAAGGTCCACGATTCAAACTAAATATTAAAAGTGCCCATTTTGGTTGGGAGGTTGGGTTGGGCACGAGTGGATTTCGATGC
Organism: Platycnemis pennipes; assembly: GCA_933228895.1. Classification (NCBI taxonomy): domain Eukaryota; kingdom Metazoa; phylum Arthropoda; class Insecta; order Odonata; family Platycnemididae; genus Platycnemis; species Platycnemis pennipes. Next base: position 56,775,950 of record OW121846.1, read on the forward strand.
GTAGCCACCTTCTCGTGGTGAGTTCGGGGTTATTATTGGAACGGTAGCAAGCAAAGAGCTAAGCATGAATTAAAAGTGATATGTATGCCGGGTTGCCTGTCCTCAATTTTATTTTTTTTCATTTAGTATTTCTAGAGGTTTTAACTACTTCCAAGCCCCTTTTCACTTATCTTCTGACGATATGTAAGTGTTTCTTACAAAAAATGAGGCGGGGCGCGTTCTTTCGCTAATTTCAAATTTTAACCAAAGTGGCCTAAAATTGTTAAACTTTACCCGCTTGGCTGAACCTCAGCACGTTTGATGAAAATTCTGAAAAAAATTCCTGCATTATATTGAGCCCCATACACAACTTTTCTGACCTCAAGTCCCTAGAAATTCAAAAATAAATTTTTTGGCGATCACCCCTAATGTACAAGGCATAGGTCTGGTTACACCATGCATAAACTTTGCAAATCATGTATAAAAATCAAGCACCATCTACCCCATCAAAATATCATCATTAAACCATAAGTAACAAGTTGTGTGAATGAGTGAGTGGTTGACAATATAATAGGACATGTTATAATTTCATCCATCCCTGATAAAAATAAACTCCTCCGTGGTGGGTAGACGGAGGGTAAAGGAAGGGTAGTACCCTCCATGGTGGGTAGTGACCCTCCGTCAACCCACGCTCTACCCACCATGGAGGGTAAGGGAAGGGTAGCACTACCCTTCCACTACCCTCGCTTCGAGCTCCTTCGCTTACCATCCATCTACCCACCATAGATGGTAAGGGAAGGGTAGCACTACCCATCCACTACCCTCGCTTCGAGCACCTTCGCTTACCATCCATCTACCCACCATGGAGGGTAAGGGAAGGGTAGCACTACCCTTCCACTACCCTCGCTTCGAACTCCTTCGCTTACCATCCTTCTACCCACCATGGAGGGTAAGGGAAGGGTAGCACTACCCTTCCACGACCCACCATGGAGGGTAAGGGAAGGGTAGCACTACCCTTCCACGACCCACCATGGAGGGTAAAGGAAGGGTAGCACTACCCTTCCACTACCCTCGCTTAGAACTCCTTCGCTTACCATCCATCTACCCACCATGGAGGGTAAGGGAAGGGTAGCACTACCCTTCCACTTCCCTCGCTTCGAACTCCTTCGCTTACCATCCATCTACCCACCATGGAGGGTAAGGGAAGGGTAGCACTACCCTTCCACTACCCACCATGGAGGGTAAGGGAAGGGTAGCACTACACTTCCACTACCCTCGCTTCGAACTCCTTCGCTTACCATCCATATACCCACCATGGAAGGTAAGGGAAGGGTAGCACTACCCTTCCACTACCCTCGCTTCGAAGTCCTTCGTTTACCATCCATCTACCCACCGTGGAGGGTAAGGGAAGGGTAGCACTACCCTTCCACGACCCACCATGGAGGGTAAAGGAAGGGTAGCACTACCCTTCCACTACCCTCGCTTCGAACTCTTTCACTTACCATCCATCTACCCACCATGGAGGGTAAGGGAAGGGTAGCACTACCCTTCCACTACCCTCGCTTAGAACTCCTTCGCTTACCATCCATCTACCCACCATGGAGGGTAAGGGAAGGGTAGCACTACCCTTCCACTTCCCTCGCTTCGAACTCCTTCGCTTACCATCCATCTACCCACCATGGAGGGTAAGGGAAGGGTAGCACTACCCTTCCACTACCCACCATGGAGGGTAAGGGAAGGGTAGCACTACACTTCCACTACCCTCGCTTCGAACTCCTTCGCTTACCATCCATATACCCACCATGGAAGGTAAGGGAAGGGTAGCACTACCCTTCCACTACCCTCGCTTCGAACTCCTTCGCTTACCATCCATCTACCCACCATGGAGGGTAAGGGAAGGGTAGCACTACCCTTCCACTACCCTCGCTTCGAACTCCTTCGTTTACCATCCATCTACCCACCGTGGAGGGTAAGGGAAGGGTAGCACTACCCTTCCACGACCCACCATGGAGGGTAAAGGAAGGGTAGCACTACCCTTCCACTACCCTCGCTTCGAACTCCTTCACTTACCATCCATCTACCCACCATGGAGGGTAAGGGAAGGGTAGCACTACCCTTCCACTACCCTCGCTTAGAACTCCTTCGCTTACCATCCAACTACCCACCATGGAGGGTAAGGGAAGGGTAGCACTACCCTTCCACTTCCCTCGCTTCGAACTCCTTCGCTTACCATCCATCTACCCACCATGGAGGGTAAGGGAAGGGTAGCACTACCCTTCCACTACCCACCATGGAGGGTAAGGGAAGGGTAGCACTACACTTCCACTACCCTCGCTTCGAACTCCTTCGCTTACCATCCATATACCCACCATGGAAGGTAAGGGAAGGGTAGCACTACCCTTCCACTACCCTCGCTTCGAACTCCTTCGCTTACCATCCATCTACCCACCATGGAGGGTAAGGGAAGGGTAGCACTACCCTTCCACTACCCTCGCTTCGAACTCCTTCGTTTACCATCCATCTACCCACCGTGGAGGGTAAGGGAAGGGTAGCACTACCCTTCCACTACCCACCATGGAGGGTAAGGGAAGGGTAGCACTACCCTTCCACTACCCACAATGGAGGGTAAGGGAAGGTCAGCACTACCCTTCCACTACCCTCACTTCGAACTCCTTCGCTTACCATCAATCTGCCCACCATTAGGGTGGTCCATATCTGCAAAGTGGGTAAAAATGCGAGGGGCGGACTCGTCAAAAGTTTCGTTTTTACATACAGGTCTCAAATCCAAATCGGAAGACTGTGCGATAATGTTTATTGGTCGCGCAGGGCGCGGTAAATTTGAACTATTGAATTTGCCCAAAATGGCATCCTTTTGCTCTTCAGAGCTATGTTATTGACCGTACAAAAAACGGTAATGAACGAATGTGGCATCGTTTGATGTCATTTGTCACCCGGAACCATTGTGGACCATGATGGCGTACTTTTAGAACTTCTGGTTGCCTACCTTCCAGGAAAAGTAAATTTATTTTCGTATTTTTAAGTGTCAATCACTTGTAACTGGGTTTTTAGGGATGAAAGGCACAAAAATATGAAAAATGTAAAGGTTTCTTTATTCTTGTTTCACTGCTTTCCTCTTCATCCTTTAGCAACTTCAACATACAAAACATGTTTGTTCTTTTCATCCTTGTGAGTACAATATCAAAATGTTTGAATAAAGTGTCGCCTCTTTCGGCAGCATCATTTGTGGATGGCTTATTATTTACATAGAGCTTGAGTTTCAAACAAACTGCGATTGCTCTTCCAATCTTTAGCTTCCATTTCGCTAAATTGGGGCTTCACACTTACTGAGTTTCGAGAAAAAACGTAATGAACCATGATTGGCAAAAACAGACAGCTGCAATCCCTGAATGGAGTTGTCTTATTTGTTGACATGAGCTTTATACACATTCGCATCATCGATGGGGTTTGATTTGATAGCATAAACTATAGCCTTTTTTCCTCTAAAGCCACATTGGGATCAAACAGAGCAAGGCACACAAGCTCAGGAGACAGAAACCACAGGTGTCCTAGAGACTTGTAGCCCGCAGCCTTCCACAGTTTCCCCCTGGCATCATTCTTCTTGTGGCGGTTAATCTCAAGCTGAAACGTTTTTAATAGCTGCAAATGAGTGCCAGGGGCTTTTGCTGGATATTGGCCCATGTACGTAGAAGCTAAAGCCTGGGAGAGCAAACGTAGTTTGTTTGAGACTCGAGCTCTATGTGAATAATATGCCATTCACAAATGATGCTGCCGAAAGAGGCGTCGCTTTAGCCAAAACATTTTAATCATGTACTAACAAAGGATGAAGAGAAAAAACGGGTTTTGTATGTTGTCGTTGCTAATGATAGGAAAGCAGTTGACATAGCAGAGACAGTGAGGGATCTGAACAAGATTCTAGTAATCATGGAAAGGATAATGGCCAGATATCAGCTGAAGATAAATAAGAAGAAGGCTAGGACATTAGTGTGTGGCAGGAAAGAAGAGGGCAAAACCAATGTCAAACTAGGAAAACAAAAGCTTGAAGAGGTGGAAGAGTTCTGTTACCTAGGAAGCAGAGTAACCAATGATCGGCGAAGCAAAAAAGAAATAGTCAGCAGAATAGCCCAGGCGAAGAGGGCATTCTATCAAAAGAAGAATCTACTTACAGCTGGAAATAAAAGCGTATAATTAATGAAACGATTCATCAGAACATACATCAGGAGCATGTTTCTTTACGGCAGTGAGGGATGGACGATGACAGCAGCAGAAAAGAAAAGGGTAGATGCATTCGAAATGTGGTGCTACAGAAGAATGATGAAGATGAAATGGATCGACCAAGTAACGAGGAAGTCCTAAGAAGAGTGGGAGAAAAGAAAAGTCCTCTGAATACCCTGAGAAGAAGATGGAACAACTTAATCGGCCATATCTTGAGACACGATGGCCTGATGAAGACTATCGTCGAGGGAAAATGGAACGGGAAGATTGGAAAAGGCAGGATGAGATATGAGATACATGGAACAGGTTGTGAAGGATGTAAAAGAGAAGAATTACTTCACAATAAAAAGGTTGGCCGATAGAAGAATCGAGTGAAAAGCTGCGTCAAACCAATCCTAGGATTGTTGACCATTGATGATGATGATGAGGAAATCAGTGAAACAAGAATAACGAAGCCTATATCGTTTTCTTAAATTTGTGCCTTTCATTAAACACCCAGATTACAAGCGATTAACACTTAAAAAAACAAAAATTAAATTACGTATGCTGGAAGGTAGGCAACCATAGGTTTCGAAAGTACGACTGCATGGTCCACAATGGTTCCAGGTGACAAATGACATCAAACGATGCCACAATCGTTCATTACCGTTTTTTGTACGGTCAATAACATAGCTCTGAAGAGTAAAAGGATGCCATTTTGGGCAAATTCAATACTTCAAATTTACCGCGCCCTGCGCGACCAATAAACATTATCGCACAGTCTTCCGATTTGGATTTGAGACCTGTATGTAAAAACGAAACTTTTGACGAGTCCGCCCCTCGCATTTTTACCCACTTTGCAGATATGGACCACCCTAACCCACCATGGAGGGTAAGGGAAGGGTAGCACTACCCTTCCTCTACCCTCGCTTCGAAGTCCTTCGCTTACCATCCATCTACCCACCATGGAGGGTAAGGGAAGGGTAGCACTACCCTTCCACTACCCTCGCTGGCAGTAAATGACACATTCGCACACTCACTCGGCAGAAAAAGTAAGGGAGCTCTCAATCACACGTACAAAGTCAGGCATACGGAGAAACTTAGTGGCAATAAATGACATATTCGCACACTCACTCGGCAGTGTGTCATTATTGCCACTTAAGTTTCTCCGTATGCTTGATTTTGTACGTGTGATTCAGAGCTCCCTTACTTTGTATATAATATTGCCTTCCCCCTCTCCCCCCACCCCCTTTTTATTTATTACAGACGTAGATACGTTCTTTTCATTGTTGTACGACTCAAATAACATGGAGGAGGGGAGGGATCCGTGGGACCGCTCTGTATGAACCCCGTAGACCCGCGCCTCTGAGGTGTGCACGTGTGCATATCGCTTCCATCAGCATTCTACCCCGTTTGTCATTCGTCGGTCAATCGTTAACAGTCTATTTCGCAGCGGTATCATGGAAGCTACCGTGGATTACAAGACATGGTACGCAAAGGTGAGGTTCTGCCGGGACCATATCGTACGAGATATATCAGTGAAAAAAATAAAAAGCGACGGCAAGCACTTCAAACCGGCAGCCCTGGAGGACTTCAGTATTCAGGACCATTATGCGGTGAAAACGGATGAGTTTGACCCGGACGGCAAGGAGAGGTGGTACTTCGCCCATGTCGGTCGTCTGGCAGGTATGATTAATTCATTATTTTACGATTGCCTTTACTTGTTATTTTATGTTCACAAGTCTTCGCCAAATATTGGAAAGGCCCTGTTGTTTGGTCGCTAGGACTTGCACTTTTATTTTAGGTAAGAGATAAGGATTAAACTTCTACTTAATTTAAAAATGAAATTCGAAGAAGAATTTTTTCCTGTGTCGAAATTAATGTTTTTGTGACTTTATTTCGCCAAAGTTGCCCTGTTAAAAATTCCCCATAGAAAATCCCTATAGGGACATGGAATTCCTTGTAGGGAATTGGCATTTCCTATAGGGACACCTATAGGGAAATGAAATTTCCTATAGGAACATGAAATTCCCTATAGGGATTTTATGTTCCCAATGGGGAACTCCATTAAAAATCCCTATAAGGACATGAAATTCCCTATAGGAAAATGAAATTCCCTATAGGGATTTTATGTTTCCCCATTGCCAATTCCCTATAAGGACATGCAATGCGGAATTTTTAACAGGGTGGTATGTTGGGTCTATATCTAATGTTTCATCATTTTTCAGAGAGTATCGAGGCCTTAACCGGGAATACTAATAGAAGAATTAGCTGGCCGGCGACATGCCCTCGGCATTGTCCGAGGGAGGAAGACCCACCGGGTACTTCACAGGATGAAGCAGCTGCCTGTGTGTCCACGGAAAGTATATCACAGCAGCGAGCCAGAAAGGTAAGCATTCGAACCTCTACATATATGTTTTTTTCGTACATATTAACTCTTTGTAGGTGGCCAAGTAACTTGTTGCAATTCCTAATGCACAACATTGGTGCATGTGCAATATCCGCATTTTCAGGTGGAGAGAACAAACAAGAGAAAAGTGGCACAGGAAGAGGCTATGAGAGTTTTTGTAAACAACTCTGCTGTAGCCTTTACTACAGAGGAGGAAATGAACAAAGAAATGTCTCACCAGTCAAAGACTCTCTTGGAAAGAATGCTGGATGAGAGAGACAGACGGCTGGAGAGGAGAATCCGAGAGATTGTCGAGGAGAGTGTCTCCTCCATTGTGACTAAAAAGCTGTCCAAGCTAGAAGGAATGATATGTAAGTCCAACAGAAATGTGAAGAGTATGTGAAAAAGTTGTGCCTCTGCAAGGTAGTTGCTGATATCATGGCACAACTGTTACGTTATAATTGCTGAGTGCCAAGTGAAAATGGAGTGAACTGGTATTGTACACATTGTTACTGAGCTAATAAGAAGAATACCTAGATGCTCTTCTATTTAAGATGCCATAACCTGTGAATGTTACATTGATTTTTTTCTCATGTTGTTTCTGACAAATTGTCTTCATGTTCTTAGCCACTCTGAGCCAGTCATGCACGAGCAGTCGGGATGAAGGTGCATCCAACAGTGGGGTACTCACTTCTACTCCCCACAAGGTAAGATCATACAGTCTAGGTGCTTCTATTATGATTACCTCCATGTGTAACATCCTCATTAATGCAGTGGGTATTTTCTCTAATTGGGTCATGAATACTTAGTACCCTGATAACCCTTAGCTATGCTCATCCCTCCAGGTCCCTATCGGGTTCGGTTGTAACATGGACAGAGGTTTGCATACGTCCATGATGGCATCAACGCAAGATTCTGACTGGGCCACTTGCTTGTTAATTGGTGTTTTTGGGGAGGAAGAGGCCAAACTCATGCGCCAGTATCCCCGAAATGAAAATTTGAAGGCATTTCCCCGGGGCTTCCTCTCTGCAGCCAAAGGTACTTATGATATATGTAATGTTGGTCTTAGATGATAACTCATAGCAGTTATGGTCCAAGATGTGATAGCAGTTTTAATATATAAAGAAAGGTATTACAATTCTGGACTAGTGCTGAAATACTTGGTTAGGGTGATAATACACTTTGCTTAAGATTTGGCAAATTATTTGAATTTAAGGCAATGGAACAGCATAATGAGGTAACATTTGATTTCTGAACTGATTAGCCATTTCATTTTGCATTATGCATCATTGCCAGTCTATTGCTAATTGGTTCCTGTTTTAGGAAAGTTATCTGATATTATTGGTCTGACCTAATGGACTATGCTCTATTTTGTTTTCTGCTTTGACAATGGCACTTGCCCACTAGGTTCAATTTTAACTTTGTCGATGTTTTTGAGTGTTCACTTTTGTGTTATTCCTCTGACATTGCATTGCTCAAAGAGGTAATAATGTGGAAGTTGATGAATGATGCTGACATTCTGTCCTTTAATACTGTCATTGGATTCCAGAGCTTGCCAGGAAGCGGATGGGAGGAAATAACTTCTCTGGAGATATGGAGAAAATTATTGAAAGGCTGCCAGCATTTCTGTCACGTAGGGCAAGGGACCTCAGTGGCCAAAGAAATTCCAGCAGTGGAAATAGGTAATATAATTAAAGTAGTGGGGGTACAATTGTACCTGTTTGATAGTAATGGAATGCAATCAAGAACAAGTTATCCCATACCAGCCATTATGGCCAATGGTGATGAAATTTTTGGATGCAGCTTTCAGTGCTAAGCATGAATTTCCATGAGTTACATTTTCCATGATGTTTGATTGTATTCTATCTAATAATTGGTGACAAGTTATCTATGATTGATATCAGCCAACAAAGTGATTTGTGCTTAAAAAGTGACAATTTTTAAAATACCTAATCATGTCTCCTGTGATCCACATGTAACTCAAATGCATATATTTCAATGATTGGTATGAGCCATGACTTCTGCTTTTGCTTACAGTGCAAATACACCAAAGACAAGAAGGAAGGGGAGCTTGGCCCATCTTGTTGACCCTCCCCATCCTAAGGTGCGGAAGGAGCAAGGGGAAGAGGAACTACAGGAGAGGTGAGACACTTCAATATGTTCTTTCAATATAACCAGTGCTGTCATGGTGATTTTTTTCTTGGCCTATTTGCCCTATCCAGCCTATTGATATTAAACACATCCAATTTATAGGCTATATTTTATTTTCTAAAGAAACACAGCAGAAAAGCCACTTTATCCTCAATGGAATTGATTCAATAACTAGTACATGAAATGCTTCGATTAATTTTGTCTCAATTTAACTTTGTGGTAATGATCTAAACATGCATTTCTTTGGTAACGCTTTAATTCAGCTGGGGTTAAACTGGGGGCCATTGGCTGATTGACAAGTTGCCAATTATCTGTGATAGGAAGAATGTTAATAGCTTCTGCTTTTTTTTGACAGGCAAACAATGGCAGGGAGTGAAAATATAAGTTTTGCCCACCTTCATAATGAGTGGAAAGATATGGAGAACCCTATGGAAGAGAATATACAGAGGCCTGGTACTCAAAATGTGGAAGTTCAGGACAGGTGAGACACTCTAGTATGTCCTTCCAACCTAACTATTATAACTACTACAACAGCAAAAATGCAGGTACCGATTTAGTGTAAAAAAATGCTATGTAAAAATATGCTTATCCATGGTAATGAAATAGCATGACATTTGTACTAAGTCTGTTCTAGAAACATTTTAAGTTAATGGAAACAGATGTAATAAGTAATAAAACACAGAAATGACAGTTTTAAAAATGATGAGATTAGAATTACCTTTTCATATTTCACCTAGGTAGAAATGGCTTTTGATTCTCAATAGATGGGATGTAAGTAAAAATTTTTGTAGCATTTCTGTTCGTACAGAGAATAAATTGGCAGCCTACTTCTTATCATAGTTTCTCTTCACTAGATGGATTTTTTCTGGTTAATGGCTAGGTACATGAAATGAAAACTTAGCAAAAAAATTAACCAGATCTGATCTAAGGTCGACCTTTCCACGGATTTCTTATGAAGTTTAGAAAGTAGATGCTCTACCTTAATGGGAGTGGTTCAATTAATTCAAAGTATGCTTCAATTAATTTTTTTGTAATTCTGGGAAAACTGACAAAAAAACGGGACACTCACATTTAGAAATGTGAGTGTCCTATTTTTTATATTTTTGTGTTTCTATGTTTTTCGTGTGCTATCTTCATGTGTGTTTCATCGGCTCTTCTGAGTGCTACTTCCGTGATGTATATATATATATGCTAAAAATAGCATTTATAAATGCTACTTTTATAGGACTTGTGTGCACAATATATTGTTTTGTACTTGTCATTCATGATATTTCACTGAGGTTTTCCAAAGATAACCATGGTTAACCATGTGCATTCCCTTCTTTTGTTATTGGTTTAAGAGAGCAGTGTCTGAGGACCAATGATGCATCATTGGGGCATGCAGTGGCAGAAGCGGTTAGGGTTGTGGTGAATGAGGAAATGTAAGTATAGTTTACAGGATTGTTAAGAAAACCCAAGATTTTGTTTGGGTTTTTTTGGGCAATTATTTTTTTTTTAACTGTGCCACCATTTAAACAGAAAGATATGTAAGAATAATTGTCAAATACATACTTCTATATAAATACTTAATGTTATAAATTTATTCTAAACTTGCTGCAAAAATAAAAACTCGCGGGTTTCTATTTCTGAAGTTATGTATTTCTAGGGGTATTTTCCAATCACCTTGCGCAGGTTAGTGCACATTGTTGCAAAACAAATTATGTAGTCTCTTTCGATAAGCTATAGACTATATACTATCACTAGGCAGAGTCTATATAAATCATAGACTCTGCCTACCTCTTCATTCGTACATGAAAACTATATCACTCAAAAGATGGTAAAGCATAGTTCTTTGGAAATTAGGAAGGTCGTCGTCTATATCCGCGGAATTCAGGATACCTAATTTTCAAAGTTGGCGGAACATTTCTTATGAACATTTGAGGCACTTTCTGTCTAGTTCCTGATCTTATAAAATCATCGTAAATCAAAGATTTCACATTCTAGTATGGTTTGCTAATCATCTTGGTATCAATGGGGTTACTAATGGTGTGCAGCACCATTAGTAACCCCATTGTAACTCGCATAGTATGTGGTGTCCCACATACTATGCGAGTGCCCTGCGGTGATGAGGACTCGAAACAGGTACCTGGGTTCCCCATTTTTGGAACCCAGGGAGGTAAGGGAAATCCCCATCGGGGACTTGCTGGCCTTTAGCAAGGCGGTTGGCCTTTATGGGTGACTTCTCCAATAGGGTGGTTGGCACAATGGACCAATAGGTCTAAGTGCTCCAGGGCCTCCGTTGCGAGGAACTCCACCACTATTTCAATCTAATCTAATCAATCTAATGGTGTGCAGCACAAGATGCTTCCTTTCGGACCCTATAAACAGTAGATTGCAAGCACCCAGTAGCTTACGAAGTTTCGTTGCAGGCTTCAGCAAAACTCAATGTTTTATGAAAATATGTAAATATAATAAACACCGGCCTCTCTTAATTGAGAAGCCTATTGGCTTCTCAATTTCTCCCCTTTGCTCCTCCTCTTTCCCTCAGATATTATCGCACCATGCTTGCAACACACGGATAGGGAAGAACATCTGTAGCACTGTTAAACTCTTTAAAGACACCACTTGCAAAAGCACTTGCTCACTCAGAGGAATCTTATAACAAACTAAATGCCGCCCGTCACTCTCACTTGATACTTCAGGTTGAAGGGTTGTATCCTTCCTGCAGATATTTTATTTTTCCTTCCTAACGGAGCTTACAAAAATACCCTCGGTACCCTCTTTTGGGAAATCTGTTGTAGGGCACACCCTGGGAATTTCTATGCCTCAGTAAAATGAGGAGACCCATTTCTTCCCAGGAAATATTTTTGTATGCTGCTTATAAGCATGTTAACTTTTCTGCTGCATTTTGCAAACCCACACCATGTTCCTTACGGAGATTTACATGGGAAATGAAATGCCTTAAGACCCCATACTGTCAACTAAATGTCAAACGCCCTATAGGGGAATGCTGCGTAGCACTCGAGGTCATTGGACGGGAGCAGCCAGGGTCAGCAGCTTTTCAAGTCCCTTTTCATGAACCTATATAAATAAATCAAAGTTCAAACTTCTAATATATTATATTATTTATATTATATTGCAAGTTTATTTTAAGTTATATTATATTATCATATTAGTTATACTTGCAATGTAAATAATCGCAAAGAAACATGAACTTCCATGTTTCTTTGCGATTGCCTCAAAAAGTAAGCTGCTGATCAAAAAATGGAAAAATAATGGTTATTACTTTTTAAGATACTATCAGTTCAGGAATATAAAAAATATCCTTCATTTACTTGAGCGTCATCATCAAATACGACCGAAAACACATCTAAAATTAAAAATTGTCTAAAATCTTCTAAGTAGATTCCATTACTTCGGGAGCTCGACCTCTCATATGTCTGTAAATGTTCTGTTCTGTTTACTCAGAACTGAAATCACAATTTTGTGCACGAAATTGTTAGATGGAAATGAAAAAAAAATTTGGTGAAAAAATTAATCTCCTAACCACAACCATTCACTCATAAATCAAAAATTAAAATAAGCAAAAGGTGACAACCACCGAAAAATCTGATTTGATAGCATTACGTCATTTTCCTCCCATCCTTGACTGCTCTTATGGGAAGGGGAGGGGGGTTCTCGGAAGGTCTGCTCTCACAGATGCTGTCGCAATCGCTCGCATTGGGAGAGTCAGCTGTGCCCCCCCCTTTGCGATAAGGCGAAGGAGCTTCGCGGGCTCAGTTGTGATTGGATGAAGTCATTATACGTCAGAGGTTGCACCACACCCACTTTTCGAAAAGGGTTAAAAACATCAGTTTTTCGTTGCTTATAACTCGAGAAATAATTGACGGATCAAAAAACAGAAAAATACGGGTCTTTATTTTACAAACTCTATCATATTCGGCAATAAAAAAATATAGTAAACTAATATAGTAAATATTGTCCAATTTTAATTGGAGATTTTGAGAAGTGGTTTCTAATTTTCTAGAGTTAGTTAAAATATAGTTCCTGTTTGGTTATTTATATCTGCTACTTGTTTTATGTGGAGTTTCCTCACCTGCCTTCAGTGGAGTAGGAAAGAATTTTTGATCTTTGACAGGGCATAACATAGTGAAACCTGTTGTTTCAAAAACGTTACACCACAGAGCTTCTCTATAAAGAAAAAGCAAAATTTTGCTTTGCACCCAGTTTTCGACATGCAAGTGCCACCTATACAGATGTAGGTTTGGCAGGGTTATACATTGACCAAGATAATAGTGCATCCAAGGGTTAAAACTCTAGCAAATATAAATAGCCTATCCAAGATAGAAAATTCTATTAATATGTGTGTTAATTATGTTAAGGAAGAGTAGCAAGTGTGTCATTTTGTATGATGATATGAACCCTACTTAAATTCATGTGTACACTATGAAGAAACATTTTACTTCATTAAGTTTAATGTCTGTATGTTTAAAGATATTAATTTTTGTCATAGGAGGTGATTCTGCTTGTCATATTAATATTAAACTCCCATTAAAATTTCATAGTGATTCAAGTTAGAGAATTCTATTAAATTTGTATTTTTTAAAGACATTATTGAAAGTTAATTTAATTTAAACTCAACACAAGATTTATTCATTCCTATAAAATACAAATTGTGCTCATCAGGTTTTTTTAATGTTTTTCTTTTAAACACCTTGGTGAGTTTTTTTTGGGTCGGGCAAAATAGTAACCACCCAGGTAGTCTACCTTGATTACTGCAACTGTTATTCATTTTATATGGCATAGAGTACAATATTTCTGTTCTTTTGTTTCAGGGCAGGGAGTGAATGTGCAGGGAGTATGACAATTCTGTGACCCGCATTTACTGTGCTATATGAATAAAAGTTTTATTTTTGACCACAGCCTCTTGTGTTTCATTTAACTCGTCACATTACTTGCGGCGTGAGAAAAATATATATGCCATTGAATGCTAAGGGAAATAATAAGAGAAGGGGAATGCACTAACAGTTAGTGAAAGTGTTGTATTGGGTATTTCTCCATTGCTCTTGGCGATGTAGTGTACCACTTCCTGAAGAATCAGGATTAATGCAAATACGTTATTACACTTTCGAAATATATGTACTACTCTGTATATGATGTGAAACCTAGAATTGAAGGATAGCATTACCCTTTCCCTACACTACACAGATAGTAGCACTCCCCTTCATCTACACTCGACGGAGGGTAGCTCTACCATTCGCCTACCCTCAATGGAGGGTAGCTCTATCCTCCATGGATGGGAGCCCTACCCACCATTGAGGGTAGCCCTACCCGCCATTGAGGGTAGCCCTACCCACCATTGAGGGTAGCCCTACCCACCATTGAGGGTAGCCCTACCCACCATTGAGGGTAGCCCTACCCACCATTGAGGGTAGCCCTACCCACCATTGAGGGTAGCCCTACCCACCATTGAGGGTAGCCCTACCCACCATTGAGGGTAGCCCTACCCACCATTGAGGGTAGCCCTACCCACCATTGAGGGTAGCCCTACCCGCCATTGAGGGTAGCCCTACCCGCCATTGAGGGTAGCCCTACCCACCATTGAGGGTAGCCCTACCCACCATTGAGGGTAGCCCTACCCACCATTGAGGGTAGCCCTACCCGCCATTGAGGGTAGCCCTACCCGCCATTGAGGGTAGCCCTACCCGCCATTGAGGGTAGCCCTACCCGCCATTGAGGGTAGCCCTACCCGCCATTGAGGGTAGCCCTACCCGCCATTGAGGGTAGCCCTACCCACCATTGAGGGTAGCCCTACCCACCATTGAGGGTAGCCCTACCCACCATTGAGGGTAGCCCTACCCACCATTGAGGGTAGCCCTACCCACCATTGAGGGTGACTCGGAGGGTAGCCCTACCCTCCGTGAATGGTAGCGCTACCCTCCATGGAGGGTGGCCCTACCCTTCGTCTACCCTCCACGGAGGGTAGCCCTACCCTTCGTCTACCCTCCACGGATGGTAGGGCCTACCCTCCAATGTTCTAAAATACGCTCCGTCTACCCTCCATGGAGGGTAGGCGGTGGGTAGCACTACCATCCGACTACCCTCAATGGAGGGTAGGCCTACCCACTATGGAGGAGTTTATTTCTATCAGGGATCCACTAGAACATGGAATCATATCATTTCATTCAACATGTAACCAGACCCTATAAACCATAACTGAACTTAAAGTCAACTATACGCTACACAAATCTAGTCAGTTAAAAGTATTACACAGAGAGGTATGAAAGAAAAAACATCACACTCTTGCCAAGATCCTATTGGTAACAATTATCTTTGAACATCATTAGAACTCTCAAAAAGCATAACTCATTACGGACTTGAGTATGTACACAAGTTAAAAGCATACTAACTGTGGAATAGGAATTCATAATCAATTGGTGATAGTAGCATCGTTCTGCACTAAAGTAACACACCATACCTTCGCATGTGCCAGCTCAAAACCTTTGCATCATACTCTGTATTACATTTGCAATGGACTGGTTTTACGAATTGTATATTACTGGCATATTGATATTGTTTTTTAGTAATATTATTTTTTATTGTATGAAAACTACTGTACATAATACAATTGTATCTCAATTTTTTTAAGTAAACAATACAATTTGTTCCCGGGTTCAAATCCGGGTGAAGCCTTTGGACGCCCTGTAACGAAAAATCCTCGGAGTGCGAGGTGGCCCAGGGAAAGGAACTGCCTACCCTGAATGTGTGAAATTCACATGCCTGTGGCTTAGTCCGGGGGTGGGCTCTACCCTCGCCTATCAAAAAAAAACCTTAGCGTTGAATCACTGAGTGAGTGAGTGATACAATTTGTAACTGTACAAGAGATTTATAATTTGTACACCAGCAATTGTGCTGTCTGTGATGAAAACAAATGTTTCAGTAGATGTCCAGTGACATAACCATTATATTGGCAAACTAAATGTTGAAGGGGTGAAAGTGAACTTATATGAGAAGCGGAATAGCCAAAAATAAATAAAGCAGAGGAATTGGCCAAAATATTAGCCCGAGTTGAGGGCATTCTACCTAAAGAAAAATCGACCATTAGCAGGAAATACGAGGATGGAAGAAAGAAAACACTTCATTCAACACTCCTTGAGCATAAACACACCTTGAGCAAGGTGGTGAGGCAAGGATAAAACACCAAGTAGGAAAGGCTGAAAGTATTGGAAATATTATGGTTTAAAAGACTTATGAATTATGGATACACTGAGAAGAAAAAGAAGGAGTTATAGGGAGATAGAGATGTCAGGTGAAAGCTTTGAAACGATTGAACAACCTTATTGGCTATATAATTTGACATGATACTAGAGTATCATCATAGTAAAAGCGGTTGGGAAGACTGATAGAGGAAGCCTACGCATGAGATAGTTGGAGAAAGTAATGAAATTGAATTATCGTATAAGAATGATGAGTTTCAAAGATAGCGCTGGTGAGGAGTGCTGATAAATGAAAATGGTTTAAGGATTGATGACTCCAGATGCTCATCAGCGCTTTTATTTTGGTTTATTTAGTTAATATGAATATAGTTTTGGAATGATACAAGATGCACATTAATTATGCAAAGTCTGGTTATCTTTTATTCTTTTCATCAAAACTTGTAAAGTCAGCATTTATCGCATTCCTTCGCATGGGATGCTGTGATCTAACGTTTGTAAGTTTCATATTCTCGCGCGCGTCAGACGATGTATCTCGAATAGTTGACGCTAGAGCGGCTACAGGTCGTGAGGCGCTTCCACCTGGCGGCAATATTTTCGTATCTGGAAAGAGACCAATCCTGTTCCTGTCATTTAAAATTTGAGGTTGGAGGAACATTCTGTTCCTTAATTTCACGGAGGAGGACGAAAATGGAATGAGGTGCGAATATTAACGTAAAATCCGTGGATATTATATTAAAACTACATGGTGAAGTGTTTGGAAAATGAATTTGGAGTGGATGGATCTGAGAGCAAGGTATAGATGATCAGAGGTAACCTCGGGTATTGAAGAGTTTCGCTTCCACGCTCTTAGAAGTACGGAGTCGAATCGAAGTGGGTTTCGTTTTTCATGTGTCCTGCGGTGGTTGCTACGAAAATGTCGTGCTGCCAATTTGAGATCTTACGAATCGGGGAATTTCTCAGGAATATCTCATACGTTTGTGGTTTAAAACACTTGTGCTTAACACCACGTGTTATGTACAGACTTATATAAGTATTTTCTCGTCCATCATTTCGATTTCCCAAGCCATATATCACAATTAATACTCCTTCGCTGACGGTAGCGGTTCAAAACTCCTTGAATTCCGTAATTTTCACCTTGCCACATGTATTCCGTGTGAGTTACTTCTCTCTCTCCGCCTGCAGTGCGTACAGCTCGTTCGCCTTCTTCATGTTTTGGGAGACCACTTTTTGGTACAAGTGGACGATATCCAGCATTGGCCGGTGCGGCGCCTATCGCAGCAACAACTGATGAGTGGCGACCACTCTTATACGAGTATACTCGCCGAACCAACCTCTACACGGTAGAACTAGCTGTTGGTATATACGTATTTTGGAAACCCGGTCATGTTTCGTGTTTTATGCTATAATAGAAACTATTGAAATAACATTTCACCTATTCGTTTTCATATGCATGACAGTCATTAATGCTCTAGATTTCGGAGTGTATTATATGGCTCTTACCTTACGAGAGAAAAGAATTTCCAACCACATGAAGGCATCAATGAAAAGAATGTAGGAGATTTTATTCTAAATTTACAAATGTTGTTATTGTTTCATTTTCACTGCCTAAGCTATCTTGGTCATCAGGACTTGTACCCTTAGATGCTCAAGGTGCCGATATATCGGCTGTTACAAAATCTTGTAGTACAAAATATTTTTTAGAACATTACCTTTTTATTTTTACACATCCAATAAGTTTTTAAATAGAAACTTAAATATTTTTCCCATTTTCAGTTAAAACTTCAATACCCTTGACCTGAAAACAGACTAACAAAAATTATTAGCTTGAAACTTGCAGAAAGAAGGGGTGAGCTTTCTTGGTTTGAAAACCAAAAATGTCGTGAGTGGGAAAGGGTTAATGATAGTTTTTTTGTACACCACCCTTATCTTGTTTTATTCTCATTATCTAAATTGATGATTTTCACTTTCTGCTTCCTACCAATGTTAATGTTGTAGAAAATTACAGGCCATCTCTCACGAGTGCTTCATTTGGCAGTAGCATTTAAAATTAAGGCATTGTCGGATTGTACATTTATTTTTCTGGTATTGATCATTACAAATGTGTATCATAATATAATTTTTTTAGACTACTTATGGGAGAAGATCAGATATCATAAGCATAATTATGTTTTTTCCTTACAGTTATTTCCCTTCTGGGCATCACCTGATGTGAGGAAATACAGATCCCCAGATTATTACTATGGAATGAAGGTAGGTGAATAAGGCACCCTTAATCCGGGAATCCGTAATCCGGGAACACCCATAATACGGCAAGTTTGCCATGACCACCTACCTGACACTTCATACAAAATGCTGAAACATTGCTTCATAACCAGCCGAAATATTATCCCATTCCATTCTTAATGTTAATTTTTCCATTCCGAGAATCTGAATAAATTAACATATTAATTTCTGGTATGTTGTGTACACTGGAATTATTCTGCAACTTGAACTAAACATACAAAATTGAAGACTCCGATATGGAGTACGACTAGTTTTCAGATCGGCCACTCACAATGGCGCGTGCATTTTTCATTGAGCACTAGACGTAATTTGATAAAATTATCTGTTATCTGCTTTCGTCTATCCCTAATCATGTCTAATCTATACAGTTGTGGCTACAGCATAGGCATGAGGCATCAGCACTAAACGTTAACGATCGCAGAAAAAGTGCAATTCGTGAAAAAGCTTGATGCCCTTGCATCGGTAAAGCACTTGTCTGAAACACACTGCGTGGGAACTTCGACAATAAAACACATTAAGAAGCTGAAAGAGAAAATGCTCAAAATTTTACTGTTAAAGTGACAAGAAGAAATGAATGACAGTGAAAAACTATGAAATAAGATTTAAGTGCTGATTTAGAACGCGTGGTTGAAACTGCGTCCAAGTGAATGGCTCAGTTAGTATTTCTGGCCGAATGCCAATGGATCAGGCTAAACTATTTCGGAAGAAAATATAATATAAAATAGGATGTGGGAAATTTTGCGTTCATGGAATAGTAATTCACAGTCATATCTAAAACACGCGTGGTGTAAATTGTGGTCTGCTTTAAGGTTTGATGTAGGCAAAATATGTGGATATTTTAAAGGCTTTCATGTTTTTGAGGATAAACATATAATGATGGAGTTGGTTGACAGTGCAAGCAGCATCAATAACCCCAGAGTTAAAGGAAATGGAATTGGTAGAGTGAATTAGAGCAATGGTTAGCTAGCGACCACGATTCTCTTATTACACACAATCATTACACAGATGATGAAATCCTTGAAATGGTAAATAATAACAATAAATCCGAGTGGGAATGAGGATGATGGGCATGAAATAGTTGATGAAGGACTACTATTGATGATGGTCTTTAAAGAATCATCTAGTCCGGTCACCTGCGACGTAGTGATGGGAGGCCGTGCAGACGACACAACGCGTTGACAACGCGATGAATCAGCTGATAACAAATCAAGCACGGTAGGAAATATGTAGTGCGAAGCACACCATAAGAAATATTAAATTCGATAAGTCCTTTACCAATAGTAATATTACGCTTTTAAATGTGCATAAATATGATTAACACGATACAAAATTTGATTATTCTCTGTGACTCTCTTAAAAATCGTGTTCAGTAAATGGCAAACGAATATATTTTGTTATTAATAATTGAATCCTTTCAATAAAAACATCCCGGACGTCAATAAAAAACCAGTTGCCATGCATGACCCATAGTCCGGCAAAATCCCTAATCCGGCATCACTTTGGTCCCGACCGTGCCGGATTAAAGGTGCTCAATGTACTTGCAAGGTTCTTGTACAGGTACTCATGTAGCTGTGACATATACATTGTTCAGATTCTGCACATTGGAAATTTCTTATAAGAATATTTCTTACAAGAATTATTCTTATAAGAACCCTATCAATAATTTCCTACAGGCCACTCCTATAGGAATTCTATTGGATTTAGTCCTTATGACCTATAGGAAATTTCTATCAAACCTATAAGATTCCTATAGAAAATCTATGGTACTTATAAGACTCCTATAGGAACCCCAAAGAAAATCTAACAGACCTATAGGAATTCCATTGCAAATCTGAAGACTTTGAAACTGGTAAAATCCCTTAAAAATATAACTGTAAGAGAATAAGAGATAGGAATTTTCCCGACTAACACTGCTACTACCAAAAGTTGTCTCAATATCTTTCAGGAACAACTCAAAAGCACAACAAAAACAGCTGTATATTAAAATATTTATTGGCACTACTTCAAATTTCAATAATAGCATTCACTTGCCTACGTAGCAGATAAGGAATACGATTCCACATTTCAGGAATAATCCATGACGTGACATAAGCCAATGTGATACCACATGGCATGAGAATCAAAATGTGTGATTGAGCTTGCTTCTGGCACAACGCTAAATTTTAAAAGGTTTATCTGGGCATTCAGTAACCACAGGTCTTTTGAAAGAAACGTTCCACTTATGTAGTTAGATTTTTTCCAGAGGGAGTTCTTTTACATCTCATCGAGAGTCATCACTGCACTCAGGAATACACAAAAAATTTTCACTTTTTCAAAGTTCAATGATGACCGGAATCCTCATTAGCTAAGCATGATCCTAATGTCTCAATACGTTTATTATATAACGCGCCTGAAAAATAAATAAATGCCATCACTTTTTATGCTAAGAATTCAATGAAAAATATATGGAAGGCAGATCACAACAAAAACAATGATAAATTCTTGAATTTTCTTCAGCCGACTCGCTTTGTAAAGACAAGAATTTACTCGTCATACCTTAATCATCACTTTGAAATTTAGAGTAAGCTTCAATGGTGAGGAGCTTCATAAAAACGTTATACTTCGAGATTCATTTCATTCCAGTTGCTCGCCTCTGTGCTGACTTAACATTAATTGAGTGTAGTTCCCTATTCTCCTTGCTTCACATGATCACATTACTCACAACTGCCATTTTGAATGTTTAGAATGCAGAAGACGAGTAGGATCACTTATATCGATACAGTCAATGCATTTCCGAAACCGCAAACTATGAAATGAATGTTTGGGGTTAAAGATGCTCGTGTGCACTAAAGTAATGATTTATCATTGATTATAGTCCTGTAATTAAAAAAGTTTTCAACACTTTAGTGACTTGGAACACACTTTACATTTCATCATTGAAAATCGAAAAGCAATTGTTTAAAGGCATGTTTTCTCATATTAATATTGTTAACTAAGAAATGGTTTTAAGTATAATTAGAACTGAATTGTCAGACCGCACTCAATTTTTTAATGGTAATCAAGGAAATGAAAAGTTTGTTGTATCAGCAATTCGGAAAGTCCTTCACTAGAACTAGACTTCTAAAATTTTTTGCTCACTTAAACCACTAAAACTTTCGTATTACAATCGCAGTGTACCAAGCTGAGCACCATGCAGAGACAGAAATTAGTGACAGTTGAATATATTCATTAGGGAATTTTAAACTGTTAAAATAAACTTCTTATTGCAATTATTGGGTTAAGTTATTATGGTAAATAATTTAAGTTCTAAGACCTTAAAATTCATAACATTATCATAGGATCTTAAATACTCATAAGAATGTTCACTAACCTCTCATGGGAATTCATAATAGCCTATGAAGCTTCTTATTGCAGAAAAATATTAGTCTAATTTTACAAAGGTGGAAATTTCTAATAAGATCTCACAGACTTCTTATGAGAATTCTATCAGTATTCAATTGCATAAAATTTTGAATTTAGCAAGTGAAATGGAAATATTACCTCAGGCATTAGATAGTTACATTCAAACAACAACCTCTGACATTATATGATTAAACCATTTAATTCTAAGGCTGGTATTCTGAATCGGGGTCGCTATTATAAGGCCGCGCTATTCCACGGGTCATTATTCCCCGATCTGGTATTCTGAATCGAGGTGGGGAATAAATTGCCCAGTTCTGAGGTGGAATAATTGTACCCGCCCCTTCCGGTATGAGAACCGTAAAGATCAGAAAACAAAAATTCCGGCAGCCAATAGCAAGCGATGTTTACATTTTCTGGGACAGTTTGGGATAGATTTACGGCCAACTTTACGCCTCTCACAATGGCCAGCGAACAGCTGATATTAATGTATAAAATTATAAATGAATTATTTATTATCCTGCTTGGAAAATTCGCGTATTCATCCAGATCAATGTATCTTTCGAGCAAACACCATTAACTGAGGTAACTCTCCTGCTTACATTTGCATATGAAACAGCCAAACTCGTCGTAAAATTGTTTTCGCCTGTAGTTGATTAAAACCTTAGCTATAAATACGAAATATGAACTTCTCCGTGGATATTTTACGTTAAAAAGCATGCCAGAGAAAAGGGCCTTCGTTGAAAACGTACTCATTATCAATATTCATGTGGTGGTTATTAATGGTATATAAATACGAGTTTATTAATGATGAATTGGTACCTAACGCTCCGCTCTGGGGTAAGCAACCACATTCATTATATTCATCCGATTATCACAAATCTTAAGTGGTAGAACTTATATTAATTACTTTATCATCTTCATAGACAATGTTGATAAACATTAAATACGTTTTGCTACGGAGGCTAGGGTACTCGCACGAAAATCGTACTTATCATCATAAAAGATCAATAGTTTCATAATTATACAATTTGCAAATTAAGAGAATGGAAATGATTGTGGTTTCTGTACCCTTCAGGATTATTAAATGACACACAGCTGCTCACGTTCGGCAATTTCGTTTCTGTACCGGTATTTTCATGAAATCACTGTTGTTTGTTTACAATGCAAGCTAAATAAAAATCGTTTACACTCAAGGGTAACTATAGTTATTAATATATTTACAATTAAGAACGACCCAATGGAGACGTTGTACATACACAATGAGATGAAAAGGATTATTGTCGGTAGGAGTTTTATTGCTTTTCATCGGGCAGGTAAATAACTAATTAAAAGTTCTATAAACTGAAAATACGTTCACATTAATAAACTGCCTTTGCAATGAAGTATAATATGGCACATCACACTTTCCCCGTCTACTATAATGATCTATTAATGAGTATTTACACATCATCAAGCCATGGCTTGCAGGATTTCTCTCGCCGCAAGGTTTAATCAAGTCAGTTTACTACAAACATAGTCACTTCACTCGACACACGGAAATGGTTAATAAATCTCTCCTCCGTCACTTCAAATGAATTTATACTATCATCCTGTTAGTATTATTGTTTATAAATCGTGGTCGGTTTGCGAAGGTATTTGCGTGCAGTGGTCAGTTTACAGAGGGGCATGGGATGGAAACTCTGTGGTCCTCCGGTAAGTTTATAAATAACACTTTCTAGTCATTCTTAACAAGATTTAATTCTTACCAGATAAATGAACATGCTTGAAATTTTCCGATACAACAACCACAGAAACTAAAACAGGCACCACCAATGACTTCAAAGTAAATAGAAACACCACAGTCCACTGATTTCACAAAAAACAAACACATATGTATCACTTTCTCTAATCGTAGCCTACCCCGGGCTTCTACATATGCATTAACAATTGCCAAAACTTGAAATGCAGACGTCCAGTCCTTTCAGATAGTAAACAAACGTCGAATATATACCCGATACTACTCGAAGTAAACATTATAAACATTTGAAAGTCATTCAGCGAGCTGATTTACGTCGCGCTATCCAGATTGCCCGGTCTTCAGAATCGGGGAATAATATTACGACCCGGCCGGTCGCTATCTGCCGTTCAGAATACCAAATTTCGACCGCGCTATGGGATATCTGTAGAATAGCGACTTCCGGTGACTCTTCGGCATTCAGAATTGCAAATAACGACTGGGTCGTAATACTCTTGAAAATATCGACTTTTTCCGCTATTATGACTTATAAGGCCGGCCTTATCTCGTTCAGAATAGCAGCCTAAATATTAATTGAAAAGGGTCAAATGCATCCATTAGTAAAAAACAATCATTTACTTTCTTCTGCAGTTGTAAAACATATACTCCACCATTATTAATCATAGCCTATTAAAGATGAAGATGCTAAACATCAGACTCCAACCACCACGAAAGGAAGACATGCATTGGAGAGCTTTGCTTTGAATGTGACCACACATTTCAATTTCAGAGGGTCCTCATTCCCCCAGAACATTAATAGTACTCAAATAATTCACAATACATCTCAGTGCACTATCCTAAACTGGAAGGTTTTATGGAAATCAAAAGCAAAGAAAGTTACTCATTACAGGAAACTTTATTTATAGGGAAAGGAAACGGAAAACAATCGGATGGCAACTAGCCAAATTGCAAGCCAACCAGAAAGAAATCGGAAGCCAATTGGAAAGCAAAATTTTTCATCTGGGCAACCTCTTGGGTGTTGACCACAGTCCTTCTCCATTGCAGCAGTGTCCGGTGTTGCTGGTGTGTAAGGTTATGTGGTTAGTGTTTAACACTGCCGGAGGAAATGTTGAAATTGTATTTCACATATCTGTTTACTTGTTCATGTCAGTAATTAATGATATGTTGTAGCATTTGTGTTATGAGAGCATTATTGCACTTAACAAATAGCAGCATATGAGTGTAAAGAATTACCAACCACTTGAGGGCATCAATGAAAATGTGGGAGAATATTTACTAAAATCACAAAAGCTTTCAGTGTTTAATTTAGCATCTATAAAATCTTAAGCTACACTTAGGACATGATAACTTTTTATTGATATAGCTCCCCTTTCCTTGCTTTATTTTTACGATGCTATTTGATGATTTTCACTTTCTGCATGCGAATATTGTTAAGAAGGTTAGGCCATCTCACAAAAATCTTCATTATGGCAGCAGCATCAAGTGTTGTTCCACACCGCCTTTTTCTCTAATGGTCGATTGTCAACACCAACACCTCATTTCCCTGATAATGTGATAACTGCCTAGATGGAAGATAGTTAGCGTAAGGCACTATCATATGATACAATTAAGCTTTGACCAAATCATTTTATCTAATGCATTGCATCATAACATATTTCTATAAAAAGAGATAATTACATTAGCCATTATGTTTATTTTGCTGCATTTTTGAGAGAAGGTCCCTTTTAATGAGCATAATTATGTTTTTCTCTCATTTATTTTTCGTTTGGGCATCACCTGATATAAGGATATACACATCCCTAGACCATTGCGATGGAATGTGGGTTGGCATAGCACTGTTTTGTTTTAAATTCATGTACTACCTACTGTAAGTACACATTCCTACAAGTTCAGACTCTTTTAACTACTTCCTTAGGCTTCCCTTTCTCTCCTTAGGGGTGTGAGGCATAATTCTTTTCCCTACTTCTTCAGTTCAGTTAACGTATCTTACTCAAATTTCTGGGACTTCATCCCAAAAAAAAACAATTAAGGCCTTATATGAAATGGAAAGATGTATTTGGATCCTCACCTTAGGCATGGCCAAACTATTGCATTGGTGTCATAGGGACTTGGATTACAGGTGTGTACCTACGTATGTGTGTAAATAATGTACAGTGTGTTGTAGTACACCTTACTTTTACCAAGGTTCCACACTTCGTACAGTCGTTACAGCCTGTACATATTTGATACCATGACCCAGCCAGCACAGTCCGCATTGCATCTATATGCGAAGAGGATGCGATGTTTTACAGGATGTGCTGGCTACCAATTTTCCCTTCTGCATCCTTTGCTAGGTGCCCCTATGCCAACTTTTCCGTGTTGCAGTTTCACCTCATGTATGATATTTTAATAAATCACGATTTTATAGTAATCTGTGACATAATGATAGATGATTAGGGAGATGGAAGACGGGAAATGTACCGCTATATTAATTGCAAATTGTCGAGCTATGCATGACAACCCTCACTTTTTGCCAATCTAACCTGGTGGTAATCCCGAAATGTATAATTCACGCAGTGTTCCGAAGCCGGGAAAGAATAGTATGTTTTTCTAACTATGGAGGTCCCGCAGAGAAATAAGTGCGTGGCGTGGCTATTGTTTTCATTTTGCAAAATAAGTAATTGGCAATGGTTTTCATTTTGAAATTAAGTAATTTGTAATTGTTGACTTGATAGCGTTTGTTTACTCGTAGGACATGCATCCACACATAGTGTCTGTCGGCCAAGTGCCATTTATACTGTATGATAGTGCATTTTGGAGCCATCCAGGATAAAATCATTAAGCCCTAGAATTCCCCCACATTTACAAACGTGCATCAAGTAAGTAAATCTTCCACTTTATTGCCTAGAAAAAAGCAACTGTAGGGAATAGTATGCAAAAACTGTAGTGGGTGTAAGTGGTACACCAAACGGCTGATAGGTGGCAGCACTGTTAGTGTCGCTGGTAATTCTCGTTTTGGCCGGTAGGTAGCAGCACCTACAACCACTAGTATTCGAGAAACGGGTATCCTCTTCGCATCTCTCTACAGGCGGCGGTATCTCCCTTCCGCATCCCCTCGGCAGCGGTTCAGCATACGGATGGCATCCAGATGAAAGTATGCGCTCCTACCGTTGGCATCCGGATGGCATTCATCTGCGAAGGGGATATTAGATGATTTGTGCCGGCTGGGGACTGAATTCAATATGTTGAAACACATGTTACACTGATCACATCCCTACTTTACCAGTCTTGAGGAATCAGAATTGTACACAATATATGCAATGCTGGTGTTGAGTACGTAAATTTTAACACTGGTTTACCATAGCCCTGCTGAATTTGTTGTCACACCGATTATTCCATTACATTAATAACCACTCCTATTTTCCGTTGTTACCGCCCTTTCTCCCGTAACTATCATGGAGAAAATATGGTAACCCAGGCTCTGATGTCTCCTGTGACTTCGCCAGTGATTAAGGATTTTCAGAGCAAATCGTTGGGCATATCTCGGAAGCTCAGTGTTTACTACATTTTAAATCTCTGCTTTATTTATCCTTTATTTCAAGTGTCTTACTTCTCTTTGTATTAATTGCAGTCCAAGGACAAAGTACATTTACAATCAATATTGTCAAATACCTTCCCCAAATGTCTCATGCCATCTTCATAGGGTTCTGTATCATAGAAGGCTTAACATACCTTAAGATGAACCAATACCGCCGCTAAGTGCCGTTGCTTTTTATCCATCCCTGCTAAATCAACGAGTAATTTCTCCTGTATCACATTATATATCTATAACTAGAGGTTCATTGTCTATCCACAGCCAGGTGATTAACTCAGTTGCTTTAACCTCAGCCCATTTTGTAAGAAAGTGTAATATGAAAATATGAATGATATTGAAAATGGCATCATCATCATCATTGGTCAACAGTCGTAGGATTGGTTTGACGCAGCTCTGCACTCGATTTTTCAATCGGCCAACCTTTTCATTGTGACGTATTTCTTCTCTTTTACATCCCTCTCAACCTGTTCCATGTATCTCATACAAGGCTTGCCTTTACCAATCGTCCTGTTCACTTATCCCTCGACGATTGTCTTCATCAGGTCTTCATGTCTTATGATATGGCTGAATAAGTTGTCCTTCTTTTTAGAGTTGTCAGCAGACTTCTCTTTTCCCCCCACTCTTCTTGGAACTTCCTCGTTACTTACTTGGTCGATCCATTTAATCTTCATCACTCATTGGTAGCACCACATTTAGAATACTCCCACCCTTATTTTCTCCGCTGCTGTCATCGTCCATGTCTCACTGCTGTAAAGAAACATGCTCCAGATGTACATCCTGATGAATTGTTTCCTTACTACTACGCTTGTATTTCCAGCGGTAAGTAGATTCTTATTTTGATAAAATGCTCTTTTTGTCTGTGCTATTCTACTGACTATTTCTTTCCTACTTTGTCCATCGTTGGTTTTTCGCCTTCCTGGGTTACAGAACTCTTTCACCTAATCAAGTTTTGTTTTCCTAGTTTGACTTTGGTTTTGGCCTCTTCTTTCTTACTGCACACTACCTTAGTCTTCTTCTTATTTCTCTTCAGTTGACATCTTGCCATTATCCTTTCCATGGTTACTAGAATCTCATTCAGATCCCTCTCTGTCTCTGCAATGAGTGCTATGTCATTGGCAAATCGCAGCATTCTTATTTTTTCTCCATGGATAGTTACTCCAGAAGACATTTCATTGATGGCTCTCTCAATGTAAGCATTAAAAATTACGGGAGATAGTTAACAGCCTTGTCTCACTCCTTTCCTTATTCTTGCCTCTTCACAGCTGGGGCAGATTTAATCACAACTAATTGATTATTATACAGACTATGGATAATTCTTCGTTCATTGTAGGACACTTCAATTCACTTCAAAATTTCAAGCATTGAATGCCAATCTATGTTGTCAAAAGCCTTCTCCAAATCCACAAATGCAATGAGCATAGGCTTGTTCTTCTCCATTCTCTTTATGAGCAGACTAAGGGCCAATATTGTTTCTCTTGTACCCTTACTTTTCCTGAATCCGAATTGATCCTCATCCAGGAACTCCTCCTCTTGGGAAAAAAGCAGGAAGGAGTATTTTTCGAGGGAGGTACATAGGGGCTCTGAGAAATAGCTCTACTTGGTTCACTTAGCTTTTTCATTTGATTTACATGAACCATGCCAATGTTTCCATTGAATGATACTAGATAGGTGACCTGACTGATTTTTTGTTTAATGACTACAGGGATAGTTTTGATGCCTTATGGAACTTAGCCAATACTCTGTCATTGATACTGTACTCGATAATGGCCTTTGTGGGGTCTTTATTTTTGGGAAGAGCACCATTTTCTTGTTTCTTGGGAAAAGCACCATCTTTTGGCTTTAAAAGGGAAAGCAAGGTCCGGGGTTTTCTTTTGAAGCAATTTCTGCTGGAGACAATCCTGTACTAGTGGAGGGGGTGTTTCGGTAGGTGTACAAATAATACACAATGATTCAGTTATTGTCAATGGGTTTCCCACAAATGTTGGAAGTTGCTTCCTTAATAAATAGTTAATGGTTTGAACTGCTCTTTCCACTAGCCCATTAGACCTAATAACCTTAATCCCATGACACTCACAAAAATTTTTAAATAAGTGACTATCAAAAGAGGGCCCATTGTCCCTGACAATTTCTTTTGGCAAGCCGAAGGTAGCTATGAAAGACTTAAGGTTATTTTCAACAAAAGGGGTAGAAGTATATTTCATTGGCCACACCTCCCTCCACTTTGACCCACTGTCCGACCAAGCACTTTCATAACATTTTCCCTGCACTCACTGATAGACATACCATGTATCAGCAAATCATCTAGATAGCATGAAAACTTTGGCAAGTCCCCCAAGATCTGCTGCATTAAGCTACGTTTTCACGTGGCTGTTTTTGCGTTGCATTGCTGCTGCGTTGTGCGGCAGGAAAATACACTGTTTTCATGTCACCGGCAGCGCCAGCAGCAATGCACCAAAACATATGACGGTGGTAAACCAAGGTATAGGTGATTATACTTAGCGAAAGAATCACGTGACGAACAAATGACAGGCAGAATGTGTTGTTCTTCTCCCTGCCGCAGCTACGTCAATGCAGGCTACATTGAAAGATGAAAGATAACCAACTCGGATGGCAACGCAGGCTGCATTGGCATGCTCGCTTCTGATTGGTGGCGCAGTTTGTGTCAACGCAAAAATGGCCAACATGAAAACGTAGTTTTACTCCTTGGAAAATATCAGGTGAACTAGACAAGCCTTGAACCAATCGGGTATAACAAAATAGTCCCACATGAGTATTAATCGTGAGAATGGGCAGGATTAACGTCTAGTTGTGTAAATGCTTCAGACAGGTCAAGCAACCAAAACACACTCCCTCCAGCTAAAGATGCAAATATATCATCCAGTTTGGGAAAGGGGTAATACATAGTCCATCTTTAATACTCTATTGACTGTATCCTTGAAATCTGTACATATTCTAACACCACCATCTCATTTCGTGACACACACAATAGGGGAAGCCCATTCTGAATGTGACACTGGAATCAATTGGCCAGAATTGACCATTTCCCTTATTTGTGTCTCCACTTCTTCTCTTATGGCAAAGGGCACAGCATAGGCCTTATGGAAAATAGGGGTGGCTTCCTCTCTTGAGGACTAAGTTTGCTTTAAAATGTTTAATCGACTCAGACCTATGTGTATTAAAAACCCTGGGGAACAGTCTCAACAATTCATTGATAACGTTCTTTGCTTCTGGGCACCTACTGGTTGCATGGGATATAGCTTCCTCTTAACCCTCTATTTCCACTTCATTTGTAGTGTGATTGATGCCTAGATTCTTCAGACGCCTCCAGTTTGGTGACAATACATCTAGCCAGGGCTGACCCAAAAGGGGCCTAAATATACATTAAGGCGCTCACACAAACAGGGACAAGTTGTGAGAACTTTTATCCTTGCCTTGCACAGCAACATTTAACTGGTCACACACTTTTAACATTTCACCTTAGACAGTACATACATAGTGAACATGCTTTCTTAAGTGGCAACTTACAGAAATGGGCATCGTATACTTCTTTATGTATTATTGCTTCTGAGGCCCCACTGTCAACTTCAAATTCAAGACGTTAACCATTAACAGAGACCTCAGCGACCAATAACACGTATCATATATATCATCCAGTTTTCATTTCAACCTACAGTTCTAAAACCAAGAGAAAGAGATGCACAGTAATGTCATTATCGATTGACGCTCATGACTTCACCACTATCATAATGACTGACATGACTGATTTCCTGGTGTGATCCTCTTCTATATTCTCATCCATCTCGTGGTTGAAGCAGTGGACCTGGGGACAGCAATTTGATGTATGTCCCCATGGATCATGGGAGTAGCACTTCCAGTTTCGTGCCGGGCACGACACCTGAGAATGACAGTGTCTACATCTACACTACGACTGAAAATATAGGAATCCCACTTCATTTATGTGTATACATGATGTGCCAGTCATTTAGGATTTATTGCGACATTTGTTTTCAGAGTGCATTATGGTACTTAACAGATAGCAGTATATGAAAGCCAAGAATTTCCAAACCCTGGAAGGCATCAATTAAAATTCTGTGGGATTTTTTGCTAAATGCACAATAGATTTACGTTTAGTATCGACTCGCAACTTTCTTTAAAATCCATCGTCTGTGAATCAATCTTTGACAAAACTAAGACATTCTGCTCATATTTTTCCTATACTATTATTACTAGAGGAAGCTGTTATGAATTAAATACAAAGTAGATTAAATGCAAAGCAAATTTGAAAATTTTTTTATTTGTAAAAGATTTATGCTTGAAATGACTTTGACATGTATTCTGTGTGTTCACTTTTCCTTCCAAGCTTAGAGCATCCATCCCTAGGGAGTAGATAAAATACAAAGCTAGAAGCTGCGAGAAAAAAAAGTAGAAATCCCATTTCATTATATGTATCGATGTTGTTCCAAGTCATTACGATGTTATTGTGGCATTTTTGTTCCGAGTACATTATGGCAATTAATAGACAGCAGTATATGAGAAAAAGAATTTACAAACCGTGGAGGGAATCAATTAAAATAAATAGGGATTTCTTGCTAAATTCACAATAGCTTTATGTTTAGTATCGACTCCGACTTTCTTAAAATTCCATGCTCTGTGAATCAATCTTTGGCAAAACTAAGGCATTCTACTCATATTTTTCCTAATGTAGTATTACTAGAGTAAGTTATGCTGGCAAGGGCCTAGCCACGTTGATACACCGGTTCCAGTCAGATCACCGAAGTTAAGCAACGTTGGGCCCGGACGGAGGTTGGATGGGTAGCCCCCCTCCATACCTCTACCGCGGTGCTCTTGTCCCCTGTCTGCGAGTGGGCAGGTTAAATGTGTGTAGGTACAATTGATCTAAAGAGGTCTAAGTGCCAGGTGGGCTCCAGAAGGCCCCCACCCACCCCTCCAATTTACATTTAAGTTGTTATGTATATTTCGCTGGACTATGGTAGCACTCTTTGGGAATTTGTCCTGGATATGCCAGTGCAGCGCCTGCCACTGCACTACCTGTTCTGTGTTGACCTCTGTCCTCACAGTACCGCTGTTGCGATGGCGGCTGTAGCCTGTGCTGCTGGTATGCAAGGTATTTTTTGCAACTCTTGCCAGTGTAATGTTTTACACTACGAGTGAAAATGTAGGAATCCCATTTCATTTATGTGTATACATGTCGGTGTCAGTCATTTATGATATATTATTTTACACTATGAGTGAAAATGAAGGAATCCCATTTCATTTATGTGTATACATGTTCGTGTCAGTCATTTATGATGTATTGTGGCATTTGTGTTCCGAGTGCATTATGGCAATTAATAGACAGCAGTATATGAGAAAAAGAATTTACAAACCGTGGAGGGAATCAATAAAAATAAAATGGGATTTCTTGCTAAATTCACAATAGCTTTGCCTTTAGTATCGGCTCGGTATTTCTTTTTATTCTGTACACTATGAATCAATCTTTGGCAAAACTAAGGCATTCTACTCATATTTTTCCTAATGTATTATTACTAGAGGATTCTGTTATGTATATTTCACCAGACTATGGGAGAACTTTTCATGATTATAATTGTTATTTCCTTTTAGTTATTTCTCAAATGGGCATCACTTCATGTGAGGAATACACAGTAATGTCATTTTGGATGGTAATTTAACATGTACTTCATTTACATTTAAAGCTAGGGAGTAGATTGAATACAAAGCTAATTTGAAACTTTCTAATTTGTAAAAGTATTATTCTTGAAATGACTTTGACATGTATTCTTTGTGTTCACGTACCTGTCCCAGGTTAGAGCATCCATCGCTCATCATTCCTTTTCTTTGTGTACTGGGAGAGCATGCTGTGAATATGTGTGAATGTCGTCACAGTTAAGCCAGTGTGGCACTTTCCACTGCACAACCATGCGGCAGTTTTTTTTTTACTATTGATACTTACCTACAAACATTGTATTCGCGTTCATATTTGATTCCAAAACTCAGAAATTTCGTTAATTTGGTTAATCGTAGCATATTCGTTGTTTACCTGGTATCCCAAGAATTTTTCTTGTTACTAAGCGAATTCATATACTTGCATGTGAACTATCTTCATGTCTCCTTGAAAGGAGACATGACGATAGTTCTATATACCTACCTATCTTAAGTAACACTTACGACCGTTTGGATAGCTTTTTTTTATATATCCACCCACTCTTTGCTTCATTCTCACAATGCAATTAGATGATTTTCCAATTTCTAATTATTAACATTGTTGATATTGCATTATGAATCATAGGTCATATCACAAAATATTTGTTTTTGTGTCAGCAGCATCAAGCTTTGTTCCACACCTCATTTTCT
Organism: Platycnemis pennipes; assembly: GCA_933228895.1. Lineage (NCBI taxonomy): Eukaryota > Metazoa > Arthropoda > Insecta > Odonata > Platycnemididae > Platycnemis > Platycnemis pennipes. The sequence continues at coordinate 56,809,222 of OW121846.1, forward strand.
CTAATGATGGTCAACACTGACACATCATGTCACTGATAATGTGACAGCTGCCTAGATGAGGGACAGTAAGCATTAGGTATTACAGTGAAACCTCCCGTTAATGAAATTCTAGGGATCAATATTTCCATGTGCACCATAACGGGGAGTTTGTTATACTGATATCGTGGTGGGTTGCTGTTGAATTGTATTATTAATCTATATTTCCAGTATTGTCTGCTGGTGAATTTAGTGTGTGTTTTGTTTTTCTCTTTTGTCTTGTGCATGTGGCGCACTCTGGTGTGTGCTCGTGCGCACTTGCTGTACTGTTCGATTCTGTGACTTCGATGGTGCCAATAAAGGCGTGTTCGCAAAGTATCCGCAATCATCTTATTTCTGCGATGACAACTTTGCCCAAATCATCCACATTTCAACAGGTTATGGGCCCAGACTCTGAAGGTAGCCCGACTTCTCACTGATGCTCAGGAACTTCCGAAGGACCGCCATGGGGATGTCAAAGTGGTTCGCAGCCATCCATACGGACCAGTGATGGGACGCAACTTTCTCGACCGCAATGCGCATGGTTTCCATCGAGCACGGAAGCACGTTACTGACCTTTGGCTCTGTCACCTCCCCCACCGAAACGTCCTCGCTGCTCTGACGCTTGCGAGAATCCTTCACCGATGGCTCATTTGGGGAAGTTACATTCCTCTGGGGTTCTTGACTTTCCCCGATAACATCCCTCACATCGCCAAGTGGGCTTGATGTGACTTCCTGGCTGACCTCTCCATTCGAAGCACTTGGGCTGGCACATGCAGAGGTTGGTCTGTCGAGTTCCTCCTCATCGGGAGGCTCTTCCTTGATGTTCATCTCGTGAACCTCAAAAAAATCTTCGGGCTCCTCCTTTACCTCCTCGTCCATTGGCGGGCTGCCAGCCAACTCAGTCGCCGGATCCATGTCGGGCGTAACAGTGAAAATTCCTGAGGCTGATCTACTTGAGAAGTCTCACTCCCATGAGATCCTACCGAGTAGCATGATTGGTCCATCATCTGAGCCATCAGTTGAGCAGCCCATGGAAGCGAATGCTGACAGGCAGCTATTGGAGTCACACCCAAGGGAGGTACCTGTGCCGACCAGTGAGGAGCAGCTTGTGGAGTCAGGATGTGAGCAGCCTATGCAGCCAACCGACATTCAACCTGAGGAGCTGAGGATAGAGTCATCTTTGGTGGAAGAGGAGGAGCAGATGCCAGACCCTGAGGCATCTTTGTCCCCTGATCCTGCTGATGATGAACCAAGGTATCCTAGGAGGGAACCTCACCCCAAAGAATATCCTGATTACATCCTGTATCAGGCTATTGTGGAGGAAGGTAAGGAATTGACGATTGATGAGGCACTGAGTGGAGCAGATGCTGCTCAGTGGAAGGGAGCTATGGATTCTGAATACAAGTCCCTTCAGCGAAATGGTGCTTGGGTGCTTGTGGATTTGCCAAAAGGCAAGAAGGCAGTCGCATGTAAATGGGTGTTCAAGGTAAAAAGGTATGCTGATGGGCTTGTTGACCAGTATAAAGCACGTCTTGTTGCTAAGGGCTTCACCCAGAGACATGGCATTGACTACGAGGAAACTTTTTCCCCTGTAGTGAGATATTCCATGTTAAGATTTTTAATTGCCCTTGCAGTGGAAATAAACTTGGACATTAATCACTTGGATGTGTCCACAGCCTTCCTTAACGGTGATCTTGTGGAGAAAGTGTACATGGACCAGCCTGAGGGCTTTGTTGTTAAAGGGGAGGAAAACAAAGTGTGCTTGCTGAAACGAGCAATTTATGGTTTAAAACAATCATCAAGAGCATGGTACGAAAGGATAAATCTTGTCTTATCTGAAATGGGGTTTGAAAGATTGGAAAGTGAACCTTGTGTGTATTGTAAAAAGGGCAAATCTATTCTTGTGATCGCTTTGTATGTTGATGACATTTTCATTTTCAGCAATAACTTAAAAGAGAGAGATATGCTAAAATTGAAACTTATGTCCAAATTTGAGATGAAAGATCTAGGTGAGGCAAAGAATGTGTTGGGCATGAGAGTACAGAGGCAAGATGGTAAAATTATGTTGGACCAGAAGAGATACATAGAAGATGTGTTAAGAAAATTCAATATGTCTGAGTGTAAATCTGTCTGTGCACCAATGGAGGTAAGTCATGACTTGTTCAAAGGTTCTGAGCAACATTCTGATGAAGTGAGCAAATTGCCATATCAACAATTGATTGGATGTTTAATGTATATAGCTGTGTGTACTAGGCCAGATATTTTGCATGCTGTTGGAATCCTAAGTAGATACAATACTTGTTTTGGGTTAGAGCACTGGAAAAGTGCCAAGCGTGTGCTACGATATTTAAAGGGTACATTGAACCATGCTCTGGTGTTCAAGAAAACAGGTGAAAGTGTTGTTGGTTTTGTAGATGTGGACTGGGCCGGTGACAAGTGTGACAGAAAATCCTGCACAGGGTTTGCCTTTAAATTGGCAGGTGCTGCTGTTTCGTGGGAGAGCCGAAAGCAAAGGACTGTTGCCCTGTCAAGCACAGAGGCAGAATACATGGCTCTTTCCGAAGCGGCAAAAGAGTGTATGTTCTTGCACAGCCTATATTATAGTATTTTGGGGAAAGAGGAAACAGTTGTGCTATTCAATGACAATCAGTCGGCCCAAAAATTGTGCATGAATCAGATGTTTCATAGCAGAACTAAACACATTGACATTCGTCACCACTTTGTGAGAGAAGCTGTGAAATCAAATGTTGTAAGACTAGATTACTTAAACACCCAGGATATGACAGCAGATATCTTAACAAAGCCATTGACAAAACCGAAACATGAGAAGTTAGTTCAGCAACTGGGGCTAATGGAAATATAGCTTAAGGGGTGGTGTTGAATTGTATTATTAATCTATATTTCCAGTATTGTCTGCTGGTGAATTTAGTGGGTGTTTTGTTTTTCTCTTTTGTCTTGTGCATGTGGCGCACTCTGGTGTGTGCTCGTGCGCACTTGCTGTACTGTTCGATTCTGTGACTTCGATGGTGCCAATAAAGGCGTGTTCGCAAAGTATCCGCAATCATCTTATTTCTGCGATGACAACTTTGCCCGAATCATCCACATTTCAACAGTTGCATACCTCCATTTATTTTATTTTTTCCAGGTGCCTTTCTACTCGTAATCAAGAAGCAGGAGTACCTATTCGAACAGAAATACCTTGTGTTTTATAAGGTATTTGCTAAGTGACATCATAAATGTATGCAGTAGTTTTGTATTACTTAATGAAAAATTTCATTGTAAACAACTACCTATTATAGAAGAGGTAAATAATTGGCCATCGGGACATTGATGTTTTTACGTGACTGAGCATGGCGAACTGCCTTGGCTCCGCCATTTTTTCGGCAGGTGGAATACAAATTGAATAGTCTTTTGTTTTACTTGCTGAGTCGTTTTAAAAGTAAATTTCATTCTTTATCTGACATCCCTTGATTTAAACACAGCTGCCTAATGAACTGTATACGAACTTTATGGATTATATAATACATATTATACATTGTGAAACTACTATTACATTATTTTTTAGGATAAAAATGCACAATAAATGTTTTTTGTAAAGGTGACAATGGCATAAGAAATCCAAATCTTGTGGGTGAAATATATTTTGACTAGGGAAATAGAAACTGAGGTTTTGTGATTGTCATTGTTCACCGTTGAAAATCCATTGAAAGTTTTATGGAAGAAATTACAGTTCATAATTCCAAAACTATTCAATCTTTGCGATATTTATCATTTTCCGTACCATTTATATTCTCATCTCCATTGCCATAATGTTAATCACCGCTCTTGAAGAAGATATTTTTTAAACCAAATGTTACGTTGCATTAACCGCAGAATATGCTGCATTTTTAACGTTCCTCATATTCAAAAGCAGAAGTTCCACAGAGAAAAAACTCACTCGCCTTGACTCTACTGATTCTGATGAACTTAAATCAGGACTCGAACCTGGATCCCATGATATAGCAAGCACCTTAGTACTTCTCTGAATTCAGCCTTAACCTCTTGGACGGTGGTATCGAATTTTTTTCTCACATGATATGTCTAGCAGTTCGTGTACATCTTTTCCCTTAAGGCTTTAAAAATTCCACAGGTAAAATGATGCCTCGGTAGTTTAATTGGTTAAAGCATCTGACCAGAAATCTGGTCATCCGGGTTCGAGTCCCGATAAGGAGAATGATATTTTTCTCTGTGGAACTATTGTGCAATTTCAGCGGGCAATGCCGTTTAGGATCTCGTGGTCAGTTCGCGGTCCTTCGATATGTTCCTTATGTTATCATAATCCTTCATTGAAAATTTGAGCTGCCACCTATATCTTGAATATTAAGTTTTCTTCCGTAGCAGTCCGGTAAATTAGACTGAGGATGGTCGAGAACTGCAAACAAGTTACTTTTAAAAAATCTTGATATTCGCATTTTTTTTACTATACACAAAAAATATTTGAACAAAGAGACAACGGTCGCCTGCTTTAAACTCTTCCTTCTCTCACGAAGAACAGCATTCTCCACTTCCCCGAATGCTCTAATAGCATCCATGTTACATTCTTCGGCAGAGCGCAAGAATTTCTCAGTCATGTCCAGTGCTGGAATGACTTCTCGGGTGGGCGAAACGGCATCCCAACAAAGACACATGCGCTGCATAGCCTGGAGAATGTTCCATCTGAGAAGAGTTGGGTTACTGGTACCCTAAATGCTTCCAAGTACAGTGTAATCCCGGTATAACGAGTGCTTATAATCCCTCGGAGATAACTCGCTAAATCGAACGCTCGTTATATCCGACGGTGTTGAAAAAACCCACCTAATTCTCATAGCCATTCGTGTTTATAGTTTTTCTTTTGTTTCTGTGGTATTTGACGAAGGTAAACAGCAAAAAAGTCATTTCAGGCACAATCTGGTAGAATATCAACATATTTCATGAAAGAAACAGGACATTTTCCATTATATAAAACATTAATTCCCCTAGTTTCGGTGTTTTTTTTTCCAGTTTCCTATTTTTCGATCGCCGAAGAAAGCTGTATAGACAGCGAAACTAGTTGGAATTATAACATTTGGTATACCTACTGTGGAAGTTTTTGGATAATTATGCGAATGTTATGACGATAATATCAGCTATGTCGAATTTTCGAATGTTAACCGGTACGTCCATCAGTTGCTTTTAAGTTTTTAAAATTGACGATATATCGTTGCTCGATAAATATCATTTTATAAATATCGTGTCCCACTATTTTATCGGGGCACGATAGATTCAAAATCGAGGTACCTTAACTATCGCGATAAATATCACGATAAACATCGCTATAAAATACCATGATATCGCATCCCGATAAAATATTAGGATATTGTGCCCCTATAAAATATCACGATAAAAGAAGGTGATATTGCGCTCGTTCAAATATTGCGTAATTCGGCCCAATGAATTATCGTGATATTGCGCTGGTTAATCGTGTTAGACAGAGACAGCTGTTGGGTTGGCCTTCGCTTAAGCTGGAGCAAGTACGTTTGAAAACTTACCATTCTGCTATTTGCTAATTCAAATTCTCAGCAGTTCTCTCACACTCTCTCTTTCAATATCACGATAATTCATCGGGTACGATTACGCTACATTTGAAAGGGCGTAATATCACAATCTTTTATCGCGATATGTATCATAATAATATATGGTGATATTGTATCGGGGCGCCATATTGTGATATTTTTTCTCGGGAGGAGATATAATGATAATTTATCGCGATATTTATCGTGGTCACGAGATATATAATGTTTATCGTGATATTTATCGTACCCTAATAGCTTATCATGCCCCGACAAAAGAGCAGGTCATGATAAGACGATATTTATCATCATTATATGTGTTATCGTTATCACCAACTTACGATATGCTAAAATTATAGTATCCCGATATTGAATTATAATATCGCCCATGCCTAGACCTAACTCCCTCTCCAATCTCATCTTGCTCTTCTTCCGCCAACTCCCCTCCCACTGATGACTGGGCCTAACAAAAGAAGAACGTAAAATGGGAGCGTGCAGAGTGTACTGAAGGCCATAAGTCGCTAATGTTTGGACATAACTGGCTTTAGGTGTTGTAGATATGGCTCACATATTGTATTTTTAGTTTAAATAAAAGATAATACAAAACGAAATAGTTTATTTTTGCTAGGAGGTGCATCGCCCTCGAGAGATATCTGTTGTAATACCGAGCATATACCGTGGAAGGAACTTTTTGACCTCGCTATATTCGCTTTATTTTATATGTAAAACATAGGCCTTTTGGTGGTACAAAGACATTCACTCGCTATAACGCGATTCTCGCAATAAGCCGTACTCACTATACCGGGCTTCCACTGTAAATACTGCACAAATTGTCGTTGGTACATCCTCTTTACGTGGGATATGACTCCCTGGTCCAGCGGCTGTAATTGACGTGTGCAGTTAGGCGGGAAGATAACCAACGTCACATTTCTTACATAGCCTCTTTTTTGTAGGCCAAGCAGCGATCAACAAACAACAGTATTTTACTAATTTGACGTCCCATTCGAGCTTCAACCCAAATGACCAATCCCGAAATATCTCAACGGTCATCCAAGAATTCCTGTTTGTAGGGACATGGTAGTTGTCATACATTTTTAAAACAAGGAGTTTTGTTGGATTTTTGAAATACAAGTTGAGTTCCACCTTTTTTCTTCTACTCTAAATTCAATGAATCACAATTGACGCATGCAGAGACACCAGGAACATAATTTTTCCCTGCGAAACTTACAAGTACAAGAGACAATTTAGGCATGCTTTTAATCACCTTTATGAATTCGTAAGTGTTCATTTGAAGCAGAGCTTACGATATTTAGCTCAACATATCTATGTCCGGCTTCTAAGCAGCATATCAATTTCCCTTGCCTCTACGTAAAAATATTGAGCATTACATTTTTTCGATCGCTGACGTTGTGCAGCAAATGCTTGCTATATGTTCAACCTCCTGTGGCAATGTCAATCCAGTCCTTGTGACTACGCTATTTGCAGCAAACCCTTAAAAAAGCAACATTATATCACAACAAAAATGAAAGAAAACAATAATAATGACATTCTTACGGGTTCAAGACGTATTTGCTTATGTCATGAATATTTGCGAAAAATGAGCATGTTAATACATAAAATTCCACGAAAGCACGCAACCCATTTTAATGGACGTTCAGGATAACAAGGAACACAGATTTCAAGAGTAAATACCAGCTCACGTACTTCTGAAAGAACGGTGTTTGACGACAAAAAACTTCGACCTAAAGAGGTCAACAAGTGCTCACGGGAATGGCTCTCCAGCTCGTTGTCGGGAGGTTCTCGTGGTATGGGAGTTCGTTGTAAGGGAGTAAAAATGCGTGCTTTTTAATGGTAGCTTGGTGGGACCAACTTCATTTGCTAGTTAATTGGAGGTGCTCACTGTGAGCTCGCTAACTGGAGGTTTTTCGGTATCATAGGATACACTTAAGCTTTGTTTAAGTGTTTTCTATCTAATCTGTTTGCATTCTACCAAGTTTTTTGAAACTGATCATTACCAAGTTATGTCATTACATACATTTTCCTGGGCAATAAGAGAAGATTCATTTTCATGACCATAATTATGCTTTTTCCTTGCTTTTATTTTTCATCTGAGCATCACCTGATGTGAGGAAATACAGATTGCCATTTAAATGAAATGAAGGCAGTCATAGCACTTTTATTTTTCAGTTCATGAAGTACTGTAAATGCAGTTACACGAGGATTATTGTTCCTTTTCCTACTGCACTCAAACATGCTGTCTTTCACTCGCAATAGGCCTAACTTCAAGCATGAGTGAAAATCCAGTTGTGTTATGTTACAAGGGCAGGGTTTATAGGAACCTGGAAAAGTCAGGGAAAATGAAAACGGTCATAAAAATCCTGGAAAAATCAGAAAATTTAATGTGTGGTCAGGGAAAAATCACAAAATGTTTAAATTTATCACCTGAAAATACCAAGAGATCAAAAATTGCTCATAGGAGTGGAGGAGGGGACGGCTGGCCTCAGGCTGGCTTCGCTGTGGAGGCAGCCCAGGGGGCCTATTCTGGTTCTTTCTGGCTATAGCCTGCATGATTTGGTGAATAGATTGGCGAAAGGTGTGCGCATTCATATTTTCATTTTCATTCGCTAGCGATTTCACCAGGAATGCTTCCCTTTGTCCCTCTGGCGAGGAAAAAGTTATTCTCAGTCAAATTTGAAGTCACTTAGCCAAATTTTTAGTAGGATGTGAGGAAGAAAAAATGAAGATTGATTCAAAGAGCTACTTTAACATGACATCAGGTTTGAAGGAAAAGCCTGGTTAGCCTTCTTTGCATATATTTTTCTGCAATGAAAACCCTTTCTGAACGCATATCAATGTAAGGAATGATAATTTTTATTTTGTTGACTTAAAGTTGTTGATCTCTTATTACTGGAAGTTCATGTGATTAATATGATAATGAACCTACAATTTTTCATACGTTTAGACTTCTTTGCTTCCTCACTACCACTTTTATCTCTATAAATGACCGAAATGTTTGAGTTTTCAGGCGCTCAAAAGTCAGGGAAAATCACTAATAACGGTCTGGAAATCCTGGAAAAGTCAGGGAAAATGAAAATGAAAACTCCTATAAACCCTAAAGGGGCATCGGAAATGTAAGGTCACAAGATTTAAAAAAACTATAAAAATGCATGTAATTTAATGATGTTATAGGGATTATATAAAAGGTATTACATTATTTTTGCTCATTAACAACATTCAATTTGATATATTTTTCTTACCATGGGATGAGTTTTATGATTCCTATGTCATAGAAATTCGATGCCCACATATGAGCATTTTTCAAGAATGGTGCTGTAAGTAAGGGATTATCAATGTAGAAATGAAGAGGGAATATGCCAGGTGGATAAAATTTCTCATTAAATTGGGAAAGGTTCAAAGATGATACACCTTGCAAATCCTGGTCCAACGATTGTCAGAGAGATTCCAATATTTTAGTAGTTTTTCATACCCATTTCTTGAGTGGTATTCTCCGAATTGTCAGGGTCTTTATAGTTGGGAGGTGTCCACTACGTAGTATGGTCCAGAATTAGGACTAGTTTTTTTACTGGAGTAACTATGGTAAAAAAAATATGAAGCAATTTATTATTTTGCATTAAACATATATTTATTATATCTTTGAAAAATTAATCCCAACAACAAAATATATGGAATGAATCAATTATTCATTTTTTACCCTTAAAAAAAGGCTTCGTAAACACTTATGTGTTCAATGACTAGGGCCAGGTTCTTTCCCAAAGGTAAAATATGCTACATTATTTGAATGGAAGAAAAACAGTTTGTTTAATACTATCACAGCATATTTTATATTTAACCAGTTTATACTTACACGTTTTAAGTGCTTTTCTTCATTTTCATACATCACTTAATTATATCATAAAAATTTTGAAAAAAAGATAGGCGAAAAACTCTAATGCAAGTAGGCAATTATTAGTAAAATCCAATTATAATAGGGGTCAAGAAATACTATAATGTTCGAAAAGGTTAAAACACGTTTTTGTTATTAATCATTAAAAGTGAAAAATAACAATTCAAAGAATAAATAACTATGTGCTTGCATTATTGGCTAGAAATGAGCTTAGCTTGATCAGCAAGCCAGGAACACAAAAAGGGGGTGTTTTGAATGGCAGGGAAGCATTTGGTGTCATTGGGAATGGAATTTTTTTATAATTTTTAACTCCTCAAAGGTAGAAATCATAGTATTGCACAAAACCGCATCACTCCCGTTACCCTGAATTATGTATGCAAAACCTTAAAATGGTGCAAATTATGAATGTTGGAGAAGTGGAATTTTCTATAGAAGTTGAAGAGGTGTAGAAGTGGCAATAGATCCTATAGAGGTAGAAAACCCTAGCAATAGGGGGGGCTACTTTTGGTATGACCATCATCAACAGTGCCTCTCTTTTCCTTTACAGTGGTGTGCCTCTGCATAAACAACCTCTGCTGATATCATGGGCCAATCTGCTAGGCCAGGGATGACTCCTATGACAAGGGTGCATTTTGATTCACCCCTGGGTAATCATGCCGCACAAATTAATCGTATGTTCCCCTTCCTCTAGCTTTTTCAATAATTAGTCCTAGCCAGAAGACTAAATAATAAGGCTATATAAGTATACCATTTCTAGAAGTCATACCGATGCCCTTCATAGTGTATTGTTGTCTTCTCTGATATGTTGACACCTTATAAACCAGTTGTAATCAGATACTCAATATATGTTCATGGTGATTTTTAAGCATGCCTCATTCAGTTTCCTTATCATGGATATACGAAGCACTTGCATGGATGCTCATGAATTGTGCTAATAGCTTAAATTTTTGTCAATTGTCAATACAACCGGATGACTGATGGAACAAGTAATTTTTTAATGGAAACTCTTCCTCCTCCAACTGGAAATACCTAATTGCCTAGAATTTAATATGTATTTTTTTGTATGCTTCAATCTTGAAACAATGTTTCAATCTCGCTAATATGGCATATGAATGTTTCAGGATCAACAGATTGTGACGATGATATATTGATATTGCTATCAGGCGGTTCCACCAAGTGAAGCCTGAGGATTTCTTCTTTATTTGTGACGATGATATTGAATAATGCTGAGTTTCGCATAACATTCGGATAGGAATATGTGAACCACCAGAAGAAGTCAGCACCAAAGGGATTGCAGTGAAGTGGTGGATTAAGAATCTTCAGGATCTCCCAAACAAAATGTGTTACCCCTCTGACTTCTGTGTTGAGCTATCATTTACTGGAGCTAAAACACATTATCTTATATGCATTATAATCAGAATAATCTATAAAAGGATAGTTGTTTAGTCATTTTCATGTTACTTTTCATGAATCATGGAATTAAAACTATACAAAAATCTACGAGTTCCTTTTATTTTTCCCTTAAGTTTTAGTCTTATCTCCTCATGTCTCATCAGGTCCAAACTAAATAGTGTACAACTATCTCAAGGAATGTTGTGTATTAAAGTGTTGCTCAATGGAGTTAATTACTTTGTGATTAATACTGTAATATACTGCTTTGAGGTAGCAGTGTAAGAACCTATCAAGCCCATTTTTATGCCATCTCATTTTGGATTTTCATGGGATCATAGGAGTTTCCTCATTTTCATTAATAATTCACTCAAAGCTCTTTCTTGAATGAATGGAAAAGGTACTGAATTAGAAGAGTGTATTAAGAGGAATTAGCATCAGTGATCAACAGTGAAAATTGTTTAATAATTAATATCTAAGAAATAATTATAAAACCTCAGCATGTTGTATTCTTATAAATGAAATGTCAAATTTAAATAACCCTAGGATTCATCATTGTGGATGGTCATTGGATTTGTCATTATTTAGAATACTGAATAGCTTTTTCTGTGGTCATTGACCGATTCCTATGCAATTGCGTCTGCCCCACACATAAGTATGTACCATGGAGCAACCTGCTTTTGGAAGAGAGTGGAACACAATGAAGATATTCTTTTGGTGATGCAGCTGAGCTTTCTAAAAAGGATAAATGGTTATGGAATATGTGTTACAAATTAAGAATGCATGCACATTGAAAGGTAGTGGATACAGATCTGAGGAAGAATATTATCAGTTGTTACAGAATTAATTTTGCTAAATTAAGTTGTAATATAGTTTTATAATGCCTGCTTAAGTAAGGTTTTGGCACATGGTGTGCTGTTGGGGTTATAAGGTATATATTTGAATCATCATAGGGATTGCTAATATGTTGGATCTCTATTCAATCAAAACGGTGGGTTGCATTCTGTGTTGTTGAATAATTTATGGAAAGATTTCTTTACCATGGTGGACTAATACTCGTAATATGCCTCTCGTCTTCCATTTCGTATTTCTTAATTGGTGAATGCAAGTGATATATTTGACCGAGTGATTCAGTGGGAATATGTTGAGTCTTCATACTTATTCTGTAGAAGTAGTCAACAGACTAGGCCTTAATATTGTGGAATAAATTTATGCTTGGTGCAAATAACTTAATATTCAGACATAATTCCGTTGATAACTTTTCAAGAGAAAACATAATTGCCTATACCTTAGGGAGATTAGGCTTGAATGTCCAAGTGAAATCAAATTCGAGATATAGGTTTTTAGTGTAATTGAAAATTCCTTCAGTTTTTTACCTAATGAATTGAGTGGGATTTAAGCAGTGATCAGGCAAAAATCATCCCATAGAGCTGGGACATACCCAATTAATTTATGTCAAGGGCTAGTTCCTTCCCCTGCATTGTCCGTGGTAACTCAAAATGGTAGGTATTCTCTTTCAGTTACAGGGCAGTCTTTTTGTCCCCCCAGGAAATGCTCAAATTTCACTCCCAAAATCCTTGGGTGTCCTTAACTACTCTTTTTCAACCTTCACACTCCCCTGTGACCATTGCTGGAGTTAAAATCTTCTCTGCTTATCCCTTTCTGTCATATACAGGACCCACCCACCTCCTGGAGTCTTCAAGAATACAGTGTATCCAAACGCTGTCACCTCCGCACTGAAAACCATATACGTATGTACACCTGCCAAGATACTCCTAACACATTTTCCTTTTTACTGTAATTTTCAACACTATTCAATATGGAAAATCATTTTTTCACATTTTGGAATAGTACAATTTAATTTTTTTTAATGCTGTTTATATTTAAAAGTACATGAATATGGAGGCAGCAAAAACTGATTAAGTTTTCAGGGCTTCATATTGGACTAAATCGACCCCATTCCTTTCTTTCTCCCTCTCCTTCCTGGAAAATAAAATTATTTGTATGCAGTCTTGTGAAATATACCATTTGATGCATTATTAACCCTTTCACTATTGATAGAGGAAACGAGTTCCGGAGAGATGTGGTGGAAGTTTTCCATTATGGATAAATGAAAAAACGTAGTGAACTCCACAGTGAATTCACTGTGGAGTTCACTACGTTTTTTCATTTATCCTTTCACTATTGGCCCCTTTTAGGTAGACTGTGCGGAACTGCTAATATTCGTAAGATTATGAATTTTCAAAATATTCTAGGACCTTAATTTATTATATTTTTGTATCAATGTTGTTGATATATTTTGGTTTTTATGAGGATGAAAAAATTATAGATGCTGGAAGGAAATATAGTATTACAAATATAGAATGATGTAATGTAAGTCTGCCGATATATCTTCCTTGTCAGTTTTCGCACAACACAGATATATCGGCCCACTGGCAATAAAAGGGTTAAGGTGAATCTAGTCAGTGTGTGTTATCTGTGTTTTAAGAAAACTTGAGGGTGAAGTATATCCTCACCTCATTCAGTTGGTGAAGTTATTGCATTTTCTTCAGTTATAATGAGATTTCTTGTGGACTTGAATTGAAAAATCAATTCTTTAACTCTTTAATCACAGCTCCAACTCTCTCCAAGCACACATGCCATCTAAAGATTCTCCCACACATCTCCAAGCACACATGCGGTGTAAACATTCTCCCTCATGTCATACACATTATCTTACAAAATAAAAAAAGTGCCATTTCCCAAAAAAATGATGGGTCTACAATTGCGACAATTCAAATGAACACAATGAAAATGATGAAGAGTGCCATGCATAAGAATTAACTCAATGTCTTCAAGTCAGTTATGAATGGTGATAGAATCCAGGATTATAAATTCCACATGGGAAAGGTATGGAAAATAAAAATTCCATAAAGCAGTTATCTGTGAATTTTTGTTTCGGTCTGATTTGGAGACCGATGCTATTGCTGAGAGGTAAGGCATATTCTTTTGTTCAGATATTCATTCATCAAGCTTTCTGTTTCATGAAATGGAATTTTCACATCCATCTACGTGTAAATTCTTAAGCATACCACTTCATGGAAAGATTGATAAAAGGCATTTTGTGGAATCTAATGATGTTAATGAGATATATTGAAGTTGGGGACCAATGTGATTTGCATATATACAATTATATAAAACTACTGCAACTTGTACTCAACTGGTTAAATGTGGTACAAGTCATTACATATTATCTGAGCTCAAAAAAATACAATCAGGGAAATAAAAAAATGTTAGCATGCATGAAAGACTGGTAGGTTTACGCAGGGAATAAAATTAAAATGTTACTATTCCTAAAAAAACTCTGATGTTAATTCTGAATTTATCAATTTAGAATTTATTTTATTTTTGTTCAAATTAGGACGTTCTAAGCCAACCTTAACCATATTCATTCATAGGTAATGCTATGATCTAGCCTTGGGAAGTATTTTATTCTCGTGAGCTTCAGTTGATGTTACCTCGAAAAGTAGATGCTAGGAGAGGAGCAGGCAATTCCTTTCCAATCCATCTGTTAAATTTTGTAGAGAATTTTGGGAGGAATATTCTGATTTACCAAAGTAGAATAAAAATGGATTAGGGGAGAATGGATCGATGAAATGGGGAGAGTGTGACCTGAATTGACATTGGGTATTGTATGAGCGTCCCTTTTGTGTTTTGAGAAGTCGTCGGATGCTTGGAAATGTTTGCTGATATGTATGCTGTAAGACAGTGTGCATTTTGTTGGACTGTGAAAGAAGATCCGCCCTCAGAAAATCACCGTCACACCACCCTAAGCTGGTCATGCTAGCCTGGAGGAAAATTAGCCCGTTGAGAGGAGAGCTCTCTTGCGTCTTTGAAGGTTCCGTCATGCTTCTTCAGTCGCGCATACTACTGTGCAAGAAAAATATGCAATACTGGGACATCACACCTTTTAATATCATCTTCCCATTAAGAGCTGACCATCAACATCTCCCTGCCAGTTCCCGGTGATAGTGGCGTAAAGGTAATTAGTGTGAATTCTTTCGATGGATGGCACATGAAGCGATGGACCCCTTAGCGTATTTTTTTTAAAAAGTAGGCTGATACTACGGTTTTTTTCCACCGTTCCTCTCTGTTACATGAAAACTATGCGGAACGGCGCAAATGACCATTTTGGCGACGATAAAAAACCAATGGCCTCTGATTGTGACTTGTCATGCTTTTCTACATCCTTTCATATGATGATAAGTCGATAACTCATCGTTTAACCTCTGAATTAGGTGGCTGGCCAGGTTATTTTTCAGCCAAAAGGAATGTTCCACTTTAATATCATAATCGCGTGGACACCTGTACACTTTTAATGCTTTATTCTAACTCCCGTCCTGCCTGTGTTACTCCGTTTTCTGCTTTACCCCCCTTTCTCCTCCACAAGACGTCTGCAGCTCTCAAATCTTTGGTCTGTCTCACGTGACATCGTTCTGCTCTTCTCCCCTCCGCAGACGACTGAAGGTGACTTCGCTTTGGTCTGACTTGTGGCACATGGTTCTGCGTCGGAGACATTCGCACTTCTGTTGCCTTTTCTCTTTATCTTTTGATATCACATCGCCGAGAAGTGAAAATAACAAGGCTAGTGTTATAGCCGTTGGTGGAAGTTGTGTTGTGGACGACGTATCGCAATTCTCCGTTGCCAGATACCTCCCGTACCTTGGGCCGCTCACTTTCGAGTGAGATTTAAAAATATACACTTGCAAGTCCAGATTTTGATCTGGCGAAATGGATGTGGGAAAGGAGGGAGATCACAGAAATAGGTAAATATCTACCCATACATTCCTGTATATAGTAATGCGGTTGAAATGTATGATATGCAGTATGAAGACGAATTTGGATCGGTCTCCTAGAATTTTATTTTCATATTATTTAGACTCGAGTGACTCAATTAAACAAGCGGGAAATGTTTAATTTTGAATTGAAGCTGATTATTTTTCGTTCTGATCTTGATAAATGTGTGTCTTCGTATGAACACGCATTTGTCAGGAACGTGCTTTTTCCCAGCCACGACGTCGAGTCGTATGAAAGTGCATTGTAAGCAGTATCCTTTGACATCTATCATCTGTTCTTTCGAATTCTTCCAATCCGTAGGTTCACTATGAATCCCTGTCAAAATATTTATTTTAGGAAGGAAACAGCAGGTCGAAGCTAAATTGCCATTCATATTTGGATTCATATAAACTTGGGTGTGTTGGAACAGATGAATAAAATATGCATTTCATTCATCTGTTCCCTCATATGAGGGTATTATATGTAATATCTCATTATATCATATGATATAATTCATCACCTGTGAAAAGAGCCACATGTTGATAATCGTTATTTAAAAAATGTCAGGTAATGTATTTTTTATTTTTAAATTTTCAAATCATATTATTAAGTAGTAGGTACTTATATGATGTGAGGAAAATTTCATGATAATGCTTCACTACTATATCTTTAACTTGGTACTTGGGCAAGCATAAATTAGCATTGAAATACTTCCATCATGTCATGCATCAGTAATGTCAGCCTATGTCAGAATGATTACAGGCAATTCTTCAACTAAGAAAGAAGTGAATTAAGTATGCATTATACTTGTGGTATAAGAGCCTAGGGTGTTTACAAGCTTGTGAAGTGAAGCTGAAGGCACAACAGTTCGACTTGCCATGAAGAGTTTGGCAGCAATGTGAATGGTGTTGCTCTGCTAATTGAGGCTGCAAAAGTCACTAATGTGCGTCATCAGTAGTGGTTTCATTTAAGTTTGTTTTCATTAATGTATTGATTGAATGGGAGATATAAGCTGTGGAACAAAATCCGTCTTTTTCAAGGGAACTGTCAATGTCTAGTTCATAATTTAGTTTTGAAAATGTAACACACATATGGAAGAGTTAATGGGTGTATCTTTTTCTGACTATGGTATTGGTGATTTCTTTGAGTGTTAATGTTGAAAGTGGTGGTTTTTTTATTCTGGTAAAAAAGGCTTACAAGTGTTTTCTTCTAATGTTGCGTACAGATCTTTGTACTTATGTGGACTAGGAGTTTGAATGTTCAGTGGTCAGTTTCTTTTACTCTGACACAGGGGTAATAATTTTATCTTTGTATAGATCTCCTCTAAGCAGTTTTAATATCTTTTTTGAAAAAATTTAATGCTCTGTTGGATAGTGTACAATAACGCAGGGAAGTCAGAACTATTTTCGCTGGGAGGGGCCAACCTTGAAAAGGGCCCGCATTTTTTTGCGGATAGGAGGGGGTAGAGACTAGAATTTTGCTAAAAGTGCATATGAAGGTGGTAGAATATGCATCAGAAGGGTAAAGGCAAGCTGGAAACAAGTGAAATTTAATTTTTATTAATGAAGGCTCATTTCTCAAGGGCCCGGGGCAAATTCTGAGTGGGGCCGAATGCCCCCCTGCCGCCCACTTCCGATGCCGCTGCAATAATGCAAAGAATGCTGGCATTATTATTACTGGTGCTTTAATATTAATCTGTATGTGAATCTACAGATTCTAACAATCTGAGAATTACCTTAAACTCTTATTACCTGGTATGTACCAACTCCAAGCCAACCAGGTAACCGTTCCTCATTGTTACTTGATATTGTCCAGACTAACTTGGGCTCGAAACAAGTGAAATCCAAAGTATCACTTCTGATACCCCTGCTGCACGGCTCACAATGGTTACAGGAACATTCAGAATGATTCTCCTACGTTTTTGCAATGCATTTTCTAAATATGTCAAATTATAAATAAATTGATGACTGTCATATTAAAAGCTTTTATTATCATAAAAATTAACTTATCTTTATTTAATAAACTATTTGCATTAATTGCAAGTTGATTGCAAAAGTAATGCTTTTGCAACCAAATGTAGGTAGTATATAATTGCAATGCTTTTGAAACACGTTTGCAATCTATGGATCGCAATGGTTACAGAATCTGATCTGCAGCATTTCTGCAATGTATAAACTTAAGTACAAGATTTTAATGGCAGGCTAAAATATTACTTTTGGGAATGTTTTCCCTTAAAAAAGGTTAAGTTAAGAAATTTTTCTGACAAATTTAAACTTACATGTGCAAAATTGCAGTATGTGTATTGAAATGTGCGTTGCAATATTAACCTGAGATAGGGATCGAGCTTCCTTAAGTACACTAGCTCTCGATGACCACCTGATCCCGGCGAATGTAGGCTGCCCACGTGACAATCTATGTATTTTTCTTCTCGCGATGCTGGGGTAATGGGGAAAAAAGTAATATTTCTTCATTTTGCAACTAGTTGCACGGAAAAATTTACAATTAATTTCGTGACCTGAGTGATACAACCTCACCTAGTCTATATCTACCGCATGTACATTCCATTCATGGGGCACTAAGCTGCGAAAATTTAAAATCTACTATCCGGATCCGATTTTACTCTGTGTCTTTGAATCTGAATCCGGATCTGAGTAAAATAATAGTCCCGTGGATCCTTGGACCCAACGGATCCAATCCGACCATCCATGGTATCGACAGTATCGGTATCGACTTAAGGGCATCAATTCTCGATACCGATACAAACCCTCTAGAATAGGTGGTATCGGGAATAGATAATTGAGAATCAACACATCCCTAGCAGAAACATTTCTGTGCAGCAGGGGTAACTCTGATCATTATCCAGTGTTATCTTTGTTCTCTCTGCCAACTGTAAATCAACTCAGAGTATCATATTGCAGATCCTTCTGTGAGTTTGATAAGATTGACTTCATATACATTCTCTCTATGATTTCCTGTAGTGCTCAGTGAACAGATAGTGTCTGAAGTGTTCAGTGAAGAGCCATTTGATGTTAAATTTCAGCTATTTTACAATAAGAGTCTCCACTATGTCAATGTGGCTTTTCCTCTGATTTGGAAACCTGTGAGACCTTCAAATAAACATAGCAAAAACTGGGTCACTCCAGAAGCTTGCCAGTTTTCGGCTCACATTAAGTATCTCTATTCTTTAACTAAAATTCCAATGATGTGGAACTGTTAAAAAACTAAGTGTTGAAAAATTCAGTACAGACACTTCCTATCAGTAGCCAAAAAAATGACCGGTTGGCCCACCAATGAAGGAAAATGAGTGTGAGGTTATTCAACAAACTACCTACCCCAGAATTTAAAATGTGTAGGTAATTTAGCCTCCTTCAAGAGTTATTACATAGTAAGTAAGTAAGCTAATTTTTATTAAGGATACTTAACTAATCTGTGAGCAAATTCCTTCTTGAGAAGGAACTTATCTCTTGTCTGAAATGTAATTTTGACTTGTCCAACCCAACATGTATTTGCTGGCATAGTATTACCAAATTATTCTTATTAACTCTGTAATTTTTTTCCCAATTTATTGGATCAATTTTTATATCTCTATGTGTCTGTCCATGAGTGAATATTAAAGTGCTCTATACATGTACCAAACATGTCATATAGGAACCAATGAAATTCTATTTTATGTAGGTACATGATGAATACTGGCTGGCCTTCAAAAGTATATGGGTCTTATATGTAGAAAGTGCATATTTCTAAAGGCCCCTTTACACGATACAATTTTTTGTACAATTTCTTGTACAAACTCTTGTATGAGGATATTGTACCGTGTGAAGCGGCAAATTGTACGAACGCTTGTGTGATTGTCTTAATGACTGAATGGGAAATAGAACCTGTTCTAATTCCATTTGTACAAACACACAATTTCGTTCAGTTTACACTAGCGTTTGTACAAGAAATTGTACAAAAAATTGTATGGTGTAAAGCGGCCATAACAGAATCTACAAAAAAATATTGAATATCCAACTTATTACCAAGCTATTCTAACTGAAAGTGGTCATAAGTTGACTACTGACTGTGATTGAGTGCTCACGAGATAGGAAGAAAACAAAACTTCCCAGATAAAGATGCCTCATATTATGCACTGGGACTCTTTTATTATCTGATATTGGTTCCTAATGATTTGTTGTTTTCATTTGTGCGGGGCTTCAAGGCCCGAGGACAGAGAGAGGGACAGGACTTCCCTCATAGACCAGTTGTGCCCTGTCCAGATGTTGGAGCAGTGGACTGAGGTATGATTTTTGATTCCTGCAATTGTTATAGTTATCCTATCAAGACATAATGCTGTTATTAATTGCCAACAGAAGGTAAAGAAATATCATCAATGGAGAACTTTACTCGTTACCAAAGTTAGCAATTTCTTACAAAAAATCATTAGATGGAAGCGAAAAATGAATTTTAGCGAAAAAATTAATCTTTTACTCGTAAATCAAAAATTAAAATAAGCAAAAGGTGATGACTACTGAACAAGCTTTTCTGAGAATTATTACGTCACCCTTGACTGCTGTTAGGGAAAGGGAAGTTAGTGGAGGGGGGGTTGTCGGAAGTCCTGCTCACACATCCTGTCGCAACGACTTCCATTGGCATAATCAGTTGTGTGTACCCCATTGTGATAAGGCATATGTGTGATAAGTAGATTCATGGGCTCACTTGTGATCGGACGAAGTGGTTTACTCTAGAGGTCGCATGCTTTTCCAAAAGGGTTAAAAACATCAGTTTTTCACTGGTTATAACTCATAAACTAATTGACGGATCAAAAAACGGAAAAACATGGGTCTTAATATTTGCCAAACTCTGTCAGATTTGGCAATAAAAAATATTGTAAACGACCCCATTGTCCATTCTGTTTTACCACCCATTCATAACGTGGAATTTTGCCTGGAGTGAAGGATGAGGAGGACGTACTTTGGCATGCCCACTACAACCATGGCTCTGCCCCTGATGACAACCTCGAGTTCAACCCCGAGCTCCTATTCCTACTGTCTAAGCTTGTAGCTTCGTATTGGCAGTGCTGGTGTTCCCAATGCCGTGAAGAGAACTCAAAATACCCTAGAACTGTCAAGATTTGGTAAAAAAGGCAGAAAATTGAAAAAAATTGACAATAAAAGAGTAGAAGGAAATAGGAAAAAAATAAGCATAAATAATACAAAATGGTTGAGACTTCCTGCCTCCTTCACATGGCAAAGTAGTATTTTCCATACTAAAAATTTATATAAGTTTTTGCTAAATCTAGCAAGTGAGCTATAATTGTGAGAAGCTATAATTATAATGTAGTTAGTAATACTGGTAATTATTATATTTAAACTTCTTTCTACTTCCATGCTGACAACTTTGTGGCCACAGTGTTCTCAATCAAATTTCAATCAAGTCACCAGTTTCGTAGTAAGTTTTTAAACATTTCATTACGATTATATTGTGCATTTTGAAATAAATAAAAATTGTTTTCTTTAAATTGTGAAAAACATCATTGGCTCTATGTTTTAATATTTCCTTTGAATATGACGGTGATCAACATATAAACAAAAATGCAATTCATGATCATTGGATTTTAAGTACCGAAACCCCTTTTTTCCTGATAAAATTTTTTAAAAGTTTAGCTTAGGTAATATATATACATATATACTTACATATATGTATATATATCACACACACACACATACGAAGATAGCACACAAAAAACATAGAAACACAAAAATATAAAAAACGGGACACTCACATTTAGTTCAGTTGGAAGCTTTCGACTGCCTCTGCAGTCTTCATCAGCCGGAGAGGAACTGTAGTGTGCGGCGGGGGTGCGAAGGCAGTTGGAGGGGGGGGAGGGGTTGGAGAGGGAGTGAAGGCAATTGGAGGGGAGGAAGATATTGGGGGTGATTAATGCTGCACATTCAATCCGGGCTTCTCGAATGCACGGAGAGCCCAAATAAAAGCATTCTCAGTCCTGTCCTCTATTTTGCTAGCATGGTCCGGTAGGGATTCAAGTATTGAGAGGGAAAAGCATTTATCAAAAGAGAGGCCGTGGGAATGAGTGTGTATAGGGATAGGAAATGATGAAAATATGGCGGATTTTGTGGAAGATCGATGATTATTCATACGGATTGCCAAGAGTGTAGTGCATTCGCCAACGTAAAATGCGGGACAAGAATTACAGGTCAGAAGGTACACAATATTTTTGGATTGGCAAGTAGCTTGGGAGGAGGGGAAAGAAGTGATGAGGGGGTGTGGCGATGTAGGTGCGGACCGCATTAAAGGACATGTTTTACATCTGGGACGATTGCATGGGGAAGGCCGTGGGGGAGGAAAATCAGAAGTGCGATGGAGAGGGTTTGTGGACTTGAGAATATTTTTTAAGTTCGGTGGCCGTCTGTAGGAAATGGAGGGGCAATGAGGCAGGAGAGAAGAAGTGACGTCGCTGTTTTTCAGAATGGGAAAAAGGTCCTTAAGAATGGTTTTGAGTTTGTGGGAACCGGGAAAGAAAGTGGTGCATATACAGTGGAATCCCGGTATAACGAGAGCTCATAATCCCTCGGAAATCACTCGCTAAATCGAGCGCACGTTATATCCGATGGTTTTTTAAAAACACCACCTAATTCTCATAGTCGTTCGTATTTACAGTTTTTCTTTTGTTTCCGTGGTATTTGACGAAGGTAAACAGCAAAAAAGTCATTTCAGGCACAATCTGGTAGAATATCAACATATTTCATGAAAGAAACAGGACATTTTCCATTATATAAAATATTAATTCCCCTAGTTTTGATGTTTTTCTTCCAGTTCTTCTATTTTTCTATCGCCGAAGAAAGCTGTAAGGACAGCGTAACTAGTCGGAATTAAAATATTAGATATACTGTGGAGGTTTTTGGATATTTTTGCGAATATGTCATGACGATAATATCAGCTTTGTCCAGTTTTCGAATGTTAACCAGTACGTCCATCAGTTGGGAAAATTAGCCTGAAGGTTCACTGAAATACGGCATGTTTCGGGGGTCGTAGATATTTTTCAAGCTTAAGCGAAGGCCAACTTACGGCTGTCTTTTTCCGACACGATTAACTGGAGCAATATCACGATAATTCATCGGGTGCGAACACGCAATGTTCGAACGAGCGCAATATCACGATCTTTTATCGCGATATTTATCGTGATAATATATAGTTATATTTTATCGGGGCGCGATATCGTGATATTTTATCGGGGCGCGATATCATGATATTTTATCGCGATATTTATCATGGTCACGATATCATGATATTTTATCGCGATATTTATCATGGTCACGATATCATGATATTTTATCGCGATATTTATCATGGTCACGATATCATGATATTTTATCGCGATATTTATCATGGTCACGATATTTATCGTGATGTTTATCGTGATAGTTATCACGATACCGATTTCTAGCGATATTTATCGCACCTCGATATCTTATCGCACCCCGATATCTTATCGTGCCCCGATATCTTATCGTGCCCCGATATCTTATCGTGCCCCGACATCTTATCGTGCCCCGATAACATATCGGGGCACGATAAGACGATGTTTATCGTCACGCTGAGTTATCGTTATCGCCACCTTATGATATGCTAAAATTATCGTATCCCGATAATGAATTATCAATATCGCCCATGCCAAGGCGTAACTTTCTCTCCTACTCTCATCTTGCTCGTCGTCTGCCCACTCCCACTGATGACTGGGCATAACAAAAGAAGAACGTAAAATGGGAGCGCGCAGAGCGTACTGAAGGCCGTAAATCGTTAATGTTTGGACATAACTGGCTTTAGGTGTTGTAGATATGGCACACATCTTGTATTTTTTGTTAAATTAGCAGATAGTACAAAACACAATAGTTTATTTCTGCTAGGCGGTGCATCGCCCTCGAGAGATATCTGTCGTAATACCGAGCGTATACCGTGGAAGGAACTTTTTGGCCTCGCTATATCCGCTTTATTTTACATGTAAAACATAGGCCTTTTGGCGGTACAAAGACAATCACTCGCTATAACGCGATTCTCGCAATAAGCCGTACTCAGTATACCTGGCTTCTACTGTATTCAGTCCAGTGTCTGAAGAGGGAGGTCTGTCTTTTGGAATGTATTTGTAAGAGTGGGGGAGGATTTTCTTGTGGAGGAGCTTTTCAGGATATCCGCGTATGCGGAGAGCAGAATGAAGATTATTTATGTGTTTGTTGAGGGAAGAGGTGTCATTGCAAATTCTGTGTCCGCGGATGGAAAGGCAGTTAGGAATGGAGCGCTTGGTGTGAATAGGGTGGCAACTATTGTAGTGGAGATATTGTTGGTGATTGGTAGGTTTTGTGTGGACAGATGTTATGAATTTATTGTCTTGGAGCCGAATGTCTACGTCAAGAAATGTGATGGTGGAGTCAGAAATTGAGGAGGTGAATTTCACTGAAAAGGAAGAGTTCAGGGTGGTAATGAAATTTTGAAGAGAGTCATGACCGTGCATCCAGAGATGAAAGATGTCATCTATGAAGCGGACCCAGAAGAGAGGTTGGTTGGTACTTTGGGAGAGGAAAGATTCTTCAAGGAACCCAATAAAAAGGTTTACATACGATGGGGTCATCCTAGTTCCCATCACCATGCCACTGGTTTGCAGGTAGAAAGATTTGTTGAAGCAAAAGGCATTCCTGTCCTTTTGAATTCCTTAATCCATACTCTTTTCAATATGGATTTCCCCGCACCTCTAGCCTCATGGATTAAGAAACTGCGTTTTCATGCCCACAAGTTAGCCCAATATACTAGCCACTCTGAGTTCCTGACCCAATGTCTACACATGGGAATTGTTCCCAATTGCCTTATACTTTCCCTACCATTATCAGCCACTTTGCCAGACATCCACAGCCATCTTCATATTTTTTCATACCAAAAAAGTCTGGAATACTCTCACGTAGTCTTAACTCATTACCTCGCCATTCGCCAACAACACCTCTCCAGTCTACTCTCCATCTTTAAACCTATCACCATGACCACTGCCCACCCTATCCCACAAGTTAACTTCATTCTCTCATCGGCCAACCACTCTCTCGCAAAAAGCCGCAGACGCCATCTTCAAAAACTTTCTCAACTATATGTTAATTTCCTTCACGCGGGCTTGGAATTACCAGCCAAACACGTGGCCAGTCCTCCCGCGCCTGAACCCCCTCCCCTTGTCGCTTTAAAACCGGACTTACAAAGTATTTGCAACCTCCCCCCTCCCCTAAAAACCCCTCCGGTTTTTCCCCGGCGCCAGCCACGGCCCGAGCCCCCGGCCACTCCCCCCACCCCTGATCCTTTGCTAGACATTGTTAACCTTTCCGACACCAGTCTAACCGACTCCAAAATTTCTCTTCTCAGCAAAGGTCTGTCATTTTCACCCACACCCAAAATCAATCACCTCAACATACTAACCGATGTTTTAAATTTCTGCCGAAATCTACGCTGGCGTACCTTTTGGAAATCACAAAATACATGCCCTGATACCCCTGCCATACACCCTGCCATCATGAAGTTCCGACCAGCCTCCTCTTATGAACCTAAAACTTTACCCGCCAACCACCCAGTGGAAATCTACATTCGCTTACTGCTTCAAAAAGTCTCCGAAAAATCTTTCATTGAATTCCTGACCCCCAAAAATAATCTCACCCAAAATGAAATAAGTGCCCTCAAAAAGCTCCGCCAAAACCCAGATATCGTCATCACGACAGCAGACAAGGGCTAATCAGTTGTCGTGATGAATACGAAAAATTACATCCCGAAGCACTTCGTCACCTAAGCACCTCCTCCACCTACACTCCACTACCCCACGATCCAACTCCCGAATTCCAAATAGAAATAGAATCCTTCCTTCAAGAAGCAGCCCCTGATGAAGGACTATCACCAAAAGACATTTCTTTTCTTTCACCTCCTAACCCCACAACACCTCAACTTTATCTTCTTCCGAAAATACACAAGCCTACCGTTCCCTGCTGACCAATTGTATCCAGCTTCAATTCTCCTACAGAAAGAATCTCTGCCTTCCTTGACCACTACCTGCAACCCCTTGTATTATGTCTTCCTTCCTTCATTAAAGATTCCTATCATTTCCTTCAATGCTTAAACAGCATTTCCATCCCCCTCTCTTCTAACTTAATTATGGCCACTATTGACGTCACTTCCTTATATACCTCCATCCCCCATAATGAAGGCCTATCCTCACTCAAGTTCAATCTCAATCAACGCTCCGACCCTCAAGTCCCATCAACGGACCTTTTGTTGAAAATAGCTGAATGTGTGCTAAAAAAGAATGCCTTCTGCTTCAACAAATCTTTCTACCTGCAAACCAGTGGCACGGCGATGGGAACTAGGATGGCCCCATCGTATGCGAACCTTTTTATGGGGTTTCTTGAAGAATCTTTCCTCTCCCAGAGTACCAACCAACCTCTCTTCTGGGTCCGCTTCATAGATGACATCTTTCTTCTCTGGACGCACGGTCATGACTCTCTTCAAAATTTCATTACCACCCTGAACTCTTCCTTTTCAGTGAAATTCACCTCCTCAATTTCTGACTCCACCATCACATTTCTTGACGTAGACATTCGGCTCCAAGACAATAAATTCATAACATCTGTCCACACAAAACCTACCAATCACCAACAATATCTCCACTACAATAGTTGCCACCCTATTCACACCAAGCGCTCCATTCCTGACTGCCTTTCCATCCGCGGACACAGAATTTGCAGTGACACCTCTTCCCTCAACAAACACATAAATAGTCTTCATTCTGCTCTCTGCAAACGCGGATATCCTGAAAAGCTCCTCCACAAGAAAATCCTCCCCCACTCTTCCAAATACATTCCAAAAGACGGACCTCCATCTTCAGACACTGGACTGAATATATGCACCACTTTCTTTCCCGGTTCCCACAAACTCAAAACCATTCTTAAGGACCTTTTTCCCATTCTGAAAAACAGCGATGTCACTTCTTCTCTCCTGCCTCGTTACCGCTCCATTTCCTACAGACGGCCACCGAACTTAAAAAATATTCTCAAGTCCACGAACCCTCTCTATCGCACTTCTGATTCTCCTCCCCCACGGCCTTCCCCATGCAATCGTCCCAGGTGTAAAACATGTCCTTTAATGCGGTCCGCACCTACATCTCCACACCCCCTCATCACTTCTTTCCCCTCCTCCCAAGCTACTTGCCAATCCAAAAATATTGTGTACCTTCTGACCTGTAATTCTTGTCCCGCATTTTACGTTGGCGAATGCACTACACCCTTGGCAATCCGTATGAATATTCATCGATCGTCCACAAAATCCACCATATTTTCATCATTTCCTATCCCTATACACACTCATTCCCACGGCCTCTCTTTTGATAAATGCTTTTCCCTCTCAATACTTGAATCCCTACCGGACCATGCTAGCAAAATAGAGGACAGGACTGAGAATGCTTTTATTTGGCATTCGAGAAGCCCTCTGAACAAAAATATAGGAATATATATATATATAGGAACGGAATAGGAGTACATAGGAACACATAAAAGTACGAACACACATTTGGTGGGGAAGATGGAATAGAGCTGAATGACAATGGAAAAAGTTCGACTGAACCGGGACTGGAACCACGGACCTCCAACTTGCCGGGCTAGCATGCTACCCGGGTCAAAAATTGAGTGAGTGAAGCATGAAAATGAGGACTAATTCATTCAGGGTATGTGTTATTGAAATATGTGAAGCTATGAGAAATAGTAAATCACGAGGACCTAGTCTAGTCTGCCTAGTGAGAGCAGGCAGTAATTCATAATATCTCTATCGCATCTGCAATGATCTCTAATTCTCTGTGGAAGAAATAAGCAATTAAAATTAGAGATGGGTCGGTTCGGTTCTTCGGTTCTCGGTTCCACCGGTTCTTGAGCTTAGAACCGGAACCGAGGCCAACAATAATCGGTACCGAAATAATTGGCGCGAATACCAGTTTGAAACCTACTCACACTCCGAAAGTGGAGCCTTCACATTAAAACCTGGTGAAATAGTGTACTTAGATGCTTAAAAGTCGCGAATTATTCTAATTCAGTCTCTGAAAATGATTATTGATTACCTTATCTTACCATTGAGCAATGCAAAGTAAGTGGTAAATTAAGAACCGGAACCGAGAATCGGAACCGAGAACCGAAGTTAAGAACCGAACCGGAACCGAAAAAAAGTGGAACCGACCCATCCCTAATTAAAATCCCTCTGCCCTTCAATCTGTTAACACGTAGCCAACACTCTACTCTCTCTATGGGATGTGCCTACATGGTGAAGCCTACTGGGACGAGAAACTGGGCTACTTGCTATCCCTTTGTCAGGCAGGAGCCTCCTAGGGCAAGGGCGTAGCCACATTTACACACCGGATCCGGTCAGCTCACCAAAGTTAAGCAACGTTGGGCCGGAACAGAGGTTGGATGGGTGACACTCCTACTTACCTCTACCGCGGTGCTCTTGTCCCCCGTCTGCAAGTGGTGGGAAGATAAAATGTGGGTTTGTACAATGGATCTAAAGAGGTCTAAGTGCCATGGGGGCTCCAGAAGGCCCTCGCCAAACCCTCTAATTTATTTTTATTTCTTTTAAAAAAATTTAGCTAATGATATTCAAGAATTATGTGTGGAATGGAAGGTAGTGTGTGTGTGTAATGGAATCATACTTGTAATTTCTCCTTTCCTGTAATGGCAATTCAGAGGTTGGGTGGAAGACCAATTTACGCATTGATGCATAGTTATCCTAACATAATAAATATAAATAAAAGATAAACAGAATTTCTCAAAGTAGCTTCCACGTCACCCTCGGAATCTGGTCTTTTATATGTCCAAAAAAATTTGAGGTGATCTATTAAAACTAAGTTCAAAATATTTTAAGAAAATTTAGACTTGGTATTTATGTCTAAACTCCTGATACCATTTAGTGATAGACTAGCCAGAAAACTGAAGAATGGCAACTTTGCTACAAAAGAATAAGGAACAAAATAAGTAACAAAGCTAGGAATGCTATGGAAATATGGTGGAAGAATCTATTCGAAGATGTACAAAATTATCTAGCACTTGGGAAGGTGGAAGCTGCCCATTGCCATAAATATTGCAATATGTATGTAATATAATGAGTAAATATTCACACTTTAGCTGAATTGGAAGTCTTCAGAACCAAGCTGTTCAAAGATGAGCACGAAGCAGAGTGACTGAAACTGAGCTGACCTGTAATGGTCAGCAGTCACACAGTGCGACCACTTCTTCCATACGGCTACTCTGGTCACCATCAACAGGAAAAACATATTTTACCTGAGGGGAGACCTGCTCGCTTGCCATGCTGCCAGTGAGCGAAGTCACCAAGAAAGGGAGCTCATATAGAGTGGACAGAGACCCTGAGTGGAGACCTGCTAGCTTGCTAAGTCACCAAGAAGGATCCCAGTATAAATTATGATAGAACATTTCTGTTCTGTTAGAAGAGGTTTTTTTTATTGTAAGTGCTTATGTCCACCCTAAGTGTCATTTCACACCATTCCACTACCTCTCCTCTTTGATTGTACAGGGATGTTAGCCTTACTCTCACTCTTAAAAAAACTGTTACATATTAATATATTTTTGAATTTACTTTCTATGATGCTCAATGACTCCCAATCATTGATCATGTGGAGAAAGCAGTTATCAGTAGCAAAATCTGAGACCCTAAGGGACAAACGTTTGTTGAATTGAAGTGGAATGACCCATATACAGTAGGTGAAA
This sequence comes from Platycnemis pennipes, assembly GCA_933228895.1. NCBI lineage: Eukaryota > Metazoa > Arthropoda > Insecta > Odonata > Platycnemididae > Platycnemis > Platycnemis pennipes. The sequence goes on from OW121846.1 coordinate 56,838,693, forward strand.
GAAAGAGATAGTGAACATACATAAAACAAGTAACACAACGGTGGTGTGGAGATGAAATGATGGTCGAAAACACATGGAAAAAAGTTCACCTTGACCGGGAATAGAACCACAGACCTACCGCTTGCCAGGCGATTACATAGACCACCATGCTACCAAGGTTACTCTAATTTCCTGTGAATTCGACGGGGGTTTATAGCACCAAGCACCCCCCAGATGTGACCATAGAAGCGGCCAAGAGATTGCGCGAGGGCATGGTTCCACCCACCAGGTTGTGTGCCTCAAACATATGTTCTATATCTTTCCTACTGTCTGTGTGAGTGGAACTTTCTATTATTTCCTCTTCTGTTTATTCTCTCCGTTGCTTATGTCCTCTCCCTCAGCCTTTCCTCATAACCTTTTATTTAAAAATTTCTGATGTAGATGCATATTTTTTGGCAACTATCCATTTGATCATTATCTTAATGGACAGTTGTAACACATAAGTATGTCCAGCTGAAATGATCACTTTTGGTTATGATCCAATTCATATGTTTATATTCACATTATGAAGCTTAAGTAAAAATTAAACTTTCAGGAAATGGTAATCCGTATCAATCCCTGGCAATAGAGTGCTACTTTTGGTGTGACCCTAATCCATAATGCTTCTCTTTCCTGTTTCAGCAGTGTGAAGACACAACCTTGGCTTGTGTCAATTTATCTGACAGCCCGGAGACAAGAGTAATAAACACCAAATTTTTGAATGAAAACTTTACCGGTTTTCAAATGGCGTTTATTAAATTCATTCAAAGTGATGAAATGGACTGTGAAAATGACGACTCAATCCCGATAGAAAACACACTGACATTCCAGGGTGAGTTTGTGAAATTCATAGAAAATGTGCATAAAGCCTAAGGATTCCTATGTGAAGTGGAGAATAAATAAAATATTTTTAAAAATACCAGCTTGTCACATTCTAGACCAGTTGTGCCCTGTACAGCTGTTGGAGCAGGGGGCTACGGGCATTTCTTCATCACATCAAGGAAACGGGACTGAGGTATGATTTTTGATTCCTCCAATTGATAGAATGATCCTATCAAGACATAATGGTGTTATTAATTGCCAACAGAAGGTAAAGAAATATCATCAATAGCAATTTCTTACAAAAAATCAATGAATTATACTTGAAGATTCTGTAAAAGTTTTTTCATATTAATTGTCACAGATTTTTACCTCAAATAAAATTTAATCCGCCTGGAAACTTAAGTGGGGCTCAATGGTGAATTTCTCTGCAAGCATCCATTTAACAGAGCAAATAACAATTGTTGTTAACAATTATAGTTTATAATATATTTTATGTCATATACCCACGACTTTGATCAATTAGGGAATTTTTATGCATGCATTGCGTGTCTGCTGCATGTATTCCAAATGGGGGAGCCGACGGGCCACGAGAGAGAAAATTGTAAATGTTTAAATATTTATAAAAAACGCATTTATGAATTGCCACTAAATTTTATTTTTGAAATAGTTATCTGGCTATGATTAAATTACGGAAAAAAGTTTCGGCCGATTCTGAGATGGAGTATTTGAGAAAAGTTTATTAACAATTTTTTAAACATTAGTAATTAATAACAATATGGTTTAGAAGACAATAATTTTTTATTGATATATTTGCATTCAATAAAGATTCAGCTTTAAAAAGAGCTATTAATCATTTCTGTATGACATTTACAAGCGGAGATATAAGTGATAATAAGATTTAAGGCTCGGTTTTTTGCTGAAAATGTGAAAAAATTAAAACATGCATAATTCACTCAAAAAAATGTTTTTCACAAAACTGTCTGAGATTACTTAGTTTGAGTTGATTTTTTTCCCATACACCAATTTTTATCAAAATCTGAGACCCTAAGGGACAAACGTTTGTTGAATTGAAGTGGAATGACCCATATATATATATTTAATAATAATAATAATATTTATTGTTCCGTTGGTCAAGAATCTGACATAGAACATGGTCATGAAAACATATAAAAATACAAAAAACATTTTACACAATACAAACATTTATAATACAAATATTATAGACTGTCAGAAAAATATTCATTTACACTGTAGTAGCCTTTGTTGAGCAACATTTTCTTTAATTGGCATTTGAAAGTATGAGGAGATTTTATTAACTTAATTGTTTGGGGCAATTTATTGTATACAACGGATGCAGAGTGATGCAGTCCATGTTGGGCAGCAGTCAGATTATAACTATGAAGGTGAATGTGGTTCTTGGAACGAGTGGAGTGCTGATGAATGGTTGAAGTTGGTGGAAACAGTGAGGGATTATTTTTTACGAAGGTGCAGCATTGTAAAATATACAAACAAGGTAGAGTAAGTATATTTAGTGCTTTGAAGAGAGGTCTTCCAGGTGCTCTGATGGACACTCTAACAATGGCTTTAACTGATCTTTTTTGAGAAGAGAAAGCTTTAATTGCAGCACTACTGTTACCCCAGAAGATAATCCCGTAGGACAGGTGGGAATGAATTGCAGCATAATAGACTAGTTTTAAAGTGTCAGTTGAGGTGATTGGGGCTAGTTTCCTTAGCATGAAGATGCCAGTCGAGATTTTCCGTATAATTTTATTAATATGGAGCGATCAATCAAGATCCTCACTAAGATGAAAACCAAGAAAGTCAGTGGAAGAAGAGCGATGCATACTCTCATTATTGATTCTTAATAGTAAGGTAGATGTTGGTGGTGATATTTTACAGTGAAACTGCATGAAGCAAGATTTACAGTTGTTAAGGATCAGGTTGTTTTCGAGACACCAATTCACCATACTGTTTAAGGTGTGCCTTGTGCTGATAGAAAGGTCATCCAAGATCATCCCAGAGTTTATGGAAGAAGTGTCATCAGCATATAAAATTGCACTGCAATTGGGCAATGAAAGAGGAAGGTCATTTATGAAAATTATAAACAAAAAGGGTCCCAAAATAGAACCCTGAGGAACACCGCAACTTGTTTCAAGAGTACCAGATTTATAGGTGTTTATTCCCATCTTAGACTTACTTCTGTGTTGGACAATTTGCTTGCAATTAGAGAGGTATATAAAATTCGTATATATAAATATACAAATATAAAATCAAACATTAGGTGAAATAAAGAGATAGTGAACATACATAAAACAAGTAACACAACGGTGGTGTGGAGATGAAATGATGGTCGAAAACACATGGAAAAAAGTTCACCTTGACCGGGAATAGAACCACTGACCTACCGCTTACCAGGCGATTACATAGACCACCATGCTACCAAGGTTACTCTAATTTCCCGTGAATTCGACGGGGGTTTATAGCACCAAGCACCCCCCAGATGTGACCATAGAAGCGGCCAAGAGATTGCGCGAGGGCATGGTTCCACCCACCAGGTTGTGTGCCTCAAACATATGTTCTATATCTTTCCTACTGTCTGTGTGAGTGGAACTTTCTATCATTTCCTCTTCTGTTTATTCTCTCCGTTGCTTATGTCCTCTCCCTCAGCCTTTCCTCATAACCTTTTATTTAAAAATTTCTGATGTAGATGCATATTTTTTGGCAACTATCCATTTGATCATTATCTTAATGGACAGTTGTAACACATAAGTATGTCCAGCTGAAATGATCACTTTTGGTTATGATCCAATTCATATGTTTATATTCACATTATGAAGCTTAAGTAAAAATTAAACTTTCAGGAAATGGTAATCCGTATCAATCCCTGGCAATAGAGTGCTACTTTTGGTGTGACCCTAATCCATAATGCTTCTCTTTCCTGTTTCAGCAGTGTGAAGACACAACCTTGGCTTGTGTCAATTTATCTGACAGCCCGGAGACAAGAGTAATAAACACCAAATTTTTGAATGAAAACTTTACCGGTTTTCAAATGGCGTTTATTAAATTCATTCAAAGTGATGAAATGGACTGTGAAAATGACGACTCAATCCCGATAGAAAACACACTGACATTCCAGGGTGAGTTTGTGAAATTCATAGAAAATGTGCATAAAGCCTAAGGATTCCTATGTGAAGTGGAGAATAAATAAAATATTTTTAAAAATACCAGCTTGTCACATTCTAGACCAGTTGTGCCCTGTACAGCTGTTGGAGCAGGGGGCTACGGGCATTTCTTCATCACATCAAGGAAACGGGACTGAGGTATGATTTTTGATTCCTCCAATTGATAGAATGATCCTATCAAGACATAATGGTGTTATTAATTGCCAACAGAAGGTAAAGAAATATCATCAATAGCAATTTCTTACAAAAAATCAATGAATTATACTTGAAGATTCTGTAAAAGTTTTTTCATATTAATTGTCACAGATTTTTACCTCAAATAAAATTTAATCTGCCTGGAAACTTAAGTGGGGCTCAATGGTGAATTTCTCTGCAAACATCCATTTAACAGAGCAAATAACAATTGTTGTTAACAATTATAGTTTATAATATATTTTATGTCATATACCCACGACTTTGATCAATTAGGGAATTTTTATGCATGCATTGCGTGTCTGCTGCATGTATTCCAAATGGGGGAGCCGACGGGCCACGAGAGAGAAAATTGTAAATGTTTAAATATTTATAAAAAACGCATTTATGAATTGCCACTAAATTTTATTTTTGAAATAGTTATCTGGCTATGATTAAATTACGGAAAAAAGTTTCGGCCGATTCTGAGATGGAGTATTTGAGAAAAGTTTATTAACAATTTTTTAAACATTAGTAATTAATAACAATATGGTTTAGAAGACAATAATTTTTTATTGATATATTTGCATTCAATAAAGATTCAGCTTTAAAAAGAGCTATTAATCATTTCTGTATGACATTTACAAGCGGAGATATAAGTGATAATAAGATTTAAGGCTCGGTTTTTTGCTGAAAATGTGAAAAAATTAAAACATGCATAATTCACTCAAAAAAATGTTTTTCACAAAACTGTCTGAGATTACTTAGTTTGAGTTGATTTTTTTCCCATACACCAATTTTTATCAAAATCTGAGACCCTAAGGGACAAACGTTTGTTGAATTGAAGTGGAATGACCCATATATATATATTTAATAATAATAATAATATTTATTGTTCCGTTGGTCAAGAATCTGACATAGAACATGGTCATGAAAACATATAAAAATACAAAAAACATTTTACACAATACAAACATTTATAATACAAATATCATAGACTGTCAGAAAAATATTCATTTACACTGTAGTAGCCTTTGTTGAGCAACATTTTCTTTAATTGGCATTTGAAAGTATGAGGAGATTTTATTAACTTAATTGTTTGGGGTAATTTATTGTATACAATGGATGCAGAGTGATGCAGTCCATGTTGGGCAGCAGTCAGATTATAACTATGAAGGTGAATGTGGTTCTTGGAACGAGTGGAGTGCTGATGAATGGTTGAAGTTGGTGGAAACAGTGAGGGATTATTTTTTACGAAGGTGCAGCATTGTAAAATATACAAACAAGGTAGAGTAAGTATATTTAGTGCTTTGAAGAGAGGTCTTCCAGGTGCTCTGATGGACACTCTAACAATGGCTTTAACTGATCTTTTTTGAGAAGAGAAAGCTTTAATTGCAGCACTACTGTTACCCCAGAAGATAATCCCGTAGGACAGGTGGGAATGAATTGCAGCATAATAGACTAGTTTTAAAGTGTCAGTTGAGGTGATTGGGGCTAGTTTCCTTAGCATGAAGATGCCAGTCGAGATTTTCCGTATAATTTTATTAATATGGAGCGATCAATCAAGATCCTCACTAAGATGAAAACCAAGAAAGTCAGTGGAAGAAGAGCGATGCATACTCTCATTATTGATTCTTAATAGTAAGGTAGATGTTGGTGGTGATATTTTACAGTGAAACTGCATGAAGCAAGATTTACAGTTGTTAAGGATCAGGTTGTTTTCGAGACACCAATTCACCATACTGTTTAAGGTGTGCCTTGTGCTGATAGAAAGGTCATCCAAGATCATCCCAGAGTTTATGGAAGAAGTGTCATCAGCATATAAAATTGCACTGCAATTGGGCAATGAAAGAGGAAGGTCATTTATGAAAATTATAAACAAAAGGGGTCCCAAAATAGAACCCTGAGGAACACCGCAACTTGTTTCAAGAGTACCAGATTTATAGGTGTTTATTCCCATCTTAGACTTACTTCTGTATTGGACAATTTGCTTGCAATTAGAGAGGTATATAAAATTCGTATATATAAATATACAAATATAAAATCAAACATTAGGTGAAATAAAGAGATAGTGAACATACATAAAACAAGTAACACAACGGTGGTGTGGAGATGAAATGATGGTCGAAAACACATGGAAAAAAGTTCACCTTGACCGGGAATAGAACCACTGACCTACCGCTTACCAGGCGATTACATAGACCACCATGCTACCAAGGTTACTCTAATTTCCCGTGAATTCGACGGGGGTTTATAGCACCAAGCACCCCCCAGATGTGACCATAGAAGCGGCCAAGAGATTGCGCGAGGGCATGGTTCCACCCACCAGGTTGTGTGCCTCAAACATATGTTCTATATCTTTCCTACTGTCTGTGTGAGTGGAACTTTCTATCATTTCCTCTTCTGTTTATTCTCTCCGTTGCTTATGTCCTCTCCCTCAGCCTTTCCTCATAACCTTTTATTTAAAAATTTCTGATGTAGATGCATATTTTTTGGCAACTATCCATTTGATCATTATCTTAATGGACAGTTGTAACACATAAGTATGTCCAGCTGAAATGATCACTTTTGGTTATGATCCAATTCATATGTTTATATTCACATTATGAAGCTTAAGTAAAAATTAAACTTTCAGGAAATGGTAATCCGTATCAATCCCTGGCAATAGAGTGCTACTTTTGGTGTGACCCTAATCCATAATGCTTCTCTTTCCTGTTTCAGCAGTGTGAAGACACAACCTTGGCTTGTGTCAATTTATCTGACAGCCCGGAGACAAGAGTAATAAACACCAAATTTTTGAATGAAAACTTTACCGGTTTTCAAATGGCGTTTATTAAATTCATTCAAAGTGATCAAATGGACTGTGAATATACTGACTCAATCCCGATAGAAAACACACTGACATTCCAGGGTGAGTTTGTGAAATTCATAGAAAATGTGCATAAAGCCTAAGGATTCCTATGTGAAGTGGAGAATAAATAAAATATTTTTAAAAATACCAGCTTGTCACATTCTAGACCAGTTGTGCCCTGTACAGCTGTTGGAGCAGGGGGCTACGGGCATTTCTTCATCACATCAAGGAAACGGGACTGAGGTATGATTTTTGATTCCTCCAATTGATAGAATGATCCTATCAAGACATAATGGTGTTATTAATTGCCAACAGAAGGTAAAGAAATATCATCAATAGCAATTTCTTACAAAAAATCAATGAATTATACTTGAAGATTCTGTAAAAGTTTTTTCATATTAATTGTCACAGATTTTTACCTCAAATAAAATTTAATCCGCCTGGAAACTTAAGTGGGGCTCAATGGTGAATTTCTCTGCAAACATCCATTTAACAGAGCAAATAACAATTGTTGTTAACAATTATAGTTTATAATATATTTTATGTCATATACCCACGACTTTGATCAATTAGGGAATTTTTATGCATGCATTGCGTGTCTGCTGCATGTATTCCAAATGGGGGAGCCGACGGGCCACGAGAGAGAAAATTGTAAATGTTTAAATATTTATAAAAAACGCATTTATGAATTGCCACTAAATTTTATTTTTGAAATAGTTATCTGGCTATGATTAAATTACGGAAAAAAGTTTCGGCCGATTCTGAGATGGAGTATTTGAGAAAAGTTTATTAACAATTTTTTAAACATTAGTAATTAATAACAATATGGTTTAGAAGACAATAATTTTTTATTGATATATTTGCATTCAATAAAGATTCAGCTTTAAAAAGAGCTATTAATCATTTCTGTATGACATTTACAAGCGGAGATATAAGTGATAATAAGATTTAAGGCTCGGTTTTTTGCTGAAAATGTGAAAAAATTAAAACATGCATAATTCACTCAAAAAAATGTTTTTCACAAAACTGTCTGAGATTACTTAGTTTGAGTTGATTTTTTTCCCATACACCAATTTTTATCAAAATCTGAGACCCTAAGGGACAAACGTTTGTTGAATTGAAGTGGAATGACCCATATATATATATTTAATAATAATAATAATATTTATTGTTCCGTTGGTCAAGAATCTGACATAGAACATGGTCATGAAAACATATAAAAATACAAAAAACATTTTACACAATACAAACATTTATAATACAAATATTATAGACTGTCAGAAAAATATTCATTTACACTGTAGTAGCCTTTGTTGAGCAACATTTTCTTTAATTGGCATTTGAAAGTATGAGGAGATTTTATTAACTTAATTGTTTGGGGCAATTTATTGTATACAACGGATGCAGAGTGATGCAGTCCATGTTGGGCAGCAGTCAGATTATAACTATGAAGGTGAATGTGGTTCTTGGAACGAGTGGAGTGCTGATGAATGGTTGAAGTTGGTGGAAACAGTGAGGGATTATTTTTTACGAAGGTGCAGCATTGTAAAATATACAAACAAGGTAGAGTAAGTATATTTAGTGCTTTGAAGAGAGGTCTTCCAGGTGCTCTGATGGACACTCTAACAATGGCTTTAACTGATCTTTTTTGAGAAGAGAAAGCTTTAATTGCAGCACTACTGTTACCCCAGAAGATAATCCCGTAGGACAGGTGGGAATGAATTGCAGCATAATAGACTAGTTTTAAAGTGTCAGTTGAGGTGATTGGGGCTAGTTTCCTTAGCATGAAGATGCCAGTCGAGATTTTCCGTATAATTTTATTAATATGGAGCGATCAATCAAGATCCTCACTAAGATGAAAACCAAGAAAGTCAGTGGAAGAAGAGCGATGCATACTCTCATTATTGATTCTTAATAGTAAGGTAGATGTTGGTGGTGATATTTTACAGTGAAACTGCATGAAGCAAGATTTACAGTTGTTAAGGATCAGGTTGTTTTCGAGACACCAATTCACCATACTGTTTAAGGTGTGCCTTGTGCTGATAGAAAGGTCATCCAAGATCATCCCAGAGTTTATGGAAGAAGTGTCATCAGCATATAAAATTGCACTGCAATTGGGCAATGAAAGAGGAAGGTCATTTATGAAAATTATAAACAAAAGGGGTCCCAAAATAGAACCCTGAGGAACACCGCAACTTGTTTCAAGAGTACCAGATTTATAGGTGTTTATTCCCATCTTAGACTTACTTCTGTGTTGGACAATTTGCTTGCAATTAGAGAGGTATATAAAATTCGTATATATAAATATACAAATATAAAATCAAACATTAGGTGAAATAAAGAGATAGTGAACATACATAAAACAAGTAACACAACGGTGGTGTGGAGATGAAATGATGGTCGAAAACACATGGAAAAAAGTTCACCTTGACCGGGAATAGAACCACTGACCTACCGCTTACCAGGCGATTACATAGACCACCATGCTACCAAGGTTACTCTAATTTCCCGTGAATTCGACGGGGGTTTATAGCACCAAGCACCCCCCAGATGTGACCATAGAAGCGGCCAAGAGATTGCGCGAGGGCATGGTTCCACCCACCAGGTTGTGTGCCTCAAACATATGTTCTATATCTTTCCTACTGTCTGTGTGAGTGGAACTTTCTATCATTTCCTCTTCTGTTTATTCTCTCCGTTGCTTATGTCCTCTCCCTCAGCCTTTCCTCATAACCTTTTATTTAAAAATTTCTGATGTAGATGCATATTTTTTGGCAACTATCCATTTGATCATTATCTTAATGGACAGTTGTAACACATAAGTATGTCCAGCTGAAATGATCACTTTTGGTTATGATCCAATTCATATGTTTATATTCACATTATGAAGCTTAAGTAAAAATTAAACTTTCAGGAAATGGTAATCCGTATCAATCCCTGGCAATAGAGTGCTACTTTTGGTGTGACCCTAATCCATAATGCTTCTCTTTCCTGTTTCAGCAGTGTGAAGACACAACCTTGGCTTGTGTCAATTTATCTGACAGCCCGGAGACAAGAGTAATAAACACCAAATTTTTGAATGAAAACTTTACCGGTTTTCAAATGGCGTTTATGAACTTCATTCAAAGTGATCAAATGGACTGTGAATATACTGACTCAATCCCGTTAGAAAACACAAGGACTTTTCAGGGTGAATTTGTGAAATTCATAGAAAATGTGCATAAAGCCTAAGGATTCTTATGTGATGTGGAGAATAATAAAATATTTTAAAAAATACCAGCTTGTCATGTTCTAGACCAGTTGTGCCCTGTCCAGCTGTTGGAGCAGGGGGTTATGGGCATACCTTCATCACATCAAGGAAAATGGACTGACGTATGATTTTTGATTCCTCCAATTGTTAGAGTGATCCTATGAAGATATAATGGTGTTATTAATTGCCAACATGAGGTAAAGAAATATCATTAATAGCAATTTCTTACAAAAAATCAATGAATTATACTTGAAGATTCTGTAAAAGTTTTTTCATATTAATTGTCACAGATTTTTACCTCAAATAAAATTTAATCCGCCTGGAAACTTAAGTGGGGCTCAATGGTGAATTTCTCTGCAAATATCCATTTAACAGAACAAATAACAATTGTTGTTAACAATTATAGTTTTCTTCTGCTTCAACAACTCTTTCTACCTGCAAACCAGTGGCACGGCGATGGGAACTAGGATGGCCCCATCGTATGCGAACCTTTTTATGGGGTTCCTTGAAGAATCTTTCCTCTCCCAAAGTACCAACCAACCTCTCTTCTGGGTACGCTTCATTGATGAGATCTTTCTTCTCTGGACGCACGGTCATGACTCTCTTCAAAATTTCATTTCCACCCTAAACTCTTCCTTTTCAGTGAAATTCACCTCCTCAATTTCTGACTCCACCATCACATTTCTTGACGTAGACATTCGGCTCCAAGACAATAAATTCACAACATCCGTCCACACAAAACCTACCAATCACCAACAATATCTCCACTACAATAGTTGCCACCCTATTCACACCAAGCGCTCCATTCCTAACTGCCTTTCCATCCGCGGACACAGAATTTGCAATGACACCTCTTCCCTCAACAAATACTTAAATAATCTTCATTCTGCTCTCCGCAATCGCGGATATCCTGAAAAGCTCCTCCACAAGAAAATCCTCCCCCACTCTTCCAAATATATTCCAAAAGACAGACCTCCATCTTCAGACACTGGACTGAATATATGCACCACTTTCTTTCCCGGTTCCCACAAACTGAAAACCATTCTTAAGGACCTCTTTCCCATTCTGAAAAACAGCGACGTCACTTCTTCTCTCCTACCTCGTTGCCCCTCCATTTCCTACAGACGGCCACCGAACTTAAAAAATATTCTCAAGTCCACGAACCCTCTCTATCGCACTTCTGATTCTCCTCCCCCACGGCCCTCTCCATGCAATCGTCCCAGATGTAAAACGTGTCCTTTAATGCGGTCCGCACCTACATCTCCACACCCCCTCATCACTTCTTTCCCCTCCTCCCAAGCTACTTGCCAGTCCAAAAATATTGTGTACCTTCTGACCTGCAATTCTTGTCCCGCATTTTACGTTGGCGAATGCACTACACCCTTGGCAATCCGTATGAATAATCATCGATCTTCCACAAAATCCGCCATATTTTCATCATTTCCTATCCCTATACACACTCATTCCCACGGTCTCTCTTTTGATAACTGCTTTTCCCTCTCAATACTTGAATCCCTACCGAACCATGCTAGCAAAATAGAGGTCAGGACTCGTGAGAATGCTTTTATTTGGGCTCTCCGTGCATTCGAGAAGCCCGGCTTGAATGTACAGCATTAATCACACCCAATCTCATCCCTCACCCCTCTTCCTCCCCTTCAATTGCCTTCACACCCTCTCCCCCTCCCTCCCCCCCCCTCCAACTGCCTTCACACCCCCGCCGCACTCAGTTCCTCTCCGGCTGACGAAGACTGCAGAGGCAGTCGAAAGCTTCCAACTATTTTAAATGTGAGTGTCCCGTTTTTTATATTTTTGTGTTTCTATGTTTTTCGTGTGCTATCATCATGTGTGTTTCATCGGCTCTTCTGAGTGCTACTTCAGTATGTTATATATATATGTTCTGTATGTTATATATATATACATATATACATAACACCATTCATACACAACGCCATAGGCGCAAATACACAAATATAAATTCAAACGGAAGGTGAAAGAAAGAGATAGTAAACATACAATAAACAGTGATAACAACGGTGGTGTGGAGATGGACTGATGGCCGAAAACACATGGAAAAAATTTCGCCGTGACCGGGAATTGAACCATGGACCTTTCACTTTTCGGGCGAATGCATAGTCCACCGTGCTACCAAGGTTACTCTTATTTCCAGTGAATTCGATGGGGGTTTATAACACCAAGTGCCCCCCAGATGAGCCCATAGAACCGGCCAAGAGATGGCTCGAGGGCATGGTTCCACCCACCAACGGAGAGAATACACAGAAGAGGAAATGATAGAAAGACTCACTCACACAGACAGTATGAAAGATAGAGCACATATGTGTGGAGCACACAACCCCTAAGAAGAAAACAACCAATCTGGTCATATGCACAAAACACCATTCATACACAACGCCATAGGCGCAAATACACAAATATAAATTCAAACAGAAGGTGAAAGAAAGAGATAGTAAACATACAATAAACAGTGAACACAACGGTGGTGTGGAGATGGACTGATGGCTGAAAACACATGGAAAAAATTTCGCCTTGACCGGGAATCGAACCACGGACCTGGACATAGAATCTGCAGCACTAAAGAGAATCTAGACAGCTACCTAAAAAATCTCCACACCTCTCTCTCCAAAAGAGAGTATCCAAATGCGCTACTGAAAAAACGTATTCTGCCCTCTTCAAACAATTTCTCACCCAGAAAAAGAATGAAAACCCAAAACACAGTGAATCTGTACACCACATTCTTCCCAGGCATCCAAAAACTAAACAGTATTCTTAAAGAACTCTCTCCAATCCTCACATCCAACACAACTGCAGATTTCCTCCAAAAAGGACCGTCCCTTTGTTTTCGAAGCCCACCCAACCTCAGAAGCATCCTAAACCACAATCCTTCCCTTAATAAAACTCACCACACTGACCCCAGACAACCACCCGAGAAATGCGGAAGACCAAAATGTAAAACTTGCAACATCCTCCTCCCAATCACCAGTTTCTGCAGCCCCAGCACCAAAACCGTCTACCCAATAGAAACTTCCGGCACATGCACGTCCACTAACATTGTATATCTCTTACAATGCAAGCACTGCCCTGCCTTCTACATAGGAGAATGCACCACCCCCCTATCCATCCGAATAAACAACCACAGAGCATCATGCAAACCAAACTCAGGCCTCACAAATTTTCCCGTCCAACTCACGCACGGACACATAGCAAAAATTTCGACGATTGCTTCACAGTCTCAATAATACACAGACTACCACCCACGGCACTGAGCATAGAAGTACGCACAATAGAAATGTCTACAATCTGGATCTGGAGAGCATTCACCCCCCCCAGCCTTAGTATCATTCATTAACCATATTCATTAGCATTATCATTAACATAATTCCCCTTCCTCCTTCACCTCACTCCTCTTCCTCTCTCCTGAGTTTCTTTCTCCCAACCCTTGACCACTCGTCCCAGACTCCCGCGGCGGGCGATAAGATAGTGGATACAGAAGGATACCCTATCATCTCCTGCCCTTCTCCCACCGCTTACCCATCCCCCTCCCCACTGCCCACGCAACCGCACCTCGAAGGCGCGCTTACTGGGCAGTCTCATCTCAACGGCCTAGAAGACAGTTTGCAAAAAACCCGAAAATTAGCCAATGTAAGTGTGTTTCGTCTCTTTTTTGTGTGTTCCTGTCATCTGTCCGTCTATCTCCAAGACATTTATTATATATATATATATATATATATATAAACAATATCACAGGTGTGAAAATAAAACATAGAGACACAGAAAAAGAACACTCACACGTATAGTTGGATATTTCGGTGGTCACAGACACCTTCCTCAACAAGAAGAGGAATACAAGTGAGGAGACGGACGGTTGGAAGGAGAGAGGGAAAAGGATGGCTTGGGGGAGAGGGTGCTCGTGAGGGTAGGGGAGAGGATGGGGGAGAGGGTGGGGGGAAGGGTGGGGGAGGGTTAATGCATCGCATTGATTCCAGGATATTTACATGCATCTAAAAGATAGATGCATGTTAGCTCAATAGTGTGCAATTTAACGGGTGGATCTGTAGGAGGGAGAGAGGAAAGAATTGAAACTTTGAAACACGAGTTGAACGAAGAATCATGTTCAGAGACATGTTTGGGGACAGGGAGAGAGAAGTGCGGAGAGGAGGGATTGCAAGAAGCGCGGTGATTATTCATGCGAATATTAAGGGGTGTGGTGCATTGGCCAATATAGAAAGCGGGGCAGAGACTACATTGAAGGTGGTAAATAACATTACTGGAAATACAGGAGGAAGATGGAAAGTGAGGGAGAGAGTTAAGAAGATGAGAGAGAGATGTGGGTGGTGCGGTGAAAATAGGGCATGTCTTGCATCTCGCGCGATTGCATGGAGTCGGGGTGGCTTTAATGCTGTGGGAGTCTTTGAGGAGAGGATTAGTACTTTTGAAAATACTCCTAAGGTTGGCTGGGCGTCTGTAGGTAACTGAAGGGCAGACAGGGAATATTTTGGAGGTGGAGCTGCTATTGGAAAGGATGGGGAAGAGTTCCTTAGGTATAAGTTTGAGGGAATGTGAGCCAGGGAAGTAGGTAGTGCAGATGGAGGGGATGTTGTGGCGATTCGGAAGAGGAGGTTTACGTTGATACGGAGTTTTAAGGATTTTTTTGTTTAGAAGGGATTCTTCGTCGTGAAGGGTCGTGAGCCTCCGCCTCACGACCTCTCGTGACAGGCGTTTCCATCTGGCGGCAATTACACATCTGTGTCTGGAGATCAGGAAATCCTGTTCCTTTCATTTGAAATATTAAGGAAGTTTCATAGTGGAGGAATATTTTGATCCCTAATTTAACGGAGGAGAATGAAAATGCCATGGGGTACAAATATCACTGTAAAATCCGTCGAATCGAAGAGGCTTTCGTATTTGATGCATCCTGCGGTGCTGTCGATTCCGAATCGAAGAATTTCTCTGGAACATCTTCTCCGTTGGTGGTTTGTAAACGATGTGTTGGATACCACGTGTTGTGTGCAGACTTCTTTTTTCTCCTCTCTCATTTCACTTTCCCAAGCCATAATTCACAATTATTCCTCCTTCGCCGACGGTAGCGTTCCAATATCCCAAGACAAATTTATGTGTTCTTTTCCTCTGAGCTGCTTTATTGCTTCCGTGATATCCTCATAGACGTCTTCCACTTCTTCACCTTCACAGACCGACGTAGGCATATAAACTATCTGTGGGCTTAGTATCAATCATCATTATTATTCTTTCACTGTACTGAAGAGAGACCTTTGCACGCAGTGCAGCACACTTCCTGAGAGGTATGCCTACTCAAGCGTTACCGTTCAATGATTCTGTGTGAATAATTCTGTGTATAATTTCCACCTTGCAACATTTATTCCGTTGTTAGTTACTTCTCTCTCTCCTGCTGCAGCACCTACCTCTCATTCTCGTTCTCCTTCATCATGCATTGGGAGAGCACGTTTAGGTGTATGTGGACGATATTCAACTTTCGCCGCTGCGGCGCCTGCCGCGGAACCGCAACCACCATGGTAGCTCGTGCTGCTGGTACGTAAGTTTATTCAGAAAGCCTTTGCTTATTTCGTATTGTACACTCCAGTAGAAACCGTTGGAATCCCATATCATCTATTAGTTTGCATGTACATCCCAGTCAATTATATATGGTAGCATTTTTGTTCCGAGTGTATTATGGCACTTAACAGACAGCAGCATGTGAGAGCAAAGAATTTTCAACCACTTGAGGGCATCATTGAAAATAATGTGGGAGATTTTTTTAAATCACAATACTTTTCCTTGTTTAATTTTGACTGTAAGCAATATTTGTCAAAACTTGGGATGTTTATCATAGCTATTTTATTTTCTACCCTTTCCTTGCTTTATTCTCACTATGCAATTTGATGATTGCCACTTTCTGCATCCTAACATTGTTGATTTTGTCAAACAGCACTGACCTTCTCACAAAAATCTTCATTGTGGCAGCATCATCAAGCTTTGTTGCCACACCCACTTTTTCTCTAATGGTTAGTTCATTTCACTGACATTCATGTGGCAACTGCCTAGATGAAAAATGGTAAGCATAAGGCATTAGCGTAAGATACACACATGATGTGTATGTGCTTCAGCAGAGACCATGTATTTTAAATTAAACTGTCGTATTCTACTAATTTTTTCTGTAAGTAATCATAACACTCTTGTTTTTTATCATCTTCATACAAAATAGTATAGATATTACATTTTGCAATTTTGGCGTTTGCCCTTCTTTTGGAGATTCTCCCATCAGTCTTTTTTCAACATTTGTTGCGATCGAACTACAACTTTCATCCGTCTTGCCGATAGAGTAGTTTCTTCATTCATAGAAATCAGAATTCATTAATTATAATTATTGCCCCACATAAAATGCATTCATTTTGTGCAAAAAATTTGAATTTTTCTAAAATCACAAAATTTGTCATGTTTCCGTTTAACCCTTTGGCTCCCAACCACATTTTCCGTATAGGTGTCCAAAAATACCAGTCCTAATTTAAAGAAATATTATCTCTTATTTTAAAACATGCTGTTGCTTGTTTGCATGTACAATTTTATTTCCCCTCATTCCTGTTCAGTTTCGTTATAAAAAAAAAGCAACTTAAGTATCCTCTGAAAGGTGCAGCCAATAAATTGGCTGCTTGGGAGTTTTGGCTACTCAGGCTGAGGCGGATATATCGCCGCTTGGGAGTATAAGTGTTAACTACCTAAGCAATCGTAGTCATCATTTAGGACTTACATAATTACTTTTTTTTATTTTCCATGATTACCTTGTTCTTTGTTAACAACACAGTGTTGTGATTTTCACTTTCTACATCCAAAATGTTGATTTATGTAAGGATCACAGGCATCTCACAAAAATATACATTGTGGCAGCAGCATCAAGCTTTGTCAACTCCAACCATACCCTCTCCCCATGGCCTCAGCGTAAAAAGCAATCGCCGATGTCTCTTCTTACACTAATAATGGATTCTAATAGGTGGCATTGTAGTTGGGATACTGGCCCAAGTTTGTTTTTATGCAATAATTCTGATTTGTTACAATGATTATCATACAGTGTTACTCTCTCATGTTAGCCAATCTGTAATGTAATAAAGAAGTTTCGCTTAGGTGGTGTCAGTGTCAGATCAAGATTATTTAAAAGACAATCAAGTTCACAAATGCAACGGAAGGGTGCCCTAGTTACTGTGCCCACCTCTCATTGTCATAACTTCATGTGTTTTCATGCTTGTATGAAGTCTATGGCTATCTCTTCTGTAGAGTACATTTAGCTGATGGTATTTTACAGTTTGGAAAAAGTGTTCTCTTCCAAATTTTTAATCAGTTCATAAAGAGTATCATCTAATCCAGATGACTTATCTTGTACTCCATGGCTTCTTGATGTCAACCTTTCTTTTCAGAACTTGTTTTGCGGCTTCCTGTACCCCACTTATGATGCTCTAGTTCTTTACTTGCCATCCCTACTTGTTGTTTTCTTCAGTTTTTTTTAATTTTGACTTGTATTATACATGAATTGAATTTTACATAACAAATTCAAAGCTCGCGAGCTAGCCACGAAAACTTTAGCGGAGTTACCCACTGAGATGCACGATGGCAAGATATTCCACAGAGAAAAAAATCATTCGCCTTGACTGGGACTCGAACCTGGACCTGATTTCCGGCCAGGTGCTCTACCAGTTGAGCTACCAAGGCGTCCTCTTTCTCTGTGGAATTTTACATGTTTTCAGTGTGTTAATTAGTGAACAACATCCAATTATGGTGCAGGAACAGGCACCGCTCTGGTGTATGCTGGATGGCATCCACACATATACTCACAACATGCAATCTCATTGGCATAATTAGTTGCCAAATCCTGGCATCTTCATAGGTTTCTGTATCACTAAAACACCTACCTCACCCAAAGATATACCTATACCACCTTAGAGTGCTCTCAATTTTTGTCCACCACCACTCAATTGACGAGAAATATCACTTCTATTGCAGTAAACCCTTATGTCCAGAGGTTGACCGTCCATCCACAACCAGGTGACTGCACTCAGTGGCTTTAATCTCAGTCCCATATGCTAAAAGTTGTAAATATGTGACAAAATTTTCAATTTGAACATGACAATATAAACACTTACTTGCAAACTTAATCTGTAAAACAGAGAAATGAAAACTCTTCCTATTAATTTCATGTTGCCTTTAAATTCAGACTAATTTAAACTTAAACACAGCATGTATATATTGTACAAAGCTCGTGTATAAAAGTTTAATCGAAATAAGTTAATGCTTAAAAGGAATTTTACATGTATTCCGTGTGATAATTACTTTTCTGTCCCTGCTTGCACCACCCAACACTTCTCGTTCACATTCTTCATGTACTGGGAGTGCAAGTTGTGAGTATGTGTGGATGCAATCCAGCATATGCCAGTGCGGCACCTATCCCTGCACCATCCTTGGGTGTTGTCCACTTCTTAGCCGAACTACCATCACCATTGCGGCATTATCCCGTGCTGCTGGTATGTAAAGTTTTTTTTAAACCCTTTGCCTCTTTAGTGTTTAACACTACAAGAAAAAATTTTGGAATCCCATTTCATTTATTTCATTTGGAATCACATTTCTCTCCCTAAAATGCTCATTGCATAATAATATTCAGGTAGACTTCTGGAAACTGTCATAAAAGTCTTAAATTTTGCTAAAAACAGAGAGGGGATCCTGGCTTCCATGCACACTTGTATCTTTGAATTTAATTTGTTTATAAATTTCTCATTTTGAGAATGTTTGCGCTTGGTAAATGTTAACCATGGTCTCGGTGATTTACGGGAATGTAGAAATTATCTATGTACGCCAAAAAATGCCTTTTACTCTTTACTTTGCTAAGATGAATCAACAGATTTCTCTGTTGTCAATAGAAATGTTTTATCCTGAACAGCGATCATTATAATCCATGCACTGCCTAAAAACACCTTTCTTTATTTAAAACACATTGTGTAACCATCATTGTACACCCTACAAGACCGTGAAGAAGCGCAAAAGCGGAACTGAGAAAAGACATAACACAGATTGGGTGCAGAGTGGATTACGCTGTGTGGAATGAGGGGGTAAGGGCAGGTTTGGCAGTGCCGAGCGTGACCGACAGAAGCTGAAGGAGCGACGGATGCGCCAGTTTCAGAGATGACTTGCCTAGCTAAACACCATAGCCATCTTCAGTGGAGGAGATGGGCGAGGGTGGGCATGGGGCATGTATGGCATTAAGCTAGACAAGTAATCTTTGAAACTAGCGCATCCGTCGCTCGTCCGGCTTCTGCTGGTCAAGGTCGGAAACTCATAGGGCACGGCCATCCAGAGGTGGAGGGGGAAGGGAGGCAGTTTGCCCCGAGCCCACATTTAGAATTCATCCTTAGCGTGGTGGGGTATTCACACCTAAACAGATTCTGTAAAATGAGTGATCCTGTAGCTTGAATTTGATCTTTTTACATCGTTTCTTTGACAAAAAGGAACAACTACCATTTAGTATACTTCCAAATGTTTTATGACACTCTATAAATCCTTCTTTATTTTTACATTTCAGTTTAGTCATTGGCGAATCTAGAAATGACTGTACACCTCGCCACTGAGCATAGGCCATTTCACATAAATCTTCATTATGACAGCAGTATGAAGCTTTGTTTTCACACTCCTTTTTCTCTAATGCTTGATGCTTAACCTTGACACTTCATTTCACTGGCATTGTGATAACTACCTAGATGAAAGATAGTATGTATAAGGCATTATCTTAGGAAACAAGCTCTGACCAAGTAATTTGATCTAATCAATATATAAATATATAAATATATAAAATAATATATTTAAAAAAAAACCCTTCTTCAGAGGATAGAGGAGAGGAGACTGTACTGGGGTCCTATGTAGAGATGGGTAAATTACCGTAATTTTCAATTGAGGTAAATTACCGTGGTAAATTACGGTAATTTTCGAAAATTACCATAATTTTCCGGTAATTTTAAGTTTTGAGCTGCAAATCCTTATCAGAGGACTCAAAACGAAATCAAATAGCATTAGGTAATAAATGCCGACGCTTATATCAAACATATCACGACATTTATCTATTATAACTCATTACAAACATTAAAACAAAGTTGGCAGCAACACGCAATTTGATTCTCTCTTGTCAAACTATGAAAAATTTTCGTTCCAAAGACATACCTCTGCGCAATGTGCATTTTTAATTTTACTCTGAATTAATTGGAAATATCATGGACACAATGTAAACAAAATCGTTTTAGCTTCTTAATTTATTTTATCACCCATTCCTATGGTTTCTTCGTGAGGAAGACATTTTCTGAAAATTACCGTTTATTATGGTAATTTTCAGGGGTGTTTACGTGATTTGGGTTTACAGGGTAATTTACCGAGTAGCCCATCTCTAGGCCTATGCTCGAAACCGCTTGACTTCCCGAGCAGTCGAACCCGAACTCGAGGGATGAAGTCGCATACGGCTGTTAGCGCGGGGAAAATGGTGTGCTGGAGATTAAATCCGTCACATGTGGAATTCGCCACTCGAGTGAGTGGATGTATGTGTGGCAACATCGTCTGGGCCTGCCCTTCGGGTGCGAAATCGCCGCCAAGTTTAAAGTATTATTTGTGAATTGACTGAGTAAGCGCATAGAAGATCAAAACGAAACATAGATTAATTCAACTTTACTGGCATATCCTAAAGTGCTACTACTTGCCCTTGAAGATAATTTTCTTACTTTAATTACTGAAGTATTTTATACGTGAACACAGTAGGAGGCCCTCATAACCGCAAGCTAATATTCATACAGCATAGATTGTACTTTAGGTTATATTTTAATACAAATATAATTAAATTTTAATACAGAAAATCCTTATTGGTTAATATGATTTACGATTATATCTTTTCCCTTAAAAAGATGGATGCTTTATTTTAACATTTTTCTATTTATCTAGGTTAAATATTAATTTTTCGCTATTAAATATGCCTAAATTATACGATGGAAGAAATATTATTTTTATTTAGAATTATAGGTAGTGCATGAGCTACCTTACAATGGTTCGCCTCATATGTCAGCAAAATGACTTTCCTTCGTTCGTCCGACTCTTTTCCGGGTCCTCGTTTGAAAGAGTCTTCATTAGGGCTTGAAAAGATGGCAGTAGAAGGTTTAAGAGCGTGGATATGAGTTACGGTGTTTTCACTTCATTTTCGTTTACATCATTAGAGTGCCCTGCGTGCCATTCCCATTGCCTGTTGTTGATACAGACTCTGAAGAACAGCTTATTTGGATGCTATCGCTTATCTTCTAAGAGTATGGTCTTTCTAGGGCATCATCCGAAGGATGTGTGGGAAATCAAATTTCATGGGGGGTTCATCTTTTGTAAGAATGGCCAGTTCTTTCTCGACAATAGGCTGAGCACATCTTCAACCATCACATCCAAACAGAAGAAGTCTAGTTGGGATGGGGTATAATAGAGATATCCAAGTTTTCACAAGGAATACCAGTGCCATTTACCAGGGAATACCAATTACCGGGGACACCACCAGTGGCGAGGCGTGCGGTCATCTCTGGATTCGCCGATGACTAAACCAAAATGTAAAACTAAAGAAGGATTTATAGAAGATCATAAACTGTTTGAGAGTATACGAACAATGGTAGTTATTCCTTTTAGTCGAAGAAACAACGCAAAAAGACCAAATTTAAGGTACAGATTCGCTCATTATAGAGAATCTGTTTCGGTGTCAATACCCCACTACGCTGAGGACGAATTTTAAGTGGGGGTCCGAGGCAAACTTTCTCCCCACCACTGGACGGCCCTGCCTAAAGAGTTTCCGAACGTGGCCTTTTGACGCCGAGCGGGCGAGGATTCTCCAATTTCAGAGATGACTTGCCTAGCTTAACGCCATACGCAATAACAGCCCCGCGCCCATCCCCTCCACTGAAGTCGGCTATGGCGATTAGCTAGGCAAGTCATCTCTAAAACTGGCGCATCGGTCGCTTGTTCGTCTTTTGATGGTAACGTTCGGCAGCTCTCGTTAGGGAGGGCCGCCTGGAGTGGGAGTCCGGAAGGGGCCCCCTTGAAGTCCCTCTAATAAGCTACGAGACACGTGGTTTTGTTTTGGTGCGTGCGGTTGAGTGGTCGTGCTGTGTTTTTGTTTTATCTTTATCATTGTGTGCCGGTTACAATTTTGTTTGGATATCAGTAATAACACTTTGTGAAATGGCGTTTGGGGAAGAAAACTGTGATCTGGTTGTTAAGCTAAAACAAAAACCCTTCAGTTCACTCCATTTGAGGAGAAGCTGGCTATTATTCAGGGCGGCCGTCCGTGTCCTCCGTTAGTGAACCTGACGTGTAAAGTGACCGAAAAGACTAGGTCTTATAATAGGCACTTCACTGTTTCAAACAACGAGTACCATACTTGGATGTGCGGGAGTGAAAATTTTTCAAAATTATTTTGCTGGCCTTGTCTTTTATTTTCAAAAATTTCTAACGAAAATATTTGGGTTACAACTGGTTTTTGTAATTTAAGTGGACTCACTAAATCCGCAAAAAGTCATGAAAAATCCGAAAGTCATCTTCAAAGTGTTATGGATCATTATAATTTTGGAAAACAAAGAGTTGAGAAAGGCTCAAACAACACACTTAGAATCAATAATGCCTTACACAATCAAAAAGTGAAAAAGAATCGAGAGATTTTGAAACACTTGATTGATGTTATGTGTTTTTTAGCTAAACAAGAACTTCCGTTTCGTGGACATGACGAAAAGAATGTGTCTATGAACAAAGGGAATTATGTGGAAACTTTAAATCTCTTGAAAATGTGGGATCCAGTGCTAAAAGGGCATTCAGAATTGTCTACAGTGTTTAAAGGAACATCCAGTGATATTCAAAATGAACTAATTAGTGTTGTTAGTAATGTTGTGAGCGAAACAATAGTGAAGGAAACGGAAAATTCTGATTTTGTTTCCATCATGCTGGATGAGACGTCTGATGTTAGGAGCAGGTCACAGCTCTCAACTGTATTGAGGTACACAAATAAAATCGATGGGGTTGTAAAAGAGAGGTTTATAGGGTTTTCAGACGTTAGTGCTGATCGAACTGCAGACGGTTTATTCAAGCATGTGGACAATGTTGTAAAAATGTACAATATAGGAACAAAGCTCATTGCTCAAACATATGATGGAGCAGCAGTAATGTCGGGCCACTTGTCAGGGTTACAAAGAAAAGTGCAGGAAGAGTATCCAATGGCTTTGCTTACTCACTGCTATGCACACATGTTAAACTTAGTCTTGTCTCAGGGAATGGTTGACATCACTGAATGTAAAGCATTTTTTTCAACTCTAAGTGGAATTTCGACTTTCTCGTCTCACTCAAGTAAGAGATCATTTGCTATTCAAGAGTACTTAAAAAAGTCGATCCCATCGTTTGCTCCCACTAGATGGCGCTTCACTTCTAGGCTTGTCAACACTGTAGAAAAATATCGGGAACTTATCATTAAATTTTTTTCAAATATTCATTAAAATATTGACGATGAGTGGAAAGCAGCCAACAGGTGTGCAGCATACGGCTTCAAGAAGTTTTTAGAAAGTTTCCAAAATGTATTTCTCCTTAACACTTTTTCCCCTATTTTCATGCAAACTGATATTATTTACAGCATATTGCAAAGTGAACACCTTGATATTATGACTTGTTTGAATGTTATTCGGGACTTTGAAAACCAGCTGATAATTGACAGAAAAGGGTGTGTTCATTGCACTGAATGCAAAAAAAAGTTAGCCGCAAATAGAATCACAGAAGAAGATAAATGTAGCATGTGTGAGGTCATTGGCTTTAAGCCAGTGTGGGAAAAAACTATTTCAATGCTAGGACCTCCCTCTTTTTCTAGAAAACAAGCTATCAATGAAACCGATAAAACTCTAACTCCTGAAGAAAAATATAGACAGCTTTACTTCTCAATTATTGACAACCTTTTGGGCCACCTGAAGGGTTGTTTCTCATCTTTGGAGAAATTACAATTTTTTGAAATTTTAAATCCAAGAAAATTCAAAACTTTTTCAGAAGCAAAGAATTTTCCAGAGAAAGTGTTGTGTGACCTTGGAAGGAGGAGCATATATAGTGGTTGATGGCATTCAAATTTGGTGCTGTATGACACCAATGAAAAATTGTGTTAATTTGACCGATGATCTTAGGACGGTCACCCATCGGCTGGGTGGGCGACCATCCTAAGATCGTCACCGCCGCAAATCTTTCTCAAGGGTCTCTGCCGTTTGCAATATTTTTCGGTCACTCCTTTACCACCCCTACCCTCAGTTTGGGCAAGCATCCTGGGCACTTGCCAAGGACTCGGGCACCCGGGGAAAATGAGCATGGTTGGGTGTCTACATCACACGGGCGGAGGCGAACACAGGTGCCCGGGACGGGCGGGCGAGGGTTTCCTGGATTTGGCACCCATTTGCAGGCCTCTTGGCAGTTTTTTGCTAAGCAGTTTTTCATCCAGGTTCATAGAAATGAAATCCATTTGTTCTTGGGAAGCGCGCCAAAATACAAAATTTGTAATATCGAAACTTAGTATTTTAGAATATTGCCATGTTATTACTATAGGATTTTTGTCAGGACCGGCTGTTTTGCTTCGTATAATGGAAACCTCATGTTATCATGCTTTGTACCACCGAGAGTATACTGTATATATAACAGAGAAATAAGAAAGCTTCCAACCAATACCCTACTGATTAATAGCATGTGGACCGCTATCACCAAGGCAGCAGTAGCCCGTGCTGCTGGTATGCAAATTTTTTTTTAAACACTTGCCTGTGTATTGTTTTACACTGCGGAGGAAAATGTAGGAATCCCATTTCATTTATGTGTTTACATATTGGTGCCAGTCATTAACCCTTTCAATGCGGCACCTTTGCCAGTGTCTGAATATATTTTTTTGCCTAATTCTATTTAGTTTGCCTAATTTAAGCATAACATACATATAAATTGCGTGTACTTGCCTTTTTTCGTCTCATTTTTAAAAACATTTTTTATGACATTCAGGAATGTCATCCGCTCCTGGCGAAGTTTCCTGACTTATGCAACCCGCACAACTGATGCGGTGATTCGTTTCTTTTGCGAAATTTTAGAGGAAAACTTCAAATTATTGCCTTGTTTAAGTTCAGGAAGAGGTTAATAGTCGCGTTTATCTAAGCAAAGAAGTTTTCGCACAGATATTTGTCTGCTTATATTTTAAATTTTGATTTTTGTTCTGTAAGAATGCATATAATTTGTACTTATCTTGATCGCATTTTTTTGCTGCAAATATTTCGGCTCTGAGTTGAGTTATATGAAGATGAAATGTTTTCTCTATTCTTAATGGTTAAATACATTTTACTCGGTAGTGTTATAAATTTTTCTTCTCCTTATACTTCCTAAATTTTCATTCCCTAATGTACAAAAAAAACCATATCTCTAGGTGCTGAAAAGATTTTGCCTTAATGAAAGCCACTAACAACTATAAAATTATTGATCGTAGCTCAGGAAGCAGCACTATCACTAGAGTTATACGCGCCAGTCCAACTGCATATACTCTCTGGTTCCTATTTACCATAATATAATTACCGATCACGCCAAATTATTATGGAATCCATGCTATCTCTCGTCCGCTGGGTGTCGCCAGCTCATAGCATGCCTGAGAATTCATCATGGTAGACATTCTGCCGTTGTCCCCATGAAAAACCCACTGATATTACATTAGTCTCCTTGGAAAAACCCGTCCTCGGAATCAATGTTTATGAGCCGCTTAGTGCCTCGATCTATCTCCGTCATGACATTCAGTGTTTCTGTTGTCCTATCCGCTGCCTCTCCCCCCTTCGGGTCTCACTTGTCGCTTCCTTTTCCCCATCCCCTGCCAAGCCACCACTATCTTTCCCCCCCTCTAGTGGTTCCTTTTCTAACCCCTGACCATCCAAAATCCTGTTCCTTCTATCTCTTTTCCTCAATTTCATTGTTCACTTCCTTTTTTTACCCATTTAGAACACCCAGTTCTCTGAATTTTAAGCTCGCGTATACGCTTGAGAAATACGGAACTGCAATGAACTCAGGGAGCTACGTTGACTTACTAGCGATTTCAAACATTGGATAAATGATTGCATTACTTACAATAATAATAAATCAATCCGATGTGCATTGGATAAACTGTATTTATCATAGTATGCAAAAATGCTCGATGGAGTACAGTATTCTTCCAAAAAAGTAAGATCTCACAAATGTATGTATACATACATTTGTGAGACATGCATTCAAACATAGCAGTTTTGAATAATGCAAGGGTACACAGTAAAAAAATAAAAAAATGTATTCAGAAAAATAAGTCTATAACAGCAATGATCAAAGAGATGTCACCAATAATTAAATGAATTACAATATTTGCTACAGGAAAAATGTCTTTACGGAAAACCTTGAAAATCATGAATTGTGAAATATTATAATTACGAAAACAAAATATTTACAGACTAAAGACTGAATCTAAACCTAATACCTTACATAATTTATTATATTGGAATCCACAATTATGCAAACAAAAATCCTACGAGAATAGATTTTCTCGAAAACTAAAATATTTTTATGAAATTCCTGAAAGCAAGGGCGCAAGCAAAGTCATGGCTTACCCTCAGAGTCAGGACAAATGTACACCACAGATTTCCTTACTCCCTTAGTGTGACATACTCTGCATCTCTTCTGCTATTTTTCCCATTCTCCCCAACAGCTGTTATAGCGGGAAAGTGGGCGAGACCCCTTTTTGGTTGCAGAAAAGCAGTCAAGGCCTTTGTCCTACTGGAAAGTAAGGACTCAATTAACTCAAACCTAAAAGCGTAAAGGCTCTTTTTATTGCTGCTATATTTGTTATAAAGCATATAGCTGTTCACCAGCATAATCTGAAATATGTGGATTCCTACCTTCTTATACCACCTTAGCGTTTTGTGCTCACAGGTGTAGTACGACAGCAGCTGGTCGCAATGATCCACCAACCCCATAAACTTATTCTATGCACCTATGGATTCTGGTTTTCCTCTGCCTGGTCGTGAAGTTGGTACAAAGTTGCTTCCAAACTCTAAAGGAAATCATGGCAACGTCTGTCTTGTCTTTCCATCGAAAGACGCAAATTCCATACTTATTCCAATGACCTCTCACTTTGGCAATTTTCGGCTGAAAACCCCTTTAACATTTTCTTTCCTGTTCGCTCGCAGGGTTCCTGTGCAGTACGTTTCACTTGAAAGCAGATCCCTAGATGGTATGCTTCCAAAGATACCATCAGTTCTTAAACTGACACTGACTTGCATTCTTAAAGGGGATACTTTTTTCCGCTATTGTCGAGTCCTAATGACTCATTCACAGCGATAGGTGATCTGCTGGCAAGAGAAGATTCCATGTGCGCGCTACCTTTCTCTTTCAGGCATGCTCTGAACAGTTGAGCGTGCTTTTATAGCCGAAAATAAATATACAGTAAAACCTGTATTAGGCGACCACCGATGGTTCCGCTGGAAAATGGTCTTTGAGAGGGGTGGTCGTTTGACAGGGGTTTAGGAGTCTGGAGGGGATGTTTCTAAGAATATATGTAATTACAAATGACCGGGCGGCTAGTTTGAAAAAAATGGGAAAACTACTGAGCTCAGGATTCATTAATAATAATCGAGTTTGTTTCAATATTTTTTACCAACTCATGGCAAAATTTTGATGCATAGGAATTTCATCTACACAAGATCTTTTCAAAGCACATAATTACATTTATTGCAATGGTTACACTATATTGGCGGAAATGCAGTACAAAAAATATTATACATACATATATTTAAATATATGTATACTTACATCGTTAACATTAAACTGATATTTTACAAGAAATTAAATTGACCAATGAGGTAATCGAAACATAAAGAAAACACTGTGCCTCCAAAAATAATATTTTTTTTCTTTAATTCTCATTCGTCTTAAAATTAGGCAAAAAAAATGGTTCAAATATATTTCCTTAAAAATCGAAAACTATAATCCACAGGACTCTATACAAAATTCATATACCTGCTCACATTCATCCGTGAATGAAAATTCATTGTTCAAACATATACTTGCATTAATGGATATTGGAAATAACCCGTGCTGATATTGGGTGTTCATGCATTGTTCAAATGGGGTGATTGAAACAGGTCATTTTCATGATTCTAAGTTCTATCATGTTTAGGCAGAAGTCATCGATTTTGAAGAGATGGTGTCAATAATTGGAAGAGGAGGAAAAGTATATGTTAAAAAACTAACTATGTAATTAACGGCCAATCATAAATTTGAGGCGCGAGCTTATCAAATATTTACTGCACAAACAAGGCATTTTCTATGAAATTCACTGTACTGTTGGACTAACCCTGCCATACACGACATTGCTGTGAAAGCGTTTAGCTCTGAAAAGAAATACATTGGAATGCGAAATACAAGGAATGCTCTTCTAATTAGGCTTATTCATTCCTTAAGAAAAAATATTTTGCTTCCTGGCTTACTTTCATTACAGGTTAATAGGGCATGTCACTCATATAGGCCTCATGTTATGCCTAAGTACACTCTAGGTACCATACTGCAAGCTAATTTACACATTTTTGAGTAATCCTAGTAATGAAGGTAATTTTATTTCGAGAGCTACCGGAAAATTTCCATTAGGTCTTTTGGCCTGTGCTATGTGCCATATTAATTTGACTGTTTATAATTATGCATTACGTAGGTAGAGCTGCCGATTTGATAGTCGGATTGCTGGCTAACTTTAATTGCGATGACTTAAGTAAGAACTGGGTCTCTTCACTCATGTACAATAATGTACAGACTCGACTTGATACTCGCGAGTACTTTACAACTCGACTTGAGATCAAAAAGTACTACTCGCACATCCCTATGTCACACTAATGGATATATTATAATGATATAAAAATTAGTTTACGACTAAATGAATTTTTTTTCCTTCACTTGATTAAAAAAAAAATGATTCACTAAATGAATCATTTTTTTTCCATTATCAAGACTCATTTTTACAAATGCACTGTTGATATTTTGGGTGTATTTTCATTAGTAACTTAAAATTTGGCTTCAATGAAGTTTCACATATATTGATTCCAAATTTTATAAATTGTTTCTGCATTGAAAATATAACAATCCTAGATTATTGCCAAATATAGAGAATGTACTTTGTTAAGAATTCCCAATTGAGCAAAGATCTACTTTTTTCTAGTTTTTCACATAGTTCCTCTAAAAGACTCATGATATTTATCAATGTACGTGATATAAATCTAATTGAGGTTAACATTCATTTAGAAAATAAATTGCTGTTTTTTGTGGATTTTTTTACTAATATTTTTTATCTCTCATGTAGGGACAAGAGAAATATATCTCAGAAATGTCAACTCTTGGGTTACGTTTGTCTCAGCTGGAAGTAGGTAAGTAATTTTCGGATTTTCCTAGGGTTTCAATATTTGTCCTCTAGTATGCACATAAATGTGTCGTAAAGCCGAGACAAAATTCACAATTTTAAACATTTTTTCTTTCAGAATGGTTTCAATCGACGAGGTGAGGCAACGAGGCAAGTAACAAGAATCAATGGAAGAAACTTTGAAATGGACTATTGTGGAGGGTATGCAACCACACACAACACCCGAGTGGTGCTATCGGCTGGCGGCAGACGACGATCATCGTACAAAATAAAAATTCGTTTTTTACAGGTAATTTTTATTTTATGGTAATTTTGTTAATTGACTTATTGTTCTTAGTGGTAATACATTATGAAACTTATTAAAAAAAATTCAGCTACCGGCAAAACCGTAAAAAAATAGTGCCACGTTGAACGTGTTAAGCACAGTGGTATAATGCAAAAAACAAAACTTCATTGGTGCATTTTACATGAATTGGCACCTCTCACCTCACGTCCTTCAGAGTAGCAATAATGTTGCTATCCTTTTGCTCAACATTTTTAGGTACTGATGTAAATGCAAGGAATTTGCCACCAAATACATTCAACCCATTGTTTATTTATGGATGTATGAGCTTCATTACAACATAGTCACCCATGATAAGATCTCATATCATCATTACTTGTATGGTAACTAGAGATGTGTCGATACCAAAATTTATTGATTGTTGATGCCAATTCCGATTCCTGAAAAATCGATTCTCGATACTGATACCATTGACCTATAGATGTCCACTAAGAATTGTGGATATCCACTAAGCATTAGTCAGGGTGGCGATCGTCAGGTAAAACCGAGAAAACCTGGAATTGTCAGGGAATTTTGCAGTTCTGGAAAAGTCAGGGAATTATCGTGACAGTCAGGGAGAAACATTGAAATTCTCGTTATTTTTCTACCATTATGTTTATCGGTCAGTCTTTCCCACCATTTATTTCAACAGCTAAAACTAATATCCGTCGCTGATGTGCATGGAATAAGCCCCATCAATTTGTGGAACATTCAGTTGTGAATCTTATTAGTTGTGTCTCTTAGTTACTTAGTTGTGAATCAGACGTACAATGTATCCCTTGTGTACATCCTTAATGCAATATTTGCCTAGTAATGTTAAAATTCATGATCACATGCATTCCGCTCATCACAAGGAATCCGAGGCTATGTTGATTGGAAAATTTTGCCTTTCGTTTTTTTTAACATCTGAGACTCAGATCTAGAGGCAGGTTGAGCTAATAGCTCGTATTTAATACGTGCTTGCATTATAACTATACGT
Source organism: Platycnemis pennipes (assembly GCA_933228895.1). NCBI lineage: Eukaryota > Metazoa > Arthropoda > Insecta > Odonata > Platycnemididae > Platycnemis > Platycnemis pennipes. The sequence continues at coordinate 56,869,765 of OW121846.1, forward strand.
GACGATGATTATTAGAATGGTAATACAAGTACGATCACTGGTGTAAACAAAATCTTACGTAAGATCATATCGATTCCCATACCCCAAGGACAGTAAGAGGAGTCATCCTCCCGTCTCCACCTTTCACGCTCGACGTAATTATTGAATGGTCCCCTTAGCTCCCTCTCGAAGCAATTTAGTCATGTCACAAACCACCTTAAATATGATATTCCTGAATATGATGCTGCCGTTGCTAATTGCCTCGTTTGCAGTGGCATGATTACGTTTTGTTTGTTTATACAAATATTTTTACATTTTTGGTTCTCTCTCACAATCTAGGAGTTATAACCACATTAATTAACTTGTTATTCGCTTCTGAATGTCACTCGTGTCATCAGATTTTGATCCAGTCTAACAACTTGGCTTTGGTTTGTATTTTTCATATACCTTAGTGATACCTGTACCGCAGTCCGCCAGTAAATCGGCCATTAACTTTCTCTTCGATGCCTTTTCAGTAATCCTCAACTACCGCGACACGCTACTTCTTTCTTGAAGGATTAGACATCGTCAATGTAATTTTACCGAAGGAAACATACGGCCACGAAAATACGATACACGGCTGCGAAAAGTGTTTGAAAAGTGCGTAAAGTTTGCATGAGGGTTTAACTTATGAAGGTTTAATATACTTTTTCATTAGGGTATATTTGTAGCTTTTAATGTATTGATATCAGCTTTTAACATTTTCTGAGTTTTGACGGAAATTTAATTCAGCAGAAATAAAACATTCAGATAATAGGAGCCCTTTTGGCAATCGGTCAGGGAAATTTGTGAGTCCGTCAGGGAAAAGTCAGGGAATTTAAAAATTGGATCTCAGTAGCCACCCTGACTAGTGGATCAACTTATGCAGAATGTGGATGTCCACTAAGAATTGTGGATATCCACTAAGCATTAGTGGATCAACTTATGCAGAATGTGGATGTCCACTAAGAATTGTGGATATCCACTAAGCATTAGTGGATCCACTTATGCAGAATGTGGATGTCCACTAAGAATTGTAGATATCAACTAAGCATTAGTGGATCAACTTATGCAGAATGTGGATGTCCACTAAGAATTGTGGATATCCACTAAGCATTAGTGGATCAACTTATGCAGAATGTGGATGTCCACTAAGAATTGTGGATATCCACTAAGCATTAGTGGATCAACTTATGCAGAATGTGGATGTCCACTAAGAATTGTGGATATCCACTAAGCATTAGTGGATCCACTTATGCAGAATGTGGATGTCCACTAAGAATTGTAGATATCAACTAAGCATTAATGGATCCACTAATGGAATGGATCCGAGAAAATGAGAACATTCTCATTTTACCGGCTGACAAAGGCAACGCGACGGTCCTCCTGACTAAAGAAAATGATGAGGAAAAGATTTCTCACATTCTCAAGGACGCAACCTACAGGAAACTGAAGACCTATCCGACGGCCAAAACGGAACATAGCACCAGGGCTATGATAAAGAAATCTTCGATTCCACTTGAAGAGCAACGTGGCCTTCTTCCATCTGCCACCAAACCACCTAGGTTATACGGACTACCTAAGATACACAAAGAGGGAGTGCCGCTCAGACCGATAGTCAGCCAGATCGATGCCCCGACTTACCAACTTGCCAAATACCTGGCTCTGTCTCTGCAGCTGCACGTGGGGAAAACTCCATCCTATGTGAAAGTCTCCATTGACAAGAATGACATTTTAGTGAGCTTCGATGTCGTGTCGCATTTCACTAACGTGCCGATCCAAGATGTAGTGGGAATCATCGGTTCACTCACCTTCGAAGGCATTCCCAAGGATTTTCCAGAATTAGTGGAGCACTGCCTACGGAACTCGTTTTTTCTATGGAATGGGAGTCATTACGAACAGACGGAGGGTGCGGCGATGGGTTCTCCACTATCCCCAGTGGTGGCTAACCTCTATATGCAGAAATTCGAAGAAAAGGCCCTCGAATCTTTTGGGAAGAAACCAAAGCTATGGCTGCAATACGTGGACGATACCTTTGTCGTCTGGTCCCATGGTACAGAAGAATTGCAGAAGTTCCTTCGGCACCTGAATGCACAACATCAGAGCATTCAATTCACCATGGAAATGGAGAGAGATCAGCGGTTACCCTTCTTGGACGTCTTGGTTTCCAAGAAAGGCAACGGGAGGCTTGGTCATGCTGTTTACAGAAAGCCGACTCACACTGACCGATACCTCAACGCAGCATCTCACCACCATCCTAGTCAGAAGGTTTCACTTGTGGCAAATTAATCAACAGAGCCTACAGCATCTCCGATGAAGAATCCCTAGGGAGCGAGATCAAACATATAACGGCGGCACTGCAGAGAAATGGCTACCGTAGAGACTTGGTCCTAAAAAGGACCGCGAAGGAGGAGAGAAAGCGACGCCAAACTCCCACAAATATTAGGAAAGAGGAAGACAGAGACGAGGAAGCATTACGAAAAATACACGTCACCATTCCGTTCATCGCAGGAACTTCTGAAAAGATCGCCAGGATACTTCGTAAGCACGACGTGGTCACTAGATATAACTGTGTGACAAAGATAGCCAATTCTATACCCGGCCCCAAGGACGCCATTCCGCAGGAGTTATACGAAGGAGTGTACCAGGTTCCTTGCTCCTGCGGAATATCTTACATCAGAGAAACCTGCCGGTCGATGAACGTGCGCATTAAGAAACACACGAGGGCGACGAAAAAAAAACAATTCCATATCTCAGCCATTGCCGAACATGCTTGGTCGGAGCCGGGACATGACATCAAATTTGATGAGACCAAGCTCTTGGCCAAGGAAAAAAGATACATCCCTCGGTGAATTAGGGAAGCAATAGAAATTCACAAAACGAAGTTTAAATTCAACAAAGAGGACGGGTATCCTCTGCACAGTGCCTGGAAAAGAGTCAACAACCACAACCAATTAGAGAGCAGCTTCTGATCAGCCAATCAGAGAGCGGCACCCGGACAGCGAACGATATATAAACAAGGCAGAAATCACTTCCCGACACCTTCGACCTGAAGACGCTGACAGGACAGTCAGCGAAACTGTTGTCTACCAACCAACGGACACGGACGATTACCCGGAAGAATGCAGAGAGCATCTAACCCACGCCGCGGAAACCTTCGATCAAATATTCTTTAGAATGTAGTTAAGAGATACATTAATTTATTTCAATTTCATTTTTATTAATATTTGAATTATTTACAAATTATAAGATCCTAGTGATGCCATATTGTATCACCCTCTATCTAGAAATGTATAAATGTAATTATAGAAAAAAAGACTTCACACATGCCAAGACTATCACATGCCAAGAATAACATTACAGAATATTGAATAATAAACAAAATAAAAAACCTGAAATTTATTCACCGCAAATGAGTTTCCATTAACTTGGGTTGCTGTTGTAAATCAAATCCTTGAATGGTTTTGAATTCTTTTTTAGTAATAAAAACTTTTAAATCCGGTAGGAATTTCCAATTCTGGAATATGTCAGGATTCAATTTTTAAGATGATAAAATTATTATAGAATATTTAAAGCTGGTAAAATAGTAATTTTGCAATGCCTTATTAATAATAACTTTTAAAATGATATTTGTGAGTTTTATACTCATAAGGAGAGGTTTTGTAACTTGGATCATGAAATGAGATGAGCCTTTTTTCATGCTACTAGAAGCAAAATAAAAAATATGTCTCTTGGCTTTTTTCTCCATTATTCGCTAGACAAAAGGTTGAATGACATGTGGGGAGTCTACATTCTCTGTACTGGAGTAAGTCGACAATAGTAGAGTAGGGTAGTGTACTGCAGGTAATGAAGTTAAATTCCTATCGATGCTTAAAAGTTTTCTTTCAGCCATTGAGTCATAAATTTTATCCTGCTTAATTTCTAACCCTTGTATGCGAATGCTGACATTTTTGCACTTTTATTGCTTAAACTAGACTTTCAAATGCATCACTTAAAATTGTAAAGTTAACGTGTTGTTTCCACAGTTTTAATTCTGTAATAAAATATTTATCCAATCACTTTTACTAATGCCAAAATTAATTATTTTTGTTTAATTTGTTGACTTTTGTGACATTAAATTTCTGATTCTTCATCATCAGTCAACAGTCCTAGAATTGCTTTGACGCAGCCCTCCACTCGATTCTTCTTTTGGCCAGGTTGACTTCTAATTGACGTAAAATTTCTGATTATCTACTTTTTTTTTTAACTGCCTACTTACCTTACCCTATGGATACAACATGGACTATTCCTAAGCAGTGTTAAGGACCGAACTGACGACGACGGTGTTCTTGCCCTTCCGGGACGCAGAGGAAGCGGATGCAGCACTCATCTTTGGCACCACATTTGTAATGATTACTTTCAGTCGTTAATTTTTTTAATCATTAATCCCGACTGTGATCCCCTGATTGTGAATGGTGTTGATACTCTTTAATGAAATGAATTTTCTTTTTAATAGATGCCATGCAAACAACTTGGGTAGGGGAAAGTAAGAAAAATTTTGAGGCATACATCCAAAACTGGTTGAAGCACACAAAGTTCTGAGAGGAGAGGAAAAAGAGGAATGGAAAAAATAGGAATGTGAAAATGTTGACATTGAACCCAACAGTAAATAATAAACTGTTTTTAATGGAATTCCTTTCCTTTTGTGTCATTATTACCCTACCCAGTCAGAAAGGATCCTTATCATTAGGATATCGATATATGTATTTGAATTTTGTGGTAATTGCAGTATTTTTGAGCATCAGTTAATATTTTTTTAGCACCAGTTAATATTTTAATAATTAGTAAATATTTAGTTTTGAGCATTAGTTAATATTTTCAATTTATTTTTTTCCTAATTATTTTCATGTGAATTCCTATTAAATCTAACAGTGAGCTGCATTTATACATTTGAAACATTTTTTTATAAGTAAACTTTTTAAATTAAATTAATTGACAGAAAGAGAGGGCTAATTATTAACGAGTAGTTATGAAGTAATTTAATTGATGGCTAAACCAGCTGAACAGCTGCTGAATATTTTTTATAATGTTGCTCTGACTACATTGCTACAATGTTTTTTGTGGGAAATTCGGCTGTTGAGGCAACGTGCATGCTACGTTATGACAACAAACATCAACATTGTGTGCACTTGTATCTTTGCCCATTGTAACTTTGTCACAACGTTGCGTGGACATTCTCTGCTACTAGGGATGGATGCAAGAGAGATCGAGGAGAGGACTTCCTCCTAAGCCTATGTTGGGTCCAACTTATGTACTCCCATTGAAAATATTGTCCAAAAATTCACATGGTGTTGTCTCTGCCCATACAACTTATGGAAGGCCTAGTTTCCAGATAGTCCTCCCCCCTGTCCACAAAACTGCTATAGGGAAAATAGTAATTTAGAAGGCATCACAATGGCAGCTATATAGAAAAGCAAAGTATCTGGTGAAAGCTCCTTGTTGGTATACCTTAGAAAGATTCAAAGCAAAGTTAAATCCCCTCCAATTTTGTATCCTTGTATCTAAAATCCGTCTCTTGGTAATGACCTCCACTTTTAGACAAATGATTTAACGTCCTTTTGGTCTGAATGGATTTTCCATTTCCACTGCAGCTTTTTAGGAATAAGCATAAAAAGACAAAAATAATTTTATTTAACTCAAGTTTTCTCCACTTTTGAGCATCAAAAGAAAATTCTCTACAGACTATAATTAAGTTTAGTGTGTTTTCTGTTTACCGCAAAAACACCAAGGAAATATATATCATACCACGAGGTTAACACTGTTTTAAAAAAAACTACTGGGGTTTCCTCTGGTATGATGTTGAACAATCTTAGCCAAACAGCTGACCCCCAAAAAAAATTGAAACAGGGTGGAAATTGAATAACATTTAACAGTATTGCCAGTAGTGAAAATGTACGCATGCGAGTGATGATAGTTGTAGAAGGTAGGTGGAGAAATGCAGAAAAATTTAGGGAAGTTCAGTTTGTAACAGGCCGATGGTACAGCTTTGTGTAGACTGAGCCAGAATACTTAAATCCTTGCATTCAAAAGTTTTTTAATATCTTACTAGTAAATTGGAATGTACACATAAGTGCAGCATTTGTCGCAAAAAGAATATACATATTTTTATGATTGGGGATATCCTAAATTGTACTTCTGAGGGCCATTTGTTTGTTACTTGTGAAATACAGCCTGTTATTTTCCTATTCGCTCAAGGTCCCCTTGAAATCAGTATAGAACTGCTGCTAAATCCACATTAATTGAGAAAGAGAATTCTTGCGATGGCAATCACTCTATTAATAAAAGACCAAATTTACAAAAGTTACAAATAAGCTGCTTTTTCTGCTATTTCTGATGGTAAATGAATTTGTCGAGGATCCTTTTTTCAAGGCTATAAGGAAGAAAATGGGTGTTAGTGGCCTCACGAGTGCTGATCTATGTACCTGTGCTTTAATCACGGGCAGAAATCCCATGTCTTTCAGGATACCCCCACATTAAATCCTTGAGGTGCATTTTTCAGTGTGTTTTAACTTAGGTAATGGGAAATCACAGGTGGCCCCGGGAAAGGGACTGGACTTCCTACCCTGAAAGAGTGAATTTTGACATGGATTAGTTCAAGGTGAGATCTACCCTAACTTATCAAACCAACACTCAGGTTGAAAATTGAGTGAAGCCCAAAAATGAGGACTAATTCATGCAGGGTATGTATTATTAAAAAGCTATGAGAAATAGTTAAATACTAGGACCTAGTCTAGTCTGCCTAGCGAGAGCAGGTAGTAATTCATAATAACTCTATCACATCTGTAATGATCTCTAATTCTCTGTGGAAGAAATAGCAATTAAAAATCCAGCTGCCCTTTAATTTGTTAACATGTAAAATATCAAATTTCTGCTGGTAATGCGGCTAAAGTTTTCATGGCTAGTGCGTGATCTTTGAATTTCTTAAAATGTTCGTTTCCACCTCAGTAAACGGATGCCTAAAATATGCTGAAAAATCAGAAATAAATGTGCTTTGAATTGAGGCAATGGGTACAGCTCTTCAATAAGGAACAGATTCTCACCTTATCCCATTTAGCAAATTAATCACATTACCGATGGTACATAATAATAAGAATATTGCTATCCGAAATATTATGAGTAGTGATAAATTAAATATAAGAATGAATCTTTTTACATCATTTTATTTTAATGCTAGTGGAAATATTATGTTTTTTAAATTAATTTAGCATTATCAGGGTAGAGAAATGGCAGGGGTGCAATTTAGAAGCACTGTACAAATTATCCCTGCAAGATATATTCTAAAGATTATTTAAGATTCCTTTTCCTTAATATCCTTCACTTGTTCAAGGCTTGAGATGTAATAGCTACAAAGTTGCAATCCTCTCTGGGAAAAAAGACGTGCTTACCTGATAAAAAGTGCATGATTTTTAAATGCTAACAGTTGTATGACATTCTCTCGCTAGTGCTCGTCGAGTGAGGACATGCATCTGTTCCCGGCTGTATGCTCAAGGCCGTACGTTGTGTGCCACAGTGAAATTTAGAATCTTGGTGGTGAAGAGTGAGTTTGAGTCACTGTAGTGACGTACAGCAGTTTATTTCTTTTATGGTGATCCATCTGGATTTTTTCTGAATGTTACGTGAGAATTGGCAGGATTAATGCAATCCTTCTCATCATGAGCTTCTGTTATGTGTGCCGAAAGTCAAACCGGAATACCACACACATCATTTGTTCAAAATGGTGATTCTATAAATAATTTGTACGAGTGATTAGATGAAAGCATTAAAATCGTTGAAGCTCAGGGGAGGAAGACATCATTGCAATGGAAAGCAAAGACTTCAATACATCATTTGATACCTTGGAAAAGCATTGTTGTGACTGAGCCTCCACTTCTAAATAGTTTGCCTGAGGAAGACATCAGAAAAATGGCAACTAGCGTAATAAGATCGGAAAAGCCAAAATTCCTACAAGTTCCTGTCCACACTCAAAGTGTTGAGAGACATGTTCGTCTCGTGAAGGACACAACAGAGATATGTTCATCAAAACTATCATTGCGGAGAGAGCGCATATGCCTGAATTCCACCATAAAAGTCAGTATAAGGTCCACGATTCAAACTAAATATTAAAAGTGCCCATTTTGGTTGGGAGGTTGGGTTGGGCACGGGTGGATTTCGATGCGTAGCCACCTTCTCGTGGTGAGTTCGGGGTTATTATTGGAACGGTAGCAAGCAAAGAGCTAAGCATGAATTAAAAGTGATATGTACGTCGTGTATGCCGGGTTGCATGTCCTCAATTTTATTTTTAAAAATTTAGTATTTCTAGAGGTTTTAACTACTTCCAAGCCCCTTTTCACTTATCTTCTGACGATATGTAAGTGTTTCTTACAAAAAATGAGGCGGGGCACGTTCTTTCGCTAATTTCAAATTTTAACCAAAGTGGCCTAAAATTGTTAAACTTTACCCGCTTGGCTGAACCTCAGCACGTTTGATGAAAATTCTGAAAAAAATTCCTGCATTATATTGAGCACCATACACAACTTTTCTGACCTCAAGCCCCTAGAAATTAAAAAAAAGTTTTTGGCGATCACCCCTAGTGTACAAGTCATAGGTCTGGTTACACCATGCATAAACTTTGCAAATCATGTATAAAAATCAAGCACCATCTACCCCATCAAAATATCATCATTAAACCATAAGTAACAAGTTGTGTGAATGAGTGAGTGGTTGACAATATAATAGGACATGTTATAATTTCATCCATCCACTAGAACATGGAATCATATCATTTCATTCAACATGTAACCAGACCCTATAAACCATAACTGAACTTAAAGTCAACTATACGCTACATAAATCTAGTCAGTTAAAAGTATTACACAGAGAGGTATGAAAGAAAAAACATCACACTCTTGCCAAGATCCTATTGGTAACAATTATGTTTGAACATCATTAGAACTCTCAAAAAGCATAACTCATTACGGACTTGAGTATGTACACAAGTTAAAAGCATACTAACTGTGGAATAGGAATTCATAATCAATTGGTGATAGTAGCATCGTTCTGCACTAAAGTAACACACCATACCTTCGCATGTGCCAGCTCAAAACCTTTGCATCATACTCTGTATTACATTTGCAATTGACTGGTTTTACGAATTGTATATTACTGGCATATTGATATTGTTTTTTAGTAATATTATTTTTTATTGTATGAAAACTACTGTACATAATACAATTGTATCTCAATTTTTTTAAGTAAACAATACAATTTGTTCCCGGGTTCAAATCCGGGTGAAGCCTTTGGACGCCCTGTAACGAAAAATCCTCGGAGTGCGAGGTGGCCCAGGGAAAGGAACTGCCTACCCTGAATGTGTGAAATTCATATGCCTGTGGCTTAGTCCGGGGGTGGGCTCTACCCTCGCCTATCAAAAAAAAACCTTAGGGTTGAATCACTGAGTGAGTGAGTGATACAATTTGTAACTGTACAAGAGATTTATAATTTGTACACCAGCAATTGTGCTGTCTGTGATGAAAACAAATGTTTCAGTAGATGTCCAGTGACATAACCATTATATTGGCAAACTAAATGTTGAAGGGGTGAAAGTGAACTTATATGAGAAGCGGAATAGCCAAAAATAAATAAAGCAGAGGAATTGGCCAAAATATTAGCCCGAGTTGAGGGCATTCTACCTAAAGAAAAATCGACCATTAGCAGGAAATACGAGGATGGAAGAAAGAAAACACTTCATTCAACACTCCTTGAGCAAGGTGGTGAGGCAAGGATAAAACACCAAGTAGGAAAGGCTGAAAGTATTGGAAATATTATGGTTTAAAAGACTTATGAATTATGGATACACTGAGAAGAAAAAGAAGGAGTTATAGGGAGATAGAGACGTCAGGTGAAAGCTTTGAAACGATTGAACAACCTTATTGGCTATATAATTTGACATGATACTAGAGTATCATCATAGTAAAAGCGGTTGGGAAGACTGATAGAGGAAGCCTACGCATGAGATAGTTGGAGAAAGTAATGAAATTGAATTATCGTATAAGAATGATGAGTTTCAAAGATAGCGCTGGTGAGGAGTGCTGATAAATGAAAATGGTTTAAGGATTGATGACTCCAGATGCTCATCAGCGCTTTTATTTTGGTTTATTTAGTTAATATGAATATAGTTTTGGAATGATACAAGATGCACATTAATTATGCAAAGTCTGGTTATCTTTTATTCTTTTCATCAAAACTTGTAAAGTCAGCATTTATCGCATTCCTTCGCATGGGATGCTGTGATCTAACGTTTGTAAGTTTCATATTCTCGCGCGCGTCAGACGATGTATCTCGAATAGTTGACGCTAGAGCGGCTACAGGTCGTGAGGCGCTTCCACCTGGCGGCAATATTTTCGTATCTGGAAAGAGACCAATCCTGTTCCTGTCATTTAAAATTTGAGGTTGGAGGAACATTCTGTTCCTTAATTTCACGGAGGAGGACGAAAATGGAATGAGGTGCGAATATTAACGTAAAATCCGTGGATATTATATTAAAACTACATGGTGAAGTGTTTGGAAAATGAATTTGGAGTGGATGGATCTGAGAGCAAGGTATAGATGATCAGAGGTAACCTCGGGTATTGAAGAGTTTCGCTTCCACGCTCTTAGAAGTACTGAGTCGAATCGAAGTGGGTTTCGTTTTTCATGTATCCTGCGGTGGTTGCTACGAAAATGTCGTGCTGCCAATTTGAAATCTTACGAATCGGGGAATTTCTCAGGAATATCTCATACGTTTGTGGTTTAAAACACTTGTGCTTAACACCACGTGTTATGTACAGACTTATATAAGTATTTTCTCGTCCATCATTTCGATTTCCCAAGCCATATATCACAATTAATACTCCTTCGCTGACGGTAGCGGTTCAAAACTCCTTGAATTCCGTAATTTTCACCTTGCCACATGTATTCCGTGTGAGTTACTTCTCTCTCTCCGCCTGCAGTGCGTACAGCTCATTCTCGTTCGCCTTCGTGTTTTGGGAGTCCACTTTTTGCTACATGTGGACGATATCCAGCATTGGCCGGTGCGGCGCCTGTCGCAGGAACAACTGATGAGTGGCGACCACTCTTATACGAGTATACTCGCCGAACCAAGCTCCACACAGTAGAACGTGCCGTTGGTATATACGTATTTTGGAAACCCGGTCATGTTTCGTGTTTTATGCTATAATAGAAACTATTGAAATAACATTTCACCTATTCGTTTTCATATGCATGACAGTCATTAATGCTCTAGATTTCGGAGTGTATTATATGGCTCTTACCTTACGAGAGAAAAGAATTTCCAACCACATGAAGGCATCAATGAAAAGAATGTAGGAGATTTTATTCTAAATTTACAAATGTTTTAATTGTTTCATTTTCACTGCCTAAGCTATCTTGGTCATCAGGACTTGTACCCTTAGATGCTCAAGGTGCCGATATATCGGCTGTTACAAAATCTTGTAGTACAAAATATTTTTTAGAACATTACCTTTTTATTTTTACACATCCAATAAGTTTTTAAATAGAAACTTAAATATTTTTCCCATTTTCAGTTAAAACTTCAATACCCTTGACCTGAAAACAGACTAACAAAAATTATTAGCTTGAAACTTGCAGAAAGAAGGGGTGAGCTTTCTTGGTTTGAAAACCAAAAATGTCGTGAGTGGGAAAGGGTTAATGATAGTTTTTTTGTACACCACCCTTATCTTGTTTTATTCTCATTATCTAAATTGATGATTTTCACTTTCTGCTTCCTAGCAATGTTAATGTTGTAGAAAATTACAGGCCATCTCTCATGAGTGCTTCATTTGGCAGTAGCATTTAAAATTAAGGCATTGTCGGATTGTACATTTATTTTTCTGGTATTGATCATTACAAATGTGTATCATAATATAATTTTTTTAGACTACTTATGGGAGAAGATCAGATATCATAAGCATAATTATGTTTTTTCCTTACAGTTATTTCCCTTCTGGGCATCACCTGATGTGAGGAAATACAGATCCCCAGATTATTACTATGGAATGAAGGTAGGTGAATAAGGCACCCTTAATCCGGGAATCCGTAATCCGGGAACACCCATAACACGGCAAGTTTGCCATGACCACCTACCTGACACTTCATACAAAATGCTGAAACATTGCTTCATAACCAGCCGAAATATTATCCCATTCCATTCTTAATGTTAATTTTTCCATTCCGAGAATCTGAATAAATTAACATATTAATTTCTGGTATGTTGTGTACACTGGAATTATTCTGCAACTTGAACTAAACATACAAAATTGAAGACTCCGATACGGAGTAAGACTAGTTTTCAGATCGGCCACTCACAATGTCGCGTGCATTTTTCATTGAGCACTAGATGTAATTTGATAAAATTATCTATTATCTGCTTTCGTCTCTCCCTAATCATGTCTAATCTATACAGTTGTGGCTACAGCATAGGCATGAGGCATCAGCACTAAACGTTAACGATCGCAGAAAAAGTGCAATTCGTGAAAAAGCTTGACGCCCTTGCATCGGTAAAGCACTTGTCTGAAACACACTGCGTGGGAACTTCGACAATAAAACACATTAAGAAGCTGAAAGAGAAAATGCTCAAAATTTTACTGTTAAAGTGACAAGAAGAAATGAATGACAGTGAAAAACTATGAAATAAGATTTAAGTGCTGATTTAGAACGCGTGGTTGAAACTGCGTCCAAGTGAATGGCTCAGTTAGTATTTCTGGCCGAATGCCAATGGATCAGGCTAAACTATTTCGGAAGAAAATATAATATAAAATACGATGTGGGAAATTTTGCGTTCATGGAATAGTAATTCACAGTCATATCTAAAACACGCGTGGTTTAAATTGTGGTCTGCTTTAAGGTTTGATGTAGACAAAATATGTGGATATTTTAAAGGCTTTCATGTTTTTGAGGATAAACATATAATGATGGAGTTGGTTGACAGTGCAAGCAGCATCAATAACCCCAGAGTTAAAGGAAATGGAATTGGTAGAGTGAATTAGAGCAATGGTTAGCTAGCGACCACGATTCTCTTATTACACACAATCATTACACAGATGATGAAATCCTTGAAATGGTAAATAATAACAATAAATCCGAGTGGGGATGAGGATGATGGGCATGAAATAGTTGATGAAGGACTACTATTGATGCTGGTCTTTAAAGAATCATCTAGTCCGGTCACCTGCGACGTAGTGATGGGAGGCCGTGCAGACGACACAACGTGTTGACAACGCGATGAATCAGCTGATAACAAATCAAGCACGGTAGGAAATATGTAGTGCGAAGCACACCATAAGAAATATTAAATTCGATAAGTCCTTTACCAATAGTAATATTACGCTTTTAAATGTGCATAAATATGATTAACACGATACAAAATTTGATTATTCTCTGTGACTCTCTTAAAAATCGTGTTCAGTAAATGGCAAACGAATATATTTTGTTATTAATAATTGAATCCTTTCAATAAAAACATCCCGGACGTCAATAAAAAACCAGTTGCCATGCATGACCCATAGTCCGGCAAAATCCCTAATCCGGCATCACTTTGGTCCCGACCGTGCCGGATTAAAGGTGCTCAATGTACTTGCAAGGTTCTTGTACAGGTACTCATGTAGCTGTGACATATACATTGTTCAGATTCTGCACATTGGAAATTTCTTATAAGAATATTTCTTACAAGAAATATTCTTATAAGAACCCTATCAATAATTTCCTACAGGCCACTCCTATAGGAATTCTATTGGATTTAGTCCTTATGACCTATAGGAAATTTCTATCAAACCTATAAGATTCCTATAGAAAATCTATGGTACTTATAAGACTCCTATAGGAACCCCAAAGAAAATCTAACAGACCTATAGGAATTCCATTGCAAATCTGAAGACTTTGAAACTGGTAAAATCCCTTAAAAATATAACTGTAAGAGAATAAGAGATAGGAATTTTCCCGACTAACACTGCTACTACCAAAAGTTGTCTCAATAACTTTCAGGAACAACTCAAAAGCACAACAAAAACAGCTGTATATTAAAATATTTATTGGCACTACTTCAAATTTCAATAATTGCATTCACTTGCCTACGTAGCAGATAAGGAATACGATTCCACATTTCAGGAATAATCCATGACTTGACATAAGCCAATGTGATACCACATGGCATGAGAATCAAAATGTGTGATTGAGCTTGCTTCTGGCACAACGCTAAATTTTAAAAGGTTTATCTGGGCATTCTGTAACCACAGGTCTTTTGAAAGAAACGTTCCACTTATGTAGTTAGATTTTTTCCAGAGGGAGTTCTTTTACATCTCATCGAGAGTCATCACTGCACTCAGGAATACACAAAAAAATTTCACTTTTTCAAAGTTCAATGGTGACCGGAATCCTCATTAGCTAAGCATGATCCTAATGTCCCAATACGTTTATTATATAACGCGCCTGAAAAATAAATAAATGCCATCACTTTTTATGCTAAGAATTCAATGAAAAATATATGGAAGGCAGATCACAACAAAAACAATGATAAATTCTTGAATTTTCTTCAGCCGACTCGCTTTGTAAAGACAAGAATTTACTCGTCATACCTTAATCATCACTTTGAAATTTAGAGTAAGCTTCAATGGTGAGGAGCTTCATAAAAACGTTATACTTCGAGATTAATTTCATTCCAGTTGCTCGCCTCTGTGCTGACTTAACATTAATTGAGTGTAGTTCCCTATTCTCCTTGCTTCACATGATCACATTACTCACAACTGCCATTTTGAATGTTTAGAATGCAGAAGACGAGTAGGATCACTTATATCGATACAGTCAATACATTTCCGAAACTGCAAACTATGAAATGAATGTTTGGGGTTAAAGATGCTCGTGTGCACTAAAGTAATGATTTATCATTGATTATAGTCCTGTAATTAAAAAAGTTCTCAACACTTTAGTGACTTGGAACACACTTTACATTTCATCATTGAAAATCGAAAAGCAATTGTTTAAAGGCATGTTTTCTCATGTTAATATTGTTAACTAAGAAATGGTTTTAAGTATAATTAGAACTGAATTGTCAGACCGCACTCAATTTTTTAATTGTAATCAAGGAAATGAAAAGTTTGTTGTATCAGCAATTCGGAAAGTCCTTCACTAGAACTAGACTTCTAAAATTTTTTGCTCACTTAAACCACTAAAACTTTCGTATTACAACCGCAGCGTACCAAGCTGAGCACCATGCAGAGACAGAAATTAGTGACAGTTAAATATATTCATTAGGGAATTTTAAACTGTTAAAATAAACTTCTTATTGCAATTATTGGGTTAAGTTATTATGGTAAATAATTTAAGTTCTAAGACCTTAAAATTCATAACATTATCATAGGATCTTAAATACTCATAAGAATGTTCACTAACCTCTCATGGGAATTCATAATAGCCTATGAAGCTTCTTATTGCAGAAAAATATTAGTCTAATTTTACAAAGGTGGAAATTTCTAATAAGATCTCACAGACTTCTTATGAGAATTCTATCAGTATTCAATTGCATAAAATTTTGAATTTAGCAAGTGAAATGGAAATATTACCCCAGGCATTAGATAGTTACATTCAAACAATTGTTCCTCTGACATTATATGATTAAACCATTTAATTCTAAATATTAATTGAAAAGGGTCAAATGCATCCATTAGTAAAAAACAATCATTTACTTTCTTCTGCAGTTGTAAAACATATACTCCACCATTATTAATCATAGCCTATTAAAGATGAAGATGCTAAAAATCAGACTCCAACCACCACGAAAGGAAGACATGCATTGGAGAGCTTTGCTTTGAATGTGACCACACATTTCAATTTCAGAGGGTCCTCATTCCCCCAGAACATTAATAGTACTCAAATAATTCACAATACATCTCAGTGCACTATCCTAAACTGGAAGGTTTTATGGAAATCAAAAGCAAAGAAAGTTACTCATTACAGGAAACTTTATTTATAGGGAAAGGAAACGGAAAACAATCGGATGGCAACTAGCCAAATTGTACCCAGAAAGAAATCGGAAGCCATTTGGAAAGCAAAATTTTTCATCTGGGCAACCTCTTGGGTGTTGACCACAGTCATTCTCCATTGCAGCAGTGTCCGGTGTTGCTGGTGTGTAAGGTTATGTGGTTAGTGTTTAACACTGCCGGAGGAAATGTTGAAATTGTATTTCACATATCTGTTTACTTGTTCATGTCAGTAATTAATGATATGTTGTAGCATTTGTGTTATGAGAGCATTATTGCACTTAACAAATAGCAGCATATGAGTGTAAAGAATTACCAACCACTTGAGGGCATCAATGAAAATGTGGGAGAATATTTACTAAAATCACAAAAGCTTTCAGTGTTTAATTTAGCATCTATAAAATCTTAAGCTACACTTAGGACATGATAACTTTTTATTGATATAGCTCCCCTTTCCTTGCTTTATTTTTACGATGCTATTTGATGATTTTCACTTTCTGCATGCGAATATTGTTAAGAAGGTTAGGCCATCTCACAAAAATCTTCATTATGGCAGCAGCATCAAGTGTTGTTCCACACCGCCTTTTTCTCTAATGGTCAATTGTCAACACCAACACCTCATTTCCCTGATAATGTGATAACTGCCTAGATGGAAGATATTAGCGTAAGGCACTATCATATGATACAATTAAGCTTTGACCAAATCATTTTATCCAATGCATTGTATCATAACATATTGCTATAAAAAGAGATAATTACATTAGCCATTATGTTTATTTTGCTGCATTTTTGAGAGAAGGTCCCTTTTAATGAGCATAATTATGTTTTTCTCTCATTTATTTTTCGTTTGGGCATCACCTGATATAAGGATATACACATCCCTAGACCATTGCAATGGAATGTGGGTTGGCATAGCACTGTTTTGTTTTAAATTCATGTACTACCTACTGTAAGTACACATTCCTACAAGTTCAGACTCTTTTAACTACTTCCTTAGGCTTCCCTTTCTCTCCTTAGGGGTGTGAGGCATAATTCTTTTCCCTACTTCTTCAGTTCAGTTAACGTATCTTACTCAAATTTCTGGGACTTCATCCCAAAAAAAAACAATTAAGGCCTTATATGAAATGGAAAGATGTATTTGGATCCTCACCTTAGGCTTGGCCAAACTATTGCATTAGTGTCATAGGGACTTGGATTACAGGTGTGTACCTACGTATGTGTGTAAATAATGTACAGTGTGTTGTAGTACACCTTACTTTTACCAAGGTTCCACACTTCGTACAGTCGTTACAGCCTGTACATATTTGATACCATGACCCAGCCAGCACAGTCCGCATTGCATCTATATGCGAAGAGGATGCGATGTTTTACAGGATGTGATGTTTTACAGGATGTGCTGGCTACCAATTTTCCCTTCTGCATCCTTTGCTAGGTGCCCCTATGCCAACTTTTCCGTGTTGCAGTTTCACCTCATGTATGATATTTTAATAAATCACGATTTTATAGTAATCTGTGACATAATGATAGATGATTAGGGAGATGGAAGACGGGAAATGTACCGCTATATTAATTGCAAATTTTCGAGCTATACATAACAACCCTCACTTTTTGCCAATCTAACCTGGTGGTAATCCCGAAATGTATAATTCATGCAGTGTTCCGAAGCCGGGAAAGAATAGTATGTTTTTCTAACTATGGAGGTCCCGCAGAGAAATAAGTGCGTGGCGTGGCTATTGTTTTCATTTTGCAAAATAAGTAATTGGCAATGGTTTTCATTTTGAAATTAAGTAATTTGTAATTGTTGACTTGATAGCGTTTGTTTACTCGTAGGACATGCATCCACACATAGTGTCTGTCGGCCAAGTGCCATTTATACTGTATGATAGTGCATTTTGGAGCCATCCAGGATAAAATCATTAAGCCCTAGAATTCCCCCACATTTACAAACGTGCATCAAGTAAATAAATCTTCCACTTTATTGCCTAGAAAAAAGCAACTGTAGGGAATAGTATGCAAAAACTGTAGTGGGTGTAAGTGGTACACCAAACGGCTGATAGGTGGCAGCACTGTTAGTGTCGCTGGTAATTCTCGTTTTGGCCGGTAGGTAGCAGCACCTACAACCACTAGTATTCGAGAAACGGGTATCCTCTTCGCATCTCTCTACAGGCGGCGGTATCTCCCTTCCGCATCCCCTCGGCAGCGGTTCAGCATACGGATGGCATCCAGATGAAAGTATGCGCTCCTACCGTTGGCATCCGGATGGCATTCATCTGCGAAGGGGATATTAGAAGATTTGTGCCGGCTGGGGACTGAATTCAATATGTTGAAACACATGTTACACTGATCACATCCCTACTTTACCAGTCTTGAGGAATCAGAATTGTACACAATATATGCAATGCTGGTGTTGAGTACGTAAATTTTAACACTGGTTTACCATAGCCCTGCTGAATGTGTTGTCACACCGATTATTCCATTACATTAATAACCACTCCTATTTTCCGTTGTTACCGCCCTTTCTCCCATAACTATCATGGAGAAAATATGGTAACCCAGGCTCTGATGTCTCCTGTGACTTCGCCAGTGATTAAGGATTTTCAGAGCAAATCGTTGGGCATATCTCGGAAGCTCAGTGTTTACTAAATTTTAAATCTCTGCTTTATTTATCCTTTATTTCAAGTGTCTTACTTCTCTTTGTATTAATTGCAGTCCAAGGACAAAGTACATTTACAATCAATATTGTCAAATACCTTCCCCAAATGTCTCATGCCATCTTCATAGGGTTCTGTATCATAGAAGGCTTAACATACCTTAAGATGAACCAATACCGCCGCTAAGTGCCATCGCTTTTTATCCATCCCTGCTAAATCAACGAGTAATTTCTCCTGTATCACATTATATATCTATAACTAGAGGTTCATTGTCTATCCACAGCCAGGTGATTAACTCAGTTGCTTTAACCTCAGCCCATTTTGTAAGAAAGTGTAATATGAAAATATGAATGATATTGAAAATGGCATCATCATCATCATTGGTCAACAGTCGTAGGATTGGTTTGACGCAGCTCTGCACTCGATTTTTCTATCGGCCAACCTTTTCATTGTGACGTATTTCTTCTCTTTTACATCCCTCTCAACCTGTTCCATGTATCTCATACAAGGCTTGCCTTTACCAATCGTCCTGTTCACTTATCCCTCGACGATTGTCTTCATCAGGTCTTCATGTCTTATGATATGGCAGAATAAGTTGTCCTTCTTTTTAGAGTTGTCAGCAGACTTCTCTTTTCCCCCCACTCTTCTTGGAACTTCCTCGTTACTTACTTGGTCGATCCATTTAATCTTCATCACTCATTGGTAGCACCACATTTAGAATACTCCCACCCTTATTTTCTCCGCTGCTGTCATCGTCCATGTCTCACTGCTGTAAAGAAACATGCTCCAGATGTACATCCTGATGAATTGTTTCCTTACTACTACGCTTGTATTTCCAGCGGTAAGTAGATTCTTATTTTGATAAAATGCTCTCTTTGTCTGTGCTATTCTACTGACTATTTCTTTCCTACTTTGTCCATCGTTGGTTTTTCGCCTTCCTGGGTTACAGAACTCTTTCACCTAATCAAGTTTTGTTTTCCTAGTTTGACTTTGGTTTTGGCCTCTTCTTTCTTACTGCACACTACCTTAGTCTTCTTCTTATTTCTCTTCAGTTGACATCTTGCCATTATCCTTTCCATGGTTACTAGAATCTCATTCAGATCCCTCTCTGTCTCTGCAATGAGTGCTATGTCATTGGCAAATCGCAGCATTCTTATTTTTTCTCCATGGATAGTTACTCCAGAAGACATTTCATTGATGGCTCTCTCAATGTAAGCATTAAAAATTACGGGAGATAGTTAACAGCCTTGTCTCACTCCTTTCCTTATTCTTGCCTCTTCACAGCTGGGGCAGATTTAATCACAACTAATTGATTATTATACAGACTATGGATAATTCTTCGTTCATTGTAGGACACTTCAATTCACTTCAAAATTTCAAGCATTGAATGCCAATCTATGTTGTGAAAAGCCTTCTCCAAATCCACAAATGCAATGAGCATAGGCTTGTTCTTCTCCATTCTCTTTATGAGCAGACTAAGGGCCAATATTGTTTCTCTTGTACCCTTACTTTTCCTGAATCCGAATTGATCCTCATCCAGGAACTCCTCCTCTTGGGAAAAAAGCAGGAAGGAGTATTTTTCGAGGGAGGTACATAGGGGCTCTGAGAAATAGCTCTACTTGGTTCACTTAGCTTTTTCATTTGATTTACATGAACCATGCCAATGTTTCCATTGAATGATACTAGATAGGTGACCTGACTGATTTTTTGTTTAATGACTACAGGGATAGTTTTGATGCCTTATGGAACTTAGCCAATACTCTGTCATTGATACTGTACTCAATAATGGCCTTTGTGGGGTCTTTATTTTTGGGAAGAGCACCATTTTCTTGTTTCTTGGGAAAAGCACCATCTTTTGGCTTTAAAAGGGAAAGCAAGGTCCGGGGTTTTCTTTTGAAGCAATTTCTGCTGGAGACAATCCTGTACTAGTGGAGGGGGTGTTTCGGTAGGTGTACAAATAATACACAATGATTCAGTTATGGTCAATGGGTTTCCCACAAATGTTGGAACTTGCTTACTTAATAAATACTTAATGGTTTGAACTGCTCTTTCCACTAGCCCATTAGACCTAATAACCTTAATCCCATGACACTCACAAAAATTTTTAAATAAGTGACTATCAAAAGAGGGCCCATTGTCCCTGACAATTTCTTTTGGCAAGCCGAAGGTAGCTATGAAAGACTTAAGTTTATTTTCAACAAAAGGGGTAGAAGTATATTTCATTGGCCACACCTCCCTCCACTTTGACCCACTGTCCGACCAAGCACTTTCATAACATTTTCCCTGCACTCACTGATAGACATACCATGTATCAGCAAATCATCTAGATAGCATGAAAACTTTGGCAAGTCCCCCAAGATCTGCTGCATTAAGCTACGTTTTCACGTGGCTGTTTTTGCGTTGCATTGCTGCTGCGTTGTGCGGCAGGAAAATACACTGTTTTCATGTCACCGGCAGCGCCAGCAGCAATGCACCAAAACATATGACGGTGGTAAACCAAGGTATAGGTGATTATACTTAGCGAAAGAATCACGTGATGAACAAATGACAGGCAGAATGTGTTGTTCTTCTCCCTGCCGCAGCTACGTCAATGCAGGCTACATTGAAAGATGAAAGATAACCAACTCGGATGGCAACGCAGGCTGCATTGGCATGCTCGCTTCTGATTGGTGGCGCAGTTTGTGTCAACGCAAAAATGGCCAACATGAAAACGTAGTTTTACTCCTTGGAAAATATCAGGAGAACTAGACAAGCCTTGAACCAATCGGGTATAACAAAATAGTCCCACATGAGTATTAATCGTGAGAATGGGCAGGATTAACGTCTAGTTGTGTAAATGCTTCAGACAGGTCAAGCAACCAAAACACACTCCCTCCAGCTAAAGATGCAAATATATCATCCAGTTTGGGAAAGGAGTAATACATAGTCCATCTTTAATACTCTATTGACTGTATCCTTGAAATCTGTACATATTCTAACACCACCATCTCATTTCGTGACACACACAATAGGGGAAGCCCATTCTGAATGTGACACTGGAATCAATTGGCCAGAATTGACCATTTCCCTTATTTGTGTCTCCACTTCTTCTCTTATGGCAAAGGGCACAGCATAGGCCTTATGGAAAATAGGGGTGGCTTCCTCTCTTGAGGACTAAGTTTGCTTTAAAATGTTTAATCGACTCAGACCTATGTGTATTAAAAACCCTGGGGAACAGTCTCAACAATTCATTGATAACGTTCTTTGCTTCTGGGCACCTACTGGTTGCATGGGATATAGCTTCCTCTTAACCCTCTATTTCCACTTCATTTGTAGTGTGATTGATGCCTAGATTCTTCAGACGCCTCCAGTTTGGTGACAATACATCTAGCCAGGGCTGACCCAAAAGGGGCCTAAATATACATTAAGGCGCTCACACAAACAGGGACAAGTTGTGAGAACTTTTATCCTTGCCTTGCACAGCAACATTTAACTGGCCACACACTGTTAACATTTCACCTTAGACAGTACATACATAGTGAACATGCTTTCTTAAGTGGCAACTTACAGAAATGGGCATCGTATACTTCTTTATGTATTATTGGTTCTGAGGCCCCACTGTCAACTTCAAATTCAAGACGTTAACCATTAACAGAGACCTCAGCGACCAATAACACGTATCATATATATCATCCAGTTTTCATTTCAACCTACAGTTCTAAAACCCAGAGAAAGAGATGCACAGTAATGTCATTATCGATTGACGCTCATGACTTCACCACTATCATAATGACTGACATGACTGATTTCCTGGTGTGATTCCTCTTCTATATTCTCATCCATCTCGTGGTTGAAGCAGTGGACCTGGGGACAGCAATTTGATGTATGTCCCCATGGATCATGGGAGTAGCACTTCCAGTTTCGTGCCGGGCACGACACCTGAGAATGACAGTGTCTACATCTACACTACGACTGAAAATATAGGAATCCCATTTCATTTATGTGTATACATGATGTGCCAGTCATTTAGGATTTATTGCGACATTTGTTTTCAGAGTGCATTATGGTACTTAACAGATAGCAGTATATGAAAGCCAAGAATTTCCAAACCCTGGAAGGCATCAATTAAAATTCTGTGGGATTTTTTGCTAAATGCACAATAGATTTACGTTTAGTATCGACTCGCAACTTTCTTTAAAATCCATCGTCTGTGAATCAATCTTTGACAAAACTAAGACATTCTGCTCATATTTTTCCTATACTATTATTACTAGAGGAAGCTGTTATGAATTAAATACAAAGTAGATTAAATGCAAAGCAAATTTGAAAATTTTTTTTTGTAAAAGATTTGTGCTTGAAATGACTTTGACATGTATTCTGTGTGTTCACTTTTCCTTCCAAGCTTAGAGCATCCATCCCTAGGGAGTAGATAAAATACAAAGCTAGAAGCTGCGAGAAAAAAAAGTAGAAATCCCATTTCATTATATGTATCGATGTTGTTCCAAGTCATTACGATGTTATTGTGGCATTTTTGTTCCGAGTGCATTATGGCAATTAATAGACAGCAGTATATGAGAAAAAGAATTTACAAACCGTGGAGGGAATCAATTAAAATAAATAGGGATTTCTTGCTAAATTCACAATAGCTTTATGTTTAGTATCGACTCCGACTTTCTTTAAATTCCATGCTCTGTGAATCAATCTTTGACAAAACTAAGGCATTCTACTCATATTTTTCCTAATGTAGTATTACTAGAGTAAGTTGTTATGCTGGCATGGGCCTAGCCACGTTGATACACCGGTTCCCGTCAGATCACCGAAGTTAAGCAACGTTGGGCCCGGACGGAGGTTGGATGGGTAGCCCCCCTCCATACCTCTACCGCGGTGCTCTTGTCCCCTGTCTGCGAGTGGCGGGCAGGTTAAATGTGGGTTGGCACAATGGATCTAAAGAGGTCTAAGTGCCAGGGGGGCTCCAGAAGGCCCCCACCCACCCCTCCAATTTACATTTAAGTTGTTATGTATATTTCGCTGGACTATGGTAGCACTCTTTGGGAATTTGTCCTGGATATGCCAGTGCAGCGCCTGCCACTGCACTACCTGTTCTGTGTTGACCTCTGTCCTCACAGTACCGCTGTTGCGATGGCGGCTGTAGCCTGTGCTGCTGGTATGCAAGGTATTTTTTGCAACTCTTGCCAGTGTAATGTTTTACACTACGAGTGAAAATGTAGGAATCCCATTTCATTTATGTGTATACATGTCGGTGTCAGTCATTTATGATATATTATTTTACACTATGAGTGAAAATGAAGGAATCCCATTTCATTTATGTGTATACATGTTCGTGTCAGTCATTTATGATGTATTGTGGCATTTGTGTTCCGAGTGCATTATGGCAATTAATAGACAGCAGTAAATGAGAAAAAGAATTTACAAACCGTTGAGGGAATCAATAAAAATAAAATGGGATTTCTTGCTAAATTCACAATAGCTTTGCCTTTAGTATCGGCTCGGTATTTCTTTTTATTCTGTACACTATGAATCAATCTTTGGCAAAACTAAGGCATTCTACTCATATTTTTCCTAATGTATTATTACTAGAGGATTCTGTTATGTATATTTCACCAGACTATGGGAGAACTTTTCATGATTATAATTGTTATTTCCTTTTAGTTATTTCTCAAATGGGCATCACTTCATGTGAGGAATACACAGTAATGTCATTTTGGATGGTAATTTAACATGTACTTCATTTACATTTAAAGCTAGGGAGTAGATTGAATACAAAGCTAATTTGAAACTTTCTAATTTGTAAAAGTATTATTCTTGAAATGACTTTGACATGTATTCTTTGTGTTCACGTACCTGTCCCAGGTTAGAGCATCCATCGCTCATCATTCCTTTTCTTTGTGTACTGGGAGAGCATGCTGTGAATATGTGTGAATGTCATCACAGTTACGCCACTGTGGCACTTTCCACTGCACAACCATGCGGCAGTTTTTTTTTTACTATTGATACTTACCTACAAACATTGTATTCGCGTTCATATTTGATTCCAAAATTCAGAAATTTCGTTAATTTGGTTAATCGTAGCATATTCGTTGTTTACCTGGTATCCCAAGAATTTTTCTTGTTACTAAGCGAATTCATATACTTGCATGTGAACTATCTTCATGTCTCCTTGAAAGGAGACATGACGATAGTTCTATATACCTACCTATCTTAAGTAACACTTACGACCGTTTGGATAGCTTTTTTTTATATATCCACCCACTCTTTGCTTCATTCTCACAATGCAATTAGATGATTTTCAAATTTCTAATTATTAACATTGTTGATATTGCATTATGAATCATAGGTCATATCACAAAATATTTGTTTTTGTGTCAGCAGCATCAAGCTTTGTTCCACACCTCATTTTCTCTAATGATGGTCAACACTGACACATCATGTCACTGATAATGTGACAGCTGCCTAGATGAGGGACAGTAAGCATTAGGTATTACAGTGAAACCTCCCGTTAATGAAATTCTAGGGATCAATATTTCCATGTGCACCATAACGGGGAGTTTGTTATACTGATATCGTGGTGGGTTGCTGTTGAATTGTATTATTAATCTATATTTCCAGTATTGTCTGCTGGTGAATTTAGTGTGTGTTTTGTTTTTCTCTTTTGTCTTGTGCATGTGGCGCACTCTGGTGTGTGCTCGTGCGCACTTGCTGTACTGTTCGATTCTGTGACTTCGATGGTGCCAATAAAGGCGTGTTCGCAAAGTATCCGCAATCATCTTATTTCTGCGATGACAACTTTGCCCAAATCATCCACATTTCAACAGGTTATGGGCCCAGACTCTGAAGGTAGCCCGACTTCTCACTGATGCTCAGGAACTTCCGAAGGACCGCCATGGGGATGTCAAAGTGGTTCGCAGCCATCCATACGGACCAGTGATGGGACGCAACCTTCTCGACCGCAAGGCGCATGGTTTCCATCGAGCACGGAAGCACGTTACTGACCCTTGGCTCTGTCACCTCCCCCACCGAAACGTCCTCGCTGCTCTGACGCTTGCGAGAATCCTTCACCGATGGCTCATTTGGGGAAGTTACATTCCTCTGGGGTTCTTGACTTTCCCCGCTAACATCCCTCACATCGCCAAGTGGGCTTGATGTGATTTCCTGGCTGACCTCTCCATTCGAAGCACTGGGGCTGGCACATGCAGAGGTTGGTCTGTCGAGTTCCTCCTCATCGGGAGGCTCTTCCTTGATGTTCATCTCGTGAACCTCAAACAAATCTTCGGGCTCCTCCTTTACCTCCTCGTCCATTGGCGGGCTGCCAGCCAACTCAGTCGCCGGATCCGTGTCGGGCGTAACAGTGAAAATTCCTGAGGCTGATCTACTTGAGAAGTCTCACTCCCATGAGATCCTACCGAGTAGCATGATTGGTCCATCATCTGAGCCATCAGTTGAGCAGCCCATGGAAGCGAATGCTGACAGGCAGCTATTGGAGTCACACCCAAGGGAGGTACCTGTGCCGACCAGTGAGGAGCAGCTTGTGGAGTCAGGATGTGAGCAGCCTATGCAGCCAACCGACATTCAACCTGAGGAGCTGAGGATAGAGTCATCTTTGGTGGAAGAGGAGGAGCAGATGCCAGACCCTGAGGCATCTTTGTCCCCTGATCCTGCTGATGATGAACCAAGGTATCCTAGGAGGGAACCTCACCCCAAAGAATATCCTGATTACATCCTGTATCAGGCTATTGTGGAGGAAGGTAAGGAATTGACGATTGATGAGGCACTGAATGGAGCAGATGCTGCTCAGTGGAAGGGAGCTATGGACTCTGAATACAAGTCCCTTCAGCGAAATGGTGCTTGGGTGCTTGTGGATTTGCCAAAAGGCAAGAAGGCAGTCGCATGTAAATGGGTGTTCAAGGTAAAAAGGTATGCTGATGGGCTTGTTGACCAGTATAAAGCACGTCTTGTTGCTAAGGGCTTCACCCAGAGACATGGCATTGACTACGAGGAAACTTTTTCCCCTGTAGTGAGATATTCCATGTTAAGATTTTTAATTGCCCTTGCAGTGGAAATAAACTTGGACATTAATCACTTGGATGTGTCCACAGCCTTCCTTAACGGTGATCTTGTGGAGAAAGTGTACATGGACCAGCCTGAGGGCTTTGTTGTTAAAGGGGAGGAAAACAAAGTGTGCTTGCTGAAACGAGCAATTTATGGTTTAAAACAATCATCAAGAGCATGGTACGAAAGGATAAATCTTGTCTTATCTGAAATGGGGTTTGAAAGATTGGAAAGTGAACCTTGTGTGTATTGTAAAAAGGGCAAATCTATTCTTGTGATCGCTTTGTATGTTGATGACATTTTCATTTTCAGCAATAACTTAAAAGAGAGAGATATGCTAAAATTGAAACTTATGTCCAAATTTGAGATGAAAGATCTAGGTGAGGCAAAGAATGTGTTGGGCATGAGAGTACAGAGGCAAGATGGTAAAATTATGTTGGACCAGAAGAGATACATAGAAGATGTGTTAAGAAAATTCAATATGTCTGAGTGTAAATCTGTCTGTGCACCAATGGAGGTAAGTCATGACTTGTTCAAAGGTTCTGAGCAACATTCTGATGAAGTGAGCAAATTGCCATATCAACAATTGATTGGATGTTTAATGTATATAGCTGTGTGTACTAGGCCAGATATTTTGCATGCTGTTGGAATCCTAAGTAGATACAATACTTGTTTTGGGTTAGAGCACTGGAAAAGTGCCAAGCGTGTGCTACGATATTTAAAGGGTACATTGAACCATGCTCTGGTGTTCAAGAAAACAGGTGAAAGTGTTGTTGGTTTTGTAGATGTGGACTGGGCCGGTGACAAGTGTGACAGAAAATCCTGCACAGGGTTTGCCTTTAAATTGGCAGGTGCTGCTGTTTCGTGGGAGAGCCGAAAGCAAAGGACTGTTGCCCTGTCAAGCACAGAGGCAGAATACATGGCTCTTTCAGAAGCGGCAAAAGAGTGTATGTTCTTGCACAGCCTATATTATAGTATTTTGGGGAAAGAGGAAACAGTTGTGCTATTCAATGACAATCAGTCGGCCCAAAAATTGTGCATGAATCAGATGTTTCATAGCAGAACTAAACACATTGACATTCGTCACCACTTTGTGAGAGAAGCTGTGAAATCAAATGTTGTAAGACTAGATTACTTATACACCCAGGATATGACAGCAGATATCTTAACAAAGCCATTGACAAAACCGAAACATGAGAAGTTAGTTCAGCAACTGGGGCTAATGGAAATATAGCTTAAGGGGTGGTGTTGAATTGTATTATTAATCTATATTTCCAGTATTGTCTGCTGGTGAATTTAGTGTGTGTTTTGTTTTTCTCTTTTGTCTTGTGCATGTGGCGCACTCTGGTGTGTGCTCGTGCGCACTTGCTGTACTGTTCGATTCTGTGACTTCGATGGTGCCAATAAAGGCGTGTTCGCAAAGTATCCGCAATCATCTTATTTCTGCGATGACAACTTTGCCCGAATCATCCACATTTCAACAGTTGCATACCTCCATTTATTTTTATTTTATTTTTTCCAGGTGCCTTTCTACTCGTAATCAAGAAGCAGGAGTACCTATTCGAACAGAAATACCTTGTGTTTTATAAGGTATTTGCTAAGTGACATCATAAATGTATGCAGTAGTTTTGTATTACTTAATGAAAAATTTCATTGTAAACAACTACCTATTATAGAAGAGGTAAATAATTGGCCATCGGGACATTGATGTTTTTACGTGACTGAGCATGGCGAACTGCCTTGGCTCCGCCATTTTTTCGGCAGGTGGAATACAAATTGAATAGTCTTTTGTTTTACTTGCTGAGTCGTTTTAAAAGTAAATTTCATTCTTTATCTGACATCCCTTGATTTAAACACAGCTGCCTAATGAACTGTATACGAACTTTATGGATTATATAATACATATTATACATTGTGAAACTACTATTACATTATTTTTTAGGATAAAAATGCACAATAAATGTTTTTTGTAAAGGTGACAATGGCATAAGAAATCCAAATCTTGTGGGTGAAATATATTTTGACTAGGGAAATAGAAACTGAGGTTTTGTGATTGTCATTGTTCACCGTTGAAAATCCATTGAAAGTTTTATGGAAGAAATTACAGTTCATAACTCCAAAACTATTCAATCTTTGCGATATTTATCATTTTCCGTACCATTTATATTCTCATCTCCATTGCCATAATGTTAATCACCGCTCTTGAAGAAGATATTTTTTAAACCAAATGTTACGTTGCATTAACCGCAGAATATGCTGCATTTTTAACGTTCCTCATATTCAAAAGCAGAAGTTCCACAGAGAAAAAACTCACTCGCCTTGACTCTACTGATTCTGATGAACTTAAATCAGGACTCGAACCTGGATCCCCTGATATAGCAAGCACCTTAGTACTTCTCTGAATTCAGCCTTGGATGGTGGTATCGAATTTTTTTCTCACATGATATGTCTAGCAGTTCGTGTACATCTTTTCCCTTGAGGCTTTAAAAATTCCACAGGTAAAATGATGCCTCGGTAGTTTAATTGGTTAAAGCATCTGACCAGAAATCTGGTCATCCGGGTTCGAGTCCCGATAAGGAGAATGATATTTTTCTCTGTGGAACTATTGTGCAATTTCAGCGGGCAATGCCGTTTAGGATCTCGTGGTCAGTTCGCGGTCCTTCGATATGTTCCTTATGTTATCATAATCCTTCATTGAAAATTTGAGCTGCCACCTATATCTTGAATATTAAGTTTTCTTCCGTAGCAGTCCGGTAAATTAGACTGAGGATGGTCGAGAACTGCAAACAAGTTACTTTTAAAAAATCTTGATATTCGCATTTTTTTTACTGTACACAAAAAATATTTGAACAAAGAGACAACGGTCGCCTGCTTTAAACTCTTCCTTCTCTCACGAAGAACAGCATTCTCCACTTCCCCGAATGCTCTAATAGCATCCATGTTACATTCTTCGGCAGAGCGCAAGAATTTCTCAGTCATGTCCAGTGCTGGAATGACTTCTCGGGTGGGCGAAACGGCATCCCAACAAAGACACATGCGCTGCATAGCCTGGAGAATGTTCCATCTGAGAAGAGTTGGGTTACTGGTACCCTAAATGCTTCCAAGTACAGTGTAATCCCGGTATAACGAGTGCTTATAATCCCTCGGAGATAACTCGCTAAATCGAACGCTCGTTATATCCGACGGTGTTGAAAAAACCCACCTAATTCTCATAGCCATTCGTGTTTATAGTTTTTCTTTTGTTTCTGTGGTATTTGACGAAGGTAAACAGCAAAAAAGTCATTTCAGGCACAATCTGGTAGAATATCAACATATTTCATGAAAGAAACAGGACATTTTCCATTATATAAAACATTAATTCCCCTAGTTTCGGTGTTTTTTTTTCCAGTTTCCTATTTTTCGATCGCCGAAGAAAGCTGTATAGACAGCAAAACTAGTTGGAATTATAACATTTGGTATACCTACTGTGGAAGTTTTTGGATAATTATGCGAATGTTATGACGATAATATCAGCTATGTCGAATTTTCGAATGTTAACCGGTACGTCCATCAGTTGCTTTTAAGTTTTTAAAATTGACGATATATCGTTGCTCGATAAATATCATTTTATAAATATCGTGTCCCACTATTTTATCGGGGCACGATAGATTCAAAATCGAGGTACCTTAACTATCGCGATAAATATCACGATAAACATCGCTATAAAATACCATGATATCGCATCCCGATAAAATATTAGGATATTGTGCCCCTATAAAATATCACGATAAAAGAAGGTGATATTGCGCTCGTTCAAATATTGCGTAATTCGGTCCAATGAATTATCGTGATATTGCGCTGGTTAATCGTGTTAGACAGAGACAGCTGTTAGGTTGGCCTTCGCTTAAGCTGGAGCAAGTACCTTTGAAAACTTACCATTCTGCTATTTGCTAATTCAAATTCTCAGCAGTTCTCTCACACTCTCTCTTTCAATATCACGATAATTCATCGGGTACGATTACGCTACATTTGAAAGGGCGTAATATCACAATCTTTTATCGCGATATGTATCATAATAATATATCGTGATATTGTATCGGGGCGCCATATTGTGATATTTTTTCTCGGGAGGAGATATAATGATAATTTATCGCGATATTTATCGTGGTCACGAGATATATAATGTTTATCGTGATATTTATCGTACCCTAATAGCTTATCATGCCCCGACAAAAGAGCAGGTCATGATAAGACGATATTTATCGTCATTACATGTGTTATCGTTATCACCAACTTACGATATGCTAAAATTATAGTATCCCGATATTGAATTATAATATCGCCCATGCCTAGACCTAACTCCCTCTCCAATCTCATCTTGCTCTTCTTCCGCCAACTCCCCTCCCACTGATGACTGGGCCTAACAAAAGAAGAACGTAAAATGGGAGCGTGCAGAGTGTACTGAAGGCCATAAGTCGCTAATGTTTGGACATAACTGGCTTTAGGTGTTGTAGATATGGCTCACATATTGTATTTTTAGTTTAAATAAAAGATAATACAAAACGAAATAGTTTATTTTTGCTAGGAGGTGCATCGCCCTCGAGAGATATCTGTTGTAATACCGAGCATATACCGTGGAAGGAACTTTTTGACCTCGCTATATTCGCTTTATTTTATATGTAAAACATAGGCCTTTTGGTGGTACAAAGACATTCACTCGCTATAACGCGATTCTCGCAATAAGCCGTACTCACTATACCGGGCTTCCACTGTAAATACTGCACAAATTGTCGTTGGTACATCCTCTTTACGTGGGATATGACTCCCTGGTCCAGCGGCTGTAATTGACGTGTGCAGTTAGGCGGGAAGATAACCAACGTCACATTTCTTACATAGCCTCTTTTTTGTAGGCCAAGCAGCGATCAACAAACAACAGTATTTTACTAATTTGACGTCCCATTCGAGCTTCAACCCAAATGACCAATCCCGAAATATCTCAACGGTCATCCAAGAATTCCTGTTTGTAGGGACATGGTAGTTGTCATACATTTTTAAAACAAGGAGTTTTGTTGGATTTTTGAAATACAAGTTGAGTTCCACCTTTTTTCTTCTACTATAAATTCAATGAATCACAATTGACGCATGCAGAGACACCAGGAACATAATTTTTCCCTGCGAAACTTACAAGTACAAGAGACAATTTAGGCATGCTTTTAATCACCTTTATGAATTCGTAAGTGTTCATTTGAAGCAGAGCTTACGATATTTAGCTCAACATATCTATGTCCGGCTTCTAAGCAGCATATCAATTTCCCTTGCCTCTACGTAAAAATATTGAGCATTACATTTTTTCGATCGCTGACGTTGTGCAGCAAATGCTTGCTATATGTTCAACCTCCTGTGGCAATGTCAATCCAGTCCTTGTGACTACGCTATTTGCAGCAAACCCTTAAAAAAGCAACATTATATCACAACAAAAATGAAAGAAAACAATAATAATGACATTCTTACGGGTTCAAGACGTATTTGCTTATGTCATGAATATTTGCGAAAAATGAGCATGTTAATACATAAAATTCCACGAAAGCACGCAACCCATTTTAATGGACGTTCAGGATAACAAGGAACACAGATTTCAAGAGTAAATACCAGCTCACGTACTTCTGAAAGAACGGTGTTTGACGACAAAAAACTTCGACCTAAAGAGGTCAACAAGTGCTCACGGGAATGGCTCTCCAGCTCGTTGTCGGGAGGTTCTCGTGGTATGGGAGTTCGTTGTAAGGGAGTAAAAATGCGTGCTTTTTAATGGTAGCTTGGTGGGACCAACTTCATTTGCTAGTTAATTGGAGGTGCTCACTGTGAGCTCGCTAACTGGAGGTTTTTCGGTATCATAGGATACACTTAAGCTTTGTTTAAGTGTTTTCTATCTAATCTGTTTGCATTCTACCAAGTTTTTTGAAACTGATCATTACCAAGTTATGTCATTACATACATTTTCCTGGGCAATAAGAGAAGATTCATTTTCATGACCATAATTATGCTTTTTCCTTGCTTTTATTTTTCATCTGAGCATCACCTGATGTGAGGAAATACAGATTGCCATTTAAATGGAATGAAGGCAGTCATAGCACTTTTATTTTTCAGTTCATGAAGTACTGTAAATGCAGTTACACGAGGATTATTGTTCCTTTTCCTACTGCACTCAAACATGCTGTCTTTCACTCGCAATAGGCCTAACTTCAAGCATGAGTGAAAATCCAGTTGTGTTATGTTACAAGGGCAGGGTTTATAGGAACCTGGAAAAGTCAGGGAAAATGAAAACGGTCATAAAAATCCTGGAAAAATCAGAAAATTTAATGTGTGGTCAGGGAAAAATCACAAAATGTTTAAATTTATCACCTGAAAATACCAAGAGATCAAAAATTGCTCATAGGAGTGGAGGAGGGGACGGCTGGCCTCAGGCTGGCTTCGCTGTGGAGGCAGCCCAGGGGGCCTATTCTGGTTCTTTCTGGCTATAGCCTGCATGATTTGGTGAATAGATTGGCGAAAGGTGTGCGCATTCATATTTTCATTTTCATTCGCTAGCGATTTCACCAGGAATGCTTCCCTTTGTCCCTCTGGCGAGGAAAAAGTTATTCTCAGTCAAATTTGAAGTCACTTAGCCAAATTTTTAGAAGGATGAGAGGAAGAAAAAATGAAGATTGATTCAAAGAGCTACTTTAACATGACATCAGGTTTGAAGGAAAAGCCTGGTTAGCCTTCTTTGCATATATTTTTCTGCAATGAAAACCCTTTCTGAACGCATATCAATGTAAGGAATGATAATTTTTATTTTGTTGACTTAAAGTTGTTGATCTCTTATTACTGGAAGTTCATGTGATTAATATGATAATGAACCTACAATTTTTCATACGTTTAGACTTCTTTGCTTCCTCACTACCACTTTTATCTCTATAAATGACCGAAATGTTTGAGTTTTCAGGCGCTCAAAAGTCAGGGAAAATCACTAATAATGGTCTGGAAATCCTGGAAAAGTCAGGGAAAATGAAAATGAAAACTCCTATAAACCCTGAAGGGGCATCGGAAATGTAAGGTCACAAGATTTAAAAAAACTATAAAAATGCATGTAATTTAATGATGTTATAGGGATTATATAAAAGGTATTACATTATTTTTGCTCATTAACAACATTCAATTTGATATATTTTTCTAACCATGGGATGAGTTTTATGATTCCTATGTCATAGAAATTCGATGCCCACATATGAGCATTTTTCAAGAATGGTGCTGTAAGTAAGGGATTATCAATGTAGAAATGAAGAGGGAATATGCCAGGTGGATAAAATTTCTCATTAAATTGGGAAAGGTTCAAAGATGATACACCTTGCAAATCCTGGTCCAACGATTGTCAGAGAGATTCCAATATTTTAGTAGTTTTTCATACCCATTTCTTGAGTGGTATTCTCCGAATTGTCAGGGTCTTTATAGTTGGGAGGTGTCCACTACGTAGTATGGTCCAGAATTAGGACTAGTTTTTTTTGCTGGAGTAACTATGGTGTATAAAAATGAAGCAATTTATTATTTTGCATTAAACATATATTTATTATATCTTTGAAAAATTAATCCCAACAACAAAATATATGGAATGAATCAATTATTCATTTTTTACCCTTAAAAAAAGGCTTCGTAAACACTTATGTGTTCAATGACTAGGGCCAGGTTCTTTCCCAAAGGTAAAATATGCTACATTATTTGAATGGAAGAAAAACAGTTTGTTTAATACTATCACAGCATATTTTATATTTAACCAGTTTATACTTACATGTTTTAAGTGCTTTTCTTCATTTTCATACATCACTTAATTATATCATAAAAATTTTGAAAAAAAGATAGGCGAAAAACTCTAATGCAAGTAGGCAATTATTAGTAAAATCCAATTATAATAGGGGTCAAGAAATACTATAATGTTCGAAAAGGTTAAAACACGTTTTTGTTATTAATCATTAAAAGTGAAAAATAACAATTCAAAGAATAAATAACTATGTGCTTGCATTATTGGCTAGAAATGAGCTTAGCTTGATCAGCAAGCCAGGAACACAAAAAGGGGGTGTTTTGAATGGCAGGGAAGCATTTGGTGTCATTGGGAATGGATTTTTTTTATAATTTTTAACTCCTCAAAGGTAGAAATCATAGTATTGCACAAAACCGCATCACTCCCGTTACCCTGAATTATGTATGCAAAACCTTAAAATGGTGCAAATTATGAATGTTGGAGAAGTGGAATTTTCTATAGAAGTTGAAGAGGTGTAGAAGTGGCAATAGATCCTATAGAGGTAGAAAACCCTAGCAATAGGGGGGGCTACTTTTGGTATGACCATCATCAACAGTGCCTCTCTTTTCCTTTACAGTGGTGTGCCTCTGCATAAACAACCTCTGCTGATATCATGGGCCAATCTGCTAGGCCAGGGATGACTCCTATGACAAGGGTGCATTTTGATTCACCCCTGGGTAATCATGCCGCACAAATTAATCGTATGTTCCCCTTCCTCTAGCTTTTTCAATAATTAGTCCTAGCCAGAAGACTAAATAATAAGGCTATATAAGTATACCATTTCTAGAAGTCATACCGATGCCCTTCATAGTGTATTGTTGTCTTCTCTGATATGTTGACACCTTATAAACCAGTTGTAATCAGATACTCAATATATGTTCATGGTGATTTTTAAGCATGCCTCATTCAGTTTCCTTATCATGGATATACGAAGCACTTGCATGGATGCTCATGAATTGTGCTAATAGCTTAAATTTTTGTCAATACAACCGGATGACTTATTACATGACTGATGGAACAAGTAATTTTTTAATGGAAACTCTTCCTCCTCCAACTGGAAATACCTAATTGCCTAGAATTTAATATGTATTTTTTTGTATGCTTCATTCTTGAAACAATGTTTCAATCTCGCTAATATGGCATATGAATGTTTCAGGATCAACAGATTGTGACGATGATATATTGATATTGCTATCAGGCGGTTCCACCAAGTGAAGCCTGAGGATTTCTTCTTTATTTGTGACGATGATATTGAATAATGCTGAGTTTCGCATAACATTCGGATAGGAATATGTGAACCACCAGAAGAAGTCAGCACCAAAGGGATTGCAGTGAAGTGGTGGATTAAGAATCTTCAGGATCTCCCAAACAAAATGTGTTACCCCTCTGACTTCTGTGTTGAGCTATCATTTACTGGAGCTAAAACACATTATCTTATATGCATTATAATCAGAATAATCTATAAAAGGATAGTTGTTTAGTCATTTTCATGTTACTTTTCATGAATCATGGAATTAAAACTATACAAAAATCTACGAGTTCCTTTTATTTTTCCCTTAAGTTTTAGTCTTATCTCCTCATGTCTCATCAGGTCCAAACTAAATAGTGTACAACTATCTCAAGGAATGTTGTGTATTAAAGTGTTGCTCAATGGAGTTAATTACTTTGTGATTAATACTGTAATATACTGCTTTGAGGTAGCAGTGTAAGAACCTATCAAGCCCATTTTTATGCCATCTCATTTTGGATTTTCATGGGATCATAGGAGTTTCCTCATTTTCATTAATAATTCACTCAAAGCTCTTTCTTGAATGAATGGAAAAGGTACTGAATTAGAAGAGTGTATTAAGAGGAATTAGCATCAGTGATCAACAGTGAAAATTGTTTAATAATTAATATCTAAGAAATAATTATAAAACCTCAGCATGTTGTATTCTTATAAATGAAATGTCAAATTTAAATAACCCTAGGATTCATCATTGTGGATGGTCATTGGATTTGTCATTATTTAGAATACTGAATAGCTTTTTCTGTGGTCATTGACCGATTCCTATGCAATTGCGTCTGCCCCACACATAAGTATGTACCATGGAGCAACCTGCTTTTGGAAGAGAGTGGAACACAATGAAGATATTCTTTTGGTGATGCAGCTGAGCTTTCTAAAAAGGATAAATGGTTATGGAATATGTGTTACAAATTAAGAATGCATGCACATTGAAAGGTAGTGGATACAGATCTGAGGAAGAATATTATCAGTTGTTACAGAATTAATTTTGCTAAATTAAGTTGTAATATAGTTTTATAATGCCTGCTTAAGTAAGGTTTTGGCACATGGTGTGCTGTTGGGGTTATAAGGTATATATTTGAATCATCATAGGGATTGCTAATATGTTGGATCTCTATTCAATCAAAACGGTGGGTTGCATTCTGTGTTGTTGAATAATTTATGGAAAGATTTCTTTACCATGGTGGACTAATACTCGTAATATGCCTCTCGTCTTCCATTTCGTATTTCTTAATTGGTGAATGCAAGTGATATATTTGACCGAGTGATTCAGTGGGAATATGTTGAGTCTTCATACTTATTCTGTAGAAGTAGTCAACAGACTAGGCCTTAATATTGTGGAATAAATTTATGCTTGGTGCAAATAACTTAATATTCAGACATAATTCCGTTGATAACTTTTCAAGAGAAAACATAATTGCCTATACCTTAGGGAGATTAGGCTTGAATGTCCAAGTGAAATCAAATTCGAGATATAGGTTTTTAGTGTAATTGAAAATTCCTTCAGTTTTTTACCTAATGAATTGAGTGGGATTTAAGCAGTGATCAGGCAAAAATCATCCCATAGAGCTGGGACATACCCAATTAATTTATGTCAAGGGCTAGTTCCTTCCCCTGCATTGTCCGTGGTAACTCAAAATGGTAGGTATTCTCTTTCAGTTACAGGGCAATCTTTTTGTCCCCCCAGGAAATGCTCAAATTTCACTCCCAAAATCCTTGGGTGTCCTTAACTACTCTTTTTCAACCTTCACACTCCCCTGTGACCATTGCTGGAGTTAAAATCTTCTCTGCTTATCCCTTTCTGTCATATACAGGACCCACCCACCTCCTGGAGTCTTCAAGAATACAGTGTATCCAAACGCTGTCACCTCCGCACTGAAAACCATATACGTATGTACACCTGCCAAGATACTCCTAACACATTTTCCTTTTTACTGTAATTTTCAACACTATTCAATATGGAAAATCATTTTTTCACATTTTGGAATAGTACAATTTAATTTTTTTTAATGCTGTTTATATTTAAAAGTACATGAATATGGAGGCAGCAAAAACTGATTAAGTTTTCAGGGCTTCATATTGGACTAAATCGACCCCATTCCTTTCTTTCTCCCTCTCCTTCCTGGAAAATAAAATTATTTGTATGCAGTCTTGTGAAATATACCATTTGATGCATTATTAACCCTTTCACTATTGATAGAGGAAACGAGTTCCGGAGAGATGTGGTGGAAGTTTTCCATTATGGATAAATGAAAAAACGTAGTGAACTCCACAGTGAATTCACTGTGGAGTTCACTACGTTTTTTCATTTATCCTTTCACTATTGGCCCCTTTTAGGTAGACTGTGCGGAACTGCTAATATTCGTAAGATTATGAATTTTCAAAATATTCTAGGACCTTAATTTATTATATTTTTGTATCAATGTTGTTGATATATTTTGGTTTTTATGAGGATGAAAAAATTATAGATGCTGGAAGGAAATATAGTATTACAAATATAGAATGATGTA
Organism: Platycnemis pennipes; assembly: GCA_933228895.1. Lineage (NCBI taxonomy): Eukaryota > Metazoa > Arthropoda > Insecta > Odonata > Platycnemididae > Platycnemis > Platycnemis pennipes. The sequence goes on from OW121846.1 coordinate 56,908,107, forward strand.
ATGTAAGTCTGCCGATATATCTTCCTTGTCAGTTTTCGCACAACACAGATATATCGGCCCACTGGCAATAAAAGGGTTAAGGTGAATCTAGTCAGTGTGTGTTATCTGTGTTTTAAGAAAACTTGAGGGTGAAGTATATCCTCACCTCATTCAGTTGGTGAAGTTATTGCATTTTCTTCAGTTATAATGAGATTTCTTGTGGACTTGAATTGAAAAATCAATTCTTTAACTCTTTAATCACAGCTCCAACTCTCTCCAAGCACACATGCCATCTAAAGATTCTCCCACACATCTCCAAGCACACATGCGGTGTAAACATTCTCCCTCACGTCATACACATTATCTTACAAAATAAAAAAAGTGCCATTTCCCAAAAAAATGATGGGTCTACAATTGCAACAATTCAAATGAACACAATGAAAATGATGAAGAGTGCCATGCATAAGAATTAACTCAATGTCTTCAAGTCAGTTATGAATGGTGATAGAATCCAGGATTATAAATTCCACATGGGAAAGGTATGGAAAATAAAAATTCCATAAAGCAGTTATCTGTGAATTTTTGTTTCGGTCTGATTTGGAGACCGATGCTATTGCTGAGAGGTAAGGCATATTTTTTTGTTCAGATATTCATTCATCAAGCTTTCTGTTTCATGAAATGGAATTTTCACATCCATCTACGTGTAAATTCTTAAGCATACCACTTCATGGAAAGATTGATAAAAGGCATTTTGTGGAATCTAATGATGTTAATGAGATATATTGAAGTTGGGGACCAATGTGATTTGCATATATACAATTATATAAAACTACTGCAACTTGTACTCAACTGGTTAAATGTGGTACAAGTCATTACATATTATCTGAGCTCAAAAAAATACAATCAGGGAAATAAAAAAATGTTAGCATGCATGAAAGACTGGTAGGTTTACGCAGGGAATAAAATTAAAATGTTACTATTCCTAAAAAAACTCTGATGTTAATTCTGAATTTATCAATTTAGAATTTATTTTATTTTTGTTCAAATTAGGACGTTCTAAGCCAACCTTAACCATATTCATTCATAGGTAATGCTATGATCTAGCCTTGGGAAGTATTTTATTCTCGTGAGCTTCAGTTGATGTTACCTCGAAAAGTAGATGCTAGGAGAGGAGCAGGCAATTCCTTTCCGATCCATCTGTTAAATTTTGTAGAGAATTTTGGGAGGAATATTCTGATTTAACAAAGTAGAATAAAAATGGATTAGGGGAGAATGGATCGATGAAATGGGGAGAGTGTGACCTGAATTGACATTGGGTATTGTATGAGCGTCCCTTTTGTGTTTTGAGAAGTCGTCGGATGCTTGGAAATGTTTGCTGATATGTATGCTGTAAGACAGTGTGCATTTTGTTGGACTGTGAAAGAAGATCCGCCCTCAGAAAATCACCGTCACACCACCCTAAGCTGGTCATGCTAGCCTGGAGGAAAATTAGCCCGTTGAGGGGAGAGCTCTCTTGCGTCTTTGAAGGTCCCGTCATGCTTCTTCAGTCGCGCATACTACTGTGCAAGAAAAATATGCAATACTGGGACATCACACCTTTTAATATCATCTTCCCATTAAGAGCTGACCATCAACATCTCCCTGCCAGTTCCCGGTGATAGTGGCGTAAAGGTAATTAGTGTGAATTCTTTCGATGGATGGCACATGAAGCGATGGACCCCTTAGCGTATTTTTTTAAAAAAGTAGGCTGATACTACGGTTTTTTTCCACCGTTCCTCTCTGTTACATGAAAACTATGCGGAACGGCGCAAATGACCATTTTGGCGACGATAAAAAACCAATGGCCTCTGATTGTGACTTGTCATGCTTTTCTACATCCTTTCATATGATGATAAGTCGATAACTCATCGTTTAACCTCTGAATTAGGTGGCTGGCCAGGTTATTTTTCAGCCAAAAGGAATGTTCCACTTTAATATCATAATCGCGTGGACACCTGTACACTTTTAATGCTTTATTCTAACTCCCGTCCTGCCTGTGTTACTCCGTTTTCTGCTTTACCCCCCTTTCTCCTCCACAAGACGTCTGCAGCTCTCAAATCTTTGGTCTGTCTCACGTGACATCGTTCTGCTCTTCTCCCCTCCGCAGACGACGTAAGGTGACTTCGCTATGGTCTGACTTGTGGCACATGGTTCTGCGTCGGAGACATTCGCACTTCTGTTGCCTTTTCTCTTTATCTTTTGATATCACATCGCCGAGAAGTGAAAATAACAAGGCTAGTGTTATAGCCGTTGGTGGAAGTTGTGTTGTGGACGACGTATCGCAATTCTCCGTTGCCAGATACCTCCCGTACCTTGGGCCGCTCACTTTCGAGTGAGATTTAAAAATATACACTTGCAAGTCCAGATTTTGATCTGGCGAAATGGATGTGGGAAAGGAGGGAGATCACAGAAATAGGTAAATATCTACCCATACATTCCTGTATATAGTAATGCGGTTGAAATGTATGATATGCAGTATGAAGACGAATTTGGATCGGTCTCCTAGAATTTTATTTTCATATTATTTAGACTCGAGTGACTCAATTAAACAAGCGGGAAATGTTTAATTTTGAATTGAAGCTTATTATTTTTCGTTCTGATCTTGATAAATGTGTGTCTTCGTATGAACACGCATTTGTCAGGAACGTGCTTTTTCCCAGCCACGACGTCGAGTCGTATGAAAGTGCATTGTAAGCAGTATCCTTTGACATCTATCATCTGTTCTTTCGAATTCTTCCAATCCGTAGGTTCACTATGAATCCCTGTCAAAATATTTATTTTAGGAAGGAAACAGCAGGTCGAAGCTAAATTGCCATTCATATTTGGATTCATATAAACTTGGGTGTGTTGGAACAGATGAATAAAATATGCATTTCATTCATCTGTTCCCTCATATGAGGGTATTATATGTAATATCTCATTATATCATATGATATAATTCATCACCTGTGAAAAGAGCCACATGTTGATAATCGTTATTTAAAAAATGTCAGGTAATGTATTTTTTATTTTTAAATTTTCAAATCATATTATTAAGTAGTAGGTACTTATATGATGTGAGGAAAATTTCATGATAATGCTTCACTACTATATCTTTAACTTGGTACTTGGGCAAGCATAAATTAGCATTGAAATACTTCCATCATGTCATGCATCAGTAATGTCAGCCTATGTCAGAATGATTACAGGCAATTCTTCAACTAAGAAAGAAGTGAATTAAGTATGCATTATACTTGTGGTATAAGAGCCTAGGGTGTTTACAAGCTTGTGAAGTGAAGCTGAAGGCACAACAGTTCGACTTGCCATGAAGAGTTTGGCAGCAATGTGAATGGTGTTGCTCTGCTAATTGAGGCTGCAAAAGTCACTAATGTGCGTCATCAGTAGTGGTTTCATTTAAGTTTGTTTTCATTAATGTATTGATTGAATGGGAGATATAAGCTGTGGAACAAAATCCGTCTTTTTCAAGGGAACTGTCAATGTCTAGTTCATAATTTAGTTTTGAAAATGTAACACACATATGGAAGAGTTAATGGGTGTATCTTTTTCTGGCTATGGTATTGGTGATTTCTTTGAGTGTTAATGTTGAAAGTGGTGGTTTTTTTATTCTGGTAAAAAAGGCTTACAAGTGTTTTCTTCTAATGTTGCGTACAGATCTTTGTACTTATGTGGACTAGGAGTTTGAATGTTCAGTGGTCAGTTTCTTTTACTCTGACACAGGGGTAATAATTTTATCTTTGTATAGATCTCCTCTAAGCAGTTTTAATATCTTTTTTGAAAAAATTTAATGCTCTGTTGGATAGTGTACAATAACGCAGGGAAGTCAGAACTATTTTCGCTGGGAGGGGCCAACCTTGAAAAGGGTCCGCATTTTTTTGCGGATAGGAGGGGGTAGAGACTAGAATTTTGCTAAAAGTGCATATGAAGGTGGTAGAATATGCGTCAGAAGGGTAAAGGCAAGCTGGAAACAAGTGAAATTTAATTTTTATTAATGAAGGCTCATTTCTCAAGGGCCCGGGGCAAATTCTGAGTGGGGCCGAATGCCCCCCTGCCGCCCACTTCCGATGCCGCTGCAATAATGCAAAGAATGCTGGCATTATTATTACTGGTGCTTTAATATTAATCTGTATGTGAATCTACAGATTCTAACAATCTGAGAATTACCTTAAACTCTTATTACCTGGTATGTACCAACTCCAAGCCAACCAGGTAACCGTTCCTCATTGTTACTTGATATTGTCCAGACTAACTTGGGCTCGAAACAAGTGAAATCCAAAGTATCACTTCTGATACCCCTGCTGCACGGCTCACAATGGTTACAGGAACATTCAGAATGATTCTGCTACGTTTTTGCAATGCATTTTCTAAATATGTCAAATTATAAATAAATTGATGACTGTCATATTAAAAGCTTTTATTATCATAAAAATTAACTTATCTTTATTTAATAAACTATTTGCATTAATTGCAAGTTGATTGCAAAAGTAATGCTTTTGCAACCAAATGTAGGTAGTATATAATTGCAATGCTTTTGAAACACGTTTGCAATCTATGGATCGCAATGGTTACAGAATCTGATCTGCAGCATTTCTGCAATGTTTTTGCAATGTATAAACTTAAGTACAAGATTTTAATGGCAGGCTAAAATATTACTTTTGGGAATGTTTTCCCTTAAAAAAGGTTAAGTTAAGAAATTTTTCTGACAAATTTAAACTTACATGTGCAAAATTGCAGTATGTGTATTGAAATGTGCGTTGCAATATTAACCTGAGATAGGGATCGAGCTTCCTTAAGTACACTAGCTCTCGATGACCACCTGATCCCGGCGAATGTAGGCTGCCCACGTGACAATCTATGTATTTTTCTTCTCGCGATGCTGGGGTAATGGGGAAAAAAGTAATATTTCTTCATTTTGCAACTAGTTGCACGGAAAAATTTACAATTAATTTCGTGACCTGAGTGATACAACGTCACCTAGTCTATATCTACCGCATGTACATTCCATTCATGGGGCACTAAGCTGCGAAAATTTAAAATCTACTATCCGGATCCGATTTTACTCTGTGTCTTTGAATCTGAATCCGGATCTGAGTAAAATAATAGTCCCGTGGATCCTTGGACCCAACGGATCCAATCCGACCATCCATGGTATCGACAGTATCGGTATCGACTTAAGGGCATCAATTCTCGATACCGATACAAACCCTCTAGAATAGGTGGTATCGGGAATAGATAATTGAGAATCAACACATCCCTAGCAGAAACATTTCTGTGCAGCAGGGGTAACTCTGATCATTATCCAGTGTTATCTTTGTTCTCTCTGCCAACTGTAAATCAACTCAGAGTATCATATTGCAGATCCTTCTGTGAGTTTGATAAGATTGACTTCATATACATTCTCTCTATGATTTCCTGTAGTGCTCAGTGAACAGATAGTGTCTGAAGTGTTCAGTGAAGAGCCATTTGATGTTAAATTTCAGCTATTTTACAATAAGAGTCTCCACTATGTCAATGTGGCTTTTCCTCTGATTTGGAAACCTGTGAGACCTTCAAATAAACATAGCAAAAACTGGGTCACTCCAGAAGCTTGCCAGTTTTCGGCTCACATTAAGTATCTCTATTCTTTAACTAAAATTCCAATGATGTGGAACTGTTAAAAAACTAAGTGTTGAAAAATTCAGTACAGACACTTCCTATCAGTAGCCAAAAAAATGACCGGTTGGCCCACCAATGAAGGAAAATGAGTGTGAGGTTATTCAACAAACTACCTACCCCAGAATTTAAAATGTGTAGGTAATTTAGCCTCCTTCAAGAGTTATTACATAGTAAGTAAGTAAGCTAATTTTTATTAAGGATACTTAACTAATCTGTGAGCAAATTCCTTCTTGAGAAGGAACTTATCTCTTGTCTGAAATGTAATTTTGACTTGTCCAACCCAACATGTATTTGCTGGCATAGTATTACCAAATTATTCTTATTAACTCTGTAATTTTTTTCCCAATTTATTGGATCAATTTTTATATCTCTATGTGTCTGTCCATGAGTGAATATTAAAGTGCTCTATACATGTACCAAACATGTCATATAGGAACCAATGAAATTCTATTTTATGTAGGTACATGATGAATACTGGCTGGCCTTCAAAAGTATATGGGTCTTATATGTAGAAAGTGCATATTTCTAAAGGCCCCTTTACACGATACAATTTTTTGTACAATTTCTTGTACAAACTCTTGTATGAGGATATTGTACCGTGTGAACCGGCAAATTGTACGAACGCTTGTGTGATTGTCTTAATGACTGAATGGGAAATAGAACCTGTTCTAATTCCATTTGTACAAACACACAATTTCGTTCAGTTTACACTAGCGTTTGTACAAGAAATTGTACAAAAAATTGTATGGTGTAAAGCGGCCATAACAGAATCTACAAAAAAATATTGAATATCCAACTTATTACCAAGCTATTCTAACTGAAAGTTGTCATAAGTTGACTACTGACTGTGATTGAGTGCTCACGAGATAGGAAGAAAACAAAACTTCCCAGATAAAGATGCCTCATATTATGCACTGGGACTCTTTTATTTTCTGATATTGGTTCCTAATGATTTGTTGTTTTCATTTGTGCGGGGCTTCAAGGCCCGAGGACAGGGAGAGGGCCAGGACTTCCCTCATAGACCAGTTGTGCCCTGTCCAGATGTTGGAGCAGTGGACTGAGGTATGATTTTTGATTCCTGCAATTGTTATAGTTATCCTATCAAGACATAATGCTGTTATTAATTGCCAACAGAAGGTAAAGAAATATCATCAATGGAGAACTTTACTCGTTACCAAAGTTAGCAATTTCTTACAAAAAATCATTAGATGGAAGCGAAAAATGAATTTTAGCGAAAAAATTAATCTTTTACTCGTAAATCAAGAATTAAAATAAGCAAAAGGTGATGACTACTGAACAAGATTTCTGAGAATTATTACGTCACCCTTGACTGCTTTTAGGGAAAGGGAAGTTAGTGGAGGGGGGTTCTCGGAAGTCCTGCTCACACATCCTGTCGCAACGACTTCCATTGGCATAATCAGTTGTGTGTACCCCATTGTGATAAGGCAAAGTAGCTTCATGGGCTCACTTGTGATCGGACGAAGTGGTTTACTCTAGAGGTCGCATGCTTTTCCAAAAGGGTTAAAAACATCAGTTTTTCACTGGTTATAACTCATAAACTAATTGACGGATCAAAAAACGGAAAAACATGGGTCTTAATATTTGCCAAACTCTGTCAGATTTGGCAATAAAAAATATTGTAAACGACCCCATTGTCCATTCTGTTTTACCACCCATTCATAACGTGGAATTTTGCCTGGAGTGAAGGATGAGGAGGACGTACTTTGGCATGCCCACTACAACCATGGCTCTGCCCCTGATGACAACCTCGAGTTCAACCCCGAGCTCCTATTCCTACTGTCTAAGCTTGTAGCTTCGTATTGGCAGTGCTGGTGTTCCCAGTGCCGTGAAGAGAACTCAAAATACCCTAGAACTGTCAAGATTTGGTAAAAAAGGCAGAAAATTGAGAAAAAATGACAATAAAAGAGTAGAAGGAAATAGGAAAAAAATAAGCATAAATAATACAAAATGGTTGAGACTTCCTGCCTCCTTCACATGGCAAAGTAGTATTTTCCATACTAAAAATTTATATAAGTTTTTGCTAAATCTAGCAAGTGAGCTATAATTGTGAGAAGCTATAATTATAATGTAGTTAGTAATACTGGTAATTATTATATTTAAACTTCTTTCTACTTCCATGCTGACAACTTTGTGGCCACAGTGTTCTCAATCAAATTTCAATCAAGTCACCAGTTTCGTAGTAAGTTTTTAAACATTTCATTACGATTATATTGTGCATTTTGAAATAAATAAAAATTGTTTTCTTTAAATTGTGAAAAACATCATTGGCTCTATGTTTTAATATTTCCTTTGAATATGACGGTGATCAACATATAAACAAAAATGCAATTCATGATCATTGGATTTTAAGTACCGAAACCCCTTTTTTCCTGATAAAATTTTTTAAAAGTTTAGCTTAGGTAATATATATACATATTAACTTACATATATGTATATATATCACACACACACACATACGAAGATAGCACACAAAAAACATAGAAACACAAAAATATAAAAAACGGGACACTCACATTTAGTTCAGTTGGAAGCTTTCGACTGCCTCTGCAGTCTTCATCAGCCGGAGAGGAACTGTAGTGTGCGGCGGGGGTGCGAAGGCAGTTGGAGGGGGGGGAGGGGTGGGAGAGGGAGTGAAGGCAATTGGAGGGGAGGAAGATATTGGGGGTGATTAATGCTGCACATTCAATCCGGGCTTCTCGAATGCACGGAGAGCCCAAATAAAAGCATTCTCAGTCCTGTCCTCTATTTTGCTAGCATGGTCCGGTAGGGATTCAAGTATTGAGAGGGAAAAGCATTTATCAAAAGAGAGGCCGTGGGAATGAGTGTGTATAGGGATAGGAAATGATGAAAATATGGCGGATTTTGTGGAAGATCGATGATTATTCATACGGATTGCCAAGAGTGTAGTGCATTCGCCAACGTAAAATGCGGGACAAGAATTACAGGTCAGAAGGTACACAATATTTTTGGATTGGCAAGTAGCTTGGGAGGAGGGGAAAGAAGTGATGAGGGGGTGTGGCGATGTAGGTGCGGACCGCATTAAAGGACATGTTTTACATCTGGGACGATTGCATGGGGAAGGCCGTGGGGGAGGAAAATCAGAAGTGCGATGGAGAGGGTTTGTGGACTTGAGAATATTTTTTAAGTTCGGTGGCCGTCTGTAGGAAATGGAGGGGCAATGAGGCAGGAGAGAAGAAGTGACGTCGCTGTTTTTCAGAATGGGAAAAAGGTCCTTAAGAATGGTTTTGAGTTTGTGGGAACCGGGAAAGAAAGTGGTGCATATACAGTGGAATCCCGGTATAACGAGAGCTCATAATCCCTCGGAAATCACTCGCTAAATCGAGCGCACGTTATATCCGATGGTTTTTTAAAAACACCACCTAATTCTCATAGTCGTTCGTATTTACAGTTTTTCTTTTGTTTCCGTGGTATTTGACGAAGGTAAACAGCAAAAAAGTCATTTCAGGCACAATCTGGTAGAATATCAACATATTTCATGAAAGAAACAGGACATTTTCCATTATATAAAATATTAATTCCCCTAGTTTTGATGTTTTTCTTCCAGTTCTTCTATTTTTCTATCGCCGAAGAAAGCTGTAAGGACAGCGTAACTAGTCGGAATTAAAATATTAGATATACTGTGGAAGTTTTTGGATAATTTTGCGAATATGTCATGACGATAATATCAGCTTTGTCCAGTTTTCGAATGTTAACCAGTACGTCCATCAGTTGGGAAAATTAGCCTGAAGGTTCACTGAAATACGGCATGTTTCGGGGGTCGTAGATATTTTTCAAGCTTAAGCGAAGGCCAACTTACGGCTGTCTTTTTCCGACACGATTAACTGGAGCAATATCACGATAATTCATCGGGTGCGAACACGCAATGTTTGAACGAGCGCAATATCACGATCTTTTATCGCGATATTTATCGTGATAATATATAGTTATATTTTATCGGGGCGCGATATCGTGATATTTTATCGGGGCGCGATATCATGATATTTTATCGCGATATTTATCATGGTCACGATATCATGATATTTTATCGCGATATTTATCATGGTCACGATATCATGATATTTTATCGCGATATTTATCATGGTCACGATATTTATCGTGATGTTTATCGTGATAGTTATCACGATACCGATTTCTAGCGATATTTATCGCACCTCGATATCTTATCGCACCCCGATATCTTATCGTGCCCCGATATCTTATCGTGCCCCGACATCTTATCGTGCCCCGATAACATATCGGGGCACGATAAGACGATGTTTATCGTCACGCTGAGTTATCGTTATCGCCACCTTATGATATGCTAAAATTACGTATCCCGATATTGAATTATCAATATCGCCCATGCCAAGGCGTAACTTTCTCTCCTACTCTCATCTTGCTCGTCGTCTGCCCACTCCCACTGATGACTGGGCATAACAAAAGAAGAACGTAAAATGGGAGCGCGCAGAGCGTACTGAAGGCCGTAAATCGTTAATGTTTGGACATAACTGGCTTTAGGTGTTGTAGATATGGCACACATCTTGTATTTTTTGTTAAATTAGCAGATAGTACAAAACACAATAGTTTATTTCTGCTAGGCGGTGCATCGCCCTCGAGAGATATCTGTCGTAATACCGAGCGTATACCGTGGAAGGAACTTTTTGGCCTCGCTATATCCGCTTTATTTTACATGTAAAACATAGGCCTTTTGGCGGTACAAAGACAATCACTCGCTATAACGCGATTCTCGCAATAAGCCGTACTCAGTATACCTGGCTTCTACTGTATTCAGTCCAGTGTCTGAAGAGGGAGGTCTGTCTTTTGGAATGTATTTGTAAGAGTGGGGGAGGATTTTCTTGTGGAGGAGCTTTTCAGGATATCCGCGTATGCGGAGAGCAGAATGAAGATTATTTATGTGTTTGTTGAGGGAAGAGGTGTCATTGCAAATTCTGTGTCCGCGGATGGAAAGGCAGTTAGGAATTGAGCGCTTGGTGTGAATAGGGTGGCAACTATTGTAGTGGAGATATTGTTGGTGATTGGTAGGTTTTGTGTGGACAGATGTTATGAATTTATTGTCTTGGAGCCGAATGTCTACGTCAAGAAATGTGATGGTGGAGTCAGAAATTGAGGAGGTGAATTTCACTGAAAAGGAAGAGTTCAGGGTGGTAATGAAATTTTGAAGAGAGTCATGACCGTGCATCCAGAGATGAAAGATGTCATCTATGAAGCGGACCCAGAAGAGAGGTTGGTTGGTACTTTGGGAGAGGAAAGATTCTTCAAGGAACCCAATAAAAAGGTTTACATACGATGGGGTCATCCTAGTTCCCATCACCATGCCACTGGTTTGCAGGTAGAAAGATTTGTTGAAGCAAAAGGCATTCCTGTCCTTTTGAATTCCTTAATCCATACTCTTTTCAATATGGATTTCCCCGCACCTCTAGCCTCATGGATTAAGAAACTGCGTTTTCATGCCCACAAGTTAGCCCAATATACTAGCCACTCTGAGTTCCTGACCCAATGTCTACACATGGGAATTGTTCCCAATTGCCTTATACTTTCCCTACCATTATCAGCCACTTTGCCAGACATCCACAGCCATCTTCATATTTTTTCATACCAAAAAAGTCTGGAATACTCTCACGTAGTCTTAACTCATTACCTCGCCATTCGCCAACAACACCTCTCCAGTCTACTCTCCATCTTTAAACCTATCACCATGACCACTGCCCACCCTATCCCGCAAGTTAACTTCATTCTCTCATCGGCCAACCACTCTCTCGCAAAAAGCCGCAGACGCCATCTTCAAAAACTTTCTCAACTATATGTTAATTTCCTTCATGCGGGCTTGGAATTACCAGCCAAACACGTGGCCAGTCCTCCCGCGCCTGAACCCCCTCCCCTTGTCGCTTTAAAACCGGACTTACAAAGTATTTGCAACCTCCCCCCTCCCCTAAAAACCCCTCCGGTTTTTCCCCGGCGCCAGCCACGGCCCGAGCCCCCGGCCACTCCCCCCACCCCTGATCCTTTGCTAGACATTGTTAACCTTTCCGACACCAGTCTAACCGACTCCAAAATTTCTCTCCTCAGCAAAGGTCTGTCATTTTCACCCACACCCAAAATCAATCACCTCAACATACTAACCGATGTTTTAAATTTCTGCCGAAATCTACGCTGGCGTACCTTTTGGAAATCACAAAATACATGCCCTGATACCCCTGCCATACACCCTGCCATCATGAAGTTCCGACCAGCCTCCTCTTATGAACCTAAAACTTTACCCGCCAACCACCCAGTGGAAATCTACATTCGCTTACTGCTTCAAAAAGTCTCCGAAAAATCTTTCATTGAATTCCTGACCCCCAAAAATAATCTCACCCAAAATGAAATAAGTGCCCTCAAAAAGCTCCGCCAAAACCCAGATATCGTCATCACGACAGCAGACAAGGGCTAATCAGTTGTCGTGATGAATACGAAAAATTACATCCCGAAGCACTTCGTCACCTAAGCACCTCCTCCACCTACACTCCACTACCCCACGATCCAACTCCCGAATTCCAAATAGAAATAGAATCCTTCCTTCAAGAAGCAGCCCCTGATGAAGGACTATCACCAAAAGACATTTCTTTTCTTTCACCTCCTAACCCCACAACACCTCAACTTTATCTTCTTCCGAAAATACACAAGCCTACCGTTCCCTGCTGACCAATTGTATCCAGCTTCAATTCTCCTACAGAAAGAATCTCTGCCTTCCTTGACCACTACCTGCAACCCCTTGTATTATGTCTTCCTTCCTTCATTAAAGATTCCTATCATTTCCTTCAATGCTTAAACAGCATTTCCATCCCCCTCTCTTCTAACTTAATTATGGCCACTATTGACGTCACTTCCTTATATACCTCCATCCCCCATAATGAAGGCCTATCCTCACTCAAGTTCAATCTCAATCAACGCTCCGACCCTCAAGTCCCATCAACGGACCTTTTGTTGAAAATAGCTGAATGTGTGCTAAAAAAGAATGCCTTCTGCTTCAACAAATCTTTCTACCTGCAAACCAGTGGCACGGCGATGGGAACTAGGATGGCCCCATCGTATGCGAACCTTTTTATGGGGTTTCTTGAAGAATCTTTCCTCTCCCAGAGTACCAACCAACCTCTCTTCTGGGTCCGCTTCATAGATGACATCTTTCTTCTCTGGACGCACGGTCATGACTCTCTTCAAAATTTCATTACCACCCTGAACTCTTCCTTTTCAGTGAAATTCACCTCCTCAATTTCTGACTCCACCATCACATTTCTTGACGTAGACATTCGGCTCCAAGACAATAAATTCATAACATCTGTCCACACAAAACCTACCAATCACCAACAATATCTCCACTACAATAGTTGCCACCCTATTCACACCAAGCGCTCCATTCCTAACTGCCTTTCCATCCGCGGACACAGAATTTGCAATGACACCTCTTCCCTCAACAAACACATAAATAGTCTTCATTCTGCTCTCTGCAAACGCGGATATCCTGAAAAGCTCCTCCACAAGAAAATCCTCCCCCACTCTTCCAAATACATTCCAAAAGACGGACCTCCATCTTCAGACACTGGACTGAATATATGCACCACTTTCTTTCCCGGTTCCCACAAACTCAAAACCATTCTTAAGGACCTTTTTCCCATTCTGAAAAACAGCGATGTCACTTCTTCTCTCCTGCCTCGTTACCGCTCCATTTCCTACAGATGGCCACCGAACTTAAAAAATATTCTCAAGTCCACGAACCCTCTCTATCGCACTTCTGATTCTCCTCCCCCACGGCCTTCCCCATGCAATCGTCCCAGGTGTAAAACATGTCCTTTAATGCGGTCCGCACCTACATCTCCACACCCCCTCATCACTTCTTTCCCCTCCTCCCAAGCTACTTGCCAATCCAAAAATATTGTGTACCTTCTGACCTGTAATTCTTGTCCCGCATTTTACGTTGGCGAATGCACTACACCCTTGGCAATCCGTATGAATATTCATCGATCGTCCACAAAATCCACCATATTTTCATCATTTCCTATCCCTATACACACTCATTCCCACGGCCTCTCTTTTGATAAATGCTTTTCCCTCTCAATACTTGAATCCCTACCGGACCATGCTAGCAAAATAGAGGACAGGACTGAGAATGCTTTTATTTGGCATTCGAGAAGCCCTCTGAACAAAAATATAGGAATATATATATATAGGAAAGGAATAGGAGTACATAGGAACACATAAAAGTACGAACACACATTTGGTGGGGAAGATGGAATAGAGCTGAATGACAATGGAAAAAGTTCGACTGAACCGGGACTGGAACCACGGACCTCCAACTTGCCGGGCTAGCATGCTACCCGGGTCAAAAATTGAGTGAGTGAAGCATGAAAATGAGGACTAATTCATTCAGGGTATGTGTTATTGAAATATGTGAAGCTATGAGAAATAGTTAATCACGAGGACCTAGTCTAGTCTGCCTAGTGAGAGCAGGCAGTAATTCATAATATCTCTATCGCATCTCCAATGATCTCTAATTCTCTGTGGAAGAAATAAGCAATTAAAATTAGAGATGGGTCGGTTCGGTTCTTCGGTTCTCGGTTCCACCGGTTCTTGAGCTTAGAACCGGAACCGAGGCCAACAATAATCGGTACCGAAATAATTGGCGTGAATACCAGTTTGAAACCTACTCACACTCCGAAAGTGGAGCCTTCACATTAAAACCTGGTGAAATAGTGTACTTAGATGCTTAAAAGTCGCGAATTATTCTAATTCAGTCTCTGAAAATGATTATTGATTACCTTATCTTACCATTGAGCAATGCAAAGTAAGTGGTAAATTAAGAACCGGAACCGAGAATCGGAACCGAGAACCGAAGTTAAGAACCGAACCGGAACCGAAAAAAAGTGGAACCGACCCATCCCTAATTAAAATCCCTCTGCCCTTCAATCTGTTAACACGTAGCCAACACTCTACTCTCACTATGGGATGTGCCTACATGGTGAAGCCTGCTGGGACGAGAAACTGGGCTACTTGCTATCCGTTTGTCAGGCAGGAGCCTCCTAGGGCAAGGGCGTAGCCACATTTACACACCGGATCCGGTCAGCTCACCAAAGTTAAGCAACGTTGGGCCGGAACAGAGGTTGGATGGGTGACACTCCTACTTACCTCTACTGCGGTGCTCTTGTCCCCCGTCTGCAAGTGGTGGGAAGATAAAATGTGGGTTTGTACAATGGATCTAAAGAGGTCTAAGTGCCATGGGGGCTCCAGAAGGCCCTCGCCAAACCCTCTAATTTATTTTTATTTCTTTTAAAAAAATTTAGCTAATGATATTCAAGAATTATGTGTGGAATGGAAGGTAGTGTGTGTGTGTAATGGAATCATACTTGTAATTTCTCCTTTCCTGTAATGGCAATTCAGAGGTTGGGTGGAAGACCAATTTACGCATTGATGCATAGTTATCCTAATATAATAAATATAAATAAAAGATAAACAGAATTTCTCAAAGTAGCTTCCACGTCACCCTCGGAATCTGGTCTTTTATATGTCCAAAAAAATTTGAGGTGATCTATTAAAACTAAGTTCAAAATATTTTAAGAAAATTTAGACTTGGTATTTATGTCTAAACTCCTGATGCCATTTAGTGATAGACTAGCCAGAAAACTGAAGAATGGCAACTTTGCTACAAAAGAATAAGGAACAAAATAAGTAACAAAGCTAGGAATGCTATGGAAATATGGTGGAAGAATCTATTCGAAGATGTACAAAATTATCTAGCACTTGGGAAGGTGGAAGCTGCCCATTGCCATAAATATTGCAATATGTATGTAATATAATGAGTAAATATTCACACTTTAGCTGAATTGGAAGTCTTCAGAACCAAGCTGTTCAAAGATGAGCACGAAGCAGAGTGACTGAAACTGAGCTGACCTGTAATGGTCAGCAGTCACACAGTGCGACCACTTCTTCCATACGGCTACTCTGGTCACCATCAACAGGAAAAACATATTTTACCTGAGGGGAGACCTGCTCGCTTGCCATGCTGCCAGTGAGCGAAGTCACCAAGAAAGGGAGCTCATATAGAGTGGACAGAGACCCTGAGTGGAGACCTGCTAGCTTGCTAAGTCACCAAGAAGGATCCCAGTATAAATTATGATAGAACATTTCTGTTCTGTTAGAAGAGGTTTTTTTTATTGTAAGTGCTTATGTCCACCCTAAGTGTCATTTCACACCATTCCACTACCTCTCCTCTTTGATTGTACAGGGATGTTAGCCTTACTCTCACTCTTAAAAAAACTGTTACATATTAATATATTTTTGAATTTACTTTCTATGATGCTCAATGACTCCCAATCATTGATCATGTGGAGAAAGCAGTTATCAGTAGCAAAATCTGAGACCCTAAGGGACAAACGTTTGTTGAATTGAAGTGGAATGACCCATATACAGTAGGTGAAAGAAAGAGATAGTGAACATACATAAAACAAGTAACACAACGGTGGTGTGGAGATGAAATGATGGTCGAAAACACATGGAAAAAAGTTCACCTTGACCGGGAATAGAACCACAGACCTACCGCTTGCCAGGCGATTACATAGACCACCATGCTACCAAGGTTACTCTAATTTCCTGTGAATTCGACGGGGGTTTATAGCACCAAGCACCCCCCAGTTGTGACCATAGAAGCGGCCAAGAGATTGCGCGAGGGCATGGTTCCACCCACCAGGTTGTGTGCCTCAAACATATGTTCTATATCTTTCCTACTGTCTGTGTGAGTGGAACTTTCTATCATTTCCTCTTCTGTTTATTCTCTCCGTTGCTTATGTCCTCTCCCTCAGCCTTTCCTCATAACCTTTTATTTAAAAATTTCTGATGTAGATGCATATTTTTTGGCAACTATCCATTTGATCATTATCTTAATGGACAGTTGTAACACATAAGTATGTCCAGCTGAAATGATCACTTTTGGTTATGATCCAATTCATATGTTTATATTCACATTATGAAGCTTAAGTAAAAATTCAACTTTCAGGAAATGGTAATCCGTATCAATCCCTGGCAATAGAGTGCTACTTTTGGTGTGACCCTAATCCATAATGCTTCTCTTTCCTGTTTCAGCAGTGTGAAGACACAACCTTGGCTTGTGTCAATTTATCTGACAGCCCGGAGACAAGAGTAATAAACACCAAATTTTTGAATGAAAACTTTACCGGTTTTCAAATGGCATTTATTAAATTCATTCAAAGTGATGAAATGGACTGTGAAAATGACGACTCAATCCCGATAGAAAACACACTGACATTCCAGGGTGAGTTTGTGAAATTCATAGAAAATGTGCATAAAGCCTAAGGATTCCTATGTGAAGTGGAGAATAAATAAAATATTTTTAAAAATACCAGCTTGTCACATTCTAGACCAGTTGTGCCCTGTACAGCTGTTGGAGCAGGGGGCTACGGGCATTTCTTCATCACATCAGGGAAACGGGACTGAGGTATGATTTTTGATTCCTCCAATTGATAGAGTGATCCTATCAAGACATAATGGTGTTATTAATTGCCAACAGAAGGTAAAGAAATATCATCAATAGCAATTTCTTACAAAAAATCAATGAATTATACTTGAAGATTCTGTAAAAGTTTTTTCATATTAATTGTCACAGATTTTTACCTCAAATAAAATTTAATCCGCCTGGAAACTTAAGTGGGGCTCAATGGTGAATTTCTCTGCAAACATCCATTTAACAGAGCAAATAACAATTGTTGTTAACAATTATAGTTTATAATATATTTTATGTCATATACCCACGACCTTGATCAATTAGGGAATTTTTATGCATGCATTGCGTGTCTGCTGCATGTATTCCAAATGGGGGAGCCGACGGGCCACGAGAGAGAAAATTGTAAATGTTTAAATATTTATAAAAAACGCATTTATGAATTGCCACTAAATTTTATTTTTGAAATAGTTATCTGGCTATGATTAAATTATGGAAAAAAGTTTCGGCCGATTCTGAGATGGAGTATTTGAGAAAAGTTTATTAACAATTTTTTAAACATTAGTAATTAATAACAATATGGTTTAGAAGACAATAATTTTTTATTGATATATTTGCATTCAATAAAGATTCAGCTTTAAAAAGAGCTATTAATCATTTCTGTATGACATTTACAAGCTGAGATATAAGTGATAATAAGATTTAAGGCTCGGTTTTTTGCTGAAAATGTGAAAAAATTAAAACATGCATAATTCACTCAAAAAAATGTTTTTCACAAAACTGTCTGAGATTACTTAGTTTGAGTTGATTTTTTTCCCATACACCAATTTTTATCAAAATCTGAGACCCTAAGGGACAAACGTTTGTTGAATTGAAGTGGAATGACCCATATATATATATTTAATAATAATAATAATATTTATTGTTCCGTTGGTCAAGAATCTGACATAGAACATGGTCATGAAAACATATAAAAATACAAAAAACATTTTACACAATACAAACATTTATAATACAAATATTATAGACTGTCAGAAAAATATTCATTTACACTGTAGTAGCCTTTGTTGAGCAACATTTTCTTTAATTGGCATTTGAAAGTATGAGGAGATTTTATTAACTTAATTGTTTGGGGCAATTTATTGTATACAACGGATGCAGAGTGATGCAGTCCATGTTGGGCAGCAGTCAGATTATAACTATGAAGGTGAATGTGGTTCTTGGAACGAGTGGAGTGCTGATGAATGGTTGAACTTGGTGGAAACAGTGAGGGATTATTTTTTACGAAGGTGCAGCATTGTAAAATATACAAACAAGGTAGAGTAAGTATATTTAGTGCTTTGAAGAGAGGTCTTCCAGGTGCTCTGATGGACACTCTAACAATGGCTTTAACTGATCTTTTTTGAGAAGAGAAAGCTTTAATTGCAGCACTACTGTTACCCCAGAAGATAATCCCGTAGGACAGGTGGGAATGAATTGCAGCATAATAGACTAGTTTTAAAGTGTCAGTTGAGGTGATTGGGGCTAGTTTCCTTAGCATGAAGATGCCAGATTTTCCGTATAATTTTATTAATATGGAGCGATCAATCAAGATCCTCACTAAGATGAAAACCAAGAAAGTCAGTGGAAGAAGAGCGATGCATACTCTCATTATTGATTCTTAATAGTAAGGTAGATGTTGGTGGTGATATCTTACAGTGAAACTGCATGAAGCAAGATTTACAGTTGTTAAGGATCAGGTTGTTTTCGAGACACCAATTCACCATACTGTTTAAGGTGTGCCTTGTGCTGATAGAAAGGTCATCCAAGATCATCCCAGAGTTTATGGAAGAAGTGTCATCAGCATATAAAATTGCACTGCAATTGGGCAATGAAAGAGGAAGGTCATTTATGAAAATTATAAACAAAAGGGGTCCCAAAATAGAACCCTGAGGAACACCGCAACTTGTTTCAAGAGTACCAGATTTATAGGTGTTTATTCCCATCTTAGACTTACTTCTGTATTGGACAATTTGCTTGCAATTAGAGAGGTATATAAAATTCGTATATATAAATATACAAATATAAAATCAAACATTAGGTGAAATAAAGAGATAGTGAACATACATAAAACAAGTAACACAACGGTGGTGTGGAGATGGAATGATGGTCGAAAACACATGGAAAAAAGTTCACCTTGACCGGGAATAGAACCACTGACCTACCGCTTACCAGGGGATTACATAGACCACCATGCTACCAAGGTTACTCTAATTTCCCGTGAATTCGACGGGGGTTTATAGCACCAAGCACCCCCCAGATGTGACCATAGAAGCGGCCAAGAGATTGCGCGAGGGCATGGTTCCACCCACCAGGTTGTGTGCCTCAAACATATGTTCTATATCTTTCCTACTGTCTGTGTGAGTGGAACTTTCTATCATTTCCTCTTCTGTTTATTCTCTCCGTTGCTTATGTCCTCTCCCTCAGCCTTTCCTCATAACCTTTTATTTAAAAATTTCTGATGTAGATGCATATTTTTTGGCAACTATCCATTTGATCATTATCTTAATGGACAGTTGTAACACATAAGTATGTCCAGCTGAAATGATCACTTTTGGTTATGATCCAATTCATATGTTTATATTCACATTATGAAGCTTAAGTAAAAATTCAACTTTCAGGAAATGGTAATCCGTATCAATCCCTGGCAATAGAGTGCTACTTTTGGTGTGACCCTAATCCATAATGCTTCTCTTTCCTGTTTCAGCAGTGTGAAGACACAACCTTGGCTTGTGTCAATTTATCTGACAGCCCGGAGACAAGAGTAATAAACACCAAATTTTTGAATGAAAACTTTACCGGTTTTCAAATGGCGTTTATTAAATTCATTCAAAGTGATGAAATGGACTGTGAAAATGACGACTCAATCCCGATAGAAAACACACTGACATTCCAGGGTGAGTTTGTGAAATTCATAGAAAATGTGCATAAAGCCTAAGGATTCCTATGTGAAGTGGAGAATAAATAAAATATTTTTAAAAATACCAGCTTGTCACATTCTAGACCAGTTGTGCCCTGTACAGCTGTTGGAGCAGGGGGCTACAGGCATTTCTTCATCACATCAAGGAAACGGGACTGAGGTATGATTTTTGATTCCTCCAATTGATAGAGTGATCCTATCAAGACATAATGGTGTTATTAATTGCCAACAGAAGGTAAAGAAATATCATCAATAGCAATTTCTTACAAAAAATCAATGAATTATACTTGAAGATTCTGTAAAAGTTTTTTCATATTAATTGTCACAGATTTTTACCTCAAATAAAATTTAATCCGCCTGGAAACTTAAGTGGGGCTCAATGGTGAATTTCTCTGCAAACATCCATTTAACAGAGCAAATAACAATTGTTGTTAACAATTATAGTTTATAATATATTTTATGTCATATACCCACGACTTTGATCAATTAGGGAATTTTTATGCATGCATTGCATGTCTGCTGCATGTATTCCAAATGGGGGAGCCGACGGGCCACGAGAGAGAAAATTGTAAATGTTTAAATATTTATAAAAAACGCATTTATGAATTGCCACTAAATTTTATTTTTGAAATAGTTATCTGGCTATGATTAAATTACGGAAAAAAGTTTCGGCCGATTCTGAGATGGAGTATTTGAGAAAAGTTTATTAACAATTTTTTAAACATTAGTAATTAATAACAATATGGTTTAGAAGACAATAATTTTTTATTGATATATTTGCATTCAATAAAGATTCAGCTTTAAAAAGAGCTATTAATCATTTCTGTATGACATTTACAAGCGGAGATATAAGTGATAATAAGATTTAAGGCTCGGTTTTTTGCTGAAAATGTGAAAAAATTAAAACATGCATAATTCACTCAAAAAAATGTTTTTCACAAAACTGTCTGAGATTACTTAGTTTGAGTTGATTTTTTTCCCATACACCAATTTTTATCAAAATCTGAGACCCTAAGGGACAAACGTTTGTTGAATTGAAGTGGAATGACCCATATATATATATTTAATAATAATAATAATATTTATTGTTCCGTTGGTCAAGAATCTGACATAGAACATGGTCATGAAAACATATAAAAATACAAAAAACATTTTACACAATACAAACATTTATAATACAAATATTATAGACTGTCAGAAAAATATTCATTTACACTGTAGTAGCCTTTGTTGAGCAACATTTTCTTTAATTGGCATTTGAAAGTATGAGGAGATTTTATTAACTTAATTGTTTGGGGCAATTTATTGTATACAACGGATGCAGAGTGATGCAGTCCATGTTGGGCAGCAGTCAGATTATAACTATGAAGGTGAATGTGGTTCTTGGAACGAGTGGAGTGCTGATGAATGGTTGAACTTGGTGGAAACAGTGAGGGATTATTTTTTAGGAAGGTGCAGCATTGTAAAATATACAAACAAGGTAGAGTAAGTATATTTAGTGCTTTGAAGAGAGGTCTTCCAGGTGCTCTGATGGACACTCTAACAATGGCTTTAACTGATCTTTTTTGAGAAGAGAAAGCTTTAATTTCAGCACTACTGTTACCCCAGAAGATAATCCCGTAGGACAGGTGGGAATGAATTGCAGCATAATAGACTAGTTTTAAAGTGTCAGTTGAGGTGATTGGGGCTAGTTTCCTTAGCATGAAGATGCCAGTCGAGATTTTCCGTATAATTTTATTAATATGGAGCGATCAATCAAGATCCTCACTAAGATGAAAACCAAGAAAGTCAGTGGAAGAAGAGCGATGCATACTCTCATTATTGATTCTTAATAGTAAGGTAGATGTTGGTGGTGATACTTTACAGTAAAACTGCATGAAGCAAGATTTACTGTTGTTAAGGATCAGGTTGTTTTCGAGACACCAATTCACCATACTGTTTAAGGTGTGCCTTGTGCTGATAGAAAGGTCATCCAAGATCATCCCAGAGTTTATGGAAGAAGTGTCATCACCATATAAAATTGCACTGTAATTGGGCAATGAAAGAGGAAGGTCATTTATGAAAATTATAAACAAAAGGGGTCCCAAAATAGAACCCTGAGGAACACCGCAACTTGTTTCAAGAGTACCAGATTTATAGGTGTTTATTCCCATCTTAGACTTACTTCTGTATTGGACAATTTGCTTGCAATTAGAGAGGTATATAAAATTCGTATATATAAATATACAAATATAAAATCAAACATTAGGTGAAATAAAGAGATAGTGAACATACATAAAACAAGTAACACAACGGTGGTGTGGAGATGAAATGATGGTCGAAAACACATGGAAAAAAGTTCACCTTGACCGGGAATAGAACCACAGACCTACCGCTTGCCAGGCGATTACATAGACCACCGTGCTACCAAGGTTACTCTAATTTCCTGTGAATTCGACGGGGGTTTATAGCACCAAGCACCCCCCAGATGTGACCATAGAAGCGGCCAAGAGATTGCGCGAGGGCATGGTTCCACCCACCGGGTTGTGTGCCTCAAACATATGTTCTATATCTTTCCTACTGTCTGTGTGAGTGGAACTTTCTATCATTTCCTCTTCTGTTTATTCTCTCCGTTGCTTATGTCCTCTCCCTCAGCCTTTCCTCATAACCTTTTATTTAAAAATTTCTGATGTAGATGCATATTTTTTGGCAACTATCCATTTGATCATTATCTTAATGGACAGTTGTAACACATAAGTATGTCCAGCTGAAATGATCACTTTTGGTTATGATCCAATTCATATGTTTATATTCACATTATGAAGCTTAAGTAAAAATTCAACTTTCAGGAAATGGTAATCCGTATCAATCCCTGGCAATAGAGTGCTACTTTTGGTGTGACCCTAATCCATAATGCTTCTCTTTCCTGTTTCAGCAGTGTGAAGACACAACCTTGGCTTGTGTCAATTTATCTGACAGCCCGGAGACAAGAGTAATAAACACCAAATTTTTGAATGAAAACTTTACCGGTTTTCAAATGGCGTTTATTAAATTCATTCAAAGTGATGAAATGGACTGTGAAAATGACGACTCAATCCCGATAGAAAACACACTGACATTCCAGGGTGAGTTTGTGAAATTCATAGAAAATGTGCATAAAGCCTAAGGATTCCTATGTGAAGTGGAGAATAAATAAAATATTTTTAAAAATACCAGCTTGTCACATTCTAGACCAGTTGTGCCCTGTACAGCTGTTGGAGCAGGGGGCTACAGGCATTTCTTCATCACATCAAGGAAACGGGACTGAGGTATGATTTTTGATTCCTCCAATTGATAGAGTGATCCTATCAAGACATAATGGTGTTATTAATTGCCAACAGAAGGTAAAGAAATATCATCAATAGCAATTTCTTACAAAAAATCAATGAATTATACTTGAAGATTCTGTAAAAGTTTTTTCATATTAATTGTCACAGATTTTTACCTCAAATAAAATTTAATCCGCCTGGAAACTTAAGTGGGGCTCAATGGTGAATTTCTCTGCAAACATCCATTTAACAGAGCAAATAACAATTGTTGTTAACAATTATAGTTTATAATATATTTTATGTCATATACCCACGACTTTGATCAATTAGGGAATTTTTATGCATGCATTGCATGTCTGCTGCATGTATTCCAAATGGGGGAGCCGACGGGCCACGAGAGAGAAAATTGTAAATGTTTAAATATTTATAAAAAACGCATTTATGAATTGCCACTAAATTTTATTTTTGAAATAGTTATCTGGCTATGATTAAATTACGGAAAAAAGTTTCGGCCGATTCTGAGATGGAGTATTTGAGAAAAGTTTATTAACAATTTTTTAAACATTAGTAATTAATAACAATATGGTTTAGAAGACAATAATTTTTTATTGATATATTTGCATTCAATAAAGATTCAGCTTTAAAAAGAGCTATTAATCATTTCTGTATGACATTTACAAGCGGAGATATAAGTGATAATAAGATTTAAGGCTCGGTTTTTTGCTGAAAATGTGAAAAAATTAAAACATGCATAATTCACTCAAAAAAATGTTTTTCACAAAACTGTCTGAGATTACTTAGTTTGAGTTGATTTTTTTCCCATACACCAATTTTTATCAAAATCTGAGACCCTAAGGGACAAACGTTTGTTGAATTGAAGTGGAATGACCCATATATATCTATTTAATAATAATAATAATATTTATTGTTCCGTTGGTCAAGAATCTGACATAGAACATGGTCATGAAAACATATAAAAATACAAAAAACATTTTACACAATACAAACATTTATAATACAAATATTATAGACTGTCAGAAAAATATTCATTTACACTGTAGTAGCCTTTGTTGAGCAACATTTTCTTTAATTGGCATTTGAAAGTATGAGGAGATTTTATTAACTTAATTGTTTGGGGCAATTTATTGTATACAACGGATGCAGAGTGATGCAGTCCATGTTGGGCAGCAGTCAGATTATAACTATGAAGGTGAATGTGGTTCTTGGAACGAGTGGAGTGCTGATGAATGGTTGAACTTGGTGGAAACAGTGAGGGATTATTTTTTACGAAGGTGCAGCATTGTAAAATATACAAACAAGGTAGAGTAAGTATATTTAGTGCTTTGAAGAGAGGTCTTCCAGGTGCTCTGATGGACACTCTAACAATGGCTTTAACTGATCTTTTTTGAGAAGAGAAAGCTTTAATTGCAGCACTACTGTTACCCCAGAAGATAATCCCGTAGGACAGGTGGGAATGAATTGCAGCATAATAGACTAGTTTTAAAGTGTCAGTTGAGGTGATTGGGGCTAGTTTCCTTAGCATGAAGATGCCAGATTTTCCGTATAATTTTATTAATATGGAGCGATCAATCAAGATCCTCACTAAGATGAAAACCAAGAAAGTCAGTGGAAGAAGAGCGATGCATACTCTCATTATTGATTCTTAATAGTAAGGTAGATGTTGGTGGTGATATTTTACAGTGAAACTGCATGAAGCAAGATTTACAGTTGTTAAGGATCAGGTTGTTTTCGAGACACCAATTCACCATACTGTTTAAGGTGTGCCTTGTGCTGATAGAAAGGTCATCCAAGAGCATCCCAGAGTTTATGGAAGAAGTGTCATCAGCATATAAAATTGCTCTGCAATTGGGCAATGAAAGAGGAAGGTCATTTATGAAAATTATAAACAAAAGGGGTCCCAAAATAGAACCCTGAGGAACACCGCAACTTGTTTCAAGAGTACCAGATTTATAGGTGTTTATTCCCATCTTAGACTTACTTCTGTATTGGACAATTTGCTTGCAATTAGAGAGGTATATAAAATTCATATATATAAATATACAAATATAAAATCAAACATTAGGTGAAATAAAGAGATAGTGAACATACATAAAACAAGTAACACAACGGTGGTGTGGAGATGAAATGATGGTCGAAAACACATGGAAAAAAGTTCACCTTGACCGGGAATAGAACCACTGACCTACCGCTTACCAGGCGATTACATAGACCACCATGCTACCAAGGTTACTCTAATTTCCCTTGAATTCAAAGGGGGTTTATAGCACCAAGCACCCCCCAGATGTGACCATAGAAGCGGCCAAGAGATTGCGCGAGGGCATTGTTCCACCCACCAGGTTGTGTGCCTCAAACATATGTTCTATATCTTTCCTACTGTCTGTGTGAGTGGAACTTTCTATCATTTCCTCTTCTGTTTATTCTCTCCGTTGCTTATGTCCTCTCCCTCAGCCTTTCCTCATAACCTTTTATTTAAAAATTTCTGATGTAGATGCATATTTTTTGGCAACTATCCATTTGATCATTATCTTAATGGACAGTTGTAACACATAAGTATGTCCAGCTGAAATGATCACTTTTGGTTATGATCCAATTCATATGTTTATATTCACATTATGAAGCTTAAGTAAAAATTAAACTTTCAGGAAATGGTAATCCGTATCAATCCCTGGCAATAGAGTGCTACTTTTGGTGTGACCCTAATCCATAATGCTTCTCTTTCCTGTTTCAGCAGTGTAAAGGCACAACCTTGGCTTGTGTCAATTTATCTGACAGCCCGGAGACAAGAGTAATAAACACCAAATTTTTGAATGAAAACTTTACCGGTTTTCAAATGGCGTTTATTAAATTCATTCAAAGTGATGAAATGGACTGTGAAAATGACGACTCAATCCCGATAGAAAACACACTGACATTCCAGGGTGAGTTTGTGAAATTCATAGAAAATGTGCATAAAGCCTAAGGATTCCTATGTGAAGTGGAGAATAAATAAAATATTTTTAAAAATACCAGCTTGTCACATTCTAGACCAGTTGTGCCCTGTACAGCTGTTGGAGCAGGGGGCTACGGGCATTTCTTCATCACATCAAGGAAACGGGACTGAGGTATGATTTTTGATTCCTCCAATTGATAGAATGATCCTATCAAGACATAATGGTGTTATTAATTGCCAACAGAAGGTAAAGAAATATCATCAATAGCAATTTCTTACAAAAAATCAATGAATTACACTTGAAGATTCTGTAAAAGTTTTTTCATATTAATTGTCACAGATTTTTACCTCAAATAAAATTTAATCCGCCTGGAAACTTAAGTGGGGCTCAATGGTGAATTTCTCTGCAAACATCCATTTAACAGAGCAAATAACAATTGTTGTTAACAATTATAGTTTATAATATATTTTATGTCATATACCCACGACTTTGATCAATTAGGGAATTTTTATGCATGCATTGCGTGTCTGCTGCATGTATTCCAAATGGGGGAGCCGACGGGCCACGAGAGAGAAAATTGTAAATGTTTAAATATTTATAAAAAACGCATTTATGAATTGCCACTAAATTTTATTTTTGAAATAGTTATCTGGCTATGATTAAATTACGGAAAAAAGTTTTGGCCGATTCTGAGATGGAGTATTTGAGAAAAGTTTATTAACAATTTTTTAAACATTAGTAATTAATAACAATATGGTTTAGAAGACAATAATTTTTTATTGATATATTTGCATTCAATAAAGATTCAGCTTTAAAAAGAGCTATTAATCATTTCTGTATGACATTTACAAGCGGAGATATAAGTGATAATAAGATTTAAGGCTCGGTTTTTTGCTGAAAATGTGAAAAAATTAAAACATGCATAATTCACTCAAAAAAATGTTTTTCACAAAACTGTCTGAGATTACTTAGTTTGAGTTGATTTTTTTCCCATACACCAATTTTTATCAAAATCTGAGACCCTAAGGGACAAACGTTTGTTGAATTGAAGTGGAATGACCCATATATATCTATTTAATAATAATAATAATATTTATTGTTCCGTTGGTCAAGAATCTGACATAGAACATGGTCATGAAAACATATAAAAATACAAAAAACATTTTACACAATACAAACATTTATAATACAAATATTATAGACTGTCAGAAAAATATTCATTTACACTGTAGTAGCCTTTGTTGAGCAACATTTTCTTTAATTGGCATTTGAAAGTATGAGGAGATTTTATTAACTTAATTGTTTGGGGCAATTTATTGTATACAACGGATGCAGAGTGATGCAGTCCATGTTGGGCAGCAGTCAGATTATAACTATGAAGGTGAATGTGGTTCTTGGAACGAGTGGAGTGCTGATGAATGGTTGAACTTGGTGGAAACAGTGAGGGATTATTTTTTACGAAGGTGCAGCATTGTAAAATATACAAACAAGGTAGAGTAAGTATATTTAGTGCTTTGAAGAGAGGTCTTCCAGGTGCTCTGATGGACACTCTAACAATGGCTTTAACTGATCTTTTTTGAGAAGAGAAAGCTTTAATTGCAGCACTACTGTTACCCCAGAAGATAATCCCGTAGGACAGGTGGGAATGAATTGCAGCATAATAGACTAGTTTTAAAGTGTCAGTTGAGGTGATTGGGGCTAGTTTCCTTAGCATGAAGATGCCAGTCGAGATTTTCCGTATAATTTTATTAATATGGAGCGATCAATCAAGATCCTCACTAAGATGAAAACCAAGAAAGTCAGTGGAAGAAGAGCGATGCATACTCTCATTATTGATTCTTAATAGTAAGGTAGATGTTGGTGGTGATATTTTACAGTGAAACTGCATGAAGCAAGATTTACAGTTGTTAAGGATCAGGTTGTTTTCGAGACACCAATTCACCATACTGTTTAAGGTGTGCCTTGTGCTGATAGAAAGGTCATCCAAGATCATCCCAGAGTTTATGGAAGAAGTGTCATCAGCATATAAAATTGCACTGCAATTGGGCAATGAAAGAGGAAGGTCATTTATGAAAATTATAAACAAAAGGGGTCCCAAAATAGAACCCTGAGGAACGCCGCAACTTGTTTCAAGAGTACCAGATTTATAGGTGTTTATTCCCATCTTAGACTTACTTCTGTATTGGACAATTTGCTTGCAATTAGAGAGGTATATAAAATTCATATATATAAATATACAAATATAAAATCAAACATTAGGTGAAATAAAGAGATAGTGAACATACATAAAACAAGTAACACAACGGTGGTGTGGAGATGAAATGATGGTCGAAAACACATGGAAAAAAGTTCACCTTCACCGGGAATAGAACCACTGACCTACCGCTTACCAGGCGATTACATAGACCACCATGCTACCAAGGTTACTCTAATTTCCCGTGAATTCGACGGGGGTTTATAGCACCAAGCACCCCCCAGATGTGACCATAGAAGCGGCCAAGAGATTGCGCGAGGGCATGGTTCCACCCACCAGGTTGTGTGCCTCAAACATATGTTCTATATCTTTCCTACTGTCTGTGTGAGTGGAACTTTCTATCATTTCCTCTTCTGTTTATTCTCTCCGTTGCTTATGTCCTCTCCCTCAGCCTTTCCTCATAACCTTTTATTTAAAAATTTCTGATGTAGATGCATATTTTTTGGCAACTATCCATTTGATCATTATCTTAATGGACAGTTGTAACACATA